>OZ010787.1:7529228-8866802 GCA_963932465.1 Maratus speciosus
TCTGGTTTAGACAGTCTTTATAACAAAAAAAGCTTGATTAATACATAAATATATTTGGCAAGAAGATTGTGATTACAAGAGATATCAGCAATATCTTGATTTTATTCAGAAATATATCTATATTTCATGAAAAACCACTATTTTCAGTCATATTATCAAGAATTACAATACATACGGAATGATGTAAAACTAAAAATTCTGTAATTTTGCCTGTAAATCTCAACTGAAAGTTTCATTGTTTACATCTGCGATAATGTGTGGATTTTAGGCATTTGTGACTTTTAGGGTTGCAGATTTGTGGGAGTCTATTTTGTATATATATACTCTATTTTTTAAAATGTTAATTTTCATGTACTGTCATATTTGCAAATTTGATTCAAAAATTAATAGTATAGTTCTGTGATTTTAAAACGAACTGTGAAAAATCTCTTAAAGCATATCTGTATGCATACCTCCCACATTAGAATCAAACAAAATTCACAAATATATTAATATCTATTAGACCAAAATTATGACTTATGAATAACTATTCTTCCTTCGGGAATTATTTGTATTATTACTTTATGTATTTTTATGCTTGCAAATTTGAAATACTGCTGAAATATATAATATTTAAAATATTTTATTATTGGCTTATATAATGAATTACAATAATTACAGTTCATTTGACAATTTGCTTTTTGAATGTCATTCAGTATACAAGAATATGCTATGTAAGCACTGATGTACCTAATAAAATATAAAAAAAACTAAAAGCATGCATTAAATTATAAAATAAATCTGAGTCTAGGAGTGTAATAATAATAAAAAAAAGACGGTAGGATGGCATACTCAATAAAAAACACTGTACATTTGAAAAACAGATCAACGTAACATACCATAAGTGCTGGCAAGGTGAGGGGGTGGTGGGAGGCCACTGCTATTTTCTGGATTTTGAAATTTAATTACATTTTCCTTTTCTCTGATGATTTTGAGAAAAAAAAATAGTAAAATTTATTCTTCTGAATTAACTTAAAATAATTAAACTCTTCAAAACACATTTATGGACAAAAGAAAAAACTATTTAAAAAATAAATAAATAAAATGTTATAGGTGATGAAAAATTACAATAATGTTTATTTTATCAAAATAAATACTCAAGGTTACTTTCTAAGGTCAAAATTTCTTGAAAAATGACTTATGTAATTCTAATTTGAATAATGTACATTCAGGATAGATTGTAAATAATCAATTATCTTTAATATTTCATAAAAGGAAAAGAAAAAATGCCAGAAAGACGATTTTTGCAAGCACAATCCTAAAATAATTTTAAGTCACAAAAATGAATGAACAGGCTCTGTCAAGTTTTCACCCACTGTCTTCTAAGGCTTCACCCAACTATAGATGTAACAGCTTTTTCAAGAATTTTTTTAATCTTTTTTTCTTTTTGAGAGTTTGCAGCTAATTACTTCAAGGTTATTTTCTATCTTTGGTCTTCTACTATCTAGCCTTGTGTTAGGCAAATTGGTGACCTCATCATCTAGTGGTCTTTTTGTAAGATAAATTATTCTAATCAGTAGAATACTAGATTATCCAAGATCATATTGTTACATTTTTTAGCAATAATTAAAATTATCAAAACACATGTTAAATACTTCAAACAGTTCAATTATTCAATCCAAACAGTATTTTTAAGTAATAATCTATTATATAAAAAAAATATTGTTTGTACAAATTAAATTTATAGTATATTAAAATGCAAATTACAATTTACAATGTTAAGCTATTCTATAAAAGAAATGCATGTCAAGATTTAGAGTTCCTTGGCCAAATTCACAAGATATGTTAGACATTAGAACACAGAATTTGCTCACCATTCCAAACAAATGTCTCTATCCTATAAAAAAAGATAATAATAATCGAGTTCCTGCTCTATTTTAAAATTTAAGTTACATGCATTTTATCCATGGACTTAAGATTTTTTTGTATAACATTAAACAGAGTATCATTTAGGCTATAAATAAGCTACAGTATTATTTTTAGGGCACAGTTCTGTAACTGCAACTTTATATCAAATGATAAATATGACTGATTTCAAAATGTACATTTTAAAAATTCCAAACTAGAGTGAGTGAAAAAGAACCATTACAGAGATAAACAAAAAAGAAAAATAATGTATCAAGCATAGATCATAAAACATTTTCCAACACATTCAGAATATTATAACAAAACTTCGCCGTTTAATATGGTGAAGTCATATCGAAGTAAACAATTTAGAAAACACATAACCAAAACTCTACAAATTTGAAAAATCTTGTAGCCAGCAAAAAATTCTAGTCATCAGTAAAATATATTTACTCCCCCATTCTGTTGCCAGTTCTGTATTTTAAATTTAATCATTGATTTTCAAAAAGCACAAAAGTTATGAGTTAATGAGACAGAATGATAATAATTAGTTTAGAATAGTGCATAATTCAGACAGATAAGGATAACTAAGTTTTTGAATGAAACTTATCACAATTATGTAACCCCAAAAAGAAATGAAGTACAGTAAATTTGTAACTAACTGGCATGTTCGGGATGCTCTGATTTATGGCTATTTCAAATGCCCAGATAGTTGAGTGCTACAAAAACATGAACAGAGGAGGGGTAATGAGGGATTAATGTAATAATTATGCAGGAAAACAATTTTGAGCCTATTTTCCTATTGGAGTCAATCAAATAATTTTGCTTTTATTATTTTAAAACTTGCATTTGACAAACTTATCTCACCAATGACTTTACTGGTACTAAATTAAGTGGATTTGATTGTACTCTAATCATTCAGTACTACATAGCAGAAGTATAACTAATTATCATTTATTAGAAAGAACTTATTAATAATGCTGATTGGTAGTGATCATTAGTTTGATGGTAAGGACTTTCTTAATTTTTACAATCCTTAAACATTGTAATTTTTTGAAGATTTACTTTATATATATTTTTTTTTTCATAAATCTAATTCACCCTGTTTTCATATATTTATTATAGCTCTGCTGGTAAGCGCCTTCAGCGCTTAGAAAGCCATGTTGTTACATTGGCAAGGAGTGTAGCACATTTGTCATCTGAAATGAGAACACAACATGTTCTCGTCCAAGAACTAGAAAATATGAGGCAAGATGTTAGTTGGGTTCAAGAAAGAATGAGATTGATGCAACTTGCTCAAGGCTGTCATTCTGGTAATGGAAGCAGAAATCACCAATTGGCAATGCCAAGAGACTGGGATAATTTCCACAGAGAAGTTCTGGAATTGCTAAATCCTTGTAGAGCAAAGAAACTCACAAAGTTAGCATAAATAACTTTAATCTTATTTTATGTACACTGTTTAGACAACTTAAATATGTAAACCTTTTGAAGAATACATGAAATTTTTACAGGTCTCTAGATGAAGTATGTAATAAAATTAGCAAAATACAATAAAATGAAATAGAAATTAGCTATGACCAGTCTTCAAGTTTAATTTCAAAATGTTGTTATAAGCATGAATGCAACCATATAATTTCAATAAGATTGTAAGCGAATGCTTTTTTTGTATTTTTGTTCAGAAAGTCCAAGTTTTGCTTTATGTGATTATGATTTGCTATGTTGTCTAAATGTATCAAAAGTGATGTCAGATGACACATGATAGTGTCAAGCATTTAAATGACACATAATTCGAATGAAAAGAATGTGCATTACTAAGGCCAATTTATGCTTATATCTCATTAATGATAGAAAAAATATAAATAATTTTTGATCATTTTATAAAACTTTTTAAGGAAATGGAAAAGTCAGAAGAAATACAAGTGTCTCAAGATTAATTATACTTGTTTATTCATCAACATTTAATTCAATAAAGAAATCATTCATAATTTTATTTGACCAAATATTTTGTTTATTTATTACAAATAGGTCAGAATTGTAAATAACTGCAAATCATATGCCAGAATATATAATTAATCCCTTTTTAGATTTATAATCATTTCTCATACGTGTAGACATGAAAAGAAAAAGTGCTGCTTTCTGATTATCATGAAAAAATATTGTTTTAATATTAATATATAAATGTATAAAAGAGTAACATTTTTCAGGCTATCTGGATTCATTAGTTAGCTGTCTGTACTGGCATATTAATACACAAACATATAGGATTTGTTTATTTCCATGTCTTTAAATAAGTCTTTATTGTTTGGCAATTTTCATCATAAGATGAATGAGAGTTTTTAAAGTTTGGTTTCTTTATTAAATATTTTAACTTCAGTTTGAAATTGCATTATGTTTATTTATAATTTGATTGCATGCAAAAGTTCTGTAACTAAAATATATATCCATTAATAATTTGTTCATTTTTTTTCAGGTTCTTTGGTGATGAGCCACCATTAATCAGACAATTCTTGAAAAGACTTGGCTATGAGGTAAATTATGTTTTAAAAAATTGCCTGATTGAATGTTTTTCTTTTATATACACTGTAAAATTTTACCAGGTGACCCTCCTATTTAAGAGGGACTTTTTCAAGGTTTTTTTTTTTTTTTTTTTTTTTTTTTTTTTCCTTTAAGTAAAATTAAATAATCCTCAATAAAATAACCCAGCTTTTGAGGCTGGTTTTCACAGTTATTTTGCACATGAAAAAGTAAAAATGATAAGTGTGGATGGATTGAGGAAAACAACTTTTTAACATTGATTTTGTTAAGAGAAACATAAAAGATTTAGGTCGATTGCAGATTTGACATAAGTTTTTTAAAAGAATGACAACTTTAATTTTTGGGCACCAGTAGGAAAAGGAGAGGAAGAGAAGGGCTATGGCCTCATTTATATTTTGCTTTAATTCCTGATTTTGTTTGGTATATTTATTGACTATTTGAATTTCACAAAAATGAAATGTGAATTTGTTATTTAAAAGACCAAAAATAATTTGTAGCTTTAATTCTTTCCAGAAATATGCTATAAACTTTGAAAATGAAAAGATTGGCATAAAAGAGCTTCCTTACCTTACTGAAGAAAGACTGCAAAAAATGGGAATTCCAATGGGACCTCGTATCAGAATACTTCAAGAAGCTCATGCTTGTTGTCAACAAAATCAGTATAAAGTATATATTGTGTAAAACATATGGACTGAATTGCTGTCTCAACTTTCTTGTGATGAAAGTTCAAGTTCAGCTTTTTATATAAACAGGGGCAGATTCAGTCTTCAAATTCAAAGGGGTCACATCTTTTTATAGTCTTCTTACTGAAGCACTTTTTAAATATTAATGTACATTTCTGTGAAACCAAAAGTATCCTGTGAAGTTTTTCCTGGTTTAGGAAGTCATGACCCTCTCTGGATATGCCCTTGTATATAAAATGACTCTTAAAAATATCAAATGATAGTTTGAACAATATGAGTAACTTTAAGAATTTTTACTCATCTCTGTGTGTGAAGAAATTTTATATATTTATATAAGAAAAAATGTTTTAAGAATTATATTTTTATAATATGTAATTCATACCATAATACAGAACAAATACTCATTGTATAAAACATAGCATTTGTATGTGTGATTGTTCAAATAATTTTTATGAGTCTATGAAATGTATAACAATTTATATTTTGTATGAATAACTATTCACACATATCAACTACTCAGAAAAAATCTGGGAAACAAAACTGGAATCTAGAGCATTTCATTTAAATGTTTTCTTTGATATGTTGACTTTTCATTTGCAAGTAGAAAAAACTACATGATGTGATCTTGTATAATTGTGATGTTACTATATTTAAAAATGGAAAGAAAAATTCTACTTTTTCAATGTTTCTGATATCATATTTCAAGCTTGTTTTTATGATGTTAAATATCTGTCTACATAATTATTTTTTATAAAATGTAAGAATGCTATTTTATTTAACTACAAATTTTGAAACAATGAATAAAATTATTCCAAGTATCTGTTATATCTTTTTTTCCCTTAAATTTCTTCACAAATTATTGAAGTAAATGAAAACATTTCAAACACCTGTTATAGAATATAATCATTATGTCAAATAGTTTACAATAGTTTATGTGAAATATACTTTAGAATGTAGGACTGTTTTTTTTTTTAATAGTTTAATCTACCATTTAATTTAGAAACTATGAAATGTTTATCAACAGGTTTTTAAGGTATCATCACTATCTTGATAAGCATTAAGAAACCACTTGGACATTTTGAAATATTTGCAAGATTTTAATCCTCTGGGTCTATGAGGGTTTTTCTATAATCTTCATTAAAATGCTGACAAAAGTTATGTGAATAATTTTTTTTTTCATTGTTTGGTGCTTAAACACCTTTCATGTCCCTTTATTTCAAAAATATCTTAAAACATAAACTATTGAATTTGAAAAAG
The DNA here is from genome assembly GCA_963932465.1 of Maratus speciosus. Taxonomy (NCBI): domain Eukaryota; kingdom Metazoa; phylum Arthropoda; class Arachnida; order Araneae; family Salticidae; genus Maratus; species Maratus speciosus. Next base: position 7,535,588 of record OZ010787.1, read on the forward strand.
GTAACCATTCCTATTGGTAAAATAGATATTTACAAAAAGACAGTCGTTGGAATTTTTGATTTATACTGCACACACTAAAAACAGAGGCAATATCAAATGCTGCATAATGCCTTATTTTCATAGGTTTAGCTTTAAAGACTGCATAAGCTGTTGGCTTATACTCTCAAGCCATACCTTAAAATCAATTAATTAGAATACCTGAAAAACAACTCATCAAAGAAAAATGATTCATTAGCCCACCTGTTTTTCTTGTGTTATGAACCTATTGCAATCCTTGTGGGTTTTGAAACACCATCTATGTGCAATTCAAAGTAGTCTGAGAGGAATTAATTTGCATGAAAAGACAAGCAGCCACAACAACCACACATACAAAATATACTCACTTTAGGAGGATCCTAAAATCTTCAAAAATTTTCTAAATAAAATTTATAAGTCTGTGTATAATTTTCTATTGCTTTGTATAGAACAAAGAAAGAGCAAAAAGTATCTATAATAAGTAGAAACTTTAGACAGTACTTATTCTTTCAAAAACTAAGACATTCAAATAAATTTAATTGCAAATCTACGACAAACCTAAAAGCTCCGGCTTTTAAAATTAATCTGTTTCATTTTATTAAAAATAAAAACCACAATATTTTGGTGTGTATGTGTGTGTGTGGGGGGGGGGGGGGAGGCTTCTTCAAATGAAAAACTTTTTACTAACAGAGATTTGTGGTTTATCAGTAGCTACAAGCTGCATTTTTTTTTTTTTTTTTTTTTTTTTTTTTAAGGCAGGGAATGTTACCTAATCAGAAATCTGATTAGAAAAAATTTGTCTTTTAAAGAACCATTTACATTTTTTTTTTTTAATCTTAAAACAAGACTCTTTACAAAATTTTAAAATAAATAAACAAGAAGCTAAATATAACATTAAATTAAAATTCACAAAATTATGATTCGATTTTTCAGATACAAGAAACTGTTCATGATTTCACAATAGGATCGTATGAGCAAAGTCTGAAGGCCCTGCTAACTGTATAAGTAAATATGCTAATACAGTAGAAGATCTTTATAATGCAATTCTATATAAAGCAATTCTCCATATAACACACAACTTCTCAGATGTAAACAATGATTTTTGCAGTTAAAAAACACTTGCACTTTCACATTGTAAAATATTGCTACTCTCTAGAGGACTAAATTTGATACCTTAGTTGAACTTTATCTTCTAATTTAAGACCTTTTTACTGAAAAAAAATGCTATTATTACAATGAACATTTTTGAAAATGTCTAATATAAGGGATGGTTGTGTCAGTTATATTTGGATCATGTTTATAGAGTAAATTTAACAATGTCTGACCTATATTATGCAAAAAATTATAATTTGGATAACTCTTGGTAACAAGGAATGCAGTATAAAGATATTCTAAGGTATTTTGATGTGTTTCAGCCATATTTGGCCATGTTTACAAGGTGAATTTAATGATGTGATCCATATAACGCAAAATTCTATATAACGCACAACCTTGCGTTTTTAGGTTTGCGTTATAAAGATCTTCTACTGTATGTCTGATGACATGATTGATTTGGATTTCTGATTACCAAAGTCATTATATTCAAACATATGTATACTGCATATTTCAATAAATAGCAATATTTACTTTGGATTCTGAAAATAAATTGATGAAAACAAAAATGAAGAGAGTGTTTATTGTGCAGTACAGATAAAAATTAAAATTTATGCGATACTTAAAAGTAAAGCAAATTTTTAAAATGTATAAATTTTTACAATGCATGTGTAATAGAAAAAGATTAATACAGTAGACTCCCTCAAATCTGCACAGCTTGGGACCAGAGGTTGTGCAGATTTCTGGTCATTGGTTTGTTTACATTTTTTAAACATTAATTTGATTGTAATAATGCAATCAAAATTATAATGAATGCTTGCATTATAGTGAAATATTAAAATAAGTAATAAACTAAAATGATAAAAAGTAAGATAATTTAAAAATGATTAAATTATTAAAAGTAAAGGTCAAGTAAATAATTAATAATACATAATAAAGATGAGATACATTTTCCTTGAATTATTCAATGAAACATTCCTCATAAAGATACCCTATTAATTCACATCAAAATCATAAAGTAAGGAAGTTTTATTTCAGGTTTAGCTAGTCTTAATAACCAAAAATTCTTGATTATTACATAAATATATTTGGCAAAAAGATTGTGATTACCAGAAGTATCAGCAATATCTTGATTTTTTTCAGAAACAGATTTATACTTCCTTCATGATAAAGCATGAGTTCAGTCATATTATCGAGAATTACATATTAAAATACATATGGAATGATATAAAACTAAAAAATTCTGCAATTTTGCCCCTACATCTGAACTGAAAGTTTCATTGTTTATATCTGTGATGATGTGCAGATTTTAGAGTTATGGATTTGAGGGAGTCTACTGTATATTAAGTCTAAAATGTTAAATTTTTTGTGCAAACACAATGAAAAGACTTAAGCCAATTTCAACATGTTTTAATAACAAGTGCAATACATAACGGTACTAAGAAATCTCAAATTAAAAAAAGAGGAACAATAAAAGAGATAATTAATAAAAACAATAACATTTCTCACTAAACAAAGGGGAAAAGGGTGGGGAAGTTGTTAATGATAAATGAAAAAAAAATCAAAGCACTGGACCCTTGCACACTATACAAATAGCCTACTTGAATAGCATTTACATGAGAGATGGGAATCAGATGCTAGGGTTACAAGAAGTCAAAGAAAGTTAAATCAATAATGGCAATATCAGAAGAGGCACAGGAATGATTTTTTCCCCTCATAAATATTATATGTATATAAACAAGTATAACTTGCAATTTTGAACTCACTGTCAAAACTAGTGCACATATATCAACTGTCGAATCATCATTATAAAAATATAAGGACATGAGCATGAACTATAATCACACAAAATACAGTAAAGGAGAATGCATATAGCATTCAGACTTAATTGCATTTTTATTTACAAGGCTAACATAGATACTTTTTTTAAATATTTAATTACAGGTACCATTTCTCTTGAAATGCATTAAGCATTCTTATAAGAATCAAATAAATACCCCAAAGCTTCCAGGCATATGTTTGTATTAGTATTCATAAAAATCTATATATACATCATATAATGTAACTACAAATATTTCTAGAGTTGTATTTATTCTGTCTGTAAACAAAAGTTAATCTGAAGTTAAGTTGAATTACTATTAGGAGACATAAAAACATCTAATTAATATTTACAATCAAAATTTATTAGTTATCTATTAGAAAAATAAAAAAAAGATTCTGAATCAAGGGATATTTAACTTTTTCTGAACTAAAATTGTCAGCAGTAGAATGCATATAAACAGAAAGAAATTCCATGTGTGGAAATGAAACAGACAACTAGAGAAAATATATATTTTTTTTACAATTCCCTTTAAAAATTTATAAAAACTACAGAAAAAAATAAATCAAAGATTGAGCATATTAATGCAGCATACAAGTTTTTGTAAACATATGGTGAATGTATACACATATAGATATCCAGTTCAATCAATAGTAACAAATTATGTTACAACACAGGAAATAAATAATGATGCATCATATTAATATATGGAAATTTTTCCAGAGAGAAACATTTGCATTGCATACAATATTTCAAATGAAAATCAAATTTCAATTAACTGCTTAATAGACACAAAGACCAACCTAGTGAAAAAGATTCCATGCCGGGACTCGAACCCGGACCATCAGTATAGTGTACTACTGGTTAAATCTTATGGAACGATACCCAGCCTGGAACTTCTCACTATTACAGGTTGGCAAGGCTACAAATACAGCACAAGATGGAATATAAACCGTGAGCCTCTGTCATGGGGCAACTGTCTTAAGTATCTGTGTTTGCCCCATGTTGGTGTCTCACGGTTTATATTCCATCTTGTGCTGCATTTGTAGCCTTGCCAACCTGTAATAGTGAGAAGTTCCAGGCTGGGTATCGTTCCATGTGGTTTAAACAGTAGTACGTCAGTGCGCTATACTGATGGCCCAGGTTCGCGTCCCGGCATGGAATCTTTTTCACTAGGTTGGCCTTTGTGCCTATTAAGCAATTAATTGAAATTTGATTTTCATTTGAAATAATGATGCATCATTTGAATAAAAAATTAACCCAGCATATCAGGCTTTTGTAACACATGTGGGACAGAGGCTAAATCAAATTTTGGTCTCAGAAGTATGCCATTCATTTTAAATTTTATGATGCTTTAAAAAGGGTGTTATCATATATTTAAATGTGACATTCATTTTAATAGATATATACTGTATATATACAGTAGATTCTCTCAAATCTGCACAGCTTGAAACCAGAAGTAGTGTGGATTTTAGAGTTTTGTGGATTTCTGCTCATTGTTTTGTTTATATTTTTTAAGCAGTAATTTGAATGTAGTTAAGCATTAGAAATTATAATGAATGCTTACAACAAAGTAAAATATTAAAGTAATTAAGTAAAATATTAAAATAATTTTAATTTAAGAATTAATAATTACATAAAATAATTATGTAAAATAATAAAAATTTAGAAAAAGATTAAAACATTATAAATAAATTTTATTTTCTCTCTGCAATACCAGCATTGCTGTCACTGTTCATATAGAAATTTTAAATTTTTCTTTTTGTTTTTTATGTCATATACCGTTCTGGGGATTATCCCATATGATTGCACCAAAAAAACGAGTAGATGAACCAGAATCAAGCTTTTCTATGATATCCACTTTTTGAATTATTGTAAAACGAATGTGTTTTCTTTTCCTGTTTTTTTATTAGGAATATTAGAATCAGCCATATTAGCCAGAATTACATACAAAACCACAAAAAAAAAAAAAAAATAATTACAGATTAAAATGAACAATAAAAGCAAACATAAACAATGCGGCTTCAACAATGCAGTTGCAGATATTGCGCAAAAGCTACTGTTGCACCATATTTTTATCTTAGATAAGAAAATATTTTACACCAGAATCATAAAATAACAAAATTTTATATCTTGTTGATCCATATTTAACAAACAAAAGAACTTGATTAATTAAAAAAATGTCTTGGAAAAAAAAGATCGGCATCACCATTGATATTAGCGCACCATCATGATTTTTTTTTTTTAATAAATTCCTATTTTCTTCATGAAGAAAACTAGAGTTTGGTCATATTAACCAGAATTTGAAAAAATAAAAATTGAAACACAGGGAAATGAATGCAAGAAAAATAAACCATTTGGTTACAGTTTACACATATGAATATTCTACAGAACCTACAATATGGAGAGTTTTTTTATATAGATATGCTAATTTACATCAAAATCAAAAGTAACGTAATTTTATTTAGTAATTAATCAGGTATAATAGCCAAAAGAGCATGAATAACAAAAAATTTAGTAAAAAAAAAAACATTGCAATCACTGCTAATTGGCAATTCAAGCGCTCAAATACGCCATCTGGTGGGAAAAACTTGTAACACTTCACTTCAGGATAGTGCTGTGCAAGCACATTGCATTACATGTATTTTAAATTTGTTCAGAATGATTATTCTTTTGCACAATTTCAGATTTCCTGTGATATTCGTTTTCTGTCTTATATGACAAAGTAAAAATTACCCGAATTTGAATATCTAAAACTTTCAAATGCAATTACAATAAAGAATTATTTCAATGGCACTTTAGCATTAGTTAAAGGGAAATTAAAGGGACAATTTTCCTGTACCGAAGGCTGTGAGCAGCGCCTCTATAGGCCGTTTTAATTCCCAATTTCAACGTCATCTTGAAATTTGTTCACATCTGAAATGCAGACCTGCCAACTTTCGAAAATGAGAAATCGTAGCACAGAATATTGAAATTAATCTGGAGGTTGGTTGGTTGGTTTTTCGTGTTTCGGAGCTATCTTTTGACATTCGTAAAAGGAATAACGTTTCAGTCTTTCAACTCAATATAGTAAATGTTTTCCTCTGAAAATTTTTATACGATATTTAAATTTTCTTCTCGTTTTGCAGCATTTTTTTACATTTGTAAAAGAAGCCTGGTTCCAATTTTTTAGCCCAGTGCAGTAAATTTTGACAAAATTCTCGAATTTTTTTTTCCCGCGACCATTTCAAGATATTCACAATTTTTTCCCCACAATCGTAATTCACATTTTTCTTTCAAGATTCTTTGTTGAAATCTGTACTTTTTACCATGAACTTTTGACGAATTTTGTGTTTTTTACCACACAAAATTGAAATGTTTAATAATAATTCGTAAATTGAAATGTTTAATAATAAATAGTACCAATCGTGCGATTTTGCACACTATTTCAAATCTTGCCCCTCAAAGATCCCCCCGCCTCCAGAAATTCTTAAAATGACATCCCTGTTTCTAAGGAAGGGAATTCCTGTATAAATATTTACAGAAACACGATTCACTTGTGGTTGATATACATGCATAAAGAGGGTTTTATGTTAAGAAGTTTGTTTTGCAGTCCAGATTCCCCCCCCCCCCCCCATGAGCATTTTTTAATGTCTGAATTTTCGGACTAATGACCAATTATTTAAAACTTTCGGAAATGAATACTTTGAAATTTTGGAACAGAATCATTCCTGAAAAATATGCTGCGCGGGATAAAAATCAGAATTAGAAACAAAAAATGCTTTTTTTTTTTTGCAAAATATCGTAGTTTAAGACCGATTTTCGTAGCATCGTAGTTTATAGGTCCAAATCGTAGAAACTACGATTTTTTCGTAGCAGTTGGCAGGTGTGGAAATGATACACTGATTTTAGGTATTCACAGATTTAAGGGAGTTTACAGTATACATATTCTCAATAATAATATTTCTGTTCCATTGCAATAAACTGACTCATAGCACAAAACTACTTTAACACACACTCAAAGACAAAACCCCAGAAAAAGAACTGTATTTTTAAGGAAAGAATCTTCTTTGGGTTAAAACCACAAACCAGACTATCAGTCTGAGAAAAAAAGCAAGATGCTGCAATAACTGGACCACATACTTTAAAAAAATAATAATGCATTCCTTTGAAAGCTGCATATATTTTTCCAACTTTTATGATATTTTTCAATTTAGTATTTTGATAATCATGTTTTGCACCACTTATTCAACAACACTTTGCTGTAACTTAAGAATGCCAGGCATTTACATTTTCTATGAAATTTCTGATTACAATTTAAGGCTTGCTATCTAATATTTTGGTACAATTTAAGCATTTTTTAGACACACAAATACATTTACAATAACACCCTGAAAGTATGAACATTATTTAATTTAAAATGAATGACAACTCACACAAACAATGAATTACTCTTAAAAATAAAAAAAGTATTCTAAACAAAGATTTTTATTTGTATGTTTATGATTACAAAACTGTGTTACTTGTATAGATACCATATGTATAAGTGGATAACATTACCTCCCTCTGCCTCAACAAAAAAAAAAAAAAAAAAAAAAAAAAAAAAAAATGCACCAACAACATAATTTATCTTTTTTACCCTATTTTACTTTCTTGTTTTTTATTCTTAAATTTAAAATTCAGTTCTAATGAGCAACTAAAAATATTCTAAATTGCATTGACTTCTTTTTCTTTTTATTAAATAATTCTGTTATCATAAACTCAACAGCACATTTATAAACAGTTTACAGACTAGTAGGTTTCATGTTGACAGTGAAAAACAATATATATTTACACAAATATTTTTATTTGAATACTGCTTTAAAATGACAATAACAAAAAGAAATGGGACATTTTTAGAGCCCTTTTTCACAAAAAGTAAACATTTTTAGTGATTTCAGGTTACCTGGATTTGAATATATAGGAATCTAAAAAAATGATGGCGCCGAAAATTCATATGTCAATAAAATCACAAATCCAAGTGAGATGGGAGAGCGATTAGATTAAATAGTTTATTAAATAAAAAGAATTATAATCACCACATTGACTTATTAGAAATTAGTAGCCAAGATATTACATTTATACTCTCTGATGGTACAGAGCCAATAGTTGTGATTTCTCTGATACAGAGCCACGAAAATTCATGATACTACACTTATATACTCTGTAGTTACAGAGCCAAAATTTACATCTTCTCTGTCTGGTTATAGAGTCAGGACTAACCTTTTCAAAAATGATACATATTATACAAACAAACATCAAAATAAAAATTGCAATATGCTGGTTATAAATCTTCTTCAATTACTTTAATAATAATATAATAAACCACATTAAATTAGCTATAAATTATTATAAATCACTATAATATTCATTTAAATGACATCAAGTAATTATAACTAATATATCTATTTTAAATGATATCAAAATAAATATAACTCATAAAGTTATATCAAGAAATCACAAAGTCATTAAATTACTAATAAATCATCATCAAGAATTCAAAATTATTATAAAAGTAAATAAATCTATATTACATGACCTAGAAATCATAATATTACTCATAAATATTGATCAAGAGTCAGGATTATAAACAATTTAGATAAACAAATTAGATTTTCTGTCAAAAGAAATCAGTTTTATAATTATGTTTCACAATATAAAAGATAAACTGAGTTAAATTATAAACAATAAATTTGAGGGCATTTACGCCGAAACATCCTCCACCTCCATGAACGGAGTTCATCAAACACATATAACTTACCTACTCTTACCAAATTTCCTCTATCACATACTAATTAATCAAATATGAAATACAAAGTTGAAATATTACCTTAAATGTCAAGTATAAACTAAAATGAAATGCAATTAAATCACTACTTGAAAAAAAAAAAAAAAACAGTTTCTGAAGCAACTAAAAATAGAAAAAGACATTAATATACATAATAGTTCAGAAAATTACAAAAATTAGACATGTAAAATAAATAAATAAAGTAAGTTAAAATAAAATAAAGTTCTAGTGATTGTTCATCGGTAAAGGAGAAAGTTTTGTGATTGGGCGTTTCAGTTCACCAGAAGAAGTCTTTATTTTGACAACACAAACAATATTATCATCCCCAGGAAATAGTTCAATTATTCTGCCCAATTTCCACCTTAATGGGGGCTGGTTTTCTTCCTTTATCAACACCAAGTCATTGATTTTTAAGTTCGGGTTGCTTTTAAACCACTTTGTACATTGCTGCAATTGTGAGAGATAGTCTGATGACCACCTTTTCCAAAAACTTTGGAAAATCTTTTGTAGCAACTTCCAACATTCCAAAGGAGTTACATAGGTAGAGGAGATATCAGGCTCAGGCAAGGAGGTCAAGGGTCTCCTATACTAAAATGTCCTGGCATCAGAGCAGTAAAGTCATTTGGATCAGAAGTCGCAGCCACAAGTGGTCTTGAATTTAAACATGACTCGATTTGTGCAATTAAGGTAAAAAATTCTTCATAAGTTAAAATCAGTTCACCAATTGTTCTCTTCAATTTGAAGCAATTTGAGACATCATTCTCTTTATTTCGCGGTCTGTCCCTACAAAATTTGTACCTCTGTCAGAAAATATTTCCAGAGGCTTTCCACGTCGAGCCACGAATCTTTTCAATGAGGCTAGAAAGGTTTTAGTTGTAAGATCAGTGACTAATTCAAGATGGATAGCTTTTGTTGCGAAACAAACATACAGACAAACATAATGTTTAAAAGGTTTCACACCACGTCCCTTACAAGGTTTGATCAAAAAGGGGCCGGCTAAGTCGACTCCTACTCTTAAAAACACTCGAGCTTGTGTTACGCGTGCTGATGGCAGATTTCCCATCAACTGAGATGAAAGGTGTGATGAATTTCAGAAACATTTCATACATTTCCTTATTTCTCTTTTCACAGCTTCTTTAGCATTAATTATCCAAAATTTTTGTTGAATTGCTGAAATTGTCAATTGAGTGCCGCTATGAAGATGTTTCTCATGGAAATACTTTATTATCAAGTCTGTAACATGATGCCTTTTATGGAGAATGATTTGATGTTTTTGATATTCAGACAAGTTTGCATTTTTTAGCCTGCCTCCAACATGAAGAATATCATTTTCGTCAAGAAATAGATGTAAAGGAAGGAGTTTGCTTTTAGAATTCAGGGTCTTTCTGGATTTTAGAATTTTCAGTTTGTCTCTGAATTCATGGTTTTGAATTAATTTCACAATAGCATTTGTTGCCCTTTCAAGTTCTGGAACAGTTAAAAACCATCGACTTGTTCAGATGGACATGTACTATTTTTGATGAATCTGAGGCACCAAGCTGTAATTCATCTTAATTTAGTCCAGGATGAAAATTTAAATAAAAGTTTAAGTTCTGGAATATTTTGGGATATGGAGCAAACAAGCATTTTACGTTGTTCTTGAAGGACCTCTTCATCAGGTAGATTTGGTTGAATTTCAGGGGAAAATACTGGCAACGATTCTTCTTTCAGCCAGCAGGGACCATGCAACTATACCTCATTATTAATCAATTCAGATGCAGAGCAACCACGAGAGAGAACATCTGCAGGATTTTCCTTTCCTTTACAAAATTTCCATTGTACAGGAGCAACAAGTTCCTAAATTTCACGTACACAGTTTGCCACAAAGGGCTTCCAGTTGCCAGCACTACCTTTAATCCAGTACAATGTAATTTGCGAGTCGCTTAGACAAAATATATTTTCATTCACAATTTTAAATATTCCCTTTAAATATTTCGCTAATCTTGCAGCTGTAAGTGCTCCAAGAAGTTCCAGGTGAGGCAATGTAATTTTCTTGAGAGGCGCTACTCTCGACTTTGCTATTACAAATGAAGTTTCACAAGAAGAAGGATCACGAATATAAGCCACTGACCCATACCCCTTTAAACTAGCATCAGAATATATGAAAAGTTGAGCGGTTTCAGGATTTAGTTTTGGGATAGTTACAAAATATTTTCTATGAATTTCAAAATTTACCAAGTCTTTTATTTCAAGATGCCATTTTCTGAATTTTTCACTTAAAGAATCTGGTAATGTAGAATCCCATTCGATCCCATGTTCCCAGAGTTCTTGCATTAAAAATTTAATTCTTATCACAAATGGGGAAATGAGTTCAATAGGATCGTAAATTTTTGCCACAGTTTGTAAAACAATACGTTTGGTAATAATTTTATGGCCAAATTCTACCAAAAGTGGTTGTATGTCTATTTTCAAGGTGTCACTTTCTGTTATCCATATAATTCCCAGTACCTTTGAAAGATTTTGTTCAAGAGTGTGTTCCTCAAAGTTTATTCCATGTTCCTTCCATAAAAATTTTAAATCGGTAGAATTAGTTTTAAATTTTCTGAGTTATATATATATATATATTGGCCTCACTCAATATCTTCTCTGTACCGTTTGATAAAACAAAAGCTTTGTTTACTGAATCAGTTCCATGAAACAGGTCATCAACATATAAGGAAGTATCCAGCATATTTACTATTTTCCCAAACAAATTTTTATACCCCTCAATGTGATGTTTGATGGTCGCAGAAAGGAAAAAAAGGTGAGGTTGTTACGCCAAAAGTTACACAGGTCATGCGAAAAATGGGATTGTTACTAGTGATATTGTCAAACTACAGGAACCTCAAAAAATTTCTATCTTCTTCTTGTATCTGGATTTGCAAGAATGCCTTTTCTATATCTGCCAAGAAAGCAATTTTGTGGAGACAGAATTTTAAAATAATGTCCAATATGTTAGGATTTAGATTGGGCCCAGGAAATAAGCACTCGTTTAAAGATTTTGCCCCCTTATCTTTGGATGATGCATGAAAAACAATTCTTACTTTAGTTGTCGATTTATCTTCCCTTATTACTGGTCTGTGAGGCATGTAATATGTGTTTATTTAATCTTTATTAAACTCACATTCTTCAATTATACCCAAACCAGATTGTTCATTTAATATTTTCTCCTATTCCTTAAGTAACCATTCATTTTTGCACAATTTCGATTTTAATCCCCAAAGTCTATGTTTAGCTACACCAAAATTGGATTCTAATTCATTTTTATTTACCTTCCACAAAAGTTTAGTTTCATATCTTCCATTTACAAAATTTAAATTATCATTAAATTAATCAAGAGCATCTAAATCCTTTTGTGAAAATAATTCATTTTTACTATCACAAATACCCAAAGATTCTAGTTTCCAAAAATATTGCAAGTCAAAATTTTCTGTTTCATTAACAGATACAAGATGAGCATTAATTGTTTCGTTACCTTCAGAGTTTATTTTTCCTACTATTGTGTACCCAAAAAGTGTATTAGTTACATATAAATGGTCATTAATTTCTTCAACGACTCCTCTCTGCACATTCCAGAAATAATCAGCTCGAAGTAAAATTTGTACTTCCGATTCCTTGGGGGTAGGGTCGGCTAACCTCCATCTTTTACTCTCAATGTATTTTGTAATTACAGGATCAAAATTGGGAACCTTCAAAGTTGTTCAAAACACAAATCGGTAGCTAAACATCAACATTTATAAAACGATGATAATTCATTCTACTTTGCAATTTAATTTTAAAAACATCATATTCTTCTTTGCGACCTTGATCAATATCAAAAGCAAATACAGTTAAATGTTCTTTTCTTAAAACAGGCAAATTTAATTCACGAGCTAATGCTTTTGTTATGAAGCTTTTCTCGCTTGCAGAATCAAATAATAATCGAACTAGCTTTGATTTAGAATTACCTTGAGCAGTTACACAACATGTTTGCAATAAAACAGCATGCTTAGAATTTCTAAAATTACAATGAGAATTAGACACAACTGTTTGATTTTGATTTTCATTGATTTCTAGTTTCAAACTTTTCTTAAAACAAAATAATTTGTTATGTTCGGTGCTTTTACAATTTAGACATAGCTTTAATTTTATGTGGCATTGCGAAGATAAATGCGATTTAAGAAAGCATTTTTAACATCTACCCTCCTTACGTAACATTAGTCTTTTTCTTATTATCAGCTAAATTTTTACACTCAGAAGATAAATGATCGTTACGTTTGCAAAATATACAAAAAACTTTAATATTAGCATTTAAGGTATTAGCATGTTGATATTTATTTGATGTTTTCTTTTCATGAAATTCAGTTTTATTTTTATGTACAAAAGAAGAGGTAGCATCATTTTTAGAACTAGTCATTGACAAAGCCTTTTCTCTACATTCTATTTCACATTTGAGAAAGGCAATTAGATCGGTTACATCTGACTCTTTGCTAGTATCATGTTTTCTATGATATTCAATCACTAATTCATGGGGCAATAGCTTTAGCAAAATAGGATTTAGCAATTATCCATAAGAACTGGATGTTACCCCCAAATTTCTTAAACTTCTAATATTAACTTTGCACATGTCATGCAATTTTCTTAATGCATTTAAATTTGAACAATTTTTAACTGGTTCCATATTTAATAAATTAGTCATGTGTTTATTAATAATAACATCGACCTTACCAAAACGGTCCTTTAATAAATCAATACAAGTATCATAATTTTGTTCTGTCAATGGAAACCCTTCTACCACATTATATGCCCGATTACATAACAAGGATTTTAGATAAGCGAATTTTTCTATCTTAGATAGTGATTTATTCTGGTGTATCGATGTTTCAAAACAGTTAAAAAATTCGACCCATTCTTCGATTTCACCAGAAAATTTTGGAACATTTAATTTAGGCAATTTCATGGCAAAACTCGTTTCTGTTCCACTGGCAGAACTATTCAATGGATTTACATGACTAGTTGCTATCATAGAAACATTATCTTTTTTACATTTACTTAATCTATTTTTAATTTTAAATTTAGCACTGATCAATTGATCAGTGTACTTCTCACTACTAGCAATGTTCTTTTCATATTCTTTTAAGTCAGATATTTGAGCTTCAATATCACGATTCAAACTTTGGAAAGTATTTTCTTTTAAGCAAAATATTTCTTGAAGCTCTAATAATTCCTCTGTTTTAGTATTATCAATGTCATCAGTTAACAAAGTTTCTAATTTTGTAATTAATTTCGTGAAACTCGTTCGTTCAACAGAACGTTTTGCTTTCAGTTTTTCAATAGTTTCCATTTCAGATAAAGAATAATTCTTATTTTAAAACATAAACAATTCATATATAATGAAAAAATATTTTCTTACCTGTTAATTCCAGGTAATGTAGATGACATGACCGGATGTCCAGTTGTAATCCAAATGTAAGAATAGTAATTCCAAAAATCACAGGTTGAAAGATAAAGCACAGTTGTTAATCACGTTAACAAACAGCTCACTATTCTTTCCAAAAAATGTTTCGCGGGTTATGAGGCACCAAAAAAAATCATGGCACCGAAAATTCATATGTCAATAAAATCACAAATCCAAGTGAGATGGGAGAGCGATTAGATTAAATAGTTTATTAAATAAAAAGAATTATAATCACCACATTGGATTATTAGAAATTAGTAGCCAAGATACTACATTTATACTCTCTGATGGTACAGAGCCAATAGTTATGATTTCTCTGATACAGAGCCACGAAAATTCATGATACTACACTTATATACTTTGTAGTTACAGAGCCAAAATTTACATCTTCTCTGTCTGGTTACAGAGTCAGGACTAACCTTTTCAAAAATGATACATATAATACAAATAAACATCAAAATAAAAATTGCAATATGCTGGTTATAAATCTTCTTCAATTACTTTAATAATAATATAATAAACCACATTAAATTAGCTATAAATTATTATAAATCACTATAATATTCATTTAAATGACATCAAGTAATTATAACTAATAAATCTATTTTAAATGATATCAAAATAAATATAACTCATAAAGTTATATCAAGAAATCACAAAGTCATTAAATTACTAATAAATCATCATCAAGAATTCAAAATTATTATAAAAGTAAATAAATCTATATTACATGACCTTGAAATCATAATATTACTCATAAATATTGATCAAGAGTCAGGATTACAAACAATTTAGATAAACAAATTAGATTTTCTGTCAGAAGAAATCAGTTTTATTATTATGTTTCACAATATAAAAGATAAACAGAGTTAAATTATAAACAATAAATTTGAGGGCATTTACGCCGAAACAACAATCATGTCGCAATCTTCAACAAAACAGTAAAAGCTCACATTTAAAAAACAATGTTAAATATTATTAGCCACTTCACTAGCTTTTACAACTCAAAGACTTTTTTCTTTTTTAAGTATTCAATGTCATCATTTCACATCTATCTGACCTCCAAGAGATATATAAGTATAAATATATATGTTTATGAAATTCTAATAAATATTATATTAAGGTTTTATATGGTTTGTCTTTACATTAACCCTTTATGTACTGAATTGTGAATTCATGAAAATTTTATCTTCTATAGCCTTTTTTGTGAATTGTTTGAACTATATTAGAAGATTTACATAATCATTCAATAAATTTTAGAAGGATTCACTAAATTCAAATTTATAGGGATTTCATGCAATATTTATAACACCACTCCAATCTTTTATTTTAAATATTTTTCTTAGTATTTTGGAGAATTAGGAAATGTTCAAATATAATGTTCTTACAATAGAAATTTAGATATATTTCTGAATTGAAAAATCCTCCCCACACCTCTCCCAATGCCAAGAAAGCTGAAAAGATCCAAAGGCAAAATAAATAATCCTTTTAAAAATATTTTTGTTTTGTGTAACCATTAATGCTTTTGGAACAAGATAAAGTAATGTATCTATAACTCATTCTAAACTGTATTACAACTAATCGATGCATTAAATGAATTTTATAACAAATTATTTTAATGGTACCTACCATCAGTAGATAAAAGGTTAATCTAGTCATACTGAACACGAGTGTCGAAGTGGCCCACCAACCATTTATGTACAGCCCGAGACACACAATCATTATCCACATAAAATATTAAGATGTGCATAAAAATTAATAAAGGTCTTTACTATTGTTTTTAATTTTTTTATGTGGAGACAAACTCTTCTCTGTTACCTATATTAAATTTTAATTATATTTAAAAACCCTAAATGTCATTTCCTTAATCAAAAGTTCTTTTTATATGCAGCCCTATTTGCATTACAGTGATATATATATATTTAATCTTCAATACTAATCAAACATTACTTAAAATTAATTAAACTTGTACTGCGTAAGTTTACATTTCAAAGCTGCATTAATCTGCCAATAATCTTTCTCAGTGCTTACTTTTTATGTGTAACTTGAGTTTATAAAACATTAAATATATTTATGCTTATAAAAGTTTGCCATTAAAAAACTTTTGTTTTGTAATATGTTTGCTTCTAAAAGAATGTTAATATGGGAATGAATTGTTAGAAAAATTATTTCTCGTCTTAATTTTTCGTCATTCTCTAAACTAAAATATTGCCAAGTATTTTCAAGTAGCCTGGTGAAATTAAGTGTTCAAATATATCATGAAGCTACATTAATTTTTACTCATAAGTAGTGTAATAAATATTCTGCATCCTTTTATAAATAATTTTTTATTTATTCACCTTCTAAATAAATAATGCTTGATACTTTCTTCATTCAGAGATGTTATAAACTCCAAATATAACAATCTTGGTTATAGTAAATATTTCATTATACTATGACTGTCAATCCAAGATCTCTTTATTACAACTGATAAGTTAGTTTCAGCTGATTTTAAAGTAGGGTGTAAAAAAAAATGATGATTTTGTTTTTGTTTTTTTAATCAAGAAAATCAGATTTTTTTAAAAATTTAAATCGGATTTTTATGATTTTTTACCAGGGTTAAAATACTGAATAGATACCAAGAGTTTTAAGTTTCCTAAATAGTTAAACCTCTAATTGCTAACATAATCTATGTTTTCATACTTTAATTAATAAAATTTAATTATTAGTTACTAATTACAGAAATTATGAAAACAGCAAATTAGTAGTTTCATTAGTAGCATACAATAACGTTATACACATTAATATTTTGTAATAATTATGTAAAACTATATTAAATACTAGTGATATTTACATTTATTAAAATTATCTGTAACTCTGTTTAATATTAAATTGTTAACACTACTTAAAATTAATAATTATTAAACAATCTCTAATTAATAACATAATATACAATTTTATGTTTTAATTACTAAAATGATAATTTATAATCTAGTATTCATTCTAGAAGGAAAAATAGAAAGGACACTAGTTCTGAAAAAGGGCACTATTTCACAAGGAAATATATTAGTAATGTGTTTAATAATGATAAGAAAAAACAGCATATAAATTTTTAGTATGATAGATAAAGTGTCATTAATTTTTAATAATTTTATAAATTACAAATTGAAAAATACAATTAAATAACAACATATTTTAATAATATCCTGTTTTTTCTCAAGAAATAAGGTCTTATCATTTTTGTAAGGTTATGGGCACACGGATTTAGAAATACTGTGGAAGGGAGAAGTTTTGTACAAAAAATCTCTGGTTACAAATACAGGTGAATTTCACTATTTTTTAAAAAGGCAGGGTGCATTTTGTCAATTTCAAAAGGAGTAAGGTGTGGCACCCTTAAAAAATGGCCTAGAAGAAACAGTAAGTAATTATAGAATTAAATAAAAACTGCAAATAAGTAATTTCATTAGTTAGTAGCACAAATAACAAAATTAACAAATATTTATTGGCAGCTCATTTTGCATTTGTACTTAGAAAAATTACTGTTAATCACCTAAATTTTAACTTACACCATGTATGTGTATGCTAGCTCCCCCCCCCCCCCAAAAAAAAAAAAAAAATGAAAATGAATTACACCCATTCATACACACATACAAAGTAAATATGAGAATAGCCAGTTATATCTGAAATCAACAAAATATTAAATAATAGCACTGTTTATTACCTCTTGCTGTGCTTAACATTTTATATGAATTAGTTCTTTTTTCTCTTATACATTCTTTTACAATAGTTGTTGAGCATATTTCATTTTTCTTTAGCTCCAATGTTTGGTATACATTTACTGTAGCAAAAGCAGAATGAGAAAATAAGATTCTGGCTATTTATTCTTTTACTTTGCAGAAATTTATTACACTTGCTATGTTTATTTTATATAAAAGATTGAATAATTTGATTACTTAAAGGAAATTATGACATTGCAAATTATATTAGATTTACATATCATTTTTAAATTAAATGCTTTTTATGCCTTAACAAACTTACTGTACTTTAATTTTTTACAAGACTCAGGAATTAAGCTTAGAAACAATTATTTAAAGCTTTTTTTTTTCATTTATTCATAAGGCAAAATACCTGTAGGAACTTTCCAAACTATATTAATCTTAGATTTTAATACTTTTATGTCATTTTAAACATTTAGATGATTTATGATTTGAATCAATGATTAAAAAAAAAAAATCAGTTGATTAAAATCATTGAACCCTACTTTAAAGAGTGTAAAAATGGTTTTAAACACATCTTTCGATACAGACTTAAGAAATCAGATTCATAAAATAAAGAAATAAAACTTGCATTATTTTACTTTAAAAACTTAAGCAAATAAAACTTATTATAATTGTTTGTAATATCCTCCCTCCCTTACCATTTTGCTCTTAATACCATGCTATATTCTAAAATATTAAACTATATTCTTGCCATTAATCTTTCAGTTCAAATGATCAAAACCCCTTAACTCTGTGTTCTTAAAATGTGTCATGAATTCTTATGCAATTTCACAGCAATATTCTTTTAGTTAAAAGAGCATACTGTAGTAATCATTATGTTATTTTAAACTCATTGAAACAGAAATAAAAAATTTACTGTAACATTCTTGGAGCATAAAAAATTTATATAACAGCACAACTACGAAGCTAAATGCAAGGCTTAAATTCAGATTTCAAATAACCTTTTTAAAAAAGGTTAAATTTATTTATTCACTTTATAATATATATATATATATATATATATATATATACAAATTATCCAAGACAAATTTAAAGATCTTTTTATACATTCTTGACTGTCATCAGGCAAAATTTACAAAGGATGAAGTATAATTTGATTAAGATTTTATAAAAATCTTTATAAAAGTTATTTGGTATTTTTAGGACTTTAATCCCTAATTTTCTCCAAAACCAAGACTATTTTATAGAAATGCAAAAAAGTAAAAAAAAAAAAAAAAAAATATGAAGCAACCCACTATAAATATAATGGAACTGCACCATAAGGAAATTATGAAGCATTAATTATGCTTTCATTTTTTAATATGTCACATAATGCTACAATTATAGTTTGTGTTTCTGATAGCAGATATAGTTCAAAGACTGACATTCATTCTAAACACTACTACTAATGAAATTTGGTTACATAGATCTTATAATTTCAGGAGATTTAAAATACATATTATGGAATCAATTAATAAAAGTGCAGAATCAATCAGTTTTTTATTTCTCGAGGGGAAAAAAAATGTTAATTTTCATATATATAGGTTGAAATATATGTACAGATAAGAAAGGAAAAAAAAAAAGAGAGCATCCCATACTATCTCTGCAAATCATTATAGGAAAATGTGACTGGTACAAATCAATTAGTAATAACGTCTACTAATTAATGCTATACTTCAAATTTACTTAGGATGTCATCTACATATAGAAATTGTACCAAACTCTAAATTTTTAATACTGATATATAATTTTGACATCATATTTAGATTCTCCAGTCAATTTTATCTGTGTACCCCAAACAAGAGGTCATTAGGTCATGTAGTTTAGATACGGTTTTAGACACGGAGTCCAGTTTTAAGTTTGGAACTCCTACTGTTCAATTCATTTTTAGTCATTACAAAACAGATTGCAGCTTCTAGAAATCGATTTCTATTTTTTAAAAATCATAGATTACGATTCATATATTTTCATTCAATTAAATCAACATGTTTAGTGATTTTTGTAAAGTTAAAGTAATTAAAACTTTAATTATAAGGCATTTTCAAATAACATAAAATTAAAAAACATTTGAAATAAAAGAAATATATCTCTAATATTTTAGTACATATTTTAAATATCAAGATGTCTTGTAAAATGGGGGGGGGGGGGGAAGTATTGTGTATTTTCCTGCCACATTTAAAGTAGATACAATAAGGTCATTAAAAATCAGATTTCATTTTTAATATTTTTTGGCATTTGAAAAAAATTTTCTTTCATATTTCATCTGGGAAGATCTTCAGCTCTAATGTGAAAAATCAAAGTAAGAAACAATCAAATTTGAAATTCAGAGCTCTCTGGATCACAATTCATTTCAAAGATCTCCACAGAATATTTCAAGAGAAGATGAAACTCATCAAAGATAACATATCAGGGTTTTTTTATATGTAAAGTGTTAGAGACAGATTTAAGTAGAAATGTCTTGAATAACTCATCAAGCTTCTTTGACAGAGTGAAGTTAAATTCACAAAATTCAGTCAAATTCCACCTTTTGCTTATTTTAAGTTGCCAGACCTGTATAACTATTTAAGGCACTTTGCATAGCTAAAATCTATTTTTTTTTTTTTTAATTTAGATTTGCTTTTTTTTTTAAATTTGATAAATCTTTCTGTCAGAATATATTTAGAAAATCTTGAAAATTAATGCAATATTTAGGTATTACCATCTGAAAAATTTAGTAGCTTGCATAAAATTTTGAATCAAAGGAAAAGCTTTGAAAAAAAAAAAGCTTTCATTTTGATACTTTTAGACCCGTGATAAATAATCTTGAACATAGATCTGCCCCAAGTAAAAGTGAGGCCTGGTAGGAGAAATTTCTTGAGACCCTTCCCTTTTAATAATCACCTCCTTTTTTCCCATAATGCAACCACATTTTGAAATGACATACATATATATGTAGACAGGAAGAAGGGAATTCACTGAATAAAAAAGAAAAAAAATTGAACACTAAAATATACAACTTAATGGTAAAATATCTTTTGCAGAAATGTAATTATGTGTTAAAAGTAATCATTAAATTAACAGTTACCATTTATCAAAATTATCTACAGCACCAGTCTTTTAACAGTTTGTATGTTAAAACTTCAAAGTACAGAATGAATCAAGTTTAAATTTAGTAGTATTAGTGCAATATCAGATGTTTTATTGCATGAATAGTTAATCCAGTTTATCTTGAGCAGTGGCATTATCTATAAAAGTTTGATTTCATTCCTGAAAATGCCACACTTATAACAATAGCATTTAAATAGAGTATACTATAAACTGTAAAAAGAGCAGTATCAACATTCTTTTCATGGTTAAGTTTAGCAACTTAAACATTCAATATGCACTCAATAACATATAAGAAATTTATGTGAAAGGAAGTGAATTATGAATACAAATAAAATTATTTATTATTATAAGAAAGTATATTATGGGTTTCTTCTTCTTTTTTTTTTATGCACAAGCCTCTGTGCACTGTTACCTGTCTCACATTCCTAATGACAGCTCTGCTTGAACTGAAAGCAACTTTGATTGTTTCACACAATTAATTTTCTAAAATTGAAATTTTTTTCACAACAGTTTTATTATTAATAATAATTTGAGCTGTTCTCATTAACAAGATGATGATTAAGATATAATTTACTGTTTCTTTTAACATTTTAAATATTTGCAAATGTTATGAACTTTGACCTTTAAAATTAAAAATATATATGTACATTTTCAAAAATAAAAAGATATAAATAACTTATAATCCTCATATATAATTGTAAAATCATTGATTCAATCAATATATTTTTTTAATTACCAATGTTTATAATACTTTATAAGCAAAAAAACAGATTTTTCAAAACATATTTTATCTTTAAAAAATCATATATTCAGATTAAATGATATTTTATCAAATTTATTTTCAGAATCACGTTATTATGAAGTTTATACTTAACTGCCACATTTCACTATATGAATAAGCATCAGTATCTACTCAATTTTATTTTTATATGTCCTCTTTCAAAAAAAAAAAAAAATATATTACTAAAAAAACAAATAATATTACCTTACATTTATTTATCTGAAAAATTAATCTCAATTGAACATCATGCACATTTTACATAGGTAATTGATAAAAGCACAGAAATCACAGGCATCAACCAGTTTCTATTTTTTGTTAAAATATAATAAGAAGAATTTATTGATATGAAAGAATTAGTAAATGTTTGATTATTCAAATGGTACTATTAAGCTTCTGGAACACTGACATCTGCACATACCAATGCTGAAAGACATCAACAAAGATTAGAATATAGTTTTTGGTAATCTTTTGAAATGAATAAATATGTCACTAAATTCTATTATTCATGAGGAAGCCTTCTGTTGAAAACTCATAAATTTTGGTAAAACTTTCAACTGTTTTTAAGATAATTGAATCAGAAGAAACATCTGTTTCACTTTTCAGGTATTTATATTCAGGTGCATAAGAATCAAGAAGCACGCTCTGTTTTCTTATAAATTTTATACATCTGTTGCAGCTGACTGCTACACACGCACAATGACCCCCACTTCATTATTGTCACATCCCAAATATTCAGTCCAAAATGCCAATTTCAATGGCATTTTCAAAAAGATTCGTTTCTTTTCTAGAAACAAAAAGTGCTATTTGGTTCCTTATTACCAGCAAATTTTATAGCTGTACCAATAAGAATGATTTCAAAAATGTGTCAGAAAGTAGAGGGTTTAGATATGGGAGCAGCCTTAAACAACATTAATTTTCTTTTGAACATAACATTTCTCAGATGTTCACAGCATAAAAAGTACAATACATTTTGAAAGAAGAAAATAATAAATTTTCTAAATGATAAGTTAAAAAATACATTACGAAGATGTTGATTTATTTGAGCTGCCTCTGCAGAAGAACAATCCATTTCATTTTCATCATAATAGACAAATGTATGAAAATGAGAAAGATAACAGAGTTTGATCATAAACATCATGAATTGAGAAATTTCATTTAGCATAGAACTTTTCAATAAATCTCTCAAGCGTAAAGTGAATTCTCAAACACAGCAGATTTAGAAGTTGTGTCAAATCTGAATTAATCCATTCTTCATGAATGCTGAAATAAGTAGAACTGAAAGGTAAAAATTATTTCTTTAAAAAGTACTTTTTCATTACTCGGGAAATGGATCCTAAAAATCAAGTTCAATATTCAGTATTATATGACTTTGTGTGAATTTTTATCAGAAAAATCTAAAACAAAACAGACTGCCTTATTCTAACTTGTCACTCTTTCTTAGAGTTGCTGTGTCACAGATGATGATGGTTTTCAAATAATTCATGATAAGATTTGAAAAAAAAAAAAACAACAACCCACTATTCTTCTTGAAATACCACAAGGAATTAATTAATGATATATAGCAAGATATTAAAAGTAATTTTTTTTAGAATTTTTTTTTAAATCAAGCCATTAAAGTTAATTAATTTTGTGAGGTTAGACTTCTAGTTTTAAACTTAATTACAGTCTGGCCTTCAAACATTTTTTAACTGGGTTAATATTTTATTGCCATAGAAAATGTTTCATGTGATAATTAAAATATCAAAAACAAGTTCCTGTGAAATAAGAAAGATACTTAAAAGGTTAAGAAAATTTACAGAAAAAATTAATTTAATAAAAACAAACAAAAATTCCATCATGCCACAGCAATAGTAACTGAAAAAAATATATCATTTTAGGATAAATGGATGTTTTGGATCAGGATTTTACAAATTATATAGACATTTATAACATTTAGTGTATCATATTACATTAGGAACAAATACCTCAAAGCTGGAATAATTTGAAAAAAATTAATACCTCTTTGTTGCAACACTCTGATAAAACACACCGCACATTCTGAATAGCCATCATAAGCATTTATATTATTAATCTAGGACTTTAATTTAGCAAATTCTTAATGGGAAAAAAAAAAACGCAAATATTTTAATAACCATTTAGATAATATTAATTTGTAGTAGATTTTTTTGCTTAAATAACACATAAAAAAGGTCTATTTATAAAGTCATTTCATTCAGATCCACCTAAAAAAATGATTCTAGTAGTTTTACTTCAATACTGCAGATTTTGACAATGAAATTCTGTCAGCTGAACTGTCATTCAGATTTTGTATTTATTTTACTCTAGTATAATGATAAAATCATTTCAATGATCTTTTTCACTTAAAGTACTCTTTATTTAGACACATAGAAACTATATTTTATTAGTTAGAAATTAATATCAAAAGTGAAAGGACAATTTTGGAACTATAGAAATAGAGTTCCCAGTAAGAAAATGTTAATGAAATTTTTAAATATATATATTTTTCATAACCATTTAAAAATCAGCCGGCATTCTAGTTCTATCAATTTTAATAACTCAACTTTAATCTTTTTGAAAATCTTGTGATGTTCGGATTTTCTTCTAATATTGACACCTCATTTTTCTGTACAAGTAACAAAATATTTGGGTGAAAATTTACATTTCATTTTGAATCAATGTGTTCCACTAAAAATCTAAATTTTTCAAAAGGCTGCATATATCACTAGATTTTATACTAAAAAACTTTTTTGTTTTATTTTTTTTTAGGTTAAGTCTATGAAGAGTTATTGTGCCCATTGTTTCATCCTCTCTTTTTTTAAGTGCTCCTGCTCATCAGCTCTGAAGCCACCATCTTTTAAATATGATAGGCTCAGATGTAAAACATGGTAACAAGAAGTGGCTCATCAGTGCAGGTTAGACCTCCTTTGTAAACTTCTTTAAAATAAACAAAAGCCAAATTAAAATAGTTCTAATACAAATGAAATTAAAATCACAATTTTAAACTGTTCACATGTCATATTTTAAAAAAATTCTACCATTAGTGAATAATGATTTACAGAATTAATCATATATCTTTTTTGAAGAAAAAGGCTGAAAATGTTTTAACTGCCTGTAATTCTGATTAGTACAAGTGAACGAATTCACCAAGGGAAGTGGAAAAGAGCAAACTGTTATGCGTCAATGGGGGTTTGGGGGTTTCAATTTAGCCTCACTGTAGATAGAAATGACAGAAAACATGCTATTTTCCTTTAATTGTAATTGTTATAAAATTACATTTTTGTAGAAAAAGCTAGGCATGTATTTAAAAATTTCTTTAATGTTTGCAAATTAATTAATTATAAAATGCACAAGATTTAAAGCACTGGTTGCATTTTGTAGTGTTTTCCTTTAAAAGTCTTAAATGTAGGTAAATGCTGATAACATAAAAGTATTAAATGAATTTATAATACTTCAAGCTTTCAATAAGATGCAGACAATTGAAAATTTCCAGCTGTAAGAACAGATCTATGACACTGGAATTGGTTTGTAAAAAACTTAATTATTGTTATTTAGATGGAAAACGATAATATTCATTTAGAGAATTTAACTTTATCTATTGTTCAATAAGCATATTTTTGCATTCTTTCATAACCAGAGAATCATTATAAATTATTCTTAGTGAATTTTATATTTCTCCCCCCCCCCCCTTGCCTTTTTTTATATTGAGCAATTTTTGTAAATCGTATAATTTGAATGTTTTTCATATGTTGCAATGAAGAATTTCTATAAACTTGAATAATTTATTAGATTTTGTAATTAAAAGTTTTAAGTTGAGTAGATTTATTGTACAAGTGCAATAATTTGTTCAATCTTTCTATATATTTTTATTTTAAAACAAATTACCTGTTTTGGAGGAACCATTCACAATTATTCTGTATGTAATTTACTTCAGAAAACTTGAATCCTGAATACCTTTAAACTTTCATTTTGTTAGTTAACCTTGTTTTACACCAAAATCCTTCACATATCAAATTCATTTCTTAAATTTTTTTTAAAAACCAAAATAGCCTTAAATTTCAGGGCGTTGAAGTGGTGTTACCTCCCTTAAGAAAAACAACAGCAAGTAATGAAATATCTTAAAACTTAAAGGTCATTCAAACAAGCATTTTTTATGTTTTCAAAAGCTATAAAAACTAAATTAAATTTTAAAAAGAGTGGGAAAGGACATGCTCGCATTTCATTAATATCTAACAAAGAGATTGAGACAAATTCCATAATGCAAATAATTCCATAATTTTGAAACTTTAAAAATTAAATTCATAGTTAAATATTTCACATTTCAGTTTAAACATTTCACAATAATTCATAAACATAAAAATAAATATTTATCTATTGACATCAAATTTTGACCACCGCCATTCATTAAATTCAGCTTGGTAGGTTCCCTCAAAATATAAAAAAGAGATCAATCACAGATTTCTGAAAATAATTTATTCATTTGTTAAATATGAGAATATGTTACATAACATACGCATCTTCAGAAGTTTTTTATGCCATTTAAAAAAATCATTACTCAAAATTCAATTTACAAGAATTCATAGAGTTTTTTGATATAACATATTTCCCAGAACTTAAGATTCTTTTGTGAATGGATTAATTTAGTGTAATACTTTATCATGCTATTCTAAATTAAGAATCAAATGAATGTGCAAAATTTTAAGAGTTGAATAACTTACGAACAGCAAATTTTATATGTTTCTTTCTCTTATCTAAATAAAAATAACTAAAAAGCATAAAAAATAAAATATTTTAAGAAGGTCTATAAAATAATTTTGCACCGTGATCTGAAAAAGATTCTTTGACTATGGACAAAATATCTAATTTATATATATTCTAGAATTATAAAGTCTTAAATACTATTGAGTTTATTAAGTTCAACATTTTTTTAACAGAAAAAAAAAATTATCTTAAATAATGAAAGCCTGTAGCTCTAATATATTTATTTGAATATAAATATACATATATATATATTACATGCAAATGTAAAAACTTTTTTCCTACATATTCCTGAGCATTTAGAGAAAAAAACAACATAAAAAATAAGTTCAATAATTGTATAAAAATTTGTAGAACAGAAAAAAGTAAATAAATATTTTAAATCTACATTTGTGTGATTTTCCATTTTTCCATTGTTGACATCAGCAAATGTTCTCAACATGAAAGATGTCAATGCATAGATTTAGAACAAATTTATAACATTTTCCAAAAGAAAATTGCTCTAGCTTCTTACAATATAATAAAAAAAAGCTTCTTAGTTACCAATCTATGGCTTCAAGAAAGAATATTTTACATCATTAAAAAAAACTTGCCAGTACTATACGTAAGCTACAGAAGTCTTGCTACCAGTTGTAACACAATAAAAGACTATATACAGAATATATTTAGAAACATAATAAAACAACTCAGACACCTGACTTGAACAACTTTCAGTAGAAAAACTTGCTTTTTTTTAAATTCCTGCCACACACATAGAATGAAATAATACTACTGACAAGCAAAACAAAATAATAACAGCGGATATAAAAATTATAAATAGCAAAAGCTAAAAATGGATAGTAACTTCCATTTTAACACAATAAGAAGCTGGCTCATACTTGACAATTTTTTACTACTAACAAAACTAAAAGAATATCTGTTACAAAATAGAAAAATACTTCTTGTTTTTTATGATACAGACAAGCAAGATATTGTATGACTAAATGGATATCACTACACTTACCAAAGTATTTCAGCACATTGTTTATTTTATTTGTAGGCAATTTTATTATTAAATCCTAAATTAATTAAAAGTAAAATAAAATAAATTTAAGATTTATATTAGTTCATTAAATGAAAAATACCACAAAAGAGCATTTGAAATATGTATTTAATTTTGCTATAAACTACTCAATTTAAATACATGGTACCTCTTCAAATCCTTGATCAATAAATAATTTTTAAATTGTTAATTTTAGAGGTTTAGTTCCAATCATATAAAAATACAATTACATTCATGTTTTTAAAAAAGTTATGAAATTTAAACTTTTATATAGTGTTTGGGTCCTATAAGTTAAGGTCCTAAGAAGTAAAAGAGTAAAGATTCTACTTTTGCATGACCAAAATATAGAGAGTTATGATACATTGAAATTTATGAATTTTCAATGTTTTCTAGCATTAAAAACAAAAAGACACTGAAATCTCTTAAAACTCAAATTATAAACCAATAAGTTTTAGTCCTACAAAAATGGAATTTTTACTGTTTTACTTGTTAGAACATGGAGAAAGGTTTTCTAAATGTAATTTATAGGACCCAAGGACTGTATAACAATATAATTTTTTTTAAATAACTAATTTTATGTAAATATATTTGTATACGATGGTGAACAATATTTGAAACATTTTTAAAATTGGAATTATGCCTTTAAAATTAACAGTTTAGAAATGAATTTTCTATGGTGCATTATAAGATAGGTCATCATGTTTATTTTTAATTGCTTATATGAATTTGTAGAATTTTCATATTATAAATAATTAGTTACACTTTACTATGTTCAGGAAGGAGAAAAAGTAAAAGTTATAATTACTATAAATATTACACTAAATATTGGTAAACTAAATGAGAAAAAATGAAATTTTAAGAAGAAAATACTTCATATTTTTTTAAAACATTCATTTTAAAGAAACCAAAAATCAGTATAAATTTAATGAAGAGATAATTCAAAACATTATTTTTATAAAAGATAGTTTATTTATATGCAAATCTAGTTCCATTTGAGAAGCATCAAAATGTGTAAAGTGAAATAATTGTAACAGGACTAAAATATGATAACAGGCTATAAGAAATAATTATGTCACTTATTAGCAAGTCCATTGGTAAAGATAATTATTTAAGCATGTTTTAAAACCTTTTTATTGACTTTAATAATGTTAAAGGATTGAGGATAAAGAATAAAGAAACATGCAATAAGGATAGAGGGAAGCATTAAATTTTCTACCACATAAGTCACAAAATCTGTGTAACAAAACAAATTATTCTGAATTTTTGCTTTGTCATAGTCTGCTTTCCAAATACCTTATTCTACTATACAATGATATATATTAAACAAACATTTAAAATGTACATAAATACATATGAACAGGATGCTCGGAAATTAAAATTAGCTTTGTACAGTATATGACAGATACAAAATGATCATCAATTTGATCCATAGACATTATTCCTAGCATTAATATTTGTGTTTTGATACACGTGAATTATTTAATACCTACAACAAAATATTAAAACAAAACACAAAAGCTCATATTAAGACAACTTATTTACAAATGTCAGTTAAAAAATAGCCATTCAGTGAAATAATGCTTAAGGCAATGGACCCCAATAACAACTCTGTAAAACATATCAAATAGTTAAATACAACTTATGTTTTTTTTTGTGTGTGTGTGGGTGGGGGAGAGCTGGGAAATTAAAACACATAAACTTGGTACTTTTCCAAGTCTGAGAAACACATAAAACTATAATAAAAATTTATTTTAAATGTGATATTTTCTGAAGTATTTTTATCCATAGATAATGTATTGAAATACTGCTCATGAAAAAATGTTTCAGAGTATTGATAATTTATTTACATATATAACATTAGAACAAGCAGCCTTAACTGTATATGTATATATACATATATATATATATATATTACTTCAGTATAAAATCTTTATGATAAGTGTATTATGTCAACAAAGAGTAATACCTTTTCCAAATCTGTTTCATAAATACCAATTAGTGTCAAAGATTTTTATGATGAAGAAAATATTTTTAATTATTTGTTTTAAGAATGTATGGAAAATAAGTTGGGTTTTCTGATTTAGAAATTTAATTTAAATTTTGAATTTAAAAAATACTTTACTTTTTAAAAAGGGGTTTATTTTTATTTATTTATTTTTATCCTTTCATATATGTGTATATATGTATGCATATATATATATATATATTATATATATAACTTCAGTATAAAAGTCTATGTTTAAAAATAACATTCATTACAAATAACAGTAATATGCAAGTTTTAAATTATGGCCAATTATTTTCTTTATATATATATATATATATATATATTGGTTTACATATAATTTTCAATCATATTCAAAATTTAAATGCCTAAAAATGAATTGCATTTTTTTTTCTAGCATGAAACAAAACTGTTATTTCATATATTTTTGTTTGTAATTTTTACTTAAAATGTAATTCACATCAATATACTACAATTTCAAATGTATTTTAAGAAAACTCTGTTTGTGGAGGGAGGAAGAGGAAACAAGCTGTGTAAACAAGCATCCATGAATAACAATTATGAGAGGTATGACTCATGTTTCACATACCTGTTTCATATACATCAGATGAGAACTTTACAAATATAAAAAAAGAAATTTTCAGTAATTCTCATCTAACACCTTACGTATAACAACTTTAAATTGACTATAAAAATAAAAAAATCTAAAGAGTGCTCTATAAAAATATACACTGTAAGAAACAAAGAAGAATCATAGTTATCTCCTATTTCATAAAAAGAAATAAGCATCAACAAATCAATAAACAAAAACAATTGAAAAAATTTATCTAAACACACACACACATATATATATATAAAGAAAGAATTAAGGAGAAGAGAAACTATATACATGAAATTCATACTTTATTTTGGATGAAGTAAGTAATGGGGCATTAGGCAAAAAATCAAAATAATTTAAAGAAAAGGACAAGTAAAGTGAAAAGGACAAATATAGTTTCCAGTATTAAATATGAACAAAGAACATGATCAACTTAAGATTCATAATCTCAGTTTGTTAACTCTTGCACTGCAGCTTCAGGTTTGGAACAAATTTGCTTTCTTTAGAGCAATATCCTTTTTATGGGTGCATATCACTGGTTATTATTTTTTTCAGACTGCATCTTATAACATTGTTTATATATGATAGAACATATCTGTTTCCAGCATTGGCTATATGGAAGAAGCAACTTTACTTGATTGAAGATATTGTTCAAAAAGAGGTTAACAAGTATATTCTTTTATTAAATAAACTTTAAAAGAACATGAGAATATAAATAGATTACTGAACATTTGAAGTTGAAGAATAGAAAAAACTTTGCAATGTTATCATGAGAGTTGTGAAAAACAGTAGAATACAGGCATCAGCAGGTAAAGTATATATGCATCAGATAAAATGTATATCAGGCCATGCTAAAAAAATCTTTTTTGAAAAGCTACATACAGAATTTCCCTTACAAACATGTTTAGTACAGAATTATACAGCTTTTTTTTATATTATATATAGAATCACAAATATCTTTAGAATCTCCCATAGAACATATAGAAAAATGGGTCATAAATCTACAGGTTTCTTAGAGAATGCTACTAAAATTTTTCATAATTGCTAATTATCTATCATTTTCAACAGTTCTTGATAATAACCATATTATTAATAATATTTTATCAGCTCAAAAAATTTGATGATGATAAATATTTAAAATGTATTTTATAAAATGCATGGATTAAATTTTCAATTGTATTTATGATAAACAGTGAACGTTAAAGCAAAATTCGGTACTTTTTGGTTAGCCGGGTGCCAGTGTTATATATACATATATATATACACATATGTTACATACAGTAGAAGATCTTTATAACGCAAACCTAAAAACGCAAGGTTGTGCGTTACATAGAATTTTGCGTTATATGGATCACATCATTAAATTCACCTTGTAAACATGGCCAAATATGAATGAAACAGATCAAAATACATTAGAATATCATTATACTGCATTTCTTGTAACCAAGAGTTATCCAAATTATAAATTTTTGAATAATATCGGTCAGACATTGTAAAATTTACTTTATAAACATGATCCAAGTATAACTGACACAACCATCCCTTATATTACACATTTTCAAAAATGTTTATTGTAATAATAGCATTTTTCAGTAAAAAGGTCTTAAATTAGAAGATAAAGTTGAACTAATGTTTCAAATTTAGTCCTCTAGAGAGTTGCAATATATTACAATGTGAAAATGCGGGTGCTTTTTAACTGCAAAAATCATTGTTTACATCTGAGAAGTTGTGCGTTATATGGAGAATTGCGTTATATAGAATTGTGTTATAAAGATCTTCTACTGTATATATATATGTGTATCTGTGAATATATATATATATATATATTGTTAATTATATATAACACTGGCACGTGGCTAACCGAAAAGTACCCAAAATTCTGTGTAAAATTACAGTTAACTTTAAAAACTTCTAATACTCTTCAATCAATAACCAATTTTATTGACTAGAAAGCAGGAGCTTATCCAGAGGGAGGCTGAGGGGTCTAGCCCCCTCCCTCCAAAATAGCTGTTTACCTAAACATGGGTACAATTCATCTATTAATTACTTTCTCAAAATAAATCAGCTACAAAATGAACAACAATACTGTTAATCAGGGATGTAGTGGAATACCCTCTGTTTCTCAAAAAAAAAAAAAAAAAAAAAAAAAAAAAAAAACAATAGTATATGCACTCTAGGGTATACTCTCTGCCTTGTGTGTATACCCTCTACTTTTTTTACGACTACACCACTGCTGTTAATATTAAATTGAGCAGATATTTATAAAATTGTTATACATTTCTACTATACTTTGAAGCTTCAGATTTTGTTAGACTAAATATTTAACAATTCTGAAATGGTTTGAAATAATCTTAAAAAATTTCATTTATGAAAGTAATGAGATATATAAAATTCATTACATAAAAATACTTTATCTAGACTATAAAGTTAGAGAAAAAGAAATGTTGATAATAAACATTAATTATAACTCTACAAAATCATAAAAATATAACAAACAGTCATAAGGTTTATAAAAATCATCAACCAAATTGTATGTAGAAAGATTATATAATTTTTTTATATCCATCTATTTTATTTTATGCATTCATAACAGTCTAGATCATATAAACCAGTTTTCTGAAATCAGATAAAATAATATTAAAATAAATAATGAACAAAAGTTGTTTTGTTAATGCCTGTATTATATTATACATTTACACTTATACCAATTTTCATCAAGCATTACTGTATCAAAAGATGGGGTATTCATACGTGTCTGTGCTTATAATATTTGTTAAACAGTCATAATATAGTTACTTAAAAGCACTTTTAATTCAATACTTAAAAATACATTTATTATTGTTTTATAGAAAAACATGTTATTTTCATTTTATTTGTAAGAACTGTTGTATTGGTTAATAAAATACAGTATATTTCTAAAATATAATGCTCATACATAAATGCTAAAAAAAGTCTCATGATTATCTTTTAAAATACCTTCAAAGTTAATTTAAAAAAAAATTGTCTGTGTTCTATAGAACTGCTAAAAATTCATAAAAATCATATTCTACCTTTATTCATTAACACATCAGACATCATTCTGCTTGCCATTTCTTGAAAAATTTTTCACCCCTTTCTGAGACACCTTCAGTTCCGAATAAAATTAATTTCATCTCTCTGGTTGAGATTTTTAAGCTTTTTTCTTTTTTCTCCCTACTCGTTCTTGTACGATTGGAGCCATCTATTGTCAATTGTCACATGGGTCATATCATTGCAAAATCTTCCTTCCATTTCATCTTTTAATATAATAATTTCAATGAATTCTCTAATTAATGGATTGTGAAAGCTGTCATAGCAATTTTTTCAATTGCTATTGTATTGATTTCAATGAGGATTTCTATATTAACTCTTGCAAGGGTTGCTGTTTGGTTGTTATTTTTTAAATCATGGATATGTTCTTTTAATCTTCTCTTTTATGTTTAGTCATTCATATATAAGATATCTCTTCATTTTTGTTATTTTTGCAAGGAATTTTATAAATTCTAGCCATTTGTAGTTTCTTGCATTTTTCTATGTCATTCTCTATCATTTTAAAGAGGGATGGATTCGGTGTAATGGGTACATATTGTCAAGTTTACTTACTTCTCTTTTTATCTTAAGTGATATTCTGTTTCTAGTTTCTTCTGTGCCAGCTGGATTAGATCAATTTTTTGGATTGTTTTCTTTGTATGCCCTGCATAGATTCTTATTTCTTCTATTAACTTTAATTCTTGTTTTAATAGTTTTTCAGTTGAACATAGGAATAGTGCTCTCTTATATATTTAACACCGTAAATTAGTAGGTGAGGGGGGGGGGGGGAGGTATTAGCTGTATTGGAAATTGTGGTGAGTACTGATTGTCCACAAATTATTTTCAAAGTCAGGAGGGTGGGACAGCCATTAGTGGATTAAAATGTTTATAAAATAAAATAAAATAACACCATGTTAAATTTCATAATACAACACTATACTCTCTGTTTATACAGAGCCAGGATACAGGTTTTTTCTCTAAGTACAGAGCCACAACATCATGTGCTCTCTGTCTGAATGTAGGGCCAGGAATAACCTTTCCTAGAAGATTCATATGATAATAACAACAACAACAAAAAATCAAAATAAATTTACAACATTCTGGTTACAAGATCAATTGCAATTACTCTAATTCTAATATCATAAAACACATTAAATTAGCTGAAAATCATTATATATCCTATAAATCTTCATTTAATGACACCAAAATCATTATAAAACTAATAAATCTATTTTAATGATCCCAAAATCATTATAAAGGCTAATAAATCTATATTAAATGATCCTAAATTCATTATAATACTCATTAAATAACTCCTAAGTCATTACATTCTAATAAATCTTTATAAGAGACATGAATGTAAACAAATTATATTTCATTAAGTTTACTGAATATAAAAAAACTGGATTTTTCATGGTACGAATGATTATTAGAGAATTAAATTATAAACAAACTGATTACCTCTTCAAGAGGGCTGGCATTACGCCAAAACAGTGAGGTTAGCCAAAGGTTTCTTTCTATAATAGTTTTACATCTAAGTATGTTGGGAATAAATTTCTTTCTTCTTCTACTACTGAATATTGTGATCATATAGATTTATTCTGTTTAGCAAAGCTGTAAGGTTTATTTTATTGTTCTTATAAACATACATTCATCAACATTTTTTAGTGCAGATACATATATGAGAATTGTATTTTAGAAATTTATTGAATTTTATTAAACAACACAAAAATACTGTTTTTACAAATAAAATGGAAATGACATGTTTTTCTATAAAACGATAATAAATGTATTTTTAAGTATTGATTTGAAAGCATTTCTAAGTAACTATATTATGACTGTTTAACAAGTATTATAAGCACAGACATGTACGAATACCCCATCTTTTGATATAGTAATCTTTGATGAAAATCAGCATAAGTGAAAATGTTTAAAATAATATTATATTAAAAAATAATTACAAAATTAATTTATTTCAAAAGTTAGTTAAACTGATAAAATAAACAGTTTATTTTGAAATGAGGGGGAAGTATAATTTCAGATGTGTAAAGAACTTTTATGAAGATAGACACTACTTTAGTAATAAGTTTATAAGAAGGCAAGGGAAATCATAGATATGTTAAAAAAAGTTAAAAATTGCTTTTTTAGTTTTAGTAAATTATAAAAATTAACAACATGAGCTAATATTAATTTTTTTTCTTAGGCTACAGATTTAAGGCACAGTAAATGTTTAAATGCTGCTTATTCTTCACATCTGTTAAATATAGTGATTCAAGCTGGTTGGTAAGATGACTTTTTAAAATAATTTTTTATATAATCAAGCAGTTCAGGAGATTGTTATTAAAAATATGTACATTAATTGATATGACTGAATAAATTCTCTACCTTCATTTTGAAACAACAGTCTGTGAATGATAGTCAGATGCAAAATTGGGTTCAAATATGAAGTTAAGAAATGAATTTTTAATCTCAATAATTTTTCTTCCAAGTTCTATAAAATAAGACGGCATTTAGACATGATGAAAAAGTATAGAGTATGTATGTTTTTCAAGGTGACAAAGATTTACTAACATCTTAACATGTACAATGGTAAAGAAAATAATTTGAATTAAAAAAAAATATAAAAATTGCACAGAATTTAAATAATTTCAAGAAGCTATTTATTAAGCCCTTTGCTCCCAAGTGGAATAACTCTACAGAGCATGTACCCACTAGCAGATACAGTTGGAGCAAAAGGGTTAATAAGAACTTTTAAGAAGCATTTGCATAACATAAAACAAATGATAGAAATAAAAGTCTCTAGTGTCTGTTTTGCTAAACTGACACTGTAGGTACTATTGCCATAACTATTTTTAACTTTACAGTTACTACAAACTTTATGTCCTAACTTATCAGCAATATTTTCAAATATAAACATATGCCTGGATTGGAGACTATTCAAATTTATTCAGCTACTAGCAATATCACAAATTTAAATGCATTTGCATTTTTATTAAGGTAATTTTATACCTACACAAACATATTGGCACTTTATTATATCTTAATGAGTAACATGTTAAACAATGCGATCAAGTTTAATTGATTTTTCTTACTCAATCGTATACCTGCCATATGAAGATTTTCTAAATCTACATGATTAAATAAATCATCATATGGCCCCTTTATGAGTACAATATTTGATTAAGATATAATAAAAAATTAAAGCATAAAACTAAAAAAAAAAAACAACTAATTGATATGAAAAATTCAATGAAATTTTGCAAGGTACAAAAACAAACAAACACACACATACATGCACACAGATATACACACATACATGCATATGAATGATTCTTAATTCTTAAAAGAAATGTATTTTCGTGCACTGTAAACTATCAAAATTCTACAATATTGAGTATTGTTGGCAATCATTTAATAAATAAACTAGATTCTAAATATAGTTTAAAAAATAAATTTTTCATGTTATTTAACAAATCACTAAGTGGAACTACATGCCATTAAGTTAAATGTATGAGAATTTTAAACAGAAAAAAAAAAGAGCATGAATGCAAATAAAGTGATATTTTGTACATTCAATATATACATATAAAATTAATTACAAGAGATAAAAACATAAAAAAGAAAATATTCTATGTAAACACACGTCATCTAGGCTCATTGTATAAATAACATAAGTTCAAACATGCAATATTTAGAAGTACTACAACAAATCACAATTACATTATGTTATTTGAACAATCTGAATCACCGCTTTATAAAACAATACATCCCAAACAAACATGATGTCACAATCAAATTCTTTCAACACATTAAAATAAAAAAGACAGAGAAAATGATGAGAGTAATTCACAGAATTTATGTATTTTCGTTTTATGAATGTTAATGATAAATTATTAAATATGAAGATGAAAAAATACCTAAACATTATCAAGTCAAAAAATAAAATCTTTTACACTCAATTATTTCAACATAACATGTCAAAACACTATGATAAACAAATATGGAATCACATATTAAAAAAAATAAATAAATAATTTAAATTCACCCGACAAAATTTTAAATTGTTCAGCTTTAGTTTATTTTTTAAATGCTAAAGAGTATATATATAAATCTGAAATAGAAATAACTGTCAAAGAAAAACTAAAAATTATGAGAACACATAGAAATACAATTCTATGGTTACAAACCTTTAAACAGAATAAAGAATCTATATGCTTGGATAATATTATTTGGATGTTAATTTTGAATACCATGACTAATGAAAAAATAAAATTTTATAGCTACATATCAGCACAGAAAGAGGCAAGCTTCCAAAAAAGACCTCTTCGGACGGCTTATACATGGTTACAGGGTTAAGTGAGCACCAAATGAATATTGTCAGGAAATTTTCATCACATGTGTCAGAAACACATAAAACTTTGAACAGACACAGAAAATCTTAGAAATAATTTCATTATGCATAGATTATTATAAATTTAAGTGAATGAAACAGCATACAAATAATAATAATAATAAAAACTCCCCATAGTACTTATTTGACATACATATTTGAAAAGATCAATACATTGAATAAAATTTCTTACAAATTAAAACAATAACATAATTTATAATAGTCATTTAAAAATCACCACCGGATGAAAATAATTTTCACTCAATAATTCATTAATATCATTAAATAAAACTCTAAAGGAACCCCGAGTATTTTAATGTATAGTTAAAATTAGTTCATTGAGAGCATTGAACATTAAAGATTTTTTTTCCTTCTTTCACTAATTCATACTCTTCAAAAAACAGGCAGGTCTGGAACAGAGATCCAATTATGTACACAGAAATTCTAATATAACAAAGTTTTAGGCACCTGATGTAATCAATATTACCAATTTTTATTTTACTACATTTTAAACTAAAATGATCTATTTTTTTTATATTTTTAAATCTTCTTGAGCACCCAGATTTGCCAAAGTTTTTTTAATACGTAGTGCCGTTAAACGAGCAGCAGAATTTTGATACCAACATTCTTTCATAACTTTAGATATCACACGTAATGCCTATGAAAAGAAAACAAGGATGTAAATCAAAATAATCAATGACAATATACAAATTCATATTACAAAATTAACTTCCATAAACTATAATATAAAAAACATGTCAACATTAATTGACATACACACATGCATAAACATAGAAGGAAACAAATGAAAAGTGCTAGGTCCAAGTCCCAATTCTGCCTTGATCTAGCCACAGTGATTTAAAATCCAATTTAAACTATAGCTCTTACGATTTTAAGTCCTCATAAGAAAGAAAGACTATAATACATTCAAATAAAACAGGAAAGAAAAAGGACAAACGCTGATATTGGAAATATGTCAGAACTTTAAGATCTTATGAGAAAGGGGGAAAACAAATAAGAAAAAAAGAGGCACATTTCAGTAGCAACAACTTATTTAGAATCTATATTAAAACTGCTCAAACTCAGCAGAATTTAACACAATTTTATGCAAATAAATTGTTAAAACTATAATTCAAACTGCTGTATGAGGATAAAATAAGGACTTTTTGAGAAAACATTCAAACTAGAAAGGATGTTTTATATTTTATTAATGAATAAAACATAAATACCAAATTGTAAATGACAGAGGAAGGTTTAAATAATTTTCAGTTACTGACATTAGCACAACTAAACAGACTATGGTAAAACATGTGGGTACAATATTCATGAGAATACACATTGCTAAGCCTCAGAAAAATTTTAGCTCAATGATACAGTAGAAGATCTTTATAATGCAAACCTAAAAACGCAAGGTTATGCATTTTATAGAATTTTGTGTTATATGGATCACATTTCACACATCATTAAATTTACCTTTATAAATATGGCCAAATATGTCTAAAACATATGAAAGTACTGTGGAGTATGTTTATACTGCCTTCCTTGTTACCAGAAGTTGTGCAGATTATAACTTTTTGCATAATATTAATCATTCCAAACATTGTTAAATATACTTTATAAACATGGTCCAGACATACCTGGACCCAAATAATTCATTTTATTACTCATTTTCAAAAATGTTTAGTATAATAATAGCTATATTTTTCATTAAAAAGTTTTAAATTAAAGAGATAAAGTTGAATTGATGTATCAAATTTAGCTTTCTAGAAAGTAACAATTATTTACAATGTGGGAATTCAGGTGCTTTTTAACTGAAAAATTCATTGTTTACATCCGAGAAGTTGTGCGTTATACAGATAATTGCATTATAAAGATCTTCTACTGTACATTGCATTTAACTGTATCAAGAAAACTTGTGAACATGCTAATAAAATATAAAAAAAAAGAATCATACATCACATACTTCACAAGACTGCCATCTATTGGGTATTGGAGGTCTTTGTTTATCATAACACACAACTTTTTTCATTTCATCAATACTAGGATCTGAAGGTACCATATCATAATATGGTAACTGGTACTCCTCATGTATTCCTATAGGATAGAACATAATAATTAAAAAATATGTATAATAAGAATATATGCATTCTCTCTCTCACACACCACTTGCACAACACACATCCATGGCACATGTACACAGATTAAAATAGTCTGTTGAAACATAAATAAAATAAATGCATCTAAAAGAGTAGTTCAATTGAAATAAAATTTTATAGAAATGATGATTATGATTACAATTTCATACAAATTTGGATGATTTCTTCAAAGAGAAAGTGCTAGGGTAACAATAATATATAGTAATATAGTATATAGTAACATACATCAAACATTATGAAATTGATATTTATTGTTGATAAGCACCGTAATATGTTTTTTTAAAAAACTGGCAGATAAAGCAATTATCATTTATTTACAGAGACAAACAAAACAATTTGATTACATCAAACATATCTATAGTCTGTGATTATTTTAACTACACTTTAATGATGTCATACCATTTCTAACACAATGAAAGAGTTATTGAGGTGCACAATAATATAATATCTTCCTTATGGAAAATAGTGCATATGTTCAATGTTTATTTACATGGTTGCATAAAAGAATATACACATTATCATCTATCAGCAATAATAATGTAACTGTATTATGCATTTGTTAAATTGTTTATTTAGATATTTCTTTTTGTCATACAAACAAATGAAGTTTTGTAACATTCTGATAGTACTGGAAAGTGTTTCATAATCTATGTTTGATGCATGATTTTTTTTTTTTTTTTGCCATTTTTAAACAGATGCAAAATTACAAAATTTCACAAAGTTACTTACCACCAATATCACATCGCCTTCCAATTTCCCAAAGTACAAGACCAAATGCATAAATATCAGCTCTTTTGAAGGAATCAAAATGATTTGTATTAATGGTTTCATCTAATACTTCAGGAGCTAAGTAACGTTTTGTTCCAACTCTAGGATTTGGTGGAATGTCAACTGAATTTGAAATTGAGTCAAATCTCACAGCTAGACCTAAATCAGCTATAGCACAGGATCCTTTGTTTTTAACAAGTATATTTTTGCTTTTAAGGTCTCTGTGAGCAATGGCTGGCTTACCTAATGGAATAAAATTAAAAGTTTATTACATACTTTTAAAAAGTAGAAATAGAAAAAAAGAAACATATCAATGCTTTTAAGAATAAATTACAAAATATTAAAAAGTATAAAAATTTAATAATCAGCAGCAAAATATTAAGAGTGAAACAACTTAATTACATACAATATCATGTTTTTATATTACAGAATAGCAGTTCTTCATCGCTTAGTTACTATGGGTCCTTATGGGTATTTCCTCTGTCTTCACTATCTCCAAGATTTAAGACTGAAATTACTCTCATTCTTTACAATCTCTAAAATAATAGTCTAAGTCATGTGAATGTCACCAACAGTTCCGGGTTGACCGCTTCGCTTATATGGCAAGCGGCCAATTTAGCAATTTAATGTTAGACGGGCAAATATGATAAATCACCAAATATTGTTTCATCACCATCATGTCATCAGTATTATAACAGTCCATTTAATGCAACTGTCAAAAGCAATTTTTTGTGTGATAAATAAAAACAAATCTTTGATGTTGAAATTAAATGTCATGGTTTATGGTATTATTTATTACTTTTCTTTTCTTTTTTAAAGAAATAATTGATAGTCATAAATGTTAAATATTTCAGTTACAAGAAAATTATGTGTTATGTGTTTTAAATAAAATGAGTGAAAGTATTATATTTTAAATGAAATACGAAAAAATACATAAAAGTAACATGATACAATGCTTAGCTTCCATTTAAAAAGAGACCAAACTGGTCGCCAATGGCAGCTAGTATTGAATAGAGGAGATATAAACTATTTATACTGTACTTTTAAGCAGTATTCTTATTTTTTCCTTTTAAAATTATCTACAAGATCTCATAAGTGAAAATTTACACTGAATGTGAGACCTTCCTGGATCCAAAGGAGAAAACTCTTCTAATAAAATTTTTCTTTGAATGGTTTTAAGTGAGAAATTTCATCATATAAGCAAGTTATCTAAATAAGGGCTGTGTCCTGGAAACAGATAGCAAGACAGATGGGTGATTTATCAATGCTGTTAGTTATTTCTTATCAGTAGAAAAAGATAAAAAATTTCCTCAATAAGCATCAAATATAGTTACTATGGCTATATCATACTGAATAGTAATCTAAATACAATACACTCCCTCAAATCAGCTTAGCTTGGGACCAAAGGTTGTGCAGATTTTAGAATTTTGCAGATTTCTGATCACTGATTTGTTTACATTTTTTAAACAGTAATTTGAGCATTCAAAATTATACTGAATGCAAAACATGTAAAACATTAAAATAATTAAGTAAAGTAACAAATTAAAATAATAATCATTAAAAAATGTTTAAAATGATTAACATAAAAAGTAAAGGTCAAGTAAATAATGAATAAAGTATAACTAAATATGCATAACAACGATGAAGTAAATGTTTCTGGAATTATTCAATGAAACTGGCCTCATAAAAGTACACTAATTATTTATATTAAAATCGTAAAATAATGAAGTTTTATGTAATGTTTACCCAGACTTAATAACCAAAAAAGCTTGATTAATACATAAATGTATTTGGCAAAAATATCATGATCACCACTGATATCAGCACTATCTTAAATTTTTCTGGAAATTAATTTATATGATATAAAAATTAAAAAAATCTTGAAATTTTCCCTTACATTTTAACTGAAAGTTTCACTGTTTATGTTCTTGTGTGGATTTTAGGTTACGGATTTAAGGGAGTCTACTGTACAATTCATGTTTGATACAAATCATAAGCCAGATATCATTATATAGTCCAGGCAATAGAGACCGTACAGGGGCTCCACCTAGCAAAATTCATAGTAGTTCTGGTAAAAAAGCTTATGATATGTTTTTTGGGTCGCTGAATCTGAATTTTTAACTTCCCACCAAAATTTCCCCCGGCAACCCCCCAAATTTTGGAAAAAAGCCTCCCAAAAAAGGTTTTTAATAAAAAAATAAATTTTTTTATTGTTTTAGGGGGGAAGTATCTAGAAATTCAGAAAGTAGACAAAATTTGCAACAAATTAGATATGTGACATTATGACTTAGGATGAAGAGGAAGGGGGATCTGCCTCAGAACATGCGCGCGGTGCTGCATGAACTAAGTTGCGCAATTCCACTTAACCACTCACACGTTTACATTCGCCCTCCCATCTCCCCTCCGAAATTTCTCTATAAGGTTTACTTTAAGTTTTTTGGGTCGCTGAATCCAAACTTTTAACTTCCCCCCAAATTTTTCCCTCCCAAATAGTTGTTTTTAACTTAAATTTCTTATTGTTTTAGGGGAAAAGCATTACGAAATTCAGAACGTAGACAAAATTTGCAACAAATAGGATATATGACCTTATGACGTTGGATGAACGGGGAGGGAGAGGGCTGCCTCGGAACATACAATGCGGCGCTATGTGCACTAAGTTATGAAGGCCAAGTAATAGGGGATTTTACCTGGCAAAATTAATACTAGTTCTGGATTTCGACTCACTTTATATGGTTTTTGGGTCGCTGAATCCGAATTTGTAACTTCCCACCAAAATTTCCCCCGGCAACCCCCCAAAAAATTGATTTTTTGAAAAGATTTGGTTTTTGAGAAAAGCGCGCAGTGAAGTTTCCGAGGCAGCCCCCTCTCTCCCCGTTTATCCTACGTCATAATGTCATATATCCTATTTGTTGCAAATTTTGTCTAGTTTCTGAATTTCGTAATGCTTTTCCCCTAAAATAATAAGAAATTTAAGTTAATAACAACTATATTGGGGGGGGTTTCGGGGGGGGGGGGATTTTGGGGGTAAGTTAAAAGTTCGGATTCAGCGACCCAAAAAACTTAAAGTAAACCTTACAAGGAAAGTTCGGAGGGGAGATGGGAGGATGAATGTAAACGTGTGAGTGGTTAAGTGGAATTGCGCAATTTAGTCCATGCAGCACCGTGCACATGTTCCGAGGCACATCCCCCCCTTCCCCTTCATCCTAAGTCATAGTGTCATGCATCTAATTTGTTGCAAATTTTGTCTACTTTCTGAATTTCTAGATATTTTCCACCTAAAACAATAAAAAAATTGATTTTTTTAATAAAAACCTTTTTTGGGAGGCTTTTTACCAAAATTTGGAGGGGTTGCCGGGGGAAATTTTGGTGGGAAGTTACAAATTCGGATTCAGCGACCCAAAAAACATAAAGTAAGCTGATTTCCAGAACTACCATTAATTCTGCTAGGTAAAATTCCCTATTGCCTGGACTATATAAGGTAAGAAGAGGGTAAAGCGACAGTTACTCCAATCAAGAGCAATTTTTAAAGCATTCTTAAAAATTGTGTCCATCAATTTTTACTTTCTTCTATCTTTACAAGAAAGTATTGAATTCATAAAAATTTTCGGATTCCAGTTTTCGAAGGAATTACACGTTTTAGGGGTCAGAGATCCCGAAAAACATGTTTTTTCAAAATGTCTGTCTGTATGTATGTAACACAAATTTTGTGGGTGCTCTATCTCAAAAACTAATAAACGGAATTTAATAAAACTTTAGATTCCTTTAGTACCTGATATAAATTGGTGCTGATTACTTTTGGTGTAAATCGCCCAAAAGGTGCCGCTGCTATGCTGCATTTTTCCTGATTTCTGCAATAGCTATATCTAAAAAATTAATGTACGGATTTTCATAAAACTTCAGATTCAGTTAGTCCTTGATATAGTTTGTTGATCATTTTGTCTTGGTGTAAATTGCCCAACAGATGGCGCTGCTATGCTGCCTTATTCATGATTATCACAATAGCTCTATTTCAAGAACTAACACCCAAATTTTCATGACACTTCAGATTCAGTTAGTCCATGATATAAATTAGTGATGTCTAATTTTTTGTGTAAATCACCCAACAGGTGGTGCTGCTATGCTGCATTTTCCACAATTCCAACAATAGCTGTATCTCAAGAACGAATGCATGAATTTTCATCAA
This sequence comes from Maratus speciosus, assembly GCA_963932465.1. Classification (NCBI taxonomy): domain Eukaryota; kingdom Metazoa; phylum Arthropoda; class Arachnida; order Araneae; family Salticidae; genus Maratus; species Maratus speciosus. The sequence continues at coordinate 7,580,325 of OZ010787.1, forward strand.
ACCTTCAGATTCAGTTAGTTCCTGATATAAATTGCCCTTGATTAGTTTTTGTGTAAATTGCCCAACAGGTGGCACTGTTATGCGGATTGTTTTACAATTTCTGCAATAACTCTATCTCAAAAACTAATGCATGGATTTTCATCAAACTTCAGATTCAATTAGAAGTTAACGTAAGTTGTTGCTGATTAGATTTTGGTGTAAATCACCTAACAGGTGGCACTGCTATGCTGCATTTTACAGGAAGTATTAACATGTATGAGACAGAAGAAAGTTTTTGGATTTCCACATCCGACTAGTTTTGTCTTATTTTGCAAATACATTTATATTCTTTCAGACAAAGAAAATATTTCTCCACTTTTGCAAAATAATCTCACAAAAATCAAACAAATAGCTAAACATATTATGTCGTAATCAGAATTTAAAATAAAAAAAAAAGACATTTAATAAACACAAATAATTAAAGTATTGTAATAAATTATAAAAGTAGAATTTTTCTAAAACGTTGGTTTATAAGATTACAGATAACTTCCTTAAACGAAGCATGTACAATTCTACCAGAATATGTGGTCCTACTAAGACATATACTCCATGATAAATGACTATTTCTAATGCATATTTTGAATGTGAATATGTCTGAACAATAGCTTTGTTTTTAATTGACAATTGCACTGATGAGGAGCTTGTTTAAATCTTGAAACATCTATGGTAATTTTTATTTTATTTTGTAATATTAATGTTTTATTATTATTGTTATCATTATTAAAAGTATCTTTTTAATTTTAAAAATCAAACACTTAACTCATTAATTCTAAAATCTAACATAAACCTAGGTACACTGTAAAACCTTTATTAGGAAATCTTTGAGCAACCAGTTACCAGATTTTAAAATTTTCCAGATCACTTTGATGCCTGTGAATGGCACCCTTTACTCTCCTCCCAAGATAATTACCTAAAAACAAATAAAAGGGCTAAAACTTAAAAATCTTTTTTTTTTGTTGTTGTTGTTGCTGTTTATTAGCTGAATCAACTGACATTGACTGGGCCTGAGATAATAACCTTAAATATACCTAAAATCGGGGTCATATTCACACACTTTTCTCCAAAAGAAATCTAGTCTTGGTGACTTTACTAGCTATGGCAGCATATACGCTCAAATTTCTAAATATTTTTAATCATTCTAAATATTTTTATTTATTTTCCATTTTTTTATATTTTCCAAACATTTATTCTAAATATTTTTAATTTTGTCAAAAATCTATTTAAACAAACCTAAAATTGAGGGCTCCACTGCTTTCGGTAGCATACACCTGGGTGTGCTATGCACAATCCAGTCTATTTTTACAAATAAATCTCAGTGCCCCCCCCCCCCCCCAAGACTGTCATATTATCTAAATATTTAAAATAGCTTTGCATTTACTAGCAAAAAGAAAATATTTATTATTTTTTGGTGGAGATTTAAATAATTAAATTAAAATCATACAAAACAAAAAAGAAACTGATAAGAATCTGAATAATTAATTATGAAACTGATTAACCCTGTTAAAACTTTTAATTGATTCCCATACCTAGGATGTTAATAATCCTTAACTAGAGAAACATATGTTTTTTTGAAAATAAAATATTGAACCCCCTCATCTTGCATCCAGAAAACAAGAATATTTCAAAAATTTCACTTTTCAGGACCTCAGTTTAGAAAGCAACAATGTGTCCATAATATTATAATTTTTAAAAATGTACTAAAATTATTGAGAAAGGAACCTGCTTTTATTTCTTTTTGACACATGCCAATTAAAATTAAAAATCAATGAATTCTGGAAGTAATATATAGACAACTATTCTCCCAGTTAAATTCCATTCAATAAATCATTCTTTTTGCCCAACTAATTTGTAGACACCCTGTATAATAAGCTGCTTATATCAAGTCAACAAGTGTAGTAAATTTATGATTTCCATTATGAATTGCTACTCAGTGAAATAACTTATTATTGGTTTTTCTTTTAAAAATTTCACTTGCTTTTTTATGAACATATGATTTTTAAAAAAATATATTTAATATGGATTACAAAATTTCGCACTTGATATAATGTAAATGATGAACCATAAATTGTGTAATTCATAAAAGATAAATACTCTGTAAGTAAATTTTTCTAAAACAAAAGCATAATTTGTATTGTGCGATTTTGTTCATAAAAAAAAGCATAAGATGAAATTATGCTTTTTTGATTCTGAAGCACAAAAATGGCACTGGAACCAAAACTTTTGCTACAAGTAGTAATTTTTCCAACTGATTGAAAATGTGTCAAGGCTGGGATTCAAACCTGAAACATTTGGCTTTAATTACCTATGCTCTTGCAATTAAGCTATCTGGATGATATCACGGCAAACACAATTCACTCAAACAACCATTTTGGTAATGACAACTGGTCTGTTATTTAAAATAGCTTAACAGAATAAACCGCAGGTAAAGTAACTCCAATAAATGATGAATACATACATAATTACACTTTTATTATACAAAAGTGTGTTTCCTAGTATCTTTGTGAGATCATTCTCCCAAAACCTTGGTAGAAGCAGTAAAAGAAAACCAAGAAAGTATTATCTACTCTGACTGTAAGAAAGGCTGCAAAACAAAAGAGTTATCAGATACTAGATTTGTGCATTTTCACCAAATGTACAGCTTTGAGAGAAAAAGTCATATTCAAACATTGAAAAATTTTCTAGAAAGTGTAAAATGGCAGAACAAACTTCAGAGCAATACAGCACATCATCACTTGGAATCATATTTGAGCTTATGCGGCATGGACATGAGTAGTAACAGCCATGCCTCTGCAGGTATATATCTTCTGAAAAACACTGTTTATTGGACAAAGGAGAAGCATTGTTAAAATGTTGTTCACGCCCATTGGTGTTTTTTCAACATACCCACAGCTGATGTGACATGGGCAAAGTGAATGAAATTGATTGAATGAAATAATGAAATATATATATATATATATATATATACATTGTATCCACGTATAACCTGACCGACCTTTATTTTCGCAACCATTGGTCCTAGATGCATACTTCCAATTACAAAAATGGTTTAAATAAGGCAAAGAATTATTTTAAAAGCGATTTGGGTCAAGGAAAACATTTCTTAAAAAATTATGAAATTTTAATTTTTATACGGCCCCCTGGTCCTATAAGTTATATTTAGTAAAATTTTTTTATTACACTGACAAGTAAGACAAAAAAAGTCCCATTCATCTAACATTAAAATTGACCGAGTTATGAAACTTTGAAATGCATGACTTATACCACTTTTTTTCATATCAAAACAGATGATTTTGACCATGCTTTCAGGGGTCGTGTACAAAGTACTTAAACTTATTTCAAGGTATCTGTGCTTTGAAAGAAGTCGTACAAATATTATGATTAACTTTTATTAGTTAAGTTTCAGATTAGTTAAAATAATTGTATTTTAACATATGTTTTATTTTGTAAGGATTTGAGGCTATGATTTCTTTTAACTAAAATTATGTTATTTTCATAAGGTTTTATTTAACTTGCAGTGATCGTCTTTCCAGTTTAAAATTTGTACTCTAACTTTAACTTACTTTCAAATGTCTGATCAAAGTTAAATTTTACATACTGACTTAAATCCGATGACAATACAATATTGTTATGATTTTCAACTCTTACTATCTTATACATACTTACATTAGAGGATAACACAAAAAAATTCGGATAGATTACCGTCAAGAAGTTTAAGAAAGAGTTTTAGATTAGATAACATAAACCTGCGATGGTTGTGTTTTTTAACTTTTATAATTACATTTTATGTATTTTTTAACGCTGAATAAAAAAATTACCTTCACTTTTAACGATCATGTCAAGATTTTTTGCAAATCATAAATTTCAAGATTAAAAAATAGCGAACAATCTGACACTGTAAAATAGATGTAAAACTTTTTTATTCAATGTAATTTTATTTAATTCATTAATTTATTCAATTTTTTGGCTTATACTGGGTTTCTTACAGCTAAACAGCTCGGGTGTCCGATGAGGTTGGGAAGGGTGGGAGGATCAATTTTAACTTTTAGCTTTTTAACTTTGAAATTTGCGATTTGAGAAAATTCCTGACACGATGGTTTAGAATGAAGGTCATTTTCGGATTCAGTGCTAAAAAATACATAAGAATCAATTTTCAAAAGTGAAAAAACATGCCACAACCCAAAATTTGAAAGACAGTGTAATCTAGCAGCATTTTAAAATATGTATTATTTTGTAAAGAATTGAGGCTGTTGTTTTTCATCCTTTTATTTAACAAAAAATCTGTTATTTTTATCCTCTTATAATGTTCAGTACAAATAATTGTACATTTTGCAGTAATATGTCAGAATGATTAAAGATTTCAAATTTATATTGCAATGCTAATTTTACTCTGAACCATTTCTTTAATATATCTGATGAAATTATATTTCTACTAAATTTGTGAATGACCCCTAATATGCAGCAAAAAATATACTCCAACTTTAAACAGCTATTACTTGGTCAATTTTAATCATAGAATAATGCTACTTTTTTTGTCTTACTTGTCAGTGCAACAGGGAAATTTTACTAAATATAACTTATAGGACCGGGGGACCGTATAAAAATTTAGATTATTTAATTCTTCACTAAATTGTTTTTTTGCTTCAAACTTTTTTTTATCTTAACCCTGCACCTAATTTTGACCATTTTTGTAATTGGAAGTATGCATCTAGGACCAACGGTTGCAAAAATAAAGGTCGGTCAGGTTATATGTGGACACACTGTATATTATCAGCAACTTTAATAAAATCTCAACTTCATGTTTCCTATGTAAAGAAATATTTATAGTATTTTTCTGGTTTGTGAATTTTGGTTCATGTTTCACAGTTATCAAAATAGTTATTCTTTGTATTAAGATTACCATTAAGATTACAAATCTCATCTGTAATTAATTTCCGTATTTACCTTTCCTAATATGTGTGCTTAGCACCTCAGTTTTTGCCTTAACATTTGCTCTTTGTACAAAGTCGGAGCTCACTAACTAGAAAGTACTCAAATGAAAATTAGGAAAAAGTTTAGAACAAAAAGTACTCAAATGAAAGTTAGGAAAAGGTTTGAAACAATCTTAATTAATAAAAGAAAGATGTTTGCCTGTGTGTCAGCTAATGGGTGATGGCTATGGAAATCTACTGCATATAGAGGTCTGCAAATTTGGATAAGGATAGACAAACACAGGAATGCACCTGAGACTCAGAATTTTAATTTTTTAATAATTAGATGAGATATTAATTAAAAACCCCAATAAACAAGCTTCAATTTTTGGCAATTCACCAGCATTAAGATCACTTCTGTGCATGTAAGGTGAATCCATGGTTTTTCAAGCAGACAAAGGGAAAAGGCTCCATTTTTCTGCATTTTAAAATTGCTATTAAAACCCCCCCAGAAATATCCATTTATTCACAGTATTTTCCCAGTTGTAACATTATCTTTTGCTTAAAAAAATATTAATATTTACTGTTTTAAAAGAAATAGCTTTTGTAGGTCAGTTTCAAAAGTCTCATAAGCAGACAAGCACATTTATATTTTCCAGATCTAAGCACTATCTAAATTTATTTACAATAAACCACACTAACTACCAAATGCCCTTTCTACTGGTGCAAATGTTGTAATCATGAATTTTTTTCTTTTCTTTTTTTTTTTTTTTTTGATAAACAAACTGGGTCCAACTGGGAATTCGATACTTCGTATTTTTTGCTAGTCAAAAGGGGTTAATAAAATCAGATACAATTCAGTCATTTCTTTGTATAGCTTTACTTCATTGTCATAAAGGCACAAAAATTTCATGAATTTCTACAACTGTATCACTATTGCAAAGAACAAAATAACAGTTTTCATCTTCTGGCTTGTGCATTTTGAAACTCAGTAGCATTCCCAAATTCTTTCACCTTCTGCAAAACATTTTCCCAAATGATCTCTTCATTCCAAGGGGATGCAACTAAGAAAAAATACTGATGAAATAATAAAAGAAAATTATTTTGTAAACAGAACTGCATTTTATTTTTTACTTAATTTGTTAATTTAAAAAAAAATTGAATTTTAGAAAATTTCAATAGAATTAATCAAATTGGTTAACTTGATTAAAAAAATTGATCCCGACTAAGCATTAATTGATTAATAGCCCTAATTAATATCTTACTATACCTTGGGTACCAAGGATCTCCATATGTAAATGGGCCAAACCATTTGCAATAGAGTATGCCATTTTGCACATTCCTGCAGTGTCTACAGTAGTTTTATTGAGGTAGTCATACAGAGATCCATTTTCATGATAGTCTGTTATAAGCCATAACTGCGTCCAGGTCCCATTATCTAAAAAGAAATACAATATGAAATATTAGAATACAAATGAAATGTAAAAGGCCTCAGAACAACAAACTTTTTAAAATTTCAGGAAGAAGGAAAGTGAATCATGAAGAAAGCAGGTATCAGTCAGAGATGAAGGGACAGACCGCCTACCATTTTTATTTTATTTTTTGTGTGTAGAGGAAGGGGGGGAGCCAAGTGCATGTTTGTTCTCCCGTATCTGGCACATATGAGTGACTTAACAAATTCTTTGATTAAAAATGAATTGTCTTATAATATCAAAGCTCCCACCAACAATATAATTTTTTTAAAAGTTGAAAAAAGTAAACATTTCTTTTAGAAAAAGAGACTTTTACTAACCATTTTTAAAATAAAGTGACCAATTTTGATTACAAAAATATTAGATAACATTTAATGAATGGTGTAAATAACTAAATAGAACCATTCATGTAACTACATAGTAATTATTCTTTATCATAACATTAGAATTTAAAAAAATTAAATCTGAGCTAGAAGCTAGATGTCCAAAATGTATATTTGATTCTTAGAGTAGGATGGATAAAAGTCACACTCAATTATTGCTATAAAACTGTAGAGTGAATTAGAACTCTTGACAGTCAATTACTGAAACTTCTTATATAATATTATGGAATTTCATCAAAAGAGAGTCAGCTAACCTGTTAATTAAAATGGATTAACCATTGAAAAAGGCTTCCATAAGCATCAGTAAAATTTCATACCATGTTTACATAAAACAGTAGGGAATCGCAGTGAAATTTTAACTTAAGAATATAGTTAGATGCCTGTGCAATAAGTCTTATAAAATATAACAAAAAGAAGCTGTTGATGTACTTGTCACAGTTTGTGTGTAATAAATTAAAATGATTTCACATTTTAAAATGTATATGTATACACAATTAAGTATATAGAGGAATCAGCGACTAAAAAAAGTCAATCAAGAATTTTGTTTTTTACTCTCCCTTACCAGCAATTTAGATGTGAGACTTTATGATTTAAAAAGAATCCACTCCCGGCACTAACTATGTGTTTTTTCTGTGTCCCTTTGACAAAATTTGTGCTTTCATGAGTTTTTGGCAAAATTTGTGTTTTTTTTTAGATCTTTTGTCTAAATTTGTGGGTTTTTCCCACTGTTTCGACACAATTTGTGGTTTTTTTGCGATCTTATGAAAAATTTGAGATTTTTAATGGGATCCTTTGACAAAATTTGCTTTTATTCCATGATTCTTTGACGAACTTTGCATTTTTTCGTGATTCTTTGACAAAATTGGTGATTTTTCTGCGAACGATTGACGAAATTAATTTTTTTTGGCAACCATTTGTCGAAATTCGCGATATATTTTTATGTCCAAATTTTCAGATTAATGACCTTTTTTTTTTTTAATTTATAAAAACAAGCTTAGTACAGTCATAAACAAAAAAGAGAACACTAACTCTGCTGAAAAATATCATATAAAAATACAACTGATACCATGTAGTAATAATAACATGTACTAAATAATGCTATAATTACATAATTGCATAATTTTGCTTAGAGGTTGTCTATACATAGAAATTGTAACAAACTAAAACTTTCAATACAAACACCTAATTTTGATGTTATACTTAGATTCTTCAGTAAATTTTTCTTTCAGATACCAAGCAGCAAGTGAATCAGTCAAGTATTTTAGGAATTAAGAAGGTTTAAATTTTGAAGCTCTTGATGTCAATTTCATCATTGCAAATCATATTACAATGTGGGTAGTTTTTAAAGCATAACTCAACTACTTTGCAGAATAAGCTACAATTTTAGATTTGCATATTTAAAGCTTCTAGGAATCTATTTCTGATAAAAAAATTATTGGTTACAATTCATATTTTTTTTAGAAAATTAATTTTAAAATACACAAAGTTTCGAATTTAATTTAAAAAAAAAATCAAAATGTATGAACTTATAATCAGTAATTGAATTCTAGAAGCTATAATTTCATCATTGCAAAACATACTATAATGTGGGTAGTTTTTTAAGCATAACTCAACTACTTGGCTGAATAAGCTACAATTTTAGATTTGCATATTTAAAGCTTCTAGGAATTTATTTCTGATAAAAAATTTATTGGTTACAATTCATATTTTTTTTAGAAAATTAATTTCAAAATACACAAAGTTTCAAATTTAATTAAAAAAAATATCAAAATGTATGAACTTATAATCAGTAATTGAATTCTAGAAGCTGTAATCTGTTTTGCAATGACTAAAAAATAATTTAACATTAGAAAAATATGAATTGTAACCTATCACTTTAACAGAAGAAGGAGCTTCAAATTCAAAATTGAATCAATCACTTAAATTTAAATAAGATTTGATTATTTAAAATATTGTGAATTAACATCTCAATTTATTAACAGCTAAAAATAGCAGTTATGTCAGAATTTTTTTAAAGCTTGAAGAAGTTCTTTTATATAATCTGTTTGGCTGAATATTCGGATATTTGACCAAACTAAATATTTCGCAGTGTGGCTGAATAGACCAATACCAAATACGTATCAACAATTCAGTTCATCTCTAATTGATTTATCAGAATATTGTGATAGAAAGATGCTGATATATCATGATATTCAATAATTCCCAACATCATCCAGCCCTAATAGACAATAGCAGATTGGCCAGGTGGTCAGCTTGCCCAATGACAAGTGGACTCCTTACACATAGACAATATAGGCCCTCTGTCTATGTTTTTTTAGGCTTAAATGACTTTGTTTCTAAAGCACATGATCTGAATGAGCCTACAAAAGAAAGAGGGATATCTACTAATAGAATCTCCCAATATCCATCACAAGCAAACATGAAACAGTTTTCTGAAGCAAGCACTCCCCTTTTGGGGTCACAGTAATAATAACATGTATAATAAAGTTTGACAAGTTTTTAGCTGTGAGTCAATGACAACTTTTTAGCTGCAGTGCAGTTAATAGAAAAATATGGAACAATTATGGCAGATCAAGTTTCTTCATTGCAAAAGAGGTAAAGAAGAGAAAAACTTAAATTTCATTGATATGTTGTATCATTCTGGTAGTAGATTGGTAAAAGGTTCCAATACTTATTAATTTTCTAATGTATTACCAAGTCATGAAGTGTTTTTGACATTTGCATTTTAATGTTTTAGATTTTTTTTTTAAGTTTATATAGGAGGCAGAACATTTTTATTTTCAAGAACTTTTTATATTTTTTCTTACATTTTTAGGTAATATTTTGCATTTCCATATTTTTTTCCCATTAAAGTTTAAAACTTGTAAGGATTCTAGTTTAAAATGTAAAGCACAATACAGAAGACTGCATTAAATCTGCTTAGCTTGGGACCAGAGGTTGTGCAGATTTTAGAATTTTATGGATTTCTGGTCACTGTTTTGTTTAAAATTTTTAAACAGTAATTTGAATGTAATAATGTACTTGAAAATCTAATCAATGCCTATAACAAAGTAAAATAATTAAGTAAAAATATAAGGTAATAAACGTTAAGAAAATTAAAAAACAATTTGAAATGTTAAAAGTAAAGGTCAAATAAATAATTAATAATGCGTAACTAAATATACATAACAATGAAGAGATAAATTTTATTGAATTATTCAATGAAACTTGCCTCATAAAAGTACACTAATAATTTACATAAAAATCTGAAATTAACAAAGTTTTATTTCATGTTTAGCCATACTTAATAATCAAAAAAGCTATTAAAAGATTAATACATAAATGTATTTGGTAAAAAGATTGCGATTGCCACTGATATCAGCTCTATTTTGAATTTTTTTCAAAAACAAATTTATACTTCCTTCAAGAGAAAGCACAAGTTTAATCATACTAATCACTAACCAGAATTACATATTAAAATGTGTACAGAATGATATGAAAGTTTTAAAAAAATCTTGAATTTTTCCCCTACATCTTAAATGTAAATTTCATTGTTTATATCTCGAACAATGTGCAGATTTTAGGGTGGCGGATTTAAGGGTTACTGTATTAGAATTTATGGCAGACACAAATAAGCATTCAAAATTAATTAATTTTTATTTTATTCCTTGCTATTTTTAAAGAATTTTAACGGGCAGAATCAATAAATATATATGATGATAATACAGCATAAACAAAAATTTGGAGCAGCAAAATTGTTTTTTTGGAGCAGTAAATAACTATTTTGCAGCAGCAAATCTACTTTTTTTACTATAAGGAAAGCATCCTTTTCAGGAGAAAAAAAAAAGCAAACACACACATAGAGAAAAAAAAAAGGGGGTGGGAGATAACTGAATAATTATTTTTGTGAGAGAAATAAATTAACAGCTAAGATATTTAGTAGATGACATGACATATATTTTTCTTTTATTCTTTTACTTTTATAAGCATGTTAATGCACAGTCTATAATCTTTGTTGAAATTTCTATCTTAAACAGCTTTAAAATAAGATATATACAGATACAATAATAAATTATAAAATTAAAACTCAAAAGAAAACCAAGCATCTATAGTCAGTTTAACTGACATTTTATTCAATGCATGAAAGTATCAGCAAGTTTATGTTCAATTTTTCAAACTTTTGTTTTTACAATTTTAATAAAATATATAAAACATGAATATAGACTTTCATGTTATGCAAGAAATATTGAACATCATAGAAGTTTGCACAGGCTGAAATTTTCAAGCTAGTTTTTTTTTTTTTTATTATTATTTGACTTGGCCAGAGCAAACATTATAATGAAATCATATCCGACCTGACTCATTTAAGATATTTTTTAAGTAACATTATTTTAACAAGAATTTTCTCAAATGACCATAAAAAAAATCATAAATTACATCATATAGACTTTTTTTTTTTTTTTTTTTTTTTAAGCATGAATTTCAACAAACAGTCATGGAAAGGAATCGCAAATTTTGTCAAAAGATCAGGGAAACAAATAGCAAATTTCATCTATTGGTCGAGGAATAATATAATGAATTTTGATAAAAAATCTATTTTGGCAATCAATCGCATTTTCAACATCTAAAAAAATGTGGATTTTAGAGTTTTGAAAGTGACCACCATATTCAAAAACAGGCTTTCAGATTGGTGATTATTTTTAAAAATTGTAGTAATTTGTCACGTTTTGGGGAAAATTTTCCCATGGTTATACTATGGACTACAAATACATCTGTTCTGAAAATTTTAAAGTTTCTTACAATTTCTATATGTACACAACCTCTAAGCAAAATTTAAGAATAGCATTTATTAGTAGATGTTTTTACTAATCAATTAGTACCACTCACATTTTTATATGATGATTTTCGGCAGAGTTAGTAGGGCATGTTTTTTTTATGACTGTACCATAACACAAAGTCAGTTAACATCTTTAGCCTACAAATGGCAAATAGTATTAAAAAGGTATTATATACTGTGTCAAAGTTAAGGAAATGTTTATATTTTGTTATTCTATTTACCATATATTTCCGTATCTATGCCAAGAATTTTTGAATTTTATATGGCTTTAAAGTGGTTGTGGTCAGGTTATACATGAGTCAAAGAAAATTTCCAAAATTGATATTCTAAAATAAAAAAAGATTAAAACATAAAAAATACTTACAAATTTCCAAAATGTTTTTTAAATCCATTCTTTTACAGCGAAAAAGTCACCAATCATCATTCACTGTCCAAGTCATTATCTGAATATTCAAACAGCTCCTTAAAATCACTTCCTTTTATTGGAATATCAGGGTGAATGTCATCAGTGTCTGCTTCATCACCCTCAGTTCCCTCCATTGCATTACTGATGCAACATTTTTTGAAAGATTGGATGATCCTTTCTTGTGGCATTTTAAGCCAAGCTTCTTTCACCCATTCAACGATAGTGATGGTGTCAACTTTTTAAAAATTACCATCATTTGTCGCAGCTGCATCCTAAAATGACATTCTTTCAGTCCATTTAGAACTGAACATGCCTTTAAATGGCTTATTTATACAATAAAACAGTGGTTGGAGAAGAGAAGTAAGGCATCATAGCTATCGAAGATCCCATCTTACAGAAAAGTTGTTTTAATTTTCCTGTGTGGTACGCTTTAAATACATACCAAACAAACAAACAGCTCTTTTCTTTTATCCCATATATTTTTATGCCAGACAAAAATGGATATTTCAACAGATATAACAGCTTAACAAGCATGCGTCTCATCTTTAAATGATCATACCTCTTTAAAATGTAAACAATTTGTCATTGGTTACAATTTAAAGAATGTTAAAAAATAATGAAACTTAAGGTCGAATATTGTACCATCTGAACAAACATATGGTACATTCATACTAGAACACCTCTTTAAACTGTGAACAACTTATCATTGGTTAAAGTTTAAAGAATGCTGAGAAATAGATAAATTTTAAAATAAATATTATACTAAACAAGCACATGTTTCCTCTTCAGATTAAAATACCCCTTAACTGTAAACAACTTGATATTGGTTACAATTTAGAGTAGCAAAATATAGTGAAATTTAAGGTCGAATATTGTACCAGTTAAACATATATGTGCATTAGATTCATATAAGATCACCCCTTTAAACTTTTAAAGTTCCTTCATTAAATGCACTCAGGTAAATAGGAATTCCATCATTAACAATTCCTCTAACTGCATCATGTTCGATTACTTCTACAGGAGGATTTCCAATACAGATTGTATCTATCCAAATGTTTAGAGGTAACCCAGACAATTCTGCTGTAAATGTTAGTTTATAAGTCATAAACAAATTTGTGACTGGTCGATGAAATTTTGCATAAGGTAACTGTTGTAGGACAATATCATTTCCAGGTTCAACAACAGGCTGTTGCTTTCCATCTCTTCTAAAATATATTTTCTGTTCATCTTGCATATTTTTCTCAACATTTAATTTCATGCACAATTTTCTTTCCTTGACAAACTTTGAATCTACCAACTTCATTTACAAACATACCTCTGCTGCAAAAATGCATGCAAAAACTATGTATTAAAATTTTGCTAGGGCTTAATTGTTGATATGCAAATTCAGAACCCAGTTTTTGAGAAGCATTACACATGACTACAGCTTCAGGTTCAGTTCAAAACTATTACTTTCTTTACATAACTTCTTTAATGTAATTCAATTTTGAGATGTTATCATTAAAAAGATCTTCTAAAGTTACTTTTAAGTAAAATGTAATATCTCCACTCTGTCTTCTTTCATAACCACCTACACACATCCCAAACCCTTCTGCAGAGTATTTAGAAAAGAGATCATCATCTACCATATTAGCAGTTCTAGCTCCTGGTCCCATAAATTTCTCTTTTTTGTGTATCAGAAAGTACTTTATATGCAAATGAAACTTGTTTAAACTTTTCTAATCTACTTGGATTACTGTCAAAATGATATTATTTTTCAAGTTTTCTGGATATTTTTCAAAGTTCTACATTTGAAGCATTCGGAGAGACATCTAACACCCGGTAGAAATTGGATAAAGACATCTTTATTTAAAGAGCAGGGCTGGCTTGAAGACCTATACATAAACTCTCTAAACTGTAAACAACTTGGTCATTGGTTATAGTTTAAAGAGCATTGAGAAGTATTAGAAGCTAAAAGAGATCATCATCTACCATATTAGCAGCTCTAACTCCTTGTTCATGGTCATAAATTTCTCTTTTTTGTGTATCAGAAAGTACTTTATATGCAAATGAGACTTGTTTAAACTGTTCTAATATACTTGGATTACTGTCAAAATGATATTATTTTTCAAGTTTTCTTAATATTTTTTTTTAGGTTCTACATTTGTAGCTATCGGAAAGACATCTAACACCTGGTACAATTCGGATTAAGACATCATTATTTAAAGAGCAGGGCTGGCTTGAAGACCTATACATAAACTCTTTAAACTGTAAACAACTTGTCACTGGTTACAGTTTAAAGAGCACTGAGAAGTATTAGAAGCTGTCAAAAAATATTGTAACAGCTTAACAAGAATGTGACTCATTTTTAAAGTAAAATACTTTTTTAAACTGTAAACAACTTGGTTTCAGTTAGTGCTGAGAAATAGAAGAAAGGATTGATGAAAACTGCACCAGTTATACAAATCTGTGCTTTTGTTTCAGATTAAAACACCTTTTTAAATTGTAATCAACTTGTCATATGTTATAGTTTAAAAAGTTATGAGAAATTGATGAACATTTCGACAGATATCATGACAAGCATGTCCTTCATCTTGAAATCATCACACCTCTTTAAAATGTAAACAACTTGTTATTGGTTACAATTTAAAGAGTGCTAAAAAATAATGGAAATTTAGGTTTAATATTCTAACAGCTGCATGTGTTATATTCATATTAGAATAGTTCTTTAAACTGTAAACAAATTCTCGTTTTTTACAGTTTAGAGAGTATTAAGAACAGTGGAAACTTTCAATAACTTGCTCAAAAGCATGTCATTGAAAATCAAAATAATTCTTACCTTTATTATCAGCAGCTATAAATCCTAAAATATTACTATGACGTAACATTACTGTTTGATAAATTTCAACTTCTCTAAACCAGGAACGTTCATCTCTTGAAGAAAATATTTTAACAGCAACAGGCTGCCCACGCCATCGTCCCCTCCATACTTCTCCAAACCTCCCTTTTCCAATAATTTCTACTAACTGTATCTGTCTTGCTATACTTCTTTGAACTAAGAGTGGGAGTCCTGTAATAAATAACAAAATTTGATGTTATAAAACAGCCTCATAAATTTGTCAAATTGCATTTTTATTTACAAAATTCATCACGATAATCTAATTTTCACATGACAATACTATTTTGCAGATTCACACTAAAAATGTTGAAATCATTTTAAACTTATTCACAAAAAAAAATAAATAAATAAATAAAATAAATAAATAAAATTAGGGCAAGAAAAACCAAGCAATAAAAAAGAGGATTTTTTTTGTGTCTCCCCCCCCCCTCTAAAAAAAAGAGCCTTTTTGCTTTCCTAAAAATTTTTCAAGGCATGAAAAAAATCCTTATTTAATATTGTAATAAGCATTTGGTACAGTCATCAAATGAAAAATACTAAACCAAAAGAATGAAAAATAAATTAAAATTCCAAAAATATTTTTCCTTTTAAAACAGAATATTTAAACTACAACTAGAGCAGTAGGTCAACAACAGTGAAATAAAATGCATGAAAATGACTGAAACTTATTACATTTAAATACAGCAGACTATTGTGAAGTATTAATAACCAATATTTCAATCTCTCAAAGAATATGGTTGTAAATTTGAATTAATGAGACAATAACTGAGGCAAAAGTAAGACTTAGGTTGAATAGTTAGAAGAAAATTAATTTTTAATGACAAAATACAAGGAAAAAAAGTTTCAAAACCGATTTGATCAGGAAAAGTTAAGAATTTTGAGATTTGAAAAGTAGTAAAAAGTTTTTGATTAATTTTAATGATGCAACAAAAAATCCTGGGAAAATTTTTTTTCAGAGGTAGTATCAACATATTTACAAAGTCTAGATTGAATGGACATACTGGTTTGCTGGTGTCATCAACCTCAGTCAAGAAAAAACCCACCTCAATTCCCTCGTTTCAGCTGTCCCTAGTATTGTAAAGTGAGTAAGTTATGTACTTGTGTATGTGTTTGGAACATGTGCTTTGTTTTGGAGATCTGATGGATATTATTATTACAGTAGACTCCCTCAAATCTGCACAGATTGGGCTGAAAGGTTGTGCAGATTTTAGAATTTTGCAGATTTTCGGTTATTTTTTTGTTTACATTTTTAAACAGTAATTTGAATGTAGTAATGCATATGAAATTATAATGAATGCTTGCAATATAGTAAAATATTAAAATAATTAAGTAAAGCAATAAACTAAAATAATAAAAAGTAAGATAATTTAAAAAATGATTAAATTATTAAAAGTAAAGGTCAAGTAAATAATAAATAATGTATTATTAAATATGCATAATAAAGATGAGATAATTTTTTCTTAAATTATTCAATGAAACATTTCTTTTAAAGGTACCCTATTAATTCACATAAAAATCATAAAGTAAGGAAGTTTAATTTTAGGTTTAGTTAAGTCTTACTAACCAAAGAAACTTGACTAATGCATAAATATATTTGGTAAAAAGATTGTGATTATCAGTGATAGCAACAATATCTTGATTTTTTTCCAAAAAAAAAAAATAATACTGTTTACATGAAAAACCATGAGTTTAGTTATATTTCCAAGAATTACATACCAAAATACATACAGAGTGATATAAAACTAAAAAATTCTATAATTTTCTCCTTGCATCTGAACTGAAAATTTCATTGTTTTCATCTACGATGATGTGCGGATTTTAGGCATTTGCAGATTTTAGGGTTGCGGATTTGAGGGAGTCAGTCTACTGTATTAATATTTTGATTAAAGACTGGATTGCTCTAAATTAAGGCAAGTTCTTATTTACAATATACATTTGCCATTTTTGTGAATATTAACAATGTTATTCATTATCTTTTAAAATATGTTTACATCACATTGCACATGTAGGCTTAATCCCACAGCTTTCTTGGAGCTCATGGTATAAAAAATATTGGCATTACTTCTGCACAATTATTTTATTTAGCAAACTATTAAGTCATCATGCAACAATTTTTATGAATTATTCAGTATTCAATATAAATTGCTTTATTTGTAAATATAATAGTTTTTAGTAAAACATTGACTTCCATTTTATGCTTATCAACAAGAAGTTGTGTATAAATAATTTTGCATATTTCATATTTGTTTACTTATCATAACTTTCATACTTTTTTATGCAAATCTTTGCATTGTCCTAGCACAATTTATACAAACATGTTTTACTTTTTATACAGATATAAATTTAAATCAAAATTCTAAATCTGATCATACACTTTTATGATAACATGAAAATGAGTTAGTACATACATAAGCAAATTCAATACAGTAGAAGATCTTTATAACACAAAACCTAAAAATGCAAGGTTGTACATTATATGGATCACATTTCATATATCATTAAATTTACCTTGTAAGGCTGGGATCACAGTGTCTTACTTAAGATCGACGTAGAGACTTACGATGTAAACAAAACGTAAATGACATTACAGTGCCTCGCAATCTTACGACAGCTTGGAAGCAGCCGTAAGATTAAGCTCAAGTGGATGCGTGCGCAACCACAACAAATGTAACTGCAGCATGTGATTGGCTGACTGCAGGAGAACTTACACTGAAGCACAAGGACTTATGCTGAGGCACCATAATACCAAGTTATGATTGATTCAGGGGTGATTGTGACTCAAAGTGAAAAACCCTGAAAATTAATCGATACAATGTGAAAAACCCTGAAAATTACCGTTGCAAAATATACCAATATCAATTTACATAACAACTGATGCTGCAACAGCATGACAATCAAATGACATATTTCTGCTATTGTTTGAAATATACAATTGCAGAAAAACATAATTTGGTAAACTTATGTTAATTTCACAGAAAGCTAAATGACTTCATCAAACGGAGAGTACAATTTACCTTGTTAAATAAGCAAAGTTTGAATTCTATACTCAATAATTGAATTTATTCCAAGTACAAATTATGTATTAAGGGTGGGATCTCTTTGTAGATTTAATGCAAGTCATACCTAGTTATTTGAAAAGAGTAAAAAAATGTCAAAACCAATCCAATTTTACTTCTAAGTGGCTAAGTATTAGAAAAAAAAAATAAAAATAGTTTTTTTTAGCTTTACTCTTACACAAGTTAAATTTCTTTTTCCTGCTTTCTTCTTTGAGTATTACACATTACAGATATAGATATGCAATTCTGGACATTTTTGTACTGAGATTGAGATGGATAACACAATACCAGGGGTGATTCTGAGTAAAAGAAAAAAGTATCTGAAATTCAAAGCAAATTTTCTGAAAGGTTACAGCAGAGAGGGTGGGAGAGAATCACTCCTTGTTCTAATTATGTGTTTTTTCTTCTATCCTTTCACGAAATTCGCGTTTTTTCGGCGAAATTTGCGTTTTTTCGAGATTCTTTAAAGAAATTCATGTTTTTTCCCTGTGATCCTTTAACAAAATTTGCTTTTTTCTGCGATCCTTTGGCTGTATTTCCGTTTTTCTAGCGATTCTTTGACGAAAATTGCGTTTTTCCCGCGACCTTTTGACGAAATTCGCGTTTTTTTTTTTCGTGATCCTTTAATGAAATTTGCGTTTTTCCTACTATCCTTTGGAGACATTTCCGTTTTTCCTGCGATCTTTTGACGAAAATCTTGTTTTTTTCGCGATCCTTTAATGAAATTTGCATTTTTCCCGCGATCCTTTGGCGACATTTTCGTTTTTCCCGCGATCTTTTCACGAAAATCTTTTTTTTTTTTTTTGCGATCCTTTGACGAAATTTGTGTTTATTTCGCGATCATTAGAAGAAATTTGTTTTATTTCAAGATTCTTTGACAAAATTCGCATTTTTTCCACGATCGTTTGGTGAAATTTGCGGGTTTTTTCGCGATTCTTTAAAGAAATTCGTTTTTTTAGCGATCCTTTAACGAAGTTTGCGTTTTTCCAGCGATCCTTTGGCGATATTTCCGTTTTCCCGCGATCCTTTGACGAAAATCGCGTTTTTTACCGCTATCTTTTGACGAAAATCGCATTTTCCCCGTCATTCCGGGATGGGGGAAATCCTCCCCTTTTCTAATATGTGTTTTTTCTGCATGCTTTTCCCGAAATTCGCTGTTTTTCCACGATTCTTTAAAAAAATTCATGTTTTTTTACGTGATCTTTTAACAAAATTTGCGTTTTTCCAGCGATCCTTTGACGATATCCATTTTTCAGCGTTCCTTTGACGATATATCCGTTTTTCTCGCGATGTTTTGACGAAAATCGCGTTTTCCCGCGTTGTTTTGACGAAAATTTTAGTTTTATCACGATCCTTTGACGAAATTTGTGTTTATTTCCAGATTCTTTGACGAAATTCGCATTTTTTCCCCGCAATCCTCTGACGAAATTGTCGATTTTTTTTCTGCGAACGATTAAGGAATTGATTTTTTTTGGTGACCATTTGTCGAAATTCGCGATACTTTTTAATGTTTGAATTTTCCACTAAACGTAACGATCTCATAAACCCGGAAGGATCGACCGAAAAACCCGGAAATCCGGGCTACACCCAGAACACAATCACCCCTGTTGATTGCAGCAACGCCCATCCTACAATTGAGCATAAGATTTAAGATAGCGAGGCACCATAATCCCAGCCTAAACATGGCCAAATATGTCTGAAAAATATCAAAAAACATTAGAGTATTTTTATACTGCCTTGTCACCAGGAGTTATTCAGATTATAAATTAATTTTTGCATTATATAGATCATTCCACATTGTTAAATCTACTTTATAAAAATGGTTCAACTATACCTGGACCAAATAATTCATTAAATTACTCATTTTCAAAAATGTTTATTGCAATAATAGCAATTTTTTCATTAAAAAGTTCTGAATTAAGAAGATAAACTTGAACTAATGTATCAAATTTAGTTTTCTAGAGAGTAGCAATTTTTTACAAAGTGGGAATTCAGGTGCTTCTTAACTGCAAAATTCATTGTTTACACCTGAGAAGTTGTGCATTATATGGAGAATTGCATTATAAAGAGCTTCTACTATATTATCCTAATCCACACAGTCATTAAAAAAGACTACCATTAATTATAAAATTCTGAATGATGTGTTATAGTATAAAATTTCAGTTGAAAAAAATTAATGTGAATAGTTTTCTTCTTTATTACATCATTATAAAATTTTACAATGAAGGAAAGACTGTAAATTTATTTATTATTGCTAATTATTATTAAATTTATTTATTTATTTATTAAGTCTATAATGTGGATTACAAGTGTAAGCCATGCCATTGCACCTTTATTATACCACTAAAAAGCAACAACATTAGAAATAAATTATATGTAGCTTTAATCTATTTAAGTAATTTTGTAAATATTTATTCAAGAATTGGGATCGGATATAAATTGTTCATTTCAGAATAAATAATTAGTCACACTTTTTAAAAGATGTAAAAGGAATGAATTTTGCTTTATTCTTATTATATACTTATGCATTACAGATGGAAGAAAAACACAGAAATTTTTAATAAAGAAATAAAATAAAAACTTTTTTTTAAGGCTTTATATTTAAAAGAACAAACAAACAAAATTAACTTTATTAATAAAAATATGTTTTGAGAAATACATGGTTGCTTAATTCTGATGCCCCCCCTCACCTTTTTTAAATGTTTAATATCTCTCATTGCTAAAATAATCATATATTTTCTCATATAGAGTTTATTAATTTAATTAAATGCTTCCCCTGTGACTAATTATATCAGTAATATCAGTTAGAGAAAAAAAAATTGTAATTTAAAAAAATGTATTTTGCCTTATATGCAGTGATTTTTTTCTTTGATCACTGATAAAAATCACCAGAGGTATTTTAATATTATTATAAAATATTAAACATATTTTTAATGATATGCAATTAAAATTATTAGGGCTAGTATACAATGGGCCTTTGACTTAAATATACAACACTCATCTAAACGTGTTTTATTATTATTATTATTATTTGATATAGAAATGCATGTTACAAGGTAAACATATTTTAATAGATAATGAATAAATAACACTGTTAATATTCACTATAATGGCAAATATATGTTGCAAGTAAGTAAGTACTTACCTTAATTGAAAGCAATCCAGTCTTTAATTGAAATATTATTAATTTTCATCAGAACTCACAAAGCATTGTTTAATGTATTCATATAATGTATGAGACAGTGAGAAATTACAATCTTTGATCTAATAAAGCTGGCTGTTTAAAAAATTATATTTTTTAGCAAAAAAAAAGAACAGTGCTTAAATGTAAAGACATTTTATTTGAAAATGTGTTAGAACATGAACTTGCACATTGTAAAGATAAATAAATAATAAAATAATAATAAAACAGGTTTTAAAGGAAACTTTTTAAAAGATTAAAATCCAAGAAAGTATCTTCATCCTGAAATGAATAAATATTTATAACACATGAAGCAAATAAAATATTAATCGAAAAGAAAAAAAAAATTAGATTCCTATTTTTCTTTTTATTTAATTGTTACTTTAAAAAATAAATAATAATAAAAGCTCAGATATTTAGGAATTATATATTTTACTTTTATTAAAAAGACATGAAAAGAGGGTGGATTTTAAAGAAATTTTTTTTCCTCTTTTAAAAAGTAATATAAAATTCTTATAAATGCATTGAATACAATTAAATGTAAGTAAAATTCCCAGTGCAAACTGTTTTATACAAACAGCAACTGTTCTGATTTAAAAATAACCATAATGAACAGCATACTTTTATTTTAAAAATATGTCAGAACAAGAAATTTAACTTGCACATAAAAGATTTTTAATATATAATTTTTAAATATCTTATGTTAATTATCAATAATAATAAAGCCCATATTTTTAATATATAATTTTTAAATATATGACGTTAATTGTCAATAATAATAAAGCCCAGATATTTAATAATTATGTATTTTTCTTTTATAAAAACACATGTAAAGAGGGAGGGAAATCTATTGAATGTTTATATATTATATTTTACATATGCTGTACATTCAACTCACAGCTGAATTAAGTTTTGTAACAAACTCAAAATGCATGTTGATGAATGCAAAAAATACACAGATCACAGTGACTTGACTGAGGTTAGTGGCATCACTGTCAGTGCACCCAGACTTTGTAAATAGCATCACTGTTAGTAGTACTAGCTCTAGGTGATACTTCAGGATACTTTTTTTTATATTTCAGGACAACTTCGGGACACATTTACCTGGCACACTAGCCAAAATACCACCTAAACACACCCATCCCCCCATTCAACAATTTTTTTAATCATAAATAGCACACTATATGCAGAATGTTTTATTTTTTAAAGTATACATTTAAAAAAGTGATTTTACCAGCATCCTTAGAACAAACTGCCAAAAAATTGCAATTTTTGCGTTACTAAGCAAAAAAAATCACGAGTTTTTTCTTCACTTATCAACAAAAATAGCAATTTTTTCATTGATCAATAAAAATCACGAAAGATATTTTTTAATGACAATATCTATCTATCCTGTAATAGCTATCACATTTGAAACAAAATACTGAATATATCAGTAAAATATCTTTATTACTGTTAAAGTTGGGAACAAAAACTTGGGTTCAACTTGCAGTGAGACATCCTGTTCTTATGACTGAATAAATGAACTGCAACCCGGAATGATGAGTAAGAAAGGATAAGAAATTAAAACCTTATTAATATTCTAAATTTAAAATTCCGAAGGTTTTTTTTCTCTAGCTTTCAATTCTAATATTCAAAGTTCAATTTGCCCCTGTTAAATTTATTTCTCAGTCCAACAGTTAGTAGATTCAATCCTTAAATTTGAAGTAACTTTAAGAAAGAAATTACTGACATTAGAGCAATTTTCACTTTTCTGTGGTTAGTGTATATATATATAATATATATTAAATTAATATTATATATTAAATAATATATATATAATATTCCTCTTTTTTGGAAAAATAGTTGTTAGCATCCTCCACAACACTCCCAAGAGCATTTTCAAAATAATGAATGAATAAAGATTGCAGACTCTTAACCTCTGGGGCCTTGATTTAAAAAGACACAATATTGAATCTTAAAAAGAATAAAAGTCCGGTCCCCAAACAAAATTGTTTTTATTTACCATGATTACATTACAACATACTAAATGAGAAAGATGATGTCTAAGAAAAGTAATGAGACTGCTTCATTACACACACACATATATTATATATATATATATATATATATAAAGAGAGAGAGAGATATATTAATTTTGCAGATTTTGCTTAGTTGAAAAATCATATAAGAAATTATAATGCAACTTGTGCTTTAAAGCTTTATTTCAAATTAAATATTTTAGAGTTTCCTTCAGGAATGAAAAATAAGGTGTTGAATGATTCAAAACATTTCTTTTCTAAGACACAAACATAACTGTAAACATAAAGTGCAGTAATTAACTTAGGATTTCAGGATAATGATTGAAAACGTACCCATACCTGATCCAGATCCCGAGGTTGTCATATCTATCATATCCTTAATCGAGTGATCAGGTGGCAACATTGGCTCACAGCTTTCTAATGAATTTTCACAATCAACTTGGTAACGCCGTTGCTTGTACCTAGTCTGCCACAAAGCGTATCCTATCACAGCAATAACACAAGCAACACAAATAGGTGCAGCAACAATAAGAGCTATTTCTAATGTACCCAATCGTGAATCTTTATCTAATACACCATTACCTGTAACGTTAAAAGATTAAAAAAAAAAAAAAAAAATATATGGCATAACAGAAGTCATTTGATCATTTACATTGGTGTCCAAATTTAAACTTAACAATGTATTTTTTGCAATAATTCAAAACAGCTATCCCTAACATTTTGATGGTGGCTGTCATATATATCTTAAGACATACTTCATTCAACATTAATAATCTATAGCTGGTAAATACAGTCAAACCCAGTTAAGACACTCATGGTTAATACACGATCCAACTTAATATGTAGATTTTTTCTGATCCCTCGAACATCACCCATAAGACTAATGCAAAATATCACATTTAATATGCAAACAGTTATTACATGATCCCACTTAATATGTGATAAATTTTTGGTCTTTTGAGAAAAAACATCATGCTTAAGATGCAAATTCACTAAATAGGATGGGAATTCCTTCTCCCTTCTCCAGTGTTGCCAATTTAGCACATTTTTTTTTTATTCAGATAAAAAACACTGTTTCCGAATAGTATTATTTACTTTATTTAATAACAGATTAATTATGTCAAAAAATACTAATCGTAAATAGTGGTGGATATTTGAATAAAACAAAAACACAGTAAATTAGAAAAACTGCAATTTTTATTTTATCCTGCCTCCTAGCATTCTTTGTCTCTCACTTCATGCACGTTTTTACTGTAGTAGAGAGGTATAGACAAATTCAGGTTACTCAGAAATGTCATAAAAATTTTTATGATTAGAGATGATCATACAAGTTGTTAGTAAGGTTTTAAATGTATGTTACATCGCTACTATGTTTTATAATGCATATTATATGCAACAAAAAATTGAACTCATAATGATTAAACAAATATGACAGTGATTGGATAATTATTTCATGTTTTCTTTACTTTTTATGCTATGCTAAGATTATTTTTTACACAAAGATTAACAAGGGTAGTTTTTTCTTACATTAAAAAATACAGATTATAATAGTACTCATTATTATAAGTACTAAATATGATTTTAAAAGTGGGTTGTGCTTCAAAGATTTAATATTTTTTGTTTGTTAAAAGAATTAGTCAAGTAGAAAAATTATTTCTGCTTTATTTTTGGTTGCAACAAATTAAACAACCATAAAGCCATGTTGGAATCCACATTTATTTTCCATTATTATTCCAGTCGGTCCAATAAAAAGAAATGATGAGTTAAAGGGAATACAATTAAATTTTAATCTAAATAGTAAATATACTTAAAAGACATAATTTTTTACTATAAATGTATAAATGTTCATTTAGATGATTAAACATGTAAATAACACCCAGTTCCTGCAACATTACACAAATCACGTTTAATACACGACTTTTGTCCATTCCCTTGAAATGCGTCTTAACAGGGTTTGACTGTAGTTAAAACAGCAAATTAGCATTTAACAAAACATGAAAGGAATCATATTCCTAATCTGTTAATTTTATGTATAGATTTCTATGAGGTTTTTCTCTTTTTTCAAGAAAAATAACAAGATTGACTGAATTTGAAATATCTAATTGTGTTTCTTCCAAGAAGAATAACAAGACTGACAGATTACAGATAAAATGTCATTTAGATGATGAATTGAAATGGAGAATCACCAGTAGACTTGAAGCTATCCAGTCTCAAGCAGATGTTGCTGTATGTTAGGAATGTGTCTGATGTTAGCAACCAGGTTGTGGAACCAACTGAATTGTGAAACAACAGCTTCAGTCACACCCAAAGTCACCTAAGGACCACGACACATGCAGAAGATTGGCAGGGAAAGAAGAAAATTTCCACTTTAAAAAGACTTCCATATTAGCAGGTATAATAGTATGGTATTCCTACCCTAGGGACAATGAAATTTTTATGTTTGAGACAGGATTCCATTACAGAAAGGTTTCGTTTTTATAGCATTTTCTGTATTTTTATGTCCCAATTTAGAAGCCGCTGTCCTGCTTTTTTTGCCTCCCTGTCCCGCTTTTTGTGACACTGGACTTGGCAACACTAACTGTGAGGTACATAATGCATGGGCTGGCTCCGTTCTATATTAGGTAGGTTATTCTTTGACTATCAAGTATCATGTTTTGGCTGTTTTTGGACTAATTTGCATATCTAAACAAATTGTAGTCTGTTTATTATGCAATGTTACTATCTGTCTGTTATTATGTTATGTTATCTCATACACTATGGGGCATCGGTATACAAAATTTTACTCAAATAAAATATTTCCTTTGAGATGATATATGCTTTATGCTTATAACTTCAATTTTGGACATCAGTGTATTCCACCTAATAAATATTTTCATATGCTTAAGCAATATTTATAAAGTTAAGTAACAGAAAACAGATTCACTTTCAAAAGGTAAAAATTAAACAAACTAAGTCTTTAATGACTTACAATTACAAGGGGGGAAAAATATCCTACATAAAAGAGACACACTGGGACTTGATATTTGATACCTAATTGATAATTTCTGCCACATTGGGATAACAATCAAAATAACATTTAGAGATAGAATCAAATGTAGTAAATTCAACAACAATGCTGAACATCAAAGCCTTTATTCATGATGGAAAATCATATGGAATGAATGCATTCTGTAATAACAAGTAATATGGAAAAGATCAGCAGATAAATTTTGCTAGTTTGAAAGTACAGTAAAACCACCTTCCTTTGGGATCAAATGATATGTATGCTTTAAGCAATGTGACAGTATAATTGTACATTACATATTGTGATTAATTTTTACTAGGCTTCATTTTTTAGAAAATTAGCAAAAATTAAGCTTTAACATTAGTTTTTTTTTTTTTTTTTTTTTTTTTTTTTTTAATAATCGAGATAATTATCTTTTACAATACACTTAAAGGAGAAAAGTAAAATCCTCCAGTAATTAAAATTACAGTCGAACCTCTATTTAACGAACGTCTATTTTGCGAACTTTTCCTTGGAACCAAGCACATTTTGCAAATTTCTCCGTAAAATAATCTCCAAATAGCGAAGAAATTCTCTATTTAACGAACTTTTTTTTTTTGTGATCAATTTTTTTTCTCCCCATTTCTCAAAATATTTCTGGACATTTCAAACTTATTCTTTCTTTAAACACATTTTATGATGTTCAATGGCCTTGAACTGGTTTTACCAGGCGCCTTCTTTGTCAGCAGTGAGAATTCGGTAAGTGCGGAAGACGAAAATGATAATCCCTTAGAGTAACTTAAAAAAATGTGGATACAGTGAGAAAAAAAGAAGAAATTAACCATGATGTGCTGATTGATGATTGTATTTCACTTAATTCTGACATTGAGACTTTGGAAACACTATCCGAATTGGATATTTTCGAAAGTGTGAAATAAAAAACAATACAGAAATGAATTGCGATAAAGACGAATATGATGATGATGGAAAGGATCATTATGCAGGAATTAACAAAACTTCGTATGATGAAATGCTAAAATCATTTGAAACAGTCCGACACGGATTATAATAGTTAGAAGGAAAAACGCATGAAGGGGTTTTTGGTGCATTGCAAAGACGCGAGACTTATTATGAGAGAAAGCACTTTTTTAAATAAAAAACTCAGGCAAAACTAATAGAGTTTTTCAGAAATTAAGGTTAAGGATGCATATGTTAATGTATGGTTAAAATTATTTGTTGTTATAATAATAATAAATACGATAATGTCATTAAAATTCATTAATTTTAATGTAAAACTATTTACTTTAAACAGAAAATACAGTGTATTCCCGGACAATGTTTTGTTTTCCTTGCAGATTTCAAAGATTTAAACACATAGAAAAAATGAATTGATGATGAATATTGGTGGGTAAAATAAATAAATCAAATCGATATAATTTATTTTAAAAAATGTGATTAATTACTTTTAATAAAAATATTTAGTGTTTATGAATTTAAAATCTGTTTTATGTAGTTTAAAGTATTTTAAAAGGTGAATCTCTATTTAACAAATTTTCCATATAATGAACTTTTTTCTGGGATTTAGCGACTTCGTTAAATAGAGGTTCGACTGTATAAAATATTTATTTTAGAATTGCTGCTGTTACTGTATTTTATTTCATGATATTACTGCATATCCCTATCCCATTTACAAAATTGACACAGAAATTTTATCTGAAATAAATTTTAAGTATTAAGTGTTAGCTTTAAAATAAATAATACAGGCAAAGAATAAAAATTACCTATGACTGATCTTGGTGGTGCTAGAGTAGGAGACAAATCTCTGTTACAATAGTCATAATTATTACAACATTTTATCACAAACAAAGACTTTGATTCAAAACTTTCTGAATGTTGGCATACCATTGGATGCTCTGGAGGTTGCAATTCCCTTTTGGGAAAACATCTAAAAAATAAATAAACCATTACTATTCTTAACAACTGTAGTAGCGATGATTGTTTGATATATAACACAAGCCTGCAATGTTTGTGTTTATTAACTTTTAATAATTGATTTTTATGTACTTTTTAGTGCTGAATCTAAAAATGACCTGCATTTTTAATTGTCATGTCAGGAGTTTTTGCAAATCGTAAATTTCAAAGGTAAAAAGTAAAAAAATAGCAAAAATTTGATACAGAAAATAGAGGAGATGATTGTGTTTCTTAACTTTTAATAATTGATTTTTATGTATTTTTTAGCTCTGAATCCAAAAATTACCTTCATTTTTAACCATCAAATCAGGATTTTTCGCAAATCATAAATTTCAATGTTAAAAAGTAAAAAAATAGCAAAAATCTGATACTATAAAATACATGTATGTGTTTTTAAATTTTGATAATTGATTTTTCAGCGCTGAATCTGAAAATGACCTTCATTTTTAACCATAATGTCAGAATTTATTTGCAAATCATAAATTTTAAAGTTAAAAAGAAGAAAAAAGTAGCGAAAATCTGATACTATAAAATAGATGTAAAACATTTTTTATTCAATTTAATTCAATAATTTATTCATTTTTTTGTTTTATACTGGGGATTTTTACAGCTAAACAGCTCACTTGCTTGATAAGGAGAGGGAGGGAGTTGGTTCACTTTTAACTTTGAAATTTACGACTTGCGAAAAATCCTGTCGTGATGTGAAAAATGAAGGTTATTTCCAGATACAGTGCCGAAAAATACATAAAAATCAATTATTAAAAAAATAAAAATGCAACAATCACATCTATTTTATAGCTTCAGATTTTCACTATTTTTTTACTTTTTAACTTTGAAATTTACGATTTCCAAAAAATCCTTACGCGATGGAAAAAAATGAATGTCATTTATTGGATTCAGTGTTACAAAATACATGAGAATCAACTATCAAAGGTTAAAAAACATGATACAACCTAAATTTTGCAGACTAGTGTAATTAAAAGTATAAAAGGTATATGTAGAACATGCACAAGCAAATTTTATTAACAGACAAATTCAAATCAGAAACCCGCCATTTCCTTACTATGCCTGTGAAACAGTGACTCACCTCAGGCATACAAGTTGAAAATTTGCCCAAATTAAAAACATTAATTTGTGGACTAATCAAGTTAATTAACCAAAAACAGGGGCTTTATAGATTTATGCATAATAGTAATATTGTGCAAATTTATTATTTATAACAATGATTAATTTCCAGAAACCACTTAAGGTTGCAGAGCTTCAAGACTAAATTTGCACCAAAAATGCAGTTATATCAGACAAAATCCTGTAGTGTGTATACAGGTTTTTTAACTTTAGGAAAACTACAGGTATTTTGGACAAAAACATGCAATAAAGTTACGGGTTTTTGTCCAAAATACCTGCTATTTTCTTAAAGGTAAAAACAGGCATTTTCCCTGTAGGCTTACATTCTAAAATACATGCAGTTTTCATGAAGTCTTTTTAAAAGGCTTTTTTTCTGAAATTTTTACTTGGAATGGTAAGCAGATGTCTGATTTTTTTTTTTTTTTTTTTTTTTTTTTTTTTGTTTGTAAGCTTTTAGTTTAATCAGCAAAACGTAAAATATTCTGCACTGCCATCATGTAGAGTTTCTAATACCCACAATATATTTCGATTTCATCTAAATTTATGAGTCACATGTTTGGCAGTCCCTTTGTAAGTGCCAGAAAAGTGCACAATGATGGTTTATTTTTAATTTTTTAAGATATTAACCCTCACAGTACTAAGATGGGGTCAATTGGACCCCATCTGGACATTTTTTTTTTTTTTCCATTTAGAATAGGTATGCTAAAATTATTTTCTAGAAATTCACCTATAAAGGTCTCTTTCATAATTTTGTCTATTTAGTAAATGTTGCACAATTAATTTTTTTTGGTTTATTTGTAGAAATTGCGAGTGAGATCACATGGACCCCATCTTAGGCAATCAGTGAATAAATAAAAGCTTTCTGTCACGACACCCAATATTCTTAGAAGTACACAACAAATGCAGGCAGTTGTCATATTTCGCGTGTTATTTTGTGTCTTGATTGCCAGAAAGATGAGCAGCAGAACTGAAGGTAGTTAAAATGCATTATAAAATGCTATTTTTTTATTTACTTTTTTCTACTTGTGTTTTTGTGCTAATTTAAATATTCGTAATATTGTGGAAATTACATTTTCCTCTTTCTAATAAATCTTGAATGACAGTATTATGTTGATATTTTATCTTTTGATCAGTTTTCCGGCCTAAACATTATAATTACCTATGGGGTCAAAATGACCCCATCTTAGGCATTTAAGTAATATTTTGAACTTAGTACTGCGAGGGTTAATAAGTACTAAAATTCCAAAACCAGTTCTATAATTATTTTTTTTAAAAGCCACATATATAAAAACGTTTCTAGAAAAGTACCTGTATGAATGTGTAATAACAGCATTATCATCCAAAGAGGTTGAAGTAAAACAAAGGCCATCAGTTTCACAAGTATGATTAGCAGCCTTACCACATATGTCACATTGACACTTCAAAGCTAAACAAAAATAAAAAAGAAAGGAAATCAGTCATACAATTTTAAGCTTGTTAAAAATATTTAATACATGTGGATCATAAATTATTCATTTAAGAATATTGAGTTATTGAGTTAGATCCCATCTTAGAATTTTATTGTTCAATTATGATAATTAAGTAGTTGATCATACATACTGCAACTCCGCAAATACATGTCTTTTTTAATTAAAAATACAATAATACTAGAATATGCAAAATTAGACTTTAGCTCAAGTGATGAATAATGAGTAATTCATTTCAAACTTGAAATTTTATTGATAAGACCATAATTCAAAATAGTCTACAGATTTGACAAACACGGCTATTTATTTATCTAACTCCCTCCCCCCCCACACACACACGCACAGACAGTTATACCACCTAAAAAGCTAAAACTATAAAAAACTAAAAGCAATAATTTTATTCAAAAACATTATAAAAAAAAATACTTTAAAAATTGGGAACATAAATATTTTGTATATGATGGAAAATTAAGGTATTTAATGTCACACGAACATTCTTACATGGGAATAAATAATAATAATAATGATCATATTATATTGCATTACCAGAAAAGTTGTTTAGTCTTTTATTATTGTATATCTGCTTAAACTATTTTAATAGCACGAGAAAATAAAAAGTGGTGCCATAAATACCTAATGCATGATGAAACAAATGTAGTATTTAACTTTCGAATCGTTGTATATAAGTCTATACAATCTGACAAAGTTTTAAAATTAGCTATATAAGATTCAGCGGAGTTTGTTTGGCTTTATCCATTAGAAAAATATAGGCCATTTAGATTTCACTGATTTTTATTATTACCCAGCCCACATAGCAATTTTAGTTTGCAGAAAATTTGCAGCACTCTTGCTTTGCAAACCTGCAAATTTGCAGCAAGTTCAGCATGACAAGACTGAAAGTTTATAACAATACAGCAGCAAGATAATGCAAACGCCGAAGTCACCACACTTTAAACTTGCAACTAACTTGTCGTGCGCGTTAAACTCTTGCTGTATCAAATTTATTGCAAATTAACAAGTAGAAAATTTAGTTCTGTTTTGACTAAAGTACTGATAATTCTTTACCAGCTAGTAGAAAATTTAGTTTTGTCTTGTCAAAAATACTGCAAACTTATTGCAAAGTAGTAAAATGTCATACCACACTATATGTTTACAACTGTCACACTGTTAGTTTAATCCCTTCAGATTTATTGATGCATACACACTGATGTATACGCACCGTCAGAAGGTTCATGCATTGTTTTTATCACCATTAACAAATAAAGGTAATATTTGTACTTTTAAATTTGTCTTTTTGGTATTTGATAAGTAAAGCGTTTTAAAAATTCGGTGCCAATCGAATAAAATTTGTGTAAGGGATGCAGTCTCGAAAGGGTTAAAAATCCTAGACTCGAATGGGGTTAAAGGCAAAAATAAATAAATAAATATAAATTAAAACGATACTTTAGAAAAATCCAATAATATTGAGAAAATTCATTTAAAAATTAAAATTTTCAATTTAAATTTAAAATGACCGAAGACATAACTTACTAAATTAACATAACTTTTTAATTTATGAGAATTTTTATATGAAATAAGTTGTAGATTATAGATAAAATGTTACTTTACAAAAAAATAACTACATTTGAACAGTTAAAATAATAAATTAAATAGCTTTTTCTGGATTTCTTAACTTAGCCAATCAATGAAAATGAGATTCCATAACGGTAACAATGATGTGTGTGTCTTGCCTTTGAGTAGCACCCAATTTGTACAATTTATGCGCATGCGCTGATTGTCTATTCTCTCAACAGAGGGACTTTCTGCTTTTGTCACTTTCGTGAATTAAAGACAGCCTTGCATCAGTTTCACAACAAGCTGCTCATGCAAGTGGTGATGGTCTACCTTGCGGGAGATTCGCTGTGAATTTGTCAAGTCAAATTTGTCACGGCAAGATAATATCAGAAAAAAATCAAACTTGCTGCTAATGCGCATGCTATCTGGGAGGTAGCATGAACATTAGCAGCAAGTTTGATTTTTTTTCTGATATTATCTTGCCATGACAAATTTGAATTGAGAAATTTGCAGCAAATCTCTCGCAAGGTATACCATCACCCACTTGCATGGGTAGTTTGTTATGAAACTGATGGCAACACTGTCTTTAATTCACAAAAGTGATGAAAGCAAAATATCCCTCTGTTGAGAGACTAGACAATCAGCACATATGCAGAAATTGCAGAAAAAATATTTTATTCGGTTGGTAACCGCTTTTAGGTAGATTTCGTATGAAATACTACCTATTGGCGTCGTTCCTATGTTGGAATTTCTGAAACATTTTTGCAGATCTACACCGATCATGACCCCTAGAACCCAAAACCACCCTCAGTAAAAAACTTTATATATATGTATATATATCTATCTATGTATCTATCTATCTATATATATATATATACATATCACTTTCTTCTGGACACGATAACTTCCACAATTCTTCACCAATCTCTTCCAAACTGATACATAAAATCAAGGGGCATAAAATCTCGGTCAAGTTCGTTAATGGGAAAAATCGGACCAAGGGGATGGAAATAAGGGGGGGGGGTTGTGAAAACCAAAAAAACCTTATAACTTCTTAATTTTTGTACATATCAAATCAGTTTAAAGTTTTTATTACTTCTAAAAATAGGACCAAAAATGTATGTATCACAGATTTTTTATAAAATTAAAAATGGGCTCAAGGGACGCAAAAAATAGGGTTTTTGGGAGAAAAAAAATCATAACTTCGTCAATTCTCAAGATATCAAATCCAATTAATTTTGTTATACATCTCCTTAATATTATCTACAACTTTTATATTTACAAGTTTTTGGTAGGACCAATTCGTACCGCAAAAAAATTAAAAACTAAAACAAAAAAAGGGGGTGAAGAAGAAAAATTTCCATAACTCCGTCAATTCGCAAGATATAAAATCCCCATGAACTTATCATATATCTTCTTAATATTGTCTTTTGATAGGACCAATTCTTACAGCAAAAACAAATTAAAAATACATAGCGGTTGAAGAAAAAAAAATCATCTTATTAAGAATGTATTCAAATCCAAACTGCTTATTTTCTTACTCAATTTTAAATTAATTTTTGCTCTCAAATGCGTCCAATTGATAGATTCTCTTCTTCAGAAACTATATAATGTACCGTAATGATCGATTTTTTGATAGAGGCAGAATATATTAAAAAAAAAATGATATCAAAGTGGGCATTTTGAACAGAATTTCCCGAAGCGATTGTGTTAGAAACGAGAAATATTGTCCTACTGATGTCCTACTGAGGAAATAATTGTTTATTAATCAAGTTTCATTTAATTGAAAGAAAAATAAAAACACATGTCGCTTATAAATCTTTTCAAAAATTACGTCAGTAATTTTCGTATTTTTTCTATTAAAAATTAATCTGAAAATGTGCCAGAAAATTTTGAGTTGTTGAGCATGGAAAAGTATTTTTTTTTAATACCGCCTTAACATGATTCTGATAAAACCAGCTGTTATATAAAAATGAAATGAAAACTCGTCAAAAGCGGTCAGATAAAACTGTTAAAGTGGATTTATATCTACTCATGATTTAGTTGTTGATGGTGCAATTAATATACTTAACTTCGAAATCTACCTCCTCTGTAGGCCGAGTTGGCAGGGATTTTTTTAAATGCTATACTTATCAATTACCAAAAAAGTCTTGAATTGAAAAGTACAAATATTACCTTAACTTGCTTATGGTGATAAGAACGATGCATGCACCTTCCGACGGTGCGTTCGCACGAATAGTCCAGATCAGGTCTATGGGCTCCTTCGAAGGTGTTAAACTTATAGTGTAACATTTATAAACAGGTAGTGTGGCATGGAAAGATTACTACTTTGCAGTATTTTTTATTACTTGTTTGCCGTTAATTTGCAATAAATTTGATACAACATGACTTTAACTTGCACGACAAGTTAGCTGCAAGTTCAAAGCATGGTGACTTCGGCGTTTGTGTCATCTTGCTCCAGTTTTATTATGAACTTTCAATCTTGTCATTCTGAGCTTGCTGCAACTTTGTAGGCTTTCAAAACAAAACTGCTGCAAATTTTCTACAAACTAAAAATGCTATGTGGGTATTGTGTATAATATATTTGATATATATTACAATTAAGAAGTTACGGGTTTTTTTCGGTTTTCGCAAACCTCTCCCTATTCCCACCCCCTTGGTCAGATTTTGCCCATTAACGAACTTGAGCGAGATTTTCTGCCCCTTGATTTTATATACCAGTTTGGAAGAGATTTGTGCAGAATTGTGGAAGTTATCGTGTCCATAAAAAAATGATATATATATATATATATATATATATATAATATATATATACATATATATTATAGATAGATAGATAGACAGAGATAGTTTTTACCTGGGGGGGGGGGGTGAGTTCTAGGGGTCATGATCGGCGTAGATCTGCAAACAAATTTCAGAAATTCCAACATAGGGGAGAATGTAATAGGAAGTATTTCTTACGAAATCTACCTAAAAATAGTTCTTGTTGTCCGAACTCTTCAAAAGTTTTATCGATTATAAATACACTCAAACCTCGTTAACGCGAACACTCAAGGGGAAACATTTTTGTTCGTGTTATCCGAACTTAAATACATTACTTACAACTGGACGGAGCAATCGGAAACAGTTCGTGCTAAAATTAATTTGTGTTAAGCGTGTTCGTGTTAACGAGGTTTGACTGTATAACTGTTTTCCAGCCCGTGTAAAAATTTCGTGAAAAAATGTTGATATCTATTTGTAAAATAAATGTGTCTTCCTCTCGCTTTATTTACTTATTTTTTCGCGTCGGTTCCTTAAGATAACAACAACAAAAAAAAAGTGTACTTATCGTCCGGTCCAAACTCTCTGAAATTTTAATCGGTTATAAATAGCAGCCGCCGAAACAGCCCGCATTTTAGCATTTTCATCGAAAATTTCTCAGATTTTATTGTTTTTTTAATACTTCTACCATTGCCACCTACAGTAGCTACTACTCTAGGGGGCAATGCTTCTACTCGTCCGAAAGTTTCGAAATTTTTTTAGGTGATGTAAATCTGGTCTGCCGAGATGCTCTAAAAAAATTGTGCCGAAATACCGACGTTTAGTTTACTTTTAGCTTAGAAAGAAGATCATCTTCGGGAGGCGCAAAGTGACCTGCAGTCGCAGAAAGGGTTAAAATTTCGTATTTTTCAAAACTGGTTGCACCGTCAAAGAGAAGAAGGTCTCAGCTTTATATAGGTATTTTTGTGTATCGGTACTTCTGAAATCGACGCGGAATTGGAGAAACGACCGTTTAAAAAACGACCCTTTTAAAAAATAAATAAATAAAAATAAAAAAGACTAACAATATATATATATATATTTTTCGAACTGATTGCGCCACTTAAGACGTATAGACGTAGGAAATTTAAGAATATGTCTTCCTTTTTTTCCGTATTCTGAACAGTTCGGTCGATGGGTGCTAAAATATTCGACAGGAAAAAAAAAGAGAGAGAGAGAGAGAGACAGCATTTGGTTCTTTCTATACACGCTCCAGAAAGCAGGGGCTGAGGGTGCGCGGGCACACTTGTCGATTTTCAGAAAAAAGAACACTTTTTCGATGAGTTTTCCATGGAGGAGACACAATAAACCGAGGGGCTTTTATAATAAAAAAAAATAAATAAAGGCACAATTGAGTAATTATTGTGCGTAGTCCCAGATAGCATTTTTAATTTGCAGAAAATTTTCAGCCGTCTTGCTTTGAAAACCTGCAAAGTTGCAGCAAGCTTAACATGACAAGACTGAAAGTTCATAACAAGACTGCAGCAAGATAACGCAAACGCCGAAGTCTGGCACTTTGAACTTGCAGCTAGCTTGTCGTGCAAGTTAAATTCATGCTGTATCAGATTTATTGCAAATTAAAGGCAAACAAGTAATCAAAAATACTGCAAACTTACTGCAAACCAGTAATCTTTCCACGCCCCACTATCTGTTTACAGCTATTACACTATAAGTTTAACCCCTTCGGAGGGGTCCTTAGACCTGATCAGGTCTATTGATGCAAACACACCGTCAGAAGTTGCATGCATCGTTTTCATCACCATAACCGAGCTACGGTAATATCCCAGATAGCATGCACGTTTGCAGTAAGTTTGACTTTTTCTCGATATTTCCTTGTCTTGACAAATTTGACACAACAATTTTCACTCAAAAGTACTGCAAGGAAGGTGAAACAAAATCGAACTCTCCCTTGCAATGCCATTTTGCTGTAAAACTGCTGCAACACTGTCATATTTCAACGACGTCAGCGAAAATTCCCTTTGTTGAGAGCAGAATATAGATAACAGCGTATGACTGGAAATTCAGAGCTCAGAATCAAAAGAAAAAGACACATCGTTATTGAATCTCGTGATTAGCGGATCATTGATTAGCGTTTAAGTAAAGGAACCCAGAAATAAAGGTATTTCTTATTTTAATTATTCAAATGTGGTTATTTTCTCTAAAGTAACATTTCTTTATAATTTAAAACTTATTTGATACAAAAATTCTAATAAATTAAAAGTTATGTTAATTTTCTAAGTAATGCCTACGTTTTTCAATAGTTATGTTTTGGGTCATGTTAAATAATTTTTAATAAATTTTTCTGAACTTTACAGGGAGTTTAAGATTTCGTTTGCTTTTTTTTATTGTTGTTGTTGCCTTTCATGCTGCTGGAGCAGTGTTGAATTCAGACGCTTATCTCCGGGAGAGATATCTGTTGCTCCGGGGTGAGGGGGGGGGGGGAAGGGGCGTCGCGATAGGGGTTATGGGGAGAGACACCCCCCCCCCCCCCAATATATGCGAACTTGGGAAATTTGAGCTTAGAGTTGGGAAAGTATAGATTTTTGAAACACTTTTTCTTTTTTTTTTTTAAGTTAAAAAAAAAGAATTTTTTATTGTTTTGCAGACTATCTTTCTGAGTTCTGTAATAGTAAAATAGTTGAACTTTCAAAATAAATACAAAAAGCAGCCAGACTCAATTTCTCATTATGTTTCTCTGTGTAACGAAAATATCATCCATCTACCAGACCTGAATTTCTCTACTGTTGTCCATCAACAGCGTCTGTAATACCTTTCCTCCAAAACTTTGTTCCTTATTCAAAAATCTAAAAATATGAGGCTATTTTCTATGAAGTACGAATATGACTCGTACACAATTGAAGACAAAAACTTTCAGTAAATGAACCAATAATTATAATTTTTATATTTTTAGTTTCAGCATTTTTTTTTTTTTTTCATATAAGTATCATTATCATTAAAGACACATTGAACATATTATTTTAGTTGGAAAATAGATCAATTTTTTTTTCATGTTGAGAAATTTTTGAATTATGAGTTGGGAAATTTTTGAATTCCCCCCCCCCCCCCCCGAAAATTTTTTTGCAGCTACGCCCCTGGAGGGGGGGGGGGACATTTTAGCGATCCGAGGTGGAAATTGCACTTTTGTCCATTAAAAAGCATAAAAATTCAAACCTTCCGGGACGACATTTCAAGGTTCCGGGGGGAATGTCCCCTCTCGGTCACCCCCTGAATTCAACACTGCGTTCAAGTGTATGATTTTAAACTTTAAATTATTTATTTATTACCATTAACCTTTTTTTCTCGATTTAAATATTAAGTATAATTTTAAACTGTTTCTTAGTTGGCTCTATGCTTATCTACCTGGATTTCTAATGTATCTCTTTTTTCTGATTTTTATTGAAATTACTAAACGTATTTCCTACCAACGTCCGTTTTATTTAATTCTTTAATAATTTCTCTTTTCTTTTGACGTAACTGCTTCTTAATCGGATGTGTATTTTTATTTCCAAATTTTTGTAAACTTTTAAATATGAATATTTTTAAATTTTTAGTTTTTCACGTCCGCAAATCACGCATGTACCGGAGCAAATCGAAACGATATTCCGGTTCGTGAAATTATGACAAATATTGTTCTGGTTAGTGCTCCGTGAAGTTATTAAAACATCTTATTACAATTTCATACATATGGCTTTTATTGTGCTGTCTATAACTTTTTTTTATTATTTAGAATTTTGAATGCAGTTTTTAAATTGTTTTTGTATGATTAGACATAAATTTGCCTAAAGTTTAAAAAAAAAGTTTTTAGTCAACGATAATTTTGAAATAGCGTCCCTATTCGTGGATTTTCCATTTCGAGGCCTGCCGCAAAAAAATTTTACTAACATTGATTGGTGCGTATTTTTGTAATGAGTTGAAGCTAAATAACTAAAATGCATTGAATAACCACTTCAAAATCTCAATGTTATAGTGTTAATGTCAGATTTGAATATTGTTTATTTGTATTCTTATTGAACATATTTTGTTTTGTTTTTTTACATGTAAAAAAAGTGTTCAACTGTACATTTATTTATTATTATTTTTATGGTAACAATCTTTCATAAAAGGTAACTTCTTAAGAGCCTACACTAGTCACGCGAAGAAACGGTCAAGTTAATGTTAATCATATGGGAGATATTTAGATTTCTCGCTCGCATTTTAATATTTTTTAATCCTTTTCATGCATAGGATACCTGAGGTTGAAAAGTTTTATTCTGCGTTTGTACTGTTTAGGTACTAGGGGAAAGTAGGGTAATGACCAGTGGTGGGATTCAGCCGGTTCGCACCGGTTCAGTAGAACCGGTTGTTAATTTGTGTTGAGTTCGGCGAACCGGTTGTTAAAATGATACTTCAAATGCGAAAATCGCATTTACATTTTCTTTAGATGTTTATCTGCACAACATTGTTTTCTAGGCATAACTCTGTGATAAGTCCTGATTAATTTCATTTAATAAAATAATATTTCATTTCGAACAATAATATATTTTTTCTTCAACAGTCCTGTAAGAGAAAAATGAACTTAAAAAAGTGAAATTTAGAAGAATTTTGGTTACTAAATTGACAGCTCTAGGCTAATCCTAGTTATATGGCAAGGTTATTAAAAATTACACTAACTACTTATCTATATTAATACAAGAAAGTTTTGCTCTGTCTATGTCTACGCGATGCGTAGCAAAATCTACGGCGCGTACGAGACTGAAAATTTTCGTGAGGCTATCTCAAAATGTCTCCCGATGCAACTGAGGCACAGAATTTTAAAATTCTAATAATTAGTTGAGTTATTAATTAAAAATCGCAACTCACTCTTATTAAAAACTCAACTCGGTATTTGCGAGAAAGAAAAAACCCTGGCGCACGCACAGAAGCTTTATTTACGCATCAGTTGAAAATGAAGAACGAAAAGAAGAAATTTCGGGGGTATTTTGTCATTATTTATTAACTTACATCGGCCAAACCGCTTAGTAAAGTTAAAAATGAAAGACATATTCTGAAAGATTTACGTCTCAAATGCCGCAATCAATTAAAAAAAAAATATCGCAGTTAACCGCTTGAAAAACAATTTTCCAAAGGGGTCGTTTTTCCGAAAAACTTTTTTTCCCTTATAGCAACGCCCCTCCAGGGCGCAATTTTGGAGGTACCGACAAACCAAAAACATATTCAGTGAAACCCTCTTTTAATAGATGGTGCAATTAGTTTAAAACAAATATGAATTTTAACCCTTTCAAATACACCGGTCAATTCGCGACTCACGAAGACGATATTTTTTCTACGCTGAAAATAACTAAACGTCGGTATTTTAACACAATCTTTTTAGAGCATCTCAATAGACCAGATTTACATCACCTAGAAAAAATTTGAAACGTTCGAACGGGAAGAAATATTCCGTACAAAATAAAATGTGTAAAATTTTCGACGAAATCAGAAAAAATCCGAGTGTTCCGTCGGTGTTTTGCTCCTATACACCGACAAATGCAGGTCATTTCGCGCCTTACGGGGACGATATTTTTCTATGCTAAAAGTAATTAAACGATCGCATTTGAACACAATCTTTTAAGAGTATCTCAAATTGAGATGGCATTGAGATTCTCAGATTAAATTTACATCATCTACAAAAATTTTGAAACATTCGGACGGGTAGAAATATTTTTTATAAAATAAAATGTGTGAAATTTTGACGAAATCAGTGAAAACCTGGGTGTTTTTTCGCGGTTTCGTTCGCTTTCAGTGCGCATAGACTCCACAAATCAAACTGCACAGAAAGTAAAGTACCAAATAGCATATACTTTCAAATCAATATTTCTTCATTTAAAAATATAAATTCAGATCAAATAGATTTAAAGATATAAAATCATACAAATTTCAAGTTAATTTATGGGTCATATATCACGGGCCCGGGCAACGCTATTATTCGAATAAACGGTACTTTGCTTTGGCACCGAATGTTCCCTGTTATCGCTGATCTATAGCTAATACTTAAATCGTCCGATTTAGATATATACTTCCAACTGCACATTTTTTTATATTTTTCTTCATATCTTAGAAGTTATTTAAATGAAAGTAGTTATTTTCGTAAATGTAACAAATCCAAAATTTTGATAAGTTCCTCGAGTGCTATAAATTATATATATAAAAATATTTTTCCATCTCTAAAAAATGAAAAGACATTGTATGATCTAAACTTGCCGAATATGGGTGCAAGAAGTTCATCCAATCCAAGACTAAAAACTTTTCTGAATTAAGAATAACAATGGAAATGAGCTAGAAGATTTTCATGTCTTGGATTATAGCTAAAAATGGATATCTATACTAATAAAAGAACAAATCGGCCTGTCTGTCTGTGTGCGATGACTAGCAAAATCTACGGCACGTACGAGGTTCAAAATTTTTTTGGAAAGAGTCTAAGGCCTCTTCTAATGCACCATATCCTCAGAATTTTAATATTCTAATTATTAGCTTAGTAATTAATTAATATTTGGACATCACTCTCATCAAAAGTACGCCTTTTCCCCTCAAATTACTTTCGGTTGGCTGGTTCATAAAGCATAGCTCATCAAAAATACGTTTTTTTTTTCCCGCTTGCTTTCGGTTGGTTGGTTGTATAAAGCTTTCGCAGAAATAATTAAATAAACTGGGATACAATTAAATAAACCGATTTGAGTGCTTAATGTTTCAAGAGTGACGGTTTTTTCAACTA
This sequence comes from Maratus speciosus, assembly GCA_963932465.1. Lineage (NCBI taxonomy): Eukaryota > Metazoa > Arthropoda > Arachnida > Araneae > Salticidae > Maratus > Maratus speciosus. Next base: position 7,622,112 of record OZ010787.1, read on the forward strand.
AACATTAAATTTTAGCATGAAGGTGAAACACGTGTTTTGAAAATATTTAATAATAATGAACTGTAAGAGAATGGATTAGTTTCAAATGACGTCACAACCTAGCAATCAACTTGACAACCTGACAGGCTTTTTGTTTGCCACACTGTTTTCTGGTTTTTCTTCTACTTTGATTGGTTGAGCGATAATATCTGCTAAAAAATCGGCGATTTTGGTTGGTTTACGGAAAACTGGAGGTGCCTGTTTGATGCTGATTTATTTAGATAGCAAGAAATGTGTTTTTTAAACGTCAAATAAAAGATTAGAATACCCCTTATTGGCTCTTTTACCACTAGAAATTAGAAATTGGCAACAATAAGTCCTTGCATTCTAATGCTTTCTGCTGCTGTAGCGAGAAGAAACAGTTTTAATAGAATTTAAATTCTCATTTCTTATATTGATAATGATTTTTTTTCAGAAGTGTTTTTTAAAGACATTTTTAAACGTATTTTTAAATTGCTCTTTTTTATGTTTTAAATACAGAAAAATATTCCGAATTTATCGCCCGCCTGCTATACAGTACCGCAGGCTGTGGGAACCCATGTCGGATGTTCGTACAGAACTTTTTGCACTTTAATTTATGAGTAGTGGTTATTTCCGAATAGTAATTTTCTGCAAATTTCTTAAATTTTTATATCATTCCCCTACCCTCTCGACTAATATATCTACAAATAGGTTTAGTAACGGAGTTTCGGTCGGATGTAGGTTTGTTAAGAACAGAGTGCGCATATTGGAGGCGGAAAGTGGAATTAACATATTTTACGGAGCATGTACAGAACGCCTGCTATAACGGTGAAGCAAAGCAAATATTTTAAATTCTTGGTTAAGACCCCCCTCTCCCATCTATGTATCTACGGGTAGGTTGCGTGAAGAGGTTTCGTTTACATACGCTTTTGCTAAGAATAGAGTGCGCTCCCTGGTGGTGGAATGCAGAACTAACAGGACGCGATTTCATTTAAAGTAGGGAATCTAACAAGGCGATCTGTTTGAAACTTCAAGATAGTTTATAACACACTAGAAAAAGTTTATATAAGAATGGGGCTTAAAATTTCAAGCAGGTGGGGAGAGGGGGAGGGGCGATAGATTTCTTTTTTTTAAACCTTTGCGTTTCTTACCGTTTCCGGTGCAGTTTTTTGACGGAGTCCTGAGATAAATGTGTCTTATTAAATATAAAAATGTGAAAAGTTTGTTACCCCTATTTCCGAAGAGTAATTTCAAAAATATCTTAATTTATTGCTTAAGACCGCCACCCCCTCGAGTAACATACCTACTGATAGGTTGTTTAACGGAGTTACGTTCAGATACAGTTTTGTTAAAAATACAGTGCGCCCTCTGGTGGTAGAAAGTGGAATTTAGAGACCGCGATTTCATTTAAAGTAGGAAATCGGACAAAACATTCAGCTTGAAACTTTAAGATAGTTTATAACACATAAGAAAAAGTTTATAAAAAATGGCGCGTGAAATTTCGGGAAGGTGGGGTGGGAGGAAATATTAATTTTTTTTACCTTTGCGTTTCATACTGTTTCAGGTGCGGTTTTTTGACGGAGTCCTCAGATACATGCTACTTAGTACATATAAATGTGACAAAAGTTAAGTTACACTATTTCAGAATAGTAATTTCAACAAATATCTTAAATTCTTGCTGAAGAACGCCACCTCCTCGAGTAACATATCTACTGATAGGTTGTGTAAAGGAGCTTTTGTTAAGAATAGAGTGCGCTGCCTCGTGGTGGAATGTGGAACTAACAGACCGCGATTTCATTTAAAGTAGGAAATCGGACAAAACGATCTGCTTGAAACTTTAAGATAGTTTATAACACATAAGAAAAAGTTTATAAAAAATGGCGCGTTAAATTTCGGGCAGGTGAGAGGCGAAATATTTCTTTTTTTTTTACCTTTGCGTTTCATACCGTTTCAGGTGCGTTTTTTTGACGGAGTCCTCAGATACATGCTACTTAGTACATATAAATGTGACAAAAGTTAAGTTACACTATTTTCGAATAGTAATTTCAACAAATATCTTAAATTCATGAAGATCGCCACCTCCTCGAGTAACATATCTACTGATAGGTTATGTAAAGGAGCTTTTGTTAAGAATAGAGTGCGTTCCCTCGTGGTGGAATGCGGAACTAACATAACGCGATTTTGTTAAAATTAGGAAATCTAGCAAGGCGATCTGTTTGAAACTTTAAGAACGTTTATAACACAAAAGATAAAGTGTAAAAAAAGATTGGTGCGTGAAATTCCGGGGAGGAGCTCTAGATTTCTTTTTTAAAAAATAGCGTTTCTGTCTTTTTATGTGCCTTTTTTGAGGGAGTCGTGTGATATATGCTACTTATTAAAAGTTGCAGACATTATGTCTGCTTTGAAAAACACCTACTTTTATTTTGGAGAGTAGATAAAAACCATAGGGTAAAATTTTTAATAGGAGTTCAAATTTAAATCAAAATTTTAAAAATGCAGCATTTACAGATTTTAAACTTTAGCATCTCGGCCTATACTAGTACACTAATTAAGAGTATGTAAATTTAAAAAAATTGATTCAGAACTTTTGTTCGATATTGAAAAAAATCGACTTTTAAAAAGTAAAAAATAAGCTTTTTTTAATAGAGAATGAACGCGAATTTGTTAAAATTTGAAAAAACGAACTAAATATTGACTTGAAATTTTCACGTAAGTTATAACAGCCTTTTGACCACTGTTTCGTAGAATAATATTTGTATAGAACATATTGCGCTCTCTGTCGGTGGAAGGTTGAACTACCCACTATTTTCGAATAGTAATTTAAGCAAATTTCTTAATTTCTTATTTTAGTCAATGTCTTTATTGTAACACAATGTTTATCAAAGCATCTAAATAGACCAGATTTACATCTCCTATAAAAATTTTGAAACGTTCGGATGAGTAAAAATATTTTTTACAAAATAAAATGCCTGAAAATGTTCACGAAATCAGTAAAAACTTGAGTGTTTTGTCGCAGTTCCGCTCGCTTTCGGTACGCATAGACTCCAAAAATCAACTTACGCAAAATAGCACGCATCTTAAATTTAATATTTTTCTTGCGATTTTTTATATTTAAAAATATAAATTCAGACAAAAGGAATTAAAGGTACAAAATCATAGAAATTTGAGGTTCATTCATCACGGGCCCGGGCCTCATTAAGTCCTGATTGTTTTGATGCATTTTCTGATAGAAATTATGATCAGGGTTTCATGATTGCAGAATATTTATTAACGTCCTTTTATAGGGTAACATGTTTCAGGATTTTTTTAACAATGTTCTTATAATATTGGAAAGTGTTTCATAATCTATATGCGATGCTTCATTTTTCTTTCACTTTTATACATCAAAAATCATTCGAGTAGCGAACCGGTTGTTAAATTATTTGAATCCCACCACTGGTAATGACGCTCAGAAGGGTAATAACGCACACCAAATATCGCTGAACAAAATAAAATTGAAAACGTGCGATCGGTACCGGCACCTAGAGAACTTCATCCTAAGTTCCCAGTAAGGATTTAGTGCCCGTCGGGAGGAAAGTATTTGTGTGTCCTCAAGTTATTAGTTTGAAGTTGTTTTATTATAAAATACTAAAACATCTAACTTGAAGGTAAGTGTACACTCTTATTTTCAAATATTAATTTACTCCTTATGTCTACAAAATATATAGGGGAGACCAGGGTACAGTGGATCTAAGTACACTGTGGACCACCCCTTATATTTTACTTATTTTTAAATTTTTTAAAGCTTTTTTTTAGGCTAATTGGTAAGAGCACTAGATTGATTATTTATAGCCTTCAGAGCACATCGTTAGCTCAGAATGAACCTTTTTATCCTGACTGGTTGTTTTGAGCTCCTAAAAGTAAAATTTTTCATCATCATACTTTTCTTTATTAAGTAATTAAAGGTTATGGATAAATAAGATAAAACAACTTTTTTGAAAAGGTAAAACACTGGTCTTTATTAAATTTAAAAGCTTATATGGTTAAAAGAAAACTTTAAATAATATTTTTATCAGTATGTATTGAACTTTAACATGGGGTACATTGGTCCACAATGAATACTGCTCCTGTAATGAAGAATTTTCAAAATATTTAATAATTACTTATTCTCTATAAAGAAATATTGTTTTAAAATAGTTATTTAACTATAAAATAAAGTAAACAAAGAAAAAAGATAATTTTTTTTAACCCTACAATGCATAGATTAGCCATTTGGCACACTTTAAATTTCATGTTATTATGTTGTTCAGATTATAATGTAGCCATCTGACACTTTAGTTTTCTCGTAAATTATGGATAACAGTTCACATGTGATTTTTAAAATAAGTTTTGTTGTTCAATATAGCATTTTTTTTGGGGGGGGGGGAGGGGGAGAAGGATAGAAATGAAAATCATGCATTGTAGAGTTAACATAATAAGAAATATTTTGTTTTGTATTTACTGCCTTTGAAAAATATAACTGTAGCCTAATAAGTAATGGATGACCTCACTGGATTGGTTATTTATAACTTCAGAGCACATGGTTAGCTCATTAATAAACTATTTTATCCTGACTATTTTAAGCTTCTAATACATTTTTCATCATCATATTTGTCTTAATGTTTGCTGATATTTTTGTACTTAATTAATAACTTGTTTGCCATCACTTCTGTATCTTATATTATTATTTTCAAAATATAATAAATTTTTTGATAATTCTTTAGTTTTATGTTTTTGTTTCAAAATGCTACTTGCAAATTTGTATTATTATATTATTTTGGAGGTAAAGGGGAAATAAAAAAGAATTAGATTAATTATAAATAGATTTATATTGTATTTTAGACAATAACTAATAGTGGACCACTGTGCCCCAGTGGGTACACTGGTCCACTTCACGAGTGCATGTAATTTTTTTTTTTTTTTTGAAAAATGTATTGGAAATTATATTCTGTGAAAATTATGAGGCATGTAGAAAGGTTTAAAGAATATTCTAAAATATTTTCAGGTAGATTGGTCTCACCATTAAAGAGAAAAAAAATGTTAACTGCAAAAATGAGCCACTGTACCCTAGTCTCCCCTATATTTAGCTCCAATTTCAGCTTTTATTTATTTCTGTAGTGCGTTGTTACGCCAATTTTAATGCAATAAAACCCAACATGGCGATGACGGGTAATGGCTCTCGCGTGGAATTCCAGAAGAAGTGTTGCCAGTGGGCAACTTTTTTAAAATTCAAATTTGTTGATTGACACCACTTTTTTGAAATGGTAAAATTTCCCTGTTTTCGCCTTTATTAATATGTTATTAAACAAGGAGAATTTTACCATTTCAAAAAAGTGGTGAAAATCAAAAAACCTAAATCTAAAAAAAGTAGCCCACTATATGTCTAACACAGTATGTGTAAAGTGGTTGCAAAAAGTCTGCAGTGGTGTGAACAACCCACACAACTACATATGTGACTTTTGTTTTATTTAAACGTTGTATTCAAACTCTGAGCGCAATTACCCTACCATGTCGGGCATTACCGCTCAATCGATGGTCATTTAAATAAAACGATAAAAAAAATTCCTAAAACTTTTATGAAAATTAGTTGATTGCAAACTGTTCCTTATGCTTTGGAGTTGTACTTCGTTAATAAAATATTGATTTTTTTGTCCAAATTTGACTAGCTATTCATGTTTTCCCTTAAGTGAGCGCCATTCCCCTACTTTCCCCTAACTAGTTAATGTTTTGTTTGTCTCTCTGGCTAGATTAAAGTTGATAAATTAGATTAAACTAATTTGACGAGATAAATTAGATTAAACTGATGAAATTTTACTAGATAAATTAAACTAACTGACTAGATAAACTAGTTTTGATTTTAGTTAAATTTTTTGGCTTCCGCACTTAAAATGTAAAAACTGAAGAATTGTAAACATCTCTTGTGTATCTCTCTGTCCGTCAGTCATAGTTAATTTTACGAAACATGAAAATTTCAAACTTGCCAGAGTTATAAGGTTATTGACCAACATACCTATTGATTATTGGCGATTCGCAAATATTTTTAGAAAAAAAATTAGGGAAATAAGCTACTTATTTTTATTTTATTTTTTTCTTTTGTGTGTAGTGTGTGGGGTATCGTTCGAAAGGTCTTGTAATACTGAAACCAAAAGTATATTTTTTGTAATTTTAGATATTACATTTTCAGAGATATAGTCGAAAATGTACTGGAAAAATCTGTCCCCCCCCCCCCCCCCCCCCCTCCTTCCCCGCTATTACCAAATCTACTGTAAATAAAATTATGGAAAAAATAGTACTAGAAGTTTATTTAAGCCATACAGGAAAACTATAAGCGATTATCCTAGTCACATACTTTTGAGAAAATCGTATTTTTTCGTTACACACTGACTTTACTTGGCAGGTGCTCAGTCGAGGAGTTGACGGATGCTCGATGTACCTATCGACGCGGAATCATAATCGTTTTCGCAAATATTTAATAAAGGCACTGGTAATGCTTTGATGACTGCTTAAAGAATTTAAAACTTTATACTAAAGAATGTTCTGATTTCTACTAGTTTATCTTGTTTGCTCTTGGAAAAACAAATATTTTAAGAAGTAAAATTATTTTAAATGGTTAAATCTTTAAAAGTTTAATTAAACTTTACGTTTAATTTCGATACGTTCATTCCTTACGGGATAACGCATGGGATAAAAATTTCACATTAAATGTCAAACCAACTGAATGAATTATCTTAATATGTTCTTCTCCGGTCTAAACAATATCTTATACTATAATGCGAGCAAAAATTGTGTGTGTGTGTAAATTTTATCTTGAGAACGACTCTAACGATTTTAATTAAATTTTGCACCCTAACGATTTCGAGCACGTAAAGACCATTGGGATGGGTCTCGTGTTCGAGAAAATTCGATTAGTTGGTGATTTTGGGTCATAATGGGTCAGGGTCTAGCTAATTATATCTAAAGAACGGCTCAATCGATTTTGACCAAATTTTGTATCCAACCATTTTCGGGCACGAGAAGACTATTGGGCTAGGTCACGTGTTCGAGAAATTTCGATTTGTGGGTCATTTTTGGGTCAGTGTGGGTCTAGCTATTTTTATCTAAAAAACGGCTCTAACGATTTTCACTAAACTCTATATTCTACAGTTTTGGATTACGAGAAGACCATTGGGCTAAGTCACATGTTCGAGAAAATTCGATTAGTGGGTGATTTTTGGGTCACCATGGGTCAATCAAAGTTATCTAGATAACGGCTCTAACGATTTTGACGAAATTTTGCACCCTACTGTTTTCGGGCACGAAAAGACCATTGGGATGGGTCTCGTGTTCGAGAAAATTAGATTAGTGGGTCATTTTGGGTCATAATGGGTCAGGGTGAAGCTAATTATATCTAGAGAACGGCTCAATCGATTTTGACTAAATTTTGTATCTAACAATTTTCGGGCACGAAAAGACCATTGGGATGGATAACGTGTTCAAGAAAATTCGATTAGTGGGTCATTTTTGGGTCACCGTGGGTCCAGCTAAGTTTATCTAGATAACGGCTCTACTATTTTGACGAAATTCTGTAAGCTATTGTTTTCGGGCACAAAAAGACCATTGGGATGGGTCACGTGTTTGAGAAAATTCGATTAGTGTGTCATTATGAGTCAGGGTCAAGCTAATTACATCTAAAAACGGCTCAAGACATTTTCACAATTTTTTTTAATATACGGCCGTTTCTGGTCATGAGATGACGTTTGGGCTAAGTCACATGTTCGAGAAAATTCAATTAGTGGGTCATTTTGGGTCACAATGGGCCAGAGTCAAGCTAATTAAATCTAAAAACATGCTCAAAACATTTTGACAAAATTTTATATTATACCATTTCTGGGCATGAGAAGAGAATTGGGGTAAGTCACATGTTCGAGAAAATTTGATTAGTGGGTCATTTTGGGTCACAATGGGTCAGGGTCCAGCTAATTTTATCTAAAAAACGGCTTAAACGATTTTGACTAAATTTTGTATTCTATCATTTTCTGGCTCGAGAAGACCATTGGGCTAGGTCGCATGTTCAAGGAAATTCGATTAGTGGGTCATTTTGGCTCACAATGGGTTAGGGTCAAGCTAATTGTATTAAAAAAGCGCTTCAAAACATTTTGAAAACATTTTGTATAATACCGTTTCCGAGCATGACAAGACCATTGGGCAGGGTCGCATGTACGAGAAAATTCAATGAGTGGGTCATTTTGGGTCCTAATGGATCAGGATCAAGCTAACTTTATCTAAAAAACGGTTAAAAAAATTTTGACAAAACTGTGTACTACACCGTTTCTGGACAATATAAAACCAGTGGGCTGGGTCGCATGCTCAAGAAAATTCTATTAGTGGGTCATTTTGGTGATAATGGGTCGGGGTCAAACTAACGGCATTCATCTCAAAAATGTTCAAACAATTTTGACAATTTTTTTTGTTATACCGTTTCACAGAACAAAAATGCCATTGAAATAGCTCATACTTTCGATAAATTTCGGTTAGTGGTTTTTTGAATCAACTTGGGTCAAGCTTATTTTATCTAGAATCTGACTAACGATTTTCACTAAATTTTGTATTCCATCGTTTTCAGGCTTGAGAAGAGGTATTGTATCAGGCATTGTATTAGGTCGCATGTTCGAAAAAATTCGATCAGCGCGTCATTTTTGTTACTATGTCTCAGGGTCAAGCTAATTGTATCTAAAACAGCAAGAATGATTTAGTGGGAATAATATATCGAGATAAACACAAAGCTCATTTTGACCGAGCTTAGCTCGGTCATTCTTGCTAGTAGTAAATAAATTGTTTATGCTAATTATGTATTTGTTTAGTTATCTTTATTCTTATGTATTGTGCAATTTGCCAGAAGCGTAACCCATATTACTGTCGAGTCTGGTTTGCCTGAAAGTTCAGTCTGAAAGATAAGGCTTATCGCTCGGCAAAATCCATTTAATTGTCTCTATTAAGTTTTATTACCTCCCGGCGATTCCACCCTTAACATCAAAGTAGTTTTGTTAACTGAGAAGTTGTAGTTTATGATCACCTTAAAAAGTAACTGTAGACAGAATTCTTGAAAGCTGTAAAAAATAAACCTGTGATTTTTTAAAATTTATTCTTTTTTTTCCCTCTCAGATGCAGAGACATTAAAAAACATGAATTAGAATGTGGAAAAATTGCATGATGCAACAGACTCAGGTGGGAGAGGAGAACAGAAAAGTGTTAAATATATTTAAATATTTATTTTTTCAATTATTTTTTGTGTGTTTTGTTCAGGGAACAATCTCTTAACTCAAAATATGTAGAAATTAATGCTTTATAATACTGTTATTTATAAACTGTTATTTGTATTTGTGTAAAAATAAACTTTGTAACTATTTTATAACTAGTATTGTTTTACACTAGATTAATTTTCACACAATTATTGTAATTGGTAAACAAATCATATTAGAAGTAAATTTCCAACTGGGCGAAAAATGTCCGGACCAGGATTCGAACCCGGGACCTCCTGGCTGAAGCCGCCAGTGCTCTGCCATCTGAGCTATCCCGGACGATTCTGGTCGAACTTTTTCACCCAGATAACCATGAAGATTACAGCATCTGGTCTGAAACCTGGTTCAGCTCAACAGAATAAATCTCAGGTAATGGAACTCCAGAAATCGCTGGATACTAAATTACACTAGATTAATTTTCACACAATTATTGTAATTGGTAAACAAATCATATTAGAAGTAAATTTCCAACTGGTCGAAAAATGTCCGGACCAGGATTCGAACCCGGGACCTCCTGGCTGAAGCCGCCAGTGCTCTGCCATCTGAGCTATCCCGGACGATTCTGGTCGAACTTTTTCACCCAGCTAACCATGAAGATTACAGCATCTGGTCTGAAACCTGGTTCAGCTCAACAGAATAAATCTCAGGTAATGGAACTCCAGAAATCGCTGGATACGAAATTACACTAGATTAATTTTCACACAATTATTGTAATTGGTAAACAAATCATATTAGAAGTAAATTTCCAACTGGGCGAAAAATCGTCCAGAATCGTCCGGGATAGCTCAGATGGCAGAGCACTGGCGGCTTCAGCCAGGAGGTGCCGGGTTCGAATCCTGGTTCGGACATTTTTCGACCAGTTGGAAATTTACTTCTAATATGATTTGTTTACCAATTACAATAATTGTGTGAAAATTAATCTAGTGTAATTTCGTATCCAGCGATTTCTGGAGTTCCATTACCTGAGATTTATTCTGTTGAGCTGAACCAGGTTTCAGACCAGATGCTGTAATCTTCATGGTTATCTGGGTGAAAAAGTTCGACCAGAATCGTCCGGGATAGCTCAGATGGCAGAGCACTGGCGGCTTCAGCCAGGAGGTCACGGGTTCGAATTCTGGTCCGGACATTTTTCGCCCAGTTGGAAATTTATTTCTAATATGATTTGTTTACCAATTACAATAATTGTGTGAAAATTAATCTAGTGTAATTTCGTATCCAGCGATTTCTGGAGTTCCATTACCTGAGATTTATTCTGTTGAGCTGAACCAGGTTTCAGACCAGATGCTGTAATCTTCATGGTTAGCTGGGTGAAAAAGTTCGACCAGAATCGTCCGGGATAGCTCAGATGGCAGAGCACTGGCGGCTTCAGACAGGAGGTCCCGGGTTCGAATCCTGGTCCGGACATTTTTCGCCCAGTTGGAAATTTACTTCTAATATGATTTGTTTACCAATTACAATAATTGTGTGAAAATTAATCTAGTGTAATTTCGTATCCAGCGATTTCTGGAGTTCCATTACCTGAGATTTATTCTGTTGAGCTGAACCAGGTTTCAGACCAGATGCTGTAATCTTCATGGTTAGCTGGGTGAAAAAGTTCGACCAGAATCGTCCGGGATAGCTCAGATGGCAGAGCACTGGCGGCTTCAGCCAGGAGGTGACGGGTTCGAATCGTGGTCCGGACATTTTTCGCCCAGTTGGAAATTTACTTCTAATATGATTTGTTTACCAATTACAATAATTGTGTGAAAATTAATCTAGTGTAATTTCGTATCCAGCGATTTCTGGAGTTCCATTACCTGAGATTTATTCTGTTGAGCTGAACCAGGTTTCAGACCAGATGCTGTAATCTTCATGGTTAGCTGGGTGAAAAAGTTCGACCAGAATCGTCCGGGATAGCTCAGATGGCAGAGCACTGGCGGCTTCAGCCAGGAGGTCCCGGGTTCGAATCCTGGTCCGGACATTTTTCGCCCAGTTGGAAATTTACTTCTAATAGTATTGTTTTATTACAACTTTGTCTTTTTTAAATTTTTGACGCTTTTCAAATAATTTATATATATATATATATATATATTACATTTTGGCTGCAAAAATATATAAATTATATTATCTTTGATAAAATTAGCTAAAAAGTTCATCAATAAAAAGACAAGCATGCTTATTTCCTGAAAAAACTTTAAATTGTATTTTTCTGTTGTATCATTAAAAAAATCTTTGAATAATAAAAAAAATCTTTTGAAATGCGGTGTTAACCTTTAACCCGGGAGAACTCGCTAGTGAGAATGCCCAATTGCTTTTCTTTTACTTTACATTCATATAATATAAACTTTTTTTAGTTGGCTTTGTACTTTTATTCACAAAATAGGTAAAATAATTGTAAAACATTTTGAAATTTTAATTAAAATGAAAAATGATTTAAATAAGAGTCTTAAAAAAGTACGACTGTGAGATAAAATCTCATGCAGCGAGTTCTCCCGGGTTAACTGATGTTACCGGTCTCTCAGACCGCGGCTTTTTTCAATTTTTACAGTTTAACTTCCAATTTTCAGTTTAACTGCAAACACTATCGAAATTTTGTTCCGTTTGGAACTTTTATACTAGCACCAGAGACTTTTGAATAGGTCAATTTTAATTATAACACTTCTGTGCAAAAAGTTTAGTACAAAAACACCATACTATGAGTTAGTCGTGCCTTTTATTCATCTTTCGTTGCAGCGGTCTCACAGACCTCTTCACACTAGTTATGTGATAATTTCTGCGACATCAATTAAAGGTTAATATCCAGAATGTGTGGTATTTCTAATAAACATTTTTTTATGTTACAGTTAAAAAAAAAATATATATATATATTTTACTAAATCGTAAATAAGTCTTATTTGATGAAATACATGGCTATTAAGCGAAACAGCACCGAAAACTGGCGATATGAAGCAATTAAAATAATAAAACTTTGTAAAAAATCACCATAAAATTAAAACAAAACACAGGACGCGTTTCGAGCTAAAAACATAACAGCTCGTCATCAGCTACAGCATACACGTGTCCGTAAACGAACAAGTTCAAAAATGAACTGAAGATAAAGAATGTTGCGAAGAATGCGACAGATGGCGCTACCTGACAGAGGGATATGCAAAAGGGAAATGTGTTGAAAAAGATAGAAGAGAAAATGAAATGGAAAAAATGGAAATAAAAGAAAAAATAAAAATAAAAGAAGTAAATTAAAAATATAAATAAAAATAATAAATAAAGAACTATAAAAGAACAAGAAAAAAATCCAAATTATTAATATTATTATTATTTTTTTTTTATTTATTTTTTTTTTTTACAAAATAAAAAGAAAAGAAACAAGAGAAAAGGGAAAAGAATTACAAAATTAATTTCCACGCTGGAGATAGGAAAGGAGATGATGGGAGATCATTGACAAGATTAGCAGAATTTTTAGAAATAAAATATGCTTCATGAAAATCCAAGTGAGAGGGAGAGGCAGGGGAAGAAATAATTTTGGCCATGGAGAAATTGAAACAATGACTGGAATACCAACAGTGAGAAGCAATTAAAGATTTAGAGATTTCTTGATTTGCAATATATCTCTGATGCTCGCCTAATCTGAATTTTAAAGCTCTCTTTGTTTGACCAATATAACCTAAATTGCAAGAGCAAGGAATGAAATAAACACCCCACCGGTTCTCAGTAGGAACAGGATCTTTTAGAGAAGAGAATTTAATTTTATTCATAGGTTTGAAGATAACTTTAAAGTTAAAACGAGAAAGTATTTTAGCAATTTTGAAACACAGAAGAGAATAAAATCTCTAAATCTTCAATTGCTTCTCACTGTTGGTCTTCCAGTCATTGTTTCAATTTCTCCATGGCCAAAATTATTTCTTCCCCTGCCTCTCCCTCTCACTTGGATTTTCATGAAGCATATTTTATTTCTAAAAATTCTGCTAATCTTGTCAATGATCTCCCATCATCTCCTTTCCTATCTCCAGCGTGGAAATTAATTTTGTAATTCTTTTCCCTTTTCTCTTGTTTCTTTTCTTTTTATTTTGTAAAAAAAAAAAAAAATAATAATAATAATATTAATAATTTGGATTTTTTTCTTGTTCTTTTATAGTTCTTTATTTATTATTTTTATTTATATTTTTAATTTACTTCTTTTATTTTTATTTTTTCTTTTATTTCCATTTTTTCCATTTCATTTTCTCTTCTATCTTTTTCAACACATTTCCCTTTTGCATATCCCTCTATCAGGTAGCGCCATCTGTCGCATTCTTCGCAACATTCTTTATCTTCAGTTCCTTTTTGAACTTGTTCGTTTACGGACACGTGTATGCTGTAGCTGATGACGAGCTGTTATGTTTTTAACATGGCTATTAAGTTTGCAAATTCAATTATCCTATGTTTAGCTTATTTCTAATACATAATTTTCTAATTATCTTAGAATGTTCTTTTGCCTTTTTTAATTTATTACAGTTTTCTTACTTGCCTTTAAAAACATTTATAATATTAATGTATGCAAATTATTAGAGAAATGTTTGTGTGATGTATCCAATTAAAAGTTTGTATATTGATAGCTATTTATGAAATTTATTTCAGAAAGGTATGAGTTCCATGAATTTTTCTTAATGACAAGCAATAAATAATATGTATAAGTTTGTTTAGAAAATGAAACCAGCTAGCATTTTTTTTTTATTCTTTTTTTTTTTTTTTTTTTTTTGCATATTTTTTGAGGGCGTAAATAAGAAACAATTCTTTGATTCTCAGATAAAATGTTTCTGTTTTTGTTATTTTTTTATTTTCTGTTTTAATTGAGGTAAGTCAAAACCAATGTATTTTAAGTTTATGATACATTTTCTTTTTTAAAGGGATGTATTTGAAATGAAAGCTGTGTGTTTTAAATGAAAGGAATGCAATATGAATGATGGTAAGGGAAACAATATTTGGGGATTTATCACTTTTCCCGGCTAACTCAAAAATAATCGATCTTTCCTTAACCCTTTGAGGGGCAAGCAATTGTGTTTTTGAAATGTCGAATTCACACCGGAATCCGCAAAAAGATTTATTGCCAAATAAGGAAAAGCAAGTTTACGACTTTTTTCCACGAAAGTTAGAAAAGTAAAATTTAACAAAATTTTTCTGGTGCAAATCCTCATTAGGTGAGATAAAATATATCCCACCGCCCCTCAAGGTGTTAATATAAGTTAAATGCAAATAAATCCAGCAGCTGTAAAAATATTTAATTAATCAAATTTTAAAACGAATGATCAACTCATTTTCTATTTATTTGTTATCCATCTCGAGGAAGATAGATCATGCAAAATGATGATTCCCAACAAACACTCAACTTATGGCCGAAAGGCGTATATGTCGCGGCCAAAAGGAGTTAAGGCCATTTGTAACCAAACAATGTTGTGCCGTAAATGACCCGCCGCTAGTTGCGGCAGCTATTGCCGAACCGCTAATGTTTCGGCATTGAGAAAACTGTTGCATTTACTTTGCCCGGCAACTCTTAAGGGGCAGTTTCGGGCAAAAATGTAATGGTCCGCCATTGTCTAGAAAGTTGAGGGCTAATATCACCTAACCCGAATGTTTAATTAAAGAGAGGAAATGTATTTTTCTCTTCATTTCTTTCAAAGTAAGTTTAATTATTTTAAATCTGGGTTTTAGTAAAAATGTAAATATGTCGTGAGATTTATATTTAAAGCAATAAAATAGATTACATATTTTTATTTAGTTTGAAAATATTTTATAAAAATCAAAAATTGTCCCGAAAATGTACATGGGTGGTTTCCGGCAAAATTGTAATGGTCCGTCATCGTCTAGAAAGTAGAGGGCTAATATAGGCTAACCCGAATATTTAATTAAAGAGAGGTAATGTATTTTTCTCTTCATTTCTTTCAATGTAAGCTTAATTATTTTAAATCTTGGTTTTAGTAAAAATATAAATACGTCATGAGATTTATGTTTAAAGCAGTAAAATAGATTACACATTTTTATTTAGTTTAAAACTATTTTTCTAAAAAATAAATTTTTAAATGTAAATGAACTTTGTACTGAAAAGACTGCTGCTAAAATTTTATTTAGTATCATTTGAGACATTTTCAGTCTAAAGTACAATACTGAAAACAGAATTTTCTGTGTAAAGAAAAATTATAATCTAAAATGTGACAAAATAAATAAATAAAATAGAATGTTCTGTGAATCAAAATGTTTAAAATATATATACTGCACACCTTAAATTCCTAATTATAATGCATAAAACAAAAACAAGATTAGATTTATTGTTAAAGGGTTTGACAAATGTTCCATGAAATCCTTATGGATTTTAAGAAGGGGAGGAGGGCAGGGAAAAGTAAACATTGCCCTTAAAATTGTCTATGTGCAAATATGCTTGTTTCAAAATGTTCTGTATAATAAGAACTTAAAGTCAAACGAACTATTATTTTTTTTTTCTCTGTGTGTGTGACTGTGACTAGTTGTCAGTTTCAAAAAATAAGTTATTTGACATTTTTCAAAACCCTAAAAGTAGATTAAAAAAAAAAAATCCTAACAAATCCTAAAAAAATAACAAATACTGCCTTTACTGGCCCGGCAAAGACCAAAGTTAGGAGAGCTAGGGAAAACGAAACGAGGTTTACCTTTTCCGACACATTGTTTTCCCCAGCGGGGATTTTCGTAGATATATTTAAAATGTTTTCGCCTTTGTATTGAAAACTTCAGCTTTTAAAATTATTTTTAAATTATATATGAAATTTTAGAGTTATAAAAATATTGAAAACTCAATTATATTAAAAGATATTTTTTAGAAAGGTGTGCAACTTTTGATTTGTGGGGACTTCTAGGGATTTTATGAACTTGTTTACTTCTCAAGTGAAAGAATCGAATTGAATCGCTCCGTTCTGCCTCACGTCCCTCGCCGGCGACGTCATGTTTCTGAAGTAAAAAGCTTTATCATCAAGATAAAAGGTAAGATTATTTTTATATATTATTTCAATAAGTTTATTACAGTTAGTTAAAATTAGTTCTCATCACTCCACGGGACAGATTTGTATTTAAGCTAAAGCAATGCAATCACGTATCGATGAGGAACTTCCGGCATGAGTAGGCTTAAATGCGCTAAAGCTGATGTTTTTAAAATAGACAATTTTATTAAAGTCAAAAGAGTTATTAAAAGCTATTCTTTGTTAGATTATTTTTCTATGATAAACTAATTATGTGCATAATGGGAGCAGCTTTATATTTATATGTAATTTGTTTAGTATTTAAAAACGAAAACGCGCAGTTTCATTTCCTCCATACTATGTGTATTACTAATTAGTACAATTAATATATCAAGCAGTTTCAGGAAATTCAACTTTTAAGAATTTCATTCTAATTCTCTACAATCAAAAACAATTAAACAAAAACATAATTTGAAGAACAAATTAAAAACAAACACAAACTTTATTTCCTGCATTGCTTAAGCCTAAGAAGGGACAGATATTAAGATATTTCATTCAATTAGTTCTACATTTAATGTTAAATTTTGTAACAAATAAGTTAAGCCAATTGAAGATTAAAAATTATACGTAAAATTCATACAATATGATACTTAAAACACCCTAAAAAATTAGATTCCATTCAAATAAAATTGAATTAAATCTTAAACTTCTACCATTTTTAATTGAAAATATTTGAATTGCAGATTTTGTATTATGTTTATGACAATTGTACATAAAATTTCCTAGTTACATTTGAAGTTGGAATTTTTAAATATACATTCAATAATGATGTGGGACATTATTTACCTAGAACAACTGTTGAAAATTAAACTGCACAACAGGTTAGGGAATGAAAAAGCAGACAATCTTACATTCATGCCAATTCTGTAAAATTCTTTATTTTTCATATAAAAATGTGTTATTTAAAAGTGTTTGTTTATACATTATTTTACTGTGCAGCCCAGTAAATAAATGAATTTGTACATATTTATACTAGCATCCAGGGGTGCAGAAAATGTTTCTACTCCCAACATTTCCCCCAATCCACATGATAATTTCCCCAAAATTTTACGGTATGTTGTAGGCAGGGTTTGCAGGTTTTTGACACGTGTCAGTTTTTGACGGTTTAAACTGTGATTTAAACCGTCATGTCAAAAACCTCAAATACTACAGTGATCTGTAAAATTTCACATTAAATGTCACACATTAGATGTAATAGTTAAAATTCACTATTACTGTAATTAGTATATAGTATTAGTAATAATTACAGGGTTGGCAGGTTTTGACATGTGTCAGTTTATGTCGGGTTTAAACCATAGTTTAAACCTTCATGTCAAAAACCTCAAATACTAAATTGATCTGTAAAAATTCAAATTAAATGTCACACATGACAACATTACATGTAATATTTTAAATTCACTCTTACTGTATATTAGTAATTAGTACATAGTAAAGTATTATTGTTAAGTACAACTTTTTAACAGGGTAAAATTTTTAAATTTTTTTTGTAAAATTGTGTTTTTCTATAAAGTAGACATTAAGCTCACCTGAGCTGTAGGGGAAGACGGGGTACAATGAAACATGGGGTACAATGAAACATTACTTGTAAAATCAATCAAATTTGTCATAGAGAGTTGCAGTTTATATATATATTACACAACTATATGTTCCAATTACTGATGTGATTTGGATACATTCACACTTCTACAACAGTAGCAATAGAAGATTATTGCTTTTACACCATTGAAAGTAACTTTCTTTACTAAAAGTAATTTTGTTTCTTTTTCCTTGTTTTTATATGTAATAATTATTTTTTCTATGCATTGTTATCTTTGGGTTGTTGTCTTCATACCTCCAAAACCAAACTAAAAAAAAATAAATATTAGAAGTTTGAAAATAAATTTTTACTTAGTAACCTCAGTGCGGGGTACAATGAAACACTTTCAGACGGGGTACAATGAAACATGTTTTATTATAGTAATAAAAGTAGTAAATATAATATATTAGAAGTAAGAGTAGGAAAACAGAAAAAAAGAGTTTTGTTCTAACCAGGTCAGTAAAAAATGCTCTTGTTAAGCAATTAAAAAATAGAAAGAGAAAAAAAAGCTAAGAAGGGATTGTTTTGAAAATAAACTCTGCCTGCTACAGACTCTGATGATGATCCAGATTTTTTTTTTTCTAGGCCCAGCTGGCCATCAAGATATTAAGAATGAGATATCCACACACAACATGTATGACACAAGCAGTATCCATATAAATGGAAACATAAGGAAATATATACCGTTGGAGAAATCATACATTTAAATGAAGTCAAATGTGAAGTACTTGATATAAAAATACTCCAACCCAGTTTTATTTATTTATTTATTTTTTAGAAACTTACATAAAAAAAAAAACTCATTGTGTTGAAACTACCACCCCATATTCCTTCAGGAGCAACTGAAATATAAGCAGAAATGCTAATTTTTGAAACTGACTTGAGCCAATTTAATATAAAATGAAAGGTATTTCTTAAACTAATAGAAATATCTTATTTTTCATCTTAGACTATAATATTTTTATCAAGTTCCATATTAATCAAGTTTTGTTTTTGTGTTTATCTCATTTTTAATAAAATAAACTATACCGGTTGAAAATTGCTTCCATCATTTGGAGTGTTTCATTGTACCCCAGTATGTGTTTCATTGTACCCCGGCACACGGGGTACAATGAAACACTGTAAGACATTTATTTTTTGTTATTTTTCAAGCATAAAGATATTGTTTAGAACCTAATAAAAATTTATTTAGATGGGGAAAATACAAGATTAAAAATATGCATTAATTATATTTTTGTGCATGCAAAATTTTGGATAGGAAAAAAAAAATAGTAAATTTTGTTTCATTGTACCCAGTCTTCCCCTACATTTTTTCTCTTACTTAAAATCATTTTAATTTCTCTTACTTTTGAGAGCTTAAAGCATTAGCTAGCTTTTTTTATGGGAAAAAAAAAAAAAAAAAACTTAGAAAAGTGCAGATTTTTTTGTATATATAACAAGGTAATATGCATCGATGTTATTCTAGTCTAGGCAATAACCATTCCATTCAAAATTGAAATTGGATTATTAATTTTAAACATTTACAAAATAAGAGAAGAAATTAAAAAAAAAAAAAGCTTAAAGTCAAAATCTTTTTAAAACATGCTTTCTTTCAATATATAAAAATGTTTTCGATTTTAAAACTGAACAAAATTGGCCAATCATCTAAAAGGAAATTCCTTTAAGCCCATATTGAAAAAGTGCATAATAGAAGGGATCAAATCATGAAACCATACCATTGTTTGGCTTATACTTTGCATCCCAACCATCAGGAGCAAGGGTTGACTGCTGTATCAGTTGATTCAGCTCGCACTTGAGCTACAGAGAAAATTTATGGATCCTTACCCATGCTGATTGTGTATGAAGCTAAAGAATCCCCTTTCCCGTCTTCTTATTTCAGTGCTATAGAGAGGACTCCATTGCTTGGTGGAAAGGTATCATTAAATGCAACAGCTTTTTGAGTCTGCTTCAAAACTTGCTCATCTAGCAATGCTTTTGCTATCAAGTCCTACTAGCTCAGCATCAATTAAGAGACAAACTATTTTCTAACACTTCATACACTCTAAACTCAAAAATCTTTTGGGTGTAAATAGATGTGTGAAACACGTGGTGTGCTGTAGCATGCTGCAGGGTAAAATTGCTTCGGATTATTTAATTGTACAAAATTATTTTCTTCTGTTTGAAAAGTCAAAAAAAAAATATTTTATTGCAAATAATATTTTTTAAATTATTAAATTTCAATAAAAGATCACATAAATCATTGACTTATTTAATGTTTGCCTATTGTTAAAATGTTTTAGTGTGTTACATGTATTTGGCAGTTTTCGACGGTTTAAACCAGTTTATGACAGTTTTCGACAGTTTAAACCAGTTTTTGACGCTTGTCATGTCAAAAACCACTTTTTGACGTCAAAAACCCAACCCTGGTTGTAGGTAAATGCTGTATTATCGTAAGTTCCAATATTTCTCAACTTATGCGCGAGTATATATAACAGGGGTGGTTCTGAGTGAAAAGCAAAAATTCTGAAATTCACAGCAAATTTTCTGAAAGGTTACAGCACAGTGGGGGAAAATGGGGGGGGGGAGATCCACTCCCAGCACTAACTATGTTTTTTTTCGCGGCCGTTTGATGAAATTTGCGATCTTCTGACGAAATTAGCGCTTTTTTCGCTTAAATTCGTGGTTGTTTTGCGATCGTTTGCGAAATTTCGGTTTTTTTCGCGATCTTTTGGTAAAATTTGCGTTTTTTCGCGATCGTTCGACGAAATCTGCGTTTTTTTTTCGAAGAGTTTTGCGGTTATTTCGTCCCTTTTGACGAAATACGCGGATGTTTCGCGATCTTTTGACGAAATATGCGAGTTTTTTTCACGTTATTTTGATGAAATTCATGATTATTTCGCTATGTTTTGACGAAAATCGTGGTTATTTTGTCCCTTTTGATGAAATTTGCGTTTTTTTCGCGATCTTTTGACAAATTCGCAGTTTTTTGCGATCGTTTGACGAAATTTGTGATTGTTTCGTGATCTTTTGACGAAATTGTGGTTGTTTTGTGATCTTTTGACAAAATGTTCGTTTATTTCGCCTTCCTTTTAGCGAGTTTTGCGGTTATTTTGCCCTTCTATGAAATATGCGGTTGTTTCGCGATCTTTGATGAAATTTGCGTTCATTTCACGCTCTTTGACGAAATTCGCGGTTGTTTTGTGATCGTTTGATGAAATTTGCTCTTATTTCGCGATCTTTTGACCAAATGTGCGTTTTTTCGTGATTTTTGACGAAATTTGCATTCATTTTGCAAACATTTGATGAAATTTCTGGGTTTTTTTCGCGTTCCTTTGACGAAATTCGCTGTTATTTCGCCATGTTTTGACGAAAATCGTGGTCATTTCGCCTCTTTAGACAAAATTCGCGGTTGTTTCACGCTCTTTTGACGAAACTCGCAGCTGTTTTGAGATCGTTTGACGAAATTTGCAGTTGTTTCGCAAACTTTTGATGAAATTTGCGTTCTTTTGACGAAATTCACGGTTGTTTTGTGATCGTTTGGCGAAATTTGTTCTTTTTTCGCGATCTATTGATGACATGTGCGGTTTTTTGCGATCTTTTCACAAAATTTGCCTTCATTTCGCGATCTTTTGACGAAATTTGCATTCATTTCGCGAACATTTGACGAAATTTCCGGATTTTTTTTGCGTTCCTTTGACGAAATTCGCTGTTATTTCACCACGTTTTGACGAAAGTCTTGGTCATTTCTCCGCTTCAGACGAAATTCGTGGTTGTTTCACGCTCTTTTGACGAAATTCAGTATTTTGCAATCGTTTGATGAAATTTGCAGTTTTTTCGCGATCTTTTGACGAAATTTGTTGTTATTTTGCGATCTTATGAGAAAATTTGCGATTATTTTGTAATCTTATGATGAAATTTGCGGTTATTTTGCGATCTTATGACAAAATTCGCGTTTTTTCCGTAATTCTTTGACAAAATTCGCGGTATTTTTATGTCCGAATTTTCAGATTGATGAACGATTTTTTTAAATTTTCGGAACTGCATGCCTTAATTTTTTGGAAAATTCGGAACAGAATCACCCGATATACGGTACATATTATTCTGAGATCGATTTTGTGAATTTCACCATACGGATCTTTTTATTTATAGTGAAATTTTTCTATCTCAGGAAATTATGGAATTTGTAGTTAAAATCGAAATCAGTTGTATATGTTTCTGCAAAATTTCCCCCGATCCTAGGTCGCCGGATCGGACATATTCTGCACCCCTGCTAGCATCTAGCATGCATATCTCAATGCTGATTTTAAAGTCTAATTTTCTAAAAATGTCTGTGTGTATGTTGAAATGATTTTAAATACTCCTTTAAGTTCTGTAAAACTTGAAAGAATCTTTTCATCTTTTGCATTCATCTATTCTAAGTTGAGAAACCATTTGCAGCAACCTAATCCTACTGCTAAAAAACTTTTGTTTTGTTACACCAGGTTGCAAGAAAAATAAGGATTTTAATGAAATTTTTAAATACAGTTATTATTGTGTATTACAGTAGACTCTCTCAAATCCGCACAGATTGAAACCACAGGTTGTGTGGATTTTTGAATTTTACAGATTTCTGGTCATGCTTTGTTTACATTTTTAAGCAGTAGTTTGAATGTAATAATGCAATCAAAATTGTAATGAATGCAATAATGCAATCAAAATTGTAATGAATGCTTACAATATAGTAAAATATGAAAATATTTAAGTAAAGTAATAAATTAAGATAATTTTAAAAATGATTAAATTATTAAGAGCAGAGGTCAAGTAAATAATTAATAGTATATAATTAAATATGCATAATATATATGAGATACATTTTTCTTGAATTATTAGAATGAAACTTACCTCATAAAGGTACCCTACTAATTCACATCAAAATAACAAGGAAGTTTTATTTCAGGTTTAGCCAGACTTAATAACTGAAAAAGCTTGATTAATACATAAATATATCTGGTAAAAATATTGCAATTACTTGTGATATCAGCAATATCTTGATATATATATATTTTTTTTTCTTTCTTTTTTCAGAAATAAATTTATACTTCCATCATAAAAAAGCATGAGTTCAGTCATATTAACTAGAATTACATATTAAAATATGTACAGAATGATATAAAAATAAAAGTGTGTAATTTTGTCCCTACATCTGAATTGAAAGTTTCATTGTTTACATCTGCAATGATGTGTGTATTTTAGGCATTTGTGGGTTTTTTAGGGTTGCAGATTTAAGTGAGTCTACTACTTACCTTAATAAAATTGATGTAAATTAAAAGCACCGTCTTTTATTAGTTTCATTCTGCCTGCTGTTGGTAAATGATCTAGATACTATTTACTACTAGTTTCAGAAGTCTAATTAATTTAAAAAATATGCTAGTTAAATTGAAATGGATAACTTTTAATTTTGTATAGTTTGGACAAAATTTCTTTTCTCGAAGCAGCCAATCATTGAAAAGCTTTAGACAGGTGTGCGATTTTGGCAAGAATAGCAGTTTCTTCCGCTTGGAAGAAACCTATTTCTTCCATTTTGGAAGAAACTTGCTTGAAATTTGAAGAAAATTTTAGTTTTTTCCATTTTGGAAGAAATTTGCCAATCCATAAATCCAAATTTAATATGAATTAGCTGTAAACCACCTTTTTTAAAAGTAGTGTCTTTTTTTAAGTGGTCAAAACTCAAAACCAAAAAAAAGCCAGTCGGCTTTTTGGGGCTTGGCTAAAAGCTGGCAACCCGGCTTTGGAAAGAGAATATTTTAATACTTCTATCTTCCCCTTTTTCTTTAACAGTGAATGTTCAGTTTGTTAACTTCCCTCATTACTTATATTACTTTACTACTTATAAAATGTTTTGTTTTGTGAATAGAAAATTTGTTCTTGCGAGTTGCTATGTTCTACTAACATAATTGAATTGCATAACAAACTTTTATTTTCATGAATTTTAGGGGAGTGCAATGATTTTAAATCAATTCAGAGAGGGTTGTGCACCTTACTCAGCTCTTTTGGCATTCAAGCAAAGGTAAATATACTTGTCAATTTTCTATATTTATAATGTCACTAGAATTTTTTGCATGTAAAAATGGAAATGCACTGTCACTATTGTATTATATCGTAGGCGAACAAGGGCGGAGAAATTCATCATTTTAGTTGCTACTGGCGCATAATGATCAGTAAATGAATTTTCTGACAGGATGAGTGAATTTTTAGTTAGTCTTTGAAAACTGCAACCTATAGAGATATGCCAAAAACTTTATTTTTTTTTTTTTACTAGTTAACTATATTTTGCAACTTTCCAAATTACTGCGATGTAAACATGATACTAAGTTTTATCCTATATTAAACTTTCCTCTGTTATATATATTTCTTAATTTTATAGAAAAATAGAAATGCATTGTAGTAACAGTAATTATTTTTGCAGCCGCATAAATTTTGACATAACAATTTTCAACTGTATGTTGCATCTTGCTGGCTGGTAAGATTTACTAGAAATTCCACACGCCTGGCTATTGGTGAACTTTGGAACTCTTTACCATGTTTGCTGAATTTAAATGTACACTTTTTGACCATTTTTTATACTTATACAGTTAGAATACTTATTCTTTACACTCTTTTCCAAAGTTTCTCTCAAACTTTCATTTTTCTTTCCTTAAATTATAAATTACTTTAAAGTTGCTTTAAATAAGGATAAATATATTAAAATACTAAAATGTAGGTGTAATATTTATTATTGTTATAGTAACGAGTTCAGTTTCATTGTCAAAACACAAAGCTATGTTTATGTATGTTACAATATTTTTTTTCTCTACATGCAGTCAGTTCTTTGTTCAAAGGTTTTATTTTAACATTCGTTTTATGTAGTTTCTCATAGGCAGGCATAGCTATTTTCTATATTTTCTCAGAAAGCTACTTTTTTAAATGGATATTCTATGTGTTTCCAAGATAGATTGAGAAATTATAGTAAAAATATGAAAGGGGAGAAAAAAGCTAAATTGCATGTTTGATATATAATATTACCGCTTTTTACCTGTGATTCCCAATTTTACCAAGTATTTCTTAAAATCTTTCACAAGATGATGTTCTGATACTATTAGGGAATTTTCCTCTTGTGTGTATGTGCAGTAATTAGTGTTAGCTCTAGAATAAAAGGGCAGCAATGCAGGAATATCTCTATTACTAGAAAGTAACTAACACTGTCACCACTGCTATTTTTTGTGACCAGGGGTCTTTTTTCGTTAATATTAAGAAAAATGCTGCATGCAAAAATATGGAAATCGGTCGTATTCCCAGCAGCAGAATTTTTTTCTGCAGTCTGCAACACAAGTAGAAACTTTAAAAACAGTCTGCAGAACTTAAGGACAAATGCCCTATTTCCAATCCCTCATGCACTGACCCCCCCCCCCCAAGTATTTGTGATTAACATAAAAGGAAAGTATTTTTTAAAATAATTTACTTTTGTACTGAAAATTTTTAACATCGCTATCTGAAAAATCTTCATAAAATTTGTCAAAATTTCTGTGAAGTTAGTAAACAGAATAACAGTAAAAATAACATATGAACACCAATTTCTAAAACTTTTGAAAAGATTGATACAATGTGATAATATCAAAAATTATATATAGATGTGATAATACAGAGATGAAAGTGCACTAAAGCCACTTTGAAGCAGCAAAAAACCTATATTTTGTAGCAGTAAAATCCATTTTTGTAGCAGCAAAAATTTAATTTTTTAGCAATAAAAGCTGTTATTGGAGCAAATTGAAATTCTTAGAAAATCAAATTTGAGTAATTCATGCAAATACTATAAGTAATTCTAATGCAATGTTTTATTTAGCAATCTTAGCTAGTTGTACAATTCAAAATTTAACATGCTTTCACTCAAAACATGGCTAACTAATATTTAACCTGCCAGTCAGCTGTAAAAAAAATCTCGTGAAAACATCAATGTTGCAGCAAATTTTTCCGCGATTCTTTGACGGTATTCACCTTTTTTTCCCTCGATACTTTGACGAAATGTGCGTTTTTTCACGCTCTTTCGACGATGTTCACGATTTTTCTACGTTGTTCGCGTTATTTCGCGATCTTTCAACGATGTTCACGTTTGTTTTTTTTCGCGATCTTTCGATAATGTTCGCATCTTTTCATGATCTTTCGACGATGTTCGCTGTTTTTCGCAATCTATCGAAGATGTTAACGTTTTTTCGTGATCTATCGAACATGTTCGCGTTTTTTCGTGATCTATCGAAGATGATCACTTTTTTCGCGATCTATCGAAGATGTTCGTGTTTTTCCACAATCTTTCGATGATGTTCGCATTTTTTTTTTTTTTTTTTTGCCAATCTTTCGACGATGTTCGCTTTTATGGTGATCTTTAGATGATGTTCGCGTTTTTTGGCGATCTTTCGATGATGTTCGCTTTTATTCGCGATCTTTCGACGATGCTCGTGTTTTTTTCGCAATCTTTTAAAGAAATTAGTCTTTTTTTTCGCCGATCCTTTGAAAAAAAATTTGCGTTTTCTATGCGATCTTTTGACGATATAGGTTTTTTTTTTTTTCACGATTTCGTTCTTTAGGGATCTTTGCACGAAATTACCTTTTTCCCGCGATTTTTCGACAAAATTCGCCTTTCTTCCGCGATCTTGTGACGAAATTCGCATTTTTCCGCAATCCTTTGACAGAATTCGCGCTTTTTCCGCGATCATTTGTCAAAATTAACGTCTTTTCCCGATCATTTAACGAAACTCGCGTTTTCTCACCATCCTTTGTGGAAAGTTGCTATTTTTTCGCAGCCCTTTGACGAAATGGGTTTTATTTTGATTTTATGACAAAATTTTCACCATCTTTTGACAAATTCGCCTATTTTCCACGATCTTTTGACGAAAATCTCATTTTTTAGCGATCCTTCGATAAGATCCGCGTTCTTTCCATGATCCTTTGACGAAATTAGTGTTTTTTCGGCGATCCTTTGATGAAATTTGCGTTTTTCTGCAGTCCTGTGATGAAAGTTGCTATTTTTTCGTAGCCTTTTGACGAAGTTCATGTTTTTTCAGCGATCATTTGACATAAGCCATAATTTTCCGCCAGCCTTCGACGAAAGTTGCTATTTTCCCGCAGCCTTTTGACGAAATGTTTCCTTCTTGATCTTATGACAAAATTTCGTTTTTTCTTCGCAATCTTTTGACGAAATTCACGTGCTCTTACTGATTGACAATTTTTTTTTTAATCGATTGGTGGATTTTAACTTTTTTTTTTCTTCCACAACCAATAGCAAATTTCACCTTGGCCAATTGACAAAATTCACATTTTTTTTTTTTTTTTTACGGACGATGATGTATCTTGAGAGGAAATTAACCAAAAGGATATGTTAAAAAGAGTAGTAGGTACAGACCATTGGGTGCATAGTTTTGAAAGGTGCTTAAAATAGCAAAAAAAAAAAGGCTGCCAGCTGTTGTACCTTGTCAAATTGGCTTAGAGTCAACACTAGTAGTGTTCTCTTCAGTTTACTTAATAACTGTTTATTTTTTTTTAAATATCATTTCTTATTACATAATTTCTGAGCTGTAATCCGCAGATCAAACAATCATGTTTCGACCCATAAATTTTATTTAATAATTGGAGTTATAAGTTACATTTTATGAAAATAAGATTTCATCCCCGTAGCAGAAAGTGTGCAGCACGGCAGCAGTGCTGCAGATTATTTTAGACCTTGCAGATTAATCTACCAGCTTAAAAATAAATATTGGGTTTAAAAAGTTCACTAAAAATTTACTTTGTTTTTGTAGTTGTGTTTCTTAGTGCATTTTCTTTGTAAAATGCAACTTTTGCTTATATTATGGTTTACTGTAAGTATTTATGGTAGTATCTTGGTTCACCATTGTTTGGTCGCATATAAATTTTAGTTTGCTGCTGACAGACATCGAAAATTCTGCTACTGGGGATTTCAGGAAAGAAACATAATTGTTTGATCCACAGATTATAGGCCAGAAATTACATACATACAGATGCAATTTGTTGATAAGAATAATCATTGTTGGGCAGTAAACAAAAAGTTCTGAAATCAATTCTGGGTCTTTGTACAGAGAATTGTTTTAGAATTTACCAAACCCAAAAATATTTTTAAGAGTCCTAAAAGCTGTGACATGCAATAAAGTGCATATGTAGAACTATTATTATTAGTCGTTTTTATCACTTATAATTCATTTATTTCAAATGTTTTATTATATGTATAAAGTTGCAATTTTAAAAACATTTTTAGCATCAACAAATTTTTTTTAAAGTATATTTACATTTTTATTGAGTTATACCCATTATTAAACCTAATAGCATATTAGTCAGCACGCTACTGGTCGAATGTTCGACTCCCAGCATGCAAAGGTAACTTGGCATTTTCATTCCTTTGCAGCCGATAAAATGAGTACCAAGCTATTTGGAACTAAACACTGAAGTTTTTGCATATTAGTCTGTCCACCACTTGACCGGGACATATGCTGTATAGCCCTTGGGCCCCAGGGTCAAGTAAATAGGGATGGGCACTGTAGACCCTCCTTAATGGATCATAAAGTCACAGGTTTAGTTTTTATACTCATTCTTATTCATTACTTTTTACTTCAAATATTTCTTTATAAATTTAAATATGTATTTTTTAAATTTTAAAGATTTTTTTTTCACCAATGAAATATTTGAAGAATATATTTTAAGTTAGCATTAAATTTTACACATTACCTAATAATTTTTATTTAATCAGTTTTATTATACATATTTCATCTGCAAAAATATTTTAGCTTCAATAACATTGTGGAAATTCATATTTTAAGCTATTTTTCTGTTTTACTCATGATTAATGTTAATTATTCAATACTGTGTTTGACTTTGTCTATATACTTTTTTTTCCCATAAAAATTAAAACAAACTTTCTTTTTTTATGTAGTATATTTGTATCTGTATAATAAGTGTTATAAGGTAACATCTGCTGGTTCTTTGCAAGTTTTATTTATTTTAATTTCTGAATAAATCTGCTTATTAAAAATATTTATTTTGTTTACTGAAAGTGAACATTATTAAGTAACAAAATTTTAACTTTTAACAAAATAATTCTATAGCTGAGTATTTTTTTTTTTTTTATATATGTTCATATATTAAAGACTAGTGAGTATTTTGCAATCATTAGTGTACTAAAAAAAAATGGTTGCTGGCCTGGAAAAAAAAAAAAAAACCATGGAAAGCACAGTTCTATTACATAGTTACTGAACAACAGCATCTGCTAGTTTAATGCATTTCCGAACAAAAATAAATTAAAACTTATGCAATAAAGTTGCCCTTTCGGATTTGAGAACAACCTTAGAATAAAAAAGAAACTCAAGATATGAAGTCAAATAAAAAAAATTGAAAAATTGTGTGCTAGCGAAGCACATGTTTACTTTTAACTAAAATATGCAATAACATATATTTAAATCATCTATTGCATAATCCAATCCACTATTTAGATCTGACAAAAAAATGGGGGGAAATCGAGATAAGGTTCGCTTGAGACATAATAGAAAAAAGTCTCATAAAAATGCCTAAAAAGATATATTATTAATTTTTAGTTTAGACATTTAAAAAGTAATATGTATTATAACATAGCTTAGAAAAAAAAGCCTGAGTATTAAGTCTGATGGCTGTTTAAATGTGTTAGTGGATGGCAACTTTTATAAATATACTTTCCATTTTAAGATCAATGTTTTCAGTAGTCTAAAAATCTGGTAAAAAAGTATTTCTGTTTATTAACTGTTGCCTTTTTTTTTTTTTTTTTTTTTTTTAACTGGCAGTTTCTCAGAAGTGTCAAATGTCTACAATGACACAATACTTCTTGAAACGTGTAAAGACTCCACTGCTAAATTCAAATCATTCCGGGAATTCTTTATAAAAAGCTTTACTTTCAATAAAAGATAATTATTCAGGTAGTATTCTAACAGAAAAATCAGATATCTCAGATGGCAAATAGTTCAAAGAAATTACTTTGAATAGCCATGGAAAAGCATATTATATTTATGAAACTACACCATATATTTATTTATAGTATTAGTAATCAAAAGATTGTTTATTAAGATTTTCGAGGTATCAGTGTTTCACTATGTAGAACATTTTATTCATGGGACATAAGACTAAAGGATGGAACATAAGACTTTTACTATAAATGTTTAAATTCTAAATGATTTCAATTTTCTACATAATTGATTGTAATTATTTAATTTAAATTATTTTTAAATGAAGTTATATTACTTATATATCCAACAATGTTTATTTTTATCAATAAATATGCATGTGTATGTAATAGGAAAAAATATATTTTTTTTAAAACCCGGTTTAAACCAAAAAAAAAAAAAAAAAAAAAAAAAAAAAAACCAGTTTTTTTTTTTTTTTTTTTTTTTTTAAACAGGTTTTTTACCAACCCTGCTGCAAAATGTAAGAAATATAGAGATGTCAAGCAATCATTAACCATGAAGTAAATATCTTGGTATTCGACAATTTGTACATTTTACAAAAAAATCTTTTAAAAAATCAATAGTTTGTGCTTCAGAATCAATTGTGAAAGTTCTCTTCTCAAATTCCACAACCTTTTAGACTTTTTGTGTGTAACATCACTAAATCTCGGTACCTGGAATTTTTTCTTTTTTGGTATGGAAAACCTGAAAAAGTCAAAGAAATTTGTAGCTCAGCTGGAATAGACACCCTGAGAAGATAAAATTAAATTTCATCAGAAGTGCATTTCTGTATGTGTGCATCATTGCAAATGAGTTAAGGACTAACATTCAATAGGGTTTGGTTTTTGTTTTATTTATTGCTTTTTAAAAAAGAAACGTAAAAAACTTCAATTATGAACTTAGTTTTAAACAAGTAAAATTGCAATTTATTAAAATGTATAGAAAAATGTTTTAAGCTGTTACTATAGCAGGAACTTACATAGTCATTGAAAAAGAAATGGTTGAATTTGTAAGAACTATTAATATTTATTCAATATTCAGCTACTTGTTATGATGTTTAAGCAGTTTATTTAGCATTTTTCTAATGCTAATAATATTCAGTGTTAAAGTAATTAATAAAATGTGTATGTAATCTGAATTATAATGCAACTAATTTCACTTTTAGATGATACCCAAAATTAGCTAGGTTTTTAATATTGAATGTCTTCAAAACTAATCATTAAAACTTTGTTCAGAGCAATTCCATCTGGCCGGGCATGTCAATTCACCATCATAGATTTTTTTCAAAAAATTACAGTAGTTACAACTAAGTAAAACACAAAATTTCCCAATAGGATTTTTCCCCCAAAATTTTTTTCTGTGGTTACAGCACTTTAAAGTTTATGATAAAATCGACAATTTTCAGAAAAACAGAAAAACTCTTATTTTGAAATGAACACAGTATCAAAAATATTTAACGTATCCAGTCAATTTATTTTTTACAAATAGCTATTAAGCTGAATTTTACTTTAGCATAGTTTTCAAAAATATAATGACATTTTAAATTAATTTTAAAAAAATGTTTCTAAGTACAAAAAATGGAATTATTACTGATTTTAAGATTTTTTTTTTTCAGAATGAAAAAAATATTTTAAAGCTAAACATTGATGGTAATCCAAAGACCTTTAATGGAAGTTTCACAGTAAATTTTATTTTAAACCTAAGATGCATGCTACTTTTGCAGTTCAATTTTAAATTATGCAAAATTTCGTAAAATTGCTACTTTTGAGATGCAATTTCTCAAAAACACAATTTTTAAAAAATCTGATAATATGTTCAATTGATACCTTATTAGTTTCTTATAAATACCGTATAAGCAAATCGTGTGTTTTTGCTTAGAAAATTTTATGATTTTTTGAAAATAACATGTTATGTATATTTTTCAAAAGACCAGAAAGTCAAGCTTTTTCTTATTTCACTGAATTTATAATATGATTAATTTTTTAATAAAAATAATAATGTAATAATTTTTAATAAAAGGTGTATCAAAATATCTAGTAGTTAAATCCAAAAAAATTAAAAAAGAAAAAGTAGTTTGTGCGCAATCTGATCCTTATATTGGACATCCTTTATCAATAGAAGCACTAAATGTTGCATTGTCCTGCTATTTAGAGGATAACAAAGATTGAATTAAAAATAGTCCAAACAAAAGTGATGTTATTTGTATTAAAAATTATGGAGCGAAAATTAAAAGAGTAAAACGTTTTATGACAGTCTGTTAAAGAAACATAATTTAATGAAAAAAGAAAATCCTTCTATGACAAAAGTGGTCAACTGTGGCACTTCGGACACTACTAAAATTTTACAGAAAAAGTCGACTTCTTGGATTGCAGAGATTCCATGATAGATAAGGAAATGATACTATAAAATTTTAGTGGTGTCGAGCATGCCACAGTTGACCACCCCTGCTCTATGAAAATAGGACTATTTTATTCATTACATGCAAAATTTATTTAAATTCAGCCGATACAAGTAGTACACTGTTCTGTTTACTGCAGTAATTGGAAATTAATGTGTAGCTCTTAAAATCTAACAGGCATTCAAATTAGAGAAGCTCTGATGGCGAAATGCTTTTATAGAAAAATAAACAATGAAAATTGTTGGCTCGAAGAGTTGTGGTGGGGTACAGAAATTCTTACAGTCGAAGCTTTTGATTTGAATGAAGAGGAAGAGGTTGTATATGAGAAGGTGGTGACTTAATAAAAAAGTTGGTATGGATTAAAAAAATTCTAGAAGAGGTAAGGCACTGGGTGAGAAAAGCAATATCTCATTCTCATTATCACTCAAGGAAAAATCTGAGACAAAGAATTGCTGAGGTAAAGTTATCTAAAAAAAAATCTGTGCTCGTGATACATTCTGACTTTGCTAAAAACGGGTCGGTAATACTGACAGATGAAGTACAAAGCTTTCACTGGCAAAATACTCAACTATCATTATTTACCTGTACAGCCTATTTTAGAGAAGAAATAAAGAGTTTTATTGTAGTTTCTGTTGATATAACTCATGATACAGATCATGCTATTTGTGCCATCAAAAATATAACAAGTTGGAAATTGCTCGTCAAACGTGGCAAATGAGGTGCGTTCGTACTATAACTAGTTTTATAATTATTTTTTGCACCCCATATTGTACTGAATGTATAATTTTTTGCACTTCATAAAGTGCATAGTCTGATACATCATTAAAATGCACTTCCAATAATTTTTTCCCATTCCCCATAATGTAAAGAAAAACTTTTGACTGTCCCTGTAATTAAACTATACATCCGATTTTCCTAAAATTTGAAATGGCTCGAGAAAATTTTGCAACAATTATATCTTTAAAATTTTAGATCATTCGGAAGGCTCTAATATCATTAAAATCCACTTGCAATAATTTTTTCCCATTGGCCGTAATGTAAAGAAAAACTTTTGACTGTCCCTGTAATTAAACTATACATCCGATTTTCGTAAAATTTGAAATGGCTCGACAAAATTTTGCAACAATCATATATTTGAAGACAGACGGACGGACTGAACGACGACTATAGGTGCTACGTATTTATATAATTACGAACGCACCTAAAAAAGGAATTATCTAAGTTGTACCCATTACAAACACTGGAATCAATTGTGTATATATCAGATGGAGATAGAGCACATTTTAAAAATAAGTATTATTTTTATAGATTGCACAAAAATAATGAAGTTGTACTAAAGAAGTGGATTTTTTCAGCTACTGGCCATGAAAAAGTGCATGTGATGCTGTAGGGGGATTATGTAAGCATTATGCAACGAAATTTAATCTCCAAAATGAGCCAATAAGAGCCATTCGTGATTTTGTCTCATTTGTTGCTGAACTATCCTCTCTGTTAAAAAAGTATCCTTCTACTCCATCTAGACAGAAACATTATTCAAGCCTATAGAGCTAATAATGAGAAAGAATAAGCTAATGTAAAATGTATTGTTAGTATACGATCTAAACATTATTGGATGATTAAAAATAATGAAGATTATATGGGACGAACAATTAAAAATGCATTGACAAAAGTTGAAACCTCCAGCCAGATTACAAAACAATATTCAATGCACGATTTATAAATCGGTGATTACATTGGGTGCATTTATGAAAATAATGGATGGATAGGACAAATCAATAGCATATCACGAGAATTGAGGGACATTACAGCATCATTCATATACCCCATGGTCCAGAAAAAGCATTCCTGTGGCCAGAAGAATCTGGAAAGAAAACAGATGAATGCGTCGAGTAACACTTAAAATGTTGCGATTAACTTTATTGTCCTCACTCACCAAATTTAATGGGCACCACTCGCCAAACGTAATGGTTTTGAAAGATGTATCGATGCTCTTTCCTCCCTGGCATCGATGCCCCACCAGTGGCCGAGAGGTTCTGCTCTCGAAGCTGGTAGACGGGAGGTGCTGGATTCGATCCCAATCGCGCCCGTCGGCCTAATCGTTCGGAGTTTTCGTGGTTTTCTTCAAGCCTTGGATTTCCAAGCGTTAATACGGGTTAGGTTCCCTTAGAAAGACCCCCACGAAGGGCACTCCCCCCGGGCCTATATCCCTCGAGCAGATAATTGGCCGTCAAAAATCAACCAACCAACCCTGGCATCGATTCCAGATTTCTTTCCCGATTCTTCTGGCCATTGGAATGCTTTTGCTGGACCATGGGAGTACATGAATGATACTGTAATGTCATTTAGTTCTCGTGATATGCTACTGATTTGTCCTATCCACCCATTACTTTCATAATCAATTATAAATTCAGTGAAATAAGAAAAAGCTAGACTTTCTGGTCTTTTGAAAAATATACACAACATGATATTTTCAAAAAATCATATAAAATTTTCTAAGCAAAAACACACGATTTGCTTATAAGGTATTTATAAAAAACTAATAAGGTATCAATTGAGCATATTATCAGATTTTTAAAAAATGGTGTTTTTGAGAAATTGTATCTCAAAAGTAGCGATTTTACGAAATTTTGCATAATTTAAAATTGAATTGCAAAAGTTGCATGCATCTTAGGCTTAAAATAAAATTTACTGTGAAACTCCCATTAACGGTCTTTGGATTACCATCAATGTTTAGCTTTAAAATATTTTTTTCATTCTGAAAAAAAATCTTAAAATCAGTAATAATTCCATTTTTTGTACTTAGAAACATTTTTTTAAAATTAATTTAAAATGTCACTATATTTTTTAAAACT
Organism: Maratus speciosus; assembly: GCA_963932465.1. Taxonomy (NCBI): domain Eukaryota; kingdom Metazoa; phylum Arthropoda; class Arachnida; order Araneae; family Salticidae; genus Maratus; species Maratus speciosus. The sequence continues at coordinate 7,657,198 of OZ010787.1, forward strand.
ATGCTAAAGTAAAATTCAGCTTAATAACTATTTGTAAAAAATAAATTGACTGGATACGTTAAATATTTTTGATACTGTGTTCATTTCAAAATGAAGCGTTTTTCTGTTTTTCCGAAAATTGTCAATTTTATCGTAAACTTTAAAGTGCTGTAACCACAGAAAAAAAATTTGGGGGGGAAAAATCCTATTGGAAAATTTTGTGTATTACTTAGTTGTAACTACTGTAATTTTTTGAAAAAAATCTATGATGGTGAATTGACGCATATCAGAACTGCCTGCCTGAATTGAGATGGAATAGCTCTTCATTTACTAGTATGACAATGGCTCGCTAAACATTTCTTTAAAGATATTTAGGCATAAATTCCTAATCATTTGCCTATTCTGGTTTTGCTCTGCAACAATGGCCTCCCCTCCCCCCCCCCCCAAGTCCATAAAGAGTCATAAAGTGCAGCACATTTTTTTAAATTAACAGTATTTAGAGTAAAATTTAATTCTGCGATAGTGTCAGCTTTATTGTTTCTTGCATTCTTTTATTTAACTTGTTCTCTGTATTAAGATGAAATTTTGTATTCTATTTTTCACTCACTTCCTGATATACTGAAATTAACGAAACAATGTACATAGGCATGTTTCCAATGGCAATATAATATTTTAATATTTTTTTAACTTAATAATTTTAAAAGCAGTCTTTTGTTAGCCAGGTGCAGGTAATAAATCACCAAATAATTTTTATAATTATAACGATTTATGAGTTACAAGAACAATTGAGTTAATTATGCTTCAAACCACGCTCTCCCTTGTGGTGGAACTGCAAGACCGAATTATTTCAAGTACTGGAAAGTAGAAAATATAAGTGATAGATAGTAGTGTATCTCCATAATTTGATTTTTCAATATGATTTTTTAAAAACATTTGAATTTTGTTCTGCAAAACTAATTTTTCATTTCTGTTTTTTTTCTTTTGTTTTACAGAAAAATATGAAAATCTGGAAGTAAAGTTCTTTAAGAAGATGGCTGTGAATTTTCAGCTCTTTTATCAACGTTTGTTGACTAATAGCACGATTCTAACAGGAATAATTTTACTTGTAATGTATTTGTAATAAATTTGATCAACTTGTAAATAAATTAAAAAAATATTTTTATTGCTTTACATTTTTGGTGAAAAATAAAATTGTGTGACAAAATGGCATTCAGTTCTAGTGTTTTAATATATTTTCTTTTTAGGAAAGTGAAATAAAAGGAATAAAGCATTTCTCCTTTTTCCTTCTAAGAAAACCACCTTCTTTGCTTCATAACAAAAATGGGGGTTAAATAATAATTAATAGTTTTTATATATTATGTATAATTCAATAAATATCTGGATTTATGTAGATTATATATTTTAAACTTTGACGGCCTGAAAAAGTAATATGGTACAAATTATACATTAGTATTGCTTGGAGATGACACATTAAATATTAACTGCTCTTCAAAAACTGTTATGATTTAAATGAAAGTTTGTCTATAATGAGTGTTGAAATTACAATTTTAATATGGATAATATTGTATAGTGCAATTTGAATTTTTGATAGTCTAGGTAATATTGTTAAAAAATGAAAAATAAAGTGCTCATTACTTAATGATCCTTATAGAGTAAGAAAAACAAAGATATATTTTTATTATGAAGTTCATTTGGAAAAAAACATGAACGATTAGTGCCTGAGTAGCGGTTAAATATTGTTTAAAAAAAAAAAAAAAACTGCCACCAATATTTTGGAAAAATATTCTTTGCCTTTAATAAATTCTAAGATTGAATAATGAAAAAAAAAACTTTAAAAGTGGTGCCAACTGGCCTTCTGTCAATTCATAATAATTTTGAAAAAAAAAAAAATGTATGTTGAAAATTAATTTCTTTTACAGTTCATGAAATGAGGTATGTCAAGGATGGGTTGTGTGTGTGTGTGTGTGTGTGTGTGTGGGGGGGGGGTAAGACCTTAACAGACTACAATAACATATTATATTATAGACACACTTTTATCCCCCCCCCCCCCCCCGATTAATTATACACCAAAGAAATTATTGTAATGAAGTGGCATATTTTCAACTATAATTTAAAGTACCAAATTACATAAATAATCTATCTTAAAAAATCGATTTAAATTCTAATGATCAATAAAGTTAACATTTTCTCAGTTTACAAAAATAAAATTCCTGTGGTCTTGTATTTTATTTTCCAGTTGGATAATTAAAAGAAACATCCAGGTAAGAAATTCTGTGTAAAACATGGTACTATAAAAGCGTCGGATATAATTGTTATATAACAATTTTGAATGGAAATGAAGAAACTAGTTAAAAAATTGCTCTTTTGGCTAGCATATGTTCAATATTTTTTAAAAATACATTAAAGGCTTTGTTATCAAATTTTCTTTGTTAACTGTAAATTTGGTTCTTGCAGCTGTTTAGGAATCTCAATATTTATAAAAACTAAAGCAACTATAAAAAAGAAATTTTTTAGGTGAATATGTCTCTATAAAAATATTTAAGGTTGAATATTGTTGAACGTTCATTTACTAACAGCAAATTTGAAATTTGTTCTGTTCAAAGGTGATGAGCAGATAAGGCTCAGTTATGCCTCCATTGGAATTATCTTTTAAGGCTCTTCTCAACTGCTCTGCTCAACAAGCGCAAAACCTTTTGACATATTTACAAATTCATTTTTTAATGGAAAGATATAAAATTGGAAAGCCTGACCTTGGAAGCGATTTGGAATCGAACTGTGTTTTCGATTTTTTGATCAATCAATTACCTATCGGGTTATAAGCGATTTTGATCACGTGACACGGCATTTTTCTCCCCCTACTGACTGGATTTTCTTCTTTCGTTCGGAACTTCAGTTCAAAATGCCCAGTTTGACAGTATTTTCTGAAAGATCTATTGCGTTTACAAGAAAACTGAAAAAAAAAAAACAGTTCGATGGCATCCCATATAGCATGCACATTTGCAGTAAGTTTGACTTTTTCTCGATATTTCCTTGTTTTGACAAATTTGACACAACAATTTTCACTCAAAAGTACTGCAAGGCAGGTGAAACAAAATTGATTTCTCCCTTGCAATGCCATTTTGCTGTAAAACTGCTGCAACACTGTCATATTTCAACGACGTCAGCGAAAATTCCCTTTGTTGAGAGCAGAATAGATAACAGCGTATGACCGGAAATTCAGAGCTCAGAGTCAAAAGAAAAAGACGCATCGTTATTGAATCTCGTGATCAGCGGATCGTTGATTAGCGTTCAAGTAAAGAAACACCAGAAATAAAGGTATTTATTATTTTAATTATTGAAATGTGGTTATTTTCTCTAAAGTAACATTTCTCTATAATCTACAACTTATGTCATACAAAAATTCTAATAAATTAAAAGTTATGTTAATTTTCTAAGTAAGGGGCTGTGCATATATAACGTTATCACTTTAGGGGGGAGGGGGGTGTCTGGCACTTGATATCGTAAGATATCGCTGGTGGGAGGGGGGGAGGGTTGCTTTTTGATATCGATATCATTTTCGATCCAACCAAACTTATTTTTTCAGTAACTTTTTGTTTACGTCCAAGGTAGTCTTATCTTTTTTATTACTATTTTTATATGTTTTTATGAAAATACAAAGCTATTATTAAAGCCGTTACATTTTTATAAAATCATTTCATTCCGAAATTTGAATATCTCAATATCCTTGGCATTCCTTTTATGCGCATATAATTCGCTGTTAGAGAAATCAGGAGCATAATATGTAGAAAGTGATACTTGCGCTTACCACTAAAGAAAGTCAAAGAATATTTGTTGATTAGTTCTGCTTTTAACTTTCCCGGGCAGGGGGCAAATGCAAGAAAACAATATTATTTTTGAATGCATCATGTAACAATAAGCTTTTATTAAGTACCTTTAAATAGTAACTAACCCCTTTAGATGTTATTTGGTATAAATTTACTTCATGTATTGATATTTTAATGTCTTCTTGAATCCGTAAAGCATGTGACTAATATATGTATAATCATATGCGTATGTCACGAGTAACAGCGTGTAAAACGAAAGAAAAAGATTAGAAATTTTTTTTAGACATTGATAACGATAACATCGAGGGAGGGGGGGGGGGGGTTCGACGGGTGATAACGGATGATATCGTAAGGGGGGGAGGGGGTCCAAAATTAGCCAAATGTTGATAACGTTATATATGCATAGCCCCTAATGCCTACGTTTTTCAATAGTTATGTTTTGGGCCATGTTAAACCAATGTTGGAAATCTTAATTTTTAAATGAATTTTTCTGAACTTTACAGGGGGTTTAAGATTTCGTTTGCTTTTTTTAATGTTGTTGTTGCCTTTCACGCTGCTGGAGCAGTGTTTAATTCAGACGCTTATCTCCAGGAGAGATTTCTGTTGCTCCTGGATGAGGTTGGGGGGGGGGGGGGGCATTTTAGAGATCCGATGTGGAAATTGCACTTTTGTCCATTAAAAAGCATACAAATTCAAACCTTCCGGGACGACTTTTCAATGTTCCGGGGAATGTCCCCTCCCGGTCACCCCCTGCATTCAACACTGCGTTCGAGTGTATGATTTTAAACTTTAAATTATTTTTTCATTACCATTAACCTTTTTTTCTCTATTTAAATATTAAGTATAATTTTAAACTGTTTCTTAGTTGGCTCTATGCTTATCAACCTGAATTTTTAATGTACCTCTTTTTTCTAATTTTTATTGAAATTATTAAAAGTATTTCGTACCGACGTTCGTTTTATTTAATTCTTTAATAATTTCTCTTTTCTTTTGACGTAACTGCTTCTTAATCGGATGTGTATAAATCTTTTTATTTCCAAATTTTTGTAAAAATTTTAAATATGAATACTTTTAAATTTTTAGTTTTTCACGTCCACAAACCAGGCATGTACCGGAGCAAATCGAAACGATATTCCGGTTCGTGAAATTATGACAGATATTGTTCTGGTTAGTGATCCGTGAAGTTAGTAAAACATCTTATTACAGTTTTATACATATGGCTTTTATTGTGCTGTCTATAACTTTTTTTTATTATTTAGAATTTTGAATGCAGTTTTTAAATTGTTTTTGTATGATTAGACATAAATTTGCCTAAAGTTTAAAAAAAAAAAAGTTTTTAGTTAACGATAATTTTGAAATAGCGTCCCTGTTCGTGGATTTTTCCATTTCGAGGCCTGCCGCAAAAAATTTTACTATTATTGATTGGTGCGTACTTTTGTAATGAATTGAAGCTAAATAACCACTTCAAAATCTCAATGTTATACTGTTAATGTCAGATTTGAATATTGTTTATTTGTATTCTTATTGAACATGTTTTGTTTTGTTTTATTTTTTACATGTAAAAAAAGCGTCCAACTGTATTTTTATTTATTATTATTTTTATGGTAACAATCAGTGTTGAATTCAGGGGGTGGTCCGGGGGGACATCCCCCCCCCCCCGGAGCCACATAAATCCCTCCCGGAGAAAAGTGCCTGGATTCAACACTGGTAACAATCTTTCATAAAAGGTAACTTCTTAAGAGCCTACACTAGTCACGCGAAGAAACGGTCAAGTTAATGCTAATCATATGGGAGATATTTACAGATTTCTCGCGCGCTCGCATTTTAATATTTTTAAATCCTTTTCATGCATAGGATACCTGAGGTTAAAAAGTTTTATTCTGCGTTTGTATTGTTTAGGTACTGACTAGTTAATGTTTAGTTTGTCTCTCTGACTAGATTAAAGTTGATAAATTAGATTAAACTAATTTGACTATATAAATTAGATTAAACTGATGAAAGTTTACTAGATAAATTAGACTAACTGACTAGATAAACTAGTTTTGATCTTAGTTAATTTTTTTGGCTTCCGCACTTAAAATGTAAAAACTGAAGAATTGTAAACATCACTTGTGTGTCTCTGTCCGTCTGTCATAGTCAATTTTTCGAAACTATGGAACATGGAAATTTCAAACTTGCCAGAATTATAAGGTTATTGACCAACATACTTATTGATTATTAGCGATTCGCAAGTATTTTTAGAAAAAAAATACGCAAATAAGCTACTTATTTTTCTTTTCTTTTTTTCTTTTGTGTGTGTAGTGTGTGGTGTATCGTTCGAAAGGTCTTGTAATACGGAAACCAAATGCGTATTTGTTGTAATTTTAGATATTACATTTTCAGAGATGTAGTCGAAAATGTACTGGAAAAATGTGTCCCCCCTCCTCCTTCCCCGCTATTACCAAATCTACTGTAAATACAATTATGAAAAAAAAAATAGTACTAGAAGTTTATTTAAGCCATAGAGGAAAACTATAGCGATTATCCTAGTCACACACTTTTGAGAAAATCGTATTTTTTCGTTACGCACTGACTTTACTTGGCGGGTGCTCAGTGGAGGAGTTGACGGATGCTCGATGTACAGTCGTGGAAAAAAAAGTAAACACCCCCTACTAACTCCTCAACAAATTATCGTAGAAGAAAGTTACTGGTACCGAACGATTGGAAATAAAGTCTACTTTTAAATGATGCATATAAAATTTGCTTAGGGGGCCATCTACATATTAAAACGAACCATAACTTTGTTTTTTTCAATAGCAGTACCCAATTCTGACAGCATAAATGAACTCTACACCCTTCAATTAGCCTAAAAACGAATTTTTATGCAATTCGTACCATAAGTTTCCGAGAAATTAATTATTTTAAAACGAGTGTATTTTAAGGGCTGTATCCAAATTGAAGTTCCGTACTGGATTGTTAACCGAGAGAGCCGCTTCCTTGATCAAGGCACCTTAAGTGCCACTCAAGGAGTCAATGAAGCGTGTTAGATTACAGAACGGCAGAATAAATTTCAAAATGTCTACTCACTTCTATCATAGACGGCCCCTTAAACCAACATTTTGCCGTTTTTTAAGCATAATTTGAAAACTACTTGGAAGAAAAATGTGAAATTTTTGAATTTCCATAAAGCAGGACTTAATAAATCTAAATCCATCAAAAAAATTGTAGGTTGCAATTCGTAATTTTTTCGAATATTAATTTCATAATTCATATCAGAAAATTATAAAAATTGCAAATTCAGCTTATTTATGTTTGGGTATATTAGTATTATTACCACAAAAAGAATTAGCACATTAGAAGCATAATTTCGGGAGATATAAATAAAAATATGAAAATATAATTTAACATTAGAAGCACTAAATTTTGAATGTTTATAATTCAAAAACTTATCCTTCAAATGACTTGAAATTTGGTGTCTATGCATAGTTTGAACCGAAGATTTGAAATATCTCGTTAAAATTGGGTATTGCCATTGAAAAAAATGAAGTTAGGATTCGTTTTAATATGTAGATGACCCCTAAGAAAATTTTATATACATCATTTAAAAGTAGACTTTATTTCCAATCGTTCGGTACCAGTAACTTTCTTCTATGATGATTTGTTGAGGAGTTAGTAGGGGGTGTTTACTTTTTTTTTTCCACGACTGTACCTATCGACGAGGAATCATAATCGTTTTCGCAAATATTTAATGAAGGCCCCGGTAATGCTTTGATGACTGCTTAAAGAATTTAAAACTTTATACTAAAGAATGTTCTGATTTCTACTGGTTTATCTTGTTTGCTTTTGGAAAAAACAAATATTTTAAGAAGTAAAATTATTTTAAATGGTTAAATCTTTAAAAGTTTAATTAAACTTTACGTTTAATTTCGATACGTTCATTCCTTACGATATAACGCATGGGATAAAAATTTCACATTAAATGTCAAACCAACTGAATGAATTATCTCAATATCTTCTTCTCGGGTCTAAACAATATAGAAAATAAATTGTTTATGTTAATTATGTCATTGTTTAGTAATATTTATTCTTATGTATTGTGCAATTTGCCAGAAGCATAACCCACATTACTGTCGAGTCTGGTTTGCCTGAAAGTTCAATCTGAAAGATAAGGCTTATTGCTCGGCAAAATCGATTTAATCGTTTCTATTAAGTTTTATTACCTCCCGGCAATTCCACCCTTAACATCAAGGTAGTTTTGTTAACTGGGAAGTTGTAATTTGTGATCACCTTAAAAACTAACTGTAGATAGAATTCTTGAAAACTGTAAAAAATAAACCTGAGATTTTTTAAAATTTATTCTTTTTTTTTTTCTCTCTCTCTCTCTCTCAGGATGCAGAGACATTAAAAAACATAGATTTTAAATTGCATGATGCAACAGACTCAGGTGGGGGAGGAGAACAGGAAAGTGTTAAATATATTTAAATATTTACTTTTTTAATTATTTTTTGTGTGTTTTGTATAGGGAACAATGTCTTAACTCAAGATATGTAGAAAATAATACTTTGTAATACTATTATTTATAAACTGTTATTTGTATTTGTGTAAAAATAAACTTTGTAACTATTTTAAAACTAGTATTGTTTTATTACAATTTTGTCTTTTTTAAATTCTAGAAGATTTTTAAATAATTTATATATATATAGAGAGAGAAATTCATTTAGATTTAAGTATACGAGAATTTCAAGTTTAAAGTTAATTTTTCTTTTCTGATAAGCTTTGCTTCCATTGCTTTAGCCATATATTACATTTTGGCTGCAAAACATATAAATTATATTATCTTTGATAAAATTAGCTAAAAGGTTCATCAGTAAACAGGTAAGCATGCTTATTTTCAGAAAAACCTTTAAACTGTGTTTTTCTGTTGTATCATTAAAAAAATCTTAGGATAAAAAAAAAAAAATCTTTTGAAATGCAGTGTTAATATCCAGAATGTGTGATATTTCTAATAAACATTCATTTATGTTACAGTAAAAAAAGAAATGTTTTACTATATCAGTAAATAAGTTTCATTTGTTGAAATACAGGCTATTAAGTTTGCAAATTCAATTATCCTATTTTTAGTTTAATTTTCTAATAACCTTAGGATGTTCTTTCGCCTTTTTAAATTTATTACAGTTTTCTTACTTGCTTTTAAAATCATTTAATGTTAATGTATGCAAATTATTAGAGAAATATTTGTGTGGTGTATCCAATAACAGTTTGTATGTTGATAGCTATTTATGAAATTTATTTCAGAATGAATGAGTTCCATGAATTTTTCTTAATGACAAGCAATAAATAATATGTATATAAGTTTGTTTAGAAAATCAAACCTGCTAGCATTTTTTTTTTTTCATATTTTTTGAGGGCGTAAATAAGAAACAATGCTTTGATTCTGAGATAAAATGCTTCTGTTTCTGTTATTTTTTTATTTTGTGTTTTAATTGAGGTAAGTTAAAAACAATGTATTTTAAGTGTATGATACATTTTTTTAAAGGAATGTATTTGAAATTAAAGCTGTGTGTTTTAAATGAAATGAATGCAATATAAATGATGGTAAGGGGAACAATATTTGGGGATTTATCACTTTTCCCGGCTAACTCAAAAATAGCCGATCTTTCCTTAACCCTTTGAGGGGCAAGCAATTGTGTTTTTGAAATGTCGAATTCACACCGGAATCCGCAAAAAGATTTATTGCAAAATAAGGAAAAGGAAGTTTACAACTTTTTCCACCAAAGTTAGAAAAGTAAAATTTAATAAAAATTTTTCTGGTGCAAATCCTCATTAATCGTAAGTGAGATAAAATATATCCCACCGCCCCTCAAGGGGTTAATATAAGTTAAATGCAAATAAATCCATCACCTGTAAAAATATTTAATTAATCAAATTTTAAAACGAATGATCAACTCATTTTCTACTTATTTGTTATCCATCTCGAGAAGATAGATCATGCAAAATGATTATTGTTAATTGACAAACACACTTACCATTCTTATTAACCAAATGTATTCAAAACAGTAATTTGATATGCATTTGTTAAGTACATGAAATCAGATTGATGAATTTCAGCTAAGATGTTTGATTACCTAATCTTCCGTAATCGAGTCTACTGCCAAGATTCAAGTGTAACAAAAAGAATATCAGCAACAATATAGCTTAATGTAAATGTAGCTATCATTAAAGGATTTTCACAAAAAACATTCCATTGCACCAAATCTTATTAGCTAAAACACGCCAATTGGTCATTGACCCGATTACGGAAGATAATAGGTTTAAAAATCTGCGTTATCGAACATATTGCAATTGATAAACACATGGACATGAAGCATAAATGCCTAAGCGATTTAAGCTGTATTTGTAAAGAAAGATGAAATACGTAACAACAAAAAATATATGAAATGTTGCCATGATAGCAAAGAGTTCTTGGTACTTTTATGTTAACCACGTGCAAATCTCGCAAATAGCATTTTTATTTTTCACGTGATAACTTAAAACAATGCTTTAATGTTAAAATTAAATGTCTTGGTTTATGTTATTTATCAGGTTTTTTTTTTTTTTTTTTTTTTTTTTTTTTTGAAATAAGTGAAAGTTTTGGATTTAAAATTTTTCTGTTTTAAATTAGTTATGCATTTTAAAGAAAATGAATGAAAGGATTATATTTTAAATGAAATTAATGAAATAAGAAAAAATACAATGGGATTTTGGATATTTGGCCATTATCACCTACACCCTGCTGATATAAAAGTACAGAGTACTTGATTTCTCTATCAGAATCTTCTGATTTGGCGAAGACTTGCGCAAGTAAATTGAATTATGAATAATAAAAAAAGCATGATACAATGATTACCATATATTTTAAGGAAAACCAAACAGGTCGCCAGGTACAGCTAGTTGTATAAGAAATTAGAATTGCTTTCGAATCTACTTTAAACTATAAGTCCTTGTCTACTCAGTCTATATATGGCAGACAAACCTCCGATTATGCGGAATCTTGCATAAAACACGCACAACCCAGAAAAGTACGACTATTAGTGTACAGGTAAAATATATATAACCAAGGTGGGGGGTAACTGGTAACTCTTATGACAACTTAAGGGCACTCACTTGAAAATACCCGCTCCGTAGTGTTAAACCAATGGACAGGCTATTTTCGAATTTCCCATTTAAATTTGAATATTTTTAAACATTTTTTTTTTTTTTTTTTTTTTTTTTTGCATAGGATAGCTGAGCACGATCTTTAATATGACTTTTTTTTTTTTTTTACTTTTTCGATTTTGGAAGCAGATTTTTTTTAAGAAAGGTACTTTCAGTTTCGAAACCGGTTATGAAAGTGAAAGTATCTTTATTAAAATATCTGCAACCGAAATCGAAAAGTAAAAAATAACCATATTAAAGATCGACCTCAGCTATCCTATGGAAAAAAAAAAAAAAAAAAAAAAAAAAAAAGTAGTTTAAAATATTAAAATTTAAACGAGAAATTCGAAAACAACATGCCCACTGATTTAATATTACGTAGCGGGTGTTTTCAAGGGAGTGAAAAGTCTCAGTAGAGAAGAAATGAGCGTCCGGCCTCAGGAGGAGGCTGGAGGCTATGGTGGTGGTGGTGGACAGCCTCCTCCCGAGACCGTCTTGTAAGAGGAGGTGTAAAATGGGGGTAAAATTTTTTTGAGAATGGGGGGGAGGGCGATCAGAATATTTTATGTTATAAGAGAGGGGTTAATTGGAGAGGGGGAGGAATTTTTGAAGGGGAATTTTTCGAGATTGAATTTATTTTTACTCAGCTGTAGTACGAGGTTCGAATGGATTAAAAAGGTAATTAAATTAATGAATGAGAAAAATTAATTTACAAATTTTAATGAGGGGACTTAGAATTTTTGAGTTTGAAATTTTTTTTTACTCAAGTGTAGTATGCAGTCGAATTTTAAGAATAATTAAAAATATTCATTCATTAAAAATAGTAATTAAAAATGATAATTAAAAAATTTGAATGAGAAAATAACTTAATGAAGAAAATTTTCGAGAATTTCATTTAATTTTGTTAATGAATTCAGTGTTATGAGATAGTTTTATTTGAAATAGAAATTTTTTGAAAAAAAAAAAACAGTGGAAATTTTAAATCTTTTTAGGAATGTTTTTTTAATAAAATTTGCGGAAGGATTTTATTCTTTTCAGTGACATGTTTTTTAAAGATATTTGGGTCTTTATTAGGGAATCTTACCCGTATTTACACATGGAAATCCATGCTTCGAAGAAAACTCCGAACGGTTAGGCCGACGGGCACGATTCGGTTCGAACCCAGTACTTCTTGTCTACCAGATCGAGAGCAGAACCTCTCGGCCACGGGTGGGGCAATAATTTAATGCAGAAACTTCAGAAATTTTTCGAGGGTTTTATTTGATTTTGTTAATGAATTGAATGTTATGAGATATTTTTATTTGAAATAGAAATTTTTTGAAAAAACAGTGGACATTTTTTAATCTTTGTAGGAATGTGAATGTTTTTTGAATAAAATTTGGGGGAGGATTTAACTTTTTTAAGTGACATGTTTTTTAAAGATATTATTTCGAATTGCAGTCATGTTTTCACAAATATTTCTCGGTTATATATACATGAATTGAAAGTTTTGCATTAAAGGGTTAGTAATTTTAGACTATCATTAGTTACGTAAATGAAGTTATACTTTTGTGTCGTGCTTTCTGACTAAACTTTACTTATTGAATGAAAAAAGTATATGTAACTAGGAAATTTGATGAATATTTGAAGAAAAAATTTAATTTTCAGTGATCTTTTAATATAGTCAATGTATTAAGCAAAAACAAAACTTAAATTATACTTAACAAATATTTCAAAACACACCACAAGTATTGAGAGACCTCATACCATTCCATAATTTTTTTAAAAAGGGATATATATTAGCTGATTTCATTTTATATAACATCAAATTTTACTGTATGCGTGTATTCCCCATATGGAAAAACCCTTTGGTAGATAAGCGGCTCAACAGTTCGCATGATAAGTACATGACTCACTTTACTTGAGGGTTTATTTGCTAACGCAGTGAGGAATAGGGATTGGATAATTCTTAGTAGTTAAATATTAATTAAAAGGGAATTAGAAATTTGGTTTAGCACTTTATTCTTTTAAATGAGATGTTTCTAAAGGTAATTTTTAGAAATGACAGTTTTTTTTAAACCATTTTTTAGTTACGTTTTTGAATTGAAAGAAATGTTTTAGACATTTATCGGTTATACTATTAATGAATGCACTCATATTTGCTTATTTAGGAACCTTTTAGAAATATTTTGCTAAGAATTTAGAACATATGAAAATATCCAGAATGTCATTAAAAATGTAGGATCTTCACACATGTTAATGAAGTACAATTTAATATAAAAAAATTGTAATTCCCATTTAACTTTTAATCTAGCAAATTTGTGAAGCCACACAAACTTCGAAATTTTTCTTAATATAAATAAATATTATTTTGAGATCATCTTTTATAAATATTAATACACGAAAGAAATGATTGTGCTTTTAGAGCATGTAACTTTAATCAGCAAAATTTCAATAAATATTTAAAACTTTCAAGTGAAAATGATAAGCCTTTCGTTTAATATTTTTCAGTTTAATTAATACGAAATTAAATTTTTCGAAAGATTTTCACAATTTAAACAAATAGAAAAGGAATTCTTTTCAAATTTATTAAGAAATAGGCAAGTTATTGTTAGACAATACTTCAAATCACTGCAAACTTTTAACATGATGCGTCATCACTGAGAACTTAATATTATTTCTACACATAAGTGCCATTCTGATCTTACATGTAATCAAGCGGAAGCTTTTAATTAATATGTTATTAATATCGAGGTATATGAATAGTAATACTAGTTATATTCTTTGAAATATATATATACATTCCTATATGTGTCTTAAAAAACCTGACATAGTCATTCTGCGCAGTGTTTGTGAGATATAGATTTAGTTTCCATTTATGTTATGTAATAGAGATCACGTGATTTTCCCCACCAATCGCAGTTCATTCTTTATCATTATTCTGAGATAGTATTGTAAGTATAATTTTTTAGGAAATGTATAGTGTTAGACAAATGAATGACCAGAATTTGAAAAATTTCGCCAAAATAATTTACATATTGACTCACTTACATAATTTTTATGTATTAACTAACTTGCATAACTTTCTACGACCATGACTTTTGAATACACTAGGATCTGATTGAAGTTTTCAAGACATATTTATCTCACATATTTAAATTTAGATATTTAAGCTACTTTTTTAATTCTTGATTAAATTTCAGAAATGCATATGCTTCAACAACAAATATTTTCTAAATGTATAAGAGAAATAATTATTCACATAAAAATTAAACTTACCTTTTCCGAACACATCTACTTCAAACACTCTCTTGAAAAATGGAGAAGACAAGTTCTTATCTGATTCAAATGACTAACAAGCTGTGAGTCATTCATGGGTTTTTCTCACGTAGATAACCTCACTGATTAGAAGTACATTAAATTTTGGACTATATATTTATATTATTAAAGTTAGGATTGCAAGTAACACATATCCTTTAATTGATTTTTATAATAATTAAATTAATAATTCAATTAATCTTTTTAAAATAAATTAGTTTTAGTTTTATTCATTCTTAACAAGATATATAAAAATTAACAAAGTCATTTTAAATATAAGTGAACTATTTTTCCCTATTGCTATACTCGAGATGTGCGAAATAAAATAGAACCTTCCACTACTCTTACCTGAAGAGGACAGACTGATAACAGCCCCGCTTATCTACTTAAGCAAGATCACGTGATATCCCCGAGCATGCGCTCTGCTAACTAGTGACGTGATCAATCGCTGATAAGATTTCCTGATAAGAACTTGTATTCATTTCTTCCCAAGCAAGTGTATGAGTTGCTGGTGTCTAGGTAAGTAGCATTAAAAGTTATTTTTTAAATGTGTTTTAATATGTAGTGTAGGTAAAAAGGAATACACAGTTTATTACAATTTCAATATTTATATTATTAAAGTTATAATTGCAATTAACACATATCCTTTAATTGATTTTTTAATAATTAAAATAATAATTCAATTAATCTTTTAAAAAGAAATTATTTTTAGTTTTATTCATTCTTAACAAACTATACAAAAATTTACAAAGCCATTTTAAATACAAGTGAATTATTTTCAAATCCACCCTATTGCTACACTCGATTTGCGCTACATTTTCACCTATTTGAAAAACAATGTAAGAACACTGCTAAGTCTTTCGCATTTCATCTCCTTATCAAACTAACATGTTTTAACAGAAGTGGATTCTAACTATGCATAATCGTTTTAGGTAAATGTTAATATTTTTTAGTTATTTTAAAGAGAGATTTAGATTTTTTTGATAAAAATTATTAAAATAGCATGAAAACAATAATTTAGACTGTATTTTCGAATAGGAATGAAATATAAAATCTCATTGCGAGAAAAAAAAAAATATTTGTATTGTGAAGTCAGTGAAATATCTTCAAAGTTTTTTCCTTAATTAGGCTTTTGAGAAAGAAAATAAAAAAAATTAGGAAACTATGTCGGCAATACTACAACATCGACCATTGTCGTTGATATATAGCACCTTCGCCCGCGTGGCAAGCGTCTTTGAAAATGACTGATACACCTTTAGAATTGCTCACTGATATTAACATATTGCTATTGATTGATAGAATTTCTCCCACGGTTCGAACACACAAACATATGATCAAATATTTTATTTATATCGGGCAACACGCTAATTACTATCCTAAGTGGGGCCCCACGCTTTTTTCGCATAAATATGTTTTCTATCTTTTTAGTTTTTTAGCTACTTTTTTTCATGAATTTATATTTCATATAAATTCATATATACTTTATTCATTTTAAGAAACTATTGTCATATTCTATCTTTTTCATTATGATTTAAATAATTTTTGGGTTAAAACGTTAATTTTTCCTAAAATAATCAAGTTTTTTTTAGCTTTATTCAAATTTTTAATATACACTACTTAACATTCTTTAACATACATATGTACTTTTTGTATTTTATCATTGGTAAATTAATTAAATATTAAAACGATAATTTCTATGACTTTAGAGTACCCATTTTAAATAATTGATTCGTTCATTATTATAAACAACAAACATAAAATTAACAAACGATTAAAATAAATAATTAAATATAAGATTCCAAAAGAAGTTCAACTATAGCAATTTGTTTGCTTTTTCAGAAAAATTTCACTATTAAATAAATATTCGTTCATCAAACGATTTAAAACTTCTAAATTTTATTGTTATTTTCCAAACATATTAGAAATATATATATTTATATAAGTATATGTGTATACGTTTGCATGTATATATATATATATCTATATATATATATATATGTGTGTGTGTGTGTTTGTATCCATTTGTGTGTGTGTGTGTATTTGTATCCATTTGTATGTGTGTGTGTGTGTGTGTGTGTATTTGGTAGTGTGGGAAAAATTTTAATGGTAAATAAATTAATAACTAATAATAAATTATTTTAAACTTTGTATAAAATGTTTCAAGACTTAGTATAAAAGGTCTAATCAAATAGGTTATGTCATAACTCGAATTATACCCTTTATGTAACATTGCTAAACAAGCTACTAACATGTCATTACTTGTAAAAATAACATGATAACTTGTTTTCACTATACTAACTTAAAAATTTTTGTAGGTTTTATATAAAAATCGATATGTTTGGTTATCTCTCATCATAGTTTTCTAAAATATATCCAAAAAAGTTTGCTACTATTAAAAAACATGCTTATAATTAAGTTATTTTTAACTATTATTATTTAAAAACATATAACACAAAATATTTTAATTAAATACTAATCACTATTTTTCACAAGTTTACAATATAAGTAATTTTTATGCTAACTAGGGTTAGTAGTATTTAGATTTAAACATATCTTTTTAGATTAAACATGAAAATTAATGTGTATAACAAACCTTTGACTATTTTTAGTTAAACTTAGTGTCATGAAATATATTCAGCTAACTTTAAATTGTTATATTAAAAATTATGCTTAGGATTCATTTATGTTATTTAAATCATAGCACATAAAAAAACTTTTAAATCATTTACAAATTATACATAAATAAATTGCTCTTACCTCAAAACCGCCATACTTTTATACTTAACTTGCATGAAATAAAACCCAACCTTCTGCTATGCTTGCTTTGAAGGGAATGACTGATAACGCATCGTTTATCTGGTAAAACCCAATATCACGTGATCACCATTATCTATGACGTCACTGATTAGGAGTAGATAGTTTCTTTTAACTACTACGTTAGATTTTGCTAAAAGCTACAATTCCTAATTACAATTAAAATATATCCTTAGTTCATACAAGCTACGTTTTGTTATACATGGTATTTATACTAAGAAATATTTAATTATAGAAATAATTCATTATAATAATTAATTGTAATAATTAATTTAATAAACGCATTTTTAAGAAAACCAATTACAGGAAATGTGCTAATTGCAATTAGAAAAGAGACCTTTTAAATATGAAATTTAGATAGGCATAACTAATCATGTGATATACGTCACGTGACCAGTGACGTCACATAGATCTTGTGATAATCTAATCAGTGATAAGATTAGCTGATAAGGACTTAGAATTATTCATTTCTCGTGGAGTTTTTGTACAAGATGGTTGGGTGTTCAACTAGCTGTCGTATTAGATAAGTATAATTTTGTATGTTTTTATTGTAAAATGAATTTAAAATTATAATATAATAGTATTTAATATTTTTAATAATTTGTGATAATAAGAGAACCAAAAAATATAATTAAAAGGATGTTTTAGTTAAACTTAGGGTCATGAAATGAAACCACAAAGCTTAAAATTATAAACTATACTGAAACTATTATACTGAAAAATATAATACGGATAATTTTGTATGTTTTTATTGTAAAATGAATTTTAAATTATAATGTAATAGTATTTAATATTTTTAATAATTTGTAATAGTCAGAAAACTGAAAAATATAATTATAAGCATGTTTTAGTTAAACTTAGTGTCATGAAATGACACCACAAAGCTTAAAATTATAAACTATACTGAAACTATTATACTGAAAAATGTAATACTTATCTAATACGACAGCTAGTTGAACACCCAACCATCTTGTACAAAAACTCCACGAGAAATGAATAATTCTAAGTCCTTATCAGCTAATCTTATCACTGATTAGATTATCACAAGATCTATGTGACGTCACTGGTCACGTGACGTATATCACATGATTAGTTATGCCTATCTAAATTTCATATTTAAAAGGTCTTTTTTCTAATTGCAATTAGCACATTTCCTGTAATTGGTTTTTCTAAAAATGCGTTTATTAAATTAATTATTACAATTAATTATTATAATGAATTATTTCTATAATTAAATATTTCTTAGTATAAATACCATGTATAACAAAACGTAGCTTGTATGAACTAAGGATATATTTTAATTGTAATTAGGAATTGTAGCTTTTAGCAAAATCTAACGTAGTAGTTAAAAGAAACTATCTACTCCTAATCAGTGACGTCATATATAATGGTGATCACGTGATATTGGGTTTTACCAGATAAACGATGCGTTATCAGTCATTCCCTTCAAAGCAAGCATAGCAGAAGGTTGGGTTTTATTTCATGCATGTGAAGTATAAAAGTATGGCGGTTTTGAGGTAAGAAGAATTTATTTATGTATAATTTGTAAATGATTTAAAAGTTTTTTTATGTGCTATGATTTAAATAACATAAATGAATCCTAAGCATAATTTTTAATATAACAATTTAAAGTTAGCTGAATATATTTCATGACACTAAGTTTAACTAAAAATAGTCAAAGGTTTGTTATACACATTAATTTTCATGTTTAATCTAAAAAGATATGTTTAAATCTAAATACTACTAACCCTAGTTAGCATAAAAATTACTTATATTGTAAACTTGTGAAAAATAGTGATTAGTATTTAATTAAAATATTTTGTGTTATATGTTTTTAAATAATAATAGTTAAAAATAACTTAATTATAAGCATGTTTTTTAATAGTAGCAAACTTTTTTGGATATATTTTAGAAAACTATGATGAGAGATAACCAAACATATCGATTTTTATATAAAACCTACAAAAATTTTTAAGTTAGTATAGCGAAAACAAGTTATCATGTTATTTTTACAAGTAATGACATGTTAGTAGCTTGTTTAGCAATGTTACATAAAGGGTATAAACTGACAATTAAAATTTGTAAAATTTCTCATTTTAAAACTTCAGTTGAAAATATTTTAAATCTAGATTATAATTTTTAGCTGACCTTTTAGTTTAATATTTTAAACCTTTTGTTAGTTATTTTTTCGAAATTGGTATCATGTTTTTATCTTGAAATCCTGACTATAAATAAAATCATCTATGTATCTATGAAATTTGTAAACTGATTTTAGATTAATGGAACTTATTAAGATTTAAATTTGATTTCTAACTAGTGAAAATAACTTCTAAAAGAAATATGTGTTTTTATTTGAATTTAATAGTAAACGAATCATATATTAAAATCACTTAAGCGTATTTAATTTATCATTGGGAGGATTTAATTAATTAATTAATTAATATATATATATATATATATGTGTGTGTGTGTGTGTGCAGTTTTAGGTTATCTTATTTTATTGTGATATAAAATCATAATTTAAAGTATTTTTAAAATTAATTATATCTGCACACTTAAAAGTTATACTTAGCTAAATTAATAGATGTGTATACTTTTTGTAGATGAGCGCAGAAGTATATTGTGGAAGAATTTTTTATGATTGAAAGTTAAGTTTTTTTATCATCATTTTAGAATTCGAAGTTAAATTTAAATAATAATGTATAAATTTCATGTCTTGATATGAGTCATACTCACATACATAACTAATGTCATGGGGTAATCGTGTGATGAGTAATCTACTGGAAAAACCCTAGATTATCTTATCTGATAAGGTCTTGTTATTTAATCTCGTGCGCGCTTTGAGAAACTTCATTTAGTATAAAAATTTCCCCCTGTGTGGTGTGTCTTAAAGCTTATAGTTTGTCAACATAATTAATTTTGGATTTAGTATTATGGAGTCGAATGAACTTAACATTGAGGGATTGTTGAGTCATCCCAATGAGGTGAGATATTTTTAGCTCTTATTATATTTTCTTATTTTTTTTTCTAAAAGCTTTGTGATAATATTAATAATATAGTAAAATCTTGATTAATAGAAATGTAAGTGTAATGTGGGTTTTATTCGATGCTATTTATGATTTGTTTAGTGAAATTCTTATCTATATTAAATGAAATATATTTATGTATTATTTAATTAACTTAAAATAGTTTTGTGAAGTGATTTGAAAACTTATCTTTTTGAGAGGAGGAGAATGATATTACTTTTTATAAGTCAAATTTCTATTTATATAGTTTTTTACATTCTTAAATTAACTTAAAATAGTCTTGTGAGATGTTTTGAAATCCTACCTTTTTGAAAGGGACTGTCCTTCTATCTCTAAACATACTTTTTGGAAGATGATTTGTATGTGTTTTTAAATAATGGGGATGTTTTTATTTTAAGTGTGATTAGTTTAAACGTTTTAGAGAAAAATGACTTAGGTATGATTTAAGTGTGAGTATAATTAGTTTTAGTGTTACTAATTTAATTGAAATTAAAAGTATTTAATTAGTTTTCTTATATATAAGAAAATTATTTAATTTCAAATAGAGGGAAAAAGTAGTACCTTTTAGTGGTTTTTATGTATAGCTTAAAGTCGATTTTTTCTAATTTTATTTGAATTAATGGGAACACATTGTATTTTTATCCTGTTCTTAAACGGTTCTCTATTTAATAAGTGAATATGAGTTGGTTATTTTTGATTAAAGTCTGATAAGTGAACTTCTTCATATGTGAGAGTAGCGTTTTGAAAAAATGTATTATTAAAAGTAATTTTTTTATCAGAAAACTATTCTTAAGTTTTTCTATGGTTTTAAAACTAATGAAGGTAGCTTTCGTGAGTTTTATGAAATATAATATTAAAAGGTTGATGATTTGTATGAAATAGAATTCATTGAAAGGTTTTATTATTTAAATTTTAATGAAATTTTTTTGATTAGTTTTAATAGGTTTTGTTATTTTTTAGCGAAAATACTTTTTCTTTCTTTTAAGCGATTTAGTATATTTTCATAGGGAATGTTTTGGCTAAGTTTTAGTTAATAAATGGAATCTATTAATAATATTTTTGGTGAAGAGTATTTTATAATATTTCATGTGATGTAAATTTTTTGTAGTTAGTTTCTATCTAATTTGTAAATGTATTAGGTTTCTTTATTCAAAAGTGTGTTAATACATGTGAAGCTACTTTTCAACAGATGGAAATTTCAGTAATTAAATAAATGTCTTTAAAATATTTCAACAGATAGAAATTTAAGTAGTTAAATGGATGTCTTTAAAACATTTCAAATGAATTTATATATTTTTTAATTAAACCTGTGTAAGTAATAATATTCTTTAAAAGTAGAATATTTTAAAATTTTTGGAAATATTTCTTTTACTGAAATTGATTTGTTGGTTATTTTGATGATAAAAACGTTTACTTTTATTCAATACAATTGTTATATGTTTTTACAAAATTAAAATTGGAAAGAAGGAGAATGTTTATAAGAGAGTGGAGAAAAGTGTGTTTTGATTTCATTTGGGTTTAAATATGAAAACGTTTTCATTTTTTATATAGACTAAGATAGATTACAAAGAGGTTTTTTTTCTTTTCAGAAGGGTAAGATTTGTGATGTATGTCAGAAATCATTCTCTAAAATAAGTAATTTGAAGAGACATAAGAATATTCATGGTGTGGTTCAGGAAAGTTTTATATGTTCTATCTGCAATCATCGATTTTCTAGAGCAGATAATCTTAGGCAGCATATGAAATCTCATGAAAATTTGTCTTATCATTGTGTAGAATGTGAATTAAAATTTGCTGCTAAACAAAATCTCATGCGTCATATGCGATCAAGTCATAGAAATTGCCTTTACAATTGTGAAGAATGTGATTCGAAATTTAAGAAAAAATCAAACTTGAAGCATCATATGTGTGTGAGTCATATTAAACTGCAAAATTTGTCTCCGTAAAGAATAAAAGATCGACACCACAATCAAGTAGAAAAGTAAGGAAGGTAACTGGAGCATTGGGTGTTTTCAAGACCGTTTTGATAGAACCTGAAAAAGAGACTATGTTTGATCTCACTATCTTTTATGAAGCTAGTCGAAATGAACTACGAGAGATTCTGGAGAAGATTGTAGAAGAAAACCAAGCAATTAAGTGGCATCTACTAATAAAAGTGATTTTAGAAAAGTGTAGCATAGAAGGTGAAGAAGAATTTCTTGCTAGTTATTTCCATGGTGAGACATACCCGCAGTTTACCATCGATAGTATTGAGGAAAACTTAGAGCAGAGTCAACAAAAGATTATAAAATCGTTTGAGAAATTTATACGAATGGGATCTGGATGGCAGTTAAAAGAAATAAAGTATTATGAACTTAAGACTGCGAAATATTCGCCATTGAAAGTGGCTAGCTAAAAAAAAAATTTAAAAAATTTGCGTGCGTGTGTGTGTGTGTGTGTGTGAATGTGTGTGTAAATGTGTGCGTGATGGGAATCACGTGATCTGCCTCCCCGTGGCGATTCCTGGGTGGAAGTTTTGACCCTAGGTCACATTCAGCTAAAGATCACATCTTTCAGGAAAATTCATTTGTTAATCCTTCTGGTGAAATTTTAAAATTACCTTAAAAACATCTCTCTCAATTGAAGTATTCATTTCTTTCGAATAGAAAATTAATATGGGAAATTCTTTGCTAATGTAATTTTTTTATATTTCATAATCAGAGAAAAGAAGTGTGTTATCATGGTAAATCTATATTTTATTGTTGTAAACCCTTCTAAAAATTTTCCTTTACTTTCTTAAATTATCTATAATCAATCTAAACTCTTTTTAAAAGTTTAGTAACTAAAGAAAATTAATCTAATTGGCATACCTTTTTCTTTTCAAATCGAAAACAACAAATCCTGAATTGTACTTCTAACATTTAATTACTATTATGGTTAGAGAAATTATTTTTAACTTTATTTTGTTGATGTATTATTAAGCATTTATTTTATATATTTATCCTAAATTGGTAATAACACGAAAATCAAAATATCGCTAGAAAAAAATCTTCCCTATGAGAATAGCTTACTCTTGTGCTCTTCTCTATTTCAAACGTTAATATCCTTTTAAATTAATTTTTATTATATGATATTAAAACTTCCCTTCTATTTCCAAATTTTTATATGTAAATATATGTATATCTCCTCTCGAAAAAAATTCTTAGCTTCAGTAAAAAAGTATCGTGTTAGATAATGAAGTCTTGGAAATGATCCTCTTAGATGGTAATCTAATCCTAGAATGAAGCAGACGCTCGACTCCTTTCGATTCGTGCTTGCGCGATTAAAAAATAACGTGTTAGATAATGAAGTCTTGGAAATTATCCTCTTAGAGGATAATCTTATCCCAGAATGAATCAGACGGTTGGCTCCTTTCAATTCGTGCTGGTGCGACTAAAAAGTAATATGTTAGATAATGCAGTCTTGGAAATGATTCTCTTAGATGATAATCCTAGAAAGAAGCACACACTCGGCTCCTTTCAATTCGGTCTGGCGCTACTAAAATGTACAGTGTTAGATAACACAGATAAGGTCTAGTCTAACTTCGGAAGGATCCAGGTAACTGGCTCCTTGCTCCTGCGGCTGAGGCCAGACGCTCATTTTCCCTCTATTAGTCTCCTTAACGACATAGTACAAGATGTTAATAAAGTCTTCGATTTTTTTAAGGGGTAGGGGAGAAATTAAAGGAATAAGAAACTATGTTCTATACATAACCACAACAAAAGCATATGATGGTTGCATTATGTCATTGATTTTGGAATGCAAACAACACTCTGGGGAATTTAAATTAGTATGGATTTATTTGTGTATGAATAACCTAAGAATGGCACTGGACTTGTGATAAAAACAGCTCAAAAATTGTAAAAAGGTACATAGTTGTTAGTTTTGTTTGTTGAAAAACAATTATTGCGTAAAATTTTAAAGTATTCTAATGATGAATTTAAATGCATATATACTTATCTTCCGTTGATTTGATTTTTTTTAAACGCAGATTAATCTGCGAGCAATGCATTATTATAATAAAGAGAAATATATTTTTTTTTTCAACTAGTTAAATCATCTCTAACCTTGGTACTCCAAACTTGAAGAAGAAAAATGAATCATTATCTTGAATAGGAAGTTCAGTTTCATTTAAGATGTATTGCCTTTTAACTATTTATTCAACACTGATTTATTTTAAATTTTTATACTAATATATTTTGCATATCACCTCCTGTAATTGGAAACCGCTCGATCATGAAAAAATCAGTTACGTGTTTAAGAGAAGGAGGATAAATAATATAGACAGTTTAACTAAAAATATTAAAAATGTACCTCATTTGCATATATTTCTTTACACGCCAATTAGACAAAATATATTTTTTTAAACAAAAATTAAAAGTAAGAATATTAAAACTGCCTCATTGTTATTGTTATTATTATTGCTATTTCTCTCACACAATTTATTACATAAAAATACCGCGAAATAAAACTGAATGTCAGTTTTTCAAAGGTAACAAGAAATCTAAAGCTCTTCAAAAATGCTTGGATGATATTAAAATTGCATCTTTTATTCAACACTATTAAGTCGTTCATCGTAAATAAGATTCACATGTGTCATAAAATGTAATACATTTCAACGATCTTCCAACAAAAATAAATCAGAAGCAGTACTTATAAAACCGCAATTATTTTAAAACAAGTGGGTAAGTGTGATCACAGATCGCACAGAGGGTTTCGTTTAGTATTCTTTGCGAAACACTTTATCCTCCTGCAAAATCTGTTAGTTCCGCATTTCGCAACCAGAGGGCGCACTCTATTCTAAACAAACCTCTATCCGAACGAAACTCCGTTTTACAACCCATCCGTAGATATATGAGTCGAGGGGATCGGGCCCATAGCACCCGAGATAGGTAGGCGCCATCTGGCTGTAAAAATTGGAACTAAAATATATAAGGCTATGGTGCATAATATGAAAGAGTGGTTAAAAGGGTTTTGGCAAAATTTAGAAAAGTGCATCACGGGTGAAAAGTGTGGAGTTTAGAAAAATTGCTGAAAATACACAAGTTACAGCCCAGATGGGTAAATAACATGAGATTTTCTGAAAATTTTTATGATTTTTCGTATGATCGCAAGTGTTCTGCTATAAGTCTGCAAAATTTCAAGTATCCAACTTAATTAGGGGCTGAGTTAGAAAAATTGCTTAAAATACACAAGTTAGAGCCCGAAGGGGTAAATATAAGACTGAATTTTTTATGTTTTTTCATATAATCGCAAGTGTTCTGCTATAAGATGCAACATTTCATGTCTCCAACTTAATTTGGGGCTGAGTGAGAAAAATTGCCTAACATGCACATGTTAGAGACCGGAGGGGTAAATATAAGTCTTTTTGACATTTATATGATTTGTCGTGTGATCACAAGTGTTCAGCTATAAGTATGCAAAATTTCAAGCCTCCAACTTAATTAGGGGCTGAGTTAGAAAAATTTCTTAAGGGTGTTCTCAAATCCAAAAGGGCAACTTTCTAACATAAGTTTTAATTTTTGTTCAAAAATGCATGAAACTAGCTGGTGTTCTTGTTCAGAAACTATGCCACCGAGCTGTTTTTTACAATTTTTTTTTTTTTTACAAACGCAATAGATCTTTCAGAAAATAGTGTCAAAGTTGATGATTTGAACCAAGTTTTCGCGCGAACGGAGAATAATCCCTCGAGAGCGGGCGAAAAACGTGTTTGTCACGTGATCAAAAATGCTTATAACTCAATAGATAATTGATTGATCAAAAAATGGAAAACACAGTTTAATTCCAAATCGCTTCCATGACCAGGCTTTCCAATTTTATATCATTCCGTTAAAAAATGAATTTGTAAATGTGTCAAAACGTTTTGAGGTTGTTGAGCAGAGCTGTTAAGAACAGCCTTAAAATACACAAGTTAGAGACCAGAGAGGTAAATATAAGACTTTTTGAAATTTTTATGATTTGTCGTGTGATCGCAAGTGTTCAGCTATAAGTATGCAAAATTTCAAGTCTTCAACTTAATTAGGGGCTGAGTTAGAAAAAAAAGCTTAAAATACACAAGTTAGAGCCCAGAAGGGTAATTATAAGTAGACTTATAATTATCCTTCAGGTAAGACTTTTTCAAAAAGTTCTTATTTGTCGTTTGATGTGAGGTGTTCAGCTATAAGTATCCATCATATATAGCTTCTGAGAACGGGCTCTGTGACAGACAGAGGAGTGAGACGAATAGGGTTTCGTCAGATGAACGAAACCCTAACAAGCAAAACTCCTCCGAAAAAGAAAGAAAGAAATCTTTTTAGGAAGTAAAAAATCAATGCTTATCTACCCACTTCCTTTACATGTGTTTGAAAACTCAAACATGCATTTAATTTCAGCAAATATGAATTTACAGTAAAACTTGTACATTTTCAGCGTGTGTTTAAAAGTTGGAATAAATGCAATAAACTATGCAGTAAAATTACATCACAGCACTTGAAAATTCAAGAACAGATTCATTTACAATGAAAGGTGAATTTCCCAACTCATTGTGTTGTAAAATTACATTACCGTACTTGAGAACGCAAGTACTCGTTCATTAAAACGAAACTTGAATTTTACAATACATTGTGTTTTAAAATCACATCACCGTGCTTCAAAATACAAGCACCTGTTCATTACAGTAAAGCTTGAAATTTACAACACACTGAGTTGTAAAATAACACCACCGTACTTGAAAATTCAAGCACATCTTCATTACAACATAGCTTGAAATTTACAACACATTGTGTTGTAAAATTACATCACCATACTTGAAAATTCAAGCACACGTTCGATTACAGCACACTCGAAATTTACACCACAATGTGTTGGCGATTTTTTTACCAGCACGTGTTGTAATCTGGCATATTCATATTTTACAGTGTGACCAACTGACAAAATTTGCTATTTGTTTCCACGATTTTTTGATGAAATTCGCGACATTTTCCCTTGACCGTTTATCGAAATTCGTGAGTTTTTTCCGCAACTGATTGAGAAAATTTGCGATTTTTTTGCGCGATCATTTAACGAAAATCGCGATTTTTTGCGTAACCGATTGCTGAAATTTGCGCTTTTTTTCAGCGAACAATTGAAGAAAATCGCTGTTCGTTTCTGAGATATTTGACACAAATGAAGGAAAAATTCCCTGCAGGCCCGGCCTACAGGCGGAGGTAGATTTCGAAGTTAAGTATATTAATTGCACCAACAAAAACTAAATCATGAAAAACGCACTTTAACAGTTTAATCTGACCGCTTTTGACGATTTTTTATTTAATTTTTATATAATAGCTGGTTTTATTGGAATCATGTTAAGGCGGTATTAAAAAAAAATACTTTTCCATGCTCAACAACTCGAAATTTTCTGGCACATTTTCAGATTAATTTTTAATAGAAAATATACGAAACTTGCTGACGTGATTTTTGAAAAGATTTATAAGCGACATGTGTTTTTATTTTTCTTTCAAATAATTGAAATTTGATTAATAAACAATTATTTTCTCAGCAGGGCAATATTTTTCGTTTCTAACACAATCGCTTCGGGAAATTCTGTTCAAAATGCCCACTTTGACATCATTTTTTGAAATATATTCTGCCTTTATCAAAAAATCGATCATTACGGTACATTATATAGTTTCTGAAGAAGAGAATCTATCAACTGGACGCGTTTGAGAGCAAACATTAATTTAAAAATGAGTAAGAAAATAAGCAGTTTGGATTTGAATACATTCTTAATAAGATGATTTTTTTTCTTCATCCGCTATGTATTTTTAATTTGTTTTTGCTGTAAGAATTGCTGTAAGAAGATCTTATCAAAAACTTGCCTATATAAATGTTGAAGACAATATTAAGTAGATATATGATAAATTCATGGGGATTTTATATCTTGTGAATTGACGGAGTTATGGAAATTTTTCTTCTTCACCCCCCTTTTTTGTTTTCGTTTTTAATTTTTTTTGCAGTACGAATCGTCGAAATTGGTCCTATCAAAAACTTGTGAATATAAAAGTTGTAGATAATATTAAGAAGATGTATAATAAAATTAATTGGATTTGATATCTTTAGAATTGACGAAGTTATGAATTTTTTTCTCCAAAAAACCCTGCACCCCTTGAGCCCATTTTTAATTTTATCAAAAATCTGTGATACATAAATGTTTGGTCCTATTTTTAGAAGTAATAAAAACTTTAAACTGATTTGATATGTACAAAAATTAAGAAGTTATGGGGTTTTTTCGGTTTTCACAAAACCCCTCCCTATTTCCATCCCCTTGGCCCGATTTTGCCCATTAACGAACTTGACCGAGATTTTATGCCCCTTGATTTTATGTATCAGTCTGGAAGAGATTTGTGCAGAATTGTGGAAGTTATCGTGTCCAGAAGAAAGTGATATATATATATATATATATATATATATATATATATTAGGGTGGTCCTTAAAAAATTAACTTTTAAAATTTCTATGGGGCACCCTCCTATTTTGTTCTATGTATAAAATAAAGACTTCCACAAAAATTTCAAAATTTTAAAACATTTTTTAAGGGTCGCTACCAAGGTTTGAATATTTAAAAAAAAATTTAAAATTGACATATTTTGTAATCTGATAATAAATTATTAATACAAATCCATAGTCATTGCCAAATTGAGTCATGGTATGATATTAGGCTGTAAAGAATGTCATTTGTTTCAAGTTTCAACATATTTACACAGTCTATTTTCAAAACACAGACAGGAGTATTTCATGTCGACACTCCAATTCACCTCAACTTGGTGGCATTGTGAAAGGTAGAGAATCTGACATTCCCGCCTTCAAAAATAGTCCTCTGTTATTTTTTAATCTTAAATAGCTAAAATGCGTAGGAATTTACAAGATAATGTTTATAAATTACAGGATTTGATTTTTTTTATATTCGTAAAATATCGTACTAAATGGCCATATTTGTATCAAAAGCAGAGCACAAAACTTAAAAAACAAAGAGTTTTCGGCATGCGTTCTTTTGACTGTTCACTGGGATTGCAAAATTTTAGAAGACCTGAAATTGTAGACAGATTACCCATTATAGTTTCAGGTAAAAGTACTGACCATTAACTAGCTGTTCCAAAACTTCAATCAGGAACAGGTGAGGCAATAGCTTCTGCTGTTAATGAAACATTGGAGTTGTGGGGATTACAAGCAAGTATAATGTATGACTTTTGATATAACCTTTGTTAATACCCGATTATCAGGAGACGCTTGTGCTCTTCTGGATCAGAATATGAACAAAGAAATGATTTGACTTGCCATCATCACATCCTTGAAATTATGCTTGAGGAAGTTGTTGTTAAGTCTCTCGGAGTTTCAAACGGAACAGACATACTTTTATTGAAACAATTTAAAATTTCTTGGATGTCTATCGATCATGGCATATTTCAGACTCCCATAACTGACAATTTAATCAATGAAAAAAATAACACATAATGCGTCAGAAATTACAGAATTTGCTCACAATCTTTTTAATGATTTTTCAACCAAGGGACAATTACAAGGAACTGATAGAGCTTGCCATCATTTTCTTAGGAAGAGTTCCCGAAAGATGCGTTTACATTAGAGCGCCAGGTGGATTGTATCGGGTTCCATGGATGGTGAAGGCCATATACTCGCTCAAGATTTATTTATTTAGAAATCAGTTTAAACTCTCTAAGCAGGAAGAATCTGGAGCTCATCAAGTTTGCTCGTTTGTGGTGAAAATCTACATTCACAGCTGGTATCAGGCCCAATGATTTATTGCTCCTGAAGAACTTTAAAAAAGACGAAAACGTAAAATGAAATCATTTCTTTCTGTGCTTTGAAGAAGTTCCTAGGACATTTCTGTACTTCACAGAAGAACTAGTTACTTTTGCAGTTTTCGATGATAATGTCTTTTTTGAAAGTAAAAGAAAAATGGTGCATGCTTTTAAGAATGAAGAAAATTATGAACCCTTGAAACGTATACGTGCTGATCCTGATGTCATTCTCCAAAATGACTTGCAAAATTTTCTAACAAGCAGCACTCTGAGGTTTTTTTTTAAATTATAGATTTATCTTCACACTTTTTTGAAATAGACTAATTGGAATGAAAATGAATCTTACAAGACATGTAAAGCACTAGCGACTTCGGTCAAAGTTGTTAATGATGTAGCCAAAAGTGGGATAGCACTCATGGAGGAATATAATAAACTTCATACAAAAGATAAAGCACAAAAACAATATTTCAAGGATGTGATGATGGCAATCCAAATCATTTCTTTGTTCATATTCTGTTCCAAAAGAGTACAAGCTTCACTTGATAATCCGGTATTAACAAAGGTTATATCAAAACTCATACATTTTACTTACTCGGTACTACTCATGACTCCAATATTTCGTTATCAGCAGAAGCTATTGCCTCACCTGTTCCTGATTGAAGTTTTGAAACAACAAGTAACTGGTCAATACCTTTTCCTGAAAAGATAATGAGATACATTATCTTTTCTCATTATCTGAAAAGATAATGGGAATGTCTACATTTTCAGATCCTGAAATTCCTTCTAAAATTTTGAAAACCCAGTGAACAGTCAAAAGAACGCTTGCCGAAAACTCTTTTTTTAAGGTTTGGACTCTGTTTGCTCGGTTTCTGATACGATTATGTCCATTTAGTACGACATTTTATGGATATCAAATAATCAAATTCTACAATTTATAAACATTATTTTATAAATTTTTACGCATTTTAGCTATTAAGATTAAAAAATAATGGAGAATTATTTTTCAAGGCGGGTTGTTAGATTCTCTACCTTTCACAATGCTGCCAAGTTGAGATGAAATAGAGTGTAGACATGAAGTACTCCTGTCTATGTTTTGACAATAGACTGCGTAAATATGTTGAAACTTGAAAGAAATGACAGTCTTTGAAGCCTAATAACGTACCATGATTCAATTTGGTAATGACTATGGATTTGTATTAATAATATATTATTAAATTACAAAATATGTCAATTTTTCATTTTTTTTTAAATATTCAAACCTTGGTAGCGACCCTTAAAAAATGTTTTAAAATTTTGAAATTTTTATGGAAGTCTTTATTTTATACATAGAACAAAATAGGAGGGTGCCCCATAGAAAATTTAAAAGTTAATTTTTTAAGGACCACCCTAATATATATATATATATATATATAGATAGATAGATAGATAAAGTTTTTTACTGAGGGTGGTTTTGGGTCCTAGGGGTCATGATCGGTGTAGATCTGCAAAAATTTTTCAGAAATTCTAACATAGGAACGACGGCAATAGGTAGTATTTCATACGATATCTACCTAAAAAATCACGGGCTTCCTCGAAAATTAAAAAAATTCGCGGAAGAATCACATGCCTGTGAAATAATTAAAGTAGGAAAAATGCCAGCATTTTTACTATACGGGATTTTCTCATTTAGTGCGCGATTCGCACAATCCCGCATGGTGTTGCACCCCCCCCCCCCACACACACGCACACCATAAAAAACATATTTAAATGGCGCCCCTGCATCTGAGGATGGGAATTCGTGATGTAAGTATTCGCAGAAATACGATTGTCTTGTGGTTAATATGCATTACCCAGATAGCATGAACATTAGCAACAAGTTTAATTTTTTTTTCCTGACATTATCTCACCGTGACAAATTTGAATTGAGAAATTCGCAGAAAATTTCCCGCAAGGTATACCATCCCCTACTTACATGAGTAGTTTGTTGTGAAACTGATGGCAAGACTGTCTTTAATTCACGAAAGTGACGAAAGCAAAAAATCTCTCTGTTGATAGAATAGACAATCAGCACATACGCAGAAATTGTATTCGGTTGGTACCACTTTTTCTAAATGCTATACTTTATCAAATACCAAAAAAAGGCTCGTGTTGAAAAGTACAAATATTACCTTAACTTGTTTATGGTGAAGAAAACGATTCATGCACCTTCTGACGGTGTGTGTGTTCGCATCAGTAGACCTGGTCGGGTCTATGGACCCCTTCGAAAGGGTTAAACTTATAGTGTAACAGTTGTAAACAGATAGTGGGGCGTGGAGAGATTACTACTTTGCAGTAAGTTTGCAGTATTTTTGATTACTTTGCCGTTAATTTGCAATAAATTTGATATATCATGAATTTAACTTACACGACAAGTTAGCTGCAAGTTCAAAGTGTGGTGACTTCGGCGTTTGCGTTATCTTGCTGTAGTCTTGTTATGAACTTTCAGTCTTGTCATGTTGAGCTTACTGCAACTTTTCAAGTTTTTAAAGCCAGACTGCTGCAAATTTTCAGAAAATTAAAAACGCTATCTGGGTATGAGGGTTTTATGTTAAAAAAAGTGAGGATTTTTTTTATACCCGAATTTTTGGGCTGATGATCGATAAAAAAAAAATTTTGAACTGAATGCCTTAAATTTGCGAAAATTTCGGAAAAGAATCACCCCAGATAGCATGAACAATTGCAGCAAGATTATTTTTTTTCTTGATATTTTCTTGTCACGACAAATTTGAAGTAATAATATTGCCGCAAGGACACTACTAGGTAAACGGAATATAATCAATTGCTTCCTTGCAACGCAATTTTGCTCTAAAACTGATACAACATTGTCATAAAATAACGACGTAAGCGAATTGTTGGAAGGAGAACAGATTTATACGCGCATGCGTAGGAATTTGACAAAGACAAAATTACAACACTTCTTTATCTTCCATGATTAGCAGCGCCATTGGATTAGCGTTCAAGTAAAGAACCCAGATATAAAGGTATTTATTATTTTAATTATTCAAATGTGATTCGGATATTTTTGTATTTTCTCTGTACAAACTACAACTTATTTTGTACAGAAATTCTAATAAATTATTTGTTTGTTTGTTTGTTTGTTTTATTGGACACATACATCAGACTTGTGTGCTTGACAACAAGGTCCGCTTATAAGTCATCGTCGATATACAGGGACGAGATAGCACAATGAAATTTACAACACAGAGAATTTTAGGTAGTTTCGTAAGAAATACTACCTATTGCAGTCGTTACCATTGTGCGACTTTTGAAAAATTCCTTCATAACTTTTCATTATATGACCCTAGGAACCCAAAACCACCCCCACTTAAAAGTTTATTATATATATATATGTATGTATGTATGTACTAAATTTTGTCCGCACGATAAAAGTCGCAATTATGCACGGATCGTCTTTTAACTCGCCAACAACTTTGAGATGGCTAATATGTCGGCAGGGATTGAAAATGGGCAAAATCGGCCCAAGGGAATGGAAATGGGTGGGGGGTTAAAAATTTTGAATACCGTCTTAACAAGATTCTGATAAAACCAGCTCTTAAACAACAATGACAGGAAAAAATAAATATTTTTCGTTATAGCAGTTGCCAACAATTAAAAAAAAAAACAAAATTTTCACCACAACAATTGTTTCACTATTGCAAGAATTTCACGTGAAAAAATAAATTAAATAAATAGTTTGACGAATTGAAAACAAATTGAATATTACGTCATAAGTTTTCTAGAGCAAGATTTCAGCATGGAAACTCAAAATGAAATAAATAGTTTGACGAATTAAAAAAACTATGTATATAAATATGTTGCCTCATATTAGAAATATAATGGACCTCAGCAGGTGAATATGTAACGTCATGTGAGTTTGAAGAAACGTATCAAAACATGATAAAAACCCGACTACGGAAATATTAAGATATTTTAACACTTTGAGGTTCTCTGAATTTGTTTTAGCCATTTTTAAACCTATCCCATATACATGCGTGTGTGTATTCGTGTATATTAGAATTTTCATAAAATGTTTAGCTCCCTAGAGTTCATTCTTACTGAAGGAAATGGGTTTATCTCTAATCTTGATTTAAGTTTTGTTGGTGAATTTAGTACTTAACATCGAAATCTACCTCCGCCTGTAGGCCAGAGCCGGCAGGGATTTTTTACATCCGGGAGCTCCACAAAGACTCTAATAAATTAAAAAGTTATGTTTATTTACTGAGGAATGCTTACATTTTTAAAATAGTTTGTTTTTGGTTCATGTTAAGGCATTATTGAAAATTTTAATTTTTAAATGAATTTTTCTCAACTTTAAGGGGAATTTCTAAGATATCGTTTTAATTAATATTTGCTTTTTTTCTTGCTATTCCCGCCGATCGAGCAGTGTTGAATTCAAATATTTTTCTCCGGGAGCAATTTCTGCGGCTCTGGGGGGGGGGGGGACATTTTAGAGATTCGGTGTGGAAACTGCTTATTAAAAAGCATAAAAACTCAAATCTTCCGGGGGGAATGCCCCTCCTCTTGAATTCAGCAGTGCGTTCGAATGTATTTTTAAATTTAAATTATCTTTTCATGGCCATTAAACCCTTTTCTCTATATAAATATTAAGTATTTTAAACAGTTTCTTAGTGTGCTATTCTCCATGCTTCTTATCATGGACTTCTATTGTATCGCTATTTTCTAATTTTTATTAAAGTTATTAACAGTATTTCCTTCCGGCGTCAGTTTTATTTAATTCTTTAAAAATTTCTCTTTTCTTTTGACATAACTGCTTGTTAATCGGATGTGTATAAGTCTTTTTATTTCCTATTTTTCTTAAATTTTAAATACGAATATTTTGAAATTGTTAATTTTTCGCGTCAGCAAACCTGGTCTTGAAATGTGCCGGAGCAAATCGGAACAATATTCCGGTTCGTAAAATTATGCCAAATATTGATCTGGTTTGCTGTGTTGTAATCGTAAAAAAATCAGAGTCTGTACGCTGAAGTCATGAACGTCATGTCTAGAGTATATACGATATAGCATTACTCGAGAAACCGGGGGTATAAAGAGCTTTTTTAAAAAATCCAGAAGGTATACGGCTTATACCTCCGTATACCCTCCAATACACTCCGGCTGGTTTGTGAAATTATGGTAAATAAATATCGTTCCGACTCGTTAGTTAAAACATATTATTATTATAGTTTTATACATATAGCTTTTATTTGCTGACTATAACTTTTTTGATTATTTTGAATTTTGAATGCATTTTTTAAAATTGATTTTTATTGTTAGACATAAATTTGCCTAAAACTTAAAAAAAAAAATTGTCAAACTTTGAAAAATAGATTTCCGGCTCGTGAATTTTTCCATTTCGAGTCCTGCCGCAAACAATTGTACTGAAACTTGATTGGTAAGTTTTTTTTTTTGCAATGAATTAGAGCTAAATAACTAAAATGCAATGTATAATCACTTAAACCCTCCATCCCTCACCCCTCCACCCCCCCCCCCCCAAAAAAGTTATAAAATAGTTTTATGTGACACTTAAAACCTCGGATACCATAGCACCAAAATATTATTTTAATAGTTACAAAATATTTTTTTGTGATAATTAAAACTTTGGACCTTAAAACCTTAATTCCATTGTTATATTGTTAATCTCAG
Source organism: Maratus speciosus (assembly GCA_963932465.1). Taxonomy (NCBI): domain Eukaryota; kingdom Metazoa; phylum Arthropoda; class Arachnida; order Araneae; family Salticidae; genus Maratus; species Maratus speciosus. The sequence continues at coordinate 7,692,742 of OZ010787.1, forward strand.
ATTGGAAGACTATTTATTCGTGTTATTATTAAAGATGTTTCGTTTTGAATCCTTTTTCACGTGTAAAATAGTGTTCAACTGCATCTTTATTTATTATTTTCTTCTATGATAACAATCTTTAATAAAATGTAATACTTAAAAACCGACACTAGTCACCCGAAGTAAAATTTAACATTCAAGCTAATGTTAATTCTATGGACAGTTCTTTGCATATTTCGGGCTCACATTTTAATATTTTTTAATATTATTTTTTGCATAGGATACATCTGGTTGATATATACAGGGTGTCCGGTCTCAACGGTGTCCAATGGCTAATTCCTAAACCGTTAGTCATAGACATATAGTTCCAATTACAAAAATGTTTTAAATCGGGTAAAGAAATATTTTAAAAGCGATTTGGGTCAATAAAAACATTTCTTAAAAAAATACGAAATTTAAATTTTTATACGGTCCCCCGGTCCTATAAGTTATATTTAGTGAAATTTTCCTTTTACACTAACAAGTAATACAAAAAAAGTCCCGTTATTCTACGATTAAAATTGACCGAGTAATAGCCGTTTAAAGTTGGAGCATATTTTTTGCTGCAAATTGGGGGTCATTCACAAATTTAGTCGAAATATAATTTCGTCAGATATAAAAAAATATTTGGGAGTAAAATTAACATTGCAATATAAATTTGAAATCGTTAATCATTCTGGCATATTAATGGAAAATATACAATTTGTAATAAACATTTAAGAAGAAAGAAAAAACAGAATTTTTGTTAAATAAAATGATTCTGAATTAACAGCCTCAGTTCTTTACAAAATGATACGTATTTTAAAATATTATTAGATTGCACAAACCTGCAAAAGTTGGGTTATGTCATGTTTTTTAGCTTTTGATAATTGATTCTTATATTTTCTGTACCGCTGAATCCGAAATTGACCTTCATTTTAACTATCATATCAGGACTTTTCGCAAACTGCAAATTTCAAAGTTAAGAAGTTCAATGTTAAAATTGAATTTTTCCCCCCATCTCATCGGACCACTCAGCTGTTTAGCTGTAAGAATCCCAGGATAAGCAAAAATATCGAATAAATTTTTTAATCAAATTAAATAAAATAAAATAAAAAATGTTTTACATATGTCTTATAGTATGAGATTTTCGCTATATTTTAACTTACACATTTGCGATTTGCAAAAAAATTCTAACATAATGGTTAAAAATTAAAGTCATGTTCAGATTCAGTGCTAAAAAACGCGTAAAAATCAATTATCAAAAGTTAAAAAACACAACCATCTCCTCTACTTGTATTCGATTTTTGTTATTCTTTAAATTTGAAAATTTATGATTTGCGAAATATCCTGACATGATGGTTAAAAATTAAGGTAATTTTCGGATTCAGTGTTAAAAAATACTTAAAAGTTAACCCAACAATCGCAGTCTTGTATTATCTAATCTAAAACTTCTTCTTAAACTCCTTGGCAGAAATCTATCCGAAATTTTTTGTGTTATCCTGTAAAATAAGGATAAATGGTAACCACCGAAAATCTTAATAATATTAGATTGTTATCGGATTTGCGCCAGTATGTAAATGCAATGTCGATCGGATATTTAAAAGTGGGTTAAAGTTCGAGTACAAATTTTGAACTGGAAAAACATACATACGATTGTTGAAATAACATAAAAACTTATAAAAAAAAACATAATTTTTGTTAAAAGAAATCATAAGAGAAACAGTCTCAAATCCTGACAAAATAAAACATATGTTATTTTAGCCAATTTGAGACTTAATCATAATACTTGTAGGATTTTTTTTCAAAGCTCAGATACACATGAAGTAAGATCTTCGAATACTTTAAACACTTGGTATATGATCCCTCAAAGCCGAGCCGAACTCATTTGTTTTCAGAGTAGAAAAGTGGCATAAGTCATGCATTTTTAAAGTTCCATAACTCGCTCAATTTTAGCGTTATATGAATGGGACTTTTTTTGTCTTACTTGTCAGTGTAATAGGAAAAAATTACTAAATATAACTTATAGGACCGGGGGACCGTATAAAAATTTAAATTTCGTAATTTTTTAAGAAATGTTTTTATTGACCCAAATCGCTTTTAAAATGTTTCTTTACCTGATTTTAAACATTTTTGTAATTGGAACTATATGTCTATGACTAACGGTTTAGGAATTAGCCATTGGACACCGTTGAGACCGGACACCCTGTATAGTTGTGCAATTGAACCTTTTCGAGCTTTTATGCTATTTTTTATATGCAGATACTTTCAATTTTGAAACCTGTTCTGAAAGTGAAACTGTACTCATAAAAAAGAAAAATGTAACCAAAATCGAAAAAGTACAAAAGCTCAACAATATATGGGGCATTCTCACAATCTTTTGACTTTTATGTCCCTGAATAATAAATTTTATTTTAATACATTTTTTTGTGTTTTTTTTTTTATTTCATATACTGGGGTACATTCCATTGCATGACTGCATAACAATATTAACGAGATAAATAAGTTTTGGACGATGTTGGGGGTCCAAATACCAGGAAAACTCCTATACCGTCCCGTGCCCCTGATGCTGATTTTTAAATTTGGAGCTGTCTGTATAAAATTGTTTCAATAAAAGCAATTCGATGTAATTTTTTTCCGAAACTGGGACAATTGTTTAATATAAATATTGTGCAAAAAATTAACCTGCACACATATTTACGGTTGATAATTTTGGTTGATATTATTTTTTTAACTCTGTCTCTGGGTTTTTCATCCTTACCGTCCCTCTTGCTAAACTTATACAGAAAATCACTTCAGATGCAGCCACAGAATTTTTTTTCAAGTTTTTTTCTCATGCAGAAGTATGCTAGAGAAAGAATGTCTAAAATTCTTTGACAGGAAATTTACTGCAGAATTTAAATCAGCATTTAAATATCAATTTCAAGATCGTGTCTTTATTGGTAGTCTTACCGTCCCCACGGTTTATTTCTGCACTTTTCGAGGTAAATTAAGAAAAAAAAAATTATTTAATCCAATGTTAACAACTGTTTCTCTTAATCAATGAACATTGTGGCTATCACTTAGTCTTAACATGATTTTCCTAAAAATAGGTGATAATTATCCTTACCGTTCCATCCTTACAGTCCCTTTTTTTCCCATTTCGTCCCTTTTCTCCTATACCGCCCCCCCCCCTTTTTTTTATCTTACCGTCCCTTCTTTAACACCCCTTTAAGACAATGTTATACAAAAATTCTGTATTAATAGTACTACATTTTTATTATTTCTTATTTGAGTGTCCTGTGGGTACTATGCAAATTCATTATAAGTAAAAATTTAGAAGAAAATAAAAAGTTATAGTGGTAAAATGGTAAGGAAAATTAAACTCGCAAGTTTAACTTAAACCGCAGTTAAATAAAAAAAATTTCGCTGCTGACCATTTTTTCTTTATTTTGAATCATTAAGGCATTTGTCTATCATATTAAAATGTGATTTTAGCATGTTTAATTTCACTAGATTTTTATTCCCGAAAGTCAAAAGATTGTGAGAATGCCCCATATATACTCGTAGTCCTCAGGTATCCTATGCAAATATATATATTATTTAAGCTGTATAGCATTTTAGCTGTAAAGGTTTCTCCCATATACTAACGTTAACGTTCGAGTTTCTTCGCGTGACTAGTGTAAGTTATGTATAATTATGTAGTGGGTTAAGTATATGTATATGCAGTGTTATGAGACTAATTCAGTTACGCGAAAACACGCCGTTCGCTAATATTAATACAATGGGAGAATTTTCTAAAGGTATTTTCGTTTGCATTTTAATATTTTAATTTTTTTTTGTATTTGAAAGCTGAGGTGGATCTGTACAAAGGTCCTTTTGCACTTTTTATATTTTGTTTACAAGTATTTTTAATTAGAACACTTTCACTTTCGGAATCGGTTTCGAAAGTGAAAGCATCCTCATAAAAAAATCCTGCAAACAAAATCGAAAAAGTAAAAAACGGTCTTTTTTGAGATCGACTTCAGCTGTCATATGCGAAAAAAACAAGTTGGAAATTGCTCGTCAAACGTGGCAAATGAGGTGCGTTCTTACTATAACTAGTTTTATAAATATTTTTTGCACCACATATTCTACTGAATGTATATTTTAGTGCACTTCATAAGTGCATATCAATTTCATTCTCTTCGAAAGGCTGTAACATCATTAAAATGTACTTACAATAATTTTTTCCCATTGGCCGTAATGTAACGGAAAAATTTAACTGCCCCTGTAATTAAACTATGCATCTGATTTTCACAAAATTTAAAATAACTCGACAAAATTTTGAAACAATTATATATTTAAAATTTCATACCATTCGGTTGAGTAGTTTTTTCTCTGTTATATGCGGACGGACAGACAGACGGACCGAACGACGACTATAGGTGTTACGTATTTATATAATTATGAACGCACCTAAAAATCATTTAAAAATAATCAAATGAAAACGAGATATTTTTTAAAATTTCTCCCACATAATTAACATTACCGAACAAGTGTTTTCACGTGACTGAAATAGCCTGTTACACTAGTCATGTGGAGAAATTCTAACGCTAATGTTAATCCTATGGGAGGAGTCTTTACAGATTTCTCGCTTGCATTTTAATACTTTTAAAAGAGTTTTTGTATAGGGTACCCCCATGTCGAAAACTTTTATCGTGCATTTGTACTTTTTCGATTTTGGTTGCAGTTTTTTATATAACTACAGTTTCATTTTCAGCGCCGTTAAACCTACGAGACAAATCTTTACAGATTCGTCCCATCTTGTTCACATTTTAATATATTTTTAAGTGATTTTTTTCGGATAGGATACCCGAGGTCGAAATAAATTGTTGTGCGTTTGTTCTTTTTTGGTTTTGGTAACAGTTTTTCAATATGCGGACACTTTCACTTTCGGAAGAGGTTGGAACCTGTTCTGAAAGTGAAACTATTTTCGTATAAAAAAACTGTAACCAAAATCGAAAAAGAACACAAACGCTAACATTAGATATCGACCTCAGGTATCCTGGAAAAAAATCAAGTAAAAATATTAAAACGCAAGCGATAAATTTGAAAAGATTTTAACCATAGGTTGAACATTAGTGATCAAATTTCTTCGCGTGACTAGTGTAAGACCCTTTACGCGGAAAAACTCAAGTTAAATCTATGAAAAAAATCTTTACAGATTTCTCACTCGCATTTTAATATTTTTAAATAATTTTCGTTAAACAGGATACCTGAGGTCGATATCTATTGTTGTGAGTTTGTACTTTTCTATTTTGTTTGCATTTGTTGTTTTTTTATATGCGGATAGTTTCACTTTCACAACGCGTTCCAACCAGTTCCAATAGTGAAAATGTCCGCATAAAAAAAAAAAAAAAAAAAAAACTGAACAAAATCGAAAAATTACAAACGGACAACTATATATATCGACCTCAGGTATCCTATGCATATATTTCTCTCTCATTTAAGCTGTATAAATTTATCACTGTGAAGATTTCACCCAAGTAGATAATATTTGCCGGTTCTGCGCCAGCGGCACGGCGGCACGACCTTGAATGACCTCTGCATGCTGTTTGAAGGTTATGCGGCGTAGGTGAAGGTCATACTCTGGGAGGCGGGGTCAAGGTGATGCGTCATCTTATAGTATGAGGGGTTATTTTGAGTTTGATTTTTTTTTAATGATAATTAATTTTAATTGGGGACTTTAACTTTTTTCGGGGTAATTTTTGAAGATAGAAATTTTTGTGAGATTGATTTTTTTTTCTGACCGTACTACAGTACGAGGGGTTATTTTAAGTTTGATTTTTTTTAATGATAATTAATTTTAATTGGGGGACTAACTTTTTTCAGGGTAATTTTTGAAGATTGAATTTTTGGGAGATTGATTTTTTCTCTTACTGTACTACAGTATGAGGGGTAATTTTAAGTTTTTTTTTTTTTTACTAATGATAATTAATTTAAATTGGGGGACTTTAACTTTTTTCGGGGTAATTTTTGAAGATTGAATTTTTGGGAGATTGATTTTTTTTTCTTACCGTACTACAGTATGAGGGGTAATTTGTACTTTTAAAAAATTAATTAAGAATTTTTAATTGGGAGACTTTAATTTTTGGGAGTAATTTTTGAGATAGGTTTTTTTTGTGACATTTATTTTTTAGCACACTTGAATTTTCGGTGTTTTTACTGGCAACGATTTTTAATTTGGGAACTTTCAAATATTTTTTTTTTCGCGATTTTCCTTTAGCAATCGAATTTTAAATATTCATTAAACATTTTAATTGGGAGACTTTATCTTTTAACGCAAATTTTTAGATAAAAATGGAATTTTAAACATAAATTGGATGAGGGGACTTTACGCGATTCAATTTAGTGACGTATGCGCTTGACTATTAATTAAAATTTTGAATGATTGTGAATTTTTGTTATTTAGTGTTAGAATTTTTGTCTGCAAATTTTTAAATAGTACTGCCCCCACCCGTGGCTGAGAGGTTATGCTCACGAAGCTAATAGACGTGAAGTGCGGGGTTCGATCCCAATCGCGCCCGTCGGCCTAATCGTTCGGAGTTTTCTTCGAACCATGGATTTGCATGCGTAAATTCGGGTTAGGTTCCCTAAGAAAGACCTTCACGAAGGGCACTCCCCCCTTTTTTCCTAGTGTAGATAATTAATCGAGCCCGTCGGCCTAATCGTTCGGAGTTTTGTTTGAGTCATGGATTTGCATGCGTAAATTTGGGTTAGGTTCCCTTAGAAAGACCCACACGAAGGGCACTCCCCCCTCGGGCCTAGTGTAGATAATCGCCCGTCAAAATCAACCAACCTTTTAAAGGTAAGGTATAACTATGTTGGTACACGATTTGTTATGGAATTTTTAGGTTTGTATGTATTGCTTTATACATTTGAAATAGTATTAAAAAAAAAAAAAAAAACATGAAATGTCCTTCATAAAGATATTAGGAAATTTACCTACCACCCCTAAATGAATTTATATTTGTAAAATACAGGGTTACCTATTAAACGGTCCGTTTGAATTTGTCCCTTCAAATTTTATTGACGCATGTTTTCGAAAAGTTTCATATTTTTTAAAACTAGAAAATCGATTTTTAAACGAAGCGCTTTTTAAACATACATAATTTTTGAACGTTTTTATCGAAACACTTTGAATTTTTAATAAGATTTTGGAAAAAACGCACTTTTGACAAATTTTCGCTAATAATTGCGCTTTTTAGAATAAAACTGTTAAATACAAAAATTTAGCAAAAATTTAACACACTTACTTTACTTAAAATGACTTTCAGAGCCTAAAAAACGCGTGCTTCTGTAGGAAAATGTCTACTATACTGAACCGTGGTCATCGTGCGTTATCTTTGGGAACACTCAGAAGTGAATCACTTTATCTAGATAAGGGGTTTTCCTTTTTATCGTGATAGGATATTAGATTTTAATTTCGATTGACTAATGGTGGGGTACAAATTAAGATTTTCAAATAATTAATTTAAGATTTTTATTATCTCACTGATAGCGAATTTAATGAATGAATAATTAATATTACGTCACACAAAACGAATTTTTTGAATAATTATGATTTAATATTGCGTCACAATTTTTAAATGATTTTATTAATATAAAATTTTTATCCAATTGGGGGTCATTTTTTCTTATAGATTTATTTTAAATAAAATTGGAATATTCATTTAGTAATACTATATTAACAATTTAATGCATGTGCGACATTTCTTTTGGATAAAATTAAAACTATTTTCTAATGAGACCTTTAAAAACGGATACTTTTTTAACTGATTCATTAACCGCGAGAATACTTCAAACATGTCCTTGATGAGTCATCACGAATAACACTCGAAAACATGAAAGTTTTAATAAATATATTGAGGTTTATGAAAAGTAACACTTATTGAAATTTATTTAATATTTGAAATAAACATTACGCGCAGTGACCGTTACGCATACATTTTAAAATATAGATCTAGTTCAAATTTTACTAAGTTTCGTAATGGAGGTCACGTTATACCCTAACCAATCATACTATTTAGTCAGGGATTGCTATTTTGGAATTATCTAAATTAGTTACAAAACTTCTCATTTTTTAATAACTACACTAATCATAAGTCTTGTTTAATCAAATAAATATAATTTTTATCGTTTTTGTTACTTAACAAGATATAAATACCTTATACATATGCTATATTGATTCTGGTTTAGTTTAGTGCATATAAATTTTAACTAATATTTTTCTTTTAGTAGATATAACAATATTCGCCAACATATATATATATTTTTAACATTATTCAAATTTCGCACAAACATTTAAATAATTTTGGAAAAAATATTTCATTTTTAGAAGATTAACCATAATATTAATTTTAAAGCTCTTAATTCTTTTTTAATTGAGGTAGTACGATAGAAAATTAATATATTCGACACAATAAAGAAATTACTAATTCATATTAACAATGATTTTAAGCATTATGTTAAAATTCGAGATTTTTCATTTACAAATAATTTGAAAAATAAAACATTTAAAAGTAAATTGACTTACTTGTATTAATTTTCCATCTAAATCCAAAAGGCTTTCAAACAGAAACAACACACCACATACAGTTTTGTGTCACTATATGAAATGAATTAGGATTTTTCACCCTAATCTCTTATCTCTGGGGTAATTCCTAGAACTGACTCATGCGATTCGCACAATATTACATCGTAATTTGAATCTAAGAACAGTGTTAATGAATTTAATATGAAGCGTTATTAATAAGGGATTAAATATAATGTGTAATTAATAAGGGATTTAGTTAATTTGTTTCGTTATTAATTAAAACCTGAATATAATTATGTCTTTTTAAGTCTTATTTAATAGAATAGGAATACTTTTAAAATTTTCAGGAGGTTTTTTTCAGAAACACTTTTTAAGAATACTTTTCTTAATGAATGTCTAATTAACATTTTTTAAATTAATTAATTAATACGTAATTAAATTTTCAAAATTAAAATAAATATAAAATAGAAGAGAAATTCTTTTCAAATTTATTAAGCAAAATACAAGTTATTATTAGGTAATATTTCAAATTGCTGCAATTTTTAAACATGTTGAGTTATCACTGAGAACTTAATATCGAGGTATTTGAATAGTAATGCTAATCAGAATTTGAAAAAAAAGAAAAATAGTAAAAATAATTTTGATATTAACTAACTTGCATAACTTGCTACAAACATGACTTTCTTTTGAACACACTAGAATGGGATTGAACTTTTAAAGACATATTTATCTCACATATTTTAAATAAAGACTTGTGCTAAATTTTCAACGAAAATATTTCTCATTTTAAAGTTAACTTCTTTCATTGAAAAAGTTCTATACTTGGAAATTTCACATACAAATTTTTCTCACATGGAAAAAGACTCAAGTAATTGTATTAGAATAAAAACTTATCATATGAAAATTTTACTTGTGTAAATTGTATTTAAAAAAAAACTTATATTAAAATTTTTTATAAGTTAATTATTATTATTAAATCTATGTCTCCCACCACTCACTTTTTTTATAAATAAATATTTATCACTTTTTAATGGAAACAAGGATGGTAGGTAAACCTTTCGTTTTATATTTTAAAATTAATATGAGCCTTTTCTTTTCAGTGCGACTCCTTCAAATTTAAAACCCTTTGAAAGCTTTTATAGGGATAACATAAAAAAATCGAAGTCTCCCATTTCACCAATAAAGGATTTGTACTAAATACACTACAGACATTCTTGTTTTAACATGATTTGAAAAATTTTAATTCAAGTTCTTTTGAAAACTTTACTTATTTCATAGGGAGAAAAAAAAAACATGCATTTATAAATTTTTAGTTTCACATATTACACACTAAATAAAATATATATTAAGATAAAACATTTGCAAACTTATTTATAAAAAGGAAAGACATAACCTTATTTCACTTTTTCGTTAAGCATATTTTTAATTCACAAGCAGGCTTCACACATATTACTTAGCACACAAGTTACTTCAGCGAAAAAAATCCCCTTTCCTTATCTAAATGATTCATACCTCCCTCATGAATACGTTATACAAACGATGTATTAGTTTAATGAATATAAATTTTAACTGAATCCTTTAAACTTTATTTGATAACATTCGATCATTTTTATATTTCAAAACGAAGAAAAATTATTGAATATCACCTAACAAGCATATACTTTTACACTAACATGTTATAAAAACACTTCTCAATATTCAAATTTTATGATATTTCGACATCTTTCGCCAAGCTTTTTAAGAATGAAAGACTATTTCGTTAGAATATTTAGCTTTTTGTATACAATTTTAGCAATAAATACATAATGCACTCAACTTTACTTTGTCATTAAACATTAAATTAATCCATCGCATAGCAATTCAAACTTAGGATTTTTTTATTTAGGGTAGATAAGTATACATGTATATATATATATATATATACATGTGCATATATGTGTGTCTGTGTGCATTTGTTAATGGGGGAAAAATTTAAAAGGTATACACATTGAAAGTTAATAAAATTATTTAAAAAAATTTATAAAAATATTTCAAGAGAGTATTAAACATTTTAAGACAGTATTAAAGATTTGAACAACTGATAAAAATGCTTTGAAAAACATTTAAAATTATTTAAAATGTTTTTTTCATATTTTAAAGTAAACAAATTTTAATACATCTATGTACATACAGGCATTTGAGCTATATACATACATGCATTTGACCTATGTTAACAGAGCAAATGTTTTATATATTTCGATGCTATTTCCAAGTTAGTCAATTTATACTTTTTGAATATGCATATACATATATTTGTAAATTTTAATGTTTTCTCTTAAAACTGACTAGTTATTTATCCTAGCATTATCCTATTATTATCCTAGTTATTTATCCTACATTTATTAACACAAAAAAACCAACTGCTTTTCAAACGACTGTGTGATTATCAAAACAACCCAAATCCTTTTATCTACACATATGCAAACATTTTAATAAACTAGAGGTCACATTTTCAATCGAATAAAACAATGACTAATCAAATAGGTTTTATCCTAACTTAAATTATACCTTTTATGTGATATTGCTAAACATGCTACTACAATGTCTAATCAAATAGGTTATGTCCTAACTTAAATGATACCTTTTTTGTGACATCGCTAAACAAACTTCTAACTTGTAAAAATAGCATGATAACTTGTTTTCACTAGACAAACTTAATAATTTTCGTAGGTTTTATAAAATAATCGACATGTTTGGTTATCTCTCATCATAGTTTTCTAAAATATATCCAAAAAAGTTTGCTACTATTAAAAAACATGCTTTTAATTCAGATAGTTTTCACTCTTATTATTTAAAAACATATAACACAAAATATTTTTATTAAATAATCACTATTTTTCACAAGTTTGCAATATTTATATGCTAACTAGGGTTAGTAGTATTCAGACTTGAAAATATCTTTATAGATTAAACATGAAAATTTATATGTCTGACAATCCTTTGACTACTTTTAGTTAAAGTTCGTGTCATGAAATATAACCGCAAAGCTTAAAATTATACTTTGCAGTTTTTTAACTATTAAAAATTAATGTTTTAAAATTCATTAAAATTTGAAAAATTATTAAATACTATTACATTTTAATTTTTAAATTCATTTTTATATAAAAACACACAAAATAATAATACTTATCTAATATGGCAGCTAGCAGTCTTAAGCGCAACTTTCTCTTTCAAAAACTAAAAACGAAATGAATAATTCTAAGTCCTTATCAGCTAATCTTATCAACTGATTAGATCTAGTCACGTGGTATATGATAACGTCATTAGTGATATCATATACCACGTGATGGGGATTCCCGATCACGTGATAACCCCTACGTCATTAGTGATAAAACGTCATTAGTGATATCATATACCACGTGATGGGGATTCCCGATCACGTGATAACCCCTACGTCATTAGTGATAAAACGTCATTAGTGATATCATATACCACGTGATGGGGATTCCCGATCACGTGATAACCCCTACGTCATTAGTGATAAGTGATGACATATATCACGTGACTAGATCTAATCAGTTGATAAGATTAGCTGATAAGGACTTAGAATTATTCATTTCGTTTTTAGTTTTTGAAAGAGAAGGTTGCGCTTAAGACTGCTAGCTGCCATATTAGATAAGTATTATTATTTTGTGTGTTTTTATATAAAAATGAATTTAAAAATTAAAATGTAATAGTATTTAATAATTTTTCAAATTTTAATGAATTTTAAAACATTAATTTTTAATAGTTAAAAAACTGCAAAGTATAATTTTAAGCTTTGCGGTTATATTTCATGACACGAACTTTAACTAAAAATAGTCAAAGGATTGTCAGACATATAAATTTTCATGTTTAATCTATAAAGATATTTTCAAGTCTGAATACTACTAACCCTAGTTAGCATATAAATATTGCAAACTTGTGAAAAATAGTGATTATTTAATAAAAATATTTTGTGTTATATGTTTTTAAATAATAAGAGTGAAAACTATCTGAATTAAAAGCATGTTTTTTAATAGTAGCAAACTTTTTTGGATATATTTTAGAAAACTATGATGAGAGATAACCAAACATGTCGATTATTTTATAAAACCTACGAAAATTATTAAGTTTGTCTAGTGAAAACAAGTTATCATGCTATTTTTACAAGTTAGAAGTTTGTTTAGCGATGTCACAAAAAAGGTATCATTTAAGTTAGGACATAACCTATTTGATTAGACATTGTAGTAGCATGTTTAGCAATATCACATAAAAGGTATAATTTAAGTTAGGATAAAACCTATTTGATTAGTCATTGTTTTATTCGATTGAAAATGTGACCTCTAGTTTATTAAAATGTTTGCATATGTGTAGATAAAAGGATTTGGGTTGTTTTGATAATCACACAGTCGTTTGAAAAGCAGTTGGTTTTTTTGTGTTAATAAATGTAGGATAAATAACTAGGATAATAATAGGATAATGCTAGGATAAATAACTAGTCAGTTTTAAGAGAAAACATTAAAATTTACAAATATATGTATATGCATATTCAAAAAGTATAAATTGACTAACTTGGAAATAGCATCGAAATATATAAAACATTTGTTCTGTTAACATAGGTCAAATGCATGTATGTATATAGCTCAAATGCCTGTATGTACATAGCTATGTATTAAAATTTGTTTACTTTAAAATATGAAAAAAACATTTTAAATAATTTTAAATGTTTTTCAAAGCATTTTTATCAGTTGTTCAAATTTTTAATACTGTCTTAAAATGTTTAATACTCCCTTGAAATATTTTTATAAATTTTTTTAAATAATTTTATTAACTTTCAATGTGTATACCTTTAAAATTTTTCCCCCATTAACAAATGCACACAGACACACATATATGCACATGTATATATGTATATATATACATGTATACTTATCTACCCTAAATAAAAAAATCCTAAGTTTGAATTTCTATGCGATGGATTAATTTAATGTTTAATGACAAAGTAAAGTTGAGTGCATTATGTATTTATTGCTAAAATTGTATACAAAAAGCTAAATATTCTAACGAAATAGTCTTTCATTCTTAAAAAGCTTGGCGAGAGATGTCGAAATATCATAAAATTTGAATATTGAGAAGTGTTTTTATAACATGTTAGTGTAAAAGTATATGCTTGTTAGGTGATATTCAATAATTTTTCTTCGTTTTGAAATATAAAAATGATCGAATGTTATCAAATAAAGTTTAAAGGATTCAGTTAAAATTTATATTCATTAAACTAATACATCGTTTGTATAACGTATTCATGAGGGATGTATGAATCATTTAGATAAGGAAAAGGGATTTTTTCGCTGAAGTAACTTGTGTGCTAAGTAATATGTGTGAAGCCTGCTTGTGAATTAAAAATATGCTTAACGAAAAAGTGAAATAAGGTTATATCTTTCCTTTTTATAAATAAGTTTGCAAATGTTTTATCTTAATATATATTTTATTTAGTGTATAATATGTGAAACTAAAAATTTATAAATGCATGTTTTTTTTTTTTCTCCCTATGAAATAAGTAAAGTTTTCAAAAGAACTTGAATTAAAATTTTTCAAATCATGTTAAAACAAGAATGTCTGTAGTGTATTTAGTACAAATCCTTTATTGGTGAAATGGGAGACTTCGATTTTTTTATGTTATCCCTATAAAAGCTTTCAAAGGGTTTTAAATTTGAAGGAGTCGCACTGAAAAAAAAAGGCTGATATTAATTTTAAAATATAAAACGAAAGGTTTACCTACCATCCTTGTTTCCATTAAAAAGTGATAAATATTTATTTATAAAAAAAGTGAGTGGTGGGAGACATAGATTTAATAATAATAATTAACTTATAAAAAATTTTAATATGATAAGTTTTTTTTTAAAATACAATTTACACAAGTAAAATTTTCATATGATAAGTTTTTATTCTAATACAATTACTTAAGTCTTTTTCCATGTGAGAAAAATTTGTATGTGAAATTTCCAAGTATAGAACTTTTTCAATGAAAGAAGTTAACTTTAAAATGAGAAATATTTTCGTTGAAAATTTAGCACAAGTCTTTATTTAAAATATGTGAGATAAATATGTCTTTAAAAGTTCAATCCCATTCTAGTGTGTTCAAAAGAAAGTCATGTTTGTAGCAAGTTATGCAAGTTAGTTAATATCAAAATTATTTTTACTATTTTTCTTTTTTTCCAAATTCTGATTAGCATTACTATTCAAATACCTCGATATTAAGTTCTCAGTGATAACTCAACATGTTTAAAAATTGCAGCAATTTGAAATATTACCTAATAATAACTTGTATTTTGCTTAATAAATTTGAAAAGAATTTCTCTTCTATTTTATATTTATTTTAATTTTGAAAATTTAATTACGTATTAATTAATTAATTTAAAAAATGTTAATTAGACATTCATTAAGAAAAGTATTCTTAAAAAGTGTTTCTGAAAAAAACCTCCTGAAAATTTTAAAAGTATTCCTATTCTATTAAATAAGACTTAAAAAGACATAATTATATTCAGGTTTTAATTAATAACGAAACAAATTAACTAAATCCCTTATTAATTACACATTATATTTAATCCCTTATTAATAACGCTTCATATTAAATTCATTAACACTGTTCTTAGATTCAAATTACGATGTAATATTGTGCGAATCGCATGAGTCAGTTCTAGGAATTACCCCAGAGATAAGAGATTAGGGTGAAAAATCCTAATTCATTTCATATAGTGACACAAAACTGTATGTGGTGTGTTGTTTCTGTTTGAAAGCCTTTTGGATTTAGATGGAAAATTAATACAAGTAAGTCAATTTACTTTTAAATGTTTTATTTTTCAAATTATTTGTAAATGAAAAATCTCGAATTTTAACATAATGCTTAAAATCATTTTAATATGAATTAGTAATTTCTTTATTGTGTCGAATATATTAATTTTCTATCGTACTACCTCAATTAAAAAAGAATTAAGAGGTTTAAAATTAATATTATGGTTAATCTTCTAAAAATGAAATATTTTTTCCAAAATTATTTAAAGGTTTGTGCGAAATTTGAATAATGTTAAAAATATATATATATGTTGGCGAATATTGTTATATCTACTAAAAGAAAAATATTAGTTAAAATTTATATGCACTAAACTAAACCAGAATCAGTATAGCATATGTATAAGGTATTTATATCTTGTTAAGTAACAAAAACGATAAAAATTATATTTATTTGATTAAACAAGACTTATGATTAGTGTAGTTATTAAAAAATGAGAAGTTTTGTAACTAATTTAGATAATTCCAAAATAGCAATCCCTGACTAAATAGTATGATTGGTTAGGGTATAACGTGACCTCCATTACGAAACTTAGTAAAATTTGAACTAGATCTATATTTTAAAATGTATGCGTAACGGTCACTGCGCGTAATGTTTATTTCAAATATTAAATAAATTTCAATAAGTGTTACTTTTCATAAACCTCAATATATTTATTAAAACTTTCATGTTTTCGAGTGTTATTCGTGATGACTCATCAAGGACATGTTTGAAGTATTCTCGCGGTTAATGAATCAGTTAAAAAAGTATCCGTTTTTAAAGGTCTCATTAGAAAATAGTTTTAATTTTATCCAAAAGAAATGTCGCACATGCATTAAATTGTTAATATAGTATTACTAAATGAATATTCCAATTTTATTTAAAATAAATCTATAAGAAAAAATGACCCCCAATTGGATAAAAATTTTATATTAATAAAATCATTTAAAAATTGTGACGCAATATTAAATCATAATTATTCAAAAAATTCGTTTTGTGTGACGTAATATTAATTATTCATTCATTAAATTCGCTATCAGTGAGATAATAAAAATCTTAAATTAATTATTTGAAAATCTTAATTTGTACTCCACCATTAGTCAATCGAAATTAAAATCTAATATCCTATCACGATAAAAAGGAAAACCCCTTATCTAGATAAAGTGATTCACTTCTGAGTGTTCCCAAAGATAACGCACGATGACCACGGTTCAGTATAGTAGACATTTTCCTACAGAAACACGCGTTTTTTAGGCTCTGAAAGACATTTTAAGTAAAGTAAGTGTGTTAAATTTTTGCTAAATTTTTGTATTTAATAGTTTTATTCTAAAAAGCGCAATTATTAGCGAAAATTTGTCAAAAGTGCGTTTTTTCCAAAATCTTATTAAAAATTCAAAGTGTTTCGATAAAAACGTTCAAAAATTATGTATGTTTAAAAAGCGCTTCGTTTAAAAATCGATTTTCTAGTTTTAAAAAATATGAAACTTTTCGAAAACATGCGTCAATAAAATTTGAAGGGACAAATTCAAACGGACCGTTTAATAGGTAACCCTGTATTTTACAAATATAAATTCATTTAGGGGTGGTAGGTAAATTTCCTAATATCTTTATGAAGGACATTTCATGTTTTTTTTTTTTTTTAATACTATTTCAAATGTATAAAGCAATACATACAAACCTAAAAATTCCATAACAAATCGTGTACCAACATAGTTATACCTTACCTTTAAAAGGTTGGTTGATTTTGACGGGCGATTATCTACACTAGGCCCGAGGGGGGAGTGCCCTTCGTGTGGGTCTTTCTAAGGGAAGGTAACCCAAATTTACGCATGCAAATCCATGATTCAAACAAAACTCCGAACGATTAGGCCGACGGGCTCGATTAATTATCTACACTAGGAAAAAAGGGGGGGAGTGCCCTTCGTGAAGATCTTTCTTAGGGAACCTAACCCGAATTTACGCATGCAAATCCATGGTTCGAAGAGAACTCCGAACGATTAGGCCGACGGGCGCGATTGGGATCGAACCCCGCACTTCACGTCTATTAGCTTCGTGAGCATAACCTCTCAGCCACGGGTGGGGGCAGTACTATTTAAAAATTTGCAGACAAAAATTCTAACACTAAATAACAAAAATTCACAATCATTCAAAATTTTAATTAATAGTCTAGCGCATACGTCACTAAATTGAATCGCGTAAAGTCCCCTCATCCAATTTATGTTTAAAATTCCATTTTTATCTAAAAATTTGCGTTAAAAGATAAAGTCTCCCAATTAAAATGTTTAATGAATGTTTAAAATTCGATTGCTAAAGGAAAATCGCGAAAAAAAAAATATTTGAAAGTTCCCAAATTAAAAATCGTTGCCAGTAAAAACACCGAAAATTCAAGTGTGCTAAAAAATAAATGTCACAAAAAAACCTATCTCAAAAATTACTCCCAAAAATTAAAGTCTCCCAATTAAAAATTCTTAATTAATTTTTTAAAAGTACAAATTACCCCTCATACTGTAGTACGGTAAGAAAATAAAATCAATCTCCCAAAAATTCAATCTTCAAAAATTACCCCGAAAAAAGTTAAAGTCCCCCAATTAAAATTTCTTAATTAATTATCGTTAATGTATTTTTCAAATGTAAAATTATCCCTAAGTACTGTAGTACGGTAAGAAAAAAAAATCAATCTCCCAAAAATTCAATCTTCAAAAATTACCCCGAAAAAAGTTAAAGTCCCCCAATTTAAATTAATTATCATTAGTAAAAAAAAAAAAAAAAACTTAAAATTACCCCTCATACTGTAGTACAGTAAGAGAAAAAATCAATCTCCCAAAAATTCAATCTTCAAAAATTACCCTGAAAAAAGTTAAAGTCCCCCAATTAAAATTAATTATCATTAAAAAAAATCAAACTTAAAATAACCCCTCGTACTGTAGTACGGTCAGAAAAAAAAATCAATCTCACAAAAATTTCTATCTTCAAAAATTACCCCGAAAAAAGTTAAAGTCCCCAATTAAAATTAATTATCATTAAAAAAAATCAAACTCAAAATAACCCCTCATACTATAAGATGACGCATCACCTTGACCCCGCCTCCCAGAGTATGACCTTCACCTACGCCGCATAACCTTCAAACAGCATGCAGAGGTCATTCAAGGTCGTGCCGCCGTGCCGCTGGCGCAGAACCGGCAAATATTATCTACTCACCCACATACTTAACATTAGGGTTCGAGTTTCTTCGCATGACTAATTAGTCCAGGCAACAGAGACCGTATAGGGGCTCTACCTAGCAAAATTCATGGTAGTTCTGGAAAAAGGCTTACTATATGTTTTTTGGGTAGCTGAATCGGAATTTTTAACTTCCCACCAAAATTTGCCCCGGCAACCCCCCCCCCCCCCCAAATTTCGGTAAAATGCCCCCGAAAAAAGGTTTTTATTAAAAAAATCCAATTCCACTTAACCGCGTATGTTCCGAGGCAGATCCCCCCCCCCCCCTTCCCCTTCATCCTAAGTCATAATGTCATATATCTAATTTGTTGCAAATTTTGTCTACTTTCTGAATTTTTAGATACTTTTCCCCTAAAACAATAAAAAAATTGACTTTTTTAATAAAAACCTTTTTTGGGGCTTTTTACCAAAATTTGGGAGTGTTGCCGGGGGAAATTTTGGTGGGAAGTTAAAAATTCGGATTCAGCGACCCAAAAAACATAAAGCAAGCCGATTTCCAGAACTACCATTAATTTTGCTAGGTAAAATTCCCTATTGCCTGGACTAAATGTAGAAATGAACTCTCTTCAGTCACGGGGAAAAGGAAAAACGCTGATGCTAAGTCTACGGGAGCGTTATTTTCAAATATCTCGCTCAAATTTTAATATTTTTGAATGATCTTTTTTTTTTGCATATGATAGCTGAGGACGATCTACAACCTGGCTAGTTTTTACTTTTTCGATTTCGGTTTCAGATTCTTTTTTAAAGAATACAATTACTTTCGGAACCGGTTCCGAAATTTAAACTATCCTATTATAGAAAAAAAAAATAATAATCAAAATCGAAAAAGTAAAAACTAGTCCGGTTGTAAATCCTCCTCAGCTATTCTATGCAAAAAAAAAAAAATTAAATTTTAGCGAGATATTTGAAAATAACGCTCCCATAGACTTACCATTAGCGTTCGACTTTTTCCAAGTGACTAGTATGGGCTCTTAACCCTTTAGGACCGGGAGTTTTTTCGGTAGAAATTGAAAGTTTGGGTGGTTTCCCCTTATTGTTAGGATCGTATTTGATTGAAAATACATATATATATATATATAAATATCCTATGTCAGGTTATGACAAGAGAGGACCCGCACAATTGTGTGGGTTCGGCCTTAATGCAGCCGTTTTTGGGCTAAATCTACACAATTGTGTAGTTTGGGATTATGTGTGCAAATATCGAAAAATAAAAGTTTAAGCAAAAAAAGTTGTTGTTTATTGAGATAATTTTCATCAGCCACAATGAAAATATTTGAAACAATTTTTGTTTTTGGAGAGACCACTACAATTTCATTTTCTGAGACGTGCTCAATGCTCGCACCCCTCTTAAGAGCCCTTGACAAATGGTATGCCCTTCACTTCGTTTGGATTGTGCCTGATCCTTCAAATTTCTTTTTTTTAGTTTTTCCAGCAGCGGTATTTTGTTGAAATACCGATCGAAGTACATAAAACTAGGTCTGAACCAGAGTAAGGACTACAGCAGGTCCTAAGCCTAGATCCTTGTGGACCAGGTCTGTACTTTCCCACTGGTATAATACAAAATTTAAAACTATCCCAGATGATGCTGTTACAACAGAGTGTGGTTTGTTTTTTATATACTGCTTTACTGAGGCACATCCTAAAAAAAGGAATCGCCTGCTCATCTATGGAAAATTTTCTCTGATCTCCTGGTAAATTCAAGCAGACACTACGGAATATGTCGAGCATTTGCTGAACTTTCCATAATTTATTATTTATTCCTGGTGGTTTACTTGCTGTGTCGACAAAATGGAATGAATTTATCAAACTTAAAAATCAATCTCGTGGTATGCATATAACTCATATAAAACTTATAAATCATATATGGCATCTGTAACTCGGAGCAGAAACATACAGTTCGTTACATGTGCATATTATATATCTAATACTATCAATTTTAAATAATAATCATGAATAGTACAAACCTATTAATTTAAAATTGGTGAGCTTTAAAAATGTAATCAATAAAAAATAAATTGCTATAAACATAAGTTTAAAAAAATCACTTAAAAATAAAAATTTTATATATTAGGAATTGTGTCTATTTTGGAAATGGTAAATGCCGGACCCGCAAAATTGTGTGGTTCATTTGTTTTTCAACTTTTGTGAAGCCTATCAAATTTATCAAAGTGAAATTTATCAAAGACAAAATCAATTAAAATCATGAATAAACTATATGAAAAGAAAAATTAAATCTAAGCAAACACTAAAAATCATATTTAAAAGAAATTACGACAGTACATACTTTTTGTCTATTACTGTCAGATGATATAGTCTTTTAAAAGCAGAAAATCTAACCCTGTTTTGTAGTTGGTACCCCCTAGTTATGTTTTATCAAAACATCTAAAGCATATAAATGTGCAGATTTGGTTTTAAATCGCACAAAAACAGGAAATAGTCATTCTCTTTTACTTTAGTATCGCTCGCACAATTGTGTGGGTCAGGGCTTAAAGCCAATCGGAAACACCCATTCGCCAATGTTAATCTAATAAGAGAATTTTTTTAAGGTAACTCGGTTGCATTTCAATATTTTTAAATGATTTTTTTTATATATACTTTCACTTTTGGAGCCGGTATAAACAGTGAAAAGAGTAAAAGTGTCAGCAGAAAAAAAAAAAAAAAATAAATAAATAAATAAATAAAATAAATAAATAAATAAAATAAAATTAAAGTAAAATAAAATAAAGAAAATAAAGAAAGAAAATAAAATAAAAACTCCAACGAACTTAAAATAAAGTAAAAAACCACAATTGCAGAAATTTACCTCAGCTATCCAATGCAAAAGAAAAAGTCTTTTTAAAATATAAAAATACAAACGAGATATTTTAAAAAATATATCTCGTTGGATTAACATTAGCGATCCGGTCATTTTGCCTGAAGAGTTATAATTTGTGATCACTTTTCTAATTAATTCTAAGCAGGATTCTTGAAAACAGTAAAAATTCAACTTGTAACTTTTAAAATGCACTCTATTGTTTCTCTCTTTTAGGATGCAAAGACACGGAAATAATATAGAGAAGATTGTTAAATAATTGTATGTTAATTTGGTAAATATTATGTTAATACTTTGTGTTAGAAACTATTATTTGTAACTGTGTGAAAATAAACTTAGTAATTTTATAGACTGTATTGTTTTATTATAACTTTGTTCTTTTTAAATTCTTGAAACTTTTCAAATATTTTGTTTTTATGGAATTATATTTATTCAGATTTAAGAATAGGGAAATTTCAATTTTAAAATGAATTTTTTTTCCTTCTGGAAGGTAATAAGTTTTAGCAATATATTCCACTCTGGTCAAAAAGAAATGAAAATAAATTATATTTTCTTTAATAAAATTATATATGAAATTAAAATTGAGGGTGTGTGTTTATACTCATCTAGGTTTGCTTTGCATTGATTATGTACATGGACCACTTATTTTTAGATAATGTTTTTAATTACTTTCTAAGAATTAGAAGGGAATAAGCAACTAATTGAGAATTGGCGAGTCTAATAAAACTTCTAAACAAATTAAGGTATATTATTGGAAGTTATTGGGGCTTACCAGGTAAGTAGTAGATATATGAGAGTTCATCTGCCACAGGATCAGGGATTTGGGCAATGGGCAACCATTGAACAAATGATCATACTCATCTTTCAATCAATCATAGCAATTATTAAAATCATGTTGATGTTCAGTTTAACACTTGGGCATGTATCAAGAATTAAGGTTAAAACGGTTTAGTTTACAAACACTTGTTTTTTTTAATCTCATTTTTTCGTTTTCTCTAATATATTCTTAGAAACATGTGTGAATACGAATACGTTTTTATTAAATATACATGTTTACCACGTTCTTTAAAATAAGTGTTAAAAAATATTCATTTCTTAGTAAGTATATATATATATATATATATATATATATATATATATCAGTAAGCATACATGTCTCTCTCTCTCTCTCTCTCTCTCTATATATATGTGTGTGTGTGTGTGTTTCTACAAATCTAAACATATATATGTGTTTAAAAATTTATGTATAAGATATAAATGTTTAAGTAAAAGCACACATCCATGTTTACACATATCTATATCCATAAAGTTAAATAAGGGTTCTTGTATAAAATATATATGTATAAAGTTTATTAGTTTTAAAAAAGTTTTACAAAAAAAAAAGTTTTAACAAAAAAAAAGTTTTACAAAAAAAAAAGTTTTACAAAAAAAAAGTTTTACAAAAAAAAAAGTTTTACAAAAAAAAAAAGTTTTACAAAAAAAAAGTTTTAACAAAATTTTCAAAAAAGTTTTAAATATGTTTAAAAAAAATTCTGAAAGATTACAAACTATATACATAAAACAAAATTATTTACAATGAGCATAGCTATTTATATATATTGCATAAAGGTATGTGTAGGTGTGTTTGAATATGCACGTTGCACATATCTAACAATGTGTTAGAAAGGCTTGTATAGATATTATAAATAAACACTCATATAAAAATCAACAATTTTTTATTTAAACAAAGAAATTTACAGAAAGTATATTTACAAAAAGATATATTTACAAAAACATTTTCTTGATAATTCTACATTATATTAACAATTTTCATCAGCCATACAATCTTGATCAATTTTATAATGTCCGTAGGCAAAACTTGATATTCCATCATCTAGCAAGTAGCGCTTATCATCAAAAGGACTTAAGCTAATTTTATTCTGTGTTATTGTATATAGGTGATGGTTATCTTGAGCGATCCTTCTCTGCTTCTCCATGCTAGTTTTCACCTGTTGTAGACATTCTAAATAATGTTGATGCTTGATTTTCAGTCGAACAACATGTGTAGACACACCCTTTGCCCGCTTCTTTTCTTCACTCGAGGATTTCAGGGAGTACATTTTGGATTTTAGACCAACGAACTCAAGGGCTAAATCTCCATTAAGCTCATCCTTGAACTTCCCAATCTCCTTCTTATTGATATCCGAGTAGAGCGAATGATGCTTTGGATAGTCTGAGAAATCGAAATAGCTTGCATGATGTTCCATATCATCAAAAATATTTTTTGTTTTAATATGATAGCACAGCGAGTCCGTATCGGTGAATAATAGCTTTGCATCATCTTTATACTCTTTTTTAATAAAATCATAGTGAAATCTGTACATTAATAACTTAGATAGTTCTAAGATTGTGAATCCGACAAAAATCGGTCGATTCATGAGTATGTTAGTTTTCATCCTTTCTACGGCACTTAGGTCTTCATCATATGTTTTAAATGACATAAATGTGGGTGAGGCTACCAATTTCTTAGCTCTTTTTTCATTATTGCAAAGCACAATATTCCGCCTCTTTCTTAAATTTTCCATAGTTTTTCCAAAAACCGAGTTGTTCATTAATTTAAAAAACTCTTTTTCAGAAGAGGATTTTGCTTCCTTTCTTTTCTCTGTATTAAAATTAATATAGCTCTGTAGCCAGGGTGCCTGTTTAAATTGAATAGCTTTATGCATGGCTGTCAGTTTTAATCCAAGCTGCAAATAATATTTCAGATTTCGATAATGAATGACATAATTCTGCTTATCTCGAAGATTCGGGGTAAGTTTGGGTGTACCTTTAAATTTTTTATTCCCAAGCATCCTCTTCGCAATAGATGACAACATCTCTTCATTCACAGTCAGGCGTTCTGGAGCCAGGGGATATTCGTTATGAAATTTATGAAGCTTCTTAGGATATTTAAGGTCCACCTCAAAAATATACCCAATTTTAGAATCATCAGATAGAGAAAGAATCCACTCTTCTGTAATATGACTTGTCGCACATCATTCAAATCCTCCAAATGGTAAAAATTGAGACATAGCCCATCCATAAAGATTGTTTGCATCCCAATCCATGATGAAGCTGGGTGCTTCATTTTCCCTAAAATCGGGTGTATTAGGGATGTTCGCTCTGGCATGTCTATGACAAATCATACTAATTCCACCATGTATTCCATTTTCGATCATTAACAACATATCAATATCTGTGAGTAACTCTAAAGGTGTATCGCTCATTTTCAAGGCGGCTTGCCACGCGAGCGAAGGTGCTGTATATAAATGACCAGGATCGATATCATAGTACTGTCGACATAGTCTACGAAAATTTTGGAAAACATCGGCAAGGAGTAAAATATCCGTTTTCACATACAGATCATGATATTCACCCAAACTCTGAATATTAAAGGTTTTCCATACGTTCAAGGCATGGTGATAGTCTTCATCTTTAATATCTTCATCTGTGAGGCTGTTATAGAATGCTGCAGGTGGAGGTAGTTCCTTTTCATCGAATTTTTCAAAAGAGGTGAAGTAATCGTAAGGGTATACCTTTTTTCTTGTAAGCATATGCAAATTAGTATTTTCAGGGAAATTTTCCTCAAGTATGGTGAATTGCTCAGGATTAAGGTTTCTAACAAGCTTTTCTAAGGAGTGGGTCAAAAACTGGAATGAATCTAAAAAGATCATCTGTATAGGATTTGTCGGCTTTCTTAACTTAAAGGTTATATAATTTTCCATAGAGGAGGCAATCACATCAATTTCGTGATCTTTAAATTTACCAATTTTACTCATTAGATGATGCCCATCATAGTTTTTCAGATTATGAAATATAACAGGAATTGTTTTACATTGCTTATAGTTTAGATTACAGTCTGCATGGGCAGCTCCTCTGTATGCACCCGTCACATGGTCATGGTCACGAACACGTTTTTCACATAATGGTTGGTTACAAATAAAACAAAATTCAGCTTCTTGAAAAGCTTTTTCTTGTACAGGTGAAAGCTTCATAGATTCGATATTTAATAACTTTCGTCCTAATACATCTTTTATCTTCAGCATCTGTTTTTAAAAATGGTCTACACAGTCTTTGCCACGATAAACTTTCGCTTTCCACACACATCTCCCATTGGGTCCAACAACAACACAAGCATACCCACATGGAAAATGACAAGTTGTTTTTTCAGTATACGATGGTGTGGTAGAGGGTGCAGCAGGCGCAATAGGTATAAGAAGACTCTCAAAATCAGCATACACAACATAGGGTATAGGATGCTGTAGATGGATCCCTGTAAAAGATAATATATTATCATCTTCTTTCGGCAAGTGTATCCTTTGTACAGCATGTTGAGAACAATATTTGATATGCTTATCCAATAAATCTTGACTTGAAAACCGATGCAAACATCGATAGCAGTAAAAAGCAACTCCATTATGATGTGTCAGATCCCCTAAAAGCCTTGAAAAGCTTCTAATTAGGCAATAATGTTGCTTTTCACCATCACTAACTAATAATAAGTTGATGACATCAGAATCTTCTTTAGGAGATATATACAGTGGACAAACTTCACCCTCTTCATATCCAAACACATTGATCCGTAAAGTCTTCAGTTGTTCGATAATAGCTATTTTCTGAAGTGAAACAGGGCATTCAACATTACCAAGCTGGATATCCCTCTCATATAGGATATAATGAGAAACACGTTCAGGATTTTTTGAACAATGTAAGTTTAGCTTAAATGCCAAAAGACACCA
Source organism: Maratus speciosus (assembly GCA_963932465.1). Taxonomy (NCBI): domain Eukaryota; kingdom Metazoa; phylum Arthropoda; class Arachnida; order Araneae; family Salticidae; genus Maratus; species Maratus speciosus. Next base: position 7,718,913 of record OZ010787.1, read on the forward strand.
CACTAAGCACTTGTTATCTTCGTTTTTAATATTCAACACTGCTTTTTTATCATACAATTTCTTAGATAAAGCAATATATGAACTTGCAGCAAGAGGGTGATATTTGGCAATCTTCAATTCCAAGTGCTGAATGTTTCTAAGCTTCCACCCTGAACCTCTTTGTACAAATTCTTCAAAGGATTTTAATATTTTAGAGAATCCTTCTTCAATGTGTTGCGTAATAGTTTCTTCAGTAAGTTCTGTAAAACATTGACATCGAAAATAGGATGGAATCTCTTCCATCTCCTCGTTATCACCAATACGTTCAAGTACTATTTTTTCCACCATATACCATTTAATGGCACCATTAGTCTGAACTTCCTCTGTTAAACGTTCTTGAATTTCAGCTTGTAAGTGGGTATGAAACACAATTAAATCACTTTCTTCACGCTCATCAGGATAAAGCATGACAGTTTTAAACACATTAAGCACATCCGATTGATTCTGCTTCAGTTTCTTAGACTTTACATTAGATGAAATCCTTTTCCGTTTCACACTCACAAGAGGTATACGGGAGTGTTGGGTGCGTATATGTTGTTTCAACTCAAAATTTCGTCCAAATATTTTATCACATTCATGGCAAGAGAATTTAAAACTTTCATGTGATCTTATATGTTGTGTCAAATTGTCCTTTCGAGTGAAAACTTGATCACATTTATCACATTTATCACACTTGAATGTTGATCGTTCATTATGTACTTTCAAATGTCTTCGCAAGTTAGATCTAAATGTAAATGACTTCTGACACAAATCACCCGTATACACCTTATCATTAAAGTGTATCTTCATATGTTGAAACAAGTCGTAAGAGGTTGAAAAGGTCTTATCACAAGTTAAACATGCAATCATCTTCTTACCAACAGTTAAAGTCTTGAACGGTTTTTCAGCTGTTATATCAACATCCGGGGCATTCAACGATGGATTGTTCTTCGGTGAAAAAGCTTGAGAAGGCTCATCACGCTTAAAAGTTGTTGCTTCATCATTCATATGAGTCTTAGAATGTCTTCTCAACTTAGATCTGCGACTAAAAGACTTCTGACATACTTCACATGTGAAAAACTTTTCCCCGGAATGTATCTTCAAATGCTGATTCAGGTTAGAAATAGTTGAAAATGTCTTATTACAACTAAGACAAGTAAAATTCTTCTTCACAGGCACAGAACTTTCCAAAGGCATGGCTTCGTCCAAAGGCATAACAGCATCCATAATAGATTAATAAGAAAAAAAACTTTAACGCTTAAAAAACAGTCTTTTCAAACTAAACAAATCACTTAGATAAATGTAAGAGCAATTAAAGACACGTCTTATCACTACCAAAATTAATCATCAAATGATGAAAGTCCGCTTTTCCGCCGTCTATTTATACCCAAACATCCCCCACCCCACCGATCTCAATCTGGTGGTGAAATATTCTACTTAGCAAGAAAATAAAGATCAAATCACGACAAAATATTTCATTCAGCGAGTAAACAAAAGAATAAAATCATAAGAGTATTTTTTTACCTATTAATAACACTCTAAGAAATCATTAAACCCGAAGACTTATAATTTATTCTAGATATAATTAAATTTCACTTTCAAATGATTATATGCAATTAACATTATTATATACTCATATGAAATTGATATTATTAAAAAGTCTTTACCAAGTCTAATACTTGGTGACTTTTATAGTTGATTTTAGAAATTAACTGTTAAAAAATGTTTTATCCAAACAGAAATAGTTATACCTTAGAGCTGTTTCTCAATGTATTTTTCAAAACTCTCAATCATAAAGTCATGATTTCCTTACATATCAATAACATATGTTTTATACATTGAATTATGCATTTCCAATTCAAGTGAAAATTTCTAAAACCTGTATACATACTAAATAAAAAGATATAAAATACAACTGAGTAATAATAAAAAAAATCCAACTAACAATTCAAAATTTAAAAAATACATATGATTATTTTAGTATGTTAGTAAATTTTGTGTTATTTTATCCAAATGAATCAATATACAGTTTCATAAAAATATTACTGTTCGACATATAATACTAATTTTGAATCTATATGTAACTACTCTAAACTGAATAACTCTAAATTCGGAAAAATATAATTACAGCAATTTTTAGTTTAACGATAAGCAGCAATTTTAAATTATATACTTAAACTAGTAAGACATGAAATTAATTAAATCGAACTATCTAACTGAGATAATTTATATTTTTGATGTAATTTTATAACAAAATAAATTTTACTTTAAAAATATTAACCAACTTTCTAAAAATTTTATACGCACACACATACACACACATATATATATATAAGTATACTAAACAGAAAATTAAATAATATAAAATTCAACTAACAGATCATCTACATTTAAAATGAAATACATATAATAATTTCAATATATCAGTAAATTCTGTGTTATATTACGATCCTATATTAAATTTAGTGATAAATAATTTTAAATTATATACACGGACTACTAAACTATGAAAATTAATTAAAATGAGCTAACAGATTAAGTTTTTGATACGTTTTCAAATATAAATCGAATTCTACTTAAAGAAAATATTACAAACAGACGTCATATTATTGAATTTCGAATTGTTTAAACCAATCACACTCATTTCCTTTCAAGCATAATTCATATTAAATTCCTTGTGTAAGACGGAATACTATTTTCTCTTAAGACAGATAGGTATTCTTAATACATACAATAGTGGAGACATCAGTCAAAGTATTTAACCATATAGCCTAATTACACGACTGTTAAATTTATTTATTGTTAAAGTGCTAATTTCAGCATTAAACAAAAACTAAACCATAAATTGTTATATCACAACCTTTTAAGGTATTGCATCATCCTTTAAAAATCATAATTTAGATTAAATTATTGAATCCTTACCCTAAAATATCATCAAAACCCAATTATAAAAATAAATTATTTGCTTGTTGCAACTTCTAAAAGTATTGCATCATCCCTAAAAAACCCTAATTTAGATTAAATCAATGAATCAATAATCTCGAATAATATCAAAACTCAATTTGAAAAATAAATTATTTGCTTGTTGCAACTTCTAAAAGTATTGCATCACCCTGAAAATAAGTCCTACATTATTCTATCCCAACCTTTTAAGGTATTGCATCATCCTTTAAAAATTCAATACTTAACCTAAAATATCATCAAAACCCAATTATAAAAATAAATTATTTGCTTGTTGCAACTTCTAAAAGTATTGCATCTTCCCTAAAAAACCCTAATTTAGATTAAATCAATGAATCAATAATCTCGAATATCAAAACTCAATTTGAAAAATAAATTATTTGCTTGTTGCAACTTCTAAAAGTATTGCATCACCCTGAAAATAAATCCTACATTATTCTATCGCAACCTTTTAAGGTATTGCATCATCCTTTAAAAATCATAATTTAGATTAAATTAATGAATCCTTAACTTCAAATAAAATCAAAATCCAGTTTAAAAGAAAACAATCTATTATTTTCACTAAATTCTTACAAACATTTCATAATCAAATCATTTTAACACTCATTTTTAAGCTTTTACATCGATTATTCAAATTAAAAATTATGCTAATTAACATTTTTATTCTATATTCTTACTAAATTCTAATCATCATCCCTCAAATTCATTCAAAAATCAAAGTTATCCAAGTCTGATTACAAGCAATACAAATTGTCAGCCTCAGGGGTATTAAAACCATTATTTTCAAAAATCCGCTCGCTAGGGGGCAGCACTGAGGAAAAAAGTTTTAAAAAATTAAATTTTAATCATATGTAACTAAATCCGAGAAAAAAAGGTAAACACTATTAGTAGACAGTAAATGAGAGTTTCTAAAGTGGTTCCAAAACCGAATCTCTACTTAAAAAAAAATTAAGCCCCCTCAAAAAATAAGCCCCCCCAAAAATTAAGCCCCCTCAAAAATTTTACCCTCCTACTCTAAGACACCAACACGCAGGAGTCAACACGCAGGAGTCCCTCTTTCCCACATCATACTGTAGTATGATATTCAGCACGAAGGAGCCTTGCTCCTTGCTCCTGCTTGCCGCAGGTGAACTCTCATTTACTGTCTACTAATAGTGTTTACCTTTTTTTCTCGGTTGGTTGGTTGGTTGGTTGATTTTGTGACGGCCGATTATCTACACTAGGGATATAGGCCCGAGGGGGCGTGCCCTTCGTGGGGGTCTTTCTAAGGGAACCTAACCCGTATTAACGCATGGAAATCCATGGTTCGAAGAAAACCACGAAAACTCCGAACGATTAGGCCGACGGGCGCGATTGGGATCGAACCCAGCACTTCCCGTCTACCAGTTTCGAGAGCAGAACCTCTCAGCCACTGGTGGGGCCCTTTTTTTCTCGGATTTAGTTACATATGATTAAAATTTAATTTTTTTAAACTTTATTCCTCAGTGCTGCCCCCTAGCGAGCGGATTTTTGAAAATAATGGTTTTAATACCTCTGAGGTTGACAATTTGTATTGCTTGTAATCAGACTTGGATAACTCTGATTTTTGAATGAATTTGAGGGATGATGATTAGAATTTAGTAAGAATATAGAATAAAAATGTTAATTAGCATAATTTTTAATTTGAATAATCGATGTAAAAGCTTAAAAATGAGTGTTAAAATGATTCGATTATGAAATGTTTGTAAGAATTTAGTGAAAATAATAGATTGTTTTCTTTTCAAACTGGATTTTGATTTTATTTGAAGTTAAGGATTCATTAATTTAATCTAAATTATGATTTGTAAAGGATGATGCAATACCTTAAAAGGTTGCGATAGAATAATGTAGGATTTATTCTCAGGGTGATGCAATACTTTTAGAAGTTGCAACAAGCAAATAATTTATTTTTCAAATTGAGTTTTGATATTCGAGATTATTGATTCATTGATTTAATCTAAATTAGGGTTTTTTAGGGAAGATGCAATACTTTTAGAAGTTGCAACAAGCAAATAATTTATTTTTATAATTGGGTTTTGATGATATTTTAGGTTAAGTATTGAATTTTTAAAGGATGATGCAATACCTTAAAAGGTTGCGATAGAATAATGTAGGAATTATTTTCAGGGTGATGCAATACTTTTAGAAGTTGCAACAAACAAATAATTTATTTTTCAAATTGAGTTTTGATATTATTCGAGATTATTGATTCATTGATTTAATCTAAATTAGGGTTTTTTAGGGATGATGCAATACTTTTAGAAGTTGCAACAAGCAAATAATTTATTTTTATAATTGGGTTTTGATGATATTTTAGGGTAAGGATTCAATAATTTAATCTAAATTATGATTTTTAAAGGATGATGCAATACCTTAAAAGGTTGTGATATAAAAATTTATGGTTTAGTTTTTGTTTAATGCTGAAATTAGCACTTTAACAATAAATAAATTTAACAGTCGTGTAATTAGGCTATATGGTTAAATACTTTGACTGATGTCTCCACTATTGTATGTATTAAGAATACCTATCTGTCTTAAGAGAAAATAGTATTCCGTCTTACACAAGGAATTTAATATGAATTATGCTTGAAAGGAAATGAGTGTGATTGGTTTAAACAATTCGAAATTCAATAATATGACGTCTGTTTGTAATATTTTCTTTAAGTAGAATTCGATTTATATTTGAAAACGTATCAAAAACTTAATCTGTTAGCTCATTTTAATTAATTTTCATAGTTTAGTAGTCCGTGTATATAATTTAAAATTATTTATCACTAAATTTAATATAGGATCGTAATATAACACAGAATTTACTGATATATTGAAATTATTATATGTATTTCATTTTAAATGTAGATGATCTGTTAGTTGAATTTTATATTATTTAATTTTCTGTTTAGTATACTTATATATATATATGTGTGTGTATGTGTGTGCGTATAAAATTTTTAGAAAGTTGGTTAATATTTTTAAAGTAAAATTTATTTTGTTATAAAATTACATCAAAAATATAAATTATCTCAGTTAGATAGTTCGATTTAATTAATTTCATGTCTTACTAGTTTAAGTATATAATTTAAAATTGCTGTTTATCGTTAAACTAAAAATTGCTGTAATTATATTTTTCCGAATTTAGAGTTATTCAGTTTAGAGTAGTTACATATAGATTCAAAATTAGTATTATATGTCGAACAGTAATATTTTTATGAAACTGTATATTGATTCATTTGGATAAAATAACACAAAATTTACTAACATACTAAAATAATCATATGTATTTTTTAAATTTTGAATTGTTAGTTGGATTTTTTTTATTATTACTCAGTTGTATTTTATATCTTTTTATTTAGTATGTATACAGGTTTTAGAAATTTTCACTTGAATTGGAAATGCATAATTCAATGTATAAAACATATGTTATTGATATGTAAGGAAATCATGACTTTATGATTGAGAGTTTTGAAAAATACATTGAGAAACAGCTCTAAGGTATAACTATTTCTGTTTGGATAAAACATTTTTTAACAGTTAATTTCTAAAATCAACTATAAAAGTCACCAAGTATTAGACTTGGTAAAGACTTTTTAATAATATCAATTTCATATGAGTATATAATAATGTTAATTGCATATAATCATTTGAAAGTGAAATTTAATTATATCTAGAATAAATTATAAGTCTTCGGGTTTAATGATTTCTTAGAGTGTTATTAATAGGTAAAAAAATACTCTTATGATTTTATTCTTTTGTTTACTCGTTGAATGAAATATTTTGTCGTGATTTGATCTTTATTTTCTTGCTAAGTAGAATATTTCACCACCAGATTGAGATCGGTGGGGTGGGGGATGTTTGGGTATAAATAGACGGCGGAAAAGCGGACTTTCATCATTTGATGATTAATTTTGGTAGTGATAAGACGTGTCTTTAATTGCTCTTACATTTATCTAAGTGATTTGTTTAGTTTGAAAAGACTGTTTTTTAAGCGTTAAAGTTTTTTTTCTTATTAATCTATTATGGATGCTGTTATGCCTTCGGACGAAGCCATGCCTTTGGAAAGTTCTGTGCCTGTGAAGAAGAATTTTACTTGTCTTAGTTGTAATAAGACATTTTCAACTATTTCTAACCTGAATCAGCATTTGAAGATACATTCCGGGGAAAAGTTTTTCACATGTGAAGTATGTCAGAAGTCTTTTAGTCGCAGATCTAAGTTGAGAAGACATTCTAAGACTCATATGAATGATGAAGCAACAACTTTTAAGCGTGATGAGCCTTCTCAAGCTTTTTCACCGAAGAACAATCCATCGTTGAATGCCCCGGATGTTGATATAACAGCTGAAAAACCGTTCAAGACTTTAACTGTTGGTAAGAAGATGATTGCATGTTTAACTTGTGATAAGACCTTTTCAACCTCTTACGACTTGTTTCAACATATGAAGATACACTTTAATGATAAGGTGTATACGGGTGATTTGTGTCAGAAGTCATTTACATTTAGATCTAACTTGCGAAGACATTTGAAAGTACATAATGAACGATCAACATTCAAGTGTGATAAATGTGATAAATGTGATCAAGTTTTCACTCGAAAGGACAATTTGACACAACATATAAGATCACATGAAAGTTTTAAATTCTCTTGCCATGAATGTGATAAAATATTTGGACGAAATTTTGAGTTGAAACAACATATACGCACCCAACACTCCCGTATACCTCTTGTGAGTGTGAAACGGAAAAGGATTTCATCTAATGTAAAGTCTAAGAAACTGAAGCAGAATCAATCGGATGTGCTTAATGTGTTTAAAACTGTCATGCTTTATCCTGATGAGCGTGAAGAAAGTGATTTAATTGTGTTTCATACCCATTTACAAGCTGAAATTCAAGAACGTTTAACAGAGGAAGTTCAGACTAATGGTGCCATTAAATGGTATATGGTGGAAAAAATAGTACATGAACGTATTGGTGATAACGAGGAGATGGAAGAGATTCAATCCTATTTTCGATGTCAATGTTTTACAGAACTTACTGAAGAAACTATTACGCAACACATTGAAGAAGGATTCTCTAAAATATTAAAATCCTTTGAAGAATTTGTACAAAGAGGTTCAGGGTGGAAGCTTAGAAACATTCAGCACTTGGAATTGAAGATTGCCAAATATCACCCTCTTGCTGCAAGTTCATATATTGCTTTATCTAAGAAATTGTATGATAAAAAAGCAGTGTTGAATATTAAAAACGAAGATAACAAGTGCTTAGTGTGGTGTCTTTTGGCATTTAAGCTAAACTTACATTGTTCAAAAAATCCTGAACGTGTTTCTCATTATATCCTATATGAGAGGGATATCCAGCTTGGTAATGTTGAATGCCCTGTTTCACTTCAGAAGATACCTATTATCGAACAACTGAAGACTTTACGGATCAATGTGTTTGGATATGAAGAGGATGAAGTTTGTCCACTGTATATATCTCCTAAAGAAGATTCTGATGTCATCAACTTATTATTAGTTAGTGATGGTGAAAAGCAACATTATTGCCTAATTAGAAGCTTTTCAAGGCTTTTAGGGGATCTGACACATCATAATGGAGTTGCTTTTTACTGCTATCGATGTTTGCATCGGTTTTCAAGTCAAGATTTATTGGATAAGCATATCAAATATTGTTCTCAACATGCTGTACAAAGGATACACTTGCCGAAAGAAGATGATAATATATTATCTTTTACAGGGATCCATCTACAGCATCCTATACCCTATGTTGTGTATGCTGATTTTGAGAGTCTTCTTATACCTATTGCGCCTGCTGCACCCTCTACCACACCATCGTATACTGAAAAAACAACTTGTCATTTTCCATGTGGGTATGCTTGTGTTGTTGTTGGACCCAATGGGAGATGTGTGTGGAAAGCGAAAGTTTATCGTGGCAAAGACTGTGTAGACCATTTTTTAAAACAGATGCTGAAGATAAAAGATGTATTAGGACGAAAGTTATTAAATATCGAATCTATGAAGCTTTCACCTGTACAAGAAAAAGCTTTTCAAGAAGCTGAATTTTGTTTTATTTGTAACCAACCATTATGTGAAAAACGTGTTCGTGACCATGACCATGTGACGGGTGCATACAGAGGAGCTGCCCATGCAGACTGTAATCTAAACTATAAGCAATGTAAAACAATTCCTGTTATATTTCATAATCTGAAAAACTATGATGGGCATCATCTAATGAGTAAAATTGGTAAATTTAAAGATCACGAAATTGATGTGATTGCCTCCTCTATGGAAAATTATATAACCTTTAAGTTAAGAAAGCCGACAAATCCTATACAGATGATCTTTTTAGATTCATTCCAGTTTTTGACCCACTCCTTAGAAAAGCTTGTTAGAAACCTTAATCCTGAGCAATTCACCATACTTGAGGAAAATTTCCCTGAAAATACTAATTTGCATATGCTTACAAGAAAAAAGGTATACCCTTACGATTACTTCACCTCTTTTGAAAAATTCGATGAAAAGGAACTACCTCCACCTGCAGCATTCTATAACAGCCTCACAGATGAAGATATTAAAGATGAAGACTATCACCATGCCTTGAACGTATGGAAAACCTTTAATATTCAGAGTTTGGGTGAATATCATGATCTGTATGTGAAAACGGATATTTTACTCCTTGCCGATGTTTTCCAAAATTTTCGTAGACTATGTCGACAGTACTATGATATCGATCCTGGTCATTTATATACAGCACCTTCGCTCGCGTGGCAAGCATCCCTGAAAATGAGCGATACACCTTTAGAGTTACTCACAGATATTGATATGTTGTTAATGATCGAAAATGGAATACATGGTGGAATTAGTATGATTTGTCATAGACATGCCAGAGCGAACATCCCTAATACACCCGATTTTAGGGAAAATGAAGCACCCAGCTTCATCATGGATTGGGATGCAAACAATCTTTATGGATGGGCTATGTCTCAATTTTTACCATTTGGAGGATTTGAATGATGTGCGACAAGTCATATTACAGAAGAGTGGATTCTTTCTCTATCTGATGATTCTAAAATTGGGTATATTTTTGAGGTGGACCTTAAATATCCTAAGAAGCTTCATAAATTTCATAACGAATATCCCCTGGCTCCAGAACGCCTGACTGTGAATGAAGAGATGTTGTCATCTATCGCGAAGAGGATGCTTGGGAATAAAAAATTTAAAGGTACACCCAAACTTACCCCGAATCTTCGAGATAAGCAGAATTATGTCATTCATTATCGAAATCTGAAATATTATTTGCAGCTTGGATTAAAACTGACAGCCATGCATAAAGCTATTCAATTTAAACAGGCACCCTGGCTACAGAGCTATATTAATTTTAATACAGAGAAAAGAAAGGAAGCAAAATCCTCTTCTGAAAAAGAGTTTTTTAAATTAATGAACAACTCGGTTTTTGGAAAAACTATGGAAAATTTAAGAAAGAGGCGGAATATTGTGCTTTGCAATAATGAAAAAAGAGCTAAGAAATTGGTAGCCTCACGCACATTTATGTCATTTAAAACATATGATGAAGACCTAAGTGCCGTAGAAAGGATGAAAACTAACATACTCATGAATCGACCGATTTTTGTCGGATTCACAATCTTAGAAATATCCAAGTTATTAATGTACAGATTTCACTATGATTTTATTAAAAAAGAGTATAAAGATGATGCAAAGCTATTATTCACCGATACGGACTCTCTGTGCTATCATATTAAAACAAAAAATATTTTTGATGATATGGAACATCATGCAAGCTATTTCGATTTCCCAGACTATCCAAAGCATCATTCGCTCTACTCGGATATCAATAAGAAGGAGATTGGGAAGTTCAAGGATGAGCTTAATGGAGATTTAGCCCTTGAGTTCGTTGGTCTAAAATCCAAAATGTACTCCCTGAAATCCTCGAGTGAAGAAAAGAAGCGGGCAAAGGGTGTGTCTACACATGTTGTTCGACTGAAAATCAAGCATCAACATTATTTAGAATGTCTACAACAGGTGAAAACTAGCATGGAGAAGCAGAGAAGGATCGCTCAAGATAACCATCACCTATATACAATAACACAGAATAAAGTTAGCTTAAGTCCTTTTGATGATAAGCGCTACTTGCTAGATGATGGAATATCAAGTTTTGCCTACGGACATTATAAAATTGATCAAGATTGTATGGCTGATGAAAATTGTTAATATAATGTAGAATTATCAAGAAAATGTTTTTGTAAATATATCTTTTTGTAAATATATCTTTTTGTAAATATACTTTCTGTAAATTTCTTTGTTTAAATAAAAAATTGTTGATTTTTATATGAGTGTTTATTTATAATATCTATACAAGCCTTTCTAACACATTGTTAGATATGTGCAACGTGCATATTCAAACACACCTACACATACCTTTATGCAATATATATAAATAGCTATGCTCATTTTAAATAATTTTGTTTTATGTATATATTTTGTAATCTTTCAGAATTTTTTTTAAACATATTTAAAACTTTTCTGAAAATTTTGTTAAAACTTTTTTTTTGTAAAACATTTTTTTTTGTAAAACTTTTTTTTTTTGTAAAACTTTTTTTTTTGTAAAAGTTTTTTTTTTTGTTAAAACTTTTTTTTTTTTTTGTAAAACTTTTTTTTTTTAAAGCTTTGTTAAAACTTTTTTTAAACTAATAAACTTTATACATATATATTTTATACAAGAACCCTTATATAAGCATTTAACTTTATGGATATAGATATGTGTAAACATGGATGTGTGCTTTTACTTAAACATTTATATCTTATACATAAATTTTTAAACACATATATATGTTTAGATTTGTAGAAACACACACACACACACACATATATATATATATATATATATATAGAGAGAGAGAGAGAGAGACATGTATGCTTACTGATATATATATATATATATATATATATATACTTACTAAGACATGAATATTTTTTAACACTTATTTTAAAGAACGTGGTAAACATGTATATTTAATAAAAACGTATTCGTATTCACACATCTTTCTAAGAATATATTACAGAAAACGACAAAATGAGATAAAAAAAACAAGTGTTTGTAAACTAAACCGTTTTAACCTTAATTCTTGATACATGCCCAAGTGTTAAACTGAACATCAATATGATTTTAATAATTGCTATGATTGATTGAAAGATGAGTATGATCATTGATTGTTCAATGGTTGCCCATTGCCCAAATCCCTGATCCTGTGGCAGGTGAACTGTCATATATCTACTACTCAGGTAGTTGAATGGTTAGCCCCGTGGCCTCGGATTTAACTATGTCGGGTTTAATTCCTGCGGGTGTGGTAGCGTATTTGTGGTGATTTGGAATCTACTCTAAACTATAAGTCCTTGTTTACTCGGTCTATATAGCATAAAAGTGTCAAGCATTTGACAAACCTCCGATTATATGGAATCCTGCTCAAAACTCGCACAACCTTCAAAAGTACGACTATTAGCGCACAGATAAAAAAATATACAATCAAAAATTGAGTAGAAATGCGGCAACTAGTGACCATTCACCAAAGTTTGGGAAGAATTTCATTTTGATACTAAAAATGAATATTCGATGAGTCCTTAAAAAATAAAGTTCTTTTATCATGTTTTGGGGGCATTTTTAACTCAGGGAGCGTGAGGGGCAAACTAAATTTTTTTTAAGTATGTTAAGAGACAGGTATCGTTTATTAAGTTTTTTTTATTTTAATCGGATGATTACCATTTGCGAATTGATACGATCATTTGTTACATTGTTACGACAAGTTTTATGAATACGAAGTCGAAAACTATAATTTGGTACAGGTACCGTAGGTTTTTACAGCAGCAACTGATAGCCATTCAAGAAAATTTATCTGGTAAGAACTTCATTTTGGCACTAGAAATGAAGATACGATGAGTCCCCCCAAAATAAAGTGGTTTCATCGTGGGGTTCTTTTTGAGGAGGGAGGACTTTGAAATAAACTCAAAAATATCCTGATTTTGATTATTGCTATTTTGAAGACATTTAATAGTTTTGAGATGACTTAATATGATATAAAAAACTCTTTTTAAACGTAAAATAAATGTGACAAAACTATGCTAAAAAATAAAATATAATTTCCCACTTTGCATTGATAAAATCTTTTCTGTAACTTTCTTATAAATGTTCGTATCGACTTGCCGATAATTTTATTCAAATACATACGAAACGATATCCCACTTGACCTTTTTAAAAAAAGTTGAATTTTGCCCCCTCGAGCTAAAATGCCCATCCCCCCCCAAAAAAAAACAAAAACAAAAAAGAAAAAAAAAACACGGTAAAACAACTTTACATTTTGGAGACTCATCGGATCTTAATTTGTAGTGCCAAAACGAGATTTGTCTCAAGCTTTCGTGAATAGCAATCACTTGTTACTGTAAAAACCTATTTTATCTGCAAAAGACTTTGTATTAATAAAACCTGCAGTAACTTTGTAAGAAATGATCGTATTGACTTGCTGATGATTTCACCTGATTCGGAATTATAAAAAACATAATAAACAATATCCCATTTCACCTACTTATTTATTTATTTTTAGTTACCCCCCTCCCTGAGCTAACAGTGCCCCCTTTTGCGCATAAAACATGATAAAACAACTTTATTTTTTTAGTACTCATTGGATCTTCATTTTAGTATCAAAACGAAGTTCTGCTCAAATTTGGGTGAATGGCCATATGTTGTCTCAAAAAATCCTATTTTACCTGTGTACCACACGCAAAATTCAGAGAATTGACAACATTTCAATGAAATTACTACATATTTGCAGCTATACTTTTCATGACAAGAATCCGAGTTTGCAATTCATTTGCAGATGTTCTGACATGACAAAATTGCAAATTTACAATGCGTTTGCAAATAGTCTGACATCGCAATATTACTAGTTTGCTATGAGTTTGCAGTAAGATTGATGCAACAAGATTGCAACTTGCACGACAACTTAGCTGCAAGTTCAAAGTATGGTGACTTCGGAGTTTGCATAATCTTGTTGCAGTCTTGTTATGAACTTTCAGACTTGTCATGCTGAGCTTGCTGCAACATTGCAAGTCTGCAAAGTAAGATTGCTGAAAATTTTCTGCAAACTAAAATTGCTATCTGGGACCCCTCGTTCTTGGAAAATCGGCACGGCGCTCTCAGAAAATCGTCAACGAACTTAAAAAAAAAAAAAAAACCAGCTTGACGCACCTAAAAAATAGCACGGCGTTAAGCGAAATATGCCTAGTTCAATTTCTATCATTAAACGTACACCAGTCGACATTTTGCGCGAAAGTGCCAAATGTGGTAAATTGCTTATTTCTCGTCGACGAGTATAGTAACGCAATTATAAACTGTCACTTATAAATTATTTTTCTTTCAAGATTTCCTTTTTTGATCAAAATGATATTTAAAAATTTTTTTAAATGCTATATGGCATTTGCGAAATGATGAACATCCTGCAGTTTAATTTTTCGAAAGCAAAGGCATAATTGATATTGTGATATTTTACGAATTGAATATTTCTAACTGAACAAAAAATGCCCAATCCGGGAATCGAACCCAGATCGTTGGCTTACATTGCGAATATATATTTTTTCGCTCAGTTGGAAATATTCAATTATTTATTCGTATGATAACTTTACCAATGAGTGATTTTGTTTAAAATAATAATATTGTAATATTTGTTTATAAAAGTGTAAGGTAATTTATTCTATATTTCAAAGCACCAAAAATGTACTATGGCCAAAGAACAATGGTCCTACCAGTGGCCGAGAGGTTCTGCTCTCGAAACTGGTAGACGGGATGTGCTGAGTTCGATCCCAATCGCGCCCGTCGCCCTTTTGTGCGGAGTTTTCGTGGTTTTCTTCGAACCTTGGTTTTCCAAGCGTAAATACGGGTTAGGTTCCCTTAGAAAGACCTCCACGGAGGGCACTCACCCCCCCTTAGGGCCTATATCCCTCGTGCTGATAATTGGCCGTCATAAATACAACCAACCAAAGAACAATGATACAGTAGCGCTCAAAAGTATTTTGACAACATTATATTCTGTCATATTTTATTTAATATAAAAATGTAAAAGAAAATATATCCCCTATAGCTGAGAACACTATGACTGCAATTATTCAAATGTATCAAATTTGAACTTGTTTGTTTACATTCGGCGCCACCGAAAAAATATTACTTCTCCTTAGCTCAAAAGTATTTTGACAATTAGTTTGCATTTAATTGTTGAAGGTGTCAGTGGCGCTATAGCTTCGATTAGTGTTTATATTGACTTATTGTAATTAATTTTAAATGCCGAAATGTAAAAAATATTGAAGTGATTCTAGAAAAGCCACTGTAAATGCACTTAAGAAAGGTAGACTACAAGCAGAATTAGCTCGTTCTTTTAACGTGTCAAGGCAACTTGTTATTACATAGAATAAAATCTTTAATAAACAGAAATGCATCGAAAATAAGCCTCAAAGTGGCCAACCGAAAAAAAAAAAACAAACTTCAAATGTTGACTGTATTATAAAAATGATATCTACAAATGATTGTCATAAGTCTGCTGTAATAATAAAAAATGAATTGAAAGAAAATTACGGCATAGACATACATGTTTCATCAATCAAACGATGCCTAAACCTCTATGGTTTACATGGCAGAAGACCTGCAAAAACACGTTTGTTATCTACTAAGAATAGGAAGGCTAGAGTTGCATCTGTAAAACGGCATAACCCTTTCAGGGGCTAAGCAATTCCATTGCTAAAGTGTTGAAATTAATGATTGACACCAGAATTTTGGTTAAAAAATATTCTGTTTATTATGTGTGTGAAATATAGATTTTTCCTATTTACAAATAAATTTGCTTTCAAATTCCGGTGTCGATCATTAATTTCAACACTTTAGCAATGGAATTGCTTTGCCCCTGAAAGGGATATACCATTTTAGAAATGCAAATCTAGCCTTCCTGTTCTTAGTAGATAATAAACGTGTTTTTGCTGGTCTTCTGCCATGTAAACCATAGAGGTTTAGGCATCGTTTGACTAATGAAACGTGTATGTCTATGCCGTAATTTTCTTTCAATTCATTTTTTATTATTACAACGGACTAACGACAATCATTTGTAGATATCATTTTTATAACACAGTCAACATTGCAAGTTGTTTTTTTGGTTAATCACTTTGAGGCTTATTTTCGATGTATTTCTGTTTATTAAAAATTTTATTCCATATAATAACAAGGTGCCGAGACACGTTAAAAGAACGACCTAATTCTGCTTGCAGTCTACCTTCCTGAAGTGCATTTTTACATTTTTTTTTTTTTTTTTTACATTTCTGCATTTAAAAATAATCACAATAAGTCAATATAAACACTAATCGAAGCTATAGCGCCACTGACACCTTCAACAATTAAATGCAAACTAATTGTCAAAATACTTTTGAGCTAAGGAGAAGTTTCTCTTCTTCGGTGGCGCCGAATGCAAACAAACAAGTTGAAACTTGATACATTTAAATAACTGCAATCATAGTGTTCTCAATTATAGGGAATATATTTTTTTTTACATTTGTATATTAAATAAAATAAGAGAGATTATAAGGTTGTCAAAATACTTTTGAGCGCTACTGTATGTACACAACAAAACTTAATTTCAAGATTCCTGTATTGTTTAAAAGACTTCAGTTCGATTTATATACTTCTAGTGCCCATCTATCAGTTTTCTGAATATTCTATGTATCATACTTAAATGCATTATATAGCCCTACTCGCATTTAAAAAATATCCGATATTCGGGTATTAACAAAATATTTATCAATACTAAATGAAACCATCAACAGTATGCAGGCTGTTTAATGAAAAATTATTTGTATTATTTGTGAATTTCCTTTATATTTGTATTACATAAAATAGTTAATTAATTAAAATATATATATATTTAAATAAAATATATATATTTTTAAAAAAATTTGAAAAAATGATGTAACTTATTTTTAAAAAGTCATATTTCCAGATGTAAATATTTTTTTCAAATTTGCCGAAACAAAATTAATGTAAAATAACCGAAAAATACATGTTTCAAGTTTGAACCATTTATCTTTAACGATTTTTTCCCTTATAACAATTTAAAGACGAGAAATGGTAAAAAAAAAAAACATTATGCAGAAAAACGCATTTAAAGTTAACAAACATTGTTAAAGTTAAACAAACATTGTCTCTTAATAGAACATTTAAATGCCTTTTAAAAGGTTGCAGGTAGAGTAAGTAACTCCTTCCTGTAGCTTAAACTTCTGATTCAGTTTAACTTTGGCCATTTCCACCTTCTTTTTGTAGTACTGTTTAAATGTCAGTTGATTTACACAAGGCTTTTTCTAACGATTTCGCGTTCTTTCACAACTTTAGCCCTCACAACTTCAGATTTTCTGACGGGAGGGGTCTTTATTCTGCCGGCCCGACCCGGCCTAGCGTATTTTTTCCATAAGAAGCCGGGACTGGTTTCATTCTTTCTAGTTCTGCATTGCCCAAAATTTTCAGTCCCGGTCTCGACACATCCCGTATGAAAATCATTGTTTCGGCGTACCCTGGTCCGTGCAAAAATCAGTAAAATTTGGCCCAGCCCAAAAATCTTTGCAAAAATGCATATATTTTTAAATAGACATTATTCTACAATTAAACTTTAAAATGTATTCTTTTTAAAGAATAGTAGATTTATAGACAATACAACTAAAATACAGTAAAACGTGAAAAAAAAACCTGCTATGACGGAATCCTGTCTTAAATGGAAAAATGAGTTGATCCATGCAAAATGAATCTAATAATTTGTGATAAAAGAATATAATACATTTACACCTGCTAAGAAGGGAACTTGTCTATGACACATTTTTTTCCCCTATGCGATTCCGCCTTAGAAGATTTTACTTTGTAGCATTTAGTTTAGCATTTACATACAAATAGAGAATCATTAAAGAAAATAAAAATCACAGCTTAGGGCGCTTCTTTAAAATGAAGATTATAAATATGAAAAAAAAAAGGCTAAAACACGCATTTTTGGTCAGAACTCCTCGTACAAAACTGATTTTAACCATATCGACGTAAAAATCCATGTTTTGTAGAGATGCAGTCGGTCCAATCCGGGCTCGAGCCGACATTTTAACTTTTTTCCATGCCGCGCCGGTCTCGGGCCGAACTTTTAGCTTTTATACCAGACCGGTCCAATATTTTTTTTTTTTTTTTTTTTTTTTTTTTTGTACGGGCTGGGTCGGGCCAAACTTTTTTCTATGGGCCGGGCCTTGAAAGTTTGGCCCGTGCAGACCTCCAGCATATTTCGAAAGCACGTTTAACGTAAAATCTAAACGCTGCTTTTTTTATGTCTAAAAGGAGAGGCACTGTCTTAAATCGACTTTAAATAACGTACAATTTGTGGATGATCCCTATCTTTCATTCCAAATGCATGGATATCACGTCGCTAAGAAGTATGCTTAAGGCTCCTGTCCCTGCTGGCGAAGACACTCACGAGCTAATGCTAATCCTATGGGGAGGGATTTTTCTAATATCTCGTTTGCATTCGACATTTTTAAATAATATTTTTTGTATTGGATAGCCGACATCTGTCTCTACAGCGCACCT
This sequence comes from Maratus speciosus, assembly GCA_963932465.1. Taxonomy (NCBI): domain Eukaryota; kingdom Metazoa; phylum Arthropoda; class Arachnida; order Araneae; family Salticidae; genus Maratus; species Maratus speciosus. The sequence continues at coordinate 7,737,552 of OZ010787.1, forward strand.
TTTATACTTTTTCGATTTTGGTTGCAGATATTTTTTAGAATGACACTTTCCTTTTCAGAACCGGTTTTGAAAATGAAAGTAACTTTATAAAAAAAAATATATGCGACCAAAATCGAAAAAGTAAAAAAGATGCGCTCTAGAGATGGACCACGGCTATCCAATGCAAAAAAAAAATTATTTAAAAATGTCGAAATGCAAACGAGATATTAGAAAAATCCCTCCCCATAGGATTAGCATTAGCTCGTGAGTGCCTTCGTCGGCAGGGACAGGAGCATTAAGGGGGCTGGTCTAGAGGTCTGCACGGGCCCGGGCTTGGCCCGGCAGAATTAGGACATTTTTTTCAACGGGCCGGGCCGGGCCGATGAAAAAAATTAATCGGGCCTATCGGCCCGATATAAGAATTTGAGAGAAGCAGATAAAATACGAGGCCATTTTCAATGATTATGACTTTTTCGAGAAGTATAAATGTGCGTTACAAGCCGATGCGAATTTAACAACATCAATACAGAAATGTAACATGTCCATCGTAGAGATCGGCATCGTACAGTTACATGATACCTGATCCCGGGTTTAATTTTTTCGGCAGACTTGTGCCGGGACGGAACTGGTCTTAATCGTTCTCAGGATATGTAAGACAGGCATTATGTTTTGTAAAAGTATTAATAGCGATAATGAACTTCTGTTAACAGTGTCTTTGGAAATGTACCTTAAGGTGGTTGGTTCTCATATTTACTGCTCAACAATGCGAAACTTTCAGACACATTTTCTGACTCATTTTTAACTATAAAGGCATAAAATTGACAGGCCTGAGTATGGGAGGCATTTGGAATCGAATAGCGTTTCCATTTTTGATAAATTACGTACAGAGATAACAGAGACTCTTGTCACGTGACTGTACGTTTTTCTCCTTTCCTGTGCTATCGCTTCCGGAAATTCGATTCAAAACGCTAACTTTGGCAGTATTTTCTGAAAGAAAGATTACTTTTATCTAAGAGAAAAACGGCATTTACATGGTTTCTGAATAAGAATACGTTCCAATCTCATGCGTTTCCGAAAAGAAATGAATTCGTAAATGTGTCAAAATGTAGCTCCTTTGGATTTGAGAAAAGCCTGAAAAATGACAGAAATATTTTCACAAATCTACTTTTTATTTTAAGCTTAAAAAATTATCATGTTTTTTAACCCTTTATTCTAAACTACATCAATCTTTTAATGAACCCTTATTTAAATTTTGAAACGTCTGTAGAGACGTTGACTAAAACACTGTAAGAAATCGTTAATGTTTACTATTGTGTGTTTTCTATTTTGCGAACACATAGTAATTTAAAATATACTACAAAATGTTCCCATAAATATGCATGTAGTATTCATTAAAAGAATTTTAATTGTATGTCGAGAAAAAACGGATTTTTTTTGTAGAAATCGAGTCGGGCCGGGCCGGGCCGGGCCTGTTTTCACTGATTTTTGTACGGGCCGGGCCGAGAACGGTAAAAATGTAAACGGGCCGGGCCGGGCTCGGGCCGAACTTTCAATTTTTACACCGGGCCGGGCCGGGCCAAAATAGCTTTTCTTCGGGCCGGGCCGGGCCCGGGCCTGGAAATTCCGGCCCGTGCAGACCTCTAGGCTGGTCACTCAGCTTCCGATTTCCCCTCACTAATGTAAAGTCTATGGGCATTTGATGCATTCGTATATTTAAAATATCTCCTCCGGAAATTAATATTTTTAGCTTCTATTTTTTTGTGTACACTTCCTAAAAGATGTCTCTTTTTTTTCTTAGTTCTCAAAATATTTCTAAAGTATAGACTTAATTTTATAGGAAGTGTTAAAATCTTACTCGCAGTTCGCCCTCTTTTAACACATAAAATATTAAATTCAGCTTAGATTTAAGAAATATTTTGAAAATTAAGAAAAAAAAGAGACATCCTTTAAGAAGAAAACACAGAAAAAGATGTTAAAAATATGAATTTCCCGAGAAGATATTTTAAATATACGAATGCATCAAAAGTCCATAGATTTACCATTACGGAGGAGAATTCTGAATCTCAGTGACCAGCCCCCTTAACCCTTTAGTGCGCAGCTTTGCATTTATGCAAACAGCACTGTTTTGAGTTTAATATATTTTTTTATTCGTATATACCTAATTCACACCAGAAAATTAAAATAGCAATATTTGCTTTAATTAATAACCAGTGGCGTAGGAACTTTGTACAAACAGGGGGAGCCGGGGCATATTGCGGAAAGCTAGTAGCACGGATCATTTCGTTCATTTTGGAGGATTCCTTCATAGATGCACGTTTCACAAACAGGAGTGTAAAATAGAAGCATATCAAAAGATCACCAACTCTTTAATCCAGTTAAAATAATTTTTAATAGATATACTTGATGCATAGAAACTTAATTTATGTGCGATCCTGAATACAATATTCAAATTTAAGGCTTTTCCCACTTCCATTTACCAAAAATTAAAGTGCTTTCTGTTGTTTTCTTACAAATTCTTTACAAATCTCTTCTAAATCAATTTTAAAGGTCTCCTCTTTATAAATATGTTATCGGTGCAGGTAATTTGTAGTAGACCTATATAAGACCCCCTTTTTTTCTGGAAATCGGGAGGGTTGTAAACAATGAGAGAAAGGGTGAATGCACAAACAAGTGTGCTCACCACCCCCTCTCTCTCTTCTCTTTGTTGTTTATTGTGTGAATTTCTCATAGAAAAAGTATACTTTATTTTTTAATTCAGCAATGTATCGTAAACAGATGTAGTGCGAGAATTTTTCCCGGGGGAGCTGAGCCCGTCTGAAATATTCCAGGGGGAGCCCCAGCTCTCCCGGTTCCTTACGCCCTTGTTAATAACAGGAATTCCGTATTTAAATAAAGCGAAATTAACCATTGAAACTTTCTGGTGTAAAGTCAGATTCTCTGGACTACGTAATTTCTAGAACGTATTCTGTCATCGGAATTAAAGGACTAAAGGTTAAGTCTTATAAAATAAATAACTATATAAAATAAGGGATTTGGAGACATGCTTATTAAAATATTTACTAATTTGCAATATTTTAGTGCAAAACAGCCACACCACAGTAGTTTTTACTTGTATTGCAGATGTGCAACAGAAGAAAAGATTGACGTATATGAAAAATGTATATCTAGATTTTTTTTTTCATTATTTTTCATGTGTAATAAACGTTTCAGAGAATCATATATATTTTTTTCGAAACAAAATAAAAAATCGCGCATTTAAGGGTTAAGCGGTGTAAGTCATGAATTTTGGATTTTACTCTGCGAGTTTTGCGGATATCAAGATGGAATTTTTTGTGTTTCATTCAGGAATGGATAAGGAAATTTTAACCTACGGGAGCCGTATAAAAACTTAGTTTTTGTATTTTCTCAAATAAACCCCCATGGGGTTGCAACTTACGTCATCAAAATGTTCACCTTTTTTTTTAATGAAATTTTGCATTTGGAAGCGTGTGTCTAGGGGCAATATTTTCGGAAATAGGCTATTGTTTTGATATTTATGAATCACACTGTTTAACAACAGAAACATGTCTAAATAATACCTAATTATTTTAAGCATCGTCGAGATCGTGCAAATTCAGCAACATTGAAACCATTCAAAACAATCACTTAACAGATAAATTGTTTTCTATAAATGCAGAGGTTGGCAATTAACATTTACTAAATAAATTTCCTCCACTGTCTGAGTTTGTACGGAGTTTTTCCGAGAGCATCGAAGGAACGCAATTCACGTGGAGACAAAACAAAATTTGCACGTGAATGCAGAGACAGCAAAATACAAATGATAAAATTTTAAACATTCTACGAGAAGGAAATGACGCAAGAGATTAAGTTTTCAAGATTTTGAAGGCATGGGAGACGATTCTGATTTTGAACACCTGTAGTATTTCGAGTTTTTAACTAACCTGGCAGATTTATAGATTGAGCCCATAACTGTCCCTTCTCTATTCGATGGCTAGCCAGATTATGATCCTTGCTAACAAAATTGTAAATTTATAGAAACCGTATAGCACATAGGTAGGGCCGACTTATGCAGGGGCATGCGGGGTCCCCCTTTTTATGGGGCACCCCATGAGAGTAATCAGGATTTTCATTTTAATGATAAAATGAAAATCCAATGGGCCAAATGACTAAAAATAGCCAAAAGTAACCTAAATTCATATATTTTCAAACATTTAGGAAGGGGGTGTGGTTCCCCTTCCCCTCTATGCTTCCCGTACCCCCTCCATCCGTGCAAAAACAAATTATATTATTAGAAAAATAATGATTAAAATGTTATTATAACAACTTAGTATTCTATTGTTTTCAAAAGAAATTCTTTATTAACATTTTCCTCGCAATGTGGCAAGTTAAAACCATTAATTATGACCAATTTGGGGCATTTTCTTTTGGACATCTTATAACATACGTAGTTAAGCAAAGTAAAAGTTTGCAAAGAAATACTTGTGTCAATCAATCTATCATTTTTTCTACTATTATCATACTAGTGTTTTTTCTTAAAGTTTTGACCATCTTTTTGTGATACCCTGTATACAGACGTGAGCAGTACCGAGTACAAAATTTATGCATACATACAATATCTATGAAGTTTAGTACTAGCCACTTCCGCATTATACACAAAAAAATTCTATAGATAGATAGAAGGGGGCCCCTCAGAATGGTGCTTGCCCCGGGGCCCCTGTAATCTAAGTCGGGCCCGACATAGGAGAAACATTATACTGAACAAATAAATCGGATAAATTATGCGCAGTATATATATATTTTTTACTGTATGCTAAAAAGTAAGAATCCGTAAAAACATCCCCAGTCTAAATCCCTATTTCTTTTTAGTTACACAAACAGCGATTCATTAAAAGTCTTAAAACAAGCCAGATTTTATCTTTATTGCAAAAACGTTTTAAAGAAATATTTTCAGGGGATTTGTTATTGATGAGCTTTTAAATCTATAAATAATAGAAGAAAATGCATGTCTTATCAAAACAAACAACAAAAACAAGAAAATAAATGTCGATTGCATATATTTAATAGAAAAACTCGTGATGTCCAATGAGCAAATGCGATAATATTAAATGAAAATTTTACAAATAAAAGTTCACAACCGGACATGGTACGTTTAATACAGTAGCGCTCAAAAGTATTTTGACAAAGATAATAATTCACTTAATTGAAAAGAATAATAAAATACAAAAATCAATCATTTATTTTATTTAACCATATTAAATGTTTTAATTTTAATAAATTAACAATAAATATTAATAATATTAATAAAATTATAAATATACTATATGTATATATATATATTTATATCTGAATTTTGTCATGCTGTAACTCTCGAATTTTTGAACCGATTTGGATGAAATGTTTCATATGCATAGTACAAACTAATGCCTCGACCGAGTTTGTTGGCCAGCTTCATCCGCCATCTTGTTTCAAAATGGCGGCCATTTGAATTTTGTGCACACGTTTCGAAATTTTTAGGTTTGCTAACTTTCTCTTTAAAATGACCTATGTTGTTATCTTACACCGTGTGTAAAATATCTTTTAATGTTTCTAACATTCTGTTTAAAATGACACATAAGAGTTTGCATTTTGTGAAACGTAACATTTTCTATACGTATACAATGCTAGAAAACATAAAAAATTTTCAAAATTCCAATGGTCGCCATTTTGAAACAAGATGGCGGGTGAAGCTGGCCAACGAACTTGGTCGAGATATTATCCCAGAAAAGAGGAAATTGCTGGCCAGCAGCAAGATAGGTGCTGGCAATGATGGAGAAGTGCTGGCTGATGGTCTACCACTGCATGACCACTGCTGGACAGCTTGAGTCAACTTTGCTGTTGAAAATCATCAGATAAAATTCTGGTGGGCATCCATTTTATCTCATGCGCTGGCCCACCACTACATGGAAGTGCACGAACTTTTGCAGTATTATTGCTGGGAACCCTTACGCTAGGTGGCGCTGTAAATATCGAAGACATTGAGTATTTGAACACAAATCTGAAATGAATATTTTAACACAATTTAAGCAGTGAAGCTAATTTTTTTGAAACTGTAAATAATATAGTACCACTGCCACCAACAAAATAAATAAGTAAATGAATAAATAAATAAATTCTTTATTTCAACGCACTTTTTTTTTTCTCCTTAAATCTGGTTTTACTAAGTTACAAAGGATTTCTGTTTTCATAATTTACGCAGTTCAGAATCAATAATAAAAAAAAAAAAGCGTATAAAATACATAGGATTTCTATACGATAGAATAATTTCTATACCAGTTTAATGATTGGGAACGTAAATTACAAAAGAAACAAACTTGAAATAGTGTAATGAGAGCTTGAAAACTGCGAGCAGCCGTAGTGTACGCTGAAAGCGCTTGTTCATGTCCGATCACGAAAACCAAACAGCATCGAGCGCGGTCAGTACTTGGGAGGATGACCACATGCAGTTCAAATATTTCTATAGACATTTCTATAGACATTTCTATAGCTCTTGGTGAAACTAGCTTATAGAAAATAGAGCCATAATTATATAATACTTTGTTTTTTTATAGAATTCTATAAGAAATTTTTGTAAGGAAAAGTGCTGGGCCAGCAAAGGAATAGCAATGGGATAGGAGCTAGCACTGCAGGAAAAGTGCCGGATTGAAGTAATGTGATGGCATACCAATGCTGGCTTGCTGTTGGCCATCACTGATGGGCCAGCTGCATTCGGCTCGGACACTTTTCGACAGGTTTAAGTAATGGCACCCTTGCACTTTACCGCTGATGGCACTGCTGGCTGCCATCTTTTTTCCAGCTGATGGCCCACTGTTTTTTGTTTTGCTGGGTAGTATGTACTATGCATATGAAAAATTTCATCCAAATCGGTTCAAAAATTCGAGAGTTACAGCATGACAAAATTCAGATATAAATATACAGTTGGCTCTCTGTTTAACGACTTTCAAGGAACCTCGAAAAATCGTCCTTAAATAGAGATCGTTCTTAAACAGAATTTGTGGGAAAATAATATTTGAAAAACATTTCCCTTCACACTTTATAGGCTTAAGACTGTTAATACCTTTCTGAATGTATTGGCGTGTTTAGAACTGTTTTATTTATTTATTTATTTAAATTTATTTTATGTTTTCTTTCTTTCTTATTATTTTATTGATACGGATAAGGAATATAATAATTCATATTTCTATTGCACAAATACAAATTGCATTAATTATACTGCATACAATGTTACTTACAGTACAATAAAAATATTTATATTACATTTAATTAAACAAATTAAGTTTTTAAAAAATCAAAAAGTGTGGATTGTTTCAATGATGGTTTTTAGTACCCTTGCTTCAAACTTTACAAGAAGGTTGAATGAGCCATCTTCCATATCTAATGAAAACAATCTACTGGCGAAGAATATCCAGGGCAGAATTTGCATCTGAGTAAGAAGGATGCGGTGTCTCGCTTTCTGTATCATCAGCATCATCACCATCTTCTGCATCTGAAGTTGAATTTTCATTTGCGATGTCTTCATAAATTTGCTCTAAATTTCTGAAGTTGGTCGTTAAAAGTCTGCGTCACAATCGATAGAATCTTTTATTGAAACATCTTCATCACCAATAAGACTTTTCCATTCTTCGGTGGTGATATCTTCTGTGTCGAGTTGTGCATTTGTTATATCCATTTGTTCTTGAATGGCAATTCCAGAAGCCCGAAAGCAGTTTTCAATTGTGCAAGGAGAAACTTCTTTCGAGGCTGATGTAATCATGTGCATGACTCCCAAAATTGTAAATTTTTTAATTTCATTTTTGTCAGCAAAATTATTTAATAATTTCCTAATTAAGGATTTTCGGTAATATGCTTTTACATTACAAATGATTCCCAGGTCTAATGGCTGCAACTTACTTGTATAATTAGTGGTAAAAAATTAATTGATACATTTGTAAGTCCTGGAATATACGAAATATACCTGGAAAATACTTGAAAATCTTCGTTAAATAGAAACAATTTCGTCTTTAAATAGAGATTTTTTTACTTAAAGGAGACGGGACCGCAAAAAATCGTCCTTAAGTAGAGATAGTCGTTAAGTAGAGCGACATTAAACAGAGAGACGCCTGTATATATGTATGGTTATATATGTTTATTTATTTATTTAGCTTTTTTATGGCTAATATAAGGACAATTCACACACTATAATTGTGATCTTTAGGCTATTGGGAATTTTAGAATCTGACAATCTTATATAAACATCCATTTTTTATTTATTTATTTATTTTATAATTAATTAATTAATTTTTTTCTTTCCTGTTCATTTTTTATATGTAATGGTAAATATTAAGACTTTTATATATTTTTATAATATATAATTTATTTTATTTTGTAGCATATAGCTATATTCTATATATTATCAAGTTTTTTTTTTTTTTTTTTTTTTTTTTTTTTTAATTTCTCAGTGTAGATTTAATGGTATGGTAATAGAATATATTGTAAGCATTTTTTTTATTAACATTTAATTTATTTAATTTTTTTTTTGTATAATGATATACAGTATGGTATTGTTTATATTAGGATGTGTGTAGGAATGCAGTTGATATATTTTAATTTCATTAGCATGTATTAGGTTCTTCTTTTTGTGACATTTGTATAATAATAATTGTTTTAAAATAAAATAATAGATGGCAGCACCATAAATTTTGTTATTTTTAAAGCTTCTAATAAAGTAATAATTTTAATTTTTTACACCAGGTGGTAATTAACGCTGAATACTGGCAATGTTGTAAAATTGTAATTAAACAATTTAAAATTGTTTTTAGGTATTAATAAATAATGTAATTATTTTTTATTTATATTATATTAATTATATTTATCACGGTATTTCAACATGAATTAACTGACTCCATAGGTTTTAATTTCTGTGTTAACTGTTTTATTCACCTTAATCTTATCATGCTTTTTGGATTCCATGTGCTCGAATATATTTTGAAAATCTACTGGAAATTAATTCGGTATGTTTTGTAAGATTTCTATTGGTATAATTTAAATATTTAATGGGTTGTAGTTTTTTTTCCATTTCATGTCATTTGATTATGTTCTGTTTTCATCTTGAAACTATTCTTTTGGTTATATTGGTTGTTTGAGTACAGGGAAAAAAAAAAATTCAGCTTATAGCTTTTTTCTCACAGAAAACAACCGATTTGCTTATATCATTGAATTCTGTACTCTTGAAAACGTAATTCAATATATAAGTTTTTCAATTTTTTTCGCAATCCATATTCTTCTTTTTAGGGTTTCGTTCATCTGACGAAACCCTATTCGTCTCGCTCCTCTGTCTGTCTGTCCGTCACAGAGCCCGTTCTCAGAAACTATATATGTTGGAGACATGAAATTTTGGGTACTTATAGCTGAGCACCTCACATCATACGACAAATCATAAAATTTTGAAAAAGTCGCACATTTAACCCTTTGGGCTCCCGCATGTGTATTTTAAACAATTATTTTTAAGTGAGCTCCTAATTAGTTTGGAGACGAGAAAATTTGCATACTTATAGCTGAACACCTCACATCAAACGACAAATCATAAAATTTTGAAAAAGTCGTGCATTTAACCCTTTGGGGTCCCACACGTGTATTTTAAACAATTCTTTCTAAGTGAGCCCCTAATTAGGTTGGAGGTGTGAAATTTTGCATACTTATATCATAACACCTCACATCCAACGACAAATCATAAAATTTTGAAAAAGTCGTGCATTTAACCCTTTGGGCTCCCGCATGTGTATTTTAAACAATTATTTTTAAGTGAGCTCCTAATTAGTTTGGAGACGAGAAAATTTGCATACTTATAGCTGAACACCTCACATCAAACGACAAATCATAAAATTTTGAAAAAGTCGTGCATTTAACCCTTTGGGGTCCCACACGTGTATTTTAAACAATTCTTTCTAAGTGAGCCCCTAATTAGGTTGGAGGTGTGAAATTTTGCATACTTATATCATAACACCTCACATCCAACGACAAATCATAAAATTTTGAAAAAGTCGTGCATTTAACCCTTTGGGGTCCACAGGTGTATTTTAAACAATTCTTTCTAAGTGAGCCCCTAATTATGTTGGAGACATGGAATTTTGGGTACTTATAGCTGAACACCTCACATCATACGACAAATGATAAAGTTTTGGAAAAGTCGTACATTTAACCCTTTGGAGTCGCGCATGTGTATTTTAAACAATTCTTTCTAAGTGAGCTTCCTAATTAGTTTGGTGACGTGAAATTTTGCATACTTATAGCTGAACACCTCACATCAAACGACAAATCATAAAATTTTTGAAAAAAGTCATACATTAAACCCTTTGTGCTCCCACAAGTGCATTTTAAACAATCCTTTCTAAGTGAGCCCCTATTTAGGATGAAATTTTGCATACTTATAGCTCAACACCTCTGATCTCACGTCAAATAATAAATTTTGAAAAAGTTTTATGTTTAACCCTTTCAACTCCAGCTTATGTATTTTAAGCCATTCTTTCTAACTGAGCCCCTAATTAAATTGGAGATTTGAAATTTTGCATACTTATTGCAGAACACCTGAGGCCAGGCGACAAATCATAAAATCTTGAAAAAGTCTTACGTTTAACCCTTTGAGCTACCACATATGTATTTGAAGCAATTCTTTCTAAGAGAGCCCCTAATTAAGTTGGTGACATGAAATTTTGCATACGTATAGCTGAATGCCTCAGACCACACAACAAATCATAAAATTTTTAAAAAGTCTTTTATTATTTACCCCTCTGGGCTCTAACTTGTGTATTTTAAGCAATTTTTCTAACCTGCTACCTTTTAACCCAGGGAGAAATTTTCCAACTTTTGCTCACACCCCTTTGACCATTCTTTCATATTATGCACCATAGCCTTACATATTTTAGTTCCATTTTTTCCCGCCAGATGCGCCTACTTATCTCGGGTGCTATGGGCCCAATCCCCTCGACTAATATATCTACGGATAGTATGTAAAACGGATTTTCGTTCGGATACAGGTTTGTTTAGAATCAAGTGCACCCCCTGGTTTTGAAATATGGAACTAACAGATTTTTCAAAAGGATAAAGTGTTTTGAAAGGAATATTAAACGAAACCCTCTGTGCGATCTGTGATCACACTTACCCACTTGTTTTTTCTTCTTCCATGTTAATTCTTGTAATTAGGTATAAGGTACAGTCGTGGGAAAAAAAAGTAAACACCCCCTACTACCTCCTCAACAAATCATCGTAGAAGAAAGTTACTGGTACCGAACGATTGGAAATAAAGTCTACTTTTAAATGATGTATATAAAATTTTCTTAGGGGGTCATCTACATATTAAAATGAATCCAAACTTCATTTTTTTTTCAATGGCAATACCCAATTTTAACGAGATATTTCAAATCTTCGGTTCAAACTATGCCTAGACACCAAATTTCAAGTCATTTGAATGATAAGTTTTTGAATTATAAACATTCAAAATTTAGTGCTTCTAATGTTAAATTACATTTTCATATTTTTATTTATATCTCCCGAAATTATGCTCCTAATGTGCTAATTTTTTTTGTAGTAATAATACTAATATACCCAAACATAAATACGCTGAATTTGCAATTTTTATAATTTCATGATATGAATTATGAAATTAATATTCGAAAAAATTATGAATTACAACCTACAATTTTTTTGATGGATTTAGATTTATTAAGTCTTGCTTTATGGAAATTCAAAATTTTCACATTTTTCTTTCAAGTAGTTTTCAAATTATGCTTAAAAAACGGCAAAATGATGGTTTAAGGGGCCGTCTTATGATGGAAGTGAGTAGACATTTTGAAATTTACTTTGTTGTACTGTAATCAAACAGGTTTCATTGACGCTTAAACGTGCCTTGATCAAGAAGGCGGCTCTCTCGGTTAACAATCCAGTACGGAACTTCAATTTGAATACAGCCCTTAAAATACGCTCGTTTTAAAATAATTAATTTCTCGGAAACTTATGGTACGAATTGCATAAAAATTCGTATTTAGGCGAATTGAAGGGTGTAGAGTTCATTTATGCTGTCAGAATTGGGTATACTGCTATTAAAAAAAAATAAAGTTATGGTTCGTTTTAATATGTAGATGACCCCCTAAGCCAATTTTATATACATCATTAAAAGTAGACTTTATTTCCAATCGTTCGGTACCAGTAACTTTCTTCTACTATAATTTGTTGAGGAGTTAGAAGGGGGGTGTTTACTTTTTTTTCCCACGACTGTACTTTATTTTATACATACAGTTCTATATTGTTGGTTTGTGGCGCATTTTGTTGTCAATCATTCACAATAATGCGGTTTTTGATGATGGTCGGTAATGTTTAATTAATGGTTATATATATATATATATAGAGGGTGGGATGTGGAATGCTGAAAAAATTATAAAAATCATGCACACAAAAAATTATATGTATATATATGTGTATATATATATATAATATATATATATGTATATATATTCTTAAAAAAAAAAGTTTGGTGTATGTGTATGTTTTTCCATACATTATACACTAAAAACATAAAAAACACAAGAAAAATAAAAATACCATTATGGAGGGTTGAGGTCGGGAATGCTAAAAAAAGATTAAAACTTTGTATGTTTTTATGTGTGTGAGCGTGTATAAGTGTATGTATATATGCTTATATATTGTATGGACATATAATTTAAAAAAAATACGGGGTATCATGCATTTAACACAATATATTTCCACATATTGCATCATCATTTAAGGATATATTTTTCTGTCTCAATGTTCCTCATTGCTTTTTAAATTTTCAAATTTATTTACATAATACAAGGCTAAATTTTACTATCTCAAATATTCCTCATCTTTTTAAATGTTATTTATATTCTCATTTTTTTATATTACAATTTTTTGTCTTTAAAACGTTAAATTAATCAATTGCCCTTTTATTATTTTTTTATTTTTTAATTTTATAATTTTTATTTTTTTATTTTATAATTTTTAATGTCCTGTGTGAGGTGTATCTTTCTTTGGATCTCTTGGCTTTTTATTATCTGTTTTTTGTAATGTTTGCGTTATTAGGAGCTAAATTTTGTTATTTTAGGCTTAATGCCGACAAAATTGGATGAAATAACGCATCTTCTATGAATGAACTCACAAGCTCCTCTGATGATTCTGTGAGTCATTCATAGTTTGCTTCTAATAGCATTGCTGCAAATGCGCATGTTATTAAGTATGTTATTTTTAGTTTAATCTTATAACCTTATTCTGGCATTTCTAATGGTACACTCTTTATCAAGTAATAGGTAATTCTAGCTTGGTAATTATTATAGCTTGGTTTTAGCTGTTCAATTTCACTTTGTTCATTTTAATTCTCTTAATACATGTATTCATAGCTGCAATAGCGCATTTTTCATGTATTATCTCCATTAGTCTTCAATTTGTTTTCATCTTGTAGATTATGTACCATTATTGCTATCTGAATCACTTGAAATCCAAATGTATTTACTTTAGCATTAATCTTTCAGTTCACTATATTTAAATGTTTTTTTTGTTGTCCCCCAACATCTAAAATTATTATCACTGTTCTTCTTTTTTTTTCAACCTATTGTTTATTTAAAATTTAGCCTTTTATTTACGTTTTTCTTGCTTACATGTACTTGTTATTTCATCACTTTTCACCACAGTCCTGCCATATATTTTATACTCAACATTTATTATCTTATATTATTTCTTAATTTTCCATTATATATGGGAAGGTTTGTGATTTTTTCCTGCGGTTTTTTTAGGGCGGTCAATTATTATTATTATGTTATACCATTTTGCCTTTGTCTTGATATTTTTAGTATCATTTTCCTAATCTGTAGATTTTGGTGAGGTAGTTTTAAGTATATTATTTTACATTTAATCTAGTTTTCAGGCTAGCAACATAATAATTATTTATAATTTTGTTCTGGTACATGATTTTTATGTTATACCAGTTATTTTCTTTTTTAATTAATTACTTTCTTCATTATGTTTTTAATTCGTTATTTTAATGATATTTTCAACAGTTAATATTATTTCAAATGAATACAAATCTATTTTAACTGCTTGAAAAAAAAAAAAAAACTTTACAAAAACTAATAAAAATATTAAAATAAAAACAAAATAAAAATTTAAGATACATTATTACTTCTTGTAACTATTCTTATTTTATATATATATTCTAGATTGTATCTTTCTCAATTATTTTTATTACTTTTTTTATCATATTCATTACATGTTTAATATTATGTCTCCTTATTCCTCATGGCAATTCTCAGTAAATTTTTAGCGACTGGCAAATTGGGCTTTGATAACTCTCAGCGTAATGCCCGGTACATGGTTAATTATAGGCTTGACCACGGATCGTCATCCAGCTACCTATTTTCTTCTCCCTCACCACATTTACAATTTAGCAAATGCTCATCTTCTCGCTGCTTGACCCGCCCTCATGCAGATCCATCACAAATTGTTCAGAACACTTCCCATATTAATTTTTGTAAAGCTTTTAATGTTATTAACCGTATTAAATGTAATTTGTGTAACATGCAATATACTGGTCAAACTGGTGGCCCAATTCATAAACGTATCAACGGACATCGATCTGCCATCAGTAATTATAAATGCTCTCTCAATCCTTTAAACTGCAATGTTGAGTATAGGCACTTTAAAAAACACAAATTTAGTAATATCACTATTCATATCCTTAATATACAAAATAAATTCCATGAACGTCTTTTTCTGGAATCTGCTTATATCAAACATTATAACACACTTTATCCATATGGACTAAATCAACTGTCAAACAATAAACCTCATGTCGTATATTCTACGTCATCAAATACAATTAACTATCAGTCTCTCTATCTTTCTCTTCTTAATCATAAATTATATAAGCAAACCACACGCACACAAAGAGGAAAATCTTCTACTAAACATTCATCATCTAAATTAACTAATACTCATATTAAAAAATCATTAATACGCCTACAATCTTCTTTCAGTAGTAATTACAACTGGATGTCTCTTCGTAAATTTATATTTGCAATTCCTAAATATCATATTAATCAATATCACAAAGTTTTTACATCAAATACATTCAATTCTCATTTTAGTGATACCTTTTTTGATTTACTCCATTATAGGCTAACTGCTCTTAATGTCAATATTAACAAAAAACCACAAAAATTAAATAAAAGTAATTCACATTTAATCGTTACCTTTACCAATCCTGTTTTTAATAAAATTAAACTTAATCAATTATTTCACAACGAGCAATGTAAATTCCCACTTCAAAGTGTTAATCTAAAAAGCTCTTTTAAATATCCTATTAGTTTAGGTCGTAAAATTTTCAATTATAATAAGTTTTCTAAAAATTTCACACACACTGATACTTTTACATGTAAATGCAATGATCCCCATATAAATACATATATTAATGCCCATCATGGACATGTTATAACTGGTAATTTAGACATTGTCAATAATATTCATTTAAGATCTTTGATGAGTCATGGCACTAAATATCGTATTCCCTCACAGTGTAATATACAGTCCATCATTAAACAATTCACATATGATTTAGACTTCTTCATTTACAAAATTGCTATCAACTATAATAAACCTACTGAATATTTTGTAGATTGGAAGCATCATGTCATCTTTCTTTTGAAACAACAATTATTAAAACTACATATTGCCAAAAATTCAGTTTCTTTCTCCACCCTTAAACCACATATTGCAGAACTTCAAAATAATTTCATTATTACATATGTAGACAAGGCTGCTAACAACTATGCTATCATATGCAAATATTACTATCATCACCTCCTAACTAAAGCAGTCACTTCTAATAATATTTTCAAACTTCATCATGCTACTTTAAAGGAAAATAATAATCATATATTAAGCTATCACAAATTATTAGGCATTAAAAATAACAACCTCAATTATCCTTATGTAGTCATGATTCCAAAATTTCACAAAAATCCTCTTAAATTCCGCACTATCACTGTAGGATGTAATACATATAATACTCGTGCTAATACATACTTTTTAAATATTCTTACACAAATTTATGAGTTATCAGTTAAAACAGACAACACTTACTGCATTAAAAACAGTTTTGAATTGGTGGATAAAATAAAGCCATTAACAAATGTCAATAATATTATTACTTTAGATTTCAAAGACCTATTTAATAATATCATTCTAAAAGACCTGCATTCTATTATCAATTCATTATTTCTAGAATATTTCCCTTTATTAAATTTACCTGATAACATTGATACTGACTACTTCACATCTTTGACTAACTTTCTAGTATTTCATAATTTTATTTTCCAAGACAATGCTATTTTTATTCAAATACAAGGCATACCTCAAGGAGCTGCTTCATCAAGCATGTTATCTGATTTATATCTTTACTTTTATGAACGTAAATTATTAATAATAATTTATTGCTCTACAGATACATAGATGATAGAATTATTCTTTCTGTTACAGATAATAATTCTATCTCTCTTCCTGTAAAGTACCCTTCTAATCTAGAACTTAGTACTACCTTTTCAAATAATTCTAGTATCAATTTTATGGATGTTAAAATTAATATTCTCCCGAATAACACCCTAACATTCAACATTTATGATAAACGCAATGAATTTTCATTTAATGTAATTAATTTTACGAACTTTAATTCCTGCTTGCATATTTCAGTATATAGAAATATTTTGTTTAATCATTGTCTTCGTATCAAACGTCTATGTTCCTCCCAATTCTTACAGCCTAATTTTTTTAAATTAAAGCAATTAGCATTGTCTTATAATTATCCCATCTCTTTTATATCTGCATGGCTCAAATCTTAATATTCACTTTTTTCTACTTCTTACCAGTATAGGCATTTAATATGTTTAAAAAAACCCATAAAATCGAAAACACTATTATGGAGGGTGGGATGTGGAATGCTGAAAAAATTATAAAAATCATGCACACAAAAAATTATATGTATATATATGTGTATATATATATAATATATTATATCATTTCAAAATGCTAAAACAACATAACTTCAAAAGGAAGGTGTATATCTGTAGAAATTTTTAAAAACAGTAAAATATTTATAAAAACAAAAACAAGAAAGACAGGTAAAAAACAAAAACAGTCTGTTCTTGTTTTTATAAATATTTTACTGTTTTTAAAAATTTCTACAGATATACACCTTCCTTTTGAAGTTATGTTGTTTTAGCATTTTGAAATGATATAATATGCTTTATTGCATTTGATATGTGCTGCTGTAGCGCCATTCATGCAGTAATTTATCATTAATTTTGGAATAAAATATATATAATATATATATATATGTATATATATTCTTAAAAAAAAAAAAAAAAAAGTTTGGTGTATGTGTATGTTTTTTCATACATTATACACTAAAAACATAAAAAACACAAGAAAAATAAAAATACCATTATGGAGGGTTGAGGTCGGGAATGCTAAAAAAAGATTAAAACTTTGTATGTTTTTATGTGTGTGAGCGTGTATAAGTGTATGTATATATGCTTATATATTGTATGGACATATAATTTTAAAAAAAAATACGGGGTATCATGCATTTAACACAATATATTTCCACATATTGCATCATCATTTAAGGATATATTTTTCTGTCTCAATGTTCCTCATTGCTTTTTAAGTTTTCAAATTTATTTACATAATACAAGGCTAAATTTTACTATCTCAAATATTCCTCATCTTTTTAAATGTTATTTATATTCTCATTTTTTTTTATATTACAATTTTTTATCTTTAAAACGTTAAATTAATCAATTGCCCTTTTATTATTTTTTTATTTTATAATTTTTATTTTTTTATTTTATAATTTTTAATGTCCTGTGTGAGGTGTATCTTTCTTTGGATCTCTTGGCTTTTTATTATCTGTTTTTTTTGTAATGTTTGCGTTATTAGGAGCTAAATTTTGTCATTTTAGGCTTAATGCCGACAAAATTGGATGAAATAACGCATCTTCTATGAATGAACTCACAAGCTCCTCTGATGATTCTGTGAGTCATTCATAGTTTCTTATATTGCATACTGGTTTCATGTGTTCATTTCTGGATCATCTTTAAAACTTTATCCATTTCTTCATATATTTGTGATTTCAAATTTATTATATATATATATATATATATATTTATTTTATTAATATGATTAATATTTATTGTTAATTTATTAAAATTAAAACATTGAATATGGTTAAATAAAATAAATGATTGATTTTTGTATTTTATTATTCTTTTCAGTTAAGTGAATTATTATCTTTGTCAAAATACTTTTGAGCGCTTAATAAACTCAGTACAGTTTAAGTACACTCAATGTCCAAAAATTAAGGGTCAGTGACCAGACGCTTTAGATTTTACTCGGTTTTTCAAATATCTACTGAAAATCTTGAACTTTCAGAATGTGAAAAACATGTTTGACTTCATATTTTTCAGTAAAGATTCAGTCGCGAGAACAATTCGGGCGGGGAGGGGTGAGGGTAATAATAAATTTATTAATAAAATAATATTCTCCATCACCCATGTCACAGAAAAAGCTCATAATGGACTGTAACTGTATTAAGTGACTATGTGGTTTCTGTTCAACGTTTGTGTGAATTTGTGTAAACAAGCATAGCAAAAATATTCGTGAAGATGTTAACGTTCCTGTGAAAAATTCAAATGTTTTGTGTTTATAGCATACAGAGTCAAACAAATTTAACACCACTTTCGGAAAACTTGAAAAATAACAGTTAACGTTTTGACGAATATCTACTGAAATTCTTGACGAATTGTCCTTGAACTTATTAGATGTAAGGAACATGTTTGACTTCATATTTTCTAGTGAAGATTTAGTCGTCAGGGCAGTTAGGGGGGGGGGGGGCAACAATAAATTTAGTAATAAAATAATATTTGCGATCACCCGCACTCTAAATAAAAAGGGGTGACTATTCACTACGGAGGAGTGAATATTCACTCTATCGCAGAGTCAAAATATGCCGAACTTCTTTAGAAAAACTATTCACTCTGAGCAAAAGGGGAATTTTTGACTCTCTGAAAGAGTGAATACTCACTCCTGGGAAGTGAATATTCACTATAAACAGGGATGAATAATCACTCTTGCTGAAGGAGTGCGTTTTCTCATCCCTGGTAGGTTTCACTCTTTCATAGGAGCGAATGTTCAATTCTTATGCAGTGAATTCTTTTTTTATGTTGTTTTATGGACATTTTAGAAGCATCACATCTTTTAGACTTTAAAACACGAAATGTAAATTAAATACAAGCATGGTAAAGATTGGAATAAAATACTTTATCGACAATATTTATTTAATTCATAGTTTGTAACATTAATTGAACTTTTTAGGGAAAACTCAAAGTTACATTTGAATTAGATTACTGACAGAAAAAAACTAAAATGTTTTATTACAGCCTTATTTTTTGTGTGTTGCTTTCATTGCATGCTCTATAAATATATAATATTTTTAAATGCCTATAAGGGCAAGTAATTAACCGAAATCTTAATCAATTACTATTATTGTTTTCTTTTCAGATACCCATTTAGTATTTTAATAATTACCGTGATGTAGGGGAGGTGGGGGACGAATGGGACATTTTCACAAAAATATTTTTTTATATTTTTTTTTATTTAAGTTACTATCAATATTATATATCACATTTCATACATTAGGTATTTGCCAACATATATGAACAATATTTATTCTAGATTATGATTTATCCATAAAAATATTATGAAATCAAAAAAACGTTCCTCCCTGTCCCATGGGACACTAATAGGGATGGATGGGACACAAAAATTTTCCTCCCTGTATTCAATTTTACCAAATTAAAATTTATAATTATAACCTTATATGAAAATTATATTTGTAATATATGATTTTACAGCACGAATCGATGTTTTTTTTTTTCAATAACTTCTTTTATTGCAGTTTTAACTTTTAATGCGGACTTCGGCTATCAACCTGTTCTTTTTTTCCACTTATGAGGCATTTTAGATTTGAAATGAAAGTGCAAAATGTCTTTTAAATATAGCATAGCTAATAATTTTCAATCATAACTTATTAATTAATATTAATTAAATGTATCGTAGAAACATGCAGAACGGAAATTATTGTGTCGATCGGAAAGTCATGTCGTGTTGGGAAAATCAATTCGTACTGATAATTATTAGACATTAGATATCGGAATCAATGTCAAATAATTAAATGATTGAATTTTCCGGTACGAATTGATTTTCCCAACACGACCCGACTTTCCGATTGACCCAATATGTTAGGGGTGGGGATTTATTTGTGCAACATTTCAAAATTCTATTAATTTTCCCCATTTGATCAATACACATATACTATTTTTATCAATTTTATCTATTTTGATTAAGTTTTAGTACCAATTTTTTGATAATCCATTAATAATTATTACAATACAATAAGTAACACTCAGAAATTTTAAACAATAACAACTCATATAATACTATTTAATACTATTTAATTAATAAATAAAATTTTCAACATCTCTAGGGAGGAGTGAGAATGTTCCATTCATCCCCATTTGAAATGTCCCAATCATCCCCATGATGCATAATATCCCTTCTCAGCCATTTTACCTCAAAAATTATTTTGTCACATTGGTTACTATTCATTCATTTTAATTATTGATATTGAACCTTAAAATAAATAACTACAACATAGCTTAATTTTTTATATTGTATAACATATTTCACATCTTCAAATGTGAAAAAAAACTTACTTTTAAGCAGAGATTTCAGAAAGTGCAACTTTGAAGGAAAATGAAAAAAGCAATGTGGTCCTACTTTTAGTTCTGAAGCACACTGTGGTAGAGGTATATGGGGTTAGGAAGCGATTTAAAATAAATGTTTATTGCCTGAAATATTGAGAATGTCCCATCCATCCCTTGTCCCATCCATCCCCTAGCTCCCCTACGTTAATTATGTTCTTTTTTTTCATGCGTAATTCAAATTTGAAATATTTTTACCTCAGTATGAATAGAATACTATAGAATTTAAATCTAATCAAACGGTATTGTTCACTGTATTTTAGTTACTTTTAAAGTTTTATTAATAACTGTATAATAGGTGAATGTTATATGATTAACAAAGTGCGATTTACTTTTAAGTTTTGTTTTAAATATAAAATCTTATCTTTTTACCGTACTTTTTAGCAAAATATCGCTATTTTGGAGTGCCAGTCTTCTAAAAAAATTTTTTTTTTTTTTTTTTTTTTACATTTAAAAAACAATGCTTATCAACTGACATCTTTTTTTAATAAGTTCTAAGCTTGATCTAAATATTAGGAATGTGTAAGTTTTTTCATGCGTTGTGATTTGTCATTGTTTTATTAAATATGAACATGGAGTGTCGAATTTTATATTCTCTGGAATATGTATATATTTTTCTTTTAAACATATTCCTTCACTTAATCATGATTTCGAATTTTCTCCGGCTATTGCTGAAAAAGAGATATTAATACAACGCTTATTTATAGAACGACATGAGAAGCCATATTTATTTAATTTTTTATTCCCATATATATTGTATTTTGTGAATATGAGCTAAATAGATTTGGTATGTTTTATAGGAAAAAATTGATCTGGGAACTTAGAAAAAAGTTGCAAATATAAAAAGTAAAGAAATGACTACATATGTACTGTTCTTATTGTTTGAAAAACATTTTATATGTAAAAAGTAGTTATTTCCTAGCAAAGAAAGAAACAGTGAGCCATTGCAGCCAGCACTGCCATCAGCGGTAAAGTGTTATGGTGCCATTACTTAAACCTGTAAAAAAGTGTCCGTGCAGAATGCAGCTGGCCCATTAGTGATGGCCAACAGCAGGCCAGCATTAGTATGCCATCACATTACTTCAATCCGGCACTTTTCCTGCAGTACTAGCACCTATCCCACTGCTATTCCTTTGCTGGCCCAGCACTTTCCCTTACAAAAAATTCTTATAGAATTCTATATAAAAAAGCTAAGTATTATGGCTCTTTTTTCTACAAGCTAATTTCACCAAGAGCTATAGAAACATCTGTAGAAGTGTCTGTCTATAATATGGCTCTTTTTTCTATAAGCTAATTTCCCCAAGAGCTATAGAAACATCTGTAGCAGTGTCTGCCTATAATAGAAATGTCTAGTGAACTAGACAGTCTAGTGAAATATTTGAACTTGCAGCGATTTCCATGTGGCCACCCTCCCAAGTACTAACCACGCTCGATGCTGTTTAGTTTTCGTGATCGCACATGAACAAGTACTCTCAGTTACGACCTCTCGTAGTTTTCAAGATCTCGTTACACTATTTCAAGTTTGTTTCTTTTGTGATTTACGTTCCAAATCATTAAACTGGTATAGAAATTATTGTATTGTATAGAAATCCTATATATTTTATACGCTTTTTTTTTTTTTTTTTTTTTTTTTTTTTTTTTATTATTATTATTGATTCTCAACTGTGTAAATTATGAAAACCGAAATCCTTTGTAACTTAGTAAAACTAGATTTAAGGAGAAAAAAAAAAAAAGTCAGTATTTATTTACTCATTTACTTATTTATTTTGTTGGTGGCAGTGGTGCTATATTATTTACAGTTTAAAAAAATTAGCTTCGCCGCTTAAATTGTGTTAAAATATTCATTTCAGATTTGTGTTCAAATACTCAATGTCTTCGATATTCGCAGCGCCGCCTAGCGTAAGGGTTCCGAGCAATAATACTGCAAAAGTTCGTGCACTTCTATGTAGTGGTGGGACAGCGCATGAGATAAAACGGAAGGCCACCAGAATTTTATCTGATGATTTCCAACAGCAAAGTTGACTGAAGCTGTCCAGCAGTGGTCATGCAGTGGTAAACCATTAGCCAGCACTTCCCCATCATTGCCAGCACCTATCTTGCTGCTGGCCAGCAATTTCCTCTTAGCTGGGTTATCTCTTTAAAATATATTCAATCTTATACTATATATAAGTGATACTATGAACCTTTTAAAAAATATACTAAAGCAGCTTTATCTACATAAAAACATTTTATTTCGATGCTTAAATATCATGTTTTATTTTTTAGTGCCAATAATTACATCTATTGAAAAAGTAGAAAACGCGTTTACAATAGAAGGAAATTTAATAACTGATTCGGAATGTCTATAAATAAATGTTTGATTAAAATCAGAAACAGAAAAAAAAAATGCTTACATGCAATTTAAACAATAAATATACCAATTTGAAAAACACTAAAAATAATAATTAGTATTTTATAATTGTACAATTAAACAACAATAATAGACGAATTAAATGCATTATTAGATTTAACAATTTCTCAAAAATCCTGCCGTATGTTATAAGAAATTCCTATTGTATAAATTTGGCAAATGTTCAATCTGAAAACATTTATATGAAGATTCAGAATTTTAAATAATAATTTAAAATATTATTAGAAATAAAAAAATCTCTCAAAAGTTTCACTACTGTAATATAAAAAAAGCATTTTCCCAGTATAAGGCTAATTTCTAATCTGAAACCGTTTCGTAATATCATAATCGAATACCGTATTTAACTCCAAAATAATAAGGACGATAAATACTGTAAATGTTAGTAATCAGAAAACAGTAAAAAACCGAAAAAAATCCAAATCGCTGTCTCAACACATTTTCAATCTCAAGTAACTGCAAATTAATGTTTGCATTCTACTATGAATGTAGGCATGAATGCATCAGCATTTTGTTTTCGAGCTATGCCAGATTAAGATATTTTACACCCCAGTATCGAATAGGAAAAAATCGATTCTGAAAACAATTCCAGATCAGTCTTTTTCTATATAACATAAAACTATTTAACTCATGACCATAACATACAAAACTACAGGAATAAAAGACTAAAATTAAATAAGACTTACTTTACGTTCCATAAATAATCACTTTAATAATATCCGCGTATTTTAAGCCTGAAATAGAGGACATCTTTCTCTTATCTTAAAAAAAGAGCGTTGTAGCCTTGCTGTTCTGATTGGCTGATGGATAATACCAATACGTACAATACTCACTCCTTCTTAGAATGTTATTCACTCTTGAAAAGGAGTGCGTTTTAGTACCAAATCAGTGTAATTTCCAAGGTTACATTATGAAATGGAGTTTTTGAAAATTAAGAAGCGACATATTTTGGTGCTTTTCATTATTTTACTCCATATGCAGGTTGTAAAGGAAAGCCCCTATAACCTGAAAATACTTGCGAACGGAGAGAGCTACAGCTTTGCAAGTGAGGTAATGGTACAGTAAAGCGACTACGCCCGACCTAATGCAAACGACAGCAGCGCCCCTAGTGGCGAAATTTGGAAGAAAGCCATTGCAAATAGAAAACGAAAAGAGACAGAGCAAAATTTCCCATTATAAAGTTTTAGAACATTAATTAATTAGCTTGAAACGACATTTTGGATAAGATAAATCGTCGCCTGTATACCCAAAAATGTCCAAAATCGATGAGCGACCATTCTACTTTGCATATTCACATTCCGGAAATGTAGCAGTGCACAATTGCAGATTGTGACGTTGTACTGTGCTGTAATGTCTGTAAAAAATTAATTTCCAATGCATTTAAAATTTTAGATTAACCCTTTCAGGGTCAGAAGAATTCTGTTCGTAAACTGATGAAATAACTGGCACCAGAATATTCAAACGAATTTCTTAGAAAATAAAAACCTGCTAATTTGCACTTTCATTACAAAAGCAAAATTTTATTAAAATATTCTTGGTGCCATTTGTCAGTTTCGGAATTAAAATTAGATGGCTAGACCGTCTAGCCAGCGCCTTTGAAAGGGTTAAATCTATGTCGTCGTATCGAATAGGCTTGCAATAGACGTTCCATGCTGAGAAATGTGCATGCAGAATTACTCTCACGAATACAAACGTGTATCGTGGGTAATGGCGAACTTTTCGAACATCATACTGAATATTAACTTTTTATCACCGTGAAACAGTTTGTCGTGTGATGTTATCAAAATGTATTGAGATAAGTACGTATTTATATTATAAATTGTGCGTATTTCTTCATACTTCTGGCTATCCCATTCAAACGTTTACACAAAATGGAGTGCATCGATTTTGGACATTTTTGGGTATACAGGCGAAGATCCGAAGGCGAAGGTATATCCATGTAAACCAAATGTCGTTTCGTACTAATTAATGGATGCTCTAAAACTTTCTAATTGGAAATTTTGCTCTCTCTTTTCATTTTGGATTTGCAATAGCTATCTTCCAAATTTCGCCACTAGGGGCGCTGCTATCGTTTGCATCAAATCGGGCGTAGTCGCTTTACTATACCGTTACCTCACTTGCATAGCTGTAACTCTCTCCGTTCGCAAGTATTTTCCGGTTAAAGGGACTTTCCTTTGCACCCTGTATATTGGTTCAAAGTTGAGCGGAAATTTTTTAAAGTGTAGAATGCCAGTCTTTCACTCTCGTCAGCGGAGTGAGATATTTCACTCTCGACAACGGAGTGACATATTTCACTTTCGACAATGGAGTGAAATATTTCACTCCTTTCCAGGGAGTGGAAAATTCCACACTTTAAGGAATGTATTTTTATCAAATTTACACCAAAAAGAGTGAAAATGCCTGTCACTCTTTCAAAGAGTGAATTTTTCACTCTCCCAATTTTAGAGTGCATGTAACATAAAATGTTCAAAAGGATCTGTCACTTTAGCAAATGGCTATGTGGGTCCTGTTCAACGTTTGTGTGCCTTTGTGTAAGCACAGCTCTCATATTCGTAACGATGTGAACGTTTTTGTGAAAAAGTCTAATGTTTTTTGTTTATATCATGCACAGTTTTCAACCAAATTTAACACAACTTTCTGAAAACTTGACAAAGAACAGTAGAAACAGTATACTGAAATTAAAACATGAATATACCGAACATTTGATGAGATATGGGCATTTATATAAAATAAATTGTAACTGTGCATGCGTAGAAGATTCCAAAATTTTTATTTCATACTTTGGTAACGAGTTATTTGGGACGACTTACATAAAAACTTCAGTGAAATACCGCGAAAATTCAAAAAGATTCCGTCGATAAACTGAGCTGCTTTCTAAAAGTAGCTAAACGGACTGCCACAAGCGACTATTTTTATATTTTATTGACACCACTATTTATAAAAAACAAATTTTGTAATATATTTCTCCTGCCTATATTGTTATTTTTTTTTTTTGAGAAAGTGGTGCCAATAAAATATAAAAAAAGCCGCCAGCCTGCCAGCTACTTTTAAAAAGCAATTCGTTGGTATCGCCAGAATCTATCTGAATTTTCGCGATATGTGTCTGAAGTTTTTACATAAGTTGCCCGATATAGCTAACTATCCAGTTATGAAATAAAAATTTTGGAATTTTCCACGCATGCGGAGTTAAAATGTATTTTATACAAATGCCCATATCGCATCAAATGTTCAGTATATTCATGTTTTAATTACAGTATACTGTTTCTACTGTTCTTCGAAAAATCGAAAACTGTTTTGGATAGCTAATTTTATAATAATTTTAGTTTTTCTAATAAAACTTTTTTATATACTTTCCCAAAATTGGCTATTTAAACGCAGTGTGATACCTTAAGATTTTGTTTCTATCTTTATTTATTAATTTTTAAAATGTTGATTTATATTTTTCACCTTGAATTGTTTATATTATTATTATTAATAAAATTGAATTTTGATAATTAACATCACTTCTCACACACCTTTTTTTATTTTTAGTAGTGTCAGTCGGGGGTATTGACTATAAATATCTAAATGGTTTCCTCTATGTTATCTAAAAACTTCTTACGCTAAAACAAAGGAAACATGGAATAAAATCGTATAAAATAAATTGAATAATTCTAAAAAATAATGTTAAATCTTATTTATAAAAGGTAATTTATACTCAAATTACTTTACATCGGCCATTTTTTACTTTTTCGTTTTTGTTTTCAGGTATTTTTAATTAGGGCGCTTTCACTTTCAGAACTGGTTTCGAACGTGAAAATATCCTCATTAAAAAAACCTGTCAACAAAATCAAAAAAAGTAAAAAACGGCCTTTATACAGATCGACTTCCGCTATCCAATACAAAAAAACATTTACAAATATTGAAATGCAAACGACATATATTAAAAAATTCGCCCATAGGATTAGCATTAGCGAGCTGGTCTTTTCGCGTGACTGAAGTCGCCCCTTAAACCGCGAATGATATGAACTTAATTCCAATTACACAAAGTGTATTCAAATCAAGTATAAGTTCTAGATATGAAATTTGTTTTACAAGGGGTTATATATGTAGTAAATTGCGATGCTTCCCTGCTTCTAAGTAGGGCATTTAAAAAGTCCCGTTCTTTAACGACAACACACATTGAAAATAACCAGTTCCACACAAAACAGATTAATAATTTTTTTGACATTTTATTTATTTATTTTTTCCTAAAAAAAAAAAAAAAAAAAAAATTACTGTTTCAGTTATACGGAATAAAATTACACCCGATTCATGAAAATAATTATAATAAACCTTAAAATATTACTTTAAGTATCAAGGAAACTATGCGATTTATGTATTTTGAGGGAGAAGAGAGTAAATATCAATGTGTACCCCCACTTATGATAAACTAAAATTACTACTAAAATTCTACATTATCGATTTGTTTCTGTATTTAATTTACATTATGAAAAAAAAAAAAAAATCAATGTCCAAGGATAAGAGAATTCAAGCCTGATAGCAACAAAAATATCGACTTCATTACAAAGTTCGGAAAGTACTTATATTTAACAATAAATTTCAAGTTTTCCCCGTCTACTTACGCTTATTTCACCATCACCGAAATGCTGCATAAACAATTATATCCATGGATTCCTGAAAATCCAGACAGAAACACAGACATGTCTCGGAAACAGAATAATAAACGCTGTCATGCTCGACACAAAATGACAAAACTTTGCAACTCGTATTTAATAATATACGCATCAAGGGACAACAGTAATTTCGAAATGACTGATCAATATTTTATTATTTTGATTAAAAATTAGTATTCAGTTATAGGACTGTTAGTTTTCGTTTAACGAAAGAAAGTAACGAGGGGTGGGGGGTGGGGGGGGGGGGCGTATATTTTCTCAATTAAGTTTCGATAATTGGAAAACATTAATTATGAAACTATCAAATTTTCCTTAACAGGATACTAATTCTCTAAAATGTAACGAAACCTGACAAGAAAGTTTATTTAATAATTGACTTAGACGTGTATCTGATGACAAAATACATATTTCGTACGGTTAGATAAAATTCTGCGACATTTACGCAAGAAATATTTTATGCATAGTTCGATATCGAAAATTAAATTAAACTTGGTATTTAATATTTATTTAAATTGTAATTTTTCCACAATACTATTATATTAAAATTGGATGAGATAAGAAAACACATTTCAGCCACATTATCATTGATGAATATTTCAGGCAAATCTTTCTTAGGCGGGAAAGTGATCTAAGGTTGTTATCATCCGAATGACCAGACCTGAAAATTTTACTTTATAACTCAAATCATTAATTCTCATTTTAACGAGTTTACCATTTCCACTATGTGTAATTGAAGAGCTGAATGGATGAACATGTTAAATGATAAGGCTAAGATGCTTTACCCACACGCACCATTTTATCGGTTAAAAAAGGGAAAAGAATCCCAAACTTTGGGAATACAATTTCCTTCAATGATAACCTGACTATTATGCTTGAATTAAGTTATTGCTGTTGAAATTTGATTTTGAAATCCTCGTTTGCGTGGTTCTGGAAAGAGAATAAGGAAAATTATTGCGAATGCATTTATTACGTCACTGATGATGAAATATCGAAAATTACAGAATTTCAAAGCTTATCTCGAAGTAAGCTAACTCCAACGCGTCAATTTAATCTTATACACTGTTAAAAATCTTCAGCTTTTGCTGCAGACTCACTCCGCTGCTTTTAGAGAAAACGGTTACTTGCCTACATTATGGAGCATTTTCATTGGTCAAAACAGAGATATTCTATAAAAGCGGTGGAGTAACTATGCAGCTACAGCTGTAGTACAGCATCTAGAATACCAAGTGGAAATACGCTATCCAAACAATGCTAAAAATTTGTATCCCTTAATCGTGCGACGATACTGCTAAAATCCCAAGTGTCAATCGCAGCGACATCTGCGGGACTTTCGTATTACATTGCATAGACTAGCAAAATCTTGCAGTTATAGAAAATATCCAGCAGATGTCGCTGCGATCTTTATATTTCAGCAGCATCGTTGCACATTTAAGGGATACAATATTTTAGCGTTTTTTTTTTAAGTGTTAAAGTACAGCGCCTAGAAGATACAGTGGGTGGAAAACGGCTATTCCTATAATGCTTTAAAAAGTGCTAAAAACTTGTATCCCATAAATCTCCAACAATGCTCAGCGGCAATATGCTGATACGAGTGCCATCCCGTAACTCTTTTCAATATAAACCCTGTGTTTTCAAAAATTATAGAATGTTAAATATCAGAAACTATAAATATAAGATATTTTAGTTTGTTATAAGCTAATTTAGTTAAGGAATGACGTGAAATAGGTTACAGAGTCTCTTTTAGAATGGCTATCGTTTTTAAATCACTACGATGGCGCTACGATCGACATCTTGTTATTCAGCATCGTTGTACATTTATGGGATTCAATTTTTTAGCACTATTTTGTAGCCGTTTTCCACACTGTATCTTCTAGGCGCTGTAGTTAAAGGGATAGCCGATTGCCACACTATATATTCTAGGCGCTTTAGCTGTAGATTTTTAACAGTATACACGCTGTAATAATACGATGTTTACATTGAAATTTAAAAATATACAGCAGATCCCGCTGCGATCGGCTATTTAGATTTCAGCATTGTTGCACATTTAAGAGATTCAAATTTTTAGCACTTTTTGGATAGCAGATTTCCACACTATTTATTCTAGACGCTGTAACTTGGGTAAACAAAATAGTAAAATACTTGGAACTTCTCTGTGAATTTAACAATGAGTGTGTTCAAGTTGCACGCGCGCTACGCGCGCGAGCTCAGAAGACAGGACCATGGAGTGGGTCAATATCATGGATGGAATAACACATGGACTGTTCAGGAACAGATCATGGATTTGAATAATTATGGTGCTAATTAAAAAGGTATTTTGTTGCAAAAGGAACGTGTGCTAGATGGCTGAATGGATAAGGTAGTGCACTCGAGACTAGGGATTCTGGGTTCGAATCCTTCCAGTCCCACATTGTATCATAACTTTTTTTTGTTTTGTTTATTGGTTGTTTTATATTTTTCATAATGAATAAGATATTTCTGATGAAGATATATTTTTTATTTTTATTATACAGAGGCACGTGTATCTTTATTAAAATAATAAAATATTTATTTAAATATGAGAAAATGAGGTATTTCGAGATGAAAGTTTTACATCTGAACGCCTTTTAAATATTCAAAGCTTCGTTTCTAAGTGATTATATATATAGTATGTATATGTATAATGATATAAACACTAAGCAAATCCAAATGAAAAAATAATATATATTGTGCAAAAATATCCTTTTGCGCGTAGGATAATTCCTTGATTTTTTTATTTATTTTATTTATTTATTTATTTTTTTTAGTACTTTAGGAGTGAATTTTTATCGAGACTAGGCTGGTAATCATATTTTACTTTGAACATTATAAAAATAAAATGTAATAGTTGTAGATTATTTTAACTAAAAATATCTGTACATATATTTTTTAAAGAGATAATATATATAGGTTTGCTGTCTAGTTTTGTAGTGAATAAAGCATGATTAGAATGTTTATAAATTTTCTACTGAAAGTATAAGTAAGTATTTTGCTTATACTAACAGAATTTTGAATGCCATTTATTTCTCATGTTTTATGATGTATTTTGGTCTCTTATCTACACGGTATTAAAATATGCAATCATAAAATAAGAAATATATATATTAAAACCTTATCTGAAAAATTGTCTAACTAACAGTGCAAATTCCATTGAAATCCATCCAGTATAGTAGATTACAAACAAATCTCATATGTTGATATCACAATCTTGGTTTACTAACAGCATTCTATTTATCACGGAAAATATAAATCAACTGATAAATTATTTTTAAATAAATAAAAAGAAAATTGTTAAAAAGTTAAAATTTTTAGATCACCAGTTGAATTCTTAAATTGTATCAATCAGCCTACCAAACGACGCACAATCACGTGATCAAATCGCCCATACAATTTTTTTGAGCAGCTTGAGCGGGTTTTGTGTGCGGTTGGTTAACTAATTTTAAATTCTAAATGGGCTAAAGTAGATAAAGAAGGTCACGTGATGTTTTTCCCGACTATTTTAGATTTTATCTGAGTGTACATAGGCATGTATTTCTGTTACGAAAACCATGTTTTGGAAGGATTAAGAAATATAGTCGTTGGTTTTACCTTTTTTGAACCATTAAAAATAATGAAATAATTGAATTTGTTTAAAATTCCTTTCTTCGATAAGACCTACTCCATGGCATAAACTTCTGAGCGCGCGCGCGGCGCGAAATGCACTTCTGAACACACTCAATGTTTACTCCAATGTAACAGGCCGCTTTAAATCATTAAAATGACGTGATGATTTTATTTGAAAGATTGCGAGAAATTAGAGTTTGAACTATCTGAAGTACAAGGGCATTTAAAAAGCACGAAAAAATGCAAGCAGCACATTTCTTATAAAATTTATGTTGTAAAGTATGTATTTTTGCTTTATTTTGGCAAAAACGTTCCCACCACCCTCTCCATCATAGCGCTGTGGAGAGATTGAACTTCCATCGTATCTTCTGGGTGGCAGATATTGTACTGATGGAGTTCCAATCTAAGCTTGAGAAAGCTCTGCTGGTGCTTACGAAGTTCTTACAGTTATCTGAATAAATTATATAAGGTCTGCTTCATCTGGCAATAAATTTCCTCAAAAACAGTATGAAGCATTAGATAAAGATGCAGGGCTCCCATTCGGTCAATATTTTAAACACCACTTTTTTTCAAAGAAAAATCTTTATAACTTTCGTCGAAACTTACCTCGAAAGGTGGTTTTGTTGCTATTGTTGAAAAAACCTACCACGGATTTTTTTCTTAAAAAATACTGGTTTTCAAAAAAACGGACCAGTGAGAGACCTGAAGATGTAACTGCTTCTAGATGAATAGCACGATAGACTGTACAAGGCTACACAAGCTTTCGTACCATCTGAAAGATGAAGTAGACAGATGAGGTCGATGCCCAGTACTTCAAATACGGCTGCTTCTCGTACCTTCGGGTGGCATTCCAAGTTCGATTTCCACTCTAGGTGTCTGGAATCTTTTACATCTTACACATTTTCGTAATATATTTCTAATACATTTTCTTGATTTCACGATCCAAAAATTTTCTCTTAACTGGGCCATTAGAATGCTGACTCCAGCATGGTGTTTTTCCAAGTGTTTCTCAAATATCAATTTTAGGACGACAGGATGGTGCAAATGTAGAATCGGCGAATAACGAAAGTTTTCTTTTTCGTTCCTTTGAATATTCGACTTTGCTCTCAAAAGGCCATTTTTATCTTCTAATGGTCTTAAGGTTCTTATTTTTGGATCTGTTTTTCCAGAAAAGGATTCTTTTTGTATCAATCTGTGAAGTACACTGCTCAAAAAAATTAGGGGAGCACATGATTTAAAAAAAAAAAAAAAAACGCAAATATTTACACCGATAAGTAACATTAAATATAACATCCATAATTTAAAGCGTAGTAGAAAACAGATAAAGAAAACTTCACATGCAAATTAAAGTTTATGACGTCAAAAACTAGAAAAAGGAGATAAGCGCAGAAATCGGGATTTTGCAGAAACGTCTGTTTCATTGTCTCAGTAGGAAAATTCAATTGCTCAGCTTGTGTTTTGAGAAAACGTGACTTGAAAATGTCAGAACAATGTGGTTTACCGGAATCCATGGCTTGGCGAGTTATCGGGACATTTGAATCTAGGGAAACACAACGAAGTGTAGCGGACGCTGTTCGGGTCGCAAGAAGTGTCCATGCAAGGCTGTGGAATCGATTCCAAGACACATGGAATGGTAGACATCGACAAGGGCAAGGTCGGCCATCTGCTACCAGAGAAACTGATGACCGATATATCCTGTTAAGAGCTCATCGAGACGGAACGGGCAATGCTACTCTTCTGCAAACACAGTTGTTATTGGCCACAGGACAAAGGGTGTCCAGCCAAACAGTCCGAAACAGGCTTCATCAGGGTGGTCTCTATGCACATAAGCCAATGGTCTGTTTTCCGTTGATCTCAAGCAACTGTGCGTCCCAAAGATGGTGGGCAACCGAACATCGAGTTTGGAAGCAACGTTGTTGGAGTCAAATTCTGTTTACAGACGAGTCCCGATTCGGTCTGGATGTGACATCCGATGGGATTTGGCATGGAGAGAAAGAGGCACTCAAAATGATTCCACATTCGTTTTTAAAAGATCACATTACAGACAAGGTGGGTTGATGCTATGGGCTGGAATCAGGATATGTGGACGTACGGACCTGCATATAATTCGGAATGGCACTTTGACTGTCCGAATTTATACAGACGAGATACTGAGCCCTAATGTCGTATTTTATGTTACTGAAATGGACTTTACCCATGTGACGTCAGCCGCGGGTAAGCGAAAAAAAACACCAATAGGTGTGGAGAACATTTTAACATTGCTCCCCCTTCGTCCAGTAAACAGTCTTTTTCGGAGGGTTTTTCCCCGTGGAGGCGTGGCTGTTGCCATTCGTGGGTAAAGTCCATTGGGGATTTCTTTTTTCCATGCATGGTAATGCCATACCGCATACAGCTCGTCTTGTGGAGAACATTCTTAAAATTGAAACAATACAGCTTATGCAATAGCCAACATGCACTCCTGTCCTGAATCCGATCGAGCACGTGTGGTACACACTCGGACGATGCATTGGAGCGAGACTGAGGGCTCCTTTTCTTGTCCGGGACTGGGAGATTGCAATTCATGAAGAGTGAAACAGTACTCCTAGAAAACTTATCGATAATGTCATCGAATCCATGGAAAATAGGCATTCGGGAGTTTTATCTATTCGAAAGGACCACACGTTATATTAAATACCTTGCATGATTCCTAAACAGTACTTTTTTTTTGTCATCTACATGTAAACAAATTGTTGCCCTAAACCATATTTTCACGTTCTACCCATCATTTCAAAGAATTAAAGCACTCTTGAAATTTTTATGCGTCTTTTTTTCTGTATTGCGCATTGATACACATGTTACTTTCAATTTTATGCCCATGCATGGCTGTCTCGCACTGTTATCTTTACTTTTTTGCTTGCTCCCCTAATTGTTTCGAGCAGTGTATTTTCTCCGCTTTTCAAATTCATCGGCTGAGATGTCAGAGGATGACATTTTTTCTTCATTCTTCGAGTTACGGCAAAATCGATACATACATGCAAGCATTCTTGTGTTATTTTTATAAGAAGGAAAATATCGATAATACCGATTCAAGTCACCATCTTCTTTATCAAAAAGGGTTAGGACCGTCTTCTTTCTTCCTTTATTTATAAGTTCCTCATTGAGGTGTTCTTCTATTTGAGGCCACTCTTATTGCTAATACTCGGTTATGTACAAAAAAGTACCCCAAGCAAGTTCTCTTCGGATCCATCCTAAGTCTGTCGATGAGTCATTTCAGAATGTTGTAGTCATGTGTTGTAACTTCAAGTCGGACACAATAGTTTTTCCGAGTCTAACCCCAATAAGGCACAAGATCAGTTCCAGTCGAGGTATAATGAATTCTTTAATAAGTGCTACTTGACTTCTTGCATTCACTAACTGGAGTTTAATTCCTTCTGGAGATTGTGTTCTTAAGAAGACGCAGGTGGCGTATGCACGTTTGCTTGCATCCGAAAAAACATGCAGGGAAGTCTTGTTTTAAAATTCGGGGTGTATATTTAACTAACGTGATACTTGAATCTGTGTTACTACATTAATTTCTTTTATCCGGGTGGCAAATTGTTTTTCGGAGTTTTGGGGAGCTCTTCATTCCACTTTATTTTTTGAACCCAATTTACTTGTAGAATTAGCTTAGGTATAAAGGTTACAGGAAATGTGAATCCTATAAAATCGAAAATCTTTTGAATAACCGATAGAATTTTTTACTGTCCGAATTCCGAAATCTGTTCAAAATACGAGGCATAATTACTATTAAGGTAAGTCCTTTCTGAGACAATAGTTTAGGGAGGGGGAGTTTCTGCCGTATACGGATGCGTTTAAAACTGGGAAAATTTTAGTTGCTTCGCTTAGTCTTCTTTAATAACCGGTCTTTGAGGCAAAAATTTTCTAAATGATCCGATCCGATTTCCGGAAACCGAATTGTCAACAATCCATGTTAAGGATACTTCGTAACGTCTAGATTCATCACATTTAGCGGTTTCTGAAAATGTTTCTGGGTTTCTTCTTTTAAATCAGCTTTAGTTTTATTATCTTCATCAGAAATGGAGGATATTTCATCTACGTGATAATCACGTGGTCAAGGTAAAAACTTCTAGCGTAAAGAAGGGAAAGATTCGTAGACGTAATGTAAATCTCCACTTGCCAATGAAACAGTTCATGGGAGAAAGCAGTAGTACCTTCCCTTCTTATCAGTTAAACGTTCTTTGTGTAAATTACCGGTATCACGTGACTTTTTCCAGCCTCGAACCCATATTGGAATATAATCCATTCGTAATGTGTCTAGACGTCATAGATCACACAAATTGACGTTCGAGACATTCAAAGACAGAGATAAGACTGATAAAGATTTTTCTGAACCAATTTTATTACTTTACTTTTTCTATTTTTTTAATTCCCCCACCCCGTAAACGTATCATTTGTTTTGTTTTGTTTGTTTTATTGAACACATACATCAGACTTGTGTGCTTGACACCAGGGCCTGCTTAGTCATTATCGATATACAGGGACGAGATAGCACAAGAAAATTTACAACACCAGAGAATTACATCCGGGGTCTCCACAAAGAGTATGCAACGGAACGGGCGGGATTCGAACCCACCCTAGAGGTCTGCACGGGCCGGAATTTCCAGGGCCGGCCCGGTGTAAAAAATAAAAGTTCGACCCGAACCCGGCCCGGCCCGTACAAAAATCAGTGAAAACAGACCCGGCCCGGCCCGGTCCGACTAAATTTCTACAAAAAATTCCGTTTTTTCTCGACATACAATTAAGATTCTTTTAATGAATACTACATGCATATTTATGGGAACATTTTACAGTATATTTTAAATTACCATGTGTTCGCAAAATAGAAAACACACAATAGTAAACATTAACGATTACTTACAGTGTTTTAGTCAACGTCTCTACAGACGTTTCAAAATTTGAATAAGGGTTCATTAAAAGATTATTGTAGTTTAGAATAAAGGGTTAAAAAACATGATAACTTTTGAAGCTTATAATAAAAGGTAGATTTGTGAAAATATTTCTGTCATTTTTAAGGCTTTTCTGAAATCCAAAGGAGCTACATTTTGATACATTTATGAATTCATTTCTTTTCGGAAACGCATGAAATTGGCAGGTATTCTTATTCAGAAACCATGTAAATGCCGTTTTTCTCTTAGATAAAAGTAATAGATCATTCAGAAAATACTGGCAAGTTAGCGTTTTGAATCGAATTTCCGGAAGCGATACCACAGGAAAGGAGAAAAACGTACAGTCACGTGACAAGAGTCTCTGTTACCTCTGTACGTAATTTATGAAAAATGGAACCGCTATTCGATCCCAAATGCCTTCAATACTCAGGCCTGTCAATTTTATGCCTTTATAGTTAAAAATGAGTCAGAAAATGTGTCTGAGAGTTTTGCATTGTTGAGCAGTAAATAT
Organism: Maratus speciosus; assembly: GCA_963932465.1. NCBI lineage: Eukaryota > Metazoa > Arthropoda > Arachnida > Araneae > Salticidae > Maratus > Maratus speciosus. The sequence continues at coordinate 7,774,544 of OZ010787.1, forward strand.
GAGAACCACCTTAAGGTAGATTTCCAAAGATACTGTTAACAGAAGTTCATTATCGCTATTAATAATCTTACAAAACATAATGCCTGTCCTACACATCCTGAGAACAATTAATACCAGTTCCGTCCCGGCACAAGTCTGCCGAAAATTAAACCCGGGATCAGGCATCATGTAACTGTACGATGCCGATCTCTACGATGGACATGTTACATTTCTGTATTGATGTTGTTAAACTCGCATCGGCTCGTAACGCACATTTATACTTCTCTAAAAAGTCATATTCATTGGAAATGGCCTCGTATTTTATCTGCTACTCTCAAATTCTTATATCGGGCCGATAGACCCGATTAATTTTTTTTTATCGGCCCGGCCCGCTTATTTTGTCTGTCGGCCCGGCCCGTTGAAAAAATTGTCCTAATTCTGCGGCCCGGCCCGTTTGAAAATTCTCCTCCATTCCGCCGGCCCGGCCTGCGGGCCGGGACGGGTACGGGCCTAGGGCCAAGTCCGTGCAGACCTCTAACCCACCCCCCACCTACGCTCTCAAGCAATGGAGGATATTCCATCTCCGTTTTGATCACGTGGTCAAGGTAAAAACTTCTAGCGTAAAGAAGGGAAGGCTCCGTAGACGTGTAATGTAAATCCCCGCTAGCCAATGAAACAGTTCATGAGGCAAAGCTGTAGTATCTTCCCTTCTTATCAGTTAGAAGTTCCTTGGGTAAATTACCAGTATCACGTGACTTTTTTAGCCTCGAACCCATATTTGGAATATCCTCCATTCGCGGCGTGGTGCCTTATCCACTCAGCCCTGGTGGGCCCAACTTATCATTGTCTCACAAACTTCATAACTGTAATGGAGGATATTCCATCTACGTTTCAATCACGTGGTCAAGGTAAAAAATTCTAGCGTAAAGAAGGGAAGGCTCCGCAGACGTAATGAAAAACCCTCGCCAGACAGTGAAACAGCTCATGCGGAGGGCAGCAGTAGCCTTCCTTCTTATCAGTTAGAAATTCTTTGGATAAATTACCGGTATCACGTGACTTTTTTCAAACTCGAACCCAGATTTGGAATAAAGTCCATTCTTTGAAATTCAGTATTTTAAATTTTCTGTCTAAAACGATTAAAATATCGATAATGACAATAATGAATTTGGACAATTAATTATTTCTATAAATATTTCATAAATTATTGATATCCTAATTATTAAATTTATTTAAAAATGTCTAGAATGGCTAAACTGAAAAGTGACGACAGACGGGCAACAAAATTCAGTTAGTCGAGAATATTTTGGACAAAAACAGTAATCGGGTTGATTTCATTTCCAGTATGTTGCCACTCTCTTATAGAGACACGCTAGTCCAAGCGAGTATCGCCATGTTATAGCGCCTAGAATATATAGTCTGGAAATCGGCTATCCCTGTAATACTTAAAAAAGCGCTAAAATATTCTATCTCGTAAATGTGCAACGATGCTGCTGAAATATGAAGATCGCAGCGATATCTGCATGATATTTTCTACAACTGCAAGATATTGCTAGTCTATTCAATGTAATACGAAAATCCCGCAGATGTCGCTGCGATCGACACTTGGGATTTAAGCAGTATCGTCGCACATTTAAGGGATACAAATTTTTAGCACTGTGTGGATAGCATATTTCCACACTAGGTATTCTAGACGCTGTAGCCATGTTCTAGGAATGCAGGGTTGCCATAGCTTGAATAAAAACTATGGGTTCAAGAATATAAAAACCTGGGCGAATGTCCTTGCAGCATCCTCCCGCGGAGCCCAGGGTGCATGCTCAGATTGGAAGATCGTTCCCTATAAGTATAGTGACTAGAATACATAGTGTGGAAATCGGCTATCTCTGATATGCTTAAAAAAGCGCTAAAATATTGTATCTTTTAAATGTGCAACGATGCTGCTGCAATATACAGATTGCAGCGACATCTGCAGGACATTTTCTAAAACTGCAAGATATTGCTAGTCTATACAATGTAATACGAAAATCCCAAAGATGTCGCTGAGATCGACTTTTTGGATTTCAGCAGTATCGTCGCACATTTAAGGGATACATATTTCCACACTATGTATTCTAGACGCTGTACTGTAAGTATAGCGTCTAGAACAAATACGTGTGGAAATCGGCTATCTCAGTAATTCTCAAAAATGTGCTAAAATATTGAATCCTTTAAATGTCCAACGATAGTGAAATCCAAACATTCGATCGCAGCGACATCTGCAGGATATTTTCAAATTGCAAGACGGTTGTTAGTCTAGACGCTGCACAGTGGGGCATTTTGACGATCTAGGTGGACAAAATTATTTCGTTGAAGTTTAATTAGTTTTTGCTGTTTTTTTTAATGCATCACTAATAAAATACTCAAACAGTGATAAATATTTGGCTATTTAATAACAATGTCTTAAAATAAAAATACAGGGTGCACACTAAAGTCCGTTCCCACCATCTTAATTGCCGAATGACTGCATCTATATTCATAAACGTGGTGTCAAGGTCTAGCAAAGAGGCTATGCGCTACTAGATGAGACCGATTACAGTGCCACCTGGTGCAAAAGGGTGGCATTAACATTCCTATCGCGAAAACGGTTCGAAATAGGGGATAAAAATGAAGGACAAATTTGTAGAATATCATTCGATTTAGTTCGAAAGGACACCTTATGAACATGAATGCTAAATTAATCTCGTTCTGAGCATGATCTCGTTTTCGAGATAGTAATACTAACTCAGCTGTTTTGCACCAGGTGACGCTGAAGCGGTGTCATCTGGTAGAACATAGCCACTTTACTATAGCTAGACACCACTTTTATGAGTACAGCTGCAACCGATCGGCAATTAAGAGCGTTGGAAGGACTTTAGTGGGCACTGTATAATGCATTAAAAATAATGCGATAAACATACTTATTTTACAATTAAGTAAAAAACAATTTATTTAACACATGTAAGTTAACATTCATTACTTTTTTGTATTTTTGTCTACTCAGAATGTTTCGAGAAATTTGTGTAGTCATCCTGAAAAATAAAAATTTTAAAATAAAATCATAATAAAAAAACCTTAATGTTTTGTGGTACCCTGTAAAACATATAAATACTACCAAAATTATTTTCGGTTGAAAAATGCTGTTGTGTGAATAAATAAATATAAATTTTATTCAATTTGAAATAAAATTTCTGAATATAGACGGTAATGTATTCGAATTTTTTATGTGTCCCTGTAAAAGAAATATAACTGCTATGCACTTTGTTTTCAATTTAAAAAATGCTATTGTGTATCTCAATAACCTATAGTAATAATGTAGATATTTAATTAAAATTTCTGCTTTTTAGCAACAATCTTTCCGCGATTTTTTGTGTGGCCCTGTAAAAAATGCATAATTTCTTCGTTCGTCAAATTATAATTTAATAGAATTGCCATCGAAAAAACACATGTAGGCAAAGTTTCAGCTCAATCAGATAATTGAAAGTGGTTTAACGTTGTCCTGCAAGATTTGAACTAAACTTTTATATGGCCCTGTAAAAAAAGCGTAACTGCTACGTTTCATAAATTATAATAATACTGTATTGTCGTCAGAATTACATATCCTGAGCAAAGTTTCAGCTCAATCAGATTATTGAAATTGATTTAAAATTAACTTGCAAGTTTTAATCTGAATTTTTGTGAAGCCCTGTAGAAACAGTATTCTAAACAAACTTCTACGTTCTTTAAATCATAATAATATTGTATTGTCATTGAAATTACACATGTGTTCATTGTTTCGGCTCAATCAGATAATTAAAATTGATTTAAATTTTACTTGCAAGATTTAAACTAAACATACATACATGCACTGGAAGTTAATACACTGTTAAAAATATCGTGAAAAATTACCTCTGTTTTTAAAGGCTATTTATTTTCTGATGAATGAGAACGATTCATAGGCGTTTATGTAGCGTTCTCATTGGTCAGAAAATAGATAGCCTTTATAAACAGAGGTAATTTTTCACGATATTTTTAACAGTGTATGATGCTTCTTTATTAGTAAAAACTTACTGATCTGCACGGGTTTGTTTAATTCTTCAATACTTTAGGAATGGCTCTTTGATTAAAAAAAAAAAAAAAGCTTATTGCTGAATAATTTGTTAAAAGTCAAGATGAAAATTGTAAACAACATCAAGAATCATCCAGAATTTCAGCCTTTGAAAAAAGCGGGTTTAATATCGCTTATTTTCAAAGAAAAATGGGTTAAATCTGAACTTGACAAAGCTGTGACATTAGATCAGCAAATTCGTGCTTTCAAATAAAACAGAATAGTCACGACGTGCTTTCAAACTTAGAGGAAGCTACTGAAACTTTTGAGACTCCCTCAAATCAACTGCGCAAATGTCTACTTTACGGTCATAATTAATCGATACCTCTGATTTTGTTTTTCAAAAAAACTCGTACGAATCTCGGTTATGTCTGATTCCGAGATAATCGGAAAAATAGACTTTTTCCACCTAGATCATCAAAACGTCCCACTGTACACTGTAATAATACTTTTACATTTAAATTTGAAAATATTCCGCAGATGTCGCTGCGATCAACTCTATGGATTTCAGCATCGTTGCACAATTAAGGGATTCAAATTTTTAGCACTGTTTGGATAGAATTCCGCACTATTTATTCTAGACGGTGTACTATAAGGCATTGTATAAGGCTATATAATTTTTCGAGTATTCGAAATGAGATTAACCAATCAGAAGCAATTAAAGAAATTTTTCCTTTTTTGAAAATCTCGCGAAATGCAGGCATCTGACTGGTCAGTTTCGTTTCGAAAATAACAAAAAAAATTATCTGTGTCCCTGCTTAAATCTTAGAATGGACTTTATTCCAAATATTGTTCGAGGCTGTAAAAAGTCACGTGATACCACTGAGCTCCATGTTACAGCGCCTAGAAGATACAATGTGGAAAACGGCTACAAAATAGTGCTAAAAATTGAATCCCATAAATGTACAACGATGCTGAATAACAAGATGTCGATCGTAGCGCCATCGTAGTGATTTAAAAACGATAGTCATTCTAAAAGAGACTCTTTAACCTATTTCACGTCATTCCTTAACTAAATTAGCTTATAACAAACTAAAATATCTTATATTTATAGTTTCTGATATTTAACATTCTATAATTTTTGAAAACACAGGGTTTATATTGAAAAGAGTTACGAGATGGCGCTCGTATCAGCATATTGCCGCTGAGCATTGTTGGAGATTTATGGGATACAAGTTTTTAGCACTTTTCAAAGCATTATAGGAATTGCCGTTTTCCACATTGTATCTTCTAGGCGCTGTATCCATGTATAAGAGGAGTTCTTAGTCAGCGGTCAGAAGCTTGCAAGGCAATTGAAGCATGCAAGGCAAAGGTTAAATATCGTCCGCGTTATCAATGTTAGATATTAGTGTTCTCATTTACTATTATCCTAATTTATGCTTCTCTAATTAAGTTATACGTATAAAATAAATAAATGATTCTGTAATCATGTAAGGGAATGTGATAAACAACATTTTTTGCCCTGAATGCGAACTAAAATTGACATCATTGTATCCTTCCGCGCTGACCGCTGGAAATCATGTTGGGAAATAGGAAGACAGATCTCCTGTTATATATGGAGCTCAGTGCGTGATACCGGTAATTTACCCAAAGACCTTGTAACTGTTAAAAAGGGAGGCTACTACTACCTTCCGCATGAATTGCTTCACTGGCTGGTGAGGGTTTTTCATTACGTTTACGGAGCCTTCCCTTCTTTACGCTAGAAGTTTTTACCTTGACCACGTGATCATAACGAAGATAGAATATCCTCCATAACAAATAGAGTGACTGAACAACGCACAGGTATACAGCGTCTAGAATACCTAGTGTGGAAATATACTATCCAAACAGCGCTAAAAATTTGTATCCCTTGAATGTGTGACGATACTGCTAAAATCCCAAGTGTCGATCGCAGCGACATCTGCGGGATTTTCGCATTACATTGTATAGACTAGCAATATCTTGCAGTTTTAGAAAATATCCTGCAGATATTGCTGCGATCTTCATATTTCAACAGCATCGTTGCACATTTACGGGATACAATATTTTAGCACTTTTTTAAGTATTACTCAATTTCCACACTATATATTCTAGGCGCTATGCTACAGCGCCTAGAAGATACAGTGTGGAAAACGGCTATTCCTATAATGCTTTAAAAAGTGCTAAAAACTTGTATCCCATAAATCTCCAACAATGCTCAGCGGCAATATGCTGATACGAGTGCCATCCCGTAACTCTTTTCAATATAAACCCTGTGTTTTCAAAAATTATAGAATGTTAAATATCAGAAACTATAAATATAAGATATTTTGGTCTGTTATAAGCTAATTTAGTTAAGGAATGACGTGAAATATGTTAAAGAGTCTCTTTTAGAATGACTATCGTTTTTAAATCACTACGATGGCGCTGCGATCGACATCTTGTTATTCCGCATCGTTGTACATTTATGGGATTCGATTTTTAAGCACTATTTTGTACCCGTTTTCCACACTGTATCTTCTAGGCGCTGTAGCTATACTATGGTTATAGTGCCTAGAATATATAGTGTGAAAATCAGCCATCCCTGTAATACTTAAAAAAGTGCTAAATTATTGTATCCCTTGAATGTATAACGATGCTGCTGAAATATGAAGATCGCAGCGACATCTGCAGGATATTTTCTACAACTGAAAGATATTGCTAGTCTGTACAATGTAATACTAGTAATACGAAAATCCCGCAGATGTTGCTGCGATCGACACTTGGGATTTTAGCAGTATCGTCGCACATTTAAGGGATACAAATGTTTAGCACTGTTTGGATAGCATATTTCCACACTAGGTATTCTAGACGCTGTACTATGTTACTTTACGAAACTTGATGATATTCACTGGACAATTTAGCTTACATGAGTAAGACCAGGTACAGTCAAGCCTCGTTAACATGAACCTCAAGGGGAATTAAATTTTTGTTCATGTTGTCCGTAGTTCATGCTATCAGTAACAAAAAATCCAGATAAAAATTATTGAGAAAAATACATATAGGGGAGACTGTCGGCTAATGGGGCAATGGAGTTTTATCGTATTTTAATCATTATTTCGTGCCAGAGATAAACAGCTAATTTACAATAAGCTTAAATGCAGTGGTAAAGGATTGAGAGACAAATGTGTTTCGCATAGGGTCTATTTCTAATGGGAGAAAACTTTATTTTAGAATTGAGACATTTCTATTTTAATAATTAATTAGTTATATATTTTTTTTTTTTACCATCAATAGAAACTGTCAGAAGTAATTGTGTGAATGCCCTTATAAATTCATATGGGTAGACGAAGTAAAAAAGAAAGTGTTGGAAATCTGGACAAAGTCTTGTCCCCCAAAATTTGTCGTTTGGTTTGTTCGGAAGTTATATCGTTCCGAACCAGTTTTTATTTTTCCATTTCGGTCGTAAAGGCACTCTCTTTTAACTGTAACTGTATACATACTTTTATTTCAGTTTTGATGTACTCAGTAAGTATATTTAGTGTGAAACAACTCCATGGAGTATGATGTGTAGTGATGGAGACAATGTAATGGAAGGACGATTGAGTTGGAGTTTAAACTTACTCCTTGATACAGCTATAATATGTCTATGTAATTCCCAGCAAAAGCTGGAGGTGTATGTATATATCTTTATTATTTAAGTTTTTAAAATTCAAGTTGAATTTAATAAATGAACTGTTATTTTGAAATGAACTGTTTCGTCGACTGTGATTTATACTTTAACGCTACACCAAATGACCTTAAAACCTGCGTATTTTATAACTCTGCTTTAATTATAACATGGTTATGGGCCATGTCATGCTATTTAAAGGTCAAATAGATAAAATATGGTGTGATTTAGATGAAATATATACTGCATAATGGCACAAGTTCCAGAGTTAACTTATTCCTTCCCGAAACTATCGGATTATAACTATCCTTCCTGGAAGCTCGACGTTAAATGTGTATTGATTGACCGTAATTGCTGGGAGTTTATTACAAAGCCAGATATCGCATGTAAATCGGATGCCTCAGATCGTGAGAAAAGCGATTTTGAATGGCGTAAACGAAGAGCTTATACAACAATTTACCAATCCATCGAACGGAAATTCCAGATACTAATTGCTCAGACAGAAAGCGGCAAAGATGCCTGGGATATTTTAAAGTTAAACTTCGAACCAACTTCACAAGCACGCTTAGCGGGATTAGTCGATGAATTTTTCTAGATGAAGTTAAACTCGCAAGAAGAAACTATAGGTTTATTTTGTAAAAAAATTGAAGAAAAGAAGGTTCAGATTAAAGATGCTGGATTTGAGATACCAGAACTGTTAGTATGTTTTCAACTAATCCGTCGATTACCTGAGGAATATGATAATCTAGTTCAAGTGTTATATAGATTAGATGAAAAAGAATTTAAATTAGAAAATGTATCTAAGCAGTTAATAACTGAATATGGCAGAATTTGTTTAAAACGAAAAGATGAAAGTAAAGAGGGTATCGCTGTAGGTGATGCTTATGCAACTAAGTTTAAAAACCCTACCGTTAAACCAACCATTCCAGCGGAGAATTTTGGAAGCAGTAAAAAGCCATGGGTTTCACGTAGTGGAAGCGACCTGGACACCACCAGACGATCGTATACTTCACCAGCTAATCGTATGGGGCCGAGTTTAATATGCAGTTACTGCAAGCGATCTGGTCACACAGATACAAGGTGTTTCAAAAAGAACTCTAGAGGGAAAAAGCAAGTTTTCTACAGTGAACCTACAAAGCAATCTGAATTCGCCCTAATATCTTCAAATGGTAGAAAGTTCGTGGAATTTCTTCTGGACTCAGCGGCTACTTCTCATTTTACGAATGACAGGAGTCTATTTGTAACATATAGGAACCTCTCCCCTCAGTAAGTGCTAATAGGAGACAAGGACTGTTCGTCGGAAATACTGGGTATTGGTGATATTGACTTTACCATACTAGATGTAACAGGTAATGTAGAAATAACTTTAAAAAAAGTGTTATATGCTCCTAACATGAGAAGAAATTTAATTGGTGGGTCTAATATAGACATTGCAGGAAACCAAATTAAATAGGGAAATAATAAAATGATTGTGTATGATAAATTTAATAGATATTGTTGTACTGTACCTCGAGTTGATAAATTGTATAATGTTGAAGGTTATGCTTCAAAATGTGAAAATTTTGCTTATTCTACTAGTTTAAATTCAGAGATTGTACATCGTAGATTTTGTCATACAAACTTACCTTTACTTGAAAAAATGAGTAAAAATAATTGTGTTAAAGGTATTGAAAATATTAACTGTAAAAATAAGATGTGTGAAACTTGTGTAATTGCAAAATCTAACAGAAAATCGTTTAAAAGAAATTATTTGTAGAAACGCATTTCTAATCAAATCCTCGATAGAGTGTATATGGATTTGTGGGGTCCTAGCCCTGTTAACTCGTTAGGAGGGGGGAAATACTTTTTGTCAGTAATTGACGATTATTCTAGAAGGACTGAGGTTTATATAATTAAGGATAAAACGGAAGTGTTTGAATGCTTTAAAAAGTTTTTAGTTAAAGCTGAGAGACAAACTGGTAAAAAGTTAAAATGTGTACGAACTGATAATGGGCTGGAATTTACCCATAAATTATTTGAGAAACTGTTAACTGATTTAGGTATAAGAATCGAAAGATCCTCCATTTATACTCCAGAGCAGGTAGGTGTTGCTGAAAATTTTAATAAAGTAGCAATGAATGCAGTCAGAGAAATGCTACACGATAGCGGGTTAAAACTGTCATTCTGGGGGGAAGCTCTTTTGGCGTTTGTTCATACAAAAAATAGGACTGAACACAGTTTAACCCAAGGTCTTACACCGCAAGAATTATGGACGGGATTCAAACCTTCGGTAAGACATTTAAGAATTTTTGGTTCTTTAGCATTTGTTCATGTTCCTAAAGTTAAGCGAAATAAACTTCAACCGAAAGCTTTACTAGGTATCTTAGTTGGTTATGCCATGAAAACTAAAGGATATAGAATTTGCATTCCAAAAGAAAGGCGAATTGTAGAGACTATTCATGTGCGTATAGATGAATCCAAAAAGGGTGTAGAAACATTATTTGGGGGAAAAAACAAATATAAGAATTTGATATTGAATTTTAATGAATCTCAAATTAAAACAAACGGTTTAAGTAATGCAACTTTAGATCTTAATCATGAACTACCAGGAGATAGCTTAAACGAAGATGAAGAGAAAAAGGGGGGTAAGGTATCTGTAAGTTCTATAAATATTTCAGAATGGAAAAGGATTGAAAGACCGAGAATGAAATGTAAGAGAATTGACGTATATTATTATACCCCGATAACAAATACGAGACTGAGATCTTTAAATGATGTTAAAAAATAGTGTAAGGAAAAGAAAATCCCGTTTGAGCCAGATAAGTTTGACTTTAAACCGAAAACTACTCATCCTAATACTGAAACTTTAAGTGAACCCTCAACTAGTGATTCGGACGATCCATATTTAACTGAATTATTTCAACATGAATTTTAGAATACCGAAATCCCTAAATCATTTGAGGATGCACAAATAAATCCAGAAAGGAGGAAATGGAATGCCGCGATGAGGGAAGAACTTGAGATGATGAGTAAGAGAAAAGTTTGGCGGTTGGTTGATCCACCGAAAAATTCCACAATAGTAGGAAGTAAATGGGTTTATAATATAAAAAACACGGAAAAAAATGGTAAAAAGTACAAGGCACGTCTCGTAGCTCAAGGTTTTAAACAGAAACCAGGTATTGATTTTAATGATATAAGTAGTAGATAAAGGACAGTTCTACGGCCACAGGCTGAATTCCGCAATGAGCAATTTGGAGCAATGCTCAATTAACCAGGTCCACCTTCCTTCTTATCGCGGCAATCATTGTTCATGTTACTGTTCTGTCTAACATTTTGTTAGAAAACCGTATATGAATGTCTAATTATCTACAAAAACGGTTTCGTTTATAAAAACTTGACAATTTCATATTCATATTCGAGAGTTTAAACGCAGTGGGCTTACTAGTGAAGAAATTCTAACGAAAAATGGTATTATTATGGATGTTAACAGCTGGTTCGAATTTTGCAAGAAAATTTTTTCATTTAATTTGAGATATAAAAGTTCCTCATTTGTTTCTAATAACATGATATTAGTGTTAAATTTTAATAATTCTATTATGCGAATTTAAAATTTAAAAAATTATTCTCACATTGACTTAAACGAGTATCAGTTGCTGAAATTAAAAGAAAAAATACATGATTTGAATAAGGAACTTCTTCAGCATATATATGTAAACCATATACCAATCTTAATTAGACAGAAATGTATCATCGGTCATATATCTACAGAAAATGAACTCATGTTACAGTCTAAACTTATAACATGTATTGAGAATAATGTATTAACTATACTAAACCGCATTTTTGAATGTGATGGATGTATTTTTAATCACAAATCTCAAAGCCCTCATTCCTGTTGTATACTAAATAATCGACAAAAATTTGAAAAACTAGGAGAGATGTTATTAACACTTATAGATTTAGATTTTGTTATTTCCTCATTTTTAAACGGAGTGGATTGTGTTAGTGAAAACTTTTTATCAAACATTCATGTAGAAACAATTCAAAACGAATTGTTTAAAATAATAAAATAAAATGTATTGCTATCCTTTTTAATACGTGTGTGTTTATTTTTCTAAAGTGTATGTTTAAATTGTTATGTCTTTTAGAACTTTTAATAGTGTTAGACTTAAATTTGCATATGTATATAACTAAAGACTATTCGTATATGTATACATGCATGTGACTTTCATTATGTTTTAGTTTAATACTTCCTTTTATCCTATAAAAGTGTTAGATTAATATATACTTATAAAAATATTTGTAAGTTAAATTTAAAAAAAAGTAACTTATAAAAAAAATGTTTACAAAATTAAAAAAACAAAATCTTTCTAAATAAAAAGTTTTCAAAATTTAAAAAAAAACTTTTTAAATAAAAAATGTTTTCAAAATTTAAAAAAAAAATTGTAAATAAAAAAAAGTTTTCAAAATTAAAAAAAAATACTTTGTAAATAAAAAAAATATTAAAAAGTTTATAAAAAAACTTTTTTTATAAAAAATATTTTCAAAATTAAAAAAAAATATATTAAGTAAAAAAAAAAGTTTTCAAAATTAAAAAAAATAAATAATTTGTAAATAAAAAAAAAAATATTAAAAAGTTTATAAAATTAAAAAGTTTAAAAAAAACTTTGTAAAAAGTTTTCAAAATTAAGTTATCAAAATTAAAAAAAATAAATAATTTGTAAATAAAAAAAAATATTAAAAAGTTTATAAAATTAAAAAGTTTAAAAAAAAACTTTGTAAAAAGTTTTCAAAATTAATTTATCAAAATTTAAAAAAAACTTAATAAATTATGTTATCAAAAGTCAGTTCACCTAACTGTATATGTATCTGACTTTCATAATTAAAAAAGTTGAATTAGATTGCAAATACAAGTATACAATCAATCATATATCAATCAGTCATAGCAATTAATCGATCAATCAATTAACCAATCAATGATATCAATCAATAAATAAACCAATCAATCAATCATATTAATCAACCAAACAATAATATCAATCAGTCATATCGATCAATAAATCAAACCAATCAATCATATTAATCAACCAAACAATAATATCAATTAATCATATCGATCAATAAATCATATCAATCATATCAATCAACCAATCCTTCATATCAATCAATGATTCATATTAATCATATCAATCGATTAATCAAGATACTGAATACAAGTATTCATACAAATAAATCATATCAATTGCAGTTCAAGTATTACAAGTTAGTATAATAATATTATAAGAAAGTTTTGAATTAATACAATGATTAACTACCAACATTTTGTAACAGCACTTTTACAAAAGCAATGTATGAATAGATATTTTAGTTACAAAAAATATTTAAAATGCTTTTGAAAGTTAACAAAATTATTTTCCAAAAATGTTAAAAACATTACAAGCTGCTAAAACCTACACTTTAACAAGAGTGAGTTGTCCTATATTTCCTTTCTATTTGCATGTCCTATATTTCCATTCTATTTGCATTTGAGTATATGTATACGGATTCCTCCTTTTAATTATGTTCTGTAGTATACACTTAAAAAAATATATATATAAAACATTAAATTAAAATATTCTTTAGTTATTAAAAAGTTTAAGAAATTAGCAATTTTTTTAATATTATTAGATAACAAAAATTATTTTGTAATTTATTAAAAGTGAATTTACCTATCTCTATATATGCGTTTAATGAGATAAATCTTCTTTATGTGAACATCCTACCCACATTTTATTCTATAGTTATATGCATCGAAACGAAATAAAATAAATAAATAAACAATCTATTATTAAATTCTTCAATTTAAAATTTTAATACATACATACTTAAACATTTATATAAAAAATAATGAACTTACCATGTTTGAACTCAGAAAAGAGATGATGAGCTTATCACGTGGTAGATTGTGACGTAATCAATTAGATATCACGTGCCTTCCTCGTGCCTTTTGATTGTCTTATCTACAATCAGATTGTATTATCAATCACGTGATCTAACTGATATGAGTCTATACCAAGACACTAGCCATTTTTACTTCAGTCATCGAATATGTAGGTCGTATATATTTTTTTTAAGTCTTTTATTTTTTGGAATCTTCAGCAACATGATATCAGATATTTGCAAATAAAATCCTATTAAAATCTTTCTCCCAATTGTGAACAAAGATTAATTTTCATATTGTTTAAGTATAATCATTGATTATTTAACTGGATAATAATATTTTTAGAAGTAACTTAAATTTCTTATAAAAACGGAAGTATTTATTGCATCATTCATAGAATTCAAGTTTGAATATTATCCAAGTTTTTTAAATTTTTATAAACTCTTTATACTAGAATATATACTAGTTTTTACTAAGTACTAGTATATACTAAATACTAGTATAAATTATAAAAGTTTAAAAAAAACTTGGTTAATATTCAAACTTGAATTCTATGAATGATGCAATAAATACTTCCGTTTTTATAAGAAATTTAAGTTACTTCTAAAAATATTATTATCCAGTTAAATAATCAATGATTATACTTAAACAATATGAAAATTAATCTTTGTTCACAATTGGGAGAAAGATTTTAATAGGATTTTATTTGCAAATATCCGATATCATGTTGCTGAAGATTCCACAAAATAAAAGACTTTAAAAAAATATATATATACGACCTACATATTCGATGACTGAAGTAAAAATGGCTAGTGTCTTGGTATAGACTCATATCAGTTAGATCACGTGATTGATAATACAATCTGATTGTAGATAAGACAATCAAAAGGCACGAGGAAGGCACGTGATATCTAATTGATTACGTCACAATCTACCACGTGATAAGCTCATCATCTCTTTTCTGAGTTCAAACATGGTAAGTTCATTATTTTTTATATAAATGTTTAAGTATGTATGTATTAAAATTTTAAATTGAAGAATTTAATAATAGATAGTTTATTTATTTATTTTTTTTTCGTTTCGATGCATATAACTATAGAATAAAATGTGGGTAGGATGTTCACATAAAGAAGATTTATCTCATTAAACGCATATATAGAGATAGGTAAATTCACTTTTAATAAATTACAAAATAATTTTTGTTATCTAATAATATTAAAAAAATTGCTAATTTCTTAAACTTTTTAATAACTAAAGAATATTTTAATTTAATGTTTTATATATATATATTTTTAAGTGTATACTACAGAACATAATTAAAAGGAGGAATCCGTATACATATACTCAAATGCAAATAGAAAGGAAATATAGGACAACTCACTCTTGTTAAAGTGTAGGTTTTAGCAGCTTGTAATGTTTTTAACATTTTTGGAATATAATTTTGTTAACTTTCAAAAGCATTTTAAATATTTTTTGTAACTAAAATATCTATTCATACATTGCTTTTGTAAAAGTGCTGTTACAAAATGTTGGTAGTTAATCATTGTATTAATTCAAAACTTTCTTATAATGTTATTATACTAACTTGTAATACTTGAACTGCAATTGATATGATTTATTTGTATGAATACTTGTATTCAGTATCTTGATTAATCGATTGATATGATTAATATGAATCATTGATTGATATGAATGATTGGTTGATTGATATGATTTATTGATCGATATGATTAATTGATATTATTGTTTGGTTGATTAATATGATTGATTGGTTTGATTTATTGATCGATATGACTGATTGATATTATTGTTTGGTTGATTAATATGATTGATTGATTGGTTTGATTTATTGATTGATATCATTGATTGGTTAATTGATTGATCGATTAATTGCTATGACTGATTGATATATGATTGATTGTATACTTGTATTTGCAATCTATTTCAACTTTTTGATAACTTTTTTAATTATGAAAGTCAGATACATATACAGTTAGGTGAACTGACTTTTGATAACATAATTTATTAAGTTTTTTTTTTAACTTTTTAATTTTATAAACTTTTTAATATTTTTTTTTATTTACAAATTATTTTTTTTTAAATTTTGAAAACTTTTTTTTTACTTACAATTTTTTTTTAATTTTGAAAATATTTTTTATAAAAAAAAGTTTTTTTTATAAACTTTTTAATATTTTTTTTTATTTACAAAGTATTTTTTTTAATTTTGAAAACTTTTTTTAAATTTTGAAAACTTTTTTTATTTAATTTTTTTTTTTTAATTTTGAAAACTTTTTATTTAGAAAGATTTTGTTTTTTTAATTTTGTAAACATTTTTTTTTATAAGTTACTTTTTTTTTAATTTAACTTACAAATATTTTATAAGTATATATTAATCTAACACTTTTATAGGATAAAAGGAAATATTAAACTAAAACATAATGAAAGTCACATGCATGTATACATATACGAATAGGTAAACTCACTTTTGAAAACTTAATGTATTAAGTTTTTATAATTTTTTTTTTAATTTTGATAACTTAATTTTTTTTTGAGTTTTTTTTTTCAAGTTTTTTTTTAACTTTTGTAAACTTTTTAATATTTTTTTTAACTTTTGTAAACTTTTTAATTTTTTTTTTAAATTATTATTTTTTTTTATAAAGATTTTTTATAAAATACAATGTTACATTCTGATAAAATTTACTTAAAAAGGTGCTAAAAATACATAACAGGTTTTCACAACATGAGAACCGTCAAAGATCTTAAAAACGCCCGAGCGCTTTCAACTGCACTGCAACAGTTGTCATCAGGGGAAAATCAGAGGAGATCTTTGACGGTTCTCATGTTGTGCAAACCTGTTATGTATTTTTAGCACCTTTTTAAGTAAATTTTATCAGAATGTAACATTGTATTTTATATGTTTTTCAAGGTGAATTTGACGTTCAACAATTATAGTTTGAACTATATTTTATATTAAAGATTTTTTAATTTTGAAAACTTTATTTTTTTTTTTTAGTTTTTTTTTCAAGTTTTTGTTTTTTAAACTTTTTAATTTTCTAAACTTATTATTATTATTGAAAACTTTTTTATATAATTAAGTTTCATATATATATATATTAGAAAGTAGAAATTATAGTATTAAGATTATTAGTTTAATATTTTAAACTTGTGTTAATTTTTTAATTGCTAAAGAATTGTTGATTTCTTTAGTTATATACATATGCAAATTTAAGTCTAACACTCTATTAAAAGTTCTAAAAGACATAACAAAATAAACATACACTTTAGAAAAATAAACACACACGTATTAAAAAGGATAGCAATACATTTTATTTTATTATTTTAAACAATTCGTTTTGAATTGTTTCTACATGAATGTTTGATAAAAAGTTTTCACTAACACAATCCACTCCGTTTAAAAATGAGGAAATAACAAAATCTAAATCTATAAGTGTTAATAACATCTCTCCTAGTTTTTCAAATTTTCGTCGATTATTTAGTATACAACAGGAATGAGGGCTTTGAGATTTGTGATTAAAAATACATCCATCACATTCAAAAATGCGGTTTAGTATAGTTAATACATTATTCTCAATACATGTTATAAGTTTAGACTGTAACATGAGTTCATTTTCTGTAGATATATGACCAATGATACATTTCTGTCTAATTAAGATTGGTATATGGTTTACATATATATGCTGAAGAAGTTCCTTATTCAAATCATGTATTTTTTCTTTTAATTTCAGCAACTGATACTCGTTTAAGTCAATGTGAGAATAATTTTTTAAATTTTTAATTCGCATAATAGAATTATTAAAATTTAACACTAATATCATGTTATTAGAAACAAATGAGGAACTTTTATATCTCAAATTAAATGAAAAAATTTTCTTGCAAAATTCGAACCAGCTGTTAACATCCATAATAATACCATTTTTCGTTAGAATTTCTTCACTAGTAAGCCCACTGCGTTTAAACTCTCGAATATGAATATGAAATTGTCAAGTTTTTATAAACGAAACCGTTTTTGTAGATAATTAGACATTCATATACGGTTTTCTAACAAAATGTTAGACAGAACAGTAACATGAACAATGATTGCCGCGATAAGAAGGAAGGTGGACCTGGTTAATTGAGCATTGCTCCCAATTGCTCATTGCGGAATTCAGCCTGGGCCGTAGAACTGTCCTTTATCTACTACTGATATATTTTCACCTGTTGTAAATTTTTCAATTATAAAACTAACGTTTATTTTATTAATTTCTATGTTAAATTGGTATCATATTCAATTGGATGTAAAATCAGCATATTTGTATGGTTCTTTAAAAGAAACTGTGTTTATGAAACAACCTCCGGGATTTGAAATGAAGGGTGCTGAAAATAAAGTTTGTTTGCTAAATAAATCGATTTATGGATTAAGGCAAAGTGGCCGCGAATGGAATTCTGAATTAGATAATATATTACATAATCTTGGATTTTATAAATTAAAATGGTGTAACTGTGTGTATAAACTGAATAATAACGCAATTTTAGTTGTCTATATAGATGATTTAGTTTTGTTTGCTAAAGATGAAAATGTATTGCAATCTGTAACTAATATGTTAAAAAATAGCTTGGAAATTACTGAAATAGAATTAACAAAGTATTTGCTAGGTGTTAACTTTGAACAGATTAAAGATTCATTATTCGTTCATCAAAGAACTTATATTGAGAGATTAGAATTAAAATATAAAGATTTACCTAAAAGTTATGTTAAATTACCTTTTAAAATTGGCTCTGTTTTACCAGATAAAGTTAACGAAAATGAAATTATCGAAAATGAATTAATGAAAAAATTTCCATACCGATCTTTAATCGGGTGTCTGTCATTTTTGTCAAATAGATCAAGACGCGATATTAGTTTTTCTGTAAATATAATGTCACAGTTTTGTAATGGGTATACATATAAACACTGGTTAATAGTAGTAGATATTATGAATTATGTTTTTGCTACTAAAAGTTTTAAAATAAATCTGTCTAATATAAAATCATTAAGTTTATGTGCATATTCAGATGCTAAATGGGGATGTCAACTTACTAAAAGACATTCAAGTAGTGGTTATATAATTTACTTCAGTAACGTACCGTTTGCTTGGAAATCATCGAAGCAAAAATGTATTGCACTCAGTTCTATGGAATCTGAGTTTATCTCATTAACTGAAAGTGTAAAGGAGCTAACTTGGTATTCAAGAGTTTTAAATTAACTTAATTTATACGATAGGATAAAACCAATTCAGTACTGTGATAATGAATCTGCCATTTATTTTTCTAAAAATAGCCAAGAGAATTTTAAAACGAAACACATTGACATAAGATGTCAATTTATTCGTCAGTTAATTAATGAAAATGTTTTTGAGTTAAAACGTGTAACTTCTAAAGATAATAAGGCAGACTTTCTGACAAAACCTCTTCTGTATGTAAAGTTTCAAAGAGCTATTTGGGTCATTCCATGTCAAATCATCCAGCAATTTTACAAAATGTCACCCACCATCTCAGATTTTGACGAAACTTGGTACATGAAAACATACATGTATAAGATGCTACCACGTGAAATTTTGATTGAATCCAATTAAAATATTTCAAATTATAAGCATCTGAACATACGACACTTTTCTTTTTCTATGGACATTTTTAAAGTGTTGATTTTCTGTATGGTTCTACAAAAAACTTCATAACTCTTTACCAAATATTTAAAATGGTTAAATTTTTTGGCGGAACTTTCTTTATATTATTTATTTCACAAAGTAATACCAATTTTTATTTTCTTTTTACAACAAATATATTTTTTTAATTTTTGAACTTTTGAATACCCATATAAAATTGAGATTTCATATATGAATTTCACAAAAATATTTTTAGATGTGCTACCCATTTTATTTTGCTAGATATTTTTTTATGAGCTCTTTATTAGTCAATCTTTTCTCAATAAAAAAATTAAAGAGGTGTTTTTTGAAAAACTTGAGAAAAAAATTTTTTCTTCGACATTTTTTGAATGTCCATATAAAATTGACATTTCATGTATGAATTTCAAAAGAAAAAATATTTTTAGATGTACCACCCATTTTATTTTGTTAAATATTTTTTATGAGCTTTTTATTAGTCAATCTTTTCTCAAAAAAAAAAAAAAAAATAATAATAATAATAATAATAAAGGTGTTTTATGAAAAACTTGAGAAAATATTCTTAGATTTTTTTTATATGCATGTATTTTGAAGACATATAAAAATAAATAATATAGAAATATATAATAATATAGAAATACATATCTAAAGAAATAATCTAGCATAAAGATGATCTGGAGACTGATGAACTTTATTAATATTCAATCAACTCGTAAATTCTGGATGCCCCTCCCCTTACATTCCAAAGATTCATGAGATACATATTTAGACAGATTTTTCAATATTCTGTCAAAATAAACATAAGTGCCATATTTTTCCAACTAATCCTAGATTTTAAATATTTATTTATTTTATTTATTTATTCTTTTTTGGGGGGGGGGGTAAGGGGGGTAGCATCTTGACAGTTTTTGTCAAAATAGTTTCAATTATTAATATATGATATTATAAGAGGATTGACTTTTAAAACTAACATCAAGTCTTTTAACTTCATAAACAGAAATAAAATTATTATAAATAAATTAAGCATTAGTAGCAGTTCAAGGTAAAAATAATGAAATTATTAAAAAAGCAAAAGAATAAAGATTTATTTTGATAAATTTTGTGTATAATTTAACAATATGTTACATAAAATTCTAGGTTATATACCCTGTAATACAATCATAAAAAATATTTTTTTTTTTTCTTTGTTACTGATATAATATATACAGTCGAGCTTGGATAATTGGAACGCCTTTAATTCGAATTCGTGGATAATTCGAAGTTTTTTGTCAGTCCCTTGAAACTTGTATTCAGTTAATGCTTAAAAATCTTGGTTATTTCGAAGTCCAACTTGTTTAATTCGAAGTTTTTACCCTTTCAAAAATGACAAAATTTAGTTTCAATTCAGTTTATTTGAAAAGTGGCCGGGTGTTTTTCAGCAATTGTGAAAATTTCGAAGTCCAACTTCTTTAATTCGAAGTTTTTAACCTTTCAGAAATGACAAAATCTAGTTTTAATGTAATTATTTGAAAAGTTGTTCATCTAGTGGAATATCATCGTTATGTAGAAAGACAGTCTAACGTGTGTGAAGCTGTGTTTCGAGCTGTAGATATCCTTGAAGATTTTCTTAAAAAGTTCAAGTAAGCTCTTTAAAGCAATCTGAAATATCTCAATATTTTAAAAAGCTGTAGCTTTTTTATTTAAAATTAATAAACATATTTTCTTTTGCGATAATTTTTGATGTGATTGATTATTTTACAACATAAAAATATTTTTTTTTTTTTTTTTGATAATTCGAAGTTTTGTAGTGGCCCCTTGTAATTCGAATTATCCAAGTTCGACTGTACATACAAAATTTACTTATATATATGAGACAGAAGATTTTCAAGTTTTAACCAATTTCAAATATAAGATTTATTTCTGTGCCAGATTTGCACTTTTTTATAATTGAATGGTTAGAGGTGTTTATGATAAATTGAAATGGAAATAGGAAATAGAAATTCAACATATTATTTCACTAGATATTGCTTTTTATAAATGCTCCACTTACGATTGATTGTTTCGGTAGATTCTTTTGAAAGAGCATATGGCCGTCCTGTTGCAGCAGTCAATTCAATGCTACATAATATATGGTTGAAGGGCACGTTGCAATAATCATTATTTGGCCAGCAAAATGAAATAGAAGGTCCGATGAGATGCATAAACTATATATTTGCATCTTTTTCATCATAATCTATGCTCTGAATAATCTCAATATACCAGTGATTATTTATGTTTTTATGACTTTATTTTTATTTCATTTTGAAGACTATAGGTGAAACAAAATTTAAACTATAAATTTATACTTTCCACATTTTTTTAAAAGAAAATGCAAAGCTTAGATTGTTTCAATGAATACAGCTTTATAAATCAGTTTATACTGGTTGTTTTTCAGTTAGTATAATGGAAATTTTATTTGAATACATAGCGGAAGTTAATTTTCTGTAAAAGAAATAATATGAATTTTATACTTTAATTTATTTAAATAACATTAAAAAAAGTTTTTAGAAACAAAATTATAGTTTAATTATAATATTTGTTTATTATTATTACACGTATTTTTGAAGAATTTTGAACTTTAACAATACTTTAGATATATTCTGTAAAATTAACAAAAAAATTTTTTTCTCAAGAATTTCAAAAAACACCTTTCTAATTTTTTTATTATTAAATGGTTTCCTTTTAAACTATACATATAAAAAAAATCAGCCAAATCAAATGGGTAGCACATGTAAAAAAAAATGAATTACATATTTCCATATTTTTCTTAACTCCTTAGATAAAATATTTTTTTAAAACAATATTCGAGTTCTAAAAAGTTTTATAAACCATTCTTTTAATAAAATACATTATTAAGAATCTCTAAAAAATATATATATCTAATTTTATTAATAATATTTAGAAAAATGAGCATTTTTATCCAACATTACATGTTTGACGGAAGATCATTTTCTGCAAAAAGTTGAGTGAGAGGGGTATTTTTAAATGCTTGTAACTCATGAAAAACTTATTATTTTAAACTGAAATTTGGTGTAACAGCATATCTTTAGACATTGTTTTCGTGTTTAAAATTTCATAGAAATCTGTGACGGTGGGTGACATGGTCTGGATGAAGTGACATGGAATGACCCATTTGTAATATTTTTGATTTTGATTATGAAAAGAAAGAGGAGGTATTTACGACCGATGGGACCGCATGTTGGAAATCTGGACAAAGTCTTGTCCACCCAAATTTGTCGTTTGGTTTGTTCGGAAGTTATATCGTTCCGAACCAGTTTTTATTTTTCCATTTCGGTCGTAAAGGCACTCTCTTTTAACTGTAACTGTATGCATATTTTTATTCCAGTTTTGATGTACTCAGTAAGTATATTTAGTGTGAAACAACTCCATGGAGTATGATGTGTAGTGATGGAGACAATGTAATGGAAGGACTATTGAGTTGGAGTTTAAACTTACTCCTTGATACAGCTATAATATGTCTATATAATTCCCAGCAAAAGCTGGAGGTGTGTGTATATATCTTTATTATTTAAGTTTTTAAAATTCAAGTTGAATTTAATAAATGAACTGTTATTTTGAAATGAACTGTTTCGTCGACTGTGATTTATACTTTAACGCCACACCAAATGACCTTAAAACATGCGTATTTATAACTCTGCTTTAATTATAACAGAAAGAATAAAAGACTGAAATCATGCTGCCTTCATATGAAAGTTGCAATACTAAACTGTAAATTTTCCACTTGTGAGGAAAGAAACAATGCATAAAAATACTTTAGACAGCAACCTTCCCTAGCCCTGGTGGCATGTAGTTGACGACGCGAGTAGTAGATAAAGGACAGTTCTACGGCCACAGGCTGAATTCCGCAATGAACAATTGGGAGCAATGCTCAATTAACCAGGTCCACCTTCCTTCTTATCGCGGCAATCATTGTTCATGTTACTGTTCTGTCTAATATTTTGTTAGAAAACCGTATATGAATGTCTAATTATCTACAAAAACGGTTTCGTTTATAAAAACTTGACAATTTCATATTCATATTCGAGAGTTTAAACGCAGTGGGCTTACTAGTGAAGAAATTCTAACGAAAAATGGTATTATTATGGATGTTAACAGCTGGTTCGAATTTTGCAAGAAAATTTTTTCATTTAATTTGAGATATAAAAGTTCCTCATTTGTTTCTAATAACATGATATTAGTGTTAAATTTTAATAATTCTATTATGCGAATTAAAAATTTAAAAAATTATTCTCACATTGACTTAAACGAGTATCAGTTGCTGAAATTAAAAGAAAAAATACATGATTTGAATAAGGAACTTCTTCAGCATATATATGTAAACCATATACCAATCTTAATTAGACAGAAATGTATCATTGGTCATATATCTACAGAAAATGAACTCATGTTACAGTCTAAACTTATAACATGTATTGAGAATAATGTATTAACTATACTAAACCGCATTTTTGAATGTGATGGATGTATTTTTAATCACAAATCTCAAAGCCCTCATTCCTGTTGTATACTAAATAATCGACAACAAATTTGAAAAACTAGGAGAGATGTTATTAACACTTATAGATTTAGATTTTGTTATTTCCTCATTTTTAAACGGAGTGGATTGTGTTAGTGAAAACTTTTTATCAAACATTCATGTAGAAACAATTCAAAACGAATTGTTTAAAATAATAAAATAAAATGCATTGCTATCCTTTTTAATACGTGTGTGTTTATTTTTCTAAAGTGTATGTTTATTTTGTTATGTCTTTTAGAACTTTTAATAGAGTGTTAGACTTAAATTTGCATATGTATATAACTAAAGAAATCAACAATTCTTTAGCAATTAAAAAATTAACACAAGTTTAAAATATTAAACTAATAATCTTAATACTATAATTTCTACTTTCTAATACATATATATATATATATATATATATATATATATATATATATATATGAAACTTAATTATATAAAAAAGTTTTCAATAATAATAATAAGTTTAGAAAATTAAAAAGTTTAAAAAACAAAAACTTGAAAAAAAAAAACTAAAAAAAAAATAAAGTTTTCAAAATTAAAAAATCTTTATAAAAAAATAATAATAATAAAAAAAATTAAAAAGTTTACAAAAGTTAAAAAAAATATTAAAAAGTTTACAAAAGTTAAAAAAAAATTGAAAAAAAAATAAAAAAAAATTAAGTTATCAAAATTTAAAAAAAGAAAAAAAAATTATAAAAACTTAATACATTAAGTTTTCAAAAGTGAGTTTACCTATTCGTATATGTACACATGCATGTGACTTTCATTATGTTTTAGTTTAATACTTCCTTTTATCCTATAAAAGTGTTAGATTAATATATACTTATAAAAATATTTGTAAGTTAAATTAAAAAAAAAGTAACTTATAAAAAAAAATGTTTACAAAATTAAAAAAACAAAATCTTTCTAAATAAAAAGTTTTCAAAATTAAAAAAAAAACTTTTTAAATAAAAAATGTTTTCAAAATTAAAAAAAAAAATTTGTAAATAAAAAAAATGTTTTCAAAATTTAAAAAAAAAATACATTGTAAATAAAAAAAAATATTAAAAAGTTTATAAAAAAACTTTTTTAATAAAAAATATATTCAAAATTAAAAAAAAAATTGTAAGTAAAAGAAAAAAAGTTTTCAAAATTAAAAAAAATAATAATTTGTAAATAAAAAAAATATTAAAAAGTTTATAAAATAAAAAAGTTAAAAAAAAAACTTTGTAAAAAGTTTTCAAAATTAAGTTATCAAAATTAAAAAAAAAAACGTAATAAATTATGTTATCAAAAGTCAGTTCACCTAACTGTATATGTATCTGACTTTCATAATTAAAAAAGTTATCAAAAAGTTGAATTAGATTGCAAATACAAGTATACAATCAATCATATATCAATCAGTCATAGCAATTAATCGATCAATCAATTAACCAATCAATGATATCAATCAATAAATCAAACCAATCAATCAATCATATTAATCAACCAAACAATAATATCAATCAGTCATATCGATCAATAAATCAAACCAATCAATCATATTAATCAACCAAACAATAATATCAATTAATCATATCAATCAACCAATCATTCATATCAATCAATGATTCATATTAATCATATCAATCGATTAATCAAGATACTGAATACAAGTATTCATACAAATAAATCATATCAATTGCAGTTCAAGTATTACAAGTTAGTATAATAACATTATAAGAAAGTTTTGAATTAATACAATGATTAACTACCAACATTTTGTAACAGCACTTTTACAAAAGCAATGTATGAATAGATATTTTAGTTACAAAAAATATTTAAAATGCTTTTGAAAGTTAACAAAATTATTTTCCAAAAATGTTAAAAACATTACAAGCTGCTAAAACCTACACTTTAACAAGAGTGAGTTGTCCTATATTTCCTTTCTATTTGCATGTCCTATATTTCCTTTCTATTTGCATTTGAGTATATGTATACGGATTCCTCCTTTTAATTATGTTCTGTAGTATACACTTAAAAAATATATATATAAAACATTAAATTAAAATATTCTTTAGTTATTAAAAAGTTTAAGAAATTAGCAATTTTTTTAATATTATTAGATAACAAAAATTATTTTGTAATTTATTAAAAGTGAATTTACCTATCTCAATGTATGCGTTTAATGAGATAAATCTTCTTGATGTGAACATCCTACCCACATTTTATTCTATAGTTATATGCATCGAAACGAAAAAAAATAAATAAATAAACAATCTATTATTAAATTCCTCAATTTAAAATTTTAATACATACATACTTAAACATTTATATAAAAAATAATGAACTTACCATGTTTGAACTCAGAAAAGAGATGATGAGCTTATCACGTGGTAGATTGTGACGTAATCAATTAGATATCACGTGCCTTCCTCGTGCCTTTTGATTGTCTTATCTACAATCAGATTGTATTATCAATCACGTGATCTAACTGACATGAGTCTATACCAAGACACTAGCCATTTTTACTTCAGTCATCGAATATGTAGGTCGTATATATTTTTTTTTTAAGTCTTTTATTTTGTGGAATCTTCAGCAGCATGATATCAGATATTTGCAAATAAAATCCTATTAAAATCTTTCTCCCAATTGTGAACAAAGATTAATTTTCATATTATTTAAGTATAATCATTGATTATTTAACTGGATAATAATATTTTTAGAAGTAACTTAAATTTCTTATAAAAACGGAAGTATTTATTGCATCATTCATAGAATTCAAGTTTGAATATTATCCAAGTTTTTTAAATTTTTATAAACTCTTTATACTAGAATATATACTAGTTTTTACTAAGTACTAGTATATACTAAATACTAGTATAAATTATAAAAGTTTAAAAAAAACTTGGTTAATATTCAAACTTGAATTCTATGAATGATGCAATAAATACTTCCGTTTTTATAAGAAATTTAAGTTATTTCTAAAAATATTATTATCCAGTTAAATAATCAATGATTATACTTAAACAATATGAAAATTAATCTTTGTTCACAATTGGGAGAAAGATTTTAATAGGATTTTATTTGCAAATATCTGATATCATGTTGCTGAAGATTCCACAAAATAAAAGACTTTAAAAAAATATATATATACGACCTACATATTCGATGACTGAAGTAAAAATGGCTAGTGTCTTGGTATAGACTCATATCAGTTAGATCACGTGATTGATAATACAATCTGATTGTAGATAAGACAATCAAAAGGCACGAGGAAGGCATGTGATATCTAATTGATTACGTCACAATCTACCACGTGATAAGCTCATCATCTCTTTTCTGAGTTCAAACATGGTAAGTTCATTATTTTTTATATAAATGTTTAAGTATGTATGTATTAAAATTTTAAATTGAGGAATTTAATAATAGATTGTTTATTTATTTATTTTTTTTTCGTTTCGATGCATATAACTATAGAATAAAATGTGGGTAGGATGTTCACATCAAGAAGATTTATCTCATTAAACGCATACATTGAGATAGGTAAATTCACTTTTAATAAATTACAAAATAATTTTTGTTATCTAATAATATTAAAAAAATTGCTAATTTCTTAAACTTTTTAATAACTAAAGAATATTTTAATTTAATGTTTTATATATATATATTTTTAAGTGTATACTACAGAACATAATTAAAAGGAGGAATCCGTATACATATACTCAAATGCAAATAGAAAGGAAATATAGGACAACTCACTCTTGTTAAAGTGTAGGTTTTAGCAGCTTGTAATGTTTTTAACATTTTTTGAAATATATTTTTGTTAACTTTCAAAAGCATTTTAAATATTTTTTGTAACTAAAATATCTATTCATACATTGCTTTTGTAAAAGTGCTGTTACAAAATGTTGGTAGTTAATCATTGTATTAATTCAAAACTTTCTTATAATGTTATTATACTAACTTGTAATACTTGAACTGCAATTGATATGATTTATTTGTATGAATACTTGTATTTAGTATCTTGATTAATCGATTGATATGATTAATAAGAATCATTGATTGATATGAATGATTGGTTGATTGATATGATTTATTGATCGATATGATTAATTGATATTATTGTTTGGTTGATTAATATGATTGATTGGTTTGATTTATTGATCGATATGACTGATTGATATTATTGTTTGGTGGATTAATATGATTGATTGGTTTGATTTATTGGTCGATATGACTGATTGATATTATTGTTTGGTTGATTAATATGATTGATTGATTGGTTTGATTTATTGATTGATATCATTGATTGGTTAATTGATTGATCGATTAATTGCTATGACTGATTGATATATGATTGATTGTATACTTGTATTTGCAATCTAATTCAACTTTTTGAATTATGAAAGTCAGATACATATACAGTTAGGTGAACTGACTTTTGATAACATAATTTATTAAGTTTTTTTTTTAATTTTGATAACTTAATTTTGAAAACTTTTTACAAAGTTTTTTTTTAAACTTTTTAATTTTATAAACTTTTTAATATTTTTTTTATTTACATATTATTTTTTTTTAAATTTTGAAAACTTTTTTTTTACTTACAATTTTTTTTTAATTTTGAAAATATTTTTTATAAAAAAAAAGTTTTTTTTATAAACTTTTTAATATTTTTTTTTATTTACAAAGTATTTTTTTTTAATTTTGAAAACTTTTTTTTAAATTTTGAAAACATTTTTTATTTAAAATTTTTTTTTTAATTTTGAAAACTTTTTATTTAGAAAGATTTTGTTTTTTTAATTTTGTAAACATTTTTTTTTATAAGTTACTTTTTTTTTTAATTTAACTTACAAATATTTTTATAAGTATATATTAATCTAACACTTTTATAGGATAAAAGGAAGTATTAAACTAAAACATAATGAAAGTCACATGCATGTATACATATACGAATAGGTAAACTCACTTTTGAAAACTTAATGTATTAAGTTTTTATATATATATTTTTTTAAATTTTGATAACTTAATTTTTTTTTGAGTTTTTTTTTTCAAGTTTTTTTTTAACTTTTGTAAACTTTTTAATATTTTTTTTTAACTTTTGTAAACTTTTTAATTTTTTTTTTAAATTATTATTTTTTTTATAAAGATTTTTTAATTTTGAAAACTTTTTTTTTTTTTTGAGTTTTTTTTTCAAGTTTTTGTTTTTTAAACTTTTTAATTTTCTAAACTTATTATTATTATTGAAAACTTTTTTATATAATTAAGTTTCATATATATATATATATATATTAGAAAGTAGAAATTATAGTATTAAGATTATTAGTTTAATATTTTAAACTTGTGTTAATTTTTTAATTGCTAAAGAATTGTTGATTTCTTTAGTTATATACATATGCAAATTTAAGTCTAACACTCTATTAAAAGTTCTAAAAGACATAACAAAATAAACATACACTTTAGAAAAATAAACACACACGTATTAAAAAGGATAGCAATGCATTTTATTTTATTATTTTAAACAATTCGTTTTGAATTGTTTCTACATGAATGTTTGATAAAAAGTTTTCACTAACACAATCCACTCCGTTTAAAAATGAGGAAATATGTAAATCTATAAGTGTTAATAACATCTCTCCTAGTTTTTCAAATTTTTGTCGATTATTTAGTATAGAACAGGAATGAGGGCTTTGAGATTTGTGATTAAAAATACATCCATCACATTCAAAAATGCGGTTTAGTATAGTTAATACATTATTCTCAATACATGTTATAAGTTTAGACTGTAACATGAGTTCATTTTCTGTAGATATATGACCAATGATACATTTCTGTCTAATTAAGATTGGTATATGGTTTACATATATATGCTGAAGAAGTTCCTTATTCAAATCATGTATTTTTTCTTTTAATTTCAGCAACTGATACTCGTTTAAGTGAATGTGAGAATATTTTTTTAAATTTTTAATTCGCATAATAGAATTATTAAAATTTAACACTAATATCATGTTATTAGAAACAAATGAGGAACTTTTATATCTCAAATTAAATGAAAAAATTTTCTTGCAAAATTCGAACCAGCTGTTAACATCCATAATAATACAATTTTTCGTTAGAATTTCTTCACTGGTAAGCCCACTGCGTTTAAACTCTCGAATATGAATATGAAATTGTCAAGTTTTTATAAACGAAACCGTCTTTGTAGATAATTAGACATTCATATACGGTTTTCTAACAAAATGTTAGACAGAACAGTAACATGAACAATGATTGCCGCGATAAGAAGGAAGGTGGACCTGGTTAATTGAGCATTGCTCCCAATTGCTCATTGCGGAATTCAGCCTGTGGCCGTAGAACTGTCCTTTATCTACTACTGATATATTTTCACCTGTTGTAAATTTTTCAATTATAAAACTAACGTTTATTTTATTAGTTTCTATGTTAAATTGGTATCATATTCAATTGGATGTAAAATCAGCATATTTGTATGGTTCTTTAAAAGAAACTGTGTTTATGAAACAACCTCCGGGATTTGAAATGAAGGGTGCTGAAAATAAAGTTTGTTTGCTAAATAAATCGATTTATGGATTAAGGCAAAGTGGCCGCGAATGGAATTCTGAATTAGATAATATATTACATAATCTTGGATTTTATAAATTAAAATGGTGTAACTGTGTGTATAAACTTAATAGTAACGCAATTTTAGTTGTCTATGTAGATGATTTAGTTTTGTTTGCTAAAGATGAAAATGTATTGCAATCTGTAACTAATATGTTAAAAAATAGCTTGGAAATTACTGAAATAGAATTAACAAAGTATTTGCTAGGTGTTAACTTTGAACAGATTAAAGATTCATTATTCGTTCATCAAAGAACTTATATTGAGAGATTAGAATTAAAATATAAAGATTTACCTAAAAGTTATGTTAAATTACCTTTTAAAATTGGCTCTGTTTTACCAGATAAAGTTAATGAAAATGAAATTATCGAAAATGAATTAATGAAAAAATTTCCATACCGATCTTTAATCGGGTGTCTGTCATTTTTGTCAAATAGATCAAGATGCGATATTAGTTTTTCTGTAAATATAATGTCACAGTTTTGTAATGGGTATACATATAAACACTGGTTAATAGTAGTAGATATTATGAATTATGTTTTTGCTACTAAAAGTTTTAAAATAAATCTGTCTAATATAAAATCATTAAGTTTATGTGCATATTCAGATGCTAATTGGGGATGTCAACTTACTAAAAGACATTCAAGTAGTGGTTATATAATTTACTTCAGTAACGTACCGTTTGCTTGGAAATCATCGAAGCAAAAATGTATTGCACTCAGTTCTATGGAATCTGAGTTTATCTCATTAACTGAAAGTGTAAAGGAGCTAACTTGGTATTCAAGAGTTTTAAATTAACTTAATTTATACGATAGGATAAAACCAATTCAGTACTGTGATAATGAATCTGCCATTTATTTTTCTAAAAATAGCCAAGAGAATTTTAAAACGAAACACATTGACATAAGATATTAATTTATTCGTCAGTTAATTAATGAAAATGTTTTTGAGTTAAAACGTGTAACTTCTAAAGATAATAAGGCAGACTTTCTGACAAAACCTCTTCTGTATGTAAAGTTTCAAAGAGCTATTTGTAATATTTTTGATTTTGATTATGAAAAGAAAGAGGAGGTATTTACGACCGATGGGACCGCATGTTGGAAATCTGGACAAAGTCTTGTCCACCCAAATTTGTCGTTTGGTTTGTTCGGAAGTTATATCGTTCCGAACCAGTTTTTATTTTTCCATTTCGGTCGTAAAGGCACTCTCTTTTAACTGTAACTGTATGCATATTTTTATTCCAGTTTTGATGTACTCAGTAAGTATATTTAGTGTGAAACAACTCCATGGAGTATGATGTGTAGTGATGGAGACAATGTAATGGAAGGACTATTGAGTTGGAGTTTAAACTTACTCCTTGATACAGCTATAATATGTCTATATAATTCCCAGCAAAAGCTGGAGGTGTGTGTATATATCTTTATTATTTAAGTTTTTAAAATTCAAGTTGAATTTAATAAATGAACTGTTATTTTGAAATGAACTGTTTCGTCGACTGTGATTTATACTTTAACGCCACACCAAATGACCTTAAAACCTGCGTATTTATAACTCTGCTTTAATTATAACAGAAAGAATAAAAGACTGAAATCATGCTGCCTTCATATGAAAGTTGCAATACTAAACTGTAAATTTTCCACTTGTGAGGAAAGAAACAATGCATAAAAATACTTTAGACAGCAACCTTCCCTAGCCCTGGTGGCATGTAGTTGATGACGCGAGTAGTAGATAAAGGACAGTTCTACGGCCACAGGCTGAATTCCGCAATGAGCAATTGGGAGCAATGCTCAATTAACCAGGTCCACCTTCCTTCTTATCGCGGCAATCATTGTTCATGTTACTGTTCTGTCTAACATTTTGTTAGAAAACCGTATATGAATGTCTAATTATCTACAAAAACGGTTTCGTTTATAAAAACTTGACAATTTCATATTCATATTCGAGAGTTTAAACGCAGTGGGCTTACTAGTGAAGAAATTCTAACGAAAAATGGTATTATTATGGATGTTAACAGCTGGTTCGAATTTTGCAAGAAAATTTTTTCATTTAATTTGAGATATAAAAGTTCCTCATTTGTTTCTAATAACATGATATTAGTGTTAAATTTTAATAATTCTATTATGCGAATTAAAAATTTAAAAAATTATTCTCACATTGACTTAAACGAGTATCAGTTGCTGAAATTAAAAGAAAAAATACATGATTTGAATAAGGAACTTCTTCAGCATATATATGTAAACCATATACCAATCTTAATTAGACAGAAATGTATCATTGGTCATATATCTACAGAAAATGAACTCATGTTACAGTCTAAACTTATAACATGTATTGAGAATAATGTATTAACTATACTAAACCGCATTTTTGAATGTGATGGATGTATTTTTAATCACAAATCTCAAAGCCCTCATTCCTGTTGTATACTAAATAATCGACAAAAATTTGAAAAACTAGGAGAGATGTTATTAACACTTATAGATTTAGATTTTGTTATTTCCTCATTTTTAAACGGAGTGGATTGTGTTAGTGAAAACTTTTTATCAAACATTCATGTAGAAACAATTCAAAACGAATTGTTTAAAATAATAAAATAAAATGCATTGCTATCCTTTTTAATACGTGTGTGTTTATTTTTCTAAAGTGTATGTTTATTTTGTTATGTCTTTTAGAACTTTTAATAGAGTGTTAGACTTAAATTTGCATATGTATATAACTAAAGAAATCAACAATTCTTTCGCAATTAAAAAATTAACACAAGTTTAAAATATTAAACTAATAATCTTAATACTATAATTTCTACTTTCTAATATATATATATATATATGAAACTTAATTATATAAAAAAGTTTTCAATAATAATAATAAGTTTAGAAAATTAAAAAGTTTAAAAAACAAAAACTTGAAAAAAAAAAAACAAAAAAAAAATAAAGTTTTCAAAATTAAAAAATCTTTATAAAAAAAATAATAATTAAAAAAAAATTAAAAAGTTTACAAAAGTTAAAAAAAAAATATTAAAAAGTTTACAAAAGTTAAAAAAAAATTGAAAAAAAAACTCAAAAAAAAATTAAGTTATCAAAATTTAAAAAAAGAAAAAAAATTATAAAAACTTAATACATTAAGTTTTCAAAAGTGAGATTACCTATTCGTATATGTATACATGCATGTGACTTTCATTATGTTTTAGTTTAATACTTCCTTTTATCCTATAAAAGTGTTAGATTAATATATACTTATAAAAATATTTGTAAGTTAAATTAAAAAAAAAGTAACTTATAAAAAAAAATGTTTACAAAATTAAAAAAACAAAATCTTTCTAAATAAAAAGTTTTCAAAATTAAAAAAAAACTTTTTAAATAAAAAATGTTTTCAAAATTTAAAAAAAAAATTTGTAAATAAAAAAAAGTTTTCAAAATTTAAAAAAAAATGCATTGTAAATAAAAAAAATATATTAAAAAGTTTATAAAAAATTTTTTATAAAAAATATATTCAAAATTAAAAAAAAAAAATTGTAAGTAAAAGAAAAAAAGTTTTCAAAATTAAAAAAAAAATAATTTGTAAATAAAAAAAATATTAAAAAGTTTATAAAATTAAAAAGTTTAAAAAAAACTTTGTAAAAAGTTTTCAAAATTAAGTTATCAAAATTAAAAAAAAAACTTAATAAATTATGTTATCAAAAGTCAGTTCACCTAACTGTATATGTATCTGACTTTCATAATTAAAAAAGTTATCAAAAAGTTGAATTAGATTGCAAATACAAGTATACAATCAATCATATATCAATCAGTCATAGCAATTAATCGATCAATCAATTAACCAATCAATGATATCAATCAATAAATCAAACCAATCAATCAATCATATTAATCAACCAAACAATAATATCAATCAGTCATATCGATCGATAAATCAAACCAATCAATCATATTAATCAACCAAACAATAATATCAATCAGTCATATCAAACCAATCAATCATATTAATCAACCAAACAATAATATCAATTAATCATATCGATCAATAAATCATACCAATCATATCAATCAATGATTCATATTAATCATATCAATCGATTAATCAAGATACTGAATACAAGTATTCATACAAATAAATCATATCAATTGCAGTTCAAGTATTACAAGTTAGTATAATAACATTATAAGAAAGTTTTGAATTAATACAATGATTAACTGCCAACCTTTTGTAACAGCACTTTTACAAAAGCAATGTATGAATAGATATTTTAGTTACAAAAAATATTTAAAATGCTTTTGAAAGTTAACAAAATTATATTCCAAAAATGTTAAAAACATTACAAGCTGCTAAAACCTACACTTTAACAAGAGTGAGTTGTCCTATATTTCCTTTCTATTTGCATTTGAGTATATGTATACGGATTCCTCCTTTTAATTATGTTCTGTAGTATACACTTAAAAAAAATATATATAAAACATTAAATTAAAATATTCTTTAGTTATTAAAAAGTTTAAGAAATTAGCAATTTTTTTAATATTATTAGATAACAAAAATTATTTTGTAATTTATTAAAAGTGAATTTACCTATCTCAATGTATGCGTTTAATGAGATAAATCTTCTTGATGTGAACATCCTACCCACATTTTATTCTATAGTTATATGCATCGAAACGAAAAAAAATAAATAAATAAACAAACAATCTATTATTAAATTCCTCAATTTAAAATTTTAATACATACATACTTAAACATTTATATAAAAAATAATGAACTTACCATGTTTGAACTCAGAAACGAGATGATGAGCTTATCACGTGGTAGATTGTGACGTAATCAATTAGATATCACGTGCCTTCCTCGTGCCTTTTGATTGTCTTATCTACAATCAGATTGTATTATCAATCACGTGATCTAACTGACATGAGTCTATACCAAGACACTAGCCATTTTTACTTCAGTCATCGAATATGTAGGTCGTATATATTTTTTTTTTAAGTCTTTTATTTTGTGGAATCTTCAGCAACATGATATCAGATATTTGCAAATAAAATCCTATTAAAATCTTTCTCCCAATTGTGAACAAAGATTAATTTTCATATTGTTTAAGTATAATCATTGATTATTTAACTGGATAATAATATTTTTAGAAGTAACTTAAATTTCTTATAAAAACGGAAGTATTTATTGCATCATTCATAGAATTCAAGTTTGAATATTATCCAAGTTTTTTAAATTTTTATAAACTCTTTATACTAGAATATATACTAGTTTTTACTAAGTACTAGTATATACTAAATACTAGTATAAATTATAAAAGTTTTAAAAAAAACTTGGTTAATATTCAAACTTGAATTCTATGAATGATGCAATAAATACTTCCGTTTTTATAAGAAATTTAAGTTACTTCTAAAAATATTATTATCCAGTTGAATAATCAATGATTATACTTAAACAATATGAAAATTAATCTTTGTTCACAATTGGGAGAAAGATTTTAATAGGATTTTATTTGCAAATATCTGATATCATGTTGCTGAAGATTCCACAAAATAAAAGACTTTAAAAAAATATATATATACGACCTACATATTCGATGACTGAAGTAAAAATGGCTAGTGTCTTGGTATAGACTCATATCAGTTAGATCACGTGATTGATAATACAATCTGATTGTAGATAAGACAATCAAAAGGCACGAGGAAGGCACGTGATATCTAATTGATTACGTCACAATCTACCACGTGATCAGCTCATCATCTCTTTTCTGAGTTCAAACATGGTAAGTTCATTATTTTTTATATAAATGTTTAAGTATGTATGTATTAAAATTTTAAATTGAAGAATTTAATAATAGATAGTTTATTTATTTATTTTTTTCGTTTCGATGCATATAACTATAGAATAAAATGTGGGTAGGATGTTCACATAAAGAAGATTTATCTCATTAAACGCATATATAGAGATAGGTAAATTCACTTTTAATAAATTACAAAATAATTTTTTGTTATCTAATAATATTAAAAAAATTGCTAATTTCTTAAACTTTTTAATAACTAAAGAATATTTTAATTTAATGTTTTATATATATATATTTTTAAGTGTATACTACAGAACATAATTAAAAGGAGGAATCCGTATACATATACTCAAATGCAAATAGAAAGGAAATATAGGACAACTCACTCTTGTTAAAGTGTAGGTTTTAGCAGCTTGTAATGTTTTTAACATTTTTTGAAATATATTTTTGTTAACTTTCAAAAGCATTTTAAATATTTTTTGTAACTAAAATATCTATTCATACATTGCTTTTGTAAAAGTGCTGTTACAAAATGTTGGTAGTTAATCATTGTATTAATTCAAAACTTTCTTATAATGATATTATACTAACTTGTAATACTTGAACTGCAATTGATATGATTTATTTGTATGAATACTTGTATTCAGTATCTTGATTAATCGATTGATATGATTAATATGAATCATTGATTGATATGATTGGTATGATTTATTGATCGATATGATTAATTGATATTATTGTTTGGTTGATTAATATGATTGATTGGTTTGATATGACTGATTGATATTATTGTTTGGTTGATTAATATGATTGATTGGTTTGATTTATTGATCGATATGACTGATTGATATTATTGTTTGGTTGATTAATATGATTGATTGATTGGTTTGATTTATTGATTGATATCATTGATTGGTTAATTGATTGATCGATTAATTGCTATGACTGATTGATATATGATTGATTGTATACTTGTATTTGCAATCTAATTCAACTTTTTGAATTATGAAAGTCAGATACATATACAGTTAGGTGAACTGACTTTTGATAACATAATTTATTAAGTTTTTTTTTTTTAATTTTGATAACTTAATTTTGAAAACTTTTTACAAAGTTTTTTTTTAAACTTTTTAATTTTATAAACTTTTTAATATTTTTTTTATTTACAAATTATTTTTTTTTTAATTTTGAAAACTTTTTTTTTACTTACAATTTTTTTTTTAATTTTGAAAATATTTTTTATAAAAAAAAGTTTTTTTTATAAACTTTTTAATATATTTTTTTTATTTACAAAGTATTTTTTTTTAATTTTGAAAACTTTTTTTTAAATTTTGAAAACATTTTTTATTTAAAATTTTTTTTTTAATTTTGAAAACTTTTTATTTAGAAAGATTTTGTTTTTTTGATTTTGTAAACATTTTTTTTTATAAGTTACTTTTTTTTTAATTTAACTTACAAATATTTTTATAAGTATATATTAATCTAACACTTTTATAGGATAAAAGGAAGTATTAAACTAAAACATAATGAAAGTCACATGCATGTATACATATACGAATAGGTAAACTCACTTTTGAAAACTTAATGTATTAAGTTTTTATATATATTTTTTTTTAAATTTTGATAACTTAATTTTTTTTTGAGTTTTTTTTTCAAGCTTTTTTTTAACTTTTGTAAACTTTTTAATATTTTTTTTTAACTTTTGTAAACTTTTTAATTTTTTTTTTAAATTATTATTTTTTTTATAAAGATTTTTTAATTTTGAAAACTTTATTTTTTTTTTGAGTTTTTTTTTCAAGTTTTTGTTTTTTAAACTTTTTAATTTTCTAAACTTATTATTACTATTGAAAACTTTTTTATATAATTAAGTTTCATATATATATATATATATATATATATATATTAGAAAGTAGAAATTATAGTATTAAGATTATTAGT
The DNA here is from genome assembly GCA_963932465.1 of Maratus speciosus. Lineage (NCBI taxonomy): Eukaryota > Metazoa > Arthropoda > Arachnida > Araneae > Salticidae > Maratus > Maratus speciosus. The sequence goes on from OZ010787.1 coordinate 7,812,633, forward strand.
TTAATATTTTAAACTTGTGTTAATTTTTTAATTGCTAAAGAATTGTTGATTTCTTTAGTTATATACATATGCAAATTTAAGTCTAACACTCTATTAAAAGTTCTAAAAGACATAACAAAATAAACATACACTTTAGAAAAATAAACACACACGTATTAAAAAGGATAGCAATGCATTTTATTTTATTATTTTAAACAATTCGTTTTGAATTGTTTCTACATGAATGTTTGATAAAAAGTTTTCACTAACACAATCCACTCCGTTTAAAAATGAGGAAATATATAAATCTATAAGTGTTAATAACATCTCTCCTAGTTTTTCAAATTTTTGTCGATTATTTAGTATAGAACAGGAATGAGGGCTTTGAGATTTGTGATTAAAAATACATCCATCACATTCAAAAATGCGGTTTAGTATAGTTAATACATTATTCTCAATACATGTTATAAGTTTAGACTGTAACATGAGTTCATTTTCTGTAGATATATGACCAATGATACATTTCTGTCTAATTAAGATTGGTATATGGTTTACATATATATGCTGAAGAAGTTCCTTATTCAAATCATGTATTTTTTCTTTTAATTTCAGCAACTGATACTCGTTTAAGTCAATGTGAGAATATTTTTTTAAATTTTTAATTCGCATAATAGAATTATTAAAATTTAACACTAATATCATGTTATTAGAAACAAATGAGGAACTTTTATATCTCAAATTAAATGAAAAAATTTTCTTGCAAAATTCGAACCAGCTGTTAACATCCATAATAATACAATTTTTCGTTAGAATTTCTTCACTGGTAAGCCCACTGCGTTTAAACTCTCGAATATGAATATGAAATTGTCAAGTTTTTATAAACGAAACCGTCTTTGTAGATAATTAGACATTCATATACGGTTTTCTAACAAAATGTTAGACAGAACAGTAACATGAACAATGATTGCCGCGATAAGAAGGAAGGTGGACCTGGTTAATTGAGCATTGCTCCCAATTGCTCATTGCGGAATTCAGCCTGTGGCCGTAGAACTGTCCTTTATCTACTACTGATATATTTTCACCTGTTGTAAATTTTTCAATTATAAAACTAACGTTTATTTTATTAGTTTCTATGTTAAATTGGTATCATATTCAATTGGATGTAAAATCAGCATATTTGTATGGTTCTTTAAAAGAAACTGTGTTTATGAAACAACCTCCGGGATTTGAAATGAAGGGTGCTGAAAATAAAGTTTGTTTGCTAAATAAATCGATTTATGGATTAAGGCAAAGTGGCCGCGAATGGAATTCTGAATTAGATAATATATTACATAATCTTGGATTTTATAAATTAAAATGGTGTAACTGTGTGTATAAACTGAATAGTAACGCAATTTTAGTTGTCTATGTAGATGATTTAGTTTTGTTTGCTAAAGATGAAAATGTATTGCAATCTGTAACTAATATGTTAAAAAATAGCTTGGAAATTACTGAAATAGAATTAACAAAGTATTTGCTAGGTGTTAACTTTGAACAGATTAAAGATTCATTATTCGTTCATCAAAGAACTTATATTGAGAGATTAGAATTAAAATATAAAGATTTACCTAAAAGTTATGTTAAATTACCTTTTAAAATTGGCTCTGTTTTACCAGATAAAGTTAATGAAAATGAAATTATCGAAATTGAATTAATGAAAAAATTTCCATACCGATCTTTAATCGGGTGTCTGTCATTTTTGTCAAATAGATCAAGACGCGATATTAGTTTTTCTGTAAATATAATGTCACAGTTTTGTAATGGGTATACATATAAACACTGGTTAATAGTAGTAGATATTATGAATTATGTTTTTGCTACTAAAAGTTTTAAAATAAATCTGTCTAATATAAAATCATTAAGTTTATGTGCATATTCAGATGCTAATTGGGGATGTCAACTTACTAAAAGACATTCAAGTAGTGGTTATATAATTTACTTCAGTAACGTACCGTTTGCTTGGAAATCATCGAAGCAAAAATGTATTGCACTCAGTTCTATGGAATCTGAGTTTATCTCATTAACTGAAAGTGTAAAGGAGCTAACTTGGTATTCAAGAGTTTTAAATTAACTTAATTTATACGATAGGATAAAACCAATTCAGTACTGTGATAATGAATCTGCCATTTATTTTTCTAAAAATAGCCAAGAGAATTTTAAAACGAAACACATTGACATAAGATATTAATTTATTCGTCAGTTAATTAATGAAAATGTTTTTGAGTTAAAACGTGTAACTTCTAAAGATAATAAGGCAGACTTTCTGACAAAACCTCTTCTGTATGTAAAGTTTCAAAGAGCTATTTGTAATATTTTTGATTTTGATTATGAAAAGAAAGAGGAGGTATTTACGACCGATGGGACCGCATGTTGGAAATCTGGACAAAGTCTTGTCCACCCAAATTTGTCGTTTGGTTTGTTCGGAAGTTATATCGTTCCGAACCAGTTTTTATTTTTCCATTTCGGTCGTAAAGGCACTCTCTTTTAACTGTAACTGTATGCATATTTTTATTCCAGTTTTGATGTACTCAGTAAGTATATTTAGTGTGAAACAACTCCATGGAGTATGATGTGTAGTGATGGAGACAATGTAATGGAAGGACTATTGAGTTGGAGTTTAAACTTACTCCTTGATACAGCTATAATATGTCTATATAATTCCCAGCAAAAGCTGGAGGTGTGTGTATATATCTTTATTATTTAAGTTTTTAAAATTCAAGTTGAATTTAATAAATGAACTGTTATTTTGAAATGAACTGTTTCGTCGACTGTGATTTATACTTTAACGCCACACCAAATGACCTTAAAACCTGCGTATTTATAACTCTGCTTTAATTATAACAAAAAGAATAAAATACTGAAATCATGCTGCCTTCATATGAAAGTTGCAATACTAAACTGTAAATTTTCCACTTGTGAGGAAAGAAACAATGCATAAAAATACTTTAGACAGCAACCTTCCCTAGCCCTGGTGGCATGTAGTTGATGACGCGAGTAGTAGATAAAGGACAGTTCTACGGCCACAGGCTGAATTCCGCAATGAGCAATTGGGAGCAATGCTCAATTAACCAGGTCCACCTTCCTTCTTATCGCGGCAATCATTGTTCATGTTACTGTTCTGTCTAACATTTTGTTAGAAAACCGTATATGAATGTCTAATTATCTACAAAAACGGTTTCGTTTATAAAAACTTGACAATTTCATATTCATATTCGAGAGTTTAAACGCAGTGGGCTTACTAGTGAAGAAATTCTAACGAAAAATGGTATTATTATGGATGTTAACAGCTGGTTCGAATTTTGCAAGAAAATTTTCTCATTTAATTTGAGATATAAAAGTTCCTCATTTGTTTCTAATAACATGATATTAGTGTTAAATTTTAATAATTCTATTATGCGAATTAAAAATTTAAAAAATTATTCTCACATTGACTTAAACGAGTATCAGTTGCTGAAATTAAAAGAAAAAATACATGATTTGAATAAGGAACTTCTTCAGCATATATATGTAAACCATATACCAATCTTAATTAGACAGAAATGTATCATTGGTCATATATCTACAGAAAATGAACTCATGTTACAGTCTAAACTTATAACATGTATTGAGAATAATGTATTAACTATACTAAACCGCATTTTTGAATGTGATGGATGTATTTTTAATCACAAATCTCAAAGCCCTCATTCCTGTTGTATACTAAATAATCGACAAAAATTTGAAAAACTAGGAGAGATGTTATTAACACTTATAGATTTAGATTTTGTTATTTCCTCATTTTTAAACGGAGTGGATTGTGTTAGTGAAAACTTTTTATCAAACATTCATGTAGAAACAATTCAAAACGAATTGTTTAAAATAATAAAATAAAATGCATTGCTATCCTTTTTAATACGTGTGTGTTTATTTTTCTAAAGTGTATGTTTATTTTGTTATGTCTTTTAGAACTTTTAATAGAGTGTTAGACTTAAATTTGCATATGTATATAACTAAAGAAATCAACAATTCTTTCGCAATTAAAAAATTAACACAAGTTTAAAATATTAAACTAATAATCTTAATACTATAATTTCTACTTTCTAATATATATATGTATATATATATATATATATATATATGAAACTTAATTATATAAAAAAGTTTTCAATAATAATAATAAGTTTAGAAAATTAAAAAGTTTAAAAAACAAAAACTTGAAAAAAAAACAAAAAAAAATAAAGTTTTCAAAATTAGAAAATCTTTATAAAAAAAATAATAATTAAAAAAAAATTAAAAAGTTTACAAAAGTTAAAAAAAAATATTAAAAAGTTTACAAAAGTTAAAAAAAAATTGAAAAAAAAACTCAAAAAAAAATTAAGTTATCAAAATTTAAAAAAAGAAAAAAAAATTATAAAAACTTAATACATTAAGTTTTCAAAAGTGAGATTACCTATTCGTATATGTATACATGCATGTGACTTTCATTGTGTTTTAGTTTAATACTTCCTTTTATCCTATAAAAGTGTTAGATTAATATATACTTATAAAAATATTTGTAAGTTAAATTAAAAAAAAAGTAACTTATAAAAAAAAATGTTTACAAAATTAAAAAAACAAAATCTTTCTAAATAAAAAGTTTTCAAAATTAAAAAAAAACTTTTTAAATAAAAAATGTTTTCAAAATTTAAAAAAAAATTTGTAAATAAAAAAAAGTTTTCAAAAATTAAAAAAAAATGCATTGTAAATAAAAAAAATATATTAAAAAGTTTATAAAAATTTTTTTATAAAAAATATATTCAAAATTTAAAAAAAAAATTGTAAGTAAAAGAAAAAAAGTTTTCAAAATTAAAAAAAAAATAATTTGTAAATAAAAAAAATATTAAAAAGTTTATAAAATTAAAAAGTTTAAAAAAAAAACTTTGTAAAAAGTTTTCAAAATTAAGTTATCAAAATTAAAAAAAAACTTAATAAATTATGTTATCAAAAGTCAGTTCACCTAACTGTATATGTATCTGACTTTCATAATTAAAAAAGTTATCAAAAAGTTGAATTAGATTGCAAATACAAGTATACAATCAATCATATATCAATCAGTCATAGCAATTAATCGATCAATCAATTAACCAATCAATGATATCAATCAATAAATCAAACCAATCAATCAATCATATTAATCAACCAAACAATAATATCAATCAGTCATATCGATCAATAAATCAAACCAATCAATCATATTAATCAACCAAACAATAATATCAATCAGTCATATCAAACCAATCAATCATATTAATCAACCAAACAATAATATCAATTAATCATATCGATCAATAAATCATATCAATCATATCAATCAATGATTCATATTAATCATATCAATCGATTAATCAAGATACTGAATACAAGTATTCATACAAATAAATCATATCAATTGCAGTTCAAGTATTACAAGTTAGTATAATAACATTATAAGAAAGTTTTGAATTAATACAATGATTAACTACCAACATTTTGTAACAGCACTTTTACAAAAGCAATGTATGAATAGATATTTTAGTTACAAAAAATATTTAAAATGCTTTTGAAAGTTAACAAAATTATTTTCCAAAAATGTTAAAAACATTACAAGCTGCTAAAACCTACACTTTAACAAGAGTGAGTTGTCCTATATTTCCTTTCTATTTGCATGTCCTATATTTCCATTCTATTTGCATTTGAGTATATGTATACGGATTCCTCCTTTTAATTATGTTCTGTAGTATACACTTAAAATATATATATATATAAAACATTAAATTAAAATATTCTTTAGTTATTAAAAAGTTTAAGAAATTAGCAATTTTTTTAATATTATTAGATAACAAAAATTATTTTGTAATTTATTAAAAGTGAATTTACCTATCTCAATACATGCGTTTAATGAGATAAATCTTCTTGATGTGAACATCCTACCCACATTTTATTCTATAGTTATATGCATCGAAACGAAAAAAAATAAATAAATAAACAATCTATTATTAAATTCCTCAATTTAAAATTTTAATACATACATACTTAAACATTTATATAAAAAATAATGAACTTACCATGTTTGAACTCAGAAAAGAGATGATGAGCTTATCACGTGGTAGATTGTGACGTAATCAATTAGATATCACGTGCCTTCCTCGTGCCTTTTGATTGTCTTATCTACAATCAGATTGTATTATCAATCACGTGATCTAACTGATATGAGTCTATACCAACACACTAGCCATTTTTACTTCAGTCATCGAATATGTAGGTCGTATATATATATTTTTTTTTAAGTCTTTTATTTTGTGGAATCTTCAGCAACATGATATCAGATATTTGCAAATAAAATCCTATTAAAATCTTTCTCCCAATTGTGAACAAAGATTAATTTTCATATTTTTAGGTATAATCATTGATTATTTAACTGGATAATAATATTTTTAGAAGTAACTTAAATTTCTTATAAAAACGGAAGTATTTATTGCATCATTCATAGAATTCAAGTTTGAATATTAACCAAGTTTTTTTTAAACTTTTATAATTTATACTAGTATTTAGTATATACTAGCACTTAGTAAAAACTAGTATATATTCTAGTATAAAGAGTTTATAAAAATTTAAAAAACTTGGATAATATTCAAACTTGAATTCTATGAATGATGCAATAAATACTTCCGTTTTTATAAGAAATTTAAGTTACTTCTAAAAATATTATTATCCAGTTAAATAATCAATGATTATACTTAAACAATATGAAAATTAATCTTTGTTCACAATTGGGAGAAAGATTTTAATAGGATTTTATTTGCAAATATCTGATATCATGCTGCTGAAGATTCCACAAAATAAAAGACTTTAAAAAATATATATATACGACCTACATATTCGATGACTGAAGTAAAAATTGCTAGTGCCTTGGTATAGACTCATATCAGTTAGATCACGTGATTGATAATACAATCTGATTGTAGATAAGACAATCAAAAGGCACGAGGAAGGCACGTGATATCTAATTGATTACGTCACAATCTACCACGTGATAAGCTCATCATCTCTTTTCTGAGTTCAAACATGGTAAGTTCATTATTTTTTATATAAATGTTTAAGTATGTATGTATTAAAATTTAAAATAAAGAATTTAATAATAGATTGTTTATTTATTTATTTTTTTTCGTTTCGATGCATATTACTATAGAATAAAATGTGGGTAGGATTTTCACATAAAGAAGATTTATCTCATTAAACGCATATATAGAGATAGGTAAATTCACTTTTAATAAATTACAAAATAATTTTTGTTATCTAATAATATTAAAAAAATTGCTAATTTCTTAAACTTTTTAATAACTAAAGAATATTTTAATTTAATGTTTTATATATATATATTTTTAAGTGTATACTACAGAACATAATTAAAAGGAGGAATCCGTATACATATACTCAAATGCAAATAGAAAGGAAATATAGGACAACTCACTCTTGTTAAAGTGTAGGTTTTAGCAGCTTGTAATGTTTTTAACATTTTTGGAAAATAATTTTGTTAACTTTCAAAAGCATTTTAAATATTTTTGTAACTAAAATATCTATTCATACATTGCTTTTGTAAAAGTGCTGTTACAAAATGTTGGTAGTTAATCATTGTATTAATTCAAAACTTTCTTATAATGTTATTATACTAACTTGTAATACTTGAACTGCAATTGATATGATTTATTTGTATGAATACTTGTATTCAGTATCTTGATTAATCGATTGATATGATTAATATGAATCATTGATTGATATGAATGATTGGTTGATTGATATGATTTATTGATCGATATGATTAATTGATATTATTGTTTGGTTGATTAATATGATTGATTGGTTTGATTTATTGATCGATATGACTGATTGATATTATTGTTTGGTTGATTAATATGATTGATTGGTTTGATTTATTGATCGATATGACTGATTGATATTATTGTTTGGTTGATTAATATGATTGATTGATTGGTTTGATTTATTGATTGATATCATTGATTGGTTAATTGATTGATCGATTAATTGCTATGACTGATTGATATATGATTGATTGTATACTTGTATTTGCAATCTAATTCAACTTTTTGATAACTTTTTTAATTATGAAAGTCAGATACATATACAGTTAGGTGAACTGACTTTTGATAACATAATTTATTAAGTTTTTTTTTTTTTAATTTTGATAACTTAAGTTTGAAAACTTTTTACAAAGTTTTTTTTAAACTTTTTAATTTTATAAACTTTTTAATATTTTTTTTATTTACAAATTATTTTTTTTTTAATTTAGAAAACTTTTTTTTTTCTTACAATTTTTTTTTAATTTTGAAAATATTTTTTATAAAAAAAAGTTTTTTTTATAAACTTTTTAATATTTTTTTTTTATTTACAAAGTATTTTTTTTTAATTTTGAAAACTTTTTTTTAAATTTTGAAAACATTTTTTATTTAAAAAGTTTTTTTTTTAATTTTGAAAACTTTTTATTTAGAAAGATTTTGTTTTTTTTAATTTTGTAAACATTTTTTTTTATAAGTTACTTTTTTTTAATTTAACTTACAAATATTTTTATAAGTATATATTAATCTAACACTTTTATAGGATAAAAGGAAGTATTAAACTAAAACATAATGAAAGTCACATGCATGTATACATATACGAATAGGTAAACTCACTTTTGAAAACTTAATGTATTAAGTTTTTATAATTTTTTTTTTTAAATTTTGATAACTTAATTTTTTTGAGTTTTTTTTTTCAAGTTTTTTTTAACTTTTGTAAACTTTTTAATTTTTTTTTAAATTATTATTTTTTTATAAAGATTTTTTAATTTTGAAAACTTTATTTTTTTTTTTAGTTTTTTTTTCAAGTTTTTGTTTTTTAAACTTTTTAATTTTCTAAACTTATTATTATTATTGAAAACTTTTTTATATAATTAAGTTTCATATATATATATATTTGAAAGTAGAAATTACAGTATTAAGATTATTAGTTTAATATTTTAAACTTGTGTTAATTTTTTAATTGCTAAAGAATTGTTGATTTCTTTAGTTATATACATATGCAAATTTAAGTCTAACACTCTATTAAAAGTTCTAAAAGACATAACAAAATAAACATACACTTTAGAAAAATAAACACACACGTATTAAAAAGGATAGCAATACATTTTATTTTATTATTTTAAACAATTCGTTTTGAATTGTTTCTACATGAATGTTTGATAAAAAGTTTTCACTAACACAATCCACTCCGTTTAAAAATGAGGAAATAACAAAATCTAAATCTATAAGTGTTAATAACATCTCTCCCAGTTTTTCAAATTTTTGTCGATTATTTAGTATACAACAGGAATGAGGGCTTTGAGATTTGTGATTAAAAATACATCCATCACATTCAAAAATGCGGTTTAGTATAGTTAATACATTATTCTCAATACATGTTATAAGTTTAGACTGTAACATGAGTTCATTTTCTGTAGATATATGACCAATGATACATTTCTGTCTAATTAAGATTGGTATATGGTTTACATATATATGCTGAAGAAGTTCCTTATTCAAATCATGTATTTTTTCTTTTAATTTCAGCAACTGATACTCGTTTAAGTCAATGTGAGAATAATTTTTTAAATTTTTAATTCGCATAATAGAATTATTAAAATTTAACACTAATATCATGTTATTAGAAACAAATGAGGAACTTTTATATCTCAAATTAAATGAAAAAATTTTCTTGCAAAATTCGAACCAGCTGTTAACATCCATAATAATACCATTTTTCGTTAGAATTTCTTCACTAGTAAGCCCACTGCGTTTAAACTCTCGAATATGAATATGAAATTGTCAAGTTTTTATAAACGAAACCGTTTTTGTAGATAATTAGACATTCATATACGGTTTTCTAACAAAATGTTAGACAGAACAGTAACATGAACAATGATTGCCGCGATAAGAAGGAAGGTGGACCTGGTTAATTGAGCATTGCTCCCAATTGCTCATTGCGGAATTCAGCCTGTGGCCGTAGAACTGTCCTTTATCTACTAAAGTTTTTATAAACGAAACCGTTTTTGTAGATAATTAGACATTCATATACGGTTTTCTAACAAAATGTTAGACAGAACAGTAACATGAACAATGATTGCCGCGATAAGAAGGAAGGTGGACCTGGTTAATTGAGCATTGCTCCCAATTGCTCATTGCGGAATTCAGCCTGTGGCCGTAGAACTGTCCTTTATCTACTACTGATATATTTTCACCTGTTGTAAATTTTTCAATTATAAAACTAACGTTTATTTTATTAGTTTCTATGTTAAATTGGTATCATATTCAATTGGATGTAAAATCAGCATATTTGTATGGTTCTTTAAAAGAAACTGTGTTTATGAAACAACCTCCGGGATTTGAAATGAAGGGTGCTGAAAATAAAGTTTGTTTGCTAAATAAATCGATTTATGGATTAAGGCAAAGTGGCCGCGAATGGAATTCTGAATTAGATAATATATTACATAATCTTGGATTTTATAAATTAAAATGGTGTAACTGTGTGTATAAACTGAATAGTAACGCAATTTTAGTTGTCTATGTAGATGATTTAGTTTTGTTTGCTAAAGATGAAAATGTATTGCAATCTGTAACTAATATGTTAAAAAATAGCTTGGAAATTACTGAAATAGAATTAACAAAGTATTTGCTAGGTGTTAACTTTGAACAGATTAAAGATTCATTATTCGTTCATCAAAGAACTTATATTGAGAGATTAGAATTAAAATATAAAGATTTACCTAAAAGTTATGTTAAATTATCTTTTAAAATTGGCTTTGTTTTACCAGATAAAGTTAACGAAAATGAAATTATCGAAAATGAATTAATGAAAAAATTTCCATACCGATCTTTAATCGGGTGTCTGTCATTTTTGTCAAATAGATCAAGACGCGATATTAGTTTTTCTGTAAATATAATGTCACAGTTTTGTAATGGGTATACATATAAACACTGGTTAATAGTAGTAGATATTATGAATTATGTTTTCGCTACTAAAAGTTTTAAAATAAATCTGTCTAATATAAAATCATTAAGTTTATGTGCATATTCAGATGCTAATTGGGGATGTCAACTTACTAAAAGACATTCAAGTAGTGGTTATATAATTTACTTCAGTAACGTACCGTTTGCTTGGAAATCATCGAAGCAAAAATGTATTGCACTCAGTTCTATGGAATCTGAGTTTATCTCATTAACTGAAAGTGTAAAGGAGCTAACTTGGTATTCAAGAGTTTTAAATTAACTTAATTTATACGATAGGATAAAACCAATTCAGTACTGTGATAATGAATCTGCCATTTATTTTTCTAAAAATAGCCAAGAGAATTTTAAAACGAAACACATTGACATAAGATGTCAATTTATTCGTCAGTTAATTAATGAAAATGTTTTTGAGTTAAAACGTGTAACTTCTAAAGATAATAAGGCAGACTTTCTGACAAAACCTCTTCTGTATGTAAAGTTTCAATGAGCTATTTAGGTCATTCCATGTCAAATCATCCAGCAATTTTACAAAATGTCACCCACCATCTCAGATTTTGACGAAACTTGGTACATGAAAACATACATGTATAAGATGCTACCACGTGAAATTTTAATTGAATCCAATTAAAATATTTCAAATTATAAGCATCTGAACATCCGACACTTTTCTTTTTCTATGGACATTTTTAAAGTGTTGATTTTTTGTATGGTTCTACAAAAAACTTCATAACTCTTTACCAAATATTTAAAATGGTTAAATTTTTTGGCGGAACTTTCTTTATATTATTTATTTCACAAAGTAATACCAATTTTTATTTTCTTTTTACAACAAATATATTTTTTTAATTTTTGAACTTTTGAATACCCATATAAAATTGACATTTCATATATGAATTTCACAAAAATATTTTTAGATGTGCTACCCATTTTATTTTGCTAGATATTTTTTTATGAGCTCTTTATTAGTCAATCTTTTCTCAATAAAAAAATTAAAGAGGTGTTTTTTGAAAAACTTGAGAAAAAAATTTTTTCTTCGACATTTTTTGAATGTCCATATAAAATTGACATTTCATGTATGAATTTCAAAAGAAAAAATATTTTTAGATGTACCACCCATTTTATTTTGTTAAATATTTTTTATGAGCTTTTTATTAGTCAATCTTTTCTCAAAAAAAAAAAAATAATAATAATAATAATAATAATAAAGGTGTTTTATGAAAAACTTGAGAAAATATTCTTAGATTTTTTTTATATGCATGTATTTTGAAGACATATAAAAATAAATAATATAGAAATATATAATAATATAGAAATACATATCTAAAGAAATAATCTAGCATAAAGATGATCTGGAGACTGATGAACTTTATTAATATTCAATCAACTCGTAAATTCTGGATGCCCCTCCCCTTACATTCCAAAGATTCATGAGATACATATTTAGACAGATTTTTCAATATTCTGTCAAAATAAACATAAGTGCCATATTTTTCCAACTAATCCTAGATTTTAAATATTTATTTATTTTATTTATTTATTCTTTTTTTTGGGGGGGGGGGGGGTAAGGGGGGTAGCATCTTGACAGTTTTTGTCAAAATAGTTTCAATTATTAATATATGATATTATAAGAGGATTGGCTTTTAAAACTAACATCAAGTCTTTTAACTTCATAAACAGAAATAAAATTATTATAAATAAATTAAGCATTAGTAGCAGTTCAAGGTAAAAATAATGAAATTATTAAAAAAGCAAAAGAATAAAGATTTATTTTGATAAATTTTGTGTATAATTTAACAATATGTTACATAAAATTCTAGGTTATATACCCTGTAATACAATCATAAAAAATATATTTTTTTTTTCTTTGTTACTGATATAATATATACAGTCGAGCTTGGATAATTGGAACGCCTTTAATTCGAATTCGTGGATAATTCGAAGTTTTTTGTCAGTCCCTTGAAACTTGTATTCAGTTAATGCTTAAAAATCTTGGTTATTTCGAAGTCCAACTTGTTTAATTCGAAGTTTTTACCCTTTCAAAAATGACAAAATTTAGTTTCAATTCAGTTTATTTGAAAAGTGGCCGGGTGTTTTTCAGCAATTGTGAAAATTTCGAAGTCCAACTTCTTTAATTCGAAGTTTTTAACCTTTCAGAAATGACAAAATCTAGTTTTAATGCAATTATTTGAAAAGTTGTTCATCTAGTGGAATATCATCGTTATGTAGAAAGACAGTCTAACGTGTGTGAAGCTGTGTTTCGAGCTGTAGATATCCTTGAAGATTTTCTTAAAAAGTTCAAGTAAGCTCTTTAAAGCAATCTGAAATATCTCAATATTTTAAAAAGCTGTAGCTTTTTTATTCAAAATTAATAAACATATTTTCTTTTGCGATAATTTTTGATGTGATTGATTATTTTACAACATAAAAATATTTTTTTTTTTGATAATTCGAAGCTTTGTAGTGGTCCCTTGTAATTCGAATTATCCAAGTTCGACTGTACATACAAAATTTACTTATATATATGAGACAGAAGATTTTCAAGTTTTAACCAATTTCAAATATAAGATTTATTTCTGTGCCAGATTTGCACTTTTTTATAATTGAATGGTTAGAGGTGTTTATGATAAATTGAAATGGAAATAGGAAATAGAAAATCAACATATTATTTCACTAGATATTGCTTTTTATAAATGCTCCACTTACGATTGATTGTTTCGGTAGATTCTTTTGAAAGAGCATATGGCCGTCCTGTTGCAGCAGTCAATTCAATGCTACATAATATATGGTTGAAGGGCACGTTGCAATAATCATTATTTGGCCAGCAAAATGAAATAGAAGGTCCGATGAGATGCATAAACTATATATTTGCATCTTTTTCATCATAATCTATGCTCTGAATAATCTCAATATACCAGTGATTATTTATGTTTTTATGACTTTATTTTTATTTCATTTTGAAGACTATAGGTGAAACAAAATTTAAACTATAAATTTATACTTTCCACATTTTTTTAAAAGAAAATGCAAAGCTTAGATTGTTTCAATGAATATAGCTTTATAAATCAGTTTATACTGGTTGTTTTTCAGTTAGTATAATGGAAATTTTATTTGAATACATAGCGGAAGTTAATTTTCTGTAAAAGAAATAATATGAATTTTATACTTTAATTTATTTAAATAACATTAAAAAAAGTTTTTAGAAACAAAATTATAGTTTAATTATAATATTTGTTTATTATTATTACACGTATTTTTGAAGAATTTTGAACTTTAACAATACTTTAGATATATTCTGTAAAATTAACAAAAAAATTTTTTTCTCAAGAATTTCAAAAAACACCTTTCTAATTTTTTTATTATTAAATGGTTTCCTTTTAAACTATACATATAAAAAAAATCAGCCAAATCAAATGGGTAGCACATGTAAAAAAAAAAATGAATTACATATTTCCATATTTTTCTTAACTCCTTAGATAAAATATTTTTTTAAAACAATATTCGAGTTCTAAAAAGTTTTATAAACCATTCTTTTAATAAAATACATTATTAAGAATCTCTAAAAAAATATATATCTAATTTTATTAATAATATTTAGAAAAATGAGCATTTTTATCCAACATAACATGTTTGACGGAAGATCATTTTCTGCAAAAAGTTGAGTGAGAGGGGTATTTTTAAATGCTTGTAACTCATGAAAAACTTGTTATTTTAAACTGAAATTTGGTGTAACAGCATATCTTTAGACATTGTTTTTGTGTTTAAAATTTCATAGAAATCTGTGACGGTGGGTGACATGGTCTGGATGAAGTGACATGGAATGACCCATTTGTAATATTTTTGATTTTGATTATGAAAAGAAAGAGGAGGTATTTACGACCGATGGGACCGCATGTTGGAAATCTGGACAAAGTCTTGTCCACCCAAATTTGTCGTTTGGTTTGTTCGGAAGTTATATCGTTCCGAACCAGTTTTTATTTTTCCATTTCGGTCGTAAAGGCACTCTCTTTTAACTGTAACTGTATGCATATTTTTATTCCAGTTTTGATGTACTCAGTAAGTATATTTAGTGTGAAACAACTCCATGGAGTATGATGTGTAGTGATGGAGACAATGTAATGGAAGGACTATTGAGTTGGAGTTTAAACTTACTTCTTGATACAGCTATAATATGTCTATATAATTCCCAGCAAAAGCTGGAGGTGTGTGTATATATCTTTATTATTTAAGTTTTTAAAATTCAAGTTGAATTTAATAAATGAACTGTTATTTTGAAATGAACTGTTTCGTCGACTGTGATTTATACTTTAACGCCACACCAAATGACCTTAAAACAAGCGTATTTATAACTCTGCTTTAATTATAACAGAAAGAATAAAAGACTGAAATCATGCTGCCTTCATATGAAAGTTGCAATACTAAACTGTAAATTTTCCACTTGTGAGGAAAGAAACAATGCATAAAAATACTTTAGACAGCAACCTTCCCTAGCCCTGGTGGCATGTAGTTGATGACGCGAGTAGTAGATAAAGGACAGTTCTACGGCCACAGGCTGAATTCCGCAATGAGCAATTGGGAGCAATGCTCAATTAACCAGGTCCACCTTCCTTCTTATCGCGGCAATCATTGTTCATGTTACTGTTCTGTCTAACATTTTGTTAGAAAACCGTATATGAATGTCTAATTATCTACAAAAACGGTTTCGTTTATAAAAACTTGACAATTTCATATTCATATTCGAGAGTTTAAACGCAGTGGGCTTACTAGTGAAGAAATTCTAACGAAAAATGGTATTATTATGGATGTTAACAGCTGGTTCGAATTTTGCAAGAAAATTTTCTCATTTAATTTGAGATATAAAAGTTCCTCATTTGTTTCTAATAACATGATATTAGTGTTAAATTTTAATAATTCTATTATGCGAATTAAAAATTTAAAAAATTATTCTCACATTGACTTAAACGAGTATCAGTTGCTGAAATTAAAAGAAAAAATACATGATTTGAATAAGGAACTTCTTCAGCATATATATGTAAACCATATACCAATCTTAATTAGACAGAAATGTATCATTGGTCATATATCTACAGAAAATGAACTCATGTTACAGTCTAAACTTATAACATGTATTGAGAATAATGTATTAACTATACTAAACCGCATTTTTGAATGTGATGGATGTATTTTTAATCACAAATCTCAAAGCCCTCATTCCTGTTGTATACTAAATAATCGACAAAAATTTGAAAAACTAGGAGAGATGTTATTAACACTTATAGATTTAGATTTTGTTATTTCCTCATTTTTAAACGGAGTGGATTGTGTTAGTGAAAACTTTTTATCAAACATTCATGTAGAAACAATTCAAAACGAATTGTTTAAAATAATAAAATAAAATGCATTGCTATCCTTTTTAATACGTGTGTGTTTATTTTTCTAAAGTGTATGTTTATTTTGTTATGTCTTTTAGAACTTTTAATAGAGTGTTAGACTTAAATTTGCATATGTATATAACTAAAGAAATCAACAATTCTTTCGCAATTAAAAAATTAACACAAGTTTAAAATATTAAACTAATAATCTTAATACTATAATTTCTACTTTCTAATATATATATATATATGAAACTTAATTATATAAAAAAGTTTTCAATAATAATAATAAGTTTAGAAAATTAAAAAGTTAAAAAAAAAAAAACTTGAAAAAAAAAAAAACAAAAAAAAAATAAAGTTTTCAAAATTAAAAAATCTTTATAAAAAAAATAATAATTAAAAAAAAATTAAAAAGTTTACAAAAGTTAAAAAAAAAATATTAAAAAGTTTACAAAAGTTAAAAAAAAATTGAAAAAAAAACTCAAAAAAAAATTAAGTTATCAAAATTTAAAAAAAGAAAAAAAATTATAAAAACTTAATACATTAAGTTTTCAAAAGTGAGATTACCTATTCGTATATGTATACATGCATGTGACTTTCATTATGTTTTAGTTTAATACTTCCTTTTATCCTATAAAAGTGTTAGATTAATATATACTTATAAAAATATTTGTAAGTTAAATTAAAAAAAAAGTAACTTATAAAAAAAAATGTTTACAAAATTAAAAAAACAAAATCTTTCTAAATAAAAAGTTTTCAAAATTAAAAAAAAACTTTTTAAATAAAAAATGTTTTCAAAATTTAAAAAAAAAATTTGTAAATAAAAAAAAGTTTTCAAAATTTAAAAAAAAATGCATTGTAAATAAAAAAAATATATTAAAAAGTTTATAAAAAATTTTTTATAAAAAATATATTCAAAATTTAAAAAAAAAAAATTGTAAGTAAAAGAAAAAAAGTTTTCAAAATTAAAAAAAAAATAATTTGTAAATAAAAAAAATATTAAAAAGTTTATAAAATTAAAAAGTTTAAAAAAAACTTTGTAAAAAGTTTTCAAAATTAAGTTATCAAAATTAAAAAAAAAACTTAATAAATTATGTTATCAAAAGTCAGTTCACCTAACTGTATATGTATCTGACTTTCATAATTAAAAAAGTTATCAAAAAGTTGAATTAGATTGCAAATACAAGTATACAATCAATCATATATCAATCAGTCATAGCAATTAATCGATCAATCAATTAACCAATCAATGATATCAATCAATAAATCAAACCAATCAATCAATCATATTAATCAACCAAACAATAATATCAATCAGTCATATCGATCAATAAATCAAACCAATCAATCATATTAATCAACCAAACAATAATATCAATCAGTCATATCAAACCAATCAATCATATTAATCAACCAAACAATAATATCAATTAATCATATCGATCAATAAATCATACCAATCATATCAATCAATGATTCATATTAATCATATCAATCGATTAATCAAGATACTGAATACAAGTATTCATACAAATAAATCATATCAATTGCAGTTCAAGTATTACAAGTTAGTATAATAACATTATAAGAAAGTTTTGAATTAATACAATGATTAACTGCCAACCTTTTGTAACAGCACTTTTACAAAAGCAATGTATGAATAGATATTTTAGTTACAAAAAATATTTAAAATGCTTTTGAAAGTTAACAAAATTATATTCCAAAAATGTTAAAAACATTACAAGCTGCTAAAACCTACACTTTAACAAGAGTGAGTTGTCCTATATTTCCTTTCTATTTGCATTTGAGTATATGTATACGGATTCCTCCTTTTAATTATGTTCTGTAGTATACACTTAAAAAAAATATATATAAAACATTAAATTAAAATATTCTTTAGTTATTAAAAAGTTTAAGAAATTAGCAATTTTTTTAATATTATTAGATAACAAAAATTATTTTGTAATTTATTAAAAGTGAATTTACCTATCTCAATGTATGCGTTTAATGAGATAAATCTTCTTGATGTGAACATCCTACCCACATTTTATTCTATAGTTATATGCATCGAAACGAAAAAAAATAAATAAATAAACAAACAATCTATTATTAAATTCCTCAATTTAAAATTTTAATACATACATACTTAAACATTTATATAAAAAATAATGAACTTACCATGTTTGAACTCAGAAACGAGATGATGAGCTTATCACGTGGTAGATTGTGACGTAATCAATTAGATATCACGTGCCTTCCTCGTGCCTTTTGATTGTCTTATCTACAATCAGATTGTATTATCAATCACGTGATCTAACTGACATGAGTCTATACCAAGACACTAGCCATTTTTACTTCAGTCATCGAATATGTAGGTCGTATATATTTTTTTTTTAAGTCTTTTATTTTGTGGAATCTTCAGCAACATGATATCAGATATTTGCAAATAAAATCCTATTAAAATCTTTCTCCCAATTGTGAACAAAGATTAATTTTCATATTGTTTAAGTATAATCATTGATTATTTAACTGGATAATAATATTTTTAGAAGTAACTTAAATTTCTTATAAAAACGGAAGTATTTATTGCATCATTCATAGAATTCAAGTTTGAATATTATCCAAGTTTTTTAAATTTTTATAAACTCTTTATACTAGAATATATACTAGTTTTTACTAAGTACTAGTATATACTAAATACTAGTATAAATTATAAAAGTTTTAAAAAAAACTTGGTTAATATTCAAACTTGAATTCTATGAATGATGCAATAAATACTTCCGTTTTTATAAGAAATTTAAGTTACTTCTAAAAATATTATTATCCAGTTGAATAATCAATGATTATACTTAAACAATATGAAAATTAATCTTTGTTCACAATTGGGAGAAAGATTTTAATAGGATTTTATTTGCAAATATCTGATATCATGTTGCTGAAGATTCCACAAAATAAAAGACTTTAAAAAAATATATATATACGACCTACATATTCGATGACTGAAGTAAAAATGGCTAGTGTCTTGGTATAGACTCATATCAGTTAGATCACGTGATTGATAATACAATCTGATTGTAGATAAGACAATCAAAAGGCACGAGGAAGGCACGTGATATCTAATTGATTACGTCACAATCTACCACGTGATCAGCTCATCATCTCTTTTCTGAGTTCAAACATGGTAAGTTCATTATTTTTTATATAAATGTTTAAGTATGTATGTATTAAAATTTTAAATTGAAGAATTTAATAATAGATAGTTTATTTATTTATTTTTTTCGTTTCGATGCATATAACTATAGAATAAAATGTGGGTAGGATGTTCACATAAAGAAGATTTATCTCATTAAACGCATATATAGAGATAGGTAAATTCACTTTTAATAAATTACAAAATAATTTTTTGTTATCTAATAATATTAAAAAAATTGCTAATTTCTTAAACTTTTTAATAACTAAAGAATATTTTAATTTAATGTTTTATATATATATATTTTTAAGTGTATACTACAGAACATAATTAAAAGGAGGAATCCGTATACATATACTCAAATGCAAATAGAAAGGAAATATAGGACAACTCACTCTTGTTAAAGTGTAGGTTTTAGCAGCTTGTAATGTTTTTAACATTTTTTGAAATATATTTTTGTTAACTTTCAAAAGCATTTTAAATATTTTTTGTAACTAAAATATCTATTCATACATTGCTTTTGTAAAAGTGCTGTTACAAAATGTTGGTAGTTAATCATTGTATTAATTCAAAACTTTCTTATAATGATATTATACTAACTTGTAATACTTGAACTGCAATTGATATGATTTATTTGTATGAATACTTGTATTCAGTATCTTGATTAATCGATTGATATGATTAATATGAATCATTGATTGATATGATTGGTATGATTTATTGATCGATATGATTAATTGATATTATTGTTTGGTTGATTAATATGATTGATTGGTTTGATATGACTGATTGATATTATTGTTTGGTTGATTAATATGATTGATTGGTTTGATTTATTGATCGATATGACTGATTGATATTATTGTTTGGTTGATTAATATGATTGATTGATTGGTTTGATTTATTGATTGATATCATTGATTGGTTAATTGATTGATCGATTAATTGCTATGACTGATTGATATATGATTGATTGTATACTTGTATTTGCAATCTAATTCAACTTTTTGAATTATGAAAGTCAGATACATATACAGTTAGGTGAACTGACTTTTGATAACATAATTTATTAAGTTTTTTTTTTTAATTTTGATAACTTAATTTTGAAAACTTTTTACAAAGTTTTTTTTAAACTTTTTAATTTTATAAACTTTTTAATATTTTTTTTATTTACAAATTATTTTTTTTTTAATTTTGAAAACTTTTTTTTTACTTACAATTTTTTTTTTAATTTTGAAAATATTTTTTATAAAAAAAAGTTTTTTTTATAAACTTTTTAATATATTTTTTTTATTTACAAAGTATTTTTTTTTAATTTTGAAAACTTTTTTTTAAATTTTGAAAACATTTTTTATTTAAAATTTTTTTTTTAATTTTGAAAACTTTTTATTTAGAAAGATTTTGTTTTTTTGATTTTGTAAACATTTTTTTTTATAAGTTACTTTTTTTTTAATTTAACTTACAAATATTTTTATAAGTATATATTAATCTAACACTTTTATAGGATAAAAGGAAGTATTAAACTAAAACATAATGAAAGTCACATGCATGTATACATATACGAATAGGTAAACTCACTTTTGAAAACTTAATGTATTAAGTTTTTATATATATTTTTTTTTAAATTTTGATAACTTAATTTTTTTTTGAGTTTTTTTTTTCAAGCTTTTTTTTAACTTTTGTAAACTTTTTAATATTTTTTTTTAACTTTTGTAAACTTTTTAATTTTTTTTTTAAATTATTATTTTTTTTATAAAGATTTTTTAATTTTGAAAACTTTATTTTTTTTTTGAGTTTTTTTTCAAGTTTTTGTTTTTTAAACTTTTTAATTTTCTAAACTTATTATTATTATTGAAAACTTTTTTATATAATTAAGTTTCATATATATATATATATATATATATATATTAGAAAGTAGAAATTATAGTATTAAGATTATTAGTTTAATATTTTAAACTTGTGTTAATTTTTTAATTGCTAAAGAATTGTTGATTTCTTTAGTTATATACATATGCAAATTTAAGTCTAACACTCTATTAAAAGTTCTAAAAGACATAACAAAATAAACATACACTTTAGAAAAATAAACACACACGTATTAAAAAGGATAGCAATGCATTTTATTTTATTATTTTAAACAATTCGTTTTGAATTGTTTCTACATGAATGTTTGATAAAAAGTTTTCACTAACACAATCCACTCCGTTTAAAAATGAGGAAATATATAAATCTATAAGTGTTAATAACATCTCTCCTAGTTTTTCAAATTTTTGTCGATTATTTAGTATAGAACAGGAATGAGGGCTTTGAGATTTGTGATTAAAAATACATCCATCACATTCAAAAATGCGGTTTAGTATAGTTAATACATTATTCTCAATACATGTTATAAGTTTAGACTGTAACATGAGTTCATTTTCTGTAGATATATGACCAATGATACATTTCTGTCTAATTAAGATTGGTATATGGTTTACATATATATGCTGAAGAAGTTCCTTATTCAAATCATGTATTTTTTCTTTTAATTTCAGCAACTGATACTCGTTTAAGTCAATGTGAGAATATTTTTTTAAATTTTTAATTCGCATAATAGAATTATTAAAATTTAACACTAATATCATGTTATTAGAAACAAATGAGGAACTTTTATATCTCAAATTAAATGAAAAAATTTTCTTGCAAAATTCGAACCAGCTGTTAACATCCATAATAATACAATTTTTCGTTAGAATTTCTTCACTGGTAAGCCCACTGCGTTTAAACTCTCGAATATGAATATGAAATTGTCAAGTTTTTATAAACGAAACCGTCTTTGTAGATAATTAGACATTCATATACGGTTTTCTAACAAAATGTTAGACAGAACAGTAACATGAACAATGATTGCCGCGATAAGAAGGAAGGTGGACCTGGTTAATTGAGCATTGCTCCCAATTGCTCATTGCGGAATTCAGCCTGTGGCCGTAGAACTGTCCTTTATCTACTACTGATATATTTTCACCTGTTGTAAATTTTTCAATTATAAAACTAACGTTTATTTTATTAGTTTCTATGTTAAATTGGTATCATATTCAATTGGATGTAAAATCAGCATATTTGTATGGTTCTTTAAAAGAAACTGTGTTTATGAAACAACCTCCGGGATTTGAAATGAAGGGTGCTGAAAATAAAGTTTGTTTGCTAAATAAATCGATTTATGGATTAAGGCAAAGTGGCCGCGAATGGAATTCTGAATTAGATAATATATTACATAATCTTGGATTTTATAAATTAAAATGGTGTAACTGTGTGTATAAACTGAATAGTAACGCAATTTTAGTTGTCTATGTAGATGATTTAGTTTTGTTTGCTAAAGATGAAAATGTATTGCAATCTGTAACTAATATGTTAAAAAATAGCTTGGAAATTACTGAAATAGAATTAACAAAGTATTTGCTAGGTGTTAACTTTGAACAGATTAAAGATTCATTATTCGTTCATCAAAGAACTTATATTGAGAGATTAGAATTAAAATATAAAGATTTACCTAAAAGTTATGTTAAATTACCTTTTAAAATTGGCTCTGTTTTACCAGATAAAGTTAATGAAAATGAAATTATCGAAATTGAATTAATGAAAAAATTTCCATACCGATCTTTAATCGGGTGTCTGTCATTTTTGTCAAATAGATCAAGACGCGATATTAGTTTTTCTGTAAATATAATGTCACAGTTTTGTAATGGGTATACATATAAACACTGGTTAATAGTAGTAGATATTATGAATTATGTTTTTGCTACTAAAAGTTTTAAAATAAATCTGTCTAATATAAAATCATTAAGTTTATGTGCATATTCAGATGCTAATTGGGGATGTCAACTTACTAAAAGACATTCAAGTAGTGGTTATATAATTTACTTCAGTAACGTACCGTTTGCTTGGAAATCATCGAAGCAAAAATGTATTGCACTCAGTTCTATGGAATCTGAGTTTATCTCATTAACTGAAAGTGTAAAGGAGCTAACTTGGTATTCAAGAGTTTTAAATTAACTTAATTTATACGATAGGATAAAACCAATTCAGTACTGTGATAATGAATCTGCCATTTATTTTTCTAAAAATAGCCAAGAGAATTTTAAAACGAAACACATTGACATAAGATGTCAATTTATTCGTCAGTTAATTAATGAAAATGTTTTTGAGTTAAAACGTGTAACTTCTAAAGATAATAAGGCAGACTTTCTGACAAAACCTCTTCTGTATGTAAAGTTTCAAAGAGCTATTTGTAATATTTTTGATTTTGATTATGAAAAGAAAGAGGAGGTATTTACGACCGATGGGACCGCATGTTGGAAATCTGGACAAAGTCTTGTCCACCCAAATTTGTCGTTTGGTTTGTTCGGAAGTTATATCGTTCCGAACCAGTTTTTATTTTTCCATTTCGGTCGTAAAGGCACTCTCTTTTAACTGTAACTGTATGCATATTTTTATTCCAGTTTTGATGTACTCAGTAAGTATATTTAGTGTGAAACAACTCCATGGAGTATGATGTGTAGTGATGGAGACAATGTAATGGAAGGACTATTGAGTTGGAGTTTAAACTTACTCCTTGATACAGCTATAATATGTCTATATAATTCCCAGCAAAAGCTGGAGGTGTGTGTATATATCTTTATTATTTAAGTTTTTAAAATTCAAGTTGAATTTAATAAATGAACTGTTATTTTGAAATGAACTGTTTCGTCGACTGTGATTTATACTTTAACGCCACACCAAATGACCTTAAAACCTGCGTATTTATAACTCTGCTTTAATTATAACAAAAAGAATAAAAGACTGAAATCATGCTGCCTTCATATGAAAGTTGCAATACTAAACTGTAAATTTTCCACTTGTGAGGAAAGAAACAATGCATAAAAATACTTTAGACAGCAACCTTCCCTAGCCCTGGTGGCATGTAGTTGATGACGCGAGTAGTAGATAAAGGACAGTTCTACGGCCACAGGCTGAATTCCGCAATGAGCAATTGGGAGCAATGCTCAATTAACCAGGTCCACCTTCCTTCTTATCGCGGCAATCATTGTTCATGTTACTGTTCTGTCTAACATTTTGTTAGAAAACCGTATATGAATGTCTAATTATCTACAAAAACGGTTTCGTTTATAAAAACTTGACAATTTCATATTCATATTCGAGAGTTTAAACGCAGTGGGCTTACTAGTGAAGAAATTCTAACGAAAAATGGTATTATTATGGATGTTAACAGCTGGTTCGAATTTTGCAAGAAAATTTTCTCATTTAATTTGAGATATAAAAGTTCCTCATTTGTTTCTAATAACATGATATTAGTGTTAAATTTTAATAATTCTATTATGCGAATTAAAAATTTAAAAAATTATTCTCACATTGACTTAAACGAGTATCAGTTGCTGAAATTAAAAGAAAAAATACATGATTTGAATAAGGAACTTCTTCAGCATATATATGTAAACCATATACCAATCTTAATTAGACAGAAATGTATCATTGGTCATATATCTACAGAAAATGAACTCATGTTACAGTCTAAACTTATAACATGTATTGAGAATAATGTATTAACTATACTAAACCGCATTTTTGAATGTGATGGATGTATTTTTAATCACAAATCTCAAAGCCCTCATTCCTGTTGTATACTAAATAATCGACAAAAATTTGAAAAACTAGGAGAGATGTTATTAACACTTATAGATTTAGATTTTGTTATTTCCTCATTTTTAAACGGAGTGGATTGTGTTAGTGAAAACTTTTTATCAAACATTCATGTAGAAACAATTCAAAACGAATTGTTTAAAATAATAAAATAAAATGCATTGCTATCCTTTTTAATACGTGTGTGTTTATTTTTCTAAAGTGTATGTTTATTTTGTTATGTCTTTTAGAACTTTTAATAGAGTGTTAGACTTAAATTTGCATATGTATATAACTAAAGAAATCAACAATTCTTTCGCAATTAAAAAATTAACACAAGTTTAAAATATTAAACTAATAATCTTAATACTATAATTTCTACTTTCTAATATATATATGTATATATATATATATATATATATATGAAACTTAATTATATAAAAAAGTTTTCAATAATAATAATAAGTTTAGAAAATGAAAAAGTTTAAAAAACAAAAACTTGAAAAAAAAAACAAAAAAAAATAAAGTTTTCAAAATTAGAAAATCTTTATAAAAAAAATAATAATTAAAAAAAAATTAAAAAGTTTACAAAAGTTAAAAAAAAATATTAAAAAGTTTACAAAAGTTAAAAAAAAATTGAAAAAAAACTCAAAAAAAAATTAAGTTATCAAAATTTAAAAAAAGAAAAAAAAATTATAAAAACTTAATACATTAAGTTTTCAAAAGTGAGATTACCTATTCGTATATGTATACATGCATGTGACTTTCATTGTGTTTTAGTTTAATACTTCCTTTTATCCTATAAAAGTGTTAGATTAATATATACTTATAAAAATATTTGTAAGTTAAATTAAAAAAAAAGTAACTTATAAAAAAAAATGTTTACAAAATTAAAAAAACAAAATCTTTCTAAATAAAAAGTTTTCAAAATTAAAAAAAAACTTTTTAAATAAAAAATGTTTTCAAAATTTAAAAAAAAATTTGTAAATAAAAAAAAAGTTTTCAAAAATTAAAAAAAAATGCATTGTAAATAAAAAAAATATATTAAAAAGTTTATAAAAATTTTTTTATAAAAAATATATTCAAAATTTAAAAAAAAAATTGTAAGTAAAAGAAAAAAAGTTTTCAAAATTAAAAAAAAAATAATTTGTAAATAAAAAAAATATTAAAAAGTTTATAAAATTAAAAAGTTTAAAAAAAAAACTTTGTAAAAAGTTTTCAAAATTAAGTTATCAAAATTAAAAAAAAACTTAATAAATTATGTTATCAAAAGTCAGTTCACCTAACTGTATATGTATCTGACTTTCATAATTAAAAAAGTTATCAAAAAGTTGAATTAGATTGCAAATACAAGTATACAATCAATCATATATCAATCAGTCATAGCAATTAATCGATCAATCAATTAACCAATCAATGATATCAATCAATAAATCAAACCAATCAATCAATCATATTAATCAACCAAACAATAATATCAATCAGTCATATCGATCAATAAATCAAACCAATCAATCATATTAATCAACCAAACAATAATATCAATCAGTCATATCAAACCAATCAATCATATTAATCAACCAAACAATAATATCAATTAATCATATCGATCAATAAATCATATCAATCATATCAATCAATGATTCATATTAATCATATCAATCGATTAATCAAGATACTGAATACAAGTATTCATACAAATAAATCATATCAATTGCAGTTCAAGTATTACAAGTTAGTATAATAACATTATAAGAAAGTTTTGAATTAATACAATGATTAACTACCAACATTTTGTAACAGCACTTTTACAAAAGCAATGTATGAATAGATATTTTAGTTACAAAAAATATTTAAAATGCTTTTGAAAGTTAACAAAATTATTTTCCAAAAATGTTAAAAACATTACAAGCTGCTAAAACCTACACTTTAACAAGAGTGAGTTGTCCTATATTTCCTTTCTATTTGCATGTCCTATATTTCCATTCTATTTGCATTTGAGTATATGTATACGGATTCCTCCTTTTAATTATGTTCTGTAGTATACACTTAAAATATATATATATATAAAACATTAAATTAAAATATTCTTTAGTTATTAAAAAGTTTAAGAAATTAGCAATTTTTTTAATATTATTAGATAACAAAAATTATTTTGTAATTTATTAAAAGTGAATTTACCTATCTCAATATATGCGTTTAATGAGATAAATCTTCTTGATGTGAACATCCTACCCACATTTTATTCTATAGTTATATGCATCGAAACGAAAAAAAATAAATAAATAAACAATCTATTATTAAATTCCTCAATTTAAAATTTTAATACATACATACTTAAACATTTATATAAAAAATAATGAACTTACCATGTTTGAACTCAGAAAAGAGATGATGAGCTTATCACGTGGTAGATTGTGACGTAATCAATTAGATATCACGTGCCTTCCTCGTGCCTTTTGATTGTCTTATCTACAATCAGATTGTATTATCAATCACGTGATCTAACTGATATGAGTCTATACCAACACACTAGCCATTTTTACTTCAGTCATCGAATATGTAGGTCGTATATATATATTTTTTTTAAGTCTTTTATTTTGTGGAATCTTCAGCAACATGATATCAGATATTTGCAAATAAAATCCTATTAAAATCTTTCTCCCAATTGTGAACAAAGATTAATTTTCATATTTTTAGGTATAATCATTGATTATTTAACTGGATAATAATATTTTTAGAAGTAACTTAAATTTCTTATAAAAACGGAAGTATTTATTGCATCATTCATAGAATTCAAGTTTGAATATTAACCAAGTTTTTTTTAAACTTTTATAATTTATACTAGTATTTAGTATATACTAGCACTTAGTAAAAACTAGTATATATTCTAGTATAAAGAGTTTATAAAAATTTAAAAAACTTGGATAATATTCAAACTTGAATTCTATGAATGATGCAATAAATACTTCCGTTTTTATAAGAAATTTAAGTTACTTCTAAAAATATTATTATCCAGTTAAATAATCAATGATTATACTTAAACAATATGAAAATTAATCTTTGTTCACAATTGGGAGAAAGATTTTAATAGGATTTTATTTGCAAATATCTGATATCATGCTGCTGAAGATTCCACAAAATAAAAGACTTTAAAAAATATATATATACGACCTACATATTCGATGACTGAAGTAAAAATTGCTAGTGCCTTGGTATAGACTCATATCAGTTAGATCACGTGATTGATAATACAATCTGATTGTAGATAAGACAATCAAAAGGCACGAGGAAGGCACGTGATATCTAATTGATTACGTCACAATCTACCACGTGATAAGCTCATCATCTCTTTTCTGAGTTCAAACATGGTAAGTTCATTATTTTTTATATAAATGTTTAAGTATGTATGTATTAAAATTTAAAATAAAGAATTTAATAATAGATTGTTTATTTATTTATTTTTTTTCGTTTCGATGCATATTACTATAGAATAAAATGTGGGTAGGATTTTCACATAAAGAAGATTTATCTCATTAAACGCATATATAGAGATAGGTAAATTCACTTTTAATAAATTACAAAATAATTTTTGTTATCTAATAATATTAAAAAAATTGCTAATTTCTTAAACTTTTTAATAACTAAAGAATATTTTAATTTAATGTTTTATATATATATATTTTTAAGTGTATACTACAGAACATAATTAAAAGGAGGAATCCGTATACATATACTCAAATGCAAATAGAAAGGAAATATAGGACAACTCACTCTTGTTAAAGTGTAGGTTTTAGCAGCTTGTAATGTTTTTAACATTTTTGGAAAATAATTTTGTTAACTTTCAAAAGCATTTTAAATATTTTTGTAACTAAAATATCTATTCATACATTGCTTTTGTAAAAGTGCTGTTACAAAATGTTGGTAGTTAATCATTGTATTAATTCAAAACTTTCTTATAATGTTATTATACTAACTTGTAATACTTGAACTGCAATTGATATGATTTATTTGTATGAATACTTGTATTCAGTATCTTGATTAATCGATTGATATGATTAATATGAATCATTGATTGATATGAATGATTGGTTGATTGATATGATTTATTGATCGATATGATTAATTGATATTATTGTTTGGTTGATTAATATGATTGATTGGTTTGATTTATTGATCGATATGACTGATTGATATTATTGTTTGGTTGATTAATATGATTGATTGGTTTGATTTATTGATCGATATGACTGATTGATATTATTGTTTGGTTGATTAATATGATTGATTGATTGGTTTGATTTATTGATTGATATCATTGATTGGTTAATTGATTGATCGATTAATTGCTATGACTGATTGATATATGATTGATTGTATACTTGTATTTGCAATCTAATTCAACTTTTTGATAACTTTTTTAATTATGAAAGTCAGATACATATACAGTTAGGTGAACTGACTTTTGATAATATAATTTATTAAGTTTTTTTTTTTTAATTTTGATAACTTAAGTTTGAAAACTTTTTACAAAGTTTTTTTTAAACTTTTTAATTTTATAAACTTTTTAATATTTTTTTTATTTACAAATTATTTTTTTTTTAATTTAGAAAACTTTTTTTTTTCTTACAATTTTTTTTTTAATTTTGAAAATATTTTTTATAAAAAAAAGTTTTTTTTATAAACTTTTTAATATTTTTTTTTTATTTACAAAGTATTTTTTTTTAATTTTGAAAACTTTTTTTTAAATTTTGAAAACATTTTTTATTTAAAAAGTTTTTTTTTAATTTTGAAAACTTTTTATTTAGAAAGATTTTGTTTTTTTTAATTTTGTAAACATTTTTTTTTATAAGTTACTTTTTTTTAATTTAACTTACAAATATTTTTATAAGTATATATTAATCTAACACTTTTATAGGATAAAAGGAAGTATTAAACTAAAACATAATGAAAGTCACATGCATGTATACATATACGAATAGGTAAACTCACTTTTGAAAACTTAATGTATTAAGTTTTTATAATTTTTTTTTTTAAATTTTGATAACTTAATTTTTTTGAGTTTTTTTTTTCAAGTTTTTTTTAACTTTTGTAAACTTTTTAATTTTTTTTTAAATTATTATTTTTTTATAAAGATTTTTTAATTTTGAAAACTTTATTTTTTTTTTTAGTTTTTTTTTCAAGTTTTTGTTTTTTAAACTTTTTAATTTTCTAAACTTATTATTATTATTGAAAACTTTTTTATATAATTAAGTTTCATATATATATATATTTGAAAGTAGAAATTACAGTATTAAGATTATTAGTTTAATATTTTAAACTTGTGTTAATTTTTTAATTGCTAAAGAATTGTTGATTTCTTTAGTTATATACATATGCAAATTTAAGTCTAACACTCTATTAAAAGTTCTAAAAGACATAACAAAATAAACATACACTTTAGAAAAATAAACACACACGTATTAAAAAGGATAGCAATACATTTTATTTTATTATTTTAAACAATTCGTTTTGAATTGTTTCTACATGAATGTTTGATAAAAAGTTTTCACTAACACAATCCACTCCGTTTAAAAATGAGGAAATAACAAAATCTAAATCTATAAGTGTTAATAACATCTCTCCCAGTTTTTCAAATTTTTGTCGATTATTTAGTATACAACAGGAATGAGGGCTTTGAGATTTGTGATTAAAAATACATCCATCACATTCAAAAATGCGGTTTAGTATAGTTAATACATTATTCTCAATACATGTTATAAGTTTAGACTGTAACATGAGTTCATTTTCTGTAGATATATGACCAATGATACATTTCTGTCTAATTAAGATTGGTATATGGTTTACATATATATGCTGAAGAAGTTCCTTATTCAAATCATGTATTTTTTCTTTTAATTTCAGCAACTGATACTCGTTTAAGTCAATGTGAGAATAATTTTTTAAATTTTTAATTCGCATAATAGAATTATTAAAATTTAACACTAATATCATGTTATTAGAAACAAATGAGGAACTTTTATATCTCAAATTAAATGAAAAAATTTTCTTGCAAAATTCGAACCAGCTGTTAACATCCATAATAATACCATTTTTCGTTAGAATTTCTTCACTAGTAAGCCCACTGCGTTTAAACTCTCGAATATGAATATGAAATTGTCAAGTTTTTATAAACGAAACCGTTTTTGTAGATAATTAGACATTCATATACGGTTTTCTAACAAAATGATAGACAGAACAGTAACATGAACAATGATTGCCGCGATAAGAAGGAAGGTGGACCTGGTTAATTGAGCATTGCTCCCAATTGCTCATTGCGGAATTCAGCCTGTGGCCGTAGAACTGTCCTTTATCTACTAAAGTTTTTATAAACGAAACCGTTTTTGTAGATAATTAGACATTCATATACGGTTTTCTAACAAAATGTTAGACAGAACAGTAACATGAACAATGATTGCCGCGATAAGAAGGAAGGTGGACCTGGTTAATTGAGCATTGCTCCCAATTGCTCATTGCGGAATTCAGCCTGTGGCCGTAGAACTGTCCTTTATCTACTACTGATATATTTTCACCTGTTGTAAATTTTTCAATTATAAAACTAACGTTTATTTTATTAGTTTCTATGTTAAATTGGTATCATATTCAATTGGATGTAAAATCAGCATATTTGTATGGTTCTTTAAAAGAAACTGTGTTTATGAAACAACCTCCGGGATTTGAAATGAAGGGTGCTGAAAATAAAGTTTGTTTGCTAAATAAATCGATTTATGGATTAAGGCAAAGTGGCCGCGAATGGAATTCTGAATTAGATAATATATTACATAATCTTGGATTTTATAAATTAAAATGGTGTAACTGTGTGTATAAACTGAATAGTAACGCAATTTTAGTTGTCTATGTAGATGATTTAGTTTTGTTTGCTAAAGATGAAAATGTATTGCAATCTGTAACTAATATGTTAAAAAATAGCTTGGAAATTACTGAAATAGAATTAACAAAGTATTTGCTAGGTGTTAACTTTGAACAGATTAAAGATTCATTATTCGTTCATCAAAGAACTTATATTGAGAGATTAGAATTAAAATATAAAGATTTACCTAAAAGTTATGTTAAATTATCTTTTAAAATTGGCTTTGTTTTACCAGATAAAGTTAACGAAAATGAAATTATCGAAAATGAATTAATGAAAAAATTTCCATACCGATCTTTAATCGGGTGTCTGTCATTTTTGTCAAATAGATCAAGACGCGATATTAGTTTTTCTGTAAATATAATGTCACAGTTTTGTAATGGGTATACATATAAACACTGGTTAATAGTAGTAGATATTATGAATTATGTTTTCGCTACTAAAAGTTTTAAAATAAATCTGTCTAATATAAAATCATTAAGTTTATGTGCATATTCAGATGCTAATTGGGGATGTCAACTTACTAAAAGACATTCAAGTAGTGGTTATATAATTTACTTCAGTAACGTACCGTTTGCTTGGAAATCATCGAAGCAAAAATGTATTGCACTCAGTTCTATGGAATCTGAGTTTATCTCATTAACTGAAAGTGTAAAGGAGCTAACTTGGTATTCAAGAGTTTTAAATTAACTTAATTTATACGATAGGATAAAACCAATTCAGTACTGTGATAATGAATCTGCCATTTATTTTTCTAAAAATAGCCAAGAGAATTTTAAAACGAAACACATTGACATAAGATGTCAATTTATTCGTCAGTTAATTAATGAAAATGTTTTTGAGTTAAAACGTGTAACTTCTAAAGATAATAAGGCAGACTTTCTGACAAAACCTCTTCTGTATGTAAAGTTTCAATGAGCTATTTAGGTCATTCCATGTCAAATCATCCAGCAATTTTACAAAATGTCACCCACCATCTCAGATTTTGACGAAACTTGGTACATGAAAACATACATGTATAAGATGCTACCACGTGAAATTTTAATTGAATCCAATTAAAATATTTCAAATTATAAGCATCTGAACATCCGACACTTTTCTTTTTCTATGGACATTTTTAAAGTGTTGATTTTCTGTATGGTTCTACAAAAAACTTCATAACTCTTTACCAAATATTTAAAATGGTTAAATTTTTTGGCGGAACTTTCTTTATATTATTTATTTCACAAAGTAATACCAATTTTTATTTTCTTTTTACAACAAATATATTTTTTTAATTTTTGAACTTTTGAATACCCATATAAAATTGACATTTCATATATGAATTTCACAAAAATATTTTTAGATGTGCTACCCATTTTATTTTGCTAGATATTTTTTTATGAGCTCTTTATTAGTCAATCTTTTCTCAATAAAAAAATTAAAGAGGTGTTTTTTGAAAAACTTGAGAAAAAAATTTTTTCTTCGACATTTTTTGAATGTCCATATAAAATTGACATTTCATGTATGAATTTCAAAAGAAAAAATATTTTTAGATGTACCACCCATTTTATTTTGTTAAATATTTTTTATGAGCTTTTTATTAGTCAATCTTTTCTCAAAAAAAAAAAAATAATAATAATAATAATAATAATAAAGGTGTTTTATGAAAAACTTGAGAAAATATTCTTAGATTTTTTTTATATGCATGTATTTTGAAGACATATAAAAATAAATAATATAGAAATATATAATAATATAGAAATACATATCTAAAGAAATAATCTAGCATAAAGATGATCTGGAGACTGATGAACTTTATTAATATTCAATCAACTCGTAAATTCTGGATGCCCCTCCCCTTACATTCCAAAGATTCATGAGATACATATTTAGACAGATTTTTCAATATTCTGTCAAAATAAACATAAGTGCCATATTTTTCCAACTAATCCTAGATTTTAAATATTTATTTATTTTATTTATTTATTCTTTTTTTTTTGGGGGGGGGGGTAAGGGGGGTAGCATCTTGACAGTTTTTGTCAAAATAGTTTCAATTATTAATATATGATATTATAAGAGGATTGGCTTTTAAAACTAACATCAAGTCTTTTAACTTCATAAACAGAAATAAAATTATTATAAATAAATTAAGCATTAGTAGCAGTTCAAGGTAAAAATAATGAAATTATTAAAAAAGCAAAAGAATAAAGATTTATTTTGATAAATTTTGTGTATAATTTAACAATATGTTACATAAAATTCTAGGTTATATACCCTGTAATACAATCATAAAAAATATATTTTTTTTTTCTTTGTTACTGATATAATATATACAGTCGAGCTTGGATAATTGGAACGCCTTTAATTCGAATTCGTGGATAATTCGAAGTTTTTTGTCAGTCCCTTGAAACTTGTATTCAGTTAATGCTTAAAAATCTTGGTTATTTCGAAGTCCAACTTGTTTAATTCGAAGTTTTTACCCTTTCAAAAATGACAAAATTTAGTTTCAATTCAGTTTATTTGAAAAGTGGCCGGGTGTTTTTCAGCAATTGTGAAAATTTCGAAGTCCAACTTCTTTAATTCGAAGTTTTTAACCTTTCAGAAATGACAAAATCTAGTTTTAATGCAATTATTTGAAAAGTTGTTCATCTAGTGGAATATCATCGTTATGTAGAAAGACAGTCTAACGTGTGTGAAGCTGTGTTTCGAGCTGTAGATATCCTTGAAGATTTTCTTAAAAAGTTCAAGTAAGCTCTTTAAAGCAATCTGAAATATCTCAATATTTTAAAAAGCTGTAGCTTTTTTATTCAAAATTAATAAACATATTTTCTTTTGCGATAATTTTTGATGTGATTGATTATTTTACAACATAAAAATATTTTTTTTTTTGATAATTCGAAGCTTTGTAGTGGTCCCTTGTAATTCGAATTATCCAAGTTCGACTGTACATACAAAATTTACTTATATATATGAGACAGAAGATTTTCAAGTTTTAACCAATTTCAAATATAAGATTTATTTCTGTGCCAGATTTGCACTTTTTTATAATTGAATGGTTAGAGGTGTTTATGATAAATTGAAATGGAAATAGGAAATAGAAAATCAACATATTATTTCACTAGATATTGCTTTTTATAAATGCTCCACTTACGATTGATTGTTTCGGTAGATTCTTTTGAAAGAGCATATGGCCGTCCTGTTGCAGCAGTCAATTCAATGCTACATAATATATGGTTGAAGGGCACGTTGCAATAATCATTATTTGGCCAGCAAAATGAAATAGAAGGTCCGATGAGATGCATAAACTATATATTTGCATCTTTTTCATCATAATCTATGCTCTGAATAATCTCAATATACCAGTGATTATTTATGTTTTTATGACTTTATTTTTATTTCATTTTGAAGACTATAGGTGAAACAAAATTTAAACTATAAATTTATACTTTCCACATTTTTTTAAAAGAAAATGCAAAGCTTAGATTGTTTCAATGAATATAGCTTTATAAATCAGTTTATACTGGTTGTTTTTCAGTTAGTATAATGGAAATTTTATTTGAATACATAGCGGAAGTTAATTTTCTGTAAAAGAAATAATATGAATTTTATACTTTAATTTATTTAAATAACATTAAAAAAAGTTTTTAGAAACAAAATTATAGTTTAATTATAATATTTGTTTATTATTATTACACGTATTTTTGAAGAATTTTGAACTTTAACAATACTTTAGATATATTCTGTAAAATTAACAAAAAAATTTTTTTCTCAAGAATTTCAAAAAACACCTTTCTAATTT
This sequence comes from Maratus speciosus, assembly GCA_963932465.1. Classification (NCBI taxonomy): domain Eukaryota; kingdom Metazoa; phylum Arthropoda; class Arachnida; order Araneae; family Salticidae; genus Maratus; species Maratus speciosus. Next base: position 7,848,592 of record OZ010787.1, read on the forward strand.
TTTTATTATTAAATGGTTTCCTTTTAAACTATACATATAAAAAAAATCAGCCAAATCAAATGGGTAGCACATGTAAAAAAAAAATGAATTACATATTTCCATATTTTTCTTAACTCCTTAGATAAAATATTTTTTTAAAACAATATTCGAGTTCTAAAAAGTTTTATAAACCATTCTTTTAATAAAATACATTATTAAGAATCTCTAAAAATATATATATCTAATTTTATTAATAATATTTAGAAAAATGAGCATTTTTATCCAACATAACATGTTTGACGGAAGATCATTTTCTGCAAAAAGTTGAGTGAGAGGGGTATTTTTAAATGCTTGTAACTCATGAAAAACTTGTTATTTTAAACTGAAATTTGGTGTAACAGCATATCTTTAGACATTGTTTTTGTGTTTAAAATTTCATAGAAATCTGTGACGGTGGGTGACATGGTCTGGATGAAGTGACATGGAATGACCCATTTGTAATATTTTTGATTTTGATTATGAAAAGAAAGAGGAGGTATTTACGACCGATGGGACCGCATGTTGGAAATCTGGACAAAGTCTTGTCCACCCAAATTTGTCGTTTGGTTTGTTCGGAAGTTATATCGTTCCGAACCAGTTTTTATTTTTCCATTTCGGTCGTAAAGGCACTCTCTTTTAACTGTAACTGTATGCATATTTTTATTCCAGTTTTGATGTACTCAGTAAGTATATTTAGTGTGAAACAACTCCATGGAGTATGATGTGTAGTGATGGAGACAATGTAATGGAAGGACTATTGAGTTGGAGTTTAAACTTACTTCTTGATACAGCTATAATATGTCTATATAATTCCCAGCAAAAGCTGGAGGTGTGTGTATATATCTTTATTATTTAAGTTTTTAAAATTCAAGTTGAATTTAATAAATGAACTGTTATTTTGAAATGAACTGTTTCGTCGACTGTGATTTATACTTTAACGCCACACCAAATGACCTTAAAACAAGCGTATTTATAACTCTGCTTTAATTATAACAGACAGAATAAAAGACTGAAATCATGCTGCCTTCATATGAAAGTTGCAATACTAAACTGTAAATTTTCCACTTGTGAGGAAAGAAACAATGCATAAAAATACTTTAGACAGCAACCTTCCCTAGCCCTGGTGGCATGTAGTTGATGACGCGAGTAGTAGATAAAGGACAGTTCTACGGCCACAGGCTGAATTCCGCAATGAGCAATTGGGAGCAATGCTCAATTAACCAGGTCCACCTTCCTTCTTATCGCGGCAATCATTGTTCATGTTACTGTTCTGTCTAACATTTTGTTAGAAAACCGTATATGAATGTCTAATTATCTACAAAAACGGTTTCGTTTATAAAAACTTGACAATTTCATATTCATATTCGAGAGTTTAAACGCAGTGGGCTTACCAGTGAAGAAATTCTAACGAAAAATGGTATTATTATGGATGTTAACAGCTGGTTCGAATTTTGCAAGAAAATTTTCTCATTTAATTTGAGATATAAAAGTTCCTCATTTGTTTCTAATAACATGATATTAGTGTTAAATTTTAATAATTCTATTATGCGAATTAAAAATTTAAAAAATTATTCTCACATTGACTTAAACGAGTATCAGTTGCTGAAATTAAAAGAAAAAATACATGATTTGAATAAGGAACTTCTTCAGCATATATATGTAAACCATATACCAATCTTAATTAGACAGAAATGTATCATTGGTCATATATCTACAGAAAATGAACTCATGTTACAGTCTAAACTTATAACATGTATTGAGAATAATGTATTAACTATACTAAACCGCATTTTTGAATGTGATGGATGTATTTTTAATCACAAATCTCAAAGCCCTCATTCCTGTTGTATACTAAATAATCGACAAAAATTTGAAAAACTAGGAGAGATGTTATTAACACTTATAGATTTAGATTTTGTTATTTCCTCATTTTTAAACGGAGTGGATTGTGTTAGTGAAAACTTTTTATCAAACATTCATGTAGAAACAATTCAAAACGAATTGTTTAAAATAATAAAATAAAATGCATTGCTATCCTTTTTAATACGTGTGTGTTTATTTTTCTAAAGTGTATGTTTATTTTGTTATGTCTATTAGAACTTTTAATAGAGTGTTAGACTTAAATTTGCATATGTATATAACTAAAGAAATCAACAATTCTTTCGCAATTAAAAAATTAACACAAGTTTAAAATATTAAACTAATAATCTTAATACTATAATTTCTACTTTCTAATATATATATATATATATATATATATATGAAACTTAATTATATAAAAAAGTTTTCAATAATAATAATAAGTTTAGAAAATTAAAAAGTTTAAAAAACAAAAACTTGAAAAAAAAACTAAAAAAAAAATAAAGTTTTCAAAATTAAAAAATCTTTATAAAAAAAATAATAATTAAAAAAAAAATTAAAAAGTTTACAAAAGTTAAAAAAAAATATTAAAAAGTTTACAAAAGTTAAAAAAAAATTGAAAAAAAACTCAAAAAAAAATTAAGTTATCAAAATTTAAAAAAAAAAAAAAATTATAAAAACTTAATACATTAAGTTTTCAAAAGTGAGATTACCTATTCGTATATGTATACATGCATGTGACTTTCATTGTGTTTTAGTTTAATACTTCCTTTTATCCTATAAAAGTGTTAGATTAATATATACTTATAAAAATATTTGTAAGTTAAATTAAAAAAAAAGTAACTTATAAAAAAAAATGTTTACAAAATTAAAAAAACAAAATCTTTCTAAATAAAAAGTTTTCAAAATTAAAAAAAAACTTTTTAAATAAAAAATGTTTTCAAAATTTAAAAAAAAATTTGTAAATAAAAAAAAGTTTTCAAAAATTAAAAAAAAATGCATTGTAAATAAAAAAAATATATTAAAAAGTTTATAAAAATTTTTTTATAAAAAATATATTCAAAATTTAAAAAAAAAATTGTAAGTAAAAGAAAAAAAGTTTTCAAAATTAAAAAAAAAAATAATTTGTAAATAAAAAAAATATTAAAAAGTTTATAAAATTAAAAAGTTTAAAAAAAAAACTTTGTAAAAAGTTTTCAAAATTAAGTTATCAAAATTAAAAAAAAAACTTAATAAATTATGTTATCAAAAGTCAGTTCACCTAACTGTATATGTATCTGACTTTCATAATTAAAAAAGTTATCAAAAAGTTGAATTAGATTGATATATGATTGATTGTATACTTGTATTTGCAATCTAATTCAACTTTTTGATAACTTTTTTAATTATGAAAGTCAGATACATATACAGTTAGGTGAACTGACTTTTGATAACATAATTTATTAAGTTTTTTTTTTAATTTTGATAACTTAAGTTTGAAAACTTTTTACAAAGTTTTTTTTAAACTTTTTAATTTTATAAACTTTTTAATATTTTTTTTATTTACAAATTATTTTTTTTTAATTTAGAAAACTTTTTTTTTTCTTACAATTTTTTTTAATTTTGAAAATATTTTTTATAAAAAAAAGTTTTTTTTATAAACTTTTTAATATTTTTTTTTTATTTACAAAGTATTTTTTTTTAATTTTGAAAACTTTTTTTTAAATTTTGAAAACATTTTTTATTTAAAAAGTTTTTTTTTAATTTTGAAAACTTTTTATTTAGAAAGATTTTGTTTTTTTTAATTTTGTAAACATTTTTTTTTATAAGTTACTTTTTTTTTAATTTAACTTACAAATATTTTTATAAGTATATATTAATCTAACACATTTATAGGATAAAAGGAAGTATTAAACTAAAACATAATGAAAGTCACATGCATGTATACATATACGAATAGGTAAACTCACTTTTGAAAACTTAATGTATTAAGTTTTTATAATTTTTTTTTTAAATTTTGATAACTTAATTTTTTTTGAGTTTTTTTTCAAGTTTTTTTTAACTTTTGTAAACTTTTTAATTTTTTTTTAAATTATTATTTTTTTATAAAGATTTTTTAATTTTGAAAACTTTATTTTTTTTTTTAGTTTTTTTTTCAAGTTTTTGTTTTTTAAACTTTTTAATTTTCTAAACTTATTATTATTATTGAAAACTTTTTTATATAATTAAGTTTCATATATATATATATTTGAAAGTAGAAATTACAGTATTAAGATTATTAGTTTAATATTTTAAACTTGTGTTAATTTTTTAATTGCTAAAGAATTGTTGATTTCTTTAGTTATATACATATGCAAATTTAAGTCTAACACTCTATTAAAAGTTCTAAAAGACATAACAAAATAAACATACACTTTAGAAAAATAAACACACACGTATTAAAAAGGATAGCAATACATTTTATTTTATTATTTTAAACAATTCGTTTTGAATTGTTTCTACATGAATGTTTGATAAAAAGTTTTCACTAACACAATCCACTCCGTTTAAAAATGAGGAAATAACAAAATCTAAATCTATAAGTGTTAATAACATCTCTCCCAGTTTTTCAAATTTTTGTCGATTATTTAGTATACAACAGGAATGAGGGCTTTGAGATTTGTGATTAAAAATACATCCATCACATTCAAAAATGCGGTTTAGTATAGTTAATACATTATTCTCAATACATGTTATAAGTTTAGACTGTAACATGAGTTCATTTTCTGTAGATATATGACCAATGATACATTTCTGTCTAATTAAGATTGGTATATGGTTTACATATATATGCTGAAGAAGTTCCTTATTCAAATCATGTATTTTTTCTTTTAATTTCAGCAACTGATACTCGTTTAAGTCAATGTGAGAATAATTTTTTAAATTTTTAATTCGCATAATAGAATTATTAAAATTTAACACTAATATCATGTTATTAGAAACAAATGAGGAACTTTTATATCTCAAATTAAATGAAAAAATTTTCTTGCAAAATTCGAACCAGCTGTTAACATCCATAATAATACCATTTTTCGTTAGAATTTCTTCACTAGTAAGCCCACTGCGTTTAAACTCTCGAATATGAATATGAAATTGTCAAGTTTTTATAAACGAAACCGTTTTTGTAGATAATTAGACATTCATATACGGTTTTCTAACAAAATGTTAGACAGAACAGTAACATGAACAATGATTGCCGCGATAAGAAGGAAGGTGGACCTGGTTAATTGAGCATTGCTCCCAATTGCTCATTGCGGAATTCAGCCTGTGGCCGTAGAACTGTCCTTTATCTACTAAAGTTTTTATAAACGAAACCGTTTTTGTAGATAATTAGACATTCATATACGGTTTTCTAACAAAATGTTAGACAGAACAGTAACATGAACAATGATTGCCGCGATAAGAAGGAAGGTGGACCTGGTTAATTGAGCATTGTTCCCAATTGCTCATTGCGGAATTCAGCCTGTGGCCGTAGAACTGTCCTTTATCTACTACTGATATATTTTCACCTGTTGTAAATTTTTCAATTATAAAACTAACGTTTATTTTATTAGTTTCTATGTTAAATTGGTATCATATTCAATTGGATGTAAAATCAGCATATTTGTATGGTTCTTTAAAAGAAACTGTGTTTATGAAACAACCTCCGGGATTTGAAATGAAGGGTGCTGAAAATAAAGTTTGTTTGCTAAATAAATCGATTTATGGATTAAGGCAAAGTGGCCGCGAATGGAATTCTGAATTAGATAATATATTACATAATCTTGGATTTTATAAATTAAAATGGTGTAACTGTGTGTATAAACTGAATAGTAACGCAATTTTAGTTGTCTATGTAGATGATTTAGTTTTGTTTGCTAAAGATGAAAATGTATTGCAATCTGTAACTAATATGTTAAAAAATAGCTTGGAAATTACTGAAATAGAATTAACAAAGTATTTGCTAGGTGTTCACTTTGAACAGATTAAAGATTCATTATTCGTTCATCAAAGAACTTATATTGAGAGATTAGAATTAAAATATAAAGATTTACCTAAAAGTTATGTTAAATTATCTTTTAAAATTGGCTTTGTTTTACCAGATAAAGTTAACGAAAATGAAATTATCGAAAATGAATTAATGAAAAAATTTCCATACCGATCTTTAATCGGGTGTCTGTCATTTTTGTCAAATAGATCAAGACGCGATATTAGTTTTTCTGTAAATATAATGTCACAGTTTTGTAATGGGTATACATATAAACACTGGTTAATAGTAGTAGATATTATGAATTATGTTTTCGCTACTAAAAGTTTTAAAATAAATCTGTCTAATATAAAATCATTAAGTTTATGTGCATATTCAGATGCTAATTGGGGATGTCAACTTACTAAAAGACATTCAAGTAGTGGTTATATAATTTACTTCAGTAACGTACCGTTTGCTTGGAAATCATCGAAGCAAAAATGTATTGCACTCAGTTCTATGGAATCTGAGTTTATCTCATTAACTGAAAGTGTAAAGGAGCTAACTTGGTATTCAAGAGTTTTAAATTAACTTAATTTATACGATAGGATAAAACCAATTCAGTACTGTGATAATGAATCTGCCATTTATTTTTCTAAAAATAGCCAAGAGAATTTTAAAACGAAACACATTGACATAAGATGTCAATTTATTCGTCAGTTAATTAATGAAAATGTTTTTGAGTTAAAACGTGTAACTTCTAAAGATAATAAGGCAGACTTTCTGACAAAACCTCTTCTGTATGTAAAGTTTTAATGAGCTATTTAGGTCATTCCATGTCAAATCATCCAGCAATTTTACAAAATGTCACCCACCATCTCAGATTTTGACGAAACTTGGTACATGAAAACATACATGTATAAGATGCTACCACGTGAAATTTTAATTGAATCCAATTAAAATATTTCAAATTATAAGCATCTGAACATCCGACACTTTTCTTTTTCTATGGACATTTTTAAAGTGTTGATTTTCTGTATGGTTCTACAAAAAACTTCATAACTCTTTACCAAATATTTAAAATGGTTAAATTTTTTGGCGGAACTTTCTTTATATTATTTATTTCACAAAGTAATACCAATTTTTATTTTCTTTTTACAACAAATATATTTTTTTAATTTTTGAACTTTTGAATACCCATATAAAATTGACATTTCATATATGAATTTCACAAAAATATTTTTAGATGTGCTACCCATTTTATTTTGCTAGATATTTTTTTATGAGCTCTTTATTAGTCAATCTTTCCTCAATAAAAAAATTAAAGAGGTGTTTTTTGAAAAACTTGAGAAAAAAATTTTTTCTTCGACATTTTTTGAATGTCCATATAAAATTGACATTTCATGTATGAATTTCAAAAGAAAAAATATTTTTAGATGTACCACCCATTTTATTTTGTTAAATATTTTTTATGAGCTTTTTATTAGTCAATCTTTTCTCAAAAAAAAAAAAAATAATAATAATAATAATAATAAAGGTGTTTTATGAAAAACTTGAGAAAATATTCTTAGATTTTTTTTATATGCATGTATTTTGAAGACATATAAAAATAAATAATATAGAAATATATAATAATATAGAAATACATATCTAAAGAAATAATCTAGCATAAAGATGATCTGGAGACTGATGAACTTTATTAATATTCAATCAACTCGTAAATTCTGGATGCCCCTCCCCTTACATTCCAAAGATTCATGAGATACATATTTAGACAGATTTTTCAATATTCTGTCAAAATAAACATAAGTGCCATATTTTCCCAACTAATCCTAGATTTTAAATATTTATTTATTTTATTTATTTATTCTTTTTTTTGGGGGGGGGGGGGTAAGGGGGGTAGCATCTTGACAGTTTTTGTCAAAATAGTTTCAATTATTAATATATGATATTATAAGAGGATTGACTTTTAAAACTAACATCAAGTCTTTTAACTTCATAAACAGAAATAAAATTATTATAAATAAATTAAGCATTAGTAGCAGTTCAAGGTAAAAATAATGAAATTATTAAAAAAGCAAAAGAATAAAGATTTATTTTGATAAATTTTGTGTATAATTTAACAATATGTTACATAAAATTCTAGGTTATATACCCTGTAATACAATCATAAAAAATATATTTTTTTTTTCTTTGTTACTGATATAATATATACAGTCGAGCTTGGATAATTGGAACGCCTTTAATTCGAATTCGTGGATAATTCGAAGTTTTTTGTCAGTCCCTTGAAACTTGTATTCAGTTAATGCTTAAAAATCTTGGTTATTTCGAAGTCCAACTTGTTTAATTCGAAGTTTTTACCCTTTCAAAAATGACAAAATTTAGTTTCAATTCAGTTTATTTGAAAAGTGGCCGGGTGTTTTTCAGCAATTGTGAAAATTTCGAAGTCCAACTTCTTTAATTCGAAGTTTTTAACCTTTCAGAAATGACAAAATCTAGTTTTAATGCAATTATTTGAAAAGTTGTTCATCTAGTGGAATATCATCGTTATGTAGAAAGACAGTCTAACGTGTGTGAAGCTGTGTTTCGAGCTGTAGATATCCTTGAAGATTTTCTTAAAAAGTTCAAGTAAGCTCTTTAAAGCAATCTGAAATATCTCAATATTTTAAAAAGCTGTAGCTTTTTTATTCAAAATTAATAAACATATTTTCTTTTGCGATAATTTTTGATGTGATTGATTATTTTACAACATAAAAATATTTTTTTTTTTTGATAATTCGAAGCTTTGTAGTGGTCCCTTGTAATTCGAATTATCCAAGTTCGACTGTACATACAAAATTTACTTATATATATGAGACAGAAGATTTTCAAGTTTTAACCAATTTCAAATATAAGATTTATTTCTGTGCCAGATTTGCACTTTTTTATAATTGAATGGTTAGAGGTGTTTATGATAAATTGAAATGGAAATAGGAAATAGAAATTCAACATATTATTTCACTAGATATTGCTTTTTATAAATGCTCCACTTACGATTGATTGTTTCGGTAGATTCTTTTGAAAGAGCATATGGCCGTCCTGTTGCAGCAGTCAATTCAATGCTACATAATATATGGTTGAAGGGCACGTTGCAATAATCATTATTTGGCCAGCAAAATGAAATAGAAGGTCCGATGAGATGCATAAACTTTATATTTGCATCTTTTTCATCATAATCTATGCTCTGAATAATCTCAATATACCAGTGATTATTTATGTTTTTATTACTTTATTTTTATTTCATTTTGAAGACTATAGGTGAAACAAAATTGAAACTATAAATTTATACTTTCCACATTTTTTAAAAAGAAAATGCAAAGCTTAGATTGTTTCAATGAATATAGCTTTATAAATCAGTTTATACTGGTTGTTTTTCAGTTAGTATAATGGAAATTTTATTTGAATACATAGCGGAAGTTAATTTTCTGTAAAAGAAATAATATGAATTTTATACTTTAATTTATTTAAATAACATTAAAAAAAGTTTTTAGAAACAAAATTATAGTTTAATTATAATATTTGTTTATTATTATTACACGTATTTTTGAAGAATTTTGAACTTTAACAATACTTTAGATATATTCTGTAAAATTAACAAAAAAATTTTTTTCTCAAGAATTTCAAAAAACACCTTTCTAATTTTTTTATTATTAAATGGTTTCCTTTTAAACTATACATATAAAAAAAATCAGCCAAATCAAATGGGTAGCACATGTAAAAAAAAAAATGAATTACATATTTCCATATTTTTCTTAACTCCTTAGATAAAATATTTTTTTAAAACAATATTCGAGTTCTAAAAAGTTTTATAAACCATTCTTTTAATAAAATACATTATTAAGAATCTCTAAAAAAATATATATCTAATTTTATTAATAATATTTAGAAAAATGAGCATTTTTATCCAACATAACATGTTTGACGGAAGATCATTTTCTGCAAAAAGTTGAGTGAGAGGGGTATTTTTAAATGCTTGTAACTCATGAAAAACTTGTTATTTTAAACTGAAATTTGGTGTAACAGCATATCTTTAGACATTGTTTTTGTGTTTAAAATTTCATAGAAATCTGTGACGGTGGGTGACATGGTCTGGATGAAGTGACATGGAATGACCCATTTGTAATATTTTTGATTTTGATTATGAAAAGAAAGAGGAGGTATTTACGACCGATGGGACCGCATGTTGGAAATCTGGACAAAGTCTTGTCCACCCAAATTTGTCGTTTGGTTTGTTCGGAAGTTATATCGTTCCGAACCAGTTTTTATTTTTCCATTTCGGTCGTAAAGGCACTCTCTTTTAACTGTAACTGTATGCATATTTTTATTCCAGTTTTGATGTACTCAGTAAGTATATTTAGTGTGAAACAACTCCATGGAGTATGATGTGTAGTGATGGAGACAATGTAATGGAAGGACTATTGAGTTGGAGTTTAAACTTACTTCTTGATACAGCTATAATATGTCTATATAATTCCCAGCAAAAGCTGGAGGTGTGTGTATATATCTTTATTATTTAAGTTTTTAAAATTCAAGTTGAATTTAATAAATGAACTGTTATTTTGAAATGAACTGTTTCGTCGACTGTGATTTATACTTTAACGCCACACCAAATGACCTTAAAACAAGCGTATTTATAACTCTGCTTTAATTATAACAGAAAGAATAAAAGACTGAAATCATGCTGCCTTCATATGAAAGTTGCAATACTAAACTGTAAATTTTCCACTTGTGAGGAAAGAAACAATGCATAAAAATACTTTAGACAGCAACCTTCCCTAGCCCTGGTGGCATGTAGTTGATGACGCGAGTAGTAGATAAAGGACAGTTCTACGGCCACAGGCTGAATTCCGCAATGAGCAATTGGGAGCAATGCTCAATTAACCAGGTCCACCTTCCTTCTTATCGCGGCAATCATTGTTCATGTTACTGTTCTGTCTAACATTTTGTTAGAAAACCGTATATGAATGTCTAATTATCTACAAAAACGGTTTCGTTTATAAAAACTTGACAATTTCATATTCATATTCGAGAGTTTAAACGCAGTGGGCTTACTAGTGAAGAAATTCTAACGAAAAATGGTATTATTATGGATGTTAACAGCTGGTTCGAATTTTGCAAGAAAATTTTCTCATTTAATTTGAGATATAAAAGTTCCTCATTTGTTTCTAATAACATGATATTAGTGTTAAATTTTAATAATTCTATTATGCGAATTAAAAATTTAAAAAATTATTCTCACATTGACTTAAACGAGTATCAGTTGCTGAAATTAAAAGAAAAAATACATGATTTGAATAAGGAACTTCTTCAGCATATATATGTAAACCATATACCAATCTTAATTAGACAGAAATGTATCATTGGTCATATATCTACAGAAAATGAACTCATGTTACAGTCTAAACTTATAACATGTATTGAGAATAATGTATTAACTATACTAAACCGCATTTTTGAATGTGATGGATGTATTTTTAATCACAAATCTCAAAGCCCTCATTCCTGTTGTATACTAAATAATCGACAAAAATTTGAAAAACTAGGAGAGATGTTATTAACACTTATAGATTTAGATTTTGTTATTTCCTCATTTTTAAACGGAGTGGATTGTGTTAGTGAAAACTTTTTATCAAACATTCATGTAGAAACAATTCAAAACGAATTGTTTAAAATAATAAAATAAAATGCATTGCTATCCTTTTTAATACGTGTGTGTTTATTTTTCTAAAGTGTATGTTTATTTTGTTATGTCTATTAGAACTTTTAATAGAGTGTTAGACTTAAATTTGCATATGTATATAACTAAAGAAATCAACAATTCTTTCGCAATTAAAAAATTAACACAAGTTTAAAATATTAAACTAATAATCTTAATACTATAATTTCTACTTTCTAATATATATATATATATATATATATATATGAAACTTAATTATATAAAAAAGTTTTCAATAATAATAATAAGTTTAGAAAATTAAAAAGTTTAAAAAACAAAAACTTGAAAAAAAAACTAAAAAAAAATAAAGTTTTCAAAATTAAAAAATCTTTATAAAAAAAATAATAATTAAAAAAAAAATTAAAAAGTTTACAAAAGTTAAAAAAAAATATTAAAAAGTTTACAAAAGTTAAAAAAAAATTGAAAAAAAAACTCAAAAAAAATTAAGTTATCAAAATTTAAAAAAAGAAAAAAAAATTATAAAAACTTAATACATTAAGTTTTCAAAAGTGAGTTTACCTATTCGTATATGTATACATGCATGTGACTTTCATTATGTTTTAGTTTAATACTTCCTTTTATCCTATAAAAGTGTTAGATTAATATATACTTATAAAAATATTTGTAAGTTAAATTAAAAAAAAAGTAACTTATAAAAAAAGATGTTTACAAAGTAGTAGATAAAGGACAGTTCTACGGCCACAGGCTGAATTCCGCAATGAGCAATTGGGAGCAATGCTCAATTAACCAGGTCCACCTTCCTTCTTATCGCGGCAATCATTGTTCATGTTACTGTTCTGTCTAACATTTTGTTAGAAAACCGTATATGAATGTCTAATTATCTACAAAAACGGTTTCGTTTATAAAAACTTGACAATTTCATATTCATATTCGAGAGTTTAAACGCAGTGGGCTTACTAGTGAAGAAATTCTAACGAAAAATGGTATTATTATGGATGTTAACAGCTGGTTCGAATTTTGCAAGAAAATTTTCTCATTTAATTTGAGATATAAAAGTTCCTCATTTGTTTCTAATAACATGATATTAGTGTTAAATTTTAATAATTCTATTATGCGAATTAAAAATTTAAAAAATTATTCTCACATTGACTTAAACGAGTATCAGTTGCTGAAATTAAAAGAAAAAATACATGATTTGAATAAGGAACTTCTTCAGCATATATATGTAAACCATATACCAATCTTAATTAGACAGAAATGTATCATTGGTCATATATCTACAGAAAATGAACTCATGTTACAGTCTAAACTTATAACATGTATTGAGAATAATGTATTAACTATACTAAACCGCATTTTTGAATGTGATGGATGTATTTTTAATCACAAATCTCAAAGCCCTCATTCCTGTTGTATACTAAATAATCGACAAAAATTTGAAAAACTAGGAGAGATGTTATTAACACTTATAGATTTAGATTTTGTTATTTCCTCATTTTTAAACGGAGTGGATTGTATTAGTGAAAACTTTTTATCAAACATTCATGTAGAAACAATTCAAAACGAATTGTTTAAAATAATAAAATAAAATGCATTGCTATCCTTTTTAATACGTGTGTGTTTATTTTTCTAAAGTGTATGTTTATTTTGTTATGTCTATTAGAACTTTTAATAGAGTGTTAGACTTAAATTTGCATATGTATATAACTAAAGAAATCAACAATTCTTTCGCAATTAAAAAATTAACACAAGTTTAAAATATTAAACTAATAATCTTAATACTATAATTTCTACTTTCTAATATATATATATATATATATATATATATGAAACTTAATTATATAAAAAAGTTTTCAATAATAATAATAAGTTTAGAAAATTAAAAAGTTTAAAAAACAAAAACTTGAAAAAAAAAACTAAAAAAAAAATAAAGTTTTCAAAATTAAAAAATCTTTATAAAAAAAATAATAATTAAAAAAAAAATTAAAAAGTTTACAAAAGTTAAAAAAAAATATTAAAAAGTTTACAAAAGTTAAAAAAAAATTGAAAAAAAAACTCAAAAAAAATTAAGTTATCAAAATTTAAAAAAAGAAAAAAAAATTATAAAAACTTAATACATTAAGTTTTCAAAAGTGAGTTTACCTATTCGTATATGTATACATGCATGTGACTTTCATTATGTTTTAGTTTAATACTTCCTTTTATCCTATAAAAGTGTTAGATTAATATATACTTATAAAAATATTTGTAAGTTAAATTAAAAAAAAAGTAACTTATAAAAAAAGATGTTTACAAAATTAAAAAAACAAAATCTTTCTAAATAAAAAGTTTTCAAAATTAAAAAAAAAACTTTTTAAATAAAAAATGTTTTCAAAATTTAAAAAAAATTTGTAAATAAAAAAAAAGTTTTCAAAATTTAAAAAAAAATACATTGTAAATTAAAAAAAATATTAAAAAGTTTATAAAAAAACTTTTTTTATAAAAAATATATTCAAAATTAAAAAAAAATTGTAAGTAAAAGAAAAAAAGTTTTCAAAATTTAAAAAAATGATAATTTGTAAATAAAAAAAATATTAAAAAGTTTATAAAATTAAAAAGTTTAAAAAAAAACTTTGTAAAGTTTTCAAAATTAAGTTATCAAAATTAAAAAAAAAACTTAATAAATTATGTTATCAAAAGTCAGTTCACCTAACTGTATATGTATCTGACTTTCATAATTAAAAAAGTTATCAAAAAGTTGAATTAGATTGCAAATACAAGTATACAATCAATCATATATCAATCAGTCATAGCAATTAATCGATCAATCAATTAACCAATCAATGATATCAATCAATAAATCAAACCAATCAATCAATCATATTAATCAACCAAACAATAATATTAATCAGTCATATCAAACCAATCAATCATATTAATCAACCAAACAATAATATCAATTAATCATATCGATCAACCAATCATTCATATCAATCAATGATTCATATTAATCATATCAATCGATTAATCAAGATACTGAATACAAGTATTCATACAAATAAATCATATCAATTGCAGTTCAAGTATTACAAGTTAGTATAATAACATTATAAGAAAGTTTTGAATTAATACAATGATTAACTACCAACATTTTGTAACAGCACTTTTACAAAAGCAATGTATGAATAGATATTTTAGTTACAAAAAATATTTAACATGCTTTTGAAAGTTAACAAAATTATTTTCCAAAAATGTTAAAAACATTACAAGCTGCTAAAACCTACACTTTAACAAGAGTGAGTTGTCCTATATTTCCTTTCTATTTGCATGTCCTATATTTCCTTTCTATTTGCATTTGAGTATATGTATACGGATTCCTCCTTTTAATTATGCTCTGTAGTATACACTTAAAAAATATATATATATAAAACATTAAATTAAAATATTCTTTAGTTATTAAAAAGTTTAAGAAATTAGCAATTTTTTTAATATTATTAGATAACAAAAATTATTTTGTAATTTATTAAAAGTGAATTTACCTATCTCAATATATGCGTTTAATGAGATAAATCTTCTTGATGTGAAAATCCTACCCACATTTTATTCTATAGTTATATGCATCGAAACGAAAAAAAATAAATAAATAAACAATCTATTATTAAATTCTTCAATTTAAAATTTTAATACATACATACTTAAACATTTATATAAAAAATAATGAACTTACCATGTTTGAACTCAGAAAAGAGATGATGAGCTTATCACGTGGTAGATTGTGACGTAATCAATTAGATATCACGTGCCTTCCTCGTGCCTTTTGATTGTCTTATCTACAATCAGATTGTATTATCAATCACGTGATCTAACTGACATGAGTCTATACCAAGACACTAGCCATTTTTACTTCAGTCATCGAATATGTAGGTCGTATATATATTTTTTTTTAAAGTCTTTTATTTTGTGGAATCTTCAGCAACATGATATCAGATATTTGCAAATAAAATCCTATTAAAATCTTTCTCCCAATTGTGAACAAAGATTAATTTTCATATTGTTTAAGTATAATCATTGATTATTTAACTGGATAATAATATTTTTAGAAGTAACTTAAATTTCTTATAAAAACGGAAGTATTTATTGCATCATTCATAGAATTCAAGTTTGAATATTAACCAAGTTTTTTTTAAACTTTTATAATTTATACTAGTATTTAGTATATACTAGTACTTAGTAAAAACTAGTATATATTCTAGTATAAAGAGTTTATAAAAATTTAAAAAACTTGGATAATATTCAAACTTGAATTCTATGAATGATGCAATAAATACTTCCGTTTTTATAAGAAATTTAAGTTACTTCTAAAAATATTATTATCCAGTTAAATAATCAATGATTATACTTAAACAATATGAAAATTAATCTTTGTTCACAATTGGGAGAAAGATTTTAATAGGATTTTATTTGCAAATATCTGATATCATGTTGCTGAAGATTCCACAAAATAAAAGACTTTAAAAAAAAATATATACGACCTACATATTCGATGACTGAAGTAAAAATGGCTAGTGTCTTGGTATAGACTCATGTCAGTTAGATCACGTGATTGATAATACAATCTGATTGTAGATAAGACAATCAAAAGGCACGAGGAAGGCATGTGATATCTAATTGATTACGTCACAATCTACCACGTGATAAGCTCATCATCTCTTTTCTGAGTTCAAACATGGTAAGTTCATTATTTTTTATATAAATGTTTAAGTATGTATGTATTAAAATTTTAAATTGAGGAATTTAATAATAGATTGTTTATTTATTTATTTTTTTTCGTTTCGATGCATATAACTATAGAATAAAATGTGGGTAGGATGTTCACATCAAGAAGATTTATCTCATTAAACGCATACATTGAGATAGGTAAATTCACTTTTAATAAATTACAAAATAATTTTTGTTATCTAATAATATTAAAAAAATTGCTAATTTCTTAAACTTTTTAATAACTAAAGAATATTTTAATTTAATGTTTTATATATATTTTTTTAAGTGTATACTACAGAACATAATTAAAAGGAGGAATCCGTATACATATACTCAAATGCAAATAGAAAGGAAATATAGGACATGCAAATAGAAAGGAAATATAGGACAACTCACTCTTGTTAAAGTGTAGGTTTTAGCAGCTTGTAATGTTTTTAACATTTTTGGAAAATAATTTTGTTAACTTTCAAAAGCATTTTAAATATTTTTTGTAACTAAAATATCTATTCATACATTGCTTTTGTAAAAGTGCTGTTACAAAATGTTGGTAGTTAATCATTGTATTAATTCAAAACTTTCTTATAATGTTATTATACTAAC
The DNA here is from genome assembly GCA_963932465.1 of Maratus speciosus. Taxonomy (NCBI): domain Eukaryota; kingdom Metazoa; phylum Arthropoda; class Arachnida; order Araneae; family Salticidae; genus Maratus; species Maratus speciosus. The sequence goes on from OZ010787.1 coordinate 7,865,490, forward strand.
TTGTAATACTTGAACTGCAATTGATATGATTTATTTGTATGAATACTTGTATTCAGTATCTTGATTAATCGATTGATATGATTAATATGAATCATTGATTGATATGAATGATTGGTTGATTGATATGATTAATTGATATTATTGTTTGGTTGATTAATATGATTGATTGGTTTGATTTATTGATCGATATGACTGATTGATATTATTGTTTGGTTGATTAATATGATTGATTGGTTTGATTTATTGATCGATATGACTGATTGATATTATTGTTTGGTTGATTAATATGATTGATTGATTGGTTTGATTTATTGATTGATATCATTGATTGGTTAATTGATTGATCGATTAATTGCTATGACTGATTGATATATGATTGATTGTATACTTGTATTTGCAATCTAATTCAACTTTTTGATAACTTTTTTAATTATGAAAGTCAGATACATATACAGTTAGGTGAACTGACTTTTGATAACATAATTTATTAAGTTTTTTTTTTTAATTTTGATAACTTAATTTTGAAAACTTTTTACAAAGTTTTTTTTTTAAACTTTTTAATTTTATAAACTTTTTAATATTTTTTTTATTTACAAATTATTTTTTTTTTATTTTGAAAACTTTTTTTTTTACTTACAATTTTTTTTTGAAAATATTTTTTATAAAAAAAGTTTTTTTTATAAACTTTTTAATATTTTTTTTTATTTACAAAGTATTTTTTTTAAATTTTGAAAACTTTTTTTTTATTTAGAAATTTTTTTTTAAATTTTGAAAACATTTTTTATTTAAAAAGTTTTTTTTTTAATTTTGAAAACTTTTTATTTAGAAAGATTTTGTTTTTTTAATTATGTAAACATTTTTTTTATAAGTTACTTTTTTTTAAATTTAACTTACAAATATTTTTATAAGTATATATTAATCTAACACTTTTATATGATAAAAGGAAGTATTAAACTAAAACATAATGAAAGTCACATGCATGTATACATATATACGAATAGGTAAACTCACTTTTGAAAACTTAATGTATTAAGTTTTTATAATTTTTTTTTCTTTTTTTAAATTTTGATAACTTAATTTTTTTTTGAGTTTTTTTTCAAGTTTTTTTTTAACTTTTGTAAACTTTTTAATATTTTTTTTTTAACTTTTGTAAACTTTTTAATTTTTTTTTAATTATTATTTTTTTATAAAGATTTTTTAATTTTGAAAACTTTATTTTTTTTTTTTGAGTTTCTTTTTTCAAGTTTTTGTTTTTTAAACTTTTTAATTTTCTAAACTTATTATTATTATTGAAAACTTTTTTATATAATTAAGTTTCATATATATATATATTTGAAAGTAGAAATTACAGTATTAAGATTATTAGTTTAATATTTTAAACTTGTGTTAATTTTTTAATTGCTAAAGAATTGTTGATTTCTTTAGTTATATACATATGCAAATTTAAGTCTAACACTCTATTAAAAGTTCTAAAAGACATAACAAAATAAACATACACTTTAGAAAAATAAACACACACGTATTAAAAAGGATAGCAATACATTTTATTTTATTATTTTAAACAATTCGTTTTGAATTGTTTCTACATGAATGTTTGATAAAAAGTTTTCACTAACACAATCCACTCCGTTTAAAAATGAGGAAATAACAAAATCTAAATCTATAAGTGTTAATAACATCTCTCCCAGTTTTTCAAATTTTTGTCGATTATTTAGTATACAACAGGAATGAGGGCTTTGAGATTTGTGATTAAAAATACATCCATCACATTCAAAAATGTGGTTTAGTATAGTTAATACATTATTCTCAATACATGTTATAAGTTTAGACTGTAACATGAGTTCATTTTCTGTAGATATATGACCAATGATACATTTCTGTCTAATTAAGATTGGTATATGGTTTACATATATATGCTGAAGAAGTTCCTTATTCAAATCATGTATTTTTTCTTTTAATTTCAGCAACTGATACTCGTTTAAGTCAATGTGAGAATAATTTTTTAAATTTTTAATTCGCATAATAGAATTATTAAAATTTAACACTAATATCATGTTATTAGAAACAAATGAGGAACTTTTATATCTCAAATTAAATGAAAAAATTTTCTTGCAAAATTCGAACCAGCTGTTAACATCCATAATAATACCATTTTTCGTTAGAATTTCTTCACTAGTAAGCCCACTGCGTTTAAACTCTCGAATATGAATATGAAATTGTCAAGTTTTTATAAACGAAACCGTTTTTGTAGATAATTAGACATTCATATACGGTTTTCTAACAAAATGTTAGACAGAACAGTAACATGAACAATGATTGCCGCGATAAGAAGGAAGGTGGACCTGGTTAATTGAGCATTGCTCCCAATTGCTCATTGCGGAATTCAGCCTGTGGCCGTAGAACTGTCCTTTATCTACTACTGACGCGTATTGTATTATCCAAAAGTGAGAACATTCCAATGGCAATAGTACTCGTTTTCATCGCTACCAAGCACAGGAAGAGGGAATGAATAGTAATCTATCTAAACAATTGAGCAACGTTCCAGAAATAAAATTATATTTTGAAACTTTTACCGTAATACTGAATTTATTTTCAATTACCATCAATACAGAGGGAATTGTCAAAAGTTTACATACTTAAAAAACCCCAAACGCAAGAAATCGTAACATTTGCCTTACAATATTAGTACTTTTACATTATTAGAGTGACGAACAATGAGACAAAAAGGTTTAATATGATTGGATTGTTTTGCACAATTGCCTGAATTTAGGTCCAGTTGATAGTAATTGCATGCGAATGTTTGGTTCTGCATTTAAAAGATTTCTGCAATTTTTTTTTATTGCTACGTTAGTAGAAAATCTTGCATCACAGATATATGTCGTTGAGAAAGGCAGCAAAACTAATTTTGCTTTCTTAGACAAAGTTTTAAATTCATCTGACAAATAAAATGAAAAATCTGATAGGTTTTGGTTTTAAAGAAAGATCTTTAACACTACATCTACCAGAAATTTTACTCAAGTTTTATAAAAAAAAAAAATATTTCAGACCAGAATTTTTATTTAAAACTATTTGACTTTCATTTAACTCAGTCAAACTTTAACCACTAATTCCAGAATGTTGTTGTTGTCGTAACTAATCCCAGTGATAAAATAGGACAAAAAAATGAAATTAGTGGTAGACGTATAGATAACTGCCTATTTCGTCCTTGTGAAGTAGGCGTCTATTTCCAGGACTTTCATTTGTTTTAACAAGCGGTGTGTTGGTTTATTTTTAAGTACACATTATGTTACACTTCTTATTGAACAAATCAGGCGTTTTATATTTCAAATCAGAATGGTTTTCTTCGAAATGATGACGCAGATGAGCATGAAAGTGGAGTTAATGGTTAAAACTTCATCTCATATCACACTGAGAGTAGTTGAGAAATTCAAATTGTTAAATTTTCGTTCAGAATGAAATTTTTCGCTTTCTTACATTAAATCTACATTTTGTTTCTTTATTTATCACATTTTGTGAGAGGAAAACGTAAAATTAGAGCAGTAGTAGAAATTAATGTTTGCACCGGGAAGTAACTTATTAAAAACGTTCAAATTATTTATATATAGGTGGATACAATTTATACATATCTCTGCTCTAAAGAATAACCTCTTGTTCTCAGGGAAAAGGAAGCTTTCACACTTTTCTGGGAATTTTCGTTCACGTTAAGCGTCAAAATCTCCCATGGGAACATCGATAATTGTTCATATTAAGTGAAATTTCACGTTAAACGTGTTCATCTTAAAAGAGAAAAAACACTAGAATCCGTATTCATTTTGACAAGGACAGTGGGAGCTGTTCATGTTAAAAGTAATTCACGTCAAGCGTGTTCGCATTAACGAGGTTCGACTGTAATTTAATATCAGGAATACAGAGGGAAGAACGGAAAGCCCGTGAATAATTACGTCATTTTGATACAGTAATAGTAACTATTTCCATATTAGTGAATGAGAACTTACGTTTACATTATTTTTTCACTGTTTAAAGTAGTGTGCCACTAGATGACAGTGGTGACATACCAGATATAAAATTTGATTGAATGAGACATTTTGGACAAAAAGAAATTGCAAACACCTTGGCAAGCCTCCATTATCGCCAAGTTAACGTTTGTTAGCTTGTCTCACCGCGACCAATGACATACAAGGCCAGTTCATGACTTTTAAAACGTCACACGGAGTGGATCACATTTACAGGGCGATTGGCACAAAGTCGCGCTTGTATGTCATTGGTCGCAGTCTCACTCGTATAATCGATCTCGTATAGGCGAGTATCGGGAAGTTCTGGAATGTAGGTTTGACATAGTTTGGCCAAAACCATCTGTCTGACCACACACTCTGTGCATATGGCGCCACTCATATATAGGCATCCTAGTGACAGCATTCCGCTGTTCTATGTTTAAGCGCTCGGTAAACTAGCATAGCTTACAATGGGAGGTTCCGAGGTCGGTGACACAGAATGCGGTGAACTTTTGTAAATCATTAGAATATAGTTAGTATATGAATGTATGAAAGCCATAAAGCGCAATACCCAGGGGGTCTAGAGCAAACAAGTCTCAAAGTTTACGTTACATTTTATAATCGGATAAATTTTTTCCTTGGCAAGCGGCTCAGTAGCATGGTTGGCAGCATGCTGAATTTGAGATTTTTCTTTGTGAGTTCGAACCGAGTGAGACTTATTTTTCGCAACAAAAAATTTTATCAATTATTTTCGAACCGTATCTGAAAAATTATGTAAAACAATTCAAATTTACGAAAAATATAAATTAAATATAGGGGGATCTTGGGATACCTGACCCAAGGCCTTTTTCTCAGAATTGGGAAAGTTTTGTAAGCTGGAAGTGGCAACACTTTCTTTCTTTCAGTTAGCTGACCACATGTTGAAAATAATAACTGAATCATTCCATAAGTTTTTAAACTATCCGACAAAATACATTTTCATGCTCCAAAAGTAATTTTTTTGTTCAGTAAACTCTGGTGTTATAACTTTTTCTGTTTAAAGGTAAGACTTTTTTAATTGGTCATTTGTTTTGTACATGTTTTTAGCTACAGTAACATATATAATAATATTAATCTTCTCATTAGCAAATGGCTGCATTTTAGGGTTATGTAGTAAATGTGCAACTAGGGATACTTGACCCAAGTCACCTAGGGATACTTGACCCAAGATTGAAATTAGTACTATTCAAATACATTTAGCATGTTTTATTTATGAATTAAAAATATTATAATATTAAATATAATAAACATATAAGTATTATAAGTAAATAATATAAATATTATAAGTAAATGACTGAGCTCTTGTCAAATATTGCGGGAAACGGATTATAAGAAAAGATTTGTTGGAAAGGTTCTTGAAATCAATTCTGACAGGCTTGCTATTCAGTTTACAAGAAGAATGGATGGTACGCGATTTAAATGGCTTGAAATGAATGATATATCATAAGTTGATCCTGACCAAATAGAAGCTATTCTTCATCCACCTGAATTTTCGACACAAATGATACAAGTTTTGTGTTTAAATATGACTTTACATTTGGAGTTGAATAAATTGTTATTTTCTTATTCTCAGGGGTGGGGAATTTTTAAAAAATCTTACCAGCCAAGGATTTATTTTACCCGCCAGCAAAATGCAATTACATTGCTATAATAAAATTTACATGATTGCAAAAATAGTTGATTACTATTGCTACTAATACATTTATCACATATATATTTTTTCACCCTGTAAAATCAAAAAATATACACAAGAGAGAAAAGTTTAATAATCAATACAACTTAGTACCGAGTTTACATCGGGGCGATTCCACAGTCACGTGTGGGACATTTAGATGAAATTTTCAGCTGTATTTTTCTATTTACCAATTTTTTGAGGCTGAATTTTTTAAATGTGCAATTGCGTGATGAAAGTACGCAACTTACTTAATTATTAGAAAGTAATCAATTTCTCAAAAAAAAATTTTATTATTAAGATTTTTAATTAAATCTATCTGTCACGTGCGGGACATGCAAAAGGACACAACTTTTCACTTTTCCTCCTTGTAACTAAAAAATCTGTGAACTTTTTACAACACTGTCAACGTAGTATTTTTTTATCATAACTTCATGATTGCTATCATCTGTTTTTATATAGTTTAGGGGAAAAAAATTAAACATAAACCAATAACAATTTTTTAGACAAATGTCACGTGTGGGACACCAGTGTCACGTGCGGGACATCGTGTGATTTTCTTAGACATTTTATCAAATTCAATTGTTAAATATTGAGTTATACAATGTTCACTCTCTTTTAACTATTAAATTATTCAATCATGTACTGATTACATGTCAGATAAATGATAAATAGGCATTTTTTCCATATTTAGTATTTTTATTACTAACATATGTAAGTAGTATAGATACAAACATACATAAGTAAAGGTACACCTTTTAAAGTTAAACTAAAGCAATAGAGTAACACAAATAATATAATTAAAGTCTTGTAGTTGTAACGTTTTTGTTTTGGCCAGCTTTTAAAAGTCTAAAAACTTGTAATAGCCTCGACTATTGACAACAACTGGTGCTGAGATACATTTTATGATTTCCTCTCGTTTGTATGGAATTGCGTCAGGAGATTTGGGCCACCTAAAATAGCCTTTGATCTTTGATTCTTCCATGACATTGACAGTAATTTGATCAATACCATCTATTTTGGTTATTTCACCAGGATATAGGGTGCCTTCATAATTTACGGCAACCCACTTTCCACATTCAAGATTTTCTGCAGGAGGAACTATATTTCCAAATTTGATGATATCTGTTGAAAGGGAATGGGTCCGACAGCTAATGATATCACCCTCTTTCATCTCAATCATATGAAAGCCTGATATACCAGGGATTGAAATTACACAATCCCAAGGATTTTTCTGTGTTATTATCTCTTGTATGCGTTGTTCTCCGATATAGAAAATTTTTGTACTAGGCACAAGTTGGCTTGCAAGATCTGCAAAATTCTTTGCTGACTGAACAATGTGCTTCTCACCCTGGCTCATCATCTTTTGGCGCACAAGTCTCTTTACATTCCCTCCGACCCCATCAACGACACCTTTACCATGGGCAGTAGCAAAATATTTCCATGAAAATTGTAATTCAGGGTACTTTTTAGACAAGTAACATAGAACTTTTGTCATAAACTTATTTTTAAATTCAGAAGCAGGTCCATCGCTCCAGATGACTTCTTTCTTTGTTTTTATGTCACCATTTTCAGATGAACGAAAAATTTCTTCATAAAGAAACTCTATGAAAACAAATATGGTGTCTTTATCTTTATGTGATGTATCAGAACATATGAGGTATGTTTGGCATTTTCCTCTTTGAAATACTGCTGCTGTAAATAAGAGTACACTTGATCTTGACCATAGTGCACTTTGCACTTCATTTTGGTATTCACATCCAAAAGACATGGCAAAATCTATCTGTAAAATTCGAGTAGATTCTTCTTTTTTGTCTTTTTCAAAATCTGAATGTTGTATTCTTTTCAGATTAACGTGAGACATCATTTTAGGCAAATCCTGAATCAACATTTCAAAAAGTTCTCCCACTTCACATTCTTTAGTTACAAGTTCAAGTCTGTTGTCCCTCTTTTCCCACATCTTCCATATTACAAGATTTTCTGGGTTGTTAGGAGTTGGTAGTAACTTACCATCGCAACAACTACTGCAATTATTTTGCCAGCATTCTGAATTAAGAGTAATATCACATAGGATGTTTTTCCAAAATTCATTTGAATATTCGTAGTGTAAGGCTTTAAGTTTATAAAATATATTTTCATGTATTATGCACTTGCACTGTTCTGTTGGGGTACTTTTAAGTAAAAGAACATTCTTTGGTCTAAGGGAACAGAACTTTGAAAATCCAATTTCAAAGTCTGGATTTTCCTCTTTAAAAATAAAAAAAGCTTCCTTTAAAAACATAGTCAGATAATGTTTTTGTAGGACTGACTTTTTTCCTTCCTGCCACACAGTCATGCTATCTTTCATACCTGGACAAGTATAAACTATATCTGAACGCAAGTAAAAATCAACTACTTTGGAAAAATCTTTACGATCTGATATGTTTCTGTTCATTTCATCAACTAATGGAAGACCTACACGCTTAGCCAATCCACTCACAACTGCCTGTTGTTTGCGAGGGGATTTTGGAAGTGACTTAACCGTCCTCCAAATTGCCTTGCCAAGGGACTGAGGACGCAAATATGGGGAATAAGTAGCACACGGGCCAGTTGAAGAGCTAGGACTGCACGTAGGTGTAGTGTCTTTTGTGTTTTTCTTATTTTTTTTCTTTTCCCTTTGAAGTTTTTTTCTTTCTCGTTCATACCTTCTAAGATCTTCTAGCTCTTTGTCAGACATGTGCTGCTTCTTATATTTTCTTAGCTCTGATATGCGTCTATTTTCTTCCTTTTGATAGTCTGGATTTTCCTTCTTTAACTTTTCTCTCATTTTCTTCATTCTGGTTGCGCTGGAAGTATGGCTTACTTTGTCAGACATTTTTTCTTACTGAAACAAAATAGAAAATCTACAGCTTAATTTTATAAAATATGTAAGTGAGTTTTATTATAAAACATAATTAGTGAACATGTGATGAAGCCAAATGACAAAAAAAGATTACATTACATCCTCCTGCATAATACATAATGTGGGGTTTATTTACTATCAAACCTTTCTAAGCCTAATCATTAGTCTGCTATTTTAAAAGTTACAATACAGAAATTTAATTGTAAACATATTTATTAAAAATGATGATTTATGTTTATTTTCTTTTTAATGATAAAAATTCATGAGTTTTAGGTGGTTAAATGGTTATTCTACACCTGATGTCCCACACGTGACGTCACGTGTGGGACATAATAAAATGGGCTATAGGAACTTCTAAAATAGCAAAAATTATTTTTTTTAATTGAAAATAGTTTATTTACGTATAGGTAACTTATAATCTTGCATAGCTACAAGCTAAATTGCTTGGTTCAATAATAAATATTAAAAAAACACTAAATGGTGTCACGTGTGGGACAATAATTTTTAATAACTTTAGTATATTTAATTTAGCAGTTTATATTGAGAATTAAATATTGAAAGAATATGTTTAATAGATGAGATACTTACATTTCACACTGCAATAGCAATAAAGTCTTCAACTGTAACAGTAAAATAATATGAAGCTTTCAAAAATGACAACTTTTCAACCACATGCGAGCAAGTTGATGGTGGCCATATTGGATTCAGTGTTGCCACTCATATGGTGACAAATTCTGAAAAATACTCATGGATACTAGAAATTTAGACTCTTAAGAAAATATATTAGAAGTTTTGAGAGAAAAATTAAATTTCTTTTTTTTTCATGAAATGTCCTGTTTTTCATGGAATGCCCCATCGCAGTAATTTGGAAAGTTATAAAATATGGCTAACTAGCAAAAAAAAAAAATGTTTTTGGCATGGATTTTTAAAAGACTGCTTACAAATTCACTCGCCATGTCAGAAAATGTACTCGCCAGTGGCGAGTAAAATGATGTATTTCCCCACACCCTTGCTTATTCTGGAACTTGTTTAGGCACAGAATGAACTTTCAGACTGCTAATATTTTAAACTTTCTGCAATAAAAATTATAATTGGGTATATTAATGTTAGCCCTATGTACTAAAAATTAAAAGTATTAATTTTATTTGACAAAAATAAAAAAATTATTAACCTTGATATTAATTTTTTTCTTATGTAAAAGTGTTTTGTTTATTATTTTTAATCATACTCCCAAATCTATGACTTGGTCAAGCATCCCTAATGGGTGGGTCAAGTATCCCTATACATTGGGATACTTGACCCAAATTGAAAGTTTTGAATATTCATATTTTTCTACCTTTTATAATTAATACTTCGGAATAATAATAATAAATATTGTGTAATAATTCATTAAGTATATATAGACTGCATTTACACACCCATAAGTAACGTAAAAAAATAATTAACAATCCAAAACTAACAATTGGGTCAAGTATCCCTAGTTTCCCCTACAAGCATATAAATACATTTTTAACTATGAAATTTTGCATGTTTTAACATTTAATGAAAAGTAAAAAAAGTAGTCAATTTATATTTCTATAGATTAGAAATTTTTGCTATTATTTAAAATTATTTACAGATAATTTAAAAATAATCTACTATTTGTAACGATAAATAAATTAAAATACGTGAATAAATATATTATTTTAGTTTTTTTATTATGCAAATACTTTGAATATTTGATTATTATTTTTTTTTGTCTTTGATATTTAGCAATTTAATAGGTAATTGGTACTTTTATAGACCACAAAATTTATTTACTATTATTTACACAAATAAGCTATTTTTCACAATGAAATAAATTAAAATACTTGATATAAAATTGTAACATGCTTCTTTATTATTAATTAAATTATAATTTTTTTTTCATGAAAATATTTTAAAATGTATCTTTTTATAATAGCTAGATTTTTAACATTTCAATTTCTTAAAAGTTGGATTTTTATGTTTATATTTAGAATAACTGTTAAAGATATAGAATTGCTAAAAATAGTTATTACGTAGACAATACTAAAAAACCTAGTCGGATGTGTCAATCCCAAAACTTTCTTTTATCTCATACATGTTAATACTTTGAATTTCGCTAGCACAGTGCCAAAATTGAATGGAAATATATGCCCATCATGAGGATTCTAAAGAAATGAAATTCCGTGTATTAGTTCTTCAGATTTGACTATCACTAAAATCGTGTAAATCATACAAAATGCAGCATAGCAGCGCCACCTATTGATGGTTTACACCAAAACCCTAATCAGTAACAATTTGTCATCGTCTATCTGAATCTGAAGTTTGATGAAAATCCATACGTTAGTTTTTAACATAGAGGTTATTGCAAAAACAGTGAAAAATCCAGCATAGGAGCGCCACCTATTGGGCGATTGACAAGAAAACCTAATCAACAACAACTTGTGTCGACGTCTAACCGAATCTGAAGTTACATGAAAATTCGTACATTAGTTCTTGAGATAGGGCTATTGCGGAGATCGCGAAAAACGCAGCATACCAGAGCCACTTGTAGGGCGATTTATACCAAAACATAATCAGCACCAATATTTATCAAGGTATACCTGAATCTGGAGTTTGAGGGAAAATCGTGCATTAGTTCTTGAGATAGAGCTATTGCGGAAATCGTAAAATATGCAGCATAGCAGCGCCACCTGTTGGGCGATTTACACCAAAACGTAATCAGCAATCGCCAATTCATATCAAGGGATAACTTAATCTGAAGTTTTAGGAAAATCCGTGCATTAGTTCTTGAGATAGAACTATTGCAGAAATCGTGAAAAATTCAGCATAGCAGCGCCACCTGTTGAGCTATATACACCAAAACCTAATGAGCACCAGTTTGTATCAAAGTCTAACTGCATGTAAAGTTTTGGAAAATTTCGTGCATTAGTTCTTGAGATAGAGGGCCCAAAATTTTTTTGTCCCAGACAGAGTGACAGACAGACATTTTCTAAAAACCATCAAATCGTGTTCAGGACCTTCTAAAACGTATAAATCCATCGAAAACCGGAAGTCGAAATTTTTCATGAATCCAATACTTTCTTCTTGTAAAGAAAGAAGAAAGTAAAAATGAAAAAAAAAATCATATTAAGAATTTAAAAGAATATTTTTAAAAAAAATCAAATATTCGAAATATTTTTATAATGAAACAAAATTAAAGTAATATATTTATTCACGTATTGTATTTCTCGTTATAAACAATAGATTATTCATTGAAATAACCGTAAATAATTTTAATAACAGCAAAAGTTTCTGGTCAATAGAAATATAAATTGACTACTTTTTTCTTTTACTTTTCATTAAATATTAAAACATGCAAAATTTCATAGTTAAAAATGTACTTATATGCTACAAAATATATGTTTAATTTATATTTTTCGTAAATTTAATTGTCATACATATTTTTTCAATTACGATTTGAAAATAATTGACAAACATTTTTGTTGCGAAAAATAAGTCTCACTGGGGTTCAAACTCACAAAGAAAAATCTCAAATCCAGCATGCTGACAAACATGATGCTGAGCGGCTTGCCAAGGAAGAAATTTATCAGATTACAAATTGTAACGTAAACCTTGAAACTTGTTTTCCCAAGACCCCCTGTGTATTGAGCTTTATGACTTTCATATATTTATATACTAACAAAACTCTAATGATACACAAACGTTCACCGCATTCTGTGTCACCGACCCCGGAATCTCCCCTTGTTAGTGTGCCTAGATATGAGAGTGGCACATACGGGATAGAAAATTTTATTGGTTTGAGATAATTTTGGAGAAAACTGAATCGCGAAGGTGTCTTGGCAAGCTTGCCATTGTCGCCAAGTTAATGTTTGTTTAGTTGTCTCAACAGAGATTTTAAGAAGCATGCCAACATCGCCAAGCTAGTGTTTGTTTACAACCAGGGGCGCGCCGACCCAGTGTGCAAAGTGTGCACCGCACACAGGCGCCAGAATAGTAAAGGCGCCAAATATTTTAGTCGAAGCTGAAAATTTTGAAATTTTTTTATCTAATTTAAATTTATTAAAGCGGTATTTAAATCGAAAGTGCGTCATTTCTGATATATTTCTGAGTTCATTTTTACTTATAAGATATAGGAAATTATCAGCGGCGTAGCTCTAGAGGTAGGGGGAGGGGAGAGTCTCATACCGAAAGGCGCCACGGTATCGAAAGGTAACGGTCGAAAGGCGCTTTGTTGTCGAAAGGTCACGGTCGTAAGGTGCCACGGAAGGCTTAAGGGCGCCGTCAAGCGCCTAACATAAATTAAAAAAAGCTAGAAGCATAAAAAATTCGGAAGGGCGACCGCGAATGTCCCTTTTGACATCCCTGCTCTAGATCAGGCCTAGGCCTGTCCAGCTTTTCAGAAAGCAGGGGTACACTACAGCTGGTAGCAAACATGGAAGGCTCCATTATTCAAATAATTGAAAATGTATAACAATTCTATCTTACTGTAGTATTGGTAGAGATACACATACTGACGATATAAAAACAAGTAGATATTATATTGCAGATTAGTACAGCAACATAAGCCTCCAGGTTATGTACGGTATCCATGTAAAAGTAAATTGCCGAAAAAAGCACAAATCAATCATAGCAATCGGCTACATTATAACAAAAACAATAAATAAATAAGACAGGTTGCAACTCAAAATGCAATGCATGTAAAAAAAGAAATGAAAAACTCCATTAGATTCCAAACAAATTTAACAGTCACGCCTATCACTGTATGCAACGCATAAAAAAAAAACTAGCGCATGAGCATGTAAGAAAGTTTCATGTCATTTGCAGTCGGGAAACATGTTTTTGAGAACATTCTCAAAATGAATTACGTATTATTGAAATTTTAATTGTATATTTTATAGATTTGCTTCGAACAAAGAATAATCGATCAAGAGCGAGTTTCACTCGCGTACAGAGAGTTCATACAATAAATTTGTTAATTACTAACTGCAATCTTTCAAAATATACTCGTTAAACGAATAATAAGACTTTGCAAATAACTTGGAATTATTTTATCAAATATTTTTCAATAATTGCCTTCAATAATTGAATTCAATTGAAATGAAAAACGCTGTCTATTTATCATTGTGATTCATCTTACCTAAAACAAAGACCTTGTACAAAGTTTAATCTTGTCATTGTGCCAAGTGCTCTTCGAAAGGAGGTCGCAAAGTTGCATGGCCACTATGGTCTGTGCCAAGATAGTTTTTTTCTAATATCTGGGCTAATTATCGACAATTCTTTTGGAAAATCATTATCGAGAGTTTTTGGATGATTTCGCGTCAATAGGTACATCGAACTTCTCTCAACTCACCTGCTGAGCGCCCGCCAAATAAAGTTTATGTATAACGGAAAACTGCGATTTTCTGAAAAACTGCATGACCTAGGATAATTGCTATAGTTTTCCTGCAAGATTTAAATAAATTCCAACTACTACTAATTTTTTCGTAATTTTATTTTCAGTAGTTTAAAAAATAGGAGGTGGGGGGACATAATTTTGCCATACATTTTCGACGAATTTCTGAAAATATAATAGTATCTAAGAGTAAAACAAATATATTTTTGAGTTCTGTGTTGAGAACTTTTTCGAACGATACCCCTCCCCTAGAGTCCTGCGCGGGTCGGGTTTTACCCGACCCGAACCCGCAAATTCCATTTTAAGTCAACCCGCAACCCGACCCGAACCCGCAATATTACAACCCGCAACCCGACCCGAACCCGCAATATAAGGAAAGCAAATCATGTTTAATACCATTATGAAAAATAATCTACAATCGTATCTCTAATAGAGGTCTGCTCCGGTGCGGGCCGCGGCGGGGCGGCAAAATTTCAAACTGGCCAGGCCGCTTTATTAAGACAGATTTTTCAACGGGACGGGCCGGCAAAAAAATTTAACGGCCGTGCTAGGCCGGGCCGATAACTACAATTAAGCCGGTCTACCGGCCCGATATAAATATTTAGACGAAACAGATAAAATTATAAATGGGCCGTGCCGGGCTAGGACCGAACTTTTAAGTTTTACACGGGACGGAGCGGGCGGGCTTGGAAATTCCGGCCTATACAGACCTCTAATTCTCTAATACCATTTTTATGTTTTATGCAGAAGAATGAACAAATTTATATTCTTTAATATTCAACTATAGTAAAACCTCTGATCCGACCCGATGCAGGACTCTAAATGGTATAAAACAAAAAATCTAATCTTTAAATATGCTTTAAAATTAGTTGCGGTTTCAAAAGTTCCGCTTATAACGATACATCTTGTTTTACACAAGTGGCCATCTGCCTTTAGTTTATCAGCAGTTATTATTTTGAAAAATTTCCCGTCTAACATAGTGCATCGCGTATCACCACAATTAAATTATTCACTTGATACATTAGACAGGAAAGACCATTTAGCGTTTTGCTGCGTATTGTATTTTTAAACCAGGATAAAAATATAATGCAGTTTGTTATTTCGAAGACTGGTGTGAAAGGATGACTAAAGGCAAAACAGTCAGGCACACATTTTGCTTTTGTGAAACTTTGATCTGCGGTTTACATAGGTTTTAACGGGAAAAAATATTTTCCACATTCTTTTAAAAAAGCGGGTCAACCTGAACCCGACGCGCAAGAGTAAAAAAGCCAACCCGAACCCGAAACAATGGAAGCCAACCGGTTCGGGTCGGGTTCGGGTAAAAGCGGGTAACCCGACCCGATGCAGGACTCTACCCTCTCCTCTTTGGTGATTTTTAAATGAACCTTAAATTTGTATGATTTTATATCTTTAACTCGATTTTGTCTGAAATACGAAAACCCGCTCACTGTGTTAAAATGGGGGTGGGGGGAAGCTGCTAATTGTTCAGATTTGTTATGTAAATTTTTTTTATGATTTTTCGGAAAATTGTATGTGGTAGTAATGAACAAATTAAAATTTTAAAATGACCTCTACTTACTGATGAAAAAATGAGTTAAGGGGAGAGGAGTGAGTGCTTAGTAAAATACAGGCCAAAAGCTTTAAAACGATATGTTACATGAAAAAGTCCATTTTACCGCCCCCCTCCCCACGGGGAAATGCTTTCTAATAATCTGGGATCAAACATAGACTTCACGAATCGAAGGCCCGTGAAGAGTTTCACCTTCGGTGAAGCCTTCAAATGAGCTGCCCAAATCTTGCTGCAGCATAATTAGGAGCTGGGGGGCGGTCTGAGTGAGGGGGCTAGAAAGATTCATAATATGAAAGAGTGGTTTAAGGGTTTTCCGATGATATATTACATGAGGGTTTAACAGGCGTGCTGCGTACGCACTGTAAAATCTCGCAAAAATACAAATCTCGAATCTTTTAGTTCCACATTAGTTCTCTGTCAGAAATCCGCATCTAAAACGGTAGAAAATGGTACGGTTTTAAATATTTGATCATCCCCCGCCCCAATTTTTTATCCCCCCCTCCCCCCCCCTTAAATTTGATACCACCTACTTTTTAAAATCTTTATTATGTGTTATAAACTATCTGGAAGTCCCAAATAGATCGGTTCGTCAGGGGTTTTTTTAATTTTAACAAATTCGCGTTTCAACAAAGCATTTCTTTTCCTTTTTAAAAATCGATTTTTTTTATAAAGCAAAAACTTGCGGATCGATTTTTATAAAATTTAGATATTATTAAACAGCGTTTAAAGATAGGGCTAGATGCATAACTTTAAAATATCTAAATGATGTATTTTAATAAAATTGACGACGTTCCAAAGAATCATATTAAAAAAATCATTTGTGGTTTCGAAAGATGGGCTTTATACTGAGAGTTTGAAAGGAATCATACAATTAATGAAATAATAATTAATATCTAATGTTGTAATTGAGCGACCGTGAAGAAATTTGCATATTTGAAAGCAGCGAAAAATTCTGTATCTGGATGAATAAAAATTAAATCTATAAATTTATATTTTGAAAATTTTATATTCGTCCGAAAATGTCCACTATTGAAAGACGTCGATTGTCTGCAATGAACACCTGGCGTCCATGGAAGAGATTTCGAACCTTTCTTTCGAAGGAAGTAAAAAGATTTTTTACAAATCGATTTTTCGTGGATTTTTTTACTTCCTCAAACCGTACCGGAATAATTTTTAGAAGTTCTGAAAGGTTTTTTTTTTTTTTTTTGCGTCTGGCTGTGCAATTTTCGAGTTGTCAGGACCAGTAGAATTTAAGATACAGTCCTTTTTAAAAAGGCCCAGTACATTTATTGCCCTAGCAGTTATGTAATTCTATTAAACCTCTCCCTATCTTCGAGTTTTTGAAGAAGTTCTCTGCTGTTTGAAAAATATCTATGCTCTTTTTGAATTATGAATACTTTTCATTCGTTTAATTTGGACTTTTTAATTAATTTTTCAACTATTAGAGATTTAAAATTCTGAAACTTAGGTGCACGGTGCATCAGGTGATGCTATCGACTATCCTCACAAAAAGTTTGAGCCTCGTATGTGCCTTATATTTTGCTAGCCATCGCACACAGACCGGGCGAAACTTTAGCCAGCATCAGGGTTCTATGTTTTCTAATATAAAATCAAATGTTCCGGAACTGGAACCTTTTCGAATGCACCCCTAATTATGATCTACGAGTGGTAATTGCTTAAGATGCATCTTAATTGATGTTACATTACTTTAAAAGAAATAAAAGTACTATAACGTGCTAATAAAGGTATTATATTTGCTAATATAAAATCAAATGTTCCGGGACTGGAACATTTTCGAATGCACTCCTAATTATGATCAACGTGTGGTAATTGTTTAAGGCGCACCTTAATTGATGTTACATTACTTTAAAGAAATAAAGTACTATAGCGCGCGTTACAAACATCATAATTTGAGAAAATGATTTTCTACTTTTATGTGTATTTACTGTATTACGAGCACCCCATTCTTTGTGTCATAGTCGTACCATTGATTAATTCAACACAGCTATATTTCCAAATTAAAGTTTATTTGAACTGTTTTAAGTATAAATATAAATAAAGATCAGATCTTAAAAATTTCGGGAGTGGTGGAGGTAAAAGAAGCTGATTTACTTAGGAGGTATGTCATTGTGGGGAGAGAGAGCAAACAGCTGAAGCAGCCACCTTTTAGGGATGTCCGTTATTTGCATAGCTGACAACATTCCTTAGTTTTTAATTCAAACAACAATATTTTTAATCAGAAATTTAATTCAATAAATGAAATAAAAAATAACCCTGTGGAAACAAGACACATTTCATTAAATGCATTTTCTGGTTCCAAATTAGTTTATTTGATTTGAAGAAAAACCCCGGAAGGTTGGCTTGGCAGCTATGCATTTATACTCTTTGGAAAAAAAATTGATTTTTTTTTTTTTTTTTTTTTGGGGGGGGGGGGTTAGGAAAATGGGGCGCCAATTGAAGTTCTGCACACAGGCACCGGATACTGCTGGCGCGCCCCTGTTTACAACTATTATCTTTCATTGAACTGCATGCAGTGCTCTCGTCCTTTAATCGATCATTCACTATATTAGTGATCATTTACGGTCTGCAGTCAGTTAATTATTATTTTTTTTTTTATTTAAAGCCATTCTTCCCGTTAAACAAATGACTTGTAAATTTTTTATTCGTATTTGCGTAAACCTTGTTAAAACAGATTACACTAAAAACATAGCACTTTGGCCGATAGAGTCAACATTTTATTGTACAATGTTTAGCTTAATTTAATATAATTTAGGATTATTTACTGGCTGGCTGATTGATTTTTGTTTGAAGATTATTAAAAAGTATTATACACGATGAGAAATAGAGTTTTATTTAGTGAATTGTAACTTAAAATAGGCACATACATGTTACATCATTAGATCTTCCTTCGCGATATTTCCCTGTTTTATATTAAATTACCACCATATTCAATAATTCCTTATTCTTAAATAATATCTATGTTAATTATGTTAAATTCCCCTTAAATTAATATTTAGCTTGCCAAAATTACTTAAATATAAAGCTTATAGCTATTCTTACATTATATCATGATTTCCGATCATTTCTGTGAATTCGAAAGTTTTTTAAGAGCCATTTTCTTTTTATTCCGAGAATTTCTTTTTCGCGCGTTGGGTTGCTTTTTACTATAAAATACGTCTGCTTCGATTCGTCAGGACTCTTTGCTTCATCTCTCCCATTGGTCGTGACGTAGAATGTAGGCGTATCCCTTATTCAAGGGCGGCACCAGAGGGGGGACCGGGGGGCATATGCCCCCCCGTCGGGGTCAAATTTAATCGTCGTCGGGGAAATTTTTTTGACTTGAGTGTAGAGTTCTGCATCGGGTCGGGTAACCCGATTTTTCCTGCACACGACCCGAGTCTTGTGAAGTCGGGTGCAGGTTAGTTTTTTAAAGAAGATCTTAGGTTAGTTTGTAGAAAACCTGACCCACGGATAAGTCTGCCGCTGATTTTTAAAGAGTTTAATCTAAATTAATTTTTTTTTTCCTTAGTCCGCGACCAGAAAATTTAAGAATTTAACCACATGTCGGTTAAAGTCTGTCGTCACAACGGCCGGATATTACCGAAAAACTTATACATTTTGTCTATAACTCATGCGCACTCCTGTTCAATGTTTATTTGATTGACCGCAAACTTAGACGCCTAAAAGAAATACCATTTCAAGAAGAGACAGGACGTGGAAATTCATCTGCTCACTTTGATCTTCTTATTAAAAAATTAAAAAGCGTAGGGTAAGTATTTTTTTTTTCTTTTATAAATGAATGAGTAAATGAAAAGAGAGTTTTGTATAATTATTTAAGCTAACTTAGTATCAAACTAAAAATTCCTTCTTTGTTCATTAATTTCAATATACAGTAGAATCTCAATTTATAATAATATATGGATATTAATCTCTATTTAATATATAGAAGAGAAATGGAAGGTGTCAGAGTCCAGCATCGGGTCGGGTTACCCGCTTTTAAGCAAATCCGACCCGACCCGGGGTCGGCGCTATATTTTTCCGTTAATGTTCGGGTCGGTTGGTTGTGTTTATGACGGCCAATTATCTGCACGAGGGATATAGGCCCAGGGGGGGAGTGCCCTTCGTGGGGGGTCTTTCTAAGGGAACCTAACCCGTATTAACGCTTGGAAATCCAAGGTTCGAAGAAAACCACGAAAACTCCGAACGATTAGGCCGACGGGCGCGATTGGGATCGAACCCAGCACCTCCCGTCTACCAGCTTCGAGAGCAGAACCTCTCAGCCACTGGTGGGGCATGTTCGGGTCGGATCGTGTTGACTTTAAGTTTTTTTGTTGCGGTTCGGGTCGGGTTGGGTTTTATTGTTTCGGGTTCGGGTTGACCCGATTTTTTAAAAAGAATGTGGAAAATATTTTTTCACGTTAAAAGCCTTTATAAACCGCAGATCAAAGTTTCACAAAAGCAAAATGTGAGCCTATCTGTTTTGTCTTTAGTCATCCTTTCACCAGTCTTTGAAATAACAAACTGCAACTGCATTATATTTTTATCGTATTTTAAAAATACAATGCGCAGCAAAACGCTAAATAATCCTTCCTGTCTAATGTATCAAAGGAATAAATGAATAATGAATGTGATGATACACGATGCACTATATTAGACGGCAAAATTTTCAAAATAATAACTGCTGATAAAGTAAAGGAAATTAGATGGTCGGTTGTGTAAAACAAGATGTATCATTATGTGGAGCTTTTGAAACCGCAACTAATTTTAAGGTATATTTAAAGATTAGATTTTTAGTTTTATACCGTTTAGAGTCCTGCATCGGGTCGGGTTACCCGCACCCGGTTCTAGACTTTTTTTTATCGTGAGTCCCGGTTTTTTGGCCCGAGACCGGCCCGGACCGTTTATAATTTTATCGGCTTCGTCTAAATATTTATATCGGAGCTGTGGACCCGCTTAATTGTAGTTATCGGCCCGGCCTGGCAGGGCCGTTCAATTTTTATGCCGGCCCGTTTATTTTGTGTATCAGCCCGGCTCTTTGAAAAACTGTCCTCATTCTTCGGCCTGGCCCGTTTGAAATTTTGCCGCACCGGCGCGGCCAGTTGACCGGGCTGATGCAAACCTCTATTAAAGATACAATTGTTTGATTATTTTTCATAATGGTATTAAAACATGATAAGCTTTCCTTACATTGCCGGTTCGGGTCGGGTGCGGATTAAAATATTGCGGGTTGAAATACCTCGGGCTGGGGTCGGGTTTCGGGTTGCCGGAAATTATTTTTGCAGGTTCGGGTCGGGTTGGGGTTACCGAAAATTATTTTTGCGGGTTCGGGTCGGGTTGCGGGTTGACGGTTTGCCTGTGCTTTTTATGTTTGACGAAATGTTTTCTTGAGAGAGTGTACGCAATAAATACGTAGTGTAGTTTTTCGAAAACGACTGAAATGCAAAATAACGAAAAAAAAATAAATAAAACGCGGTATTTATAAAGTGAGCATTATTGTCATAAAATTACTGTTAATTATTTTAAAAACTCTAGTTCGACTAATTAATTTCACACCATTTCTCTATGGATAAAGTACAATTCACATACATTCAATACGAAGAAAGGAAACTATTTAATACAGCAAACTGTTAAAATGGAACGATAAAGAATCGGGAGAACTTTCCAATTTAGACAGGTTTTGATCTTAGAAAGTACATTATTCCGTTATAATTGCATAGTACTGTTTTAGCGACATCGCGAAAATTTTCAATTTAAAGCATTATTCCATTACACTGGTTCCGTTTTAACAGGTTTTATTGTAGTGTTTAGGATGTCCCGATTTTCAAGCGCTTCTCCCCCTTATTTACTCTCCCTGTCCCGCTTTTTTGCGATACTAGACCTGACAACACTACTTACGAGCCAAGTTCAAGTTAGCCAGTGTTGTAATCATAAAAAAAAGCAGAGAGTATACGGTATAGGCAGAGGGTATACGCTGACATCATGAACGTTCATAGCTAGGGTATACGCTAATGCTTTATTTGAGAAACAGAGGGAATACGGAGCTTCTTAAAAAAATCCGCTTAAAAAAAACCGCTTTAAATGTTTATTTTCTACATAAAAGACAGAATTCATATTAGAGATATGATTGCAGACTATTTTTTCATAACTGTATTACGTTATATATCTTTTTTGTGTCGAGTCGGGTTCGGGCGGGCTGAAGTGTTTCCGTTTAGGGTCAATAGAAAATTTGTTGTCGGAATTTATGTCAACGGAAATTTTTTGGTAGGTTTCGGATTAACTTTATGTTGAATATTTGGGTCCGGTATAACACAACCTGCGCAGGAATCTATTTCAGATGAAAAACTACACGTATTTGAATACACTATATGGCCAAAGGTGACCGGTCACTTGCGATTTTTGACGTTTTGTTAAATATCTAGAAAAATACATGAAGAATTAACCTGAAATTGCAGGTGTGTAAACAATATAGTATATAGGTCATATATTTCCGCGAAGATTTTTCCCCGAAACCCCATAAGGGACCGTCAAAAAATTGAAAAAGAACGAATATCTTTTGGATAACCCTGTAAAAAATAATGTAGCAAAAGCGTTTAAACTCGAGATTATTAATAAGTGACTTATTGTAATACACTGTGTTCATTTTTATGAGGATAGCATGTATACTCGTAGAGAAATTAAGGTTTTTATAAAAACAGTCCCAAATTTCGCCAAGTTTTTTGCTTATAATTTGCAGAGTTCTTAATATAAAAAAAAGTTCTTTTCAGAAAATATGACGAACAACATTGTACACAATACCCCGCAATCAGAATGAAAAAATAATAAAAATTGGATGGAAAATGAGCAGGTTTACTAAAAAATGTTTTACTATGCATGCACGAAATCAATCAAAATATGATGTGCATAATATGTTAGCTAAATGTATAGAGCAACTTTTGTAAAAGTCTCAAAAACATAGTTTGAAAAGTCTGATAATAATCGTTTATAGAATAAGCTCAAAATCCGTTGTTCCCAAAATGAAGCAAAAACATAAGGGGTTGTATCCATATATCCATTGATTAGTGGCAATTTAGCATACACAATATTGCACGTAATACTGTATTTGGATACAATCCCTCATCATTTTGCTTCATTTTGGGAACAACGGATTTTGAGCTTATTCTATAAACGATTATTATCAGACTTTTCAAACTATGTTTTTGAGACTTTTACAAAAATTGCTCTATACATTTAAAGCTAACACATTATGCACATTATATTTTCATTGCATTCGCGCATGCGTAGTGAAACATTTTTTAGTAAACCTGTTCATTTTTCATCCAATTTTTATTATTTTTTCATTCTGATTGCGGGGTATTGTGTACAATGTTCTTTGTCATATTTTCTGAAAAGAACTTTTTTTATATTAAGAACTCTGCAAATTATAAGCAAAAAACTTGGGGAAATTTGGGACTGTTTTTATAAAAACCTTAATTTCTCTACGAGTATACATGCTATCCTCATAAAAATGAACACAGTATATTAGAATAAGCCACTTATTAATAATCTTGAGTTTAAACGCTTTTGCTCCATTAGTTTTTACAGGGTTATCCAAAAGATTTTCGTTCTTTTTCAATTTTTTGACGGTCCCCTATGTGGTTTCGGGAAAAAATATTCGCGGAAATATATGACCTATATTATACTGTTTACACACCTGCAATTTCAAGTTAATTCCTTATGTATTTTTCTAGATATTTAACAAAACGTCAAAAATCGCAAGTGACCGGTCACCTTTGGCCATACAGTATATGAATGACTTCTTACATGTTTATTTTTCTACATAAAAGGTAACATTAATATTGGAGATATTATTACAGACTATTTTTCTATAATTGCATTATATTTTTGATCAATTTTCTCTGATTCCGGGTTTCAGGTTGGGTTTGGAATTATTTTGGGTTCGATCGGGTTGCGAGTGGACGGAATATTTTTGATTGGGTTCGGTTCGGGTTGCAGATTGGTTTTAAATAAAATTTGTAGGATTGCAAATTTTATTTGTTACCCGGGACGGACCCTAGTTAGGTGTAACATTTAACTGCTAGTTTTCACGATGATACTTTCATTAAAAAATTTAAATATTTATAAATTAATTTTTGATCACTTCATGCGTTTTCGATATAGATTTGTTTGCTGATTTTTTTTTCAGTTACGCCCGCCATTAAAATACATGGTCAACCCGGCCTGAACACGAACCGCGTTTCGAAAAAAATTGGTTACCGCCTTACCTGATGTGGGACTCTTTGTTTCTAGACTGCATTTTCTTAAGGGGCGGGTGGTCCGCAGTGGTTCGACTCATAACCGGAGAACTGTTCCATACTTTATCGCTCACACACTGCTGTGTATGTGCCATATATGTGCAAGTAAAATCTGTAATATTGAATGATCTCTTATTGGGACATTGCTGGGTGGAAGATGAAGAAGAGTACGAAGCAGAGTTTTTCCTTTTGGGTAATACTCGAAAGTGTGGAAACTTTCTCTTGCGGATTCGTCCGCCTATAAAGATTAGGTGACTAGTGAGGTGCTTTAAAAATAACTTTAAAAGCTTTTTTTCACTTTATTTATCTACAATATTCTTTGACAGGCTTCGAAATTCATATTTCGAATAAAAATCTTTTGTCCCTCTGGAATTCATCTTTAATTTAAATCGCACTGTGAGTGTTAGAGATCTGCGTGTTTCAGGATATGCCAAAACGGGAAAATTTTATGTTTTTCTCGTGATTAACCAACGTATTCCATCTGTTATTTAAAAAACGGAAAAAAAGAAATGTTTTATTGTTCATTTACTCCACTAATAGAGGAGAAAAGTTACCACGACATTACCGTGCGGAAAAAAATTCCTAAGTCCAGTGAATACAGCCCGAATCTACAGAAAAAATTTAAGACCCGGATATGACGCGCGAGAATGAAGTTCAGGCCCGGACCAACTTTTTAAAAGCTAAAATTTAGCCCGAGCTCGTACCGAGTTTTCAATTAAAATTAAGCCTGGCCCGAGTTTAATGAAATAAAATTTTACCGATCTCGGGCTTAGGGACCAGTGTTGAATTCAGGGGATGGCCCGGGGAGTGGACATTCCCCCTCAGAACAATGAGATCCCCTCCCGGAAGATTTGAGATTTTGTGTTTTTAATGGTCAAAAAAGTGCACCCCCCCCCCGGAACGCTATAATGTCCCCCCCGGAGCTACAGAAATCCCCCACGGAGAAAAGTGCCTAAATTTAACACTGTTCGGGACAGGCCCGGGCTCGTGGAGACCTCTAATATATATTATGAATTCGGCCCCCCTGTCGGGGATACTGTGCCCCCCCGTCGGGCAAGTTCTGGCGCCGACCCTGCCCTTATTCCTGCTTTGGTTCAGAGCGCGCGCTACGTCATGATTTTGTATTTCTCCGCCTGTCACAAAAAGCAGCTACACGCGATTTTTCCGACAGATTTTGGTCGAGTTTGCTTTTGTAAACAGTTGCCTGGCTGTGCGTCCGATTCATGATGAATTCGAAAGATTGCCCTAATGATTACCCCCAAGGATGTATTCTAATGCTTTTCTAAATTTCGTGTGGACTACTCATTTAATGATGATTAAATAAAGTTATGGAACTCTAACGCCTTTTCTTGTATTCGTAAAAATACCCACTGGAATCATTTATTGCCTTGCCAGCCACGATACCACTGTACAAATCATAATTATTATGTTTCGACTTGACGACTGTTTGTACGGATATAATTCTACTTCAACATGGGTACAGTGTATCGCCTATCACTTCTAGTTGCACATCGCATCTCACCATTCATTCATCATTCAGTTCAATTTATTACACTATCTCCAATCTCCACCGCTCCTTCTACTTTCATCGACGCATATTTTAATACTACTTGCCAATACTTCCATCAACGACCACTTTTATAAGCTCTACTGCCTTTGCCTGTCATCAAATAGTATATAGGTGAAAACTGGGAAATTGAGTTAGTAGCCAGTGGCCGGTAGACTCAGTTTCATTAGTGGCCACTTTTTAAAGTTAGTGGCCACTATAATGTTTCAAACTTTCTTGACGTCTACATGAGCTATAATCGCTGTATATAGACATATTTTTCTATAAATCAGAGTTTTACCAGCCAACTATTCATGATAAGAATAGGGAAGCAGTCAAAATTCAAGAAAATTACTTTAAAACCACTGAATCTGTTACATTCATTTTTTAGAATATATTTTTAGATTATTTTTATATGTTCATAAACACTATTATCAATTTAAATTACTATTACTTTCTTTTATATAGAAAAATAATTAAATCAAAATTCCAACAGTTAGGTGTACACAATAAAAAAAAATAATCAAATAAAGCACAATAAAATGTTATTTGGATTTTATTTAACAAGTAAATGTGTTATTAACATACTACACACATTACATACAGTTGAAATCGAAGCTGATGAGTGTATTCCGCAGGATTAAACAGTATCTCTTGAAGAAAAATAATCTAACTGGTGAGCATGTGGCCGGAGTCGAAATATTGAAAATACTGCAATGTCCTTAAAATCCACTTGCATTCGGTGAAAAAAAAAAGGAATAAATTATTTGAAATGCATGTGGAATCAAAGCTGATGAATATATTTTGCAGAATAAAACTGTATTTCTTGAAAAAATAATCAAACTGAACAGCAATGGCGAAAAGCTGAAATATTGAAAATACAGCTAAATCGTTGTAATCTGCTTGCATCCGGTAAGAAAGAGAATTAACCAGTTTGCTAATTAGATGTAACCAAAGTAGAGATGCATATTTCTATGAAAAAAGCTATATTTCACTTGGCGATCGATAAGATTTTTTATCGCCACTTGGTGAGTGGCGACTAGGGTGGCGATCGATGGCCGATTTTTTAATCGCCACTTTTACAACTTTAATCGCCACGTGGCGAGTGGCGACCGCCAGTTTACACCTATAAAATAGTACCACGTATAACCAAATTATCGTTATGCTAACCAACAGGATTCATCTACTTATTTACTGACCCACTACACTTCATCGTATAACAAATTATCGCTATATACATCTCGAATTATAGACTGATTAATTAAATTCTTAGGCCGAAAAAAGAAGTGCATTCATTCACAATACAAATGCTGAATATCCACTCATTAAGCATACAACAAATTGCAAATATTTTACAGTATTAAACACGAAGTTTTACCACGAATTTTTTCCATAGAACGGGCCAAATCAGCAACAGCACTTCATTTGACATTTTATTAACATATATCTGACCTGTGTGCTTGTCGTCAAGCGCCCGCTTATAAGTCATCGTCAATATATACGGGGACGAGATAGCACACACAAAGAAATACAGCCGGGAGCTTCACAAAGAGTGTGCAACGGAGCCAGCAGGATTCGAACCCGCACCCACCTACACAACAATAGGAAGTTTTAACACTATTCATTAAATTATTTTTTGGCAGCGTATATCTTTTACTTTCAAAACCACATGTACAACATGATGAAAACACAAATCAACATAAACTAAGGCTGGGATTACGGTGCCTCGCTACAATGCTAAAAATATTGTAAAAAATTACCTCTGTTTTTAAAGGCTATCTATTTTCTGACCAATGAGAACACTCCATAGGTGTTAATGCAGCGTTCTCATTGGTCAGAAAATAGATAGCCTTTAAAAACAGAGGTAATTTTTCACAATATTTTTAACAGTGTATCTTAAATCTTACGCTCGATAGTACGATAGGCGTTCCTGCAGTCGATCGTAACTTGGTATTACGGTGCCTCAGCATAAGTCCTCGTGCTTCGGCGTAAGTCCCCCTGCAGACAGCCAATCAGAGGTCGCAGTTACATTTGTTGTGGTTGCACGCGTATCCACTTTCGCTTAATCTTACAACTGCTTCCAAGTTTTCGTAAGATCGCGAGGCACTGTAATGCCGTTTACGTTTTGTTTATATCGTAAGTCTCTAAGCTGATCTTAAGTGAGGCACCGTAATCCCAGCCCATAGATTAACATCCAAGATCGGACATTCCCATAGAGCATAATGGTAATGCGATTGCGATCGTAGCGCCTTTAGTGACAATGGGGAAGAAACTCCCCATCCTTGTAGTATGCTTATTATTGAGTATCTACCTTATTGTGATCTTTCTTTTTTTAATGTTGCATGTTTAGGTTTTCGATAGAATCTTACACCGATACATGAACATAGAATAGACATTCTATTTTATATATCTAATATCTATTCTATGTTCATGCATGGATATATGGTTTTTTTTGTTTGTTTTTTTACATGATCAGTGAACGGTTTTAAGTGCAACGAATACTAGGTAAAAATTTCGTCTTGAATGCTATATATCAAAAGCAATGGTGTAACATATACGAAATGTTGAACTCTACAAGTCCCAGAAAATTTCAGAATTATTCCCCTTTGGCAGGAAAATTTTTATAGCCCGTGTTTTATAAATTTATGAAGTTTAACGTATTAAACAATCGTTACAATAATCTTTTAAAATTTATGCATTTTCACTTCCTTACAGATAAAATAAAAATATTGTTTTTAATGTAAATAACGTACAATCAATTCAATAATGTTTATAATATTAACATATAAGAAATAATACTAATAATATTACAGATAGGAAAAAATTCCTTTCGACAAATTTTTAGAATTGTATAAATCTAAAAGTTAAAAATAAATAAAGGTACTGACATTACACTCAATAAAATTTTATTCGATATGAATAAATTGACAATACCTGAAATTGATTTTTTTACAATTTAATCTTATAAACTTACATATTTGCATTCTTAACAGAATTTTCTGGCGGCTTTCTTTTATATTATTAGTCTAATTATCATTTTGCAAGTTAAAAATGAACAATACAAGTATGGTAAAAAAAAAGAGCAGCTAAATAAATAAAGCAAGCATGAATAGAATATCGTCTGACACCTGTTTCGTTTTAGGAACGAATAGATATTCAAACCATAGAGGATAAAAATATTTCTCCAACATAGGTAAATTTCGGAGGTTTGTTAGTTCTTCCCCCTTGCCGATAGTGACGCTAGTACTGTTGCTTTTACAGATTTTGCCGTAAATGTCCCATCTTGGTCCTTAATCTATGTCCCAGCCTAACTTTCATATTCACCATGAAATGATTACAGCTTTTTTACATGTGTATTCCTCTAGGCGAATACCGCCAATTTTTGCACACCCAACAAAATATTTGGTTTCTATAGTTTTGACAGTTACCACTCATCAGTGAGTACTGCCAAGGCTGCCGTAGTTTGGACAAACACGCCTGTCAAAGCTTATGTCACCTGTCTCATATCTAGGCACTCTAGCATAGTGCCTCTATACGAGAGTGGCAACATACGATGATCAGACAGCATTTAGACAGACGAGTTTGTCCAAACAATGGCACATCGACATTCCAGAACTTCGCGATACTCCCCTAGACGAGTTTGATTATATGTACGAGACAAGTGAACAAGCATTAGATTTGTGATAACGGCAATTCGCTTTTTATCAGAATCGTCTCAAAAATCAAATTTTATATCCTGTATGTCGCAAACCTCATATAGAGATACCTTATAGCATATCTTGACTATAATCGCAGGCTCGCCAAGCTTTTGTCTAAAATCCAATAAATTTTATTTCGACCAACCAAATGTTACTGCCCGATTGTCACTATTCTCTCTTAAAAGCACTCAACTAATAAGATATCTTTCATAATCTACTTTTATGCTGCTTATTTGTAGCTGAATAAAAAATGGTGTTGGAGGGAATAAAAAGGATAAAGAAGGAAAATGGACTTTCTATAACTTTCATCTTAGAACGAAAATTAAAGTATAAAACAGTGCAAATATAGACGACTTGCATTGACGTCACGTTGCTATTAGCAACGACTGATACTCTAATCTGGTATTGCATCTGGAGCCCACACGGAACGTCAGAACTCCCCGTTTGCTGTTAAAACCACATGTAGTCTTTCTGTTTAATTTAGATTTTTATTATTATAGGGCTAATAAGTCTAATAATTCAGATGGAGAGCACCATATTCGTCTTATATTTGGGTGCCATATGAAGCGATGTCAGATTCTTCTGAACGAAACTAACGAGAAAGACAGGCTAACGCGGTTCATTCCACATATCTTTTTTTACAAACCGCTGGAGTCACATGATGCTCGAATGTACCAATGAAGGCGTGCGAAAAGAGCATCACGTCACTCTAGCGGTCTGTAAAAAAAGACGTGGGATGCACGCGGTAGTCTGTCTTTTTCGTTAGCCTCGCTTCGGAACATGTGACGTCATGCGCAAGCCGTCTATACGTAACATGTAAGTTTAATACATAAATTGTTTTTAATGGCCATTGTAACAATGGAGTTATGAATAAAGAGGAGGAGACATATAGTGTACTGTCTACCAGTTGCGAGTGAAGTAACTGAGAGGTTGTCACAAGATGGCGGCTGCTTTCGTTAAATCGGATCTTCAGTTTCAGATTACTGCCAGTGTAAACATCCCACCAGTAAAATTGAATAGAAAATTTCGTCTTATTTAAGCGTCTTTTTCATGGAAATTTTCCTCAAAAATGTCATAAAAATTTCTATTAGCCTCCGGTACGGTATGCTATTTCTTTCTCCCAGCTTATTTTGTGACCAAAAAATAACGTTACCTTAAAGAAGCTAGCCGTAAAACAAAGCATTACGACTAAATACTCTTTAGCAATTTTTTAAACTTCTAAGCATCGCACATTTTCAATTTTTATACCGTCATATTGGGAAAAAAAAATGTTCTTTTAAATGGTTTTTGTTTGAAAACTGTATCTCCATTTATTTTTGAAATATTAATATTTTTGTAGTTTTTAGAGCCATTTGCTTAATATTGGCAATGCAAGTACTCTATTTCTGTAGAAAGTAAAGGGAAAATAGTTTAAAAATAGTAATTAAAATACGTGCTATTTTGAAAAAAATATAAACGAATGATTTCTGTTAAAACAATGTCGAGCTATTATATACTATATTTAATTGTAAGTATCTATGAATCATTAGATAGCCGTTTCTTTTTCGATTTTCTTGAAAGACGATCTTTTTGCTGCATTTGTGCATTATTTCGCGATAGTGATGTGCTATGCATGCTTCACTGTAGATGTTTAAGAGTAGATCGTAAATGTGGAATTCTTAAGCGGATGCGAATGACGTCATTTTACATAAAATAAAACGTGTGATTTAAGTCTTAAAATTGAAATATGTTTTGTACTGCAATAGAGTCCCGCTTAACCGAGTTATTTTCTTCTGATGGGCTGGTGGCTTCTATTATTATGAAACAGCCATTATAAATGAAGTGTTAGGTGAAGATGAAAGAACAGCCGTAAAAAAAAAAAATATGACCATTTTTTTCCCCATTCTAACCAAAAAGCAGAGTTCTAACTTTTTACGGCTGCTCTTTCATCTTCACCTAACACTTCCTTTATAATGGCTGTTTCATAATAATAGAAGCCATCAGTCCATCAGAAGAAAATGAAGTAATGGAAATGCCGGGGGCGACACTAAATTCTGAAAAAGCAGAATTCCTGCTCTCTAGTTCATTTTTACTTTTGTCAGTATGCCTTGTAAAACTGTTAGTTTATTTACCTGGTTGTCACAATATGGCGGAAACGCAGGACCTAACTACCGTCAAAGTAAACTTCTACCAGTAAAAATTAAAATCTGTTTCTACCATTATTTATAACTGAAATTTCGTAACAGTAAGGCGTTTAAATAAGTTGAAGATTTCTATATAAATCTACTGGTGGAAGATTCCACCGGCGGTAAACAACATCTGCGATAGCAGTTACAGTTGAAGCTTCGCTATTTTAAGGATATGCCAGTTCCTCTTTATTAATCCTCTCATTCATACGGGCCTCATATGAAGACAGATAAGTATTGTCCTATAAAGCAAAAAACTTTTCAGCATTCAGTTATGGAGATATGATTTGTGGACAGATAATAGATAGCATTCATAAAATTATTTTATAATGTGTTCTCATTTATCACAAAAAATCTTTTTTGTAAATAATGAAAAATAATTTATGCATGAGAGGGTTAATAGTTCCATGATTGAAACAATACTTTTATCTTTTTGCTGATTGAATTGGGAAATCTTTGCTAGATTTTTGCAAGGTAAAAATTTTTATTGGCTTTTCATCGGTTTATCTTTGTATTAAAATTAAATACATGATATTCCAATATCAAAATTGCATAAAATTAAATACACGATATTCCAATATCAAAATTGCATAAAATTAAATACACGATATTCCAATTAACATTAAATGAAAATTGCATATATTTTTAAAAATCTCTTTTAAAATTTTATTTTACTAAATTTATACAGGAGCAAAATGATAAGAACGCAGTAAATACTTTGAAACTGAGGCTGGTGATTGGTAGGTATTTTCGCATACCATTTAAAAGCGATTCTGAGCCCATTCGTTGAGTTCGCAGAACTTTTTCACGATAGATGTGGTGGAAAAGATGCACAGCAGTAGGCCGACTGTCATCACTAAATTTTAATAGCCTTAACAAATCTCAGAAATTCTGTCATTAAATAAGGCGAATAAGACTTAAAAGTTTAGTGGTGACAATCAGCCCACTGCTGCGCATCTTTTCCACCACTACGATGGGGAGAGGAAGATTGCTTTCAGACTTTGATGTTGGTGTTGTTTATGACGGTAGATTATCTACAAAAGGGATATAGGCCCGAGGGAGGATGCCCTCCGTGGGGGTCTTTCTAAGGGATCTTACCCCTTATTTACGCACGGTTCGAAGAAAACCATGGAAAACTCCGAACGATTAGCCCAACAGACCTTTCAAACTTCGAAGGAGGCCAAATTCTAATCTATAAGAACATCGGAATGTTACTTCAAAGAATTGCTGTTAAAATTAAGTGTTCAAAGGCTTTGATTTTTAATTTTTACAGTATCCAATTACTTACGGCACTGCAAAATCTACAGAAAGGCCGAGAATTCTTTCGAAACAATACGAAAGTGTGATTATAAGCACGGTCGCAAGCAGAAGAATGGCAGTAAAAGAAATGTTCATTACTCATGAGTGGCAACAGCGATGATTCTGCGGGTATATACCCTCAGAAAAAGACTGTTTATTGGTCGTCAGGGTAATAAATAGAATGGACGAAAAGCATTTCTGACGTCAAAGAACGTCACGATGGATTATAGCTAATCAGCTTCTCGATTTATCCCACAAGCGTTTACCAAAAGCCAATCAAATATCGCAATGCTTGCGGGAAACATTGCGAGCTCCGCCCATTGCGTGTGGTCAATTGAAATAAATTTCACCCCTATAGAGCTGGCAAGACCCTGCTAGGTGGCGTCACGAACAGGTTTTTGCTGCTGCTGTGGGACAGCTATCGCTAGCTTTATCAATGCTTTTTCTATTTGTGTGTCCTAGAGCTATTTTCATTGTTCTCCGATAAAAGTCACATGATGTGAACTGCTCTATTGGTGTTTAGTTCTATATACCTGCAGTGTGACATGGTAGTTAATTGGGACCCAGATAAAAATACCAGTGTGAGTATGGACTATAAGAAGAGCAATAAAAAAGTCATGAATCCTTAAATATGTAAAAACATGTCGGTGACCGCGTTTAAAATTTGTCCAGAAAAAAGCCCGCATTCAGTTTGTTATAAATAAATTTATAGGGTACATTTCTTTCATTTGTTTTTTATCGCCGTAATTTAAGTGTGCCACCAAAGCTTAATTATAGGGTCAAATGTGCCACGTAAGTTTGACCGTAGCTGTTTCTTAAAGAAACAGGAGTTTAAGATTAAGAATAAAATAAAATATTGCCACCAATATTTTGTAATAAAAGTATTTAAAAAAAAAGTTCATTTTTTAATAATAAAATAAAAGAGTTATCTAGGAATTAATCTAGGTATGTTAAATAAAACTTATAATAGTTTCGAAGTTACCGTAATTCACTACTCTGCCTATTTGATAAATTGCCACTGTTTATGAACCTTATTTGAATGCTCTATTTTTTCCGCATTACAACTGATCTAGACAGATCAACTGTTCAGATTAGAGCCATTGCACATTGAAACACAGCCAAGATGCGCAAATCAAGTACTCTCACGTCCCGCGAGTTTGTGGATCATTTAAATAAACAGAAGTGTGCATATTGACCCAGGCACAGTTTTTTCTGTTGCATATCTTATTCCAGCCCCACCAGTGGCCGAGAGGTTCTGCTCTCAAAGCTGTTAGACGGGAGGTGTAGGGCTCGAACCCAATCGCGCCCGTCGGCCTAATCGCTCGGAGTTTTCCATGGTTTTCTTCGAACCTCGGATTTCCTTGCGTAAATACGGGTTAGGTTCCCTCAGAAGACCCCCACGAAAGGCACTCGCCCCCCCCCCCCCCCTCGGGCCCATATCCCAATTGTAGGGAATTGGCCGTCAAATAAAACCAAACCATGTCCTATTCGTCACTTGTCCACCCAATATCTATATCACAAAAATTAATGCAAGGAATTTAATCAAACTTCATATTTTGTTAGACTTTCACAGAAATAGATCCTTATTAGGCTTGGGTGTGTACTGCTCAACAGATGTTGCGTTTATGCTCTTTAGGCTGGGAACTTTGGTTGCAGACATCAGGTTTGATGTCAAAATTCAATTATTTATTTGAAAAATTCTATGCTTATATCTACTTTTTAAATGCACACAATTCAAAAAACCTATATCTTTAGAATCCTTATGATCGGCATAGATTATCATTTAATTTTGGTGCTTTTTCTCGAAATTCGAAGTATTAGCATGTATAAGATAGAAGAAAGTTTGGGATTGTCGCATCCGACTAGTTTTAATAAAAAAGA
The DNA here is from genome assembly GCA_963932465.1 of Maratus speciosus. Lineage (NCBI taxonomy): Eukaryota > Metazoa > Arthropoda > Arachnida > Araneae > Salticidae > Maratus > Maratus speciosus. The sequence continues at coordinate 7,899,922 of OZ010787.1, forward strand.
CCAAAAAATAATTTTCTGACAGCATTTTAATGGAATCAACCGCACAGAAATCTGTTTAAATGAAAGTTTACTTTATTCTGAACAAAACAAATTTTTTTTTGAAGGATCTAGGTCAGCCATACTCAACCTGCGGCCCGGCGGTGTTTTATGTGCGGCCCAAGACACATAATCATTAATCCATATTTATAAAATTAAGTTGTGCATAAAAAATACTACTTAAGACCTTCACTATTGCTTTGGATATTTTCAAAGGCAAAATTTGTCCTAATATTTGTAATTAATTTAAAACTATTTTAAAACATCTTAAATGCCGTTTTCTTATTCAAAAGTACTTTTCATATGTACTCCCATTTGTGCTACAATGATGCATGTATTTCTTAATCTTCAACAGTAAACAAACTTTATTCCAAATTAATTAGATTTGCACTGTATACTTCTACAAAATAAAATGTAATTTTTGCATTGGGCAAAAGATTTATTTATTAGAGAAAATCTGATGATTTTTTTCCCTTTAGAACTTTGAAATTCTACATTGTTACATTATAACGTTTTATGCATATTATATAGCTAATACTTATTTTTCTGGTTGAAGGTTTATCGCGAAAAAATTGGCACCAAAATATTTTTACCCTACTATTTCCTAACAACAAACTTTGCAGTTTATTTTTACAGTATGTGCAATAAAGATCTATCACGAAGTTTATTGTTCGTAAATACTACTATTAAAATTTTTTGGTAACATTTTTTCCTCGACAATATTAACTTTGTTGTATTGCTCTGTGCGGCCCGCCTAACATCTCAAACATATGTTTGCGGCCCGCGAGGAGAAAAAGGTTGAGTATGCCTGATCTAGGTTAAATCTGAAAGGAGTTATAGACTTTTACATTCTCACATGTACAATTCAAAATGGCGGCAAATCAGCCATCTTGGAATATATTTAAAAGCTCATGTAACTCTTAAACCGTTTGATCAATTTCAATACGATTGCTATTTTTGTCACCAGCATTAAACATTCTACAAATTCACTGAATTTTATCAAATTTGGCGATGGCGGGTGCCACGTTCTGAGGGATTTAACGTGGACCCTATGTCGAGCCCTGCTATTCTATCCTCCTAGTTAGTTCTCGAGTTTTTGAGTATTGAAAGATTGGTTGATTGATTGATTAGTTGTCCCAGTTTTTTCCTGTTTTCTCAAAACTATTTTAAATAACGGAATATGAAAAACTGAGGATTGGAACCAGAATTATGATTTATAAATTCAAATTAGATCTTTCAATCACCGTAAGATTCCTTAAAATTAATAAATTAATTCCTGAGGTTTTGAGTATTAAACGATTGGTCGATTCTCCCAGCATTTTCTCTGTTTCCCCAAAATTATTTCAGATATCGGAATGCGACAAATTACATTTACATTAATAAAACTGGAAAAAATTAGATTAGACGAGGGAGACAAGTCAATAAACATTATCTCAGCGACAACGGCAGGCTCGTATTTTTTATTTATTTATTTATTTTTTTTGGCAAAAAATCCTTTCGAACCATTCAAAATTATTCGTCGTATGTCGCAACTCTGATTTATAAATGCACTCTAATGTCAAGAATCGCGCACGCTTAATATAGGATATGAAACTTGAGGTAAATATATTAAAAAATGCTTTTACATATACGCATGGAGGAAAGAGATAGATAGAGATGCAGTATACCGTAAAAATGCAATATGATGCGCACTATCGCTCAAATTTAAATGCTCTCGCTCGGTCCAAACAAAAGAAGCACCTGGAACAGGGCCGAATTCATTGACATCACCCATGTATTTTTTTTCTCTAAATGAAAGTGATCTGCTTATTTTTAAGCATTCTAAAGCAGCATTCCATTGTATTATGAATTAAAAACTGTATTACTGAAGGTTTTTTTCGTGAAAGAACGTGCTTCTGTTTGGGCCTACAGTAACGGATTTTAGAGTTACTTTTTTGGCGTTACCACCAGCCACCTTACTGCATCTCCATCTATCTCTTTCCTCCATGACATATATGAAGTAAAAAGTTATTTCTATTAAGTAAATGATGCCTAAATAGACTATATTCTAAATCTGGGTTCGAGGCTGAAAAAAGTCACGTGATACCGGTAATTTACTCAAAGAATTTCTGATAAGAAGGGAGGCTACTACTGCTTTTCCCATGAACTGTTTCACTGGCTGGCGGGGATTTACATTACGTCTACGGAGCCTTCCCTTCTTTACGCTAGATTTTTTACCTTGACCACGTGATCATAACGTAGATGGAATATCCTCCATTAAGTAAATCAAGAAAGGAAATAAATAAAATTTACGACCATTTCTCGTTCAATGAGAATACTTCAAAATTAATGATTGTAAACGACAATATGCATATCCATGGGTTAAAACTGAAATTAAAAAGGGATACCAGCTGTTTCTGAATATTTTAATTAGGTGTCAAATGCTACTATATTTTGGAAATTGTCGCACATAATTTTACTGTAACGTAAGATACACGAAAGGTTTGTACCAGTAATTCAAACATAATTTTCAAAAACAAAACATATAATTATTTTCAAAGTCAAATGTAATATATGTATAAAGGAATTTTCAGACAGCAAAAAAATACAATTGTTGAATAAATGATATATTTAACACATTTTTAAAAAAATGAAGACGTTATTAGATAAAATGAGGTACATCAAGTGACGTAGCCGTTCATTAAAAATTTCACAAATCATCACTTTTCCTCAAATAAATATTTTAAATGTGTTATATTATGTAAAAAACCTACAATAATTTGTTTTTAAATATTATGTCAAAATTAACTTCCATGCACCGAGAAAGTAACCTTTTTGGTGGAATGGTTCATACATGTATATATACAGGGGTCAGAAAAACTACTTTTTTTATTGTAGTGAACTACAACTGCTTTATCGAAAATGCATTCAACTACAGCTACTTGTTTTAAAAAGTAGAGACTACAAACTACTTTTCAAAAGTAGTCACTGCTTCGCTACTTTCAGATTTTGTGAAAAGATTCAATTTACACTCAAAATTGAAAACAGGGATTAAATAATAAAGTGACCCTTCGTTATATTGAGTGTACCCCGATACGATTAAATAAGTGCAATATAACCCGAGTCATTAAAAAAATAAGAAATAACATACATGAAAATGTTTTCTGTTTGCCTCCAATTAGAAATTTCTTTGCGTAATTAAGAGATACACTATATGGCCAAAGGTGACCGATCACTTGCGATTTTAGACATTTTGATATATATCTAGAAAAATACATGAGGAATTAACCTGAAACTGCAGGTGCGTAAACAGTATAGTATAGGTCGTATTTCCGCGAAGATTTTTTCCCGAAATCCCCATAGTGGACAGTCAAGAAATTGAAAAAAAAACGAATATATCTTTTGGATAACCCTGTACAAACTAATGTAGCAAAAGGGTTCAAACTCGAGATTATTAATAAGTGGCTTATTGTAATATACTGTGTTCATTTTTATGAGGATAGCATATATATTCGTAGAGAAATTAAGGTTTTTATAAAAACAGTCCCAAATTTCGCCACATTTTTTGCTTATAATTTGCAGAGTTCTTAATATAAAAAAAAAGTTCTTTTCAGAAAATATGACAAACAACATTGTACATAATACCCTGCAATCAGAATTAAATAAACGGTCAAGTGCGAGTATTACTCGCGCTCAGAGGGCTCCGTACAATAAATATATGAATTATTAATGGTACTATTAAAAAATCGTTACTAAAATAAAAATAAGACTTTGTAAAAAAACTATACTACGTAGGGTTTGGTATAGCTGTATATATACTAGAAAAGTATGAATAGGTATACCGTAAAAGTTCAAAGAGTTCTGAAGACTAAATAATATCAAATATTGCTGTTCTGTATAACTCTTATTTAAATCTTATCCTAATCTTGTTTATGATGAATTTAACTCGGCACTGAGAAAAAGAATAGTGCATATTTAAACTTCATTCGGCATTTCATAAAACTAAATTCAGCGTCGTCGTAATCTTTTCTTTTTACAATTGTAGCTAAAACAAAATACTTGTTCGAAATTTAAACTTGGCATTTTGCTAAGCGCGCTTCCAAAGAAGGTCGCAAAGTAGCAACCCTGCCTTGGTCCCTGCCCTGTTTTCCAGATAGGTTTTTAATTAACTTTTAAAGAAACGGGAGGCGTATTGAGAGATCTATTCTATGCAAACTAGTCGCGAACCCCATAGTATTTATGTGATTAATTCTAATTAAAGTATTTATGTGATTAATTCTAATTAAATTAGTATGTTTTTAACAATTTGACGTTTATTGCTTTTATACTGCTACTGGACATTTTATTACACAAATGTATCATTAAAAGTTGTCATCTAGGCTTTAAAAGCCGATGAGTACGCCGCCCCTGACATTATGTATGTCCAAATCGTCCATGTCTTTAAGGGTTATTATCTCAGCTAATTACCGACGATTTTTTCCAAAAATCATTATCAACATTGATTTTATACGTCTTCTACGGATAGGTACCTTCAGCGCTCCTCAACACCTTTTCGGAATGCCCGCAAATCGAAATTTGTATGTAACGGGAAAATGCGCTTTCCTCAAAAACTATGTGACCTAGAGTAATCGCTATAATTTTCCTGAAAGGTTTAAATTAATGTCTACAACCTCTAATTTTTACATAATTTTAGTTTCAGTAGGTTCGGAAATAGAGGGGGGGGGGGGGGACATATTTTTGCCATACATTTTCGACGATATCTCTGAAAATATAATATCTAAAATTAAAAGAAATGTATTTTTAAGTTCAGTGTTACGGAAGCTTTCACACGATGCCCAACACAATATACAAAGAAAAAAATTATTTTTTCAAGTAACTTAATTAGCCCCTCTACATTTTTCATAAAAATATTTGTAAATATTTAATAATGTGTAAATATGTGGGTCAATAATCTTTATTACTTCCCCCAATTTGAACTTTCCACATTCCATAGTTTAAGAGTAGAAAGGCCTTGACAGACAGACAGAGGAGTGATCTTATAATGGTTCCGTTTTTACTTTTTAACTACGGAACCCTAAAAATAATAAAACTTGGATGAAAAATGAGCCGGTTTACTAAAAAATGTTTCACTGCGCATGCAGGAATGCAATCAAAATATAATATGCATAATGTGTTAGCTAAGTATATAGAGCAACTTTTGTGAAAGTCTCAAAATCATAGCTTGAAAATTCTGAAAATTATCGTCGATAGAATAAGCTCGAAATCTGTTGTTCCCGAAAAGAAGCAAAAAGATGAGGGGTTGTATCAAATATCTGTTGATTAGTGCCAAGATAGCATACACAATATTGCACGTACTACTATATTTGGGATACAACCCGTCATCCTTTTGCTTCCTTTTGGGAACAACGGATTTCGAGCTTATTCTATCGTTGATAATTTTCAGAATTTTCAAGCTATGATTTTGAGACTTTCACAAAAGTTGCTCTGTATACTTAGCTAATACATTATGCACGTTATATTTTGATTACATTCGCGCATGCACAGTGAAACATTTTTTAGTAAACCTGCTCATTTTTCATCCAATTTTTATTATTTTTTAATTCTGATTACAGAGTATTATGTACAATGTTGTTTGTCATATTTTCTGAAAAGAACTGTTTTTTATATTAAGAACTCTTCAAATTATAAGCAAAAAACTTGGCGAAATTTGGGACTGTTTTTATAAAAACCTTAATTTCTCTACGAGTATACATGCTATCCTCATAACAATAGACACAGTATATTACAATAAACCACTTATTAATAATCTCGAGTTTGAACACTTTTGCTACATTAGTTTTTACAGGGTTATCCAAAATATATTCGTTCTTTTTCAATTTGTTGAACGTCCCCTATGGGGTTTCGGAAAAAAATCTTCGCGGAAATATATGACCTATACTATACTGTTTACACACCTGCAGTTTCAGGTCAATTCCTCATATATTTTTCTAGATATTTAACAAAACGTCTAAAATCGCAAGTGACCGGTCACCTTTGGCCGTATAGTGTACATGCATAATACAATCAAAATTTAAATACAGTTACATTAAAAAATTAACTGGGGTGATTCCAATCGAGTTTCTGAACACTTTACAGAATACTGTGGGTTCAAATAAATAATAGTATAACAATAAATAAAAATTTAGATCTTAATTTTACAAAAGTGAGTTCTGGTGGCCTGAAAACATGAGGAAATTTTAATATACATGCAGACAACCACACATACATATGGAATGATTGTAAAAACAGCGAAAACAGATTCAGGGAACTTCAAAATGTAAAAATATAACAATATTTCCATAATCGGGTTTTCATTATAATTACAATACTTCCCTTATACTGTATGTGTACGGGAAGTACAAATCCGATTAAACTAAAGCTTTTTTTTTTTTTTGGGGGGGGGGGGGGGGGAGGCGCTAAAACAGAACTATATATATATATATATATAAAACCATTAAAACCAATACAAATTACCAACAACTAATATGATTGTATAAATTATAAAGGAATTTATTGAAATAAAAAATGATGTATAAACCATCATAAAATCCTTTTAAACAGATCCTTATAACAAGAGCAACATATAATTGAAAACAGGGTTGGGTTTTTGACATGACAGTGGTAAAAACCGTGTTTTTACCGATTTATTCCGTCAAAAACCTATCATTTTCGATTTTCCTCCAATTTATAGTGTAAGTGTTAAAGGTCTGCACGGACCGACATTTCCAGGCCCGGGCCCGGCCCGACTCATAGAGAAAAAAAATCGGCCCGGCCCGATACAAAAATTAAAAGTTCGGCCCCGGCCCGGCCCGTAGAAAAAATAATATTGGCCCGGCCCGAGTGAACTTCTACAAAACATTGATTTTTACGTCGAATTGGTTAAAAATTTGTCTCTTACGAGGAGTTCTGACCAAAAATATTTATCTTAACTTTTTTTTCATGTTTATAATCTTTATTTTTATAGAAGTGCAGCTGGCTGCGATATTTATTTTTTTAATGAATCTCTATTTCTTGTATGTAAATGTTTCAGTTATCATTAATATTGTTAATCCATATGTGTTAAGTGTTAAAAATCGGAAAAAAGCTATACAGTAAAATCTTCTAAGATGAAATTGCATAGAAAAGAAAAAAAAAATGCGTTATAGACAAGTTTCCTTCTTAGCAAGTGTAAATGTATTATATATTCTTTTCTTGCTTATTAGTATATTAATTTTGCATGGATCAACACGTTTTTCAGTTTAAAACAGGGTTCCGTCATAGACAGGTTCCTTTTCACACATTTTACTGTATTTTAATTTAGTTATATTTTAATATGCGTAGAAATCTACTATTCTTTAAAAACAATAAATTTTAATGTTTAAGTGTAGAATAATGTCGGTTCAAAAAATGTATGCATTTTTCGCAAAATTTTTTGGGCCAGGCCTATTTAACTGACCTTTAAGTGTACCAGGCCACGCTGAGACAATGATTTTCATACGGGCTGGCTCAAAACTAGGACTGAAAATTTTGGGCCGTGAAGACTAGAAATGAAACCAGGCCCCGCTCTGTACAGAAAAATTAAGTTAGGCCCTGCCCAAACAGAGTGGAGCCCGGGCCCGGCCCGAGCCCGTGCAGATCTCTAGTAAGTGTAGCATACAATACATTTCTAGATTGATTTTTCCTCGTAGTTCTTGTTATTATTATTCACAATTACTTTGTTAAATTTATTTAAAAGAAGACCATTTCCTATATGGGAAAAAATTTAAAAATACTAGAGTAAGATACTAGAAATATATTAAAAATACTAGAAAAAACAATATTTGTCATGATCTCCTCTAATATAGATTCTACTAATTGCAATGAACATTAATATTAAATGATAATAAAAGGTTATTATAATTATTAAATTGCATTCAATATACATTTTTAATAAAATACATTAAAATTATTTTAGAGATGCAAAAATGTTGTTATATGGTATGACAATAGATGTCAAGCATGGACTGTGGTTATTGAATAAATTTGAATATTCTTAGATATAATATTTTAAAATGCATATCTTATTTCATAAATGCAATTATGGTCATTTTCACTTCAATAAGCAGAATCTTAAAATTTTAGATTAATAAAATGTTTATACAAACCTGTAGGACCTGATTTTAGGTGAAAACTCTTAGACTTAAATTTTAACACATAACAAAACAATATTTAAGAAAAATCAGAATATAATAATAAGTTTTATACAGTGAAACTTCTTTTAAAGGCCACACCTATTCAAGGGCCACCTCTATTAAGGGCCAATATTTTTATGAACGAAAATTTTCCCCATAGATATAATGTTAAATTTATTCCTATTAGGGGCCGCACCTACCCCTCACAAAGGCCATTTTTTTCACATGTGACTTAAATCCTAAACAGGTGTATTGATTTCCTGAACCAAAAGATAAGAGTTCAGCAAACAACTGCACTTGCAACAAAGAAGACAGGGGGAGATGGGGGAAGATTAGTAACACAATGAAGGACCACAAGTGAGACAAACAGGTGTTCCTCACACTTTGTTTGACCTTTCAACCTGCGGGGGTTGGGTTGGAGGGGAAACTTGGCCCTTTGTTGTGGGCACAGAAAGGATAACAGGTTATCTAGAAAAACTGATTCCACATTTACTAAAACTGTGAATGCATATTGAAGCACAATTTTTACACCTGTCAGGAAACGCTAACAGAAATAAATAAACTAATATATCATTCAAAGGCATTAATAAATGATGCAGATTTAAGTAATTTGTTCCATAAAGTAAAAGAACCATTAGAAACCAAAATTATCTGTGAAAAAAATATGAAAATTAAACAAACTTCAATAGAAAATGTTTTCAATCATGTATAGAGTTTGAAAATATTAATAAAAAGTTTTTTCACCTATATAGGTTTTGATTTTCTTATTTTAGTTGTTGTTTTTTTGTCACCCCTATCCAAGGGCCACCCCTCATAAGGGCCAATTTTCAATGGAATGGCGGGTGGCCCTTATAGAGAGGTTTCACTGTATATACACACTGTAGTTTTTATTTGTTACCTTTAGTGCAAATATATATGAACCTTATAGACAGACCATTCCAGCATCAATATTTCTAGATATAAATTTATACCTGAACAGTCGTGAAATATTTTTAATCCCTTGGGGACGAGCGTCACATATACGCCCGTGATTATTCCACAATGATTATTACTACCAGTTATTTTTTATTGTAAATTTTGCCTTATTTAATCAAGGCATTTTCTCAATTCAACTAGTCAAAAATTTCTGTTTTAAAACACCAGTGATAAAAGATTAAACATTCTGTAAAAGACGCTCGTCGCGAAGGGGATTAAATTGAAATTTATTAAAGCTACCATAAAGACTAACTATTTATGTCCTGTATACATTTTACTTAAAATTCTTTAGGCATTATTTAAAGTGAATTGAAAGAAATAGCACATTGCATATTTTTATTACATACATATGACTGTATGAGTAAAAATCTTTTACCTATAAAATTATTCTTAAATTATTAAATTTAGAGAGATTCTCAAATGTTTTATTTATTTTTTAATGCAGTTAACTCTTTTAATTAATGTATCTTTAGGGATCTACATTTCTGCTTTAAAATAATATTTCGATATTTATTTACTTATTCATTTATTTTTAGAAATAATAAGACTAATATATTACTTAACAAAAAAAGTGAGTTTTCACATGGTTTAAAGTTTAATATTGATTTGAAAATTTTAATCTGTATAAGATTTAACTTTGAAGAATGTCTTATTCCTTTCTCCCAAAATATGTATGTAATTCTCAATTATTAAAATATATTTCACTTCATTTATATGTATATACTATTTATATAAATCAAGTTTTGCTATATAGAAATAAAAATAATCAATGAACAATTTGGATTTAAGAAGAAAACTTACTTCTGAGGAAATTTCTGAGAAAGCTATTTAGTTTTAAAGAGTGTAATAAATTCTGCCGAAACTATGCACATTTTTTAATCTTATATTTATGGGTTATAGAATTTCTTCAAAAAATCTAATTTTTATAGAATATGCTAAATAGCTTAAGATTATTGTAGAGATCTGCTAACAGAGATGTATATGTATTATTCTAATGCTTCTTCTCTAATTCTTTTCTAATTCTAATTATTATTGTAATGCTCTATTCTAATTCTTTTTTGTTTTTCTCGGATGGATAAATATACTTCAGAGTCTTTTTGATATTGAATATTTCATGTAAAACAACTTAATACTAAAAATAGAATGAAAAAAAGAGTAATAATGTAAAAACAAACTACTACTAAAAAATGGGTTTTTGACATTTTTGACATGACGGTAAAAAACGTCATGTGTCAAAAACTTGCCAAGCCTGATTGAAAATGCAATAAACGTTTAGAAAAGGCAAATATTTGTGGAACTAAGGCAGAATCATCAGACCCTAATTACCTTTATTACCACAAATAACATGTACGGTTTCATCTTTGCATTAGCCATAACAAGCTAAAGAATGAAAAAAAGGGCTTCCGTACTCAAAACCCAGAAAAAATAAAGGCAGAAATAACTTAAGATATATATATATATAGCGATATAACGAGGGGACACTCTTATATATAACACATTTATGCACAATCATAACTGCATACATTTTATTTCTTATTCTTACAGTAATTTTTGAATTGGGATATAAAATTACCGTTGATATGCATTTATCAATAGATTTGTTTACTTAAATCTCCAACACACTCTTCATATGTTAATTGTATTAAGTTCTGTTGAGAGTTAATTATACTGAGTTGTCTAATTTTATAATTTAGAAAATTACAGAAAAAACATCTCTAAATGCAAAGAATAAATAAATCTGTAAAGAAAGCAATTCCAAATAACAAGAAAACCAAAGTTAATACACGAACTAATAACGATTAAATTGACAAAAGTTTGCCAGAAAGAAAATTTATTACTTTGGTGGGTTCGTACTTGATTTTACCAGCAAGTATGAATGGGGAAAATCCATGACTAAATGAGATGCACTACTATACAATGCAGCTGAGATTGGCAAATTTTTGAGTAGAAAATAAATTGCACAAAAGAAGCAAGTTACGGTCACGTGATTTGCAGAATGACACCTTTTTTCCTGAAGTAGCGTCGGTTGTCACTACAAACTACTAATTGTTTTTGTATTGCGCTACTCGCTACACTACAAACGTACAAACTGCTATAAAATGTAGTGACTACTGTAGTTTCTCTACTTCTAGCACGCTACTTCTGACCCGTGTATATCATGGAAGACGGTAGTATTCCGAGTGACGCAGCCTTAAGCCTAAAATCGTATCGTATCATTAAAATCGTATCGTATCGTATCATAGTAGTATCATTCGTAGATGGCGGAACTCATATATACAGCTAACTCGACATCAAAGAAAACGCGAAAAGCCGCCTTCTAATAACTCAGCAGATATAGGTCTTATTGTTCTGAATTTTCTAGAACAGTCTTATATCTGCAGTCTAATCGTATACTGAAATTTTTACATTTCTACGTGCAGTATATTTTGAGATCTAAATAGCCATTTTTAAAGTGAAAACGTTGGTATGATATCGAGGAAGTTCTTAATTTGAAAATCTCGAAAACGGTTCTAACGATTATTTTTAAATTGATACATAATATAAATGTGATTAAGGCGAGGTGAATAACACTTTTCTTTTTTCTGGGAAAACTCTCGTTCATTAAATAATTCGATTTTTTTTTCTCTCGAAAATGACACGGGCAATTTTTAAAAAATAAAATAAATATGTTTCAGATGAACCAAATAACAATTTACTTGTTTCCAGCAAGACTCTTGTTCGTTTTATAATGCGCATGAAAAATCGGACTATATTTCTTTGCCATTCTATGGAAATTTCACCGAAAATGCATGACACTGTATTCATACACATGCTTTCTTTTTAACCACTTTTGGGGAGAAAAATTTTGTCTTCCCACTGGCTGAGTGGTTAAGGGCCATCGTCTACTGATCTTAAGATAGGCAGTTTGATACTCTCTGGTGACTACTACTTTTCACATGTGAATGTTTTTTTTTTTTTTTTTAAAAGTCTGTTAGTTGACCATTATTCTCAGTTCCTTTGTAATTTTTTAATTGCTATTAAGTTAAATAAAATTACAATTATAATGACGCCAATTTGATGATGATTATTTCTTGGCAACTTTTCAACAATAAAAATATTACCATAAATTTTATAAATATATTTAATTTCAATCACTTTACAAAAAATATACATTAATAATTATTATTTGAATGTAAATCACATGATCAGAAACGTAAAAAAATAATTCATTTCAGCTCTTCTTTTTATAATATCATTTTTTTATTATTATGACGGTCAATCAATATATAATCACTGACATCCATAATATTATTATTATTATTATTATTATTATTATTTTCCATGCATAAAAACTATTGTGATGTAATAATTCTTTTATAATAAATAATTTAGTTGAAATGTTTTATTTATAAATAACAATGAAGTTTGATAACCCCGAGACAATTGTTTTTATTTAACTTTGCAATATTTACAGTTTACATAATAAACATATCAGAATTCTGGTGTCGCCATCTTTTGATGCAATTGCGTACTACATTTTGTCTCTTATTCGGAAAAAAAAAAAACTAACGCTCTCATCGCCGCTTTGAAAGAATCTCTTGTGACTAGAGGTCTATTTCGCAAATATTAAGGAAATTACTGCATACAAAAATATTAAAATGGGTAGTATTATAGAGAAATGTTTGATAAAAACGTTGAAGTAGACAGTTTTTAAATCGAAGAATTATTTTAAGAGATATTTAATGTTAAATCTGGATAAAATTGTCTCATTAAAAAAGTCTCATTGGAAAAAAACTATACATGGGAATTTAATCATTTTCATTCAATTTAATCATTCAATACAAACTCGAAGTTTGCAGAGTGCATTTATTATTTTTAACTTGCCTAATTTTTTGACGGTTTATTTCAATTTTAAATTAAAATTTTCAGAATTTCCAGAGATATTTTTTACATATTTTAGAAAAGGTTATTTTAAATTGTTGCCAATTGTTAAAACAGTGCAAAGAATAATATATCCTTTAAATTAAAAATTTATTCACACGTAACTATTATAAACAGAAAAAAATCCTTTTAAATTAGAATTAAATGATAACGTGTTAAAAGCAGGAAAATATTAAACATTACGTCATAAAAATTGTTTTTACACATGCTTACTTAAAATGAAAGAAAATTATAAAATAATCAATTATTTTTAAATTAGAATTAAATGATTACGCATTAAAAGCAGGAAAACATTGAAAATTACGTCATAAAAATTATATTTACACGTGAATATTAAAAGAAAAAGAAAATTTTTAAATAATAAATTCATTGATATGTGTTAAAAGTCGTAAATGGAGGAAATTACGTCATATTGGCCAAAGTGGCCAAATAATAATATTTCAAAACAGTTTAAATTAAAAAATATATTTATATGAGAAATTTATTTCAAATTTCGAGATGATATTTTTAACTATAGTTGCTAATTTTAAGGTAGCGCAAATAATAATATTATCTTTCTAATAATAAAAATATTTTCAGTTGAATGTTACAAAGAGAAAGGAAAGTTTGGTGAAAATTATGCCAGATTTAAAACGTTACATTTAAAATCTCATATTTAAAATCATTTTCTTATAGCGTTGTTAAAAAATACCATAAAGCAAAGACTCTGTTGACTTAGTTCCTTTTATATTTGGTAATTTTCAAATGCTTAACTAGGTAATCTTATTTAATCAAGCACGGAAACAGCAACTAACATCAGCTGATTTGGCCTTGAAATCGCTCAGTAAAAGGGAACCCGTTTACAGTAAGATCGCCATTGATTTTTTAATTATACAGAGCAGCCTCGATTATCCGAGCTAATTGGGACTGTTAGTAAATCGGAATCGGAAATCTCGATTAATAGAAACTGTGTGTAAAAACTCGCCGTGCTTGCGAATTTAACATCTCTTTTTAAAAAATATATAGAACGTTTTTTAAATAACAAAAATAAATATATGTAAAGTTCTATTTCACAGCTTAACAAATTTAAAAAGAAAATCAACTACCAGTAGTAAATTTTAAAATGCAAATTGAAAAATTTACGAAAGTTCACACAGCCACTGGAAACAAAGCATTGTTCGCTATTGACTTCTCAGGGTCCAGTGTTTCTTTGGAGTTGAGTGCTTTTGGGTGCAGAAGGGCCTGTATAGCACGGACAGTGAGCTAAAGAGTGTGGTTATTTTTAAGGCTCATTCAAAAGGGGAAAAAAAATCAGACTTTGTTATCGGCTCGGTTAACAGAAACCTCGATTAATCGAAGCTCGGTTAATCCAGGTTCTACTATAATTCAATCTTCCGTAATCTTTTTAAAGCAGATCAAATTAATGGACTTTAGTACAAAGTCACATAGCTGATAACTGCTATGCTTGTTGGCCACCTTTTTTTCAAAAAGTTTGCTTCGCCTTATTCAATTAATGAGATATCTCCGATAAAATAAGTCACATTTTCCCGTTCTAAAATACTGGTATCTAAAAATCATAGCATGTAACTGACACTACAAGTACTCATGGAACTAGACTATTTTAAGTCTGATTTGTTTATAGACTATATAAAATTATTAAAAATATATATTATGATAGGAACTAGCGGGCTTTGTCCGCTATTTACGTTACGGATATAAAAATCATGTTTTTTTTTTTTTGTTTTTTTTTTTTTTTTTTAGGGAAAAAGAAATAAAAACCTATTTGACGATAGGTTTATAAAGACACATTTTGTATTTGTTATATTTCCGGGGATGATGAGGCGGGGGACTATTTTGATTAAATATCGCAATTAGTCCACATGGCAGATATAATTATGATAGGCACTAGCGGGCTTCACCCCTCTATGGCGCCTTATGGGTCCAGCTTCCATAACTCAGAAACTACCTTTCGGACATCAATGCAACAGATTCCAAACGTTATAATTAACTTAATAATCACACTATATAGCATTAAAGTAAATTTATGAGTACTGCATACTATTTTTTTATCGTAATTTCTGAAGAGAAAAAATTATTTCGGTTCCATTCTTAGGTACTGGTCTGAAAAATTTTGAAAAAGGGGGGAAGGAGGTGACATGAGACTGCTGTTTGTCAAACAACACAACGGGGTCTGGCTTATTCAACTTGGTTTTTGATGACTTCAATTGGAAGGTGGTTTGTTTTAAAGAGTGCGTTCCCTGCCCCATGAAAATTGGAACTATTGGTGCACCATCTATGTAAGGATTTAATAATTATAAATTAACATTTTGGATTTATTAATTTAAGGATAAAGTGTTTTTAAAGGAATATCAAATGAAACCCTCTGTGCGATCTGCAATTATACTTACCCACTTGTTTTTATATACAAACTGCTATAAGGAAAATTGTAATAAAATAGTAAAAATTAAATCTGCATTAAATCCCATAAGTATCTTTTTTTTAATCATTTTATCCCTAACCTCAAAAAAGTAATGATATCAATGCAAAAACCCTTGACGGGTTAAAAGTTTCTGACGCAGCACTTTATCTTATGCTCTAAGAATTTTAAATATGAAACTTAAAAATACTGATATCAAATTTTGAGTGACGTTATGCTATTTCTTAAAAAATATATTTGTATTTATTTCAACATTTTATTTTTGTTTTATTTATAATCGCGTGTGCAAAAGTTATGTTCAACATGAAAAGCTGCATAAAATTTTATTCGCTGTTGCTTTATCATTTACATCTCTCATAAATTCAAAATATGAGTTTTAAAAGATATGATATAAAATTTAAGTGACGCCTTGATGTGACTTTAAAAGGTTTGTTTTAAAATTCAATTTAAATTATTTTTGACTTGGTTAAAATATTTTTTTACATCTACACAATACTTTTAATTTTCCAATTCACTGTTAAATATATCACTTTCATTGAATCTATACTATGCATTGAAATGTATTTATTTCAATAAATTGATTTATCTTTTGTGTCACGCTATTCAAAATTGTGAGTAAGATTTATGTAAATGGTTTCTTTGCGTCATTGTGTCCAAACTACATGAAATGTATGAAAAAGGATAGTTTGACGCAAATAAACCATTTACATAAATCTTACTCACAATTTTGAATAGTGTGACACAAAAGATAAATCAATTTATTGAAATAAATACATTTCAATGCATAGTATAGATTCAATGAAAGTGATATATTTAACAGTGAATTGAAAATTAAAAGTATTGTGTAGATGTAAAAAAATATTTTAACCAAGTCAAAAATAATTTAAATTGAATTTTAAAACAAACCTTTTAAAGTCACATCAAGGCGTCACTTAAATTTTATATCATATCTTTTAAAACTCATATTTTGAATTTATGAGAGATGTAAATGATAAAGCAACAGCGAATAAAATTTTATGCAGCTTTTCATGTTGAACATAACTTTTGCACACGCGATTATAAATAAAACAAAAATAAAATGTTGAAATAAATACAAATATATTTTTTAAGAAATAGCATAACATCACTCAAAATTTGATATCAGTATTTTTAAGTTTCATATTTAAAATTCTTAGAGCATAAGATAAAGTGCTGCGTCAGAAACTTTTAACCCGTCAAGGGTTTTTGCATTGATATACATATAATAAAACGTTTTGTAAATAAAAAGACTATTATAAGTCATAAGATAACATCGGCACTAGAAAAATCGACCAAGTATTAGAATACGTTAGAAAATAACTTCATTCCGGTATGTATAATCACACAAAACTAGATTCAAATGTTCTGCGCCGCTTGAAAACATGTATGCTGTACTTACAGCATGCACTTAAAAATAATAATAAACTGATTCATGAACGCATTATCACTTCTGTCAACGAAAAATAATTGTTGCTTGCTGTAACAATTTTGATAATAATTTAAAATTCATCATATGTAGTAATCTTATCTTATTATCTTCGTTCAATTAAAAAAAAATATTTGTAGCTTGCAAAAATTATGTATTGATTTTATAGTTCTTTTCCATTTTTCATGTGCACAACATTTGCAATAGTGTTATTTTAAATCTCGAATTTTCTTAATTCTCTATAAAATTATTTTCAGATTGATATTATTAAACTTTACCATTAACCCTTTGCACTCCATTGTCGCCACTGCGGCGACATCGCCTTTCTTTGCAAAACTTGTTTTTAGCACCAGTAATAAAGCAAAATAAAATTTGCTTCATTTAATCACAGCATTTTTGAAATTGTGTACTTGAAGGAAACTTCTTTTTAAAAAGTGGTGCCGACCCGAATAAAATTTGTGCAAGAGACACCGGAGTCCAAAGTGTTAAATTGAGGTTAGATGCTCAAAATGCCTGATTTCATGAAGTGTTGCAGAACTTTTGCATCAAGCTATGTACGTACGCATACCCATATAAAAGTCTTTGTTGGAAAAAGTTAAACGCTGGGAATTTTAACATCATAATTTAAGATAAAATATACAGTAAATGTTACTGAGTTATTGTATCTACTAAAAAACAACTTTTCAAAAGTAAAAAAAAAAAAAGCCAAGCAAAAAAAGGGGAAAGTTGCGGCTAAAAAATACTGTGATATCAAATTTCCAAGCTTATATTATGGTACTTATTTAACATTTTTTATTAAAAATTTACCATACGTAAGTCGAGTACATAAGTATGCGTTGTTAGAAAGCCTTTTCTCCTTTACTAAATACATCATAACGTGTTTCTGAAAATTAATTTCTTTTAAATTATGCATGATGGGCTTGGCGGCCATCTTTCCATATTTTACACAAATTTTTAAGCACACAAGTACATTGTTAAGATCGGAAATTCGAAATTGTTGCTAAAGCAAACATTTTATGCTTTTAATTTATGGAAATGAGTGCCTAGAAATTTGTGTCTTAAAATAAAGTTGAAGTAACCTCACGTTTCCTCTTATGATTCTTTTTTTAGGAGGGGGTTAATTAATTAGTTAAAGCAGTAAAAATCAATTTTTTTTTTTTTCAAAATAAAAGACTTTCTTAATTTATCTGTCTGTAGCCAAAACTAGAAGTGCAAAATTCCTAATAATGCAAACATATTACGAGCTTGTCTGCTTAGAAATTTGTGTAAAATATGGAAAGATGGCCGCCAAGCCCATCATGCATAATTTTAAAAAAAATAATTTTCAGAAACACGTTATGATGTATTTAGTAAAGGAGAAAAGGCTTTCTATCAACGCATACTTAGGTACTCGACTTACGTATGGTAAATTTTTAATAAAAAATGTTAAATAAGTACCATAATATAAGCTTGGAAATTTGATATCACACTATTTTTTAGCCACAACTTCCCCCCCCCCCCCTTTTTTTTTTTTTTTTTTTTACTTCTGAAAAGTTTTTTAGTAGATATCAGTTCTTTTTTTTAAACAGATTATATATAATTGAAATAATTCTACTCGCTAAAATTAGTCCTTCTATAGCCTTTATAAGCAGGGAACAAACACAATAGTACACATTTTGTTTACCTATCATTCATTTTTTAGAGTAATTAATAATTTAAAAGTAAGGAAAGTCAATTTCTTCTTTCAAAGTATCAGTCTTTCTCAATTTATATCTCCTTAAAATTTTCTATGAAGGATGAAAATTTAGTAAAAATCAAATAGAGTCAAAATAAAATATATATTTACAGTTAGTCTGTCAGTTAATTGTTTGTTCTAACTTTTTTTGCGAACGGTTTTGCAAAATAAATTTACCTTTACAAATACCTACGGATAATCCGAGAATGCAGCCCCGCAGTCATCTAAAGAATCGAAGATCTGTCTAAAGAAGTAAATCTAGCAATTCTAGACATGATTATGAAACATATTTGATAAAAAAATCTAAAAATTTAAAGATATAAACTGTACATATAACTTCTTCTTCATTTAGATCGTGTTATAGAGAAGAAAGAATAAATATGTAATTTTACTCAAGTCTGTTTATCCATATCTATTTGCATAAATGTGAGAAAATAATTTCGTATAAAAATTCCCGTAAATTGATTATCTTTAATAGTCTATCATTAAAGCCGCATAAACATTAGAATTAAATTTTTTTCAGTTAAAAATTGCCTGAAATCTATAGTCTTATCGTTCATCAAATTTGTTCTAACTTTTCTAAACTCTGACAAAAGATCACAGAAATACTGAAGTTATCCAAATACTTATATCTTTCTATCGTATTTCTTTTTTTGAGGGGGGGGGGGGGGTGAGGAAGAGCGCTTAAGAACTTCGTTTTGTTCATAGAATTCTGAATTAATCATTGAAAAGATCTACCTACATAAGTCTTTTTGCAGAATTTTCATTAGCTAAGAGTTGCATCAACTTATACACCATGTGAATATATTAAATTACTTTTGTAAAATACTAGATGGGAGCCATTGATATTTTCAGAGCATTTGCCTACATTTTAAACTTAAGTCATTTACAACTATTCATTCATTTTCTATACGAATTAAATAAGTCGTTGTTTCCATGGCAATTGTACCTTTCATTATTGCTTGTTTGTTTGTTTGTTTTATTGAACACATATATATCAGATCACGTGGGGATCACGGCGGGATATGAACCCGCCCCCACCTACGCTCTCAAGCGATTAGAGGCGTGGTGTCTTATCCACTCAGCCACGGTGGGTCACTATTGCTTTCTCTAATACCCAAATACTCAAATTTAACCAGCTGCGCTTAAAACTATGCTCATAACAGAGTACATTTATAGGTAAGAGTGGTGACATATGCACAAGTCGTGTACTCATATTCAGGTTTTTGTCCAAAGTACAGTAACTCAGTTTTCAGTAATAGACGTGGAAGATTTCGATTAAACTAACCAGAAAAGTTAAAAAACATTGGCTTTCTGATTTGATTTTATACAAAATCGTCTTAATCAACCAAAGTTAATGTCCGGGATCCAGATAAATTTTCCTCTGTTAGTAAAATTAGATTGACCAATCAGTAGCCTCCATCCTTGCAGGCTTTTCGGTGTTTACTGCAAACATAAAAAAGTTTTAAAAAATGCAGGCTTCTGATTGATCAATCTCATCTCGCTAATAGCGTAAAATCTATCTTGATCCCGCCCTATTCAACGCCCTTTAAATATTCGAGAAAGCCTTGACACGCGTCAGGAAAATATCACACAAAGCAGGCAAAACAAAGAAGAAAAATCATTCATTGGCTCGTTCATATCCACGAGCCAATGAATGATTTTCTTCCTTTACTTTGGCTGCTTTGTGCGATGTTTTCATGACGCGTGTCAAGACTTTCTCAAATATCTAGGGGGCGTTGGTTTATTTCACCATCATGAAGCCATGAAAGGAGAGGAGCAGACATGTCAATCTTCCCGTGTGAAAAACTACATACCAAAAAATACGAGTTCTTTCTCCTCTTCTGGCCTTTTCTCTCTTGATTTTGACAGATAGCAGTCCTTTTAGCAGTCTCCAGTGCAAGATGCCGCTATATATGGCGGACGCAAGGGGGAGCGTGTTAGCGTGACCAATGACATAATAGGCCGATTCATGACGTTTAAAAGTCACACGGAGTTGGATTATCTTAACACGATGATTAGTACAAAGTGGTGCGCCGTTTTTTTTTGTGTCCATTGCCATGTACAGATAATCAACTCCGTGTGACGTGATGAGCTAGCCACACTTTAGGAACAGCTTCAAATGACGTCATCTATATCTACTTCGAGGCAAACGATAAAGACAGGCTACCGCGGTGCTACAGCGTCTAGAATATATAGTGTGGAAATCCAATCAGTCGATCACAGCGATATCTGCAGGATATTTCCCAAAATTCGAAGACAATGGAGGATATTCCATCTGCGTTTTGATCACGTGATCAAGGTAAAAACTTCTAGCGTAAAGAAGGGAAGGCTCCGTAGACGTGTAATATAAATCCCCGTATAAAGCCAATCAAATATAGGGCGAGTCCAGCAGACCTCACCAAAATCACCGGTGAGATTGGTTACGTGACGTCACGGTAAGTGACCGGTCTCTAACCGGTCGACAGACCTACTGGACGGCACTGGTGTTATTTACTATTATTGGCGTCATCTGTATTACGTTGCCGTAATTATACTTTTATTATTGTTTCATCATGTACGATGCAAATGTAAACAAACTTTCATGTAACCGATCACGTGACCCAACTAACCAAGAATTTTCTTCGGTTAGCTCGGTCTCTCACCGGTCACTTTGGTTACTTGCGCTGAACGACATTGGTTGCGACCCGGTTAGCAGCACTGAACGCCTTGGTGACTAACCGGTGGCTCCTCTGGACGCGCCCATATAAAGCCAATCAAACAGTTCATGAGGCAAAGCAGTAATATCTTTCCTTCTTACCAGTTAGATGTTCCTTGGGTAAATTACCGGTATCACGTGACTTTTTTTAGCCTCGAACCCAGATTTGGAATATCCTCCATTTGGTCTAGACACTGTAACTTTTTTTTTTTTTTTTTTTTTTTTTTTTTTTTTTACGTTTTATTAACATACATCTGACCTGTGTGCTTGGCGCCAAACCCGCTGTAATAAAACGATGTTTACTTTGAAATCTGAAAATATATCGCAGATGTCCTGCGATCATCTCCCTGGATTTCAGCATCAGTGCACATTTAAGAGACACATTTTTTAGCGGTTCTTGGATAGCAAATTTCCACATTATGTATTCTAGACGCTGTAGCGGTGCATTACACATGTCTCTTTCTTCTTTAAAAAATATCCTGCAGATGTCGATGCAAATGACTGTTTGGAATTCGACATCGTTGTACATTTAAGGGATTCAATACTTCCGCGCTTTTTTCAGTATTGCTGGGATAGTCGATTTCAACAGCATATAATCTAGACGCTATAACGGAGCTATAGTTTCCAGAAGATATAGTTTTAAAATAGGCTTATTAAAAAGGTGCTAAAAAAATGTATCCCATAAATGTTGAACGAGGCTGAACGACGAATATCGATTACAGCGACATATGGTAATTCCAACTTAACTATTTCAAAAGAAAACGTTTTGCTCAGAGAAGATCTAGAAAATGTTGCTCCTATCGACATTTGTCATTCAGTATTTTTCAATATTTATGGGATTCAATTTTTAGCACTTTTTAAAGCATTACTGGAATAGGCGGTTTCCACACTATGATCGTGATCTAGGTAGATTTTTCTCAGTTATCGTAACGAGATTGACCAATCAGAATCCAGAATTTTTGCTAACTTTTCACTGTTTGCAAAAATGTACGTGGATCCCGGCCTATATTTCTAGACGCTATAACTGAGCTCAGAAATAGTACAGAAATCAAACTCCGTATTTTGATACATTAAGAGGCCACACTAGTCACGCCTTGAAGTTCGAACGCTAATGCTAAGTCTATGGGAGCTTTATTTTCAAATATCTTGCTTGATTTTTAATATTTTTAAATGATTTTTTTTGCACAGGATAGCTGAGGACTATCTGTTTCCGGGCTATTTTTTACTTTTCCGATTTTCGTTGTAGTTTAATTCTCAGGATCCTGTCAATTTAGGATCCAATGAAATTCGAGGTGTTATGTCCTTTTTAGTCTTATAACATCCATATCAGCAAAATTCAGAAAAATTTTAAAAGCAACAATGAAAATATAGAGTCTAAGCTTTCCAATAATAGGGGAAACTAGGGATACTTGACCCAATTGTTAGTTTTGGATTGTTAATTATTTTTTTACGTTACTTATGGGTGTGTAAATGCAGTCTATATATACTTAATGAATTATTACACAATATTTATTATTATTATTCCGAAGTATTAATTAAAAAAGGTAGAAAATATGAATATTCAAAACTTTCAATTTGGGTCAAGTATCCCAATGTATAGGGATACTTGACCCACCCATTAGGGATACTTGACCCAAGTCATAGATTTGGGAGTATGATTAAAAATAATAAACAAAACACTTTTACATAAGAACAAAATTAATATTAAGGTTAATAATTTTTTTATTTTTGTCAAATAAAATTAATACTTTTAATTTTTAGTACATAGGGCTAACATTAATATACCCAATTATAATTTTTATTGCAGAAAGTTTAAAATATTAGCAGTCTGAAAGTTCATTCTGTGCCTAAACAAGTTCCAGAATAAGCAAGGGTGTGGGGAAATACATCATTTTACTCGCCACTGGCGAGTACATTTTCTGACATGGCGAGTGAATTTGTAAGCAGTCTTTTAAAAATCCATGCCAAAAACTTTTTTTTTTTTTTTTTTTTTTTTACTAGTTAGCCATATTTTATAACTTTCCAAATTACTGCGATGTAAACTCGGTACTAAGTTGTATTGATTATTAAACTTTTCTCTCGTGTATATTTCTTGATTTTACAGGGTGAAAAAATATATATGTGATAAATGTATTAGTAGCAATAGTAATCAACTATTTTTGCAATCATGTAAATTTTATTATAGCAATGTAATTGCATTTTGCTGGCGGGTAAAATAAATCCTTGGCTGGTAAGATTTTCTAAAAATTCCCCACCCCTGAGAATAAGAAAATAACAATTTATTCAACTCCAAATGTAAAGTCAGATTTAAACACAAAACTTGTATCATTTGTGTCGAAAATTCAGGTGGACGAAGAATAGCTTCTATTTGGCCAGGATCAACTTATGATATATCATTCATTTCAAGCCATTTAAATTGCGTACCATCCATTCTTCTTGTAAACTGAATAGCAAGCCCGTCAGAATTGATTTCAAGAACCTTTCCAACAAATCTTTTCTTATAATCCGTTTCCCGCAATATTTGACAAGAGCTCAGTCATTTACTTATAATATTTATATTATTTACTTATAATACTTATATGTTTATTATATTTAATATTATAATATTTTTAATTCATAAATAAAACATGCTAAATGTATTTGAATAGTACTAATTTCAATCTTGGGTCAAGTATCCCTAGGTGACTTGGGTCAAGTATCCCTAGTTGCACATTTACTACATAACCCTAAAATGCAGCCATTTGCTAATGAGAAGATTAATATTATTATATATGTTACTGTAGCTAAAAACATGTACAAAACAAATGACCAATTAAAAAAGTCTTACCTTTAAACAGAAAAAGTTATAACACCAGAGTTTACAGAACAAAAAAATTACTTTTGGAGCATGAAAATGTATTTTGTCGGATAGTTTAAAAACTTATGGAATGATTCAGTTATGATTTTCAACATGTAGTCAGCTAACTGAAAGAAAGAAAGTGTTGCCACTTCCAGCTTACAAAACTTTCCCAATTCTGAGAAAAAGGCCTTGGGTCAAGTATCCCTATGGGTCAAGTATCCCAAGTTCCCTCTATGCTTTCAATAGTTCTACTACAATTAGGTTGAGCAAAATTTGTAAAGATTTTGATGAAAAATGTGTCAAAAACGGCCTCGTAATGATATGTTGCCTGCCCCATATCGGACATGAAAACCACGCCCTATTAAAAATCTGATTGGCTAAGACCAACACATTTTAGCAAATGGAAACTATTTAATATTTCCTTTGGCATGATTGGATTATTGTAACGTGGTAAAATAGATCACTCCTATTTATATTTTGGATTTTTTTTTTTTTTTTTTTTCTACGATTATTGTTCAATTTCAACAAAATACTCTTGAAGGAATGAAATATTTCAAATTCTATATTTCTATGAATAACGAAGGATATTACACATTTACTTTGTATATATAAAATTTTAGAGCTGTATACAGGGAGGTAAAACATGTACAAGTTACTAGGGGACAAAATTTCAGCCCGAGTTTATTACAGTGTTGAAGTGTTGGGACAAACCCAATTCATAAACACTTTTCAACTTTCTTGGAAAGTGTTAAAAATGAAAAAATGTAAACGAAAATAAAAGTATTTTACTGTTATTTAGATTACGAACCGCTACAAAAAACATTCTTAACTGACTGCATCATTTAAAAAATATTTAGTGTGCAGAAATCGCCCCCCCCCCCCCCCACACACACACACACACCTGAATTTACTCCTATGCACTTAAAATTTCAAATTGTGAAAACTCCTTTATGTTTTATAACTTACTTGTAAAAATAAAATATAATCTAAATTTTCTTCCGCCTGAAAATTACACTAAACTTTATGCCCTCATCCTTTCTGCTAACATCACACAAGGTTTTGAATATAAGGAAAACTTTATTTTTTCTGTCACATATTTTAGTGCTAACAACAATAAATTATGTACTATACCCATAAATGACTACGCTGGGATTTAGATGTATACCCCCCCCCCTTCTCCTCAAAAATAATATTTCCCGTTCTTCCCTCCACCCCTCTACAGTACAAAATATACAGTTTATTTGGTTAACTTTTTCTCTCCTAATTTTATGAACATCTTATTTTTAACCTTCAATTTTGTTTAGCTTTTATATATCTCTTGATAAATTTCATGTTCTAAAAAGAATCCCCACAAAAGATAGTTATTTTAGAATATTTGTACCTGGAATTTCCCCCTTCATTCAATATCTCCCTCTTTGATTTTAAATGTAATTTCGTTATGTGAAATAAAATAGTTTTTATACTGCACTAATTTCAATTTTATGTTTGTAAAAGCTGTAAAATGAACTTGAAGATAAAAAAAAAGAAATATATCTGAATAAAATATTCATTTATTTTCTGAAAGTCAAATCGCTTTAATTTTTGCACCCTTATTATAAACAGATTAAAATTCTTTTTACGGCTTTCAGCGTTATCCAGATTCTCCACAAAACAGACGGCTTTGATCTACGCTAGACAGTTGGAAAAAAAAATCCTTTAGACCACCTGAAACCTACTGGAAATGATCCAAGAATATTCTATTTGCTGATTGGAAGGGCTCGCTTGTCAATCATTCAAATCGAGTACATCTTTTCAACTCAGCTGAAATGCAAGCGGCCATCTTGTTTTATTTTTCTCTGTGACTGCAGTGGGGTCTTAAGGCCGATATCTAATTAGGAACAAGTGTGTCTCTATAACGAAGTAGCGGCATACGGCCAATAAATGTTTATTGGTAAAAGTGATAAAAACTAATCGTTAAAGTTCTTTGCGAGCATGCCATTATCGTCAGGCTAATGCATGTTGAATTATTTCCCTAGTCTAATAGAGATCGTCCATGCACGTATCTTCTAATGGAGGATATTCCAAATATGGGTTCGAGGCTGAAAAAGTCACGTGGTACCGGTAATTTACCCAAAGAATTTCTAACTGATAAGAGGGGAATCAGGAAACTACATTGTTAAAAATATCGTGAAAAATTACCTCTGTTCTTAAAGTTTCTCATTTTCTGACCAATGAGAACGCTATATAAACACCTATGAAGCGTTCTCATTGGTCATAATACAGATAGCCTTTAAAAACAGAGGTAATTTTTCACGATATTTTTAACAGTGTACTACTGCTTTCTCCCATGAACTGTTTCATTGGCTAGCGGGGATTTACATTACGTAGACGGAGCCTTCCCTTCTTTACGCTAGACGTTCTTGCCTTGACCATGTGATCATAACGTAGATTGAATATCCTCTATTCAAGAAAGCGGATTGCCATACTTTTGACAAAAACTTGAAATGAGCATGCCTCCTGTGCATATATCACCACTCTTATGTATAAAGGCTCTCTGTTATGGTGTTGTTTCTGATGCAGCGCCTAGAATACCTAGTGTGGAAATATGCTATCCAAACAGTTCTAAAAATTTGTATTCCTTAAATGTGCGACGATACTGCTAAAATTTCAAGTGTCGATCGCAGCGACATCTGCGAGATTTTCGTATTACTATTATTACATTGTATAGACTAGCGAATTCTTGCAGTTGTAGAAAATATCCTACAGATGTCGCTGCGATCTGCATATTGCAGCAGTATCTTTGCTCATTTAAGGGATACAATATTTTAGCGCTTTTTTAAGTATTACAGGGTTAGCCGATTTCAACACTATATATTCTAGGCGCTATAGTTTCTGAGCGCTGTTGGTTAAATTTCGATATTTGTGTTTTAGAGTGAGCAATAGAGAAAAGTACTAAAACTATTGAAACAACAACTTCTTTAATATTGAAATGTATAGCAAAGGAGTTCAGAATCAATGCCTTAAATAGTTTCGAATATGCACTGTTGTTATGACATCAATACCCTTGCTGGATGTGGAAATGCAAAATTGTGTTCAACGTAATTGGTCGCATTCTAGATAGATTTTTCGCTGTTAGCAAAACGAGATTCATCAATCAGAAGCTTGCACTTTTGCGAACTTTTTGCTGTTTGCAGCAATGCAGGCTATTGATTGGTGAATCTCGTTTCGTTAAGAGCGAAAAATCTATCTGGATCCCAGCCTAGATTTCTGTAAACATTGCACTTCATCCATGGCACTAAGTAAATGACTCAAAAATTTATGACATAGGCCGGGATCCAGAAACAGCAAAAATTCTCAAACATTCTGGCTTCTGATTGGTCAAACTCATTTCGCTAACAGCGAAAACTTTATCTGGACCTAGGCCATAGTTTTCTTCGATGAAATCAATGCAAAATGATAATATAAAAGAATAGTATAAGACTTCTAAAATGGTTTGGCGGGTTTATCGCTGTTTGGCATAATTTATAAACTTTAGAATTAATTAACAGTTTTTCGCTAATTAA
The DNA here is from genome assembly GCA_963932465.1 of Maratus speciosus. Classification (NCBI taxonomy): domain Eukaryota; kingdom Metazoa; phylum Arthropoda; class Arachnida; order Araneae; family Salticidae; genus Maratus; species Maratus speciosus. The sequence goes on from OZ010787.1 coordinate 7,927,675, forward strand.
GAATGGAAAATTTGTGTTTTTAAAGCTGAATTTTATAAAAGCACGTAGATTGAGTAAATATCTGTCCAAAAATGCAATCCTTACTTTTTTATGTCCATTATTTAAGTCTCTACCTCGATTGAAGCATAAGTTTTGACGAAGAAAATAAATCGGTCATTTTCAGTATCTCGACGTTATTTAAAAAAATCTATATCTCTGTTTATAATTAATTTATGAGGATGCATTTGGTCTCAAATTGAAGATCTTTTCCATTAGGTCCTTCTGGTTTTGGTTTTATTTTTCTGCGATGATTGTTCTTTTGATATGATAAATTTTACGCTGGCATGTTTGGTCGATTTAACATGGAGAATTTGTCTTCAGTATAATAAGCAGTTACGGTGTCTTGCGTTTTATTCTTGGCGTTTGTTTGTTTGTTTGTTTGGCGAGGTTAGCAGTTTTTTTTCAGCTTGGCTTGGCAGAACGACCGTCCTGCCTGATTTCTCTCAATTCTTCTTTATTCAAAATCAATTTCTATTATTGCTTCAAAAATGATTTATTTGTATTAAGCTATAAGCTCTCTCTCTTTTTAACCCTCGTGTAGACACATTTTTGCGTACCCAGCAACAGCTTTTATGAATGCTTATGCATTTTATAATACACATTGATATGCGATTTTTTTTCTCGTCTTTAATAATGCTATAAAAAGTAAATTCTTACAACTATTCGGTATTGGCGGAGTATCGAGTACTCGGTACACCTCCAATATTATGTACACTAGTGTCCATAAATGAAGGGACAACCGCAAAATTTAAATTTCGTACATAAAAGTTCATTATTAGTGGAAGAAAGTGGTATATAAATAGCAGATATGCAAATGGGTACTTCCCTAAAAGCACAGCCAGTCCGAGGCTAACGAGAAAGACAGGTTACCGCAGTGCATTCCACGTATTTTTTATTTTTTACAGAACGCTGGAGTCACGTGATGCTCGAATGCAGCAATGAAGGTGTGTGAAAAGAGCATCACGTCACTCTAGCGGTCTGTAAAAAAAGACACATGGGATGCACCGCGGCAGCCTGTCTTTTTCGTTAGCTTCGGCCAGTCGATGTGACGTCACCAATGGTCACAGTCACAATGGTGAAATAAAATTTGATATCTTTCATTCGTCTCATTATTACTATCAAGTGACCGTCATTTGGTGTCAAAAATTTAGCCGTCCAAAATTTAAGCGTCAGTTGATCGTCATTTGGTGAAGTTACCAGGGCTATTGTTTTGTGACGAGTCACATGTAAAATCACAATGGCCATTGCTTTGTGAAATGTCGCCAGGTACCTTCATGTAATGTCATTTGGGGACTCGTCACAATGCAACTGTCATGATGACTTCACAATGGACTCTTCAAATGACGGACACATGAAAGTAATAATGGGAGGAATTAAAGATATCACACACTTTGGTTCATTGTCGTGACTGTAACACTTTTGACCATTTGCGCCGTCATACCGACTGGCTGTACTATTTTAGTAGTAGACTATTTGAGTAGTAGCAGTTTAGACCTGGAGTTTATATCATTTTTTTTATCATTTAAAATTAAATTTTGTGTTCAAAAATTAGCATTTTGTGTTTGTATTTCAGTTAATGGGCACCACTGCATATTAAATTTATATAAGTTATGTTGCATGCGGCCCTTTTTAAATCAAAAATATAGTTTTCGTTAAACTAAGCCAAAATAGTAGTCTTTTTTTAAAAATCTATACGGAGTGTTTCAGTATAAGGTTTCAAACTTTAAGAGTTGGTATAACACTTCTATAGAGCACACCACAAAAACCTCTATAGGAAATTTGGATAGCAAACTACTTATTCGGTCAAAAATACAGGCTGCTTCAATTCAATCTGAGCCCAGGCCTTTAATTTAAACTTTAATATTGATGAAGACATTTTAAGGATATTTACAACGGACTTAACCTGCTTTGTGAAATATGCGATGAAATCAAGAGAAGTGCACAGTGATTCGGTCGGTACACCATATGTAATGTCAACTACATTCCGAAAAATGTATCGTCTAATTAAGCGATGAATGGATGCTGATGTGATCACTTCCACCACCTTAAATGAGACAATATCACGAGATTTACTGGAAGTAGCCACCATCCACATCCAATCAACGCTAAATTAAACGACGGATTTTTTGGAATGTAGTTGACATAAGAACCGGTGGTGTGGGGAGATTTTGTTAAGTAACGGACAGTTTTGGCCATATTGCTATAGCAGAGATCACTTCAGGGAGGCCTTTTAAAAGGAAAATTAACCAAATTATCATTCTCGTAGCGTACAAGGAAAACCTTGGAATTTTTACATAGCCACGCTGGTAATGGAACTCGCGAACATCGGCCCAAGCTTCTTATTTAGTGGCCAGCATGCTAACTAAGCATGTGGTGCACACTATCATTCTTTCAACATTCTGAAATTGATCATTTTGGTGGTCATGAAATGCTTGTTTGGGCACAATTATATAGGACAGCCGAACACCACAATACTCACGCATTCCCGATGCGGGTATTGTGGTCATACACCGGTATAAACGACTTGTATAGCTCTAGGGGTAACCCCACTCTATACCAGCCGGCCTGTTCCGCATTCCGGGGATATGATGAGTCAGGTTTTGAGAATTACTTTTATCTAGTGTATACAACAAAAGTTCTCTTTTATCTTTTTATGTTGCTATATACTGTCTCATAGTATAAAGCATGTACCAAATTTCATTGCAATCGATTAATTATTTTTCCAGATATGACTGATTTTGTGTTTGTGAGCCTTAGCACTAACAATTCTAGTATTTTTTAACATTATGAGTACTATTATTTTTGCCCCCCTACACTATATTTCTTTATAACGGATGAAATAAGTGGCTGATAAATTTGTTTCTATGTTGTGATGCCAGAGATGCGTTCGCTATTAATGCAATACTTCGAATCTTCTCTCTCTCCCCCCAACCCCCCTTAACGAAGTGATCTCTCATGGACATATGACTTTTTGTCAAAACTTGACAGTTCGGAAAGTGTATAAGTTACGCAGCCATTTAATTTGTGAATAGGCATAGCTGCAGTTAATAAAAGCTGTGCCGACACATAGTTAAATGTGTATGCTACACAGTGAGACTATTCGCAGCACCCCTACCAACAACATGCGGGAATTAACGATCATATCCCGGAAACTTTTGGAGATATGAGAAAACAGTAAATTAGAAAGTTGTTGAACATAGCCGAATTATTAGAAAATAATATCCCATGTCATTAACAGTGTAACGGAAAGTGAAAAATCTTGATTTAAATTTGTTTCATTCCCCTCTATATTACAGTGTTGATTTCGAACAGTATTAGAAAAAAGTCTGGGAATTGCAATCAAACAACATACTTAAGACAGAAGAAACAAAACTTTATCATTTGTGCTCGAACTGTTCACCGTCAATCGGAAATCGTTCGCTCTATCCGAAGCAATGAACACCAACTAACTTTTCGCTTTCAATTTAGGCCATTCATGCACGTGGAGTGTATTTTCCTATTAAAACGACGGCGCTGAACAACTTTTTAATTGACCTTTTTCTCATTTGTCCCAATAGTTATCGAAAAAGGATAGCTACACTATAAAAACATTTCCGGGAGGTTCCGGAAAAAAGTTGTGGTATTAAGATGCCACGGTTTTTGCTGTTACATTTCACAACAAAGTAGTGAAACATTCCAATTTTTTCAGAAACATTCCGTAATATATACTCCGAAACCTTTCATATCAGGTATTTTGATATGAAAGGTTTCGGAGTATATATTACTGAATACTTCTGAAAAATTGGAATGTTTCACTACTTTTTTATGAAACGTAACAACAAAAAGCAGTGGCATCTTAATGCTACCAATTTTTTCTGGAACCTTCCGGAAATTTTTTTACGGTGATGTTCTGCATTTCGCCGTCAAGGGCGCTGCGAATTGACTCACCGTGCAGCGCATAGACAACTCTTTTATAACTGTAACTACATCTGTTCACAAATTAAATGGCTGTGTAACTTACACCTTTCCAACCTGAAAATATTTGCATTAGACTTACCGTAGTGATTCTCTAAATTTTTATCGTTATTAATTTCGCACTCACCAAGTTCTAAAAAAATTTACTTCTGTCACTCTTTTCAACTTGTATCATCACACCATTGCTAATTTTATGCTGAATCGTAGATCTACCCCGAAATCTAATGAATGATTTTTAAATTTCACTGAAGATTTTTCCCCCCTTAAATTCGTGCTTTATCTTCTTTTTTTCTCAATAATGCATTTCCTATCTTTAACTTGCTGCAAGACAAAAAGCCAGTTTTTAATTCCCTTTCCCTTGCCCTGATATGAGATGTACTATGTCCTGCCTACTGAAGTTTTACAGTGCGTCTCAAAAGTATATGGACAGGCGATTTTTTGAAATAACAGTTCAAAAAATTAAGCAATAATCACGAAAAAAATAAGTATATTGTATCATAACATAACTTTATTACAACAAAGAAATACTGTATAAGTTTTACAGAATTTTTGTAAAAAATAAAAATCAAAGTAGACTGTCCAAAAAATATGGAGTTTTCGAGTATTTAGTATTTAAATTCAAAGTTTGGATTCATTCCTTTGAATTATCTTGAAAATCCTATCAGGAATGCTTCGAACTAATGTTTAGAGAAAGTTTGGCTGCAAAGAGAACGAACTTTGCGCTACCTGTTGGTTTAATTCCTGAATAGTCGAAAACTGACGACCATGGGCATACACTTCTTTTGCAAGTACTCCCCAAAGGTTTTCAATTGGATTCAGGTTTGGGCTGATGGCTGGCTAGCTTATAACAGTCACTTGATTCTGTGTAAACCAAGCTGTTGTTGAGTAGGAGGTGTGAATCGACGCATTGTCCTGTTGGAATTTCCAGTTTTCTGCTCCTAAGGTGCCTCCAATCGGAAGTAGATTGCTTTTGATGACATTTTGATAATCCCATTAAGAAAAGCAATATCCATTGAAACAGAATGCACCCCACACCATGCAAGAACCCCTCCTTGTTGTCGACTAAAAAACTTGCGAGGTTCTCGTCGTAGATCATCAAATAGTATGCCCAGCCATCAGGATCATCCAAATTAAAAAAAAAAAATCGTCACTGAAGAAAACATTTAATCATTCATCCGTCCAATGCATGTGTTTTTCAGCCCAAAGAAAGCGTGAGTTTCTATGGTGCAATTTCAGCATAGGTATCCAAAACATTCTACGATATTTATAAAATTTGATTGCTTGTATGAGACAGTGAACTGTAGATCTCGAAATAGGAAATGCTACAGTCCTTGCAATTTTACGAACCGTCTTCTTTTAGGTTGAAATTGCTCGCAAATTCTTCCTATCTTGTCGCTGAGATGTTTTTCTTGGTCGACCTGAACACTTTTTTGCAATCAAATTGTCACCTTTTCATAAAATTTCGTAAATTCCAGATCCGTTACGCTTCATTTGTTTAGCAATATCAGAAAATTTTAAAATTTGAGCCTTTAACGCCAAATTTTGCTATATCAGCTGCAGAGAATTGAAGAACGAGTAGTGATTTTATATTTCGAAGTGGTTACGTTATATGTACAGAACGCAGAATATGCAAATTTTTTTGATACGGTGGTAATAAAAGCGATTCTTTTCATTGTCCATATATTTTTTGGGACAGCTTATTTTGAATTTTATTTTTTTTTACAAACAATCTGTGACATAAACATGATATCTGCGTATTGTAATAAACTTACGGCATAAGTATGCTAATTATTATTATTATTTTTTTTTTTTTTTTTCGATTATTGCTTCACTTTTTGAACTGTTATTTCAAAAAATCGCCTGTCCATATACTTTTGAGACGCACTGCATATACTCTCAACCTTTTTTAACCCGTTCGGGACCACGGGTGCATATATGCATCCTCAAAAAGTGCTTAAAACGCTTGAGTTTGGTACCAGTAAAAAAGAACAGTAAAATTGATTTTGTTTAATTGCGACCTTTTCGTGATTTATAAAGTTAAGTCAAATAATTAATAAAAAGTGGCGCCAAACGAATAAAATTCGTGTAAAAGGTGCCGGTCCTGAACGGTTTAATGGATAATTCAAATGCAGTATGTCATAGAGACAGCAATTTACGACGTAGCATTGACATGGAAGAAACGTTTTGCTGAATGTGTCTGTTTTTTAAACAGTAAACAAATTATATTTACATAGGTTGCTCCTAAACTCTTTCAGCAAAATAAGATAAAGGGGAAGGGAGGGAGGTAATGCCAGGTCTGCCACTGGTGATTATTTTTTCATTATTTTGTCTACCTATATTTCAAAAGAGCAATCTTTGAGGTAGATTATTATTATATATAAAAAGTAGTAGGAAAAATAATTTTAAAATAGTCGCCAATTTCAGTCCTATATTATATGGTCAGACGAACACTATTTGTTAAGACCCTGGGTCATTAACGCATTTATTCACTCAAAAATACAGGATATTTCACTTTAAGCCAAATTTGAATTTTCTTTTTCCCAAGAACTTTCACAAGAATGAACATATTGTAGCAATATTTTTAAAACATGTCATGACATCACAAAAGCACAATAATTGAATTCATGATACAGTACGTAGTAATTTCAACTACATGCTGTAACATGGAGCGTTTAGCTGTGTGTTTTTTGGGAAGACGGAGGGCGATCCATTCCGGAATCAAACTGATGCTGTCAAATTTCAATTTTACACAAAGCAAGTGGTGAAAATATCGTTAAAGAATCTTCATTAATAAAGTTATGAGGATCGCAGTGACCAAATGGTTAGTGCCGAGCTTGCATCTGGAGGGCTTCAGTTCGATACTAACAAGGGGAGGTCCTGAGCTTGGTGACACAGAATGCGTCGAACGTCTGTGTATGGATAGAATATAGTTAGTATATAAATATATGAAAGCCTTAAAACACAATACCCCGGGGGTGGGAGTTTTGAGAAAATGAGTATCAAAGTTTAAATAACAGCTTATAACTGGACAGATTACTTCCTTTGGCAAGCGGCCCAGCAACATGGTTGGCAGCGCACTGGATTCCAGAAATTTTTTTATTTGAGTTCGAATCCCAGTCGGACTCTTATATTTCGCGGCGCAAATTTTCATCATTTATTTTCGAGCAACAATTGAAAAAATATGTATAATCATTGAAATTTACGAAAAATATAAATTAAATATATGTTTTGTAGCATATAATATAGAATTTTTCGTGTTTAAATAGTAATGAAAACTAAAAGTGGGAAATTTGTATTTCTATAGACCAGAAATTTTTGCTTCTATTTAAAATTGTTTACGGTTTTTAACACCTTGAGGGGCGGATATATCCCACCTAAGTTTAATCAAGATTTGCACCGGAAACTTTCCATTCTTCACAGAGAAATAAATTAAAATATGTGATATAAATCTATATTACTTAAATTTTGTTTATCCAAATATTTTAAAAATTTCATGATTTTTTAAAAATATTCATTTAAATTTTAAATATGATTTCTTAAAAATCTCGGTTTCTTGGTTTTGTAGTTGCTGCCTACGTAATAACTATTTTTAGCAATTCAATATCTTTTCAGAATTTTTTTTTTAAGTACATAGACAGTTATTCTAATTAGAAATAAAAGAATCCAAGATTTAAAATAATTAAAAGCTAAATAAAAATGGACGATAACACCTGTGTCGAAGTGTCTACTGCAATGACGATTTAAAGGAAAACAAAAATGAGCGATTCTACTCGTGTCAAGGTATCGAACGCAATGACGATTTGGTACGGGCAGTATCGTTCATTTTTATTACTTTCTTCTATCTTTACAATAAAGTATTGGATTAGTGAAAAATTTCGACTTCATTTCGATTTATATGTTTTCGAAGGTCCTGAACACGATTCGACTGTTTTTAGAAAATGCCTGTCTGTATGTCTGTTATGTGACAAAAATTTGTGGGCGCTCTATCTCAAGAACTACTGCACGGGATTTAATAAAACTTTAGATCCGGTTAGACCTTCATACAAATTGGTGATGATTAGTTTTTGGTGTAAATCACCTAACAGATGGCGCTGCTATGCTGCATTTTCACGATTTCCGCAATAGCTCTATCTCAAAAACTAATGCACGGATTTTCATCAAATTTCAGTTAACTCAGTGGATTTCAGGGCATCAAAGTGGAGTTACCCTTTAAATCTCTATTTTGATTTCATTGGACAACAGTGAAGTAGTAATGATATTAGCTACTATGTGTCTTCACATGCTAAAGACAAATTTAGACGTATAACTACGTATACGGCTAGATTGTTTTAATTCAGGTTTAAAAGATAAAATAATATATTGAAAATGTAATTAAAACAAATTCTGTATATCCTGAAAATCTATATATATATTTCTCTTACGTAGCGCTAAAAAAGGGCTGTGTTTGTAGCTTGAAATTTGGCAACAGCCAAAGCGACGTTTCTCAGTGGTAGTTACGGTCAGAGTTGGGCAGTATCGAAAATACATGTATTTGAAATACATTTTCAAAATACATTTGTATCTTGTATTTTGTATTTTAAACCGATAAGATCAAAGTATTTTTGCAATGTATTTTCTGATGGTTTTACAATGTATTTTGTAAATACTCAAAATACATTTTTTCCAAATTTCAAACTGCCATGCTTAAACCGCACGGAGAAAAGCTGCGATTCTTTAAAAGGAAATACACGACTATCTGTTTTGATTAGTTTTCAAATTCTGTTCTGGAAGTTAATATAAACACACTTTTCGACTATTGCTGAGACAAGGAGGTTGATGAATATGTTGTTTTGATACAGCAAACATATTCTTACTGATTAGTTACAAAAATAACTTATATCTTAATGTTGCTGTGGGAATTACAAGAAAAAAAAACATGTATTGTTATGGACCAGAAGGATCTTTCAGAGTTGCGCAGGTGCAGCACTCTATTACCAACAGTTGCCCATTGGGCACACATATAAGGAGCTCAATTTTTTTTCTGGTCTAGTAGTTTTATTTGAAAATATCGAAAAAGGATTTCTTAAAAATTCACATGTTTCATTCATTAATATAAATTTTGTTAGAAAGTAACCGCAAGAAAATTGCTACAATGAACTTTTAAAGGAACGATTTGACTATGAAAAAATGAAATTTATGACTTTGCAAATTTTGCATTCGAATTATTACTACTTTTTATGAATATTTTATAAGTGCTTTCTTTTTATGAATGTAAGAGCTTTCATATTTTTTCTCAAGTTTCAAGACTTTCATAGTAAGTGCAAATGATTTCTTACTTCTTTGCGCTTATATATGGTTTGATATTTTACCTGAGTGTTTTAATTTTAAAACTACTTTATACAAAGAATTCGTACTTTTGTTAATAATAATAATTCACTTTGTGCTAAAAATTATCTAATTTTTTCATTTATATTTTTGCATTCAGTAATACATATTTTAAATTTTGCATGCATTATTTCTAAAATGCACCATAATCGAAAAGTTGTACCCCAAATATTTTATTAGTGGAAGGCCTAAAAAATCTTGCGTAATTAGGAGCTCTTATTAAACACACGCGCATTATATAAAAAGAAAAAAATACATAACACATTTAAACAATTTTATTCGGTGTCATTGTACATATAAGATTATTATAAAATATGTTCTTTTGTAGACATATACTAAGAAAGACTTATTGAAAAGACTGATACTAGACTAATTTGTTTTTACATTCTTCTAATAAATAACAAGAAAGTATTGGAATCGAGAAAAATTTCAACTTTCGTTTTTTGCTTGATTTACACGTTTCGGGATGTCTTGAACGCGATTTACCTATTTTTGAAAAATGTGTGTATGTCTGTTAGTCTGTGTGAGACACAATTTTTGTGGCCCTTTAATCTCAAGAACTAATGCATGGAGTTTAATAATATTCAAACTTCACATTAAGATGGACCTAGGTATAACTTAGCTTTGGGTTTATATCGCCCAACAGGTGGCACTGCTATGCTTAATTATTTTATTCCATGATAGCTATATTGTAAGAACCAACATACAGAATATCATTTAACTGCATATAGGCCTGAACAGAAATACTTGCCAATTAACTTTTAGTGTATATCGCTCAACAGGTGGTGCTGCTATGCTGGATTTTTCATAATTTCCGCAATAATTATATCCAAAAAACTAATGGACAAAATAATCCAATTTCATATTATTTGAGATCTTCAAATAAATTAATGCTGATAAAATGTGGGGTGCATCGCTCAAGAGGAGCCGTTATGCTGTGTTTTTATGATTACCGTAACATGTACGTAAAATTCCCGTTTTTTGTTTGTTTGTTTTCTTCCATGTCAAAATGATCATATTTGTAAATAAAATTTAAATGAAATAAGTACCACGTAGATTAAAGGTACCTTTTTAAAATAAATTTTCTGGTTCGTAATGCTGATTTTTAAAAAATCTGAAAATGGCAGGTGAGAGCTTATATCTCAATGACTAGAGTATGGAATTTGATGAAACTTCATCATATTCAGTTAGTATGGATGATATTTTGGTGTATATCGTACTAGAGATGATTTTTTTTCTGTGCTGTGTTTTTTAGGATTTTCGAGATTTTTATATCTCTACACCTTTTGAATAGAATTGCACCAAACTTTTTATGCTTTTTCTGAAAATCAATACTGTCTCAAGTCAACGCTGAGCTTCGGAGCGCCTACAGGAAGTTGAACCTTCCCGCGTAATCTCCAACGACATTGAGAAGAAACATAAAGATGAGTTTCAATGTTGCAGAGAACGGAGAGCAGCACTGTTTTCCCATTGGTTGAGACCCGTGAAGGCCCCTCCCTCTGGTAGAACAGATGCCACGGAGCAGTGACAGACTCATGTCGGTCGTTCAAGGATTGACTTTTAAGGTTCAGGTAGGCAAAGGGAAAATCTTGCACAGAAAAAAAGGCCTCACAGGTCCACATATTTTCATTACTTTAAATAATTTTCCTAACACTACAAGATTTCAAAGCTTTACAATTATTTTTTTTTTCCTATGATTTTTTCTGTGAAATCTTAGTGATTTCTTCCATAAATACTAAAGTTTTTCTAGCAGCATCTTGCTGCGCAACAATGCATTCATATACTCTTTCAAATTTAATTGCTAATTCATCAAAAGAATCTATGTTAAGTTCTTTTTTAATCATTTCAATAATTTCAGTAATTTTGATAAAACCACTATCTAACTCATTCAGCTGGTATAGCTGTACCGGGGCAGGTGGCTCCCTCTTGGGATCGGCCTGCGCAACTTTCTTTTTTACCGGATTGATTGATTGATTTTGAGTTTCTTTCTTTTTTGGTTTTTCCTTTTCATTTTTAGTTATGTCCGCGTAACTTTTGCGGAATTGCGGTTTTATAGGGTACTTTTTGCACCCCTTGCAATTTGCCGGATGACTAAAATTACAATTCTTGCAAGACGGCGGCAGAATTTCAATTTTTTTCCTCTGTCTCTGTATTTTTAAGTTTTTTCCGGGGACAGTCCGGGGATTTATGGGCTGCACCGCAAGAGGACTCCATGAAGCACTGCGCAGATACATGAAAAAACCCTTGGCAATTCCAGCACTGCACAGCTTTTCTGGGTGTCCTGTACATCTCTACTTCTAAACGAATTTTGAACAATGATTTTAATTACAGAATATTTTTCGAAGTTTTATTGCGTGGTAAGTGCAGAAGAAAAAGGGGCAAAACCCTTTGGTCTTTACGACTGATCATCTGCACTACCTTAATGACATCGTAGCCTACTTTCTTAATTTCATTTTCAATGCTTTCAGCTTTTATATTTTTAGGTAGTCCTCTAAAGACCACCTTCATAGGTGTATCGAGATCCGGGACTACATAAAATTGGAACTTAAGTTCCTTTAAAAATTCAATAATTTTATTTTTAACTTCAAAGTTTTGGGGCCTTCTTAATCTTAACCCCATCTTCCCGAGATTTTAACTAAGAAATCAGGGACGCAATTAGTCTCAATATTTGACGTAAATTCAGTTATATCAGTAATATCCCTAACCATAATCGGTTTGGGGGGCTTTTCCTTGCTTTTAGTTATTTAAATTTGACTATTTTGCTCAAAATTAGCGGCATTCTCATTCACTTCTAAAATAGGCTCCGGGACAGTACTCGAGGCGCCATCTTCCGGGCTCTCATCGAAACAATCCTGTTCCATGTCCTCAGAATCTGAGGGAAGATCTACGTTACGCGCAGTTTCTAAATTACTATCATAATTTACCACATTGTCGGACGTTTTTAACTTTTTTCCGTTTGGTACAACTAGACCAGCTGTTAAACTAAAAGTACTTTTAGGTTTTTTCTTACGCGACTTTCTAGATTTTTTACTAGCTTCAGTCTTAGTGAAAGAAGCCTGACTTTCCATTGCAAATTCTCTTTGTAAATCTTCATTATATTGCTGGCATTTGAGAAGATCCCATTTGCCATTTTCATCAAAAAGGTCGAGGGTCTCGTCCTCTAAATCCTCAAAACTACCAATTTTTTCCTTAATAAAAATATCTAAAACCAATCCTTCTGGGATCAATTCTGGATTTTTTCTAAACTTATGTGGACCGAGATTTGTGCCTGAACAACAAGCCATATTACCTCTGTCAGCTCCAGATGCAGCCATCTTTGCCGTGCAGCAGTCAGGTAAGCTCCGATAAATTTCACCTACCGGTAAATGCTATTGGCATACGTGGCCTTTACAAAGGCCTTTCGCACGTACCGGTTACGGTGAGAGATCACTGGCAGGAAAGGTCATAGGAGGTGCTGACACACACGCTGTTAATACTGTCTCAATTTTGGCTTAGAGTACTCAGTAGCGGGCGGTGCTATCCTATGCCTCGTTAAAGAGATTCCTTATCGGATCCACAATCTAGAGGTCTGCACGGGTCGGAATTTCCAGGACCGGGTCCGGCCCATACAAAAATCAGTGAAAACAGGCCCAGCCCGTCAAAAAATCAATTAAATGAGGCCTGACTCAATTTCTACAAAAGAAAACAAAACAAAAAAAAAAAAAAACAGATTTTTCTAAACATACAATTAAGATTCTTTTAAAGAATATTACATACATATTTATGGGATAATTTTACAGTATATTTTAAAATTACTATGTGTTCGCAAGACCGAAAATACACAATAGCAACATTAAGGATTACTTAGAGTCTTAGACGTTTCAACATTAAAATAAAAATCCATTAAAAAAATAATGTAGTTTAGAATAAAAGAAAAAAGGAGGGTTAAAAACAGGATAATTTTTGAAGGTGTATAATAAAAAGCAGATGTGAAAATATTTTTCTGCCATTTAATAAGGCTTTTCTCAAATCCAAAGGAGCTTTTTGATACATTTCTGAATTCGTTTCTTTTCGGAAACGCATAAGATTGGCAGGTGTTTTTATTCAGAAACTATGTAATCGAATAACGTTATCATTTTTTGATAAAGGCAATATATCTTTGAGAAAATACTGTCAAAGTTAAAGTTTTGAATCGAATTTCTGGAAGTGATAGCACGGGAAGGAAGAAAAACCTACAGTCACGTGACACGAATCTCTTATATCTCGATAAGTAATTTATATAAAAAAAAAGGAAAAACGCTATTCGATTCCAAATCCCTTCAGGTGGAATCACACGTCAGGCCTAATTTTAAGCCTTTACAGTAAAAAATTACTCAAAAAATGTGTCGGGAAATTTCTCATTGTTGAGCAGTGAATTTGAGAACCACTTTGAGGTATACTTCCAAAGATTCTGATAAGAGAAGTTCATTATCGCTATTAATATTTTACAAAACATATTGCCTTTCCTACACAACAACACATTCTGAGAACAATAAAGTCCAGTTCCGGCCCTGCTCGACTACGTAGAAAAAAATGCAAGCATGATCTCGGCCCGGCCCAAGTCTGCTGAAAAAATTAAGCCATGGCACAGCAGGGTTGTAAAAAACCCGGATTTTTTATAAAAAAACCCAGCCCGGGCGGGTATTTGGGTGGGTACCCGGGCAGCTACCCACTACAACCCTTATAGTTGTAAAAAACCCAGCCCGGGCGGGTAGCTGGGTGGGTACCCGGGCAGCTACCCACTACAACCCTTATAGTTGTAAAAAACCCAGCCCGGGCGGGTAGCTGGGTGGGTACCCGGGCAGCTACCCACTACAACTCTGTGGCTCAGACACCATGCAACTGTCCAATGCTGATCTCTACGCTGGACATGTTACATTTCTGTATTGATGTTGTCAAACTAGCATCGGCTTGTGACGCACATTTATACTTATTACTTATTCTCGCAAAAGTCACATTCGTTGAAAATGATTCATATTTTATCGACTTCGATTAAAGTTTTATAGCGGGCCGGTAGGCCCGCTTAATTTTTTTTCTCGGCCCGGCCCGTTTATTTTCTTTCTAGGCCTGGCCCGTTGAAGAAATTGTTCTAATTCTGTTGGCCCAGTCCGGCCCGTTTGAAAATTCACCTTCATTTGGCCGGCCCGGCCCGGTGCCGGGTACGGACCTCAGCCCAAGCCCGGACCCGTGCAGACCTCTACCACAATCAATTCATGCAGTTATTTCTACTGAGTAACTATCTTTAAAGGGTAGTTTATTCATTATTAGTTATTCTTGCAACTTTCATACACTTTTAAACACATTGCTGCTCTAATCTTTCAGTTTTCTTTTTGTTAACTTAGTTGAGTTTTAATTAATTTTGCTTCTCTATTTGGAAATTTATAATTTCTAAAAATTTAATCAGTTTTGCAAACCAGCTTTGCATTTGACTAGTGCAATTTAATGCACAATCGTTTTTTTCTTTTTGTTTTTATTAATGTATTTTGTATTTTAAATGTATTTTCAAAATACATGTATTTTGTATTTTGAATTTTTGAAAGTATTTTGTATTTTAAGTTGAAAAAACAATGTATTTTGTATTTTGTATCGAAAACGGTTTTTCGATGTATTTTGACCAACTCTGGTTACGGTCACATGTCCCAAAACACTCAGCAAATCAAAATCCAGACAGGATCTCTCTTTTAACGCAAACCGTTTGAGCAATACATGAATGACAACCCAATGGCAATACATGAATGACCGTAAAACGGACCATATTGGTCCGTTTTACGGTGACGTAGCTTTTTGATCCAAGATTGTATTTAGACACAGGCGAAAACGTTTTGTTTACATTTCGATAGCGGGATACGTAGCATGTTTTATAGCGTCTTATTATAGCTTTAAATTAATTTTAAGTCGTGGTTTTCAATACTCAAGGCAAAATGAAAAGAGAAGAACCCCCATCTGACACTAACATGCCATTTAAATTTAAACGGTGCACAGTGGTCCCAAATTGCGATCAAGTGGCCAAAAATCATTTCTGGCTTTCCTGGTGGTTGTATATATCCTTCATTTTTAATTTTATAACATTCTAAATGACATTACATAGCAAATATAAAGTAAATGTAATTGGTGTTCTAGGGGAGGGGATTTGGGGGGGGCGCAATAGAGGAGCCAAGTTTTTGTTAAATTTAAATTTTCTTTTTTTACGGGATTTTTTTTACAGGAATGAGAATTTTTCACTTTTGATTATGGGAAATATTTTCCCTTTTTCAAAACAAATCATCTAATTCAATAGATGATGAAAATGTGAAATTTTAACCCCCCCCCCCCTCCCTGAAAATGTACAGGTTAAAATCTTATTGATTTTTTCTCTTTTTAATGTTATTGCAAATTAACAATAAAGAGTATAAGCAATCAGTAAAACACATAAACAATCAATCAGCTGAATTTTGCCACCTCCCCCCCCCCCCCCAACACACCCAACACACACACACACACACACACACATGTGAAATCTCCCCTTTTTCCATTTGTCTCTATACCAAGGAAATTTTAAAATTATCATTGCTATTTTTTAAGTTTTCAACATCTATTTACTATGAATTAATAATAAAATCATTAAATTCATTAATTAGATAACTTTCAAAATTTTTGCACCCCCACCCCCTTTCTTTTGTTTCTCTCTATTACACAGAGAATAATACCTTTGAAATTCCAATAAAAATGAAGAATCTGCCTTTGTTACTTTATTTTGGTAATATTAAATAAATAATTACCTCACTAATTTTCTAGTATATTTGAAATTTCCGCTTCTCCCCCCCCCCCCCCCTGTCCTCTGCGGTATAAAGTTCTATCATTCCTAACATTTTTAAAATTTTTACAAAAAAAAAAAAAAAAATCAAAACTATGTTTTAATATAAAACATTTTTATATTTTTTAATTGAAAAATAAAATAAAATCTGTTTTTTAAATAAACCTTCAGAAAAGTGGATTTACACATTTCAAGTAATTGTAACATTTTATCCCAAGGGTTGAGCGAATTTTTCATATATTTTTTTAATTTGTTAAAGTATGAAAAGTATTCATTAAAATTTAAATGTGTATATAAATTAATACAATTAAATTAATATTCATATAATAAACTGAAAAAAATAAATGCAATAAAAAAAATTTACAATAGATTTATGTGACGATACGTGAAAATTAAAGTAAAACTTAATAATACTACTTAATAATAAAATTTATTTGTAAGTATAGGTAAAATATATTTTTCGAATAATCAGGAAATTTAAAACATTAAATGATGTTTCCCATTTGATTGAATTTCCCAGACATGCATGTTGCTAGAATTTAGTATATATATATATAAAAACTGAACTTTAAATATGTACTTTTTAAAATAAGGTCAAGTTTTAATATTATTTTTTATGTAAACAAAAAAGACAAGGGAAAAATTGTAAAAACAAATAAAAATATATATAAAAATAAAAAAATATCCCCAACTCTTAACCCACTCCCCTTTCTCCGCGAATTAAAAAAATGAAATTGACAGTGTTATGTTAATTAGAATGTTACATTATATAAAAACTGACAATTTTAGGTCAGTGCAGAAATTAGATTGACTTTAAACCTGATTACTCGTGTTGGGCTAATACTGGCAATATCCAATTCCAATGTCCAATTTCAAACTGCTAGTTCTCAAAAAGTCGCAATAAATCTCTTGGGATATGATTTTAGAAAGCTCATTCTACATTTTCTACTATAAAAGCCTGAGAAACTCGGAAGGACTTTTTTTATATATCACTTTTTATGTACAAAAATGCCTTAAAACTATGCATTTTTTTAAAAAAAATTCCTCTTTTTTTAATTTTTGAGATTTTTGCAATCGAAAAATCAAATTAAATATGTAATTTAATGTTGTTTCAGAGAAGTGCAAAGAAAAAAACGAGAAACTATCTGAAATGGCCTTAGTTAGGGTGTGAATGCAGTGAATTTACCTGAAATTCACGCAACAGCAGAAAACGCTAAAATCTCCTAACTTCACATAAGCAAAGCTAATTCATGTGAGCTGATAAAAGCAAAATATAACAGAATATAAATCTTCAGATATTTCTAAATACTGTAGAATAGATTTCATTTCGAAATACGAAACTTCGATTTTCTGATTTTTGGCCACATAATCGCGATTTGGGACCACTGTGCGGCGTCAATTTCGTGTTCGCTTAGCTTTCTCAATGATGATCAAGAAGTCATAGCGCTAAACTTTTGATAAATGCATTTTTATTTATATTTTCAACAAAATTTTCAATTACTTTTTTATGAATTAAAATATTTTTAAATTTCATATGTTGCATGCTCGGATCTCATAGCGGCCCAACTAAAAATAATTTTTATTTTGTTTTCACTAAGGTTTTTAATTAATTCTGTTTCCAAGGTACGTTTTTATTTACATTTTAAACAGTTTTCCATCACTTTTTTATACATTAAAAATATTTGTAAATTTAATACGTTGTAATGATTTATGATAGCACTCATTCTGGCTAGAGCTGACATAAATAGTGGCGAGCGAGCGAAGCGATCCCAATATGAATTTCGTAGCAATTCGTGGGGGTTGGTGAGCGTTAGTGAGCAGGGGGCTGAGCCCCCTAAGTAATATTTAAAAATCCCTGCCGGTCCGGCCTACAGACGGATGTAGATTTCGAAGTTAAGTACTAATTTCCCCAACAAAAACTAAATCATAATTAGAGATAAACCCATTTTAACAATTTTATTTGGCCGCTGTTGACGAGTTTTTATTTCATTTTTATATAAGAGCTGATTTTATCAGAATCATGTTAAGGCGGTATTAAAAAAAAATACTTTTCCATGCTCAACAACTCGAAATTTTCTGACACATTTTCAGATTCATTTTTAAAAGAAAAAATATGAAACTTGCTGACATGATTTTTAAAGAGATTTATAAGCGACCCGTGTTTTTATTTTTCGTTCAATTAATTACAACTTCATTTATAAACAATTATTTTCTCAGTAGGACAATATTTTTCGTTTCCAACACAATCGCTTCGGGAAATTCGGTTCAAAATGCCCACTTTTACATAATTTTTTGAAATATATTCTGTCTCTATCAAAACATCGATCATTACGGCACATTATATCATTTCTGAATAAGAGAATCTACTAATTGGGTGCGTTTGAGAGCAAAAATTAATTAAAAAATGAGTCAGAAAATAAGCAGTTTGGATTTGAATACACCCTTAATACGATGATTTTTTTTCTTCAACCGCTATGTATTTTTAATTTGTTTTTGCTGTAAGAATTGGTCCTATCAAAAACTTGTCAATATAAATGTTGTAGATAATATTAAGAAGATATTTAATAAATTCATGCGGATTTTATATCTTGTGAATTGGCGAAGTTATGGATTTTTTTCTTCTTCAACTCCCCCTTTTTGTTTTCGTTTTTTTTTTTTCTTCCCCGGTACGAATTGGTCCTATCAAAAACTTGTCAATATAAAAGTTGTAGATAATATTAAGATTTATAATAAATTTAATTGGATTTGACATCTTGAGAATTGACGAAGGCATGAATTTTTTTCTCCCTAAAACCCTATTTTTTGCGCCCCTTGAGACAATTTTTGATTTTATTAAAAATCTGTGATACATAAATTTTTGGCCCTATTTTTAGAAGTAAAAAAATCTTTAAACTGATTTGATATGTACAAAAATTAAAAAGTTATGGGTTTTTTTCGGTTTTCACAAAACCCCTCCCTATTTCCATTTACTTGGTCCGATTTTGCCTATCAACGAGCTTGACCGAGATTTTATGCCACTTGATTTTATGTATCAGTTTGGAAGAGATTTGTGCAGAATTGTGGAAGTTATCGTGTCCATAAAAAAGTGATAAAAGAATTAATTTTTCATCTTATAGCTTGATTCTTTTACAGAAATCGACTGTCCATTGCTTATATTTTATGTACCCCTGATGAAGTGAAATACACTATAAGCTTCCTTCTACATCCACCCAATTGATCTTTCATTTGTTTTTTCATACGTCAACATTATTTAGCTGGATTTTTGTATCTTTTGTTTATAACTGGTTATTACATCAAATTTGGTAAATTTTCATTTGTTTAAATGGTTTAATTGTACAAAAAGTTTATATAGATATATATGTATGTATATATATGTATGTATATATATGCATATATATATATATGCACTTATTTATGCTTTTTACTGAGGGTGGTTTTGGGTTCTGAGGTCATGATCGGTGCAGATCTAAATTTTTTTTTCAGAAATTCCAACATAGGAGAGAATGTAGGTAGTATTCCATACGAAATCTACCTAAAACTGAAAAAAATGTTCTTTACTATATCGCTTTACAATAGCTATTTCCAAAACCGTTAGTTTCAGAGATGTATTGCAATTGGAGAAAGGGTTTCAAATGGTGTTACTTTATGTCAGTAGCGTTATTTAATTGATTCCTGTTCCAGGATATAATCTCAGCTCAAAATTTCTTTAGCAAAAAAAATCCTAAAATTAGGAAAAAATATCCGTACATTTATGAACAGGGTTCTACAAACTGGAAAAAAAAATCTAGTAGCCAGCAAAAACATTTAGAAGCCATGAAGCCAGTAAAAAATGCCCCCCCCCACACACACACACATATGCTAATACCGTTGCCAGTTTTTTTTTCATTTTGAATTTAATTGTGAATTTTCAGAAAGCATACTTTTTTTTATGAACTGATTGAGAAAGAATAATCACAAGCATAGTAATAATACACTGGTGAAAACAATTAAAGGGACAAATGGTTTTTTTGCAATTAAAAAAAAACTAACAAAGCAAATAAAACCAAACTTGGCCAAAATATTCGACATAAGACTAATGTATGGGAAAACAAAAATGGGCAAAACCTGCACCCTAAATAAGGTAACTGGTCACGTGTCCAGCACAGCAGCTGACCTATACCCTGTCAGTCAGAGAAAAACATGTCTAAGAGTGTATAATCGTCTGTAACAACTACACAACTCTCGCATCGGCGTTTCATACTGCTTACCAGGATCCTTATTAATCTCTATGACAACTGCACCCACTTTTGCACCAAGGCACCCTTGAGCTCATTGATGGCCCTTGGAGCTGGTCTCCGAGCTGCAATTGATCGTCCAAGGGCGTCCCATATGTGTTCGATGAGATTAAGGTCAGGGGACATCGCAGGTCACTCCATTCGTTGAACATCCTACGATTCAAGGTATTCGTCCACCAACTGATCCCTATGTGGATGGGCGTTATCGTCCATAAAAATGAAATTTGGTCAATATGCTCCGCAGAAAAGTCTCAAAGAGGGTGTAAGAATCTCGTCTCTGTACCGCTGACCTGTCAGAGTACCTCTATCAAACACATTATGTCGGTACTCCCGTCTGCCTTGATGCCTGCCAGACCACCTCTAGCATAGGGATAATTTCTGACAATGTTAGAGGGCCGATATCGACTCTCGGGTTCTCTCCAGATGAGAACACGCCTCGAGTCGCTGTCCAGACTGAATCGCGACTCATCACTGTACAGAACCGCCCCAAACTATCCTCTGTCCAAGACAGGTGTTCTCGCTACCATGCTAGATGGGACTTTTTGTGGTTCACAGCCAAAGGGATGCAGACTACGGGGCACCTGGCATACAAGCCGCCTGCATTATGTCTCTGGGTGACTGTTTTCTGTGAAATGGATGTTCCTGTAGCATTATACAGGTGACGAGACAGTTGTTTCACTGTCGCGGACCTATCCCTTTTGGTTAAAAGTCTCAAATAATGGTCTTCAGCGGACGTTGTTGCCCTTTTTAGGCCTTGACCAGGTCCGGGGATCACTGTTTTGGTCTCTGAGAACTATTTCCACAGAGTAGACACCACATTTCACAGAACACCGAGGTCCTTAGAACAAGTAGTCTGTGATTGGCCGGCCTCGAGTCTTCCAACAATCTGCCATCTTGTGGCATCATCTAGACGATGTCGACTAGCCATACTAACAATGGGTAAACAAAGAAATAAAAAAAAAAAACAAGGATTGGGTTATGCTACGATGCTTCAAAATGCCCTTCCGCTGCAAGCTTCGGTGGTCAAATGAGGCACCTCTGCACAAACGCAATCACAGCGCCACTTTCTTATGACCACACATACCACTGCGTGGCAGGTGTGTCCGCGACGAGCTTTACTATCATCTGATACCTTATTTGCGAATAGGGTAACTTATTTTGTTTTGTTTTTTTAAAAAAACGTTTGTCCCTTTAATTGTTTTCACCAGTGTACATACATGGTGTGTTCGCAAAGTTTCAAGACTGGTCCTAGAATACAAAATTTATTAAAACTTTTTGTGGAGCAGACTGAAATTCTTCAAAATATGACCCTTGGGCATCAACACACCGCTGCCAGTGTTTTTTTCCATTATCCATAGGCTTCCTGGAGGTCTTCGCGCGTAAGGCTGTTAAGGGACCTCGTTGAAGCTGCTTGGATCGCTGGAATCGTGTCGAATTGCTTCCCATTCAGATTTTCTTGATCCGGGGGAACAAAAACAGTCGCTGGAAGCAAGGTCGGGGCTGTAGGGTGCTTGCGGCAGTATTGCCACGTTAAATTCAGCCAAAACCTCAGCAGCGGCGAGCGGCATGTGAGAGGTCGCAATGTCGTGGTGAACAATCCAATCGTCTCTGATGTCTGAGCGGGCGCTCCGGACTCGATCCTTCAAATATTGGTGCATTCCAGCATAAAACCGACCTTACCCGGCACGTCCACCCAAACACCAGAGAAGATTGGATTGTTCACCACGACAATGCGACCTCTCAGACGTTGCTCGCAGACGCCAAAGTTTTGGCTACGTTTAAGGTGGCAATACTCCCACAAGCCTGCCTACATCCCCGACCTCGCTACCAGTGATTTTTTTTATTCCTCCAGATCAAGAAAGACCTGAAAGAGAAGCAATGGACTTTACCCACAAATGGCAACAGCCACGCCTCTGCGGGGGGAAAAACCCTCCGAAAAAGACTGTTTATTGGACGAAGGAGGAGCAGGGTTAAAATGTTCACACCTATTGGTGTTTTTCTTCTGCTTACCTGCAGCTGACATCACATGGGTAAAGTCCATTCGACACGATTCCAGCTTCGACGAAGTCACTTAACAGCCTTGTGCGCGAAGGCTTCCAAGGAACCTATGAATAATGGAAAAAACGCTGGCAACGGTGTGTTGATGCCCAAGGGTCATATTTCGAAGAATTTCAGTTCGCTGTACAAAAATGTTTAATAACTTTTGTATTCTAGGACCAACCTTAAAACTTTGTGAACACACCATGTATTGAATTGTATGTGAACTCTAGTTAATAAAATAATTTTAAAAGACAAATTAATTTTTTTTAACAAAACTTATCAAAGTTATATAAATGAAAAAAAGGAAAACAAAATAGACATTATAAAGTCTGAATGACTAAAGTATGCAATATGTATGTATATCATAAGAAAAACAACTGTTCTTAACTTAAAACTTATTTTTTAAAGAACAGTACTTTAAAAAGCTCTTAAGAGTGTACCTGAAGTGTCAGCTTTAGGGACACTTTACATTAGGTAAAACTTTAACAAACACTCTTTCTGTCATTGTTACTCACATAACATTTATTTTTTATGACGATTTTTCCACCAAAATACTAAAATATAAAAATTTAAGGTATCAAAAACATAAGATCAAAAGAACTTCTTAAAAACACCATAAAAATAAAGAAAAAAAATGCACCAAAACACCAAAAATTATTTTTATGGTGTTTTTGATCTTATGGTATAACACCAGCTTAAATCAACATCACATCGAAAACATAGAGTTAATTCGTCGTGTCAAGCCCTGCTTATGAATATTGCATCCCCCTTACACTTCTCGTCGTGTTGATATGTTTCATTATTATTTCCAAACTAAATGCACAATTGTCGGCTTCTAAGCTTTTTAAAATCATATAAATGTGCTCACACATATATATTAATTACATTTCATTATATATAATGAAATGTGTGCAGCGTTTATTCAATGAAGAGTTGTACATGTACATATCTGATTTATGCAGTTATGTTTAATTTTTTAAAAATGTGAAGTAGTTGTCAGCCATGCTAAATGTTAAAAATTAGCCATGACATCTTAAAAGATTACTAATAATTTAGAAAGCCTTACTTTTAGACAGACTTATAAAAAAATACAGGGAATAAAAAAAATACAGCATAAATTCTTGACACATTTTAAAATTCAATGAAAAACAAAGTAATTGGCGAACAAAAATTCGGTTTGGAAATGCTTCTAAGGATTGAGTTTTTTAAAGCATATTGAAAAAATGTAGTTCCAAATATTTTCCATAAATGGTGCTATACCTATAATTTTTTTTAAAAAATCCATCAAAAAAGTAAGCATCAGTTATAAACTATTATTTTAGTATGGGAAATTGGAGGGAAACATAATTCCACATCGAATGGCAACTTCCATTTTCCCCACGACAATTTCGTAATTAAAATGTATGGGGTCTTGTTTTTTTAGCCCATGGTACGGTATGCTATTTCTTTCTCCCAGCTTATTTTGTCTCCAAAAAATAACGTTACCTTACAGACGCCAGCAATACACAAAGTGGATGTATCATTATACGATTAAATGCTTTATAGCAATTTTTTAAATTTCTAAGCATTGCACATTTTCAATTTTTATACCGTCGTATTGAGAAAAAAAAATACTTTTAAATGCAATTTGTTTGAAAACTGTATCTTCATTTATTTTTGAAATATAATTTTTTTTGTAGTTTTTAACACCATATGTTTAATTTTGGCAACTCAAGTACTCCATTTATATAGAAAGTAAAGGGAAAATAGTTGAAAAATAGCAATTATATCTTTTTGTTGCCATTTTCTCATAACAACCGAATGAAAATATAATTAAAATACGTGCTATTTTGAAAAAATATAAACGAATAATTTCTGTTAAAACATGGAGCTATTACAAACTATATTTAATTTTAAGTATCTGTAGACGCTTTCAGTGTGACGTCAGTCATGACGTTATGGTTGGAAACTGACTCCAAACAAACGGTTGCTATGCGTCATTTCTTTTTAAATATAAATCGTGGAAAATGTTACCAGTGCATATCAAGTATTAAAACACTTAGATATGAGATATAAGATATAGCTGCAACACACAAACAAAATAGAAAATACAACATAGCAACCGTTTGTTTGGAGTCAGTTTCCAACCAAAACGTCATGACTGACGTCACGACTGAAATCGTCTATATTAATGTTACAAAGAAATGAATGCCTGTGAATCATTAGATAGCCTTTTTTTTGTCGGGTTTCTTTAATGACGGCATCTTTTTGCTGTATTTGTGTATTATTTTTTGATAGTGACATCCTATGCATGCTTTACTGTAGATGTTTAAGAGTGGATCGTAAATGTGGAATTCTTACGCGGATGCGAATGACGTCATTTTACATAAAATAAAAGTGTGTGCTTTAAGTCTTAAAATTGAAATATGTTTTGTACTATTTATATATACATATTTTTTTTTTCATCGGGGGTGACACTAAATTCTGAAAAAGCAAAATTTCTGTTTTCTAGTTTTCTTTCTTTTTTTGCACGTCTGTGCAACGTAGTACCCCATTCAGGGCTACCACTGGCAACTATTTTTTAATTCTATCTCGCACCACTTTCTCGAAACGAAAATATTTAACATATATAATGACAATATCTCCAAGAGAAATATACCACAAAATTTACTTTTTAAAAATAGTGGTGCGAAAAGAATATAAAAATAGTTGCCAGTGGCAGCTCTATGCTATCACAATATGTAGAATAAAACTGAGTACCGTTTGGATGTGAATTAATTAAAAAAGAGCGCACACGTTGTGATTATAGTAGTCCCACATTGAATAAAATAAATGGTCTGTGACTGCTTGCTTTTTATGCTACTTTTCAGCTTTGAAGGTACAACACCATCTACGAGCTATTTTTAAAACTAACATCTTGTTTAAACAAAACTTTTGATCATGAGAAGCACAAACCTCACACTCGTGCTAATAATTACTTGATTTTTGATTGAATTCCAAAATGTGCCAAGGACTTGAATTGTAAGATGGAAAAGTAATTCAAATCTGCTTTTGTCATCGACACAAACTTAATTTAAATATTTTGTATGAAATCTAACAGAACTATCAATATATAATGAGAAATAACTTGATGTCACTCCTTTGACAGGCGCTCGGAGTTAGCATGATCCTTATTTTTGACTACCTTTATTTCCAAATAGTAACTTTTGTCTCATTTAATCACAGAATTTACAATGATTTCCTGGGATTAAATAAGGCGAAGATTACTATTCGAAAATTGTGGTACTCAAAAATTTGGATCCAACAAACTCTGAGTGACGAGCTGAGCTCGTTTAAACCGCTAAAAAGTTAAAACACTATAATTATCGTTCAAAACATATATATTTTCTTTTCATATTAGCCCATTTTATAAATGCATCCTGAAAGTTGATGAAACCTCATTTAGCACCTTCAGCGTTTATCATCAGTATATTGCTTACAATGTGTATTAATAAACTGTTTGTAATAACCATTTTCTATCAGACTTAAAAAGGTAAAATCACTTTTATATGTGATTAAACAAAGCGAAAATTACAATTCGAAATCACTGGTAAGAAAAACTGAGGATTGCACGCACTAGAGGTCTGCACAGGGCAGAGTTTCCAAGCCCGTGACCGGCCCGAACGAAAGCCATGATAACCCGGCGTAAAAATTGTGTCGAGAACTAAAAGTCAGCTCGCTCTATCGCCGATATCTTTCTGAGTTTTCGCGATATTTGATTGGCTTTTTTTTATATGAGTTGCTTCATAGAGTTGACTATTAAATCATGAAAAAAAGAAATTCTGTTATCATTCTCGCATGCGCAGATAAAAAGCATTTCATATTCATTTCTGCTCATATTTCATCAAATATTTAATATATTTATATTCCAATTGCACTATGTTATTTCTACTGAACTTTGCCAAATTTTCTGAAACTGGCTTTAAATTTGGTTGAAAACCCTGCATGATATAAACAAAAAACATGCAAGATTTTTTTTTAACTTAAAAAAATATACATATCTCCATAAATGTGCTATTCTTACACAAATAAATACATATATTGTACAATGTCCACATATTTGTATGCTGCAGCAATAGATCATTTCATGCATTTTATTTTACAGGATGATCCCAAATATTATTTCTTTTGATTTTTTGTTAGTCCCATAATTGTCATCCTTATTAAATCGACGTTGGTAAATATGAGGTCAAACATATTCTTTTCAATCCTGAAGTTCCCGAAGAATCCGACAAGTATATTTTTAAATGTTCGACAAAATGTCTAAAATTGAAAGTGTCCGGTGATTAATGGCCGTATAGTGTATTTATGGAGAACTTTTATAGTTTATTTTAGATTACTATGTGTTCGCAAGACTGAAAATGCACAGCAACATTAATGATTATTTAGACACTTAAACTTTTCAACATTCAAATAAAGGGGACTACTTGCGAATACGCCTGGATTGTTTGGCGCTTTTTTGGTGATTTTTTAGCTTTTTTTGGCGATTTTTTACTGGCGATAATTTTCTCCCGTTGGACTTCAGCCGTTTGCAGTTTCTGGCAACCCTAGAGTTTCTATGTCACTCCCGCGAATATTCTGGTCGCACCACTTTGATTTTGGAAGCTGGATAGTGAGGACGTGCGTTTTGTTCGGTTGCTATCTTCTGCTACACGTGGTCAGGTTGTATTTTTCCATTTTGTTTTTTTTTTGCTTTATTTGATTATTATTTGTATTATTTGATTTTTTGTTATGGCTCCTGTTATTAGTCGTCCTTTGGTTTGCGATGTAGTTAAGAAGTTTCAGGGAATTTTGAAACCAAAGGGAGGACATTTTGCTATTTCTTATAATCGTCCAATTTTAGGGAAAGACGGTGTAGCCAACCGCTATTTTGTGACGGAGCTGATTAAGGATAAGGATTTATTTTTTGAATTTCTAAGAGAAGTCGGTTTGATTAAGTCTAGAGTTTGTTGTCCTAAATGTGGGGTAGAAATGAGGATTCAGAAAAAAAAGGTTAGTGATAGTTTTTCCTGGATTTGTCGAAATATGAAGTTGGAAGAGGATGGCAAGAAGAAAGAGTGCAGTAAAGAGTTGTCAATTAGGGTTGGTACTTGGTTTGAATCAAGTAATTTGACGATCGTGGAGGTTTTTTTGTTGACATTTGAGATTATTATTGGTGAAAAGACGAAGAATATTATGATTCAGTGGGGTTTTGGAAGTAATACAATGGCAGATTGGAGGCAGTTTATTAATGAGCAGGTATTGGAGTTTATTGAGTCGAAGTCGGAGAAAATAGAAGGTGTTAATCAAATAGTTGAAGTTGATGAATCAAAGTTTGGGAAGAGGAAGCATAATAGAGGTCACGAGGTGGAAGGGCAGTGGGTTTTTGGTGGCGTTGAGAGAGGTTCGGGTCGCATGTTTTTGGTTGCTGTCCATGACAGATCTGCCGAAATGTTAAGAGAGTGTATCGAGCAGTGGATTCATAAGGGTACTATTATTTATTCTGATTGCTGGAAAGCTTATGATCGTTTGGGAGAGTACGATTATGGGTTGTTACAGGTGAATCACAGCTTGCATTTTGTGGATCCGGAGACTGGTTGCCACACCAACACAATCGAGAGCATGTGGCGTCATATTAAGGATACATTGCCATCGTACAATCGGAAAACCGATTTTTGCTACTATTTGGCAATGTTTCTTTTTGATAGAGCGTGTTATGATAAAAAAATCCATGTTTTCAATAAATTTGTGGAAATTATTTAGGGAAATAAACTGGGAGGATTGTAAAATAGAAAAAAAGCGATGATTATTTTGTGCTCTCGATTGTGTTGTGTAAAGATAAAATTGAGTTTATTTTTTGTATAATATTTAAATATTGTGTGGTTTATTGTGCTTTTCATTTAATCTAGAAATTTTTAATCTCATTTTTTTGTATATTTAATTAAGAAAAATTTGATTTACATTTGCATATCATTTTGTCCCATATTTTTGTAATCAAGAAATTTATAATCTCATTTTTCCGTATATTTAATCAAGAAAAAATTATTTTGTGTATAATAAATTTTGATTAATTGCCCGGAGATGGTCCCCTATTTTTATTAGAAATAACGAATCGAGTGCTGTTTTCTGTTAAATTTGCATTGTTTTTTATTTAAAATTGAATATTTGGTTTAATCTACTGCTTTAAAAGGGTAATTTATAGCGATTTTAGGCTTGAAAACCTGAAAATTCAGACATTAAACGCTTAAAGAAAAGGAAGAAAAAAAAAATATGAAAATTACTGCTTTGTGTTATAATTTTTTTTTTTTTTTTTTTTTTTGCTTTTCTTTAAGTGTTTAATCTCTGAATTTTTAAAAGTTTTTTAAGCCTAATGTTGCTATAAATTGCTCTTTGGCGAAAATTGATTGGCGCAAAAACGGGTTTTTCACGCCAAAAAAACAACAAGATGGTGGACTCCGGGCGTATTCGCAAGTAGTTCCAAATAAAGATTCATTAAAATATTTAATGTTGTTTAGAATTAAAGAAAAAAGAGTGTTACAAAATCATTACTTTTGAAGCTGTATAATAAAAAGTAGATTTTTGAAAACATTTCTCAGTAATTCATTAAGACTGTTCTCAAATCCAAAGGAGCTACTTTCTGACAAATTTTTAAATTCATTTTTGTTCGGCAACGCATAAAATTGGCATGTGTTTTTATTCAAAAACTATGTAATAGCAAGGCGCTTTCCATCTTTTAATAAAAACAAAAAATCTTTCAACAAATACTGTCAAAAGTTGGCGTTTTGAATCGAATTTTCGAACGCGATAGCCCGGTAAAGGAGAAAATTCTGTCGTCCCGTAACAAAAATCGCTTATAGCTCGATAAGTAATTTATTGATAGTAAAATGGAAAATGCTATTCGATTTTAAATCGCTTCAATACTCAGGCCTGTCAATTTTATGCCTTTACAATTAAAAATGAGTCATAAAAAAAATGAAAACCATCTTAAGGTATATTTCCAATGATTCCATTAACAAAAGTTCATTATCGCTATTATTTTTACAAAAAAGAAAAAAAAAATGCCTGCCCGACACTGGGAACAATTAAGTTCAGTTCCTCCCGGCTCGACTATGTAGAAGAAAAATAGAAGCCTGAACACAAATTTCTGGGGTATTTATTAAATAGAGATGTTAGTAAATACATTCTTTTACAGTTTTCACACTCGAAATTTTTGTCAATTTTGTCGTTTTTTTGCGTTCCTTTGATGAAACACGCGTATTTACCCGATCTTTTAATAAAATTCGCTTTTTGTCCGTGATCCTCTGACGAAATTTGCTCTTTATTCAGGATTTTTTGCCGAAATTTGCGTTATTTCTCTATTCTTTGACAGAATATGCGTTTTTTTCGCGACCTTTTGACAAAATTTGCATTTTTCAGCGATTCTTTGGCGAAATTATCGATTTTTTTCATGCAAACGATCGTTCCAATTGATATTTTTCGGCGACCATTTGTCGAAGTTCGCAATATATTCCAGCACTTTTCATTCCTTGAAAATAAATACTTTTTTTTCCAGCACTTCTCATTCCTTGAAAATGAACCCTTTTTTTTCCAGCACTTTTTCTATTTTTTCCAAAGCGTACGAACCATGTCAACAGACAGTACAAAGATTACTCATAACCTTAGTTTACTGAAGAATTTGGAATTTGTTATTTTTAATAAATGTGCAGATACCAGTTCGAAGTTTCACAAGTTCACTTTGAACAAAACTGCTGAGAGTAAAGAAGAAAAGATAAAACAAATAATTGAAGATCAAGAAAGATATTTTGCTAAGCAGTGATGTGGTTTTATCTTTGATTAATTGCAGTCATGATAAATTTTTGGCCGAGACAATATTGGAAATAAAAAGCATATATAAAATCTGTGAGGTCATTGATGAAGGAAATTATTGTACTGAACTTGAGACATTTATACCAATGTTACTTGAAATCAGCTAGCTAATTTTGGTTGGGGATCTAGAAGAAATCACCAGAGTTCATTCGAAAACAGCTTGTGACTACAATTTCATATGCAACAGATTGGATCAACAGGTCCAAGTAAATTTCCTTTCATATATTTGAATGTTCTTCTGAAGATGATATTAATTAGTTTGTGTGGAATATTTTAAAAAACATTCTATCTCCTAATCCTGCACCCATAATTGCTGTTATAACAGATATTGTATTTGGACATTCAAAAGTCATTCTTCTTTTGGTTCAAGTCATCAAAAATGATTGCAATAAAGTGAAAATTCTTATCTGCGTCAGATATCAACAGACTGTACGAAGATTACTCATAACCTTAGTTTACTGAAGAATTTGGAATTTGTTATTTTTAATAAATGTGCAGATACCAGTTCGAAGTTTCACAAGTTCACTTTGAACAAAACTGCTGAGAGTAAAGAAGAAAAGATAAAACGAATAATTGAAGATCAAGAAAGATATTTTGCTAAGCAGTGATGTGGTTTTATCTTTGATAAATTGCAGTCATGATAAATTTTTGGCCGAGACAATTTTGGAAATAAAAAGCATATATAAAATCTGCGAGGTCATTGATGAAGGAAATTATTGTACTGAACTTGAGACATTTATACCAATGTTACTTGAAATCAGCTAGCTAATTTTTGTTGGGGATCTAGAAGAAAGCACCAGAGTTCTTTCGAAAACAGCTTGTGACTACAATTTCAGCTAAAGCTTTTTTTCAAAGAGCATGTGCAACAGATTTGATCAACAGGTCCAAGTATATTTTCTTTCATATATTTGAATATTCTTCTGAAGATGATATTAAAGAGTTTGTGTGGAATATTCTAAAAAACATTCTATCTCCTAATCCTGTACCCATAATTGCTGTTAGAACAGATATTGTATTTGGACATTCAAAAGTAATTTTTTGTTTGGTTCAAGTCATCAAAAATGATTGCAATAAAGTGAAAATTCCTATCTGCGTCAGATATCAACAGACAGTACGAAGATTACTCATAACCTTAGATTACTGAAGAATTTGGAATTTGTTATTTTTAATAAATGTGCAGATACCAGTTCGAAGTTTCACAAGTTCACTTTGGACAAAATTGATGAGAGTAAAGAAGGAAAGATAAAAAAAAATAATTGAAGATCAAGAAAGATATTTTGCTAAGCAATGATGTTGTTTTATTCTTGATAAATTGCAGTCATGATAAATTTTTGGCCGAGACAATATTGGAAATAAAAAGTATATATAAAATCTGTTGCGTTATTGATGCAGCAAATTATTGTACTGAATCTGATACATTCATACTAGTGATGCAACGAACAATGGTTTGGTCGAATAACCGAATACCAATTATTCGGCCTAGTTATGGCCAATTATTCGGCTGCCGAATAGTGAACTCATTGTTGTCTAAAATCAAAATGTAGTACGCACTATACACACAATTCTTATATATTTCACAATTAAAATGTATTATTTTCTTTTTTTTTAATTATTTATATGCAAATTTAATTTTCTAAAGCATTATTTTATTCTGAAAAAATATTCGGCTATGTTCGGCCTAAAAATTGCCTCAATAATATAATTCTCACCCCAACTCCCCCCAAAGAAAAAAATTCTTAGCAAAAGTTCATCCTCAGGTATTGTACAGTTACATTTTAGTAGATATTATATATGCTGCTGTTACACTTTAAAATAATGACAAAATTTTAAAGTACTAGAAAATTTAAATTTCAACTTTCAAATGAAAGAAAATAAAAAATCAGAAATCTTAATGAAGAAAAATCACTGATAGAAGAATATCCTCTAAAATGGTGGAAATAAATCACTGTAGACTTTGTAAAGCTGACAATTAACAAAAAAGCCATTTTTGCTATGTCACTATTAAGAAGTGTATAATGAATGTTTCAGATTTAGAGGAAGGAAATATCTGTAAGGAAAATAAATTTCAAAATATTGACTATGCAATATTTTAGGTACTGTATTGTTACAATTTAATAGATATTATGTATGTTGTTGCTGGTACATTTTAAAAGTATCACAAAATTTTAAAAGCACTAGGAAACAAATTTCAAGTTTCAGATCAAAGAAAATTTAAATTAAATAGTGATGTAAACGTACATATGTACTAATTAAAAGAATTTAGTACTTACATTTCTTTCATTATTGAATAATAAGAAATAGTAACACACTTTAAAAAATTACTTAAATTATATTTAACTTTTACGCACATTTTACTAAAAACAAACAAACAAACAAAAAAAAACCCCTTAAGTATTGCAGCATATACGACTTAAATATTTTTGTTATACATACAATACACCTATTATCTAATCTATAGTATATATTTATGTTCTTTTTAGGTCTAATTAAAAATATAATTGAAAGAGAGATTTTTTAATGTAATAAGAGATAAATATTAAACTTCCCTTTATGCTTAAAAAAAAAATAGAATTTACTTAGTATGGCTCTATTAGGAAAATTTTGAATAGATTAATTTTAAATTTAACAGATTATGTTAGCTTATTACAGATACTTTTTGTAATAAGCTAACTAATAATAAATAAATAGCTCAGTAATAACAGCATAAAAGTTTTAACATGATTCCTAAATGACCTTCTTATAAAGGTCAAAATTAGCACTAGCCACCGGCCACAGGGCCAGTAAATGAGAAAAAGTGGCCAGTGCAAAATTGTCTATCAGCGGCCACTTTTTTACAAGGGGAGAATAAAATTTTCTTGCATTTCATCAAGAATTCTACTTTTTTTGGTTCTAATATATTTATATTAACATATATATTTGGGCTATTCAGTTTTAGATTAATACTTATAGAAACTTTACTGTTTGGTATTTTTAAATAGAAAAGTGGCCACTAGTTTGCAGAAAGTGGTCACTTAAAAAACTAGTCCTACCGGCCAGTGGCCGCTAATGAAATTTCCCAGTTTTGACCTATACCTTCTTATATAAAAATGGGTATATAAAACCCATTCAGGGTATGAAAGAGAAAAAAAAAGTGCTTGTTAATTTCAAATAAAATTTTCATTATACATGATGAATATAAATTGTACATAAAATATAAAATTGTAGATAAAATATAAAAACAATTTTTACAGTATTATTTGGCCAAGACCAAATAATAAACTTGATATTCGGCCAAGGCCAAATAATAAACTTGATATTCGGCTGAAGCCAAATATTCGGCAGACAGGCCAAATGGGCCGATTATTTGGCTACGGCCGAATAATCGTTGCATCTCTAGTTCACAGAGGTGAGAATTTATTATGTGACACCACTTTCTGCACTCAGAAAACAAACAAAAATACGAAGAAAGTAATTAACTATGCTAAGTTATTTTGCTCTTGAGACAGCAGTAGCTAGAACAATAATTATTTAACTACTGTTTTTCAATTAAATAAGTAATCAAACATTTTCCTTAGTAACATTGGGTTTGTAAGATGACACGGACGTGAGATCTCACATACTGTGTACTGAGAAAAAAAAATAAAAAATAAAGTAACTATAAAAAATGTATGCACAGAACACATTGTCTTCTTTCATTTTCAATAGAAAATATAAATTAATTAAAAAATATTCATGTGAAATTCTGAAAAAGGCTTTGTGACTGGTATTGTACACTTTTGGGAGAATGAACCATGTATAGTTTGGCTCTGACAAGTTGGTATACCATCCTTGCACAAATCTCTTTGCTGTACTCTACATAGAGTAAATATTTCTGCATAATAAAGAGGGCTATTTGAAGATGAGAAGCTAATTTGTTTGAGTCAGATTTTTTTTTATTTATATGACAATTTACATTTCTCACAAAACTTTTTTTCTGCTTTTAGGGGAGTAGGAACATACCAACAGATGAAAAGGTTTGTTTTGGACACTATTTTAGTTTCCTTTTATCTCTCTTAAGGCTCCTGTCCCTGCCGGCGAAGACACGAGCTAATGCTATGGGGAAGGATTTTTCTAATACCTCGTTTGCATTTAGACATTTTTAAATAATTTTTTTGCATTGGATAGCCGAGGTCCATCTCTACATCACTCCTTTGTTACTTTTTCGATTTTGGTCACAGATATTTTTTATAAAGTTACTTTCACTTTCAAAACCGGTTCTGAAAATGAAAGCGTCATTAAAAAAAATATCTGTGACTAAAATTGAAAAAGTAAAAAAGGTGCGATGTAGAGAGGGATCTCGGCTATCCAATGCAAAAAAAAAAAAATAAATAAATAAAAATAAAAATGTCGAAATGCAAATGAGATATTTGAAAAATCCCTCCCCATAGGATTAGCATTAGCTCGTGAGTGCCTTTGCCGTCAGGGATAGGAGACTTAAACATATTAAGATTTTTTTTCAGGATACATATACACACATTCAGGATTACAAATAAAAGAAAAGTATCATACTATGTATTTTATGAACATAAAAGCTGTTTCATTGGTGTACTTTTTGTTATATTTATACAATTGTTTTCTGTATCACCTTAAAATTGCTTCTCCTTATTTACAAAGTTACTTATAATCTTAAAATGCATTTTAGCATAATTATATGTCTTGAAAACAATTTTAAATATAAAAAACTAACATTTCATGTATAAAATCCTTATTTTCTAAAAATATAAATACATTTAAGCTAAATTGATTCTTCTTATAAGTATACTTGTAACAAATAAAATTTCAAAGTGATAATACGTTAATAAATTGAACCATTGTAATACAAAACATACCAATATTTTATAATCTTAAATCTTGTTTTCTATGTCTGTAATTCTGAATGTGTGCATATGCATTAAAAAAAAAAAAAAAAAAAAAAAAAAAAAATGGAAATCAAAACAGTGGCCAAAGGCGACTATTTTCATTTGTCACTGTTCCTACTCCTTATAAGAAAAGTTTCTTTACTATACAGGATTTGTTTCTGATTTTTAAAAAAACATTTCCATAAAGAAAAGAAAATGATTTGTGTTCTACACAGGAATTTTTACTTTTATCAAGATTAGTTTAATGATAGATTCAGAAAAGTTTCCTTTTTAAAAAGGAATATTTTCTATCTATTCTTCCATTCTACCAAAACTTTTCTTTGTGTAAATGGAAAGTTTTCCTTATTTTATAAGAATATGTTCTATTTTCTGCGTTTAAAGATTAGTTTCTGAATGGAACAGGAAAAGTATCCTAACAGATAAGGACAACTATAATTCCATTTCCTACAGTAAACTTTTTTGGATTTTTCTTTTTTGCAGTGTATGAAGAGTGATTTGATCTCTTAATGCTCTAAAGAGTATGGAGCAGTCTTCTGCACATTTACAATTGAAATTTTCTGAAAAATTAATGTGAAATAGCAGCCCCCTCATCTGTCAAAAATTTTTTTTTAACTATCTTTGAAGGTGTTTATAACATCTCCAACAGTGCTATGTATAGTTTGCCTTGTTGTTTTCTGTACAATTTTTTCTGACTTTGTTTTGCCAATGCCTTTTTTTTTCTTTTAATGTTACCCACTTTTTAAAGCTTGTGATTGCAGCCAAATCTGTTAGGTAATAGTTTAATTTGTTGGGAGAATCTTCATTCTGACCTTTGCAATAATTCAAATAATTAATTAAGTCATCTATATTAGTTGTGTTTACAACTTTTAACTTAGATAATTTGCTTATTATCATTTTCATATTAACAGATTTTATACAAACGCATGTATTTTGTTTATTTACATCTGGACTGAATCTAAAAAGGCTATAGGCGACAAAATGATGTGTAACTAATTTTCACATTATGTTGTGTGTAGATATAATACATAATTAAAAAAAAAATCTTTGCATTAAGAATACCAGATAAGCATCAGCATGGCTGTTTTGTTATTGGCATGGACTATAAAAAAACCATGCTAATGACAGTAGCAATTGTCCATGGTAATGAAGAACTTTAACTTAGATGAGATTATGAACCATAATATAATCCCAATGCAATGTTCCTTTCTGTGGCTTTCTAAAGCATAAGAGTTCTATGCAAATCAATAAAATAAAAAAATTAACTATAAAAGTATTAAAATTATTACCCATTCTAATAATATACAATTGATCAGGGTTCATACAAAGTTGGGAAGAAAAAAATCCAAGGAGTACCGAAAAAATCCAAGGAGTCCAAAAAATTTTAAGGATTTGCCCTTTTTTTCTTTTTGTTGTTGTTGTTTTTATGCGCTGTATCATTGTGTGGTATGCACACGCCAATTTTTAAAGCTCAATTTGGAGAGAAAAAAATTTCAAAAACAAATTTTACTCTATTAGAATCTAATTGTTAGTGCTGAAATTGCACAGTATTCACAATATATTGCTTACTGATTTCTTAAGTTTAAATACAAAATAGACAATCAACTTTTTATGCAGCGACCAATGGTCATATAATATAAACAGAGATTAGTCAAACCCCAAACACTTATTATGTATATCACATACATGATACATCTTAAAGAAAATTTTAAAAGGTTAAAAAAAAGAATGTTAAACGCAACATACATGGAAAAATATAACAAGTTTTCAATTTATTCTTTTAGAACAGCGGTAATCGATTTCTTTGAAGGTGAAACTTTAACGAAATTAGCATTTTTTTTTTCGCGATCATATGGTGAAATTCGCGCGTTTTTCGCAATATTCTGGGGGAAATTTACGTTTTTTTCCGCGATCTCCTGGGCGAAATTTGCTTTTTTGTGATCTTTTAATGGAATTCGCGTTTTTTCGCGATCTTTTGGGAGAAATTCGGGTTTTTTTTCGCGATATTCTGGGAGAAATTCGCGTGTTTTCGCGATATTCTGGGAGAAATTTGCGTGTTTTCGCGATCTTCTGGGAGAAATTCGCGACCTTCTGGGTGAAATTCGCTACTCTCCGCGATCTTCTGGGTGAAATTCGCTACTCTTCGCGATCTTCTGAAAGAAATTCGCGGCTTTTCGCGATCTTCTGAAAGAAATTCGCGGCTTTTCGCGATCTTCTGGGAGAAATTCGCGACTTTTCGCGATCTTTTAATGGAATTCGCGTTTTATTTAGATCGTTTGACGAAACTGACGTTTTTTAGCAATCTTCTGAGGAAATTCGCGTGTTTTTCGCTATTTTCTGGGGGAATTTTGCGTTTTTTACGCGATTTTCTGGGAGAAATTCGCGTTGTTTTCGCGATCTTCTGAGGGAGATTCGCGTTTTTTCGCGATCTTTTAATGGAATTCGCGTTTTATATCGATCGTTTGACGAATGACGTTTTTCTCGCGATCCTTTGAGGAAATTCGAGTGTTTTTCGCGATCATTCGAGGAAATTCGCGTTTTTTTCACGATTTTTTACGGAAATTCGCGTGTGTTTCGCGATCTTTTGAGGAAATTCGCATTTTTCGCGATCTTCTGGGGAAAAGGAAACTCGCGTTTTTTCGCGATCTTATGGGGGCGATTCGTATTTTTTCGCAATTTTTTTTAATGGAAATCGTGTTTTATTTCTATCGTTTGACGAAATTGTCTTTTTTCGCGATCTTTTGACGGAAACCTCGTGTTCTTCGCAATCCTTTGTGGAAACTCGCGTTTTTTCGCGATCCTTTGTGGAAACTCGCGTTTTTTCGCGATCCTCTGGCAAAATTCGCGATCTTTTAATGGAGTTTGCGTGTTTTTCGCGATCTTCTGGGGGAAGTTCACGTTTTTTTCACGATTTTCTGGGGGAAATTCGCGTTTTTTTTTCGCGATCTTACGGGAAATTCGCGTTTTTTTTCGCGATCTTATGGGGGAAATTCGTGTTTTTCACGATTTTTTAATGGAATTCGCGTTTTATTTCTATCGTTTGACGAAATTGACTTTTTTTTGCGATTTTTTTAAGGAAATTCGCGTGTTTTCCCCGATCGTTCTTGGAAATTCGCGTTTTTTAGTGATCCTTAGAGTAAATTCTCGTTTTTTCGCTGTCTTTTAAGAAATTCGCGTCTTTTCCGCGATCTTTGGAAGAAATTCGATTTTTTCCTGGATCTGTTGGAGAAATTCGCTTTTTTTCACAATCCTTTGACAAAATTTACGAATTTTTTCCGCGATCGATTGCCGAAATTTGACGGCATATTTTGGGGAAAACTTGATTTTTCCGAGATTCTTGGTTAAATACCAAACACCGATAAAATTTTAAATAAATATCGGTTAACAGCGCCGAAAAACGGACTTTACGGACCTAACAATTGCTAAACGGACCTAGTGGAAGCCCTGCTATAAGATTATCCTAACCAATCAATGCTGTACTTCAGATAAATGACGTGCAAAAAGAGTTTACCGTGCGTTTTACAATCTCGATTTTTTTCCCTCGGCAGCAATATCGCTTGCGTCCGAAACCGCAATACAATTTAAGTAGTTTCTAAGGAATGGTTTGCTTATCTAAGTAGTTCTAAGTACTACTTGGGAATGTTTTCATTTCTAAGGAGTTTCCAAGGAGTCTAAGGAGTCTGTGCGAACCCTGTTGATGTACTTACCTTGTATTTAACTTCTATCCTCAAAAGGCAGTAAATGCTTCTGTTTTCATAGTGAGGTAAAACGCCAATCTGTTGCCTTACAGAAACTTTATTTTTCTACATTGTTACCATTATGTGAAAATGAAGTATTGATTAATAGTCAGCCATTAAAGTATTGTCATGCGTTAGAAGCTGAATGTGAAGGACAAACTTTAACTCTTTTGTTATGTATTATTTTATTGTTAAAATTAAAAATACTGGTTAAATCATCTCATTGATTCATTTAAACAAAGAAAAAAATTTGTTTGGAGTTATAAAAATGATACTAGCACTTTGTCATTTTCGCACAATCATACTAGCAATTGGTGAAGCAAAAAACAGATGCTTAGAAAATTGCAGTCTGGACTTAAAATGAGGACATACGCACATATGTCCTGGTATTTCAAATAGAAGAGTTCATGATGTATGCAGGAACGTTGTGATGCTTAAGGGGTTAAGCCATCATTTTGCAGCAGAAAATTCCATCAAACATGATGTCAAATACCCAAAATAAAATGTTGAATATGGTGGAAAGAATTTCTTTTTCATACGTTAATTAGTTATCACTATATCACATTTTCCAGTTCAGAAATTACATAGAAATATTTTAGGATATCAACTGAGAAAAATTCTCGTTGATATATTTTTTCCTACAAAAAGAATTTTTGGGGCAAATGAAAGAATCTTTTATTCTTGACTATCTTTCTTGCATGTTGTTGTAGTAATTCCCTCGTTCTTCAGGAAAACTAATTGCTCATTTGAGTTACAACATAGTATTTTATTATTTGACTCAGGGCAATTATTTGAAAACAGAATTACGGTTCAGTGCAAATTTGTTAAATTTTATTGGAATTACATAAAATGAATTATTTTTCACAATTTTTGTTTTCTGTAGTGGGTCATTCCATGTCAAATCAACACAGCCCACAACCCGACCATCTCCAAATTGGATGAAATTTAGTTTATTTGTTGCACTAATAGAGAAATGAATAAATCCAGTGTTTTTAGTTCATATTGCTATTAGTTTTTTAAATATTTAAATTTAAATTTGGTCAAATTTTAGCAATTCTTGCAATACAAAATAGGCTCAAACTTCTTTCCTAATTAAAGTAGAGCTTTGATTTTGGTGTCGTTGGAAAGTATATGAATTGTAGTTTCATATGATATACTGCATGACTATATTTAAAAAAAATTAATTTCAAGGTCATCAAATTTTAATTTTAAAGTTGTAATTTTGAAAATGTTCTAAAAAATTATATGTTATTTTTCAACTTATTATAAACAGAATCTGAAAGTTTTAGCCTGGGACTGCAATGAGTTCATGAAAAATAAATTTTATGAAACTACTTGCATCTGAATTTGCTCATAACAAGTGACAAATTTTGAATTTTAAACTAAAATTTCATACTGAATATACAGAAAATAAGATTTTAACCATCAAAAGACATTATTAAAATAATACCATATTATTTTATCCCAATTTGTATATTCATGGAAATATCTAATTTTATTTTTTAAATGTTTTAGGAAAGTTGATACACATATAAAAGACAGAAGAT
Organism: Maratus speciosus; assembly: GCA_963932465.1. Classification (NCBI taxonomy): domain Eukaryota; kingdom Metazoa; phylum Arthropoda; class Arachnida; order Araneae; family Salticidae; genus Maratus; species Maratus speciosus. The sequence continues at coordinate 7,968,178 of OZ010787.1, forward strand.
TTTATACAAGATAGAAAAAATAGATTTAATCAACCATTTAATAAATATCTAACTATGCTATTTAAAATATATTTTTAAAGTTTAAACACCAATGATATAAGTATACATACTTGAAATCCAAAAATGAAAATGTATGGCTTATAAATTACGTTAATCATATTTAGAATTGACAATACTAATCAGTTGTAGTACAATTTTTTTTTCTTAATTTTATGGATGCAGAATGCATTTCATCTTCAGATAGCTTGTATGTTCTACCAGTGACAGTTCTAGGATCAACTTTAGTTAGTATTGTATTCGCTGCCACTTGTAAAACATCAGGGTGTTCTGGAAAATAAAATGATGATGATGGGCCATGTGGATGCAGGAAGTTGATCTTAATTTCTTCTGTGTCATAATTTACGCTAAGTACACAGGCTAACCACCATTCTTTATCATAAATGCATCTTACATAACCGTTTATTTCTTCCAGTTCAATTTCTCCTTCTTCCTGTGTTACTTTTACAATTTTGCCTGTATCGGAATTAGAATAAATTTTGCATAAAAGAGTGTTATTGTTCTGGGGTATAAATGCATGTAACTTTTGTGTGCCTGATATTGCACAAGAAGAAGAAAAACGTTCCTGTAAAAAATTATTTTCATTTTCATAATGCTGGGAAGTTACATAACAAAATTCTATGCCAGAAATATGACTTGAAGCCCATTCGTATAATGCTCGTGGCGTCATATTTTGGTCTGTATATGTCTGTTGCAAACTTGCTCGAGCAGCTAATCTTTTCACAGTACCACCTACGCCATCTGTTACTCCTTTCCCATAGGCAGTGGCAAAGAAGTGCCATTCAGCAGGTATGCCAAAGTCCTTTTTGTGACAGCATAAATTTAAAAAGTTCTTGCGGTTTTTATAGTGAGCAGCTGCACCATCAGAAAAATATGTAAACTTTAGGGGAGTCTCATCAAATTTTCCTTTTAAAAACTTGACTAGGTTCTTCTGAAATACATATACAGCTGTGGTATCATGGGAAAGAGAGTCAGAAATAACAACAAAACTAATATTTTCTATGTGGTTGTCTCTATTATAATATATAACAAATGGGTGGATTGTTGCCTGCGCATTATTCCAATGAAACCCTTGAGCTTCATCTTGAAGAATGAATGAATAATTTTCTGAAAAATCAGACACTATAGCATACTCCCCAAATTTAAGATTATTTTTTGTATCCTTAAAGAATGAGGACTGTTGTTGGGCTATAAATGAGTGTCGGATAAGCACAGAAAGTTTATCCATAAATGATTCAATAAATTCCTCATATGAATTTGTTAAAGTTTGTAGAATGGTACAATCCACATTTAACCATTGTTTGTATTCAATTGTTTCAATACTGTTTTCACAAAATAGTTTGTCAAGATATATTTTAAATTCTTCAAATTTGGGACAGTTTTTGCATTCATTAAGATGACAAGTAGGATGTGCTGGATTGCATAGAAGCAAAGCTATACAAGTTTTATACAAGACGAAATTGGAATGTTTTCTTCTGAAGTTAGTTCTTTCAAATTACTTCCAATCATCATTAATTTTACATTCTGATGAATATGGCAAACACAAACTGTATGTGTCCCACTTGCACCAGCTAAAATACAGTTTTTCGGCCTTAGTTCAGCGAATTTTGAAAATCCAATTTTTAAATGCAGATATTCATCTTTAAATTCTTTAAAAGCCTCATTTAAATTACATAACACCAGTCTTTTCTGGACATGAATCTTTTCACCTTGACTTGCCATGGATACAAAGTCTTTTTTGCCAGGCATAATTCTGCTTATTTGGTCACTATTATAAAAATCTTTTACACTATTTACTATATCCTGACTAAGATTTTTGCCAGGTTTGGGGTTTGGAGTTGAAAGAATTCCTTTTTCTTTCACCAATTTTTTGGCTTTTCTAACCATATAATTAGTGGCTTCAAACTCTTTTTGAACTTTTCTTACTGACCAGCTTTTAGGCAAAAGAGTTAAAATTTGCACCTTTAGACTTCTGTCCTTAGTACTTTGAAATTTTTCTTTCAATTGAGAAAGCATCTCCATTTCAGGGGATTTTGTAGAACTATCACTATCAGAAAATTGTAGTATTTTATCCTTTAAAATTTTACTTACTTTTTTAAATTTTGTTTTTGGATATTTTCTTTCAGATAGTCTTTTCTTTTTAATGGGAGTTTCTCCTATACTTTGTAAGCTTTCATTTAAAGAACAAATGGCTGCTTCATTTTCATAATCTAGAATTTCTGCTTGCTGATGATCACTATCACTTTGTACTTTTATTTCTTCCACTGGGGAAATTCTACTGGTGCTTGCTTCAGAAAATTTAGAGTCTTTCACCATTTTTTTCCGGCATTTATCACAAATTTTATGCCCCTCAGATAAAAGAGGATTTATCTTTATCATCCATGGCAAAATATTTCTTAAGTTTTTCCTTACAGCTGTATGATTGGGCTCCTTAAATGGATTGCAACGAGCTGCTCGAGCAAAAGTACTCATTTCTAAGAAATTATTTTAAAATAAAACTTAAGATATCATATAAAAATTAAAAGTGCACTGAACTAAATCTTCTCTTAAGAAAAGGTGTAACTCTAGAAAGTTCAACTCATTTATGAGCTCTGTTAAATACTGCATCATGTGTGTTGGTGCCATGTGGCTGTAAGGGCCATGTGATAGAGAAAACCATATGTGTTTACATTCACTAGTAAAAATCCTATGGTCAGCATGCTTAATTATAACCACACACAAAGAGCAAGAAAGAAACTAACCCCATTTTTACATTTCAGGCATTGGTGTCTTCTTAACAAAATAAAATAATTATATTTTTCATTAGGAGCAGCTTCAATAATAATACAAATTGAGAAAAAAAAAAGTAAAAGAAAATGTGACTAAACTTTCTTTAATCTAATTTTATTTTATTATTTGCTGTGAAACAACGTTAATATATGCATTCTCATACAAAAGAACTTATTCTTAAAGAAAAGACCAACTCTGCTACATGTCCCCCCCCCCCCCCCCCCTGCTCTCCACTTAAAAAATAATCATTCAGAAATTTATCAAACTTACTCTATCATAAGCAAGCTTCAAATAATATATAAACAAGTATAATACAGTGTGAAACTATAAGCTATTTCATGGTGGTGGTAGGGGAGATAAAGCAGACAAAAATGTTGAAAGAAAAGAAATTGCTTGTTAATTAAAAAAATAAAATACATAACACAAAATGCTTTTGCAGAAAACAGTAAAATTTTTAAGCAACTTGCTTCTTCATTCAATTTTACATATACCTTTTTTCAAAATTATAAAAATCTTAATTCTTAAAAAGGCGATTGGGGAGGGTGGGGGGCTAAATGCCAATCTTTTATTATCCCATTTATGACACCACATAATAAAAGCATGATAGAAAACAGTCAAAATTTCTTGATCAACAATAAAACCTTTTTCCTGGTGTTCAATATGCAGCTTTATATATAAAGTGGTGACATTTTTTTGTTATGGCTGAAACATGATACTACCAATTTTCTAGAATTTATTACTCAGGAACCCATGGCAGTCCCAGAGTAAAACTTTCAAATTACAGTGACCTCTCACTTATACGACTTTCAAGGGACTGTGGAAAAAAGTCGTATAACTGAGAGAGTCGTATAAGTGAGAGACAGCCTTATTATACATGTTCCAAACTTTATAGGCATTAATTATTTTACCTATACTAAAAACGATAAGTTTTGAGTACTAAGAACATATTTTAACAAAATTTGTAAAATGTATTAAAAAATTAAACATAAAATATGTTTAAAAAGTTCACAAAATTGTTCATTTACCACTATGTTTATTTTAAAAATTTACAGATCAGATTTTCTCAAAAAGCGAAGTGATATTAGTTTGTTTCTGTCGTAGATGGAAATAGAAAATGTCTTTCTCTAAGTCTAATAAAGCTTTTAAGCTGGTTTGGGAATAATCATTTTGATGGACATAATTCTTTAATTTATTTAAAGTGGTACTTGCTTTTGAAAAATTTACAACAGCAGGAACATTGCTCTTATCTTGGTCATCCTCCTTGCTCACGTCTTCATTATTAATATCCTTAAAGATTTCTTCAGCAGTTCTCAGTTCTGACAGAAGACGTTTATCATCACATTCTACATAATCTTTGAAATTAATACCTTCGTCCATAAACATTTTGGTAGGCGTCCCCACCTAGCTGACCCTCGAGTCTTTGTTATTAAAGGATTCCATACGCTCTCAATATCAGGTTCATTCGTTCAACTAGCAGTTTGGTCTTGTGGGAAAACTGAATTTCCTAAAACAAATTTTAAAATTTAATTTGCTGCAGAAACGGCAGATCTTTTACATCGGGATGTGATGGACATTGATCCATTAGAAGTAAAACCTTTCTTTGTTGTTTTTGAAATTTATCATCCATCTCTTTTAAAAAATCATTGGAAATCTCTGATGTCATCCATGCCTTTTTTTAATTTCTGTAGACACATGGCAATTATTTTTTATTCTTAAAGTATCGAGATTTTCTTGATTTTCTTATTACTAAAGGTTCTATTTTTTCTGAACCATCACTATTTGTGCAAAAAAGGATAGTTAATTTTTCTTTACTTTTTCTGCCCCCTTGACATGGTTCTTCTTTGTATGATAATGTCTTATCTGGCATCAGCTTGAAAAACAGTCCGTTTTATCACAGTTAAAAATGTCTTTAGGTCCCTTAATCCTTAATTAACATAAGCAGATTTTGAAACCATTGTCTAACATCATTTCCATTAACACATGCGCTTTCTCCTGTGATGCGGCGATGCAAACGTCGATGCCTTTTTTTTTTAGCTTCTCGAATCACCGCAAGACGCTGAAAAATTCTCGATTCCATACTTCTCAGTAAAAGTGCGAGCCTTTTCTTTTAAAATCACACCATCTATCGATAAATTTGAAGCTCGCATTTGGTTAAACCACGCAATTAATGCTGATGTCAATTTTTTAAATCTGCCACATTGTATCCTGGATCTCTTTGAATCGACATTTTTTGATGCATTTATAATGACATTTTTATTTTTCAGAATTCCTTTTAGTGTCGATTCTGGCAGATTGAAGAGAGCAGCTAATGCCTTCTTTGATTGCAGTAAATTTTTATCATATTCCTTAATGGTTTCAACTTTGAATTTTATGCTTAATGCTTTACGTTTTGACATTTTCAGTTTAGGTATCGATATGCAGCAAACTGAAAAAATTACAGCGAAATGAATAACCTTTCATGCGTCTAGTACGGAAGCTTGTAGCGATTTGCTTTGACGTACGCGTTTTTTCCCCTTCGCTGTGCGGGTTGTACGCGCATAGGTCTTTTGGCATGATTATAGCTTGGGATGTGCTTCCGATATGTTCTCGCTTTAGTATTTTTTTCTAGTGATGTTCAAGAACTGCCATTTTCGATTTGTTAAGTTTAAAATAAAAGTCTATTTTTCTTAAAACAACCTCATTCCTAAAAGACGACGCATTCCTTAAAGCTGTTAAAATTTTCCAGGAAAATGCATTTTGCAAAAACCCTGATTTCTCCACCAGTGCCATACAGAGACATGATCTGCAGGTAGTCATTTGGCTTTTGTTAAATGGCAGACACAAGAGAATTCCATACAATCACCCTCCCGCCATAGATTTCATCGTTAATAACAAACGAAGGTAGATAAGAAATGTTATTCATTATTCATAAACACTTTAACAATAATGAAAGGATAAATGTAAGAAAACGTGAATGATTTGTACTTTAAAGATTATAAAAATTAATTCTAGAGTGAGAAATGTAAAATCACCTGAACCGTTTAAAGCGTCGTATAAGTGAGAGAAGCAGTCATGTAACTGAGAGAAGTTTAGCACTATTTCCCATAAAGTGTGGACGGGACCGAGGGAATTCGGCGTATAACTGAGAGAGTCGTATAAGTGAGAGGTCACTGTATATTTATAATAAGTTGAAGAATAACATAATTTTTTTTAGATCATTTTCAAAATTACAAATTTTAAATTTGATGACCTTGAAATTAAATTTATCTTAAATATAAACATGTGTATATCACATGAAAGCACAACTCATGTGCTTTCCAAAGACACCAAAATCAAAACTTTACTTTAATTAGGTAAGGAAATAGAGATTATTTTGTAATACAAAAATTGCTAAAATTTGACAAACTTTAAATTAAAATATTTTAAAAACTAACAGCAATATGGACTAAAAACTCTGGATTTATTCAATTCGCTATTAGTGCAACAAATAAAAAAAATTTCATCCAATTCGGAGGGTCGGGTTGAAAATGCTCCTTTTTTGTGTTGATTTGACATGGAATGACCCGTGTGCACAATTAATGCATGCTGAGAAATCAAATAAATAGTTACAACAATTAAAAGAATATTATTTAGAAATATTTAAAAGATTAGTAACAGAATTATCAGAAATAGACAAATGCAAAAGTGCTGTCTACTCCAATTTGAATTTCTGTGAATCTACTTGCTCTTTAGTTTTGAAATTTATCAGCAGGATTAATAAGGATTATTTAAGGCTTGTTCTCAACTGCTCTGCTCAACAAGCAAAAAACGTTTTAACACATTCACAAATTCATTTTTTAATGGAAAGATATAAAATTGGAAGGCCTGACTATGGAAGCGATTTGGAATCAAACTGTGTTTCCATTTTTTGATAAATTACCTATTGCGTTATAAGCGATTTTGATCACATGACAAAGATGTTTTTCTCCCTTCGCTGACTGGTTTTCCTACTTTCTTCAGGAACTTTGGTTCAAAACATCAACTTTGACAATATTTTCTGAAAGACCTATTGCGTTTTCAAAAAAAAAAAAAAAAAAAAAATGAAAAAAATCAGTTCGATTACATAGTTTCTGAACAACACCTGCTAGTTCCATGCATTTCCGACCAAAAATAAGTTTAAACTTATGTCACAAAGTTGCCCTTTTAGATTTGGGAAATCAGCAGGCCCTAGAAGCAGCAGGAGTCGTTTGGTAGCTTCATCGCCCCAAGCCCTCCCTTCCCGCTTTTTGGTGTCTTTAATTTGTGCAATTTTCCTTTTAAATTTGTCCGGTTTCAATTTTTGATTTTTTTTTTTTCCAACCTGGCTTTCGCTACAGTGTCTTTCACTCAGAACGTGACTGGGGACCTATGAACTTTGCTTCTGCAAAAGAGTCGGAATAAGTGGAAGAATAAAGGGCTGCGGACAAAAAGAGGCTGCTAATATTTGTTAAGAGGCTGCTAATATTTTTTGTTGTAAATATTTGTTAATTTATTTATTTAATGTATTTTTTTTTAATTTATTTAATGAAAGAATGAAAAGGGATTAGTGGGAAGGGATATGATAAAACCCTGTCAAAACACATTAAAAATACTCTATAGGGGAGACTTGATCCCTAGGTCTAAAACCAGAGAAAAAATGCAATTAAGTCGCTGAAACTGGCAACACTAATATAATAAAGTGATTCCTTATCAACAGATTTGTCAACAGAATTTTATTCAACCATTTTTATTTTTGTTGTAAGAAAGCAATCGCTGATTTCTTACTATGAAACTTCTTTTTGAGTAGGTAGTTTATTTTTTACTAAATATAACTACATTACTTAAGTTTATTGATATAATATACTAACATTCCAAACTGCTTAAATGTTGTTATTTAATCCAATACAGTTTGTTTACTTTTGATTTAACAATTTTTTTCTAACACATGCACATTAGGGACACATAATCCCCATTGCATGGGGAGACTTGATTCTGGGGATTAAGTGTCCCCAAAGTTAAGTTAAATTAATATTAAATTTTATTAACCCCCTACTCCTCATTGTGACTTTCAAATCACATTAGATTATATCAATATTACTTAGAATATGGTTACCTTGATTTTGGATGGTTGACAAGTATAGAAAGTTAATATGTGGCTGCACATGATGGTTAGCAAGCACATGGTGACTGTGCATGTTTTGTTGTTACTTATGGGTTATTTTTAAGTCCGAAACCTATTTATAAATTATAGTCCAAGAGCCAACAGTACAAAAACCTATGTTATCAAGCACAAGAAAAAATCCTTTATTTTATGGGAGAGTAGAATTAGAGGAATCTAATGATCCATGTCTGACAGAAGGGAAGTGGTGCATAAGCCAAAAATTAATACCACCAGTTGTTGACTCGTAGGTTTATCATTGTGTTTGTCCTACAACTATCCTCCATGTTTTCATACCTTTGTTTATAGGACAAACACAATGATAAACCTACAAGTCAACCACTGGTGGTGTTAATTTTTGACTTAAGGTTTTTGTGTTGCCGGCTCTTGGACTATTAGAAAAGTATAATTCCATTTAGTATCTGTTATGTAACCAAGTCTTAAACACCTTATGTCGATGTATATATTGAGCTAAAAATTTAATTTGGGTTCATTTTATTGCAATGATTAAGAACTCTGTGTTTATCTTTTCTCTTTACAGTCATGCCACATATTTATAAACCTAAAAACAGTGTTCAAAACAGAAAAAATATCAAGGTTGCGGGCAGCAGTGAAGGCTGTAATAGATGGATCCAGTTTTAAAAGTGCAGCAAAATCCTTTCATACTAATGTGATGACTTTAAAACATTATGTAGAAAACAAAAATCAAGAAAGTGACATTTCTTATGGATCAAATTATAAGCACTCCAAAATATTTTCAGTTAACGAAGATCTTTTGTGTGAATATTTAAAAACATCAAGTAAATTAAATGATGGACTTACTCCTATGCAGTTAAGAAAGTTGGCATTTCAATATGCTATGAAGAAAGTTTCTGAATCATGAAAAACGGAAGAGCGTGCTAGGTATGATTGGTGCCGAAACTTTACAGATCGTAATAAAACATTATCACTTCAGACAACATTATCACTTCAGAGGCAACTAGCCTTAATCGTGCAGTTAGTTTCAATAAACATAATGCTAACATATTTTTTACAAATTTGAAAAAAATATATAAAGAAGAAAAACTGGACCCCCCACTCTGTATATGGAATATAGACGAAACTTGTTTTACTACAGCACACAAGCCCCTAAAAATAGTTGCTATTAAAGGGGAAAAGCAATTTGGAACTGTTACTTCATCAGAATGAGGAGAATTAATCACAGTTTATGACACAGTAAATGTAGCTGGCAACCACATACCACCATATATGGTATTTCCTGGATCTCAACCAGGAACAATTGGAGTGTCATATATAACTGGCTGGATGGATGGATGCACCTAACTTTGTAAAATTTTTACAACACTTTGTAAAGAATGTAAGATATAAACAAAACAGTAATGCATTAATCATAATGGATAATCATGATAAACATATCAGCATTGAGAGTTTGAATTATGGCCAAAGAAAATGGAATAATTTTGTCAATACCACCACACTCTTCTCACAAATTGCAGCCGTATTGATCATACTGTAGGACCACTTAAAAGATACTTTAATGTGGCTGCTCAATATGGATGACTAATCACCCTGCTCAAAGAATAACAATTTATCAAATTGCTGAGTTCATCTGAATTGCCTATCCTAAAGTCATGGCGCCAACTAATATAATAAATGGATTTAAAATCACTGACAGATATCCCTTAAACAGGAATATTTTTTCTGAAGATGATTTTTTATCATCTTTCGTCACAGATCAACCATAAACTCCAACAAGCAGTAATACAATTACAGTTAAACCAAACATGGTGACCCTACAAGGCATACAAGCCTTCCCTAAAGTTTCATTACGGGTCATTCCACACGAATTCAACCAATGGGTGTTGCACCATAGTCACAGATTTTTTTAAAATTTTAATCAGACAGACATAGTAGTGAAACCCTCAAATCTAAAATTTAAAAAAAAAAATTCGCAATATTGGCTGAGATATAGTCATTTGAAAATTGGTCATTTTTACCAAATGGCGGCCATCTTGGAATCTTATCAATGTCTATAAATGGCCATAACTTGCCAACTAATGGCTCAAATTCGACGTTTCTGGTACCAATTTGAAGCTATTTGTACAAAGAATGCATATTTCACATCAAAACAATAGTAAATTTTCATTTCTTTACTTTTTATTATGTGCAAGCTGAAAATATCACCCAAAAGAAAGGGCTGACTGTAATGGCCCATACAAAAAAATGAATCATCATGAATTTTTCTGAAACTTGGTAAAAACATTGCTCCATCTGTGTGCTTTAATAAAAAAAAAAAAATTGGAGAGGTAAAATTTGTTGTTTTAAAATAAATGGTTTTTTACACATAAGGTGTCATTAACCAAATAATGATCCTTTTAGAATCTGTAAGTATTCCTAATTTAAGAAATAATGGTTAAAATAAAATTGTCTAACATCTGAATTAATGTAAAAGTATATTTGAAACCTCATTTGGACTAATTTCGTAGACCCCCCCCCCCCCCCAAAAAAAAAAAAAGTATACAATTGAAAAAAAAATTATACTGAAAAAGATAAGAAAATAATTAAGGAATATAATGTATAATTATAAAAAACCTATAAATGCAATACATATAAATGAGGATTTACTTTACATATAGGGGAGAATGGGGTGGAATGGGACAGTAGGATTTTTTTCTTCGAATTCAAACAATAGGAAAGTTATATGATGCAAGATTAGCAATCATTTCATGAATTCTGTCATTCTTAGTATATACTAAATATACTGAAATAAAGATTACATAAACTGACATATTTATGTCTGAACATTTAATGCATTCTGAATGATTTAAATATATATATATATATATATACAGTAGAAGTTTTCTTCTGTAAAGGATTACACACTAATATTAAAATTTATAAGTAGAAAATCTGTAAAGTGAGAAGTAAAAATTTGGCCACATAAATTTAATTTTTTAAGTGGGAACAAGGTCTTAAATAGGTTCTATGTATAGGGGAGAGTGGGGAGGAATGTGACACTTTTTACAAAAATGAGAAAATCATTTTTGTTTGACACAAAAAAAAAATTTCGATTTTTAGAATACAAAATGAAACAGTTTCTAATGTCCTTGAAAAATTTAGAAACATAATTTTCAAAAACAATTTTATAATTAAAGAAATTGTAAATTTCAAAATGTGTCCCATTCCTCCCCACTAACAGGGAGGTATGGGACAACTATAAAACAATGTATTATAAGAAACAAATAGTCTAGTATCGGCTATATTTACAATCTAACAAAGATTGTAGGTTGATAATGTCTGTGCTACAATATCAAATTCCAGTATCTTCATCACTGGAAGGATAATTCAGGATTGTTAGTTAGAGATATTAACACGTTGATGGACACTTGCGTCTATAGCCGCCAAAGCGAAGTTCACTATGTGGCATAATGATTGATTGACACCAGGATTTACATGAAAAAATATATGAAAATAAGTAAAAGCTTAACTTCACGTACATTAAATAATGCAAAATTTAGTTTTAAAATACTGGTGCCAATCAATCATTATGCCACATAGTGAACTTCGCTTTGACGGCTATAGACGCAAGTGTCCGTCAACGTGTTAAGAAATCACCCGTTCAATTTATTGATATTTTGAAGTAAATGAATATATTTTTAATGTTATAATTAATATACTATCCTTTAAAAATATTTGCATATTAGCAATTTACGATTATCTTATTAAAAAGTAAGGATTAGACTTGTCCCATTCCTGTCTCTACCTTCTTTTATGTTAAACTTCTTGTATAAACAGAAATGCTGCTTTTAGGCATAATTTAAATTATGGATAATATACAGTATAATGTTCCATAAATAGGGAAACTATTACATCTATGCATAAACAAATCATTAATATACAGAAAACATAAAAAGTATATGAAGCAAATTTACTTTTGATTCTTGAAATAATCTTTTTCTTTATACAATTGCAAGCTTACGTAAATCAGCTACTTTTTCAACTGAAGATTGGGGTACCATTGCTTCATCTAATGTGTGATTGATGAAATATTTAGAATGCTACATAAAGAAAAAAACCTACTGTCCCATTCCACCCCATTCTCCGCTATATGTAAAGTAAATCCTCCTTTATATGTATTGCATTTATAGGTTTTTTATAATTAGTACAAATGAGGTTTCGAATATACTTTTACATTAATTCAGATGTTAGAAAATTTTATTTTAACCATTATTTCTTAAATTAGGAATACTTACAGATTCTAAAAGGATCATTATTTGGTTAATGACACCTTATGTGTAAAAAACCATTTATTTTAAAACAACAAATTTTACCTCTCCAATTTTTTTTTTTATTTAAAGCACACAGATGGAGCAATGTTTTTACCAAGTTTCAGAAAAATTCATGATGATTCATTTTTTGTATGGGCCATTACAGTCAGCCCTTTTTTTGGGTGATATTTTCAGCTTGCACATAATAAAAAGTAAAGAAATGAAAATTTACTCTTGTTTTGATGTAAAATATGCATTATTTGTACAAATAGCTTCAAATTGGTACCAGAAACGTCGAATTTGAGCCATTAGTTGGCAAGTTATGGCCATTTATAGACATTGATAAGATTCCAAGATGGCCGCCATTTGGTAAAAATGACCAATTTTCAAATGGCTATGTCTCAGTCAATATTCTGAAAATTATTTTTAAATTTCAGATTTGAGGGTTTCATTACTGTATCTGCCTATGATAAAAATTTAAAAAAAATCTGTGACTATGGTGCAACACTTTTTCTTTAAATTGGTTGATTTCACATGGAATGACCCTTACCCAAAACGGGAAAATCTAAGAGGACGGAAAAGTGATCTTCAAAAATTTTGACAAGCACATCAACTAAAAGACAGATTGAAGAAGATATACAAGATTGCCAACTGAATAAAAAACATAAATCAAGAAAAACTCATCTCAACTCAAGAAAGAAAAGTAAAAACACTAAAAATGAAAGCCCCGAATTGTCAGAAAGTGAGAGCAGTTACAGTGGAGCCAGGTTCACTTGGCAAACATTCTGATTTAATCACCGAAGATCCACAAAATTTGTAGATTGATGAAAAGGACTTTGGATGATTTCTAGGAAAGAAGAAAATTAGTCCTTGTAGAAAATTGGCAATAAAGTGGCTGTTGACAGATAAATTTTTAATAGCCACTTTTTTTATTTAGTGACCCTGTGGCCAGTACTAATTTTGCCATTTACTGCATCAGGTTGGGTAAAACTATCTCTTGCTGCAACAAAGCAGTGTGCCTTTGTCCAAAGATATAGGATCTGAAGACCCAAAAATGTGCATAGAGTCAGACAGAACGGCCCTTTCCGTGGAGCGGGAAGGGCTTTTAACAGCATAGTGCCGTCATGATCCCTGCAATTGTCCAAGTCCGAGCACTGCCCAGCAAATGTCACTGGGCTTGACACCCCCCAAATGATGACATGGTCGCTATGATAATAATCCATATACTCAAGGATTAGATTGTGTAGTTCGGGGATCATATGTCCGAGTCGTTCAGGTGCTTCAGGTGTACCAGACGTTGGGCCCTTAACCTTGACCCCAGGTCTCCCAGAAATGCTATTGCTCTACCAGAAGCTTCCGGACATGAAAGTCTACAGAGACAGTCACAAATCCTTCTGCTTTGGATGTGCAAGCTAACAAAGTCCAGACGAGCCGGGCACCTAGCCTGCGAACTTTACAACTGTTGAAGGCCCAACGGACCACATGCAGTCTCTAAATCAGTGGTTCCCAACGTGGGGCGTACGCCCCACCGGGGGCAATTTGGTCTTCTAGGGGGGACATTCCAAATTTCTTACGCACCCATTTGCTATCAGTTACTTTTGTCGTTTTGGGGGAAAAGTGATGTTGTAGACTAAAAATAAATGGGATGCAAGCAAAATATAAGAAATCAGTTTATTATATTAAATATTTTAAATGTTCTCTATCGAAATTTAAAAATAGAATTAACACCAGAATAATTATGTAAATAATTTTATCAAGTATTTTGATATGTATAAAAGTATTAAAACTCACTATAATTTGTCTGGTGCTGAATTTAAAATTTTTCTTAACGTTTTCGATTATTTATTAATGAGTTTTCTACTTCTATTCACGAAGACAATAAGCAATATTGGGAAAGGGAAAATGGAATGTGTTATGTAGAATAATGGCTAATTGAAATTGATAAAGATGATAATCTTGAAATCCTTCTTATATATTTTGTTATCCATATAAAGAAAAAATCAGTATCCAAAGATTTTCCACCAACTCTTAATAAGTTACAAGATTGCATTATAAAATGTATGAATTTATCAGTTTTAACGTTAAAAGTAAGTGTATTTTTAAGATATTTTGTGAAGATAAAAATGCAGACCCTAATTTTCTTTCACGTTGAGTAAAGTTGGAAAAGTACAACAAATCTTGTTTTGGCATATAGGTAAAAATGTATAATCTCATTGCATTTTAAAAATTATGTTAAAAACACATTTGTGGTAGAAGATTCACCTCTTTGATAAGATAAAAAATGTGAAATGAAAAGTTATTGTTAAGGCACTATTACACTCCCACCGTGTGAATAGAGTTCACTTTTTAAGCAATAAGAGACATAATTGACAGATTACTGGGGGTGGGGACATAGTGACTTTACAGATGCTTTGGTGGGGCGTGGTCGATAAAAGGTTGGGAACCACTGCTCTAAATGCATTACATGTAGATCAAAACTGGTCTTCGACACACTGAGGATGGCACATTAACCTCCTGAGGTGGAGGTCTGACGGCCCATCAAGTTGGATAACGAAATCTTACCCAAAACCTGACACCAATCTGCAGTTTGGGTTGGGTTGATGCTCATTTTTTTTCATTTTGGATCAGTTAGGGTTAGGGTTTGGTTCTTTTGGATTGCATTCGAGTTAACTGAATTTTTCAAAAAAATATCTTGAATTATTTTTCAAATGAAAAACTACATATTCAAATACAGTAGACTCCCGCAAATCCACAATCCTAAAATCTGCAAACGCCTGAAATCCGCACATCATCGCAGATGTAAACAATGAAACTTTCAGTTCAGATGTAGGAGCAAAATTACAGAATTTTTTAGTTTTATATCATTCCGTTTGTATTTTAATATGTAATTAATTCTCTGTAACATGACTGAACTCATGGTTTTTAACGAAGGAAGTACAATATATTTCTGAAAAAAATAAAGATATTGCTGATATCTTTGGTAGTCACAATCTTTTTATGTATTAATCGAAACTTTTTGGTTATTAACACTGGCTAAACCTGAAATAAAACTTTCTTACTTTATCATTTTGATGTGAATTAATAGGGTACCATTATGAGGCAAGTTTCATTCAATAATTCAAGGAAAATGTACCTCATCTTCATTATGCAGATTTAATTATACATTATTAATTATTTATTTAACCTTTACTTTTGATAACTTAATCATTTTTAAAATTATCTTATTTCTTCTCATTTTAGTTTATTACTTTACTTAATTATTTTAATATTTTACTATATTGCAAGGATACTTTATAATTTTGATTGCATTATTGCATTCAAATTACTGTTTAAAAAGTGTAAACAAAGCAATGACGAGAAATCTGCAAAATTCTAAAATCCACACAATCTTTGGTCCCAAGCTGTGCGGATTTGAGGGAGTCTATTGTATTAATGTGTGTATATGTAACAATAATGTAGTAGTATATGTAAAACAATAATAATATTAGATGTATAGTTTTAGACTATTTCTCCATATTTGTATTGAAATATGGAATAATATTCTTTCACTTTGGGTTCGGGTTTGAATATTTTAGGTTCAGGTTAACAATTTTTTTGTTGTTGTTGGGTTGAGTTCAAGCAGATATTTCAGGTTCAGGATGGGTACTACTACCTGACACATGCAGGACTATCTTAGACCAGCCTAATTTCAAGTTTGCAACTTTAGAAATTGGACTCTGTTTTGAAAATTCTATTTTCTAAACATTTTGAGTGTAATATGCGAGTCCTTATTAACAAAAATTTTATCTTTTAAAAAATAAAATCACTGTATGCTGTCATTAAGTTTGCTTATGTAGCATCTAAAAGCAAAGCAGTGGCTGCAATATTTAAGTATTTCAATTTTCATATAAAAAGAAATTATGTAATTTTTTCCTTGCTCCCTACTATTTAATATTAGGATGGTAAATGAGCAGTGGCATATCTAAGGGGCGGGGGACTGATGGGGCTACAGCCTAGAAGCCGGCACGGGCCGAAATTGACTCATAGAAAAGAAAATTCGGCTCGGCCCGATGCAAAAATTAAAAGTACGGCCCGAGCCCGTAAAAAAAAAAAACTTATTGGCCCAGCCTAGTAAAAAAGTTAAAATTTCTGCCAAAGCCTGACCCAGCCCATAGAAAAGAATCATTGGCCCGGTATAACAGCTAAAAGTTCGGCCTAGCCCAGAAAAAAGTTAAAATCTCAGCCTGAGTAAATTTCTACAAAACATTGATTTTCACATCGATTTGGTTAAAAATTTGTATCTTACAAGGAGTTCTAACCAAAAATATTTATCTTAAATTTTTTTCATGTATACAATCATAATTTTTATAGAAGTGCTGCAGGCTGTGATATTTATTTTTTTAATGAATCTCTATTTCTTGTATGTAAATGTTTCAGTTATCATTAATATTGTTAATCCATATTCCATGTATCGAAGTGTTAAAAATCTGAAAACTGCTATATACAATAAAATCTTCTAAGACGGAATTGCATAGAAATTTTTAAAAAATGTGTTATAGACAAGTTACCTTCTTAGAAAATTGTAAATGTATTACATATTCTTTTCTTACGTATTAATATATTAATTTTGCATGAATAAACACGTTTTTCAGTTTAAAACAGGATTCTGTCATAGGCAGGTTCGTTTTCACATGTTTTACTATAATTTAATAAGCGTAGAAATCTACCATTCTTTAAAAATAATAAATTTTAATGTTTAATTATAGAATAATGGTGATTTAAAAATGTATGCATTTTTTGCAAAAATTTTTGGACCAGGCCTAATTTTACTGACCTTTGAAAAGACCAGGCCACGTCGATACGGGCTGACTCTGTACAGAAAAAAAGTAAGGCCTAAGTCTTCAGAAAAAAGTATGGCCCAGCCCGAGTGCTGTGAAAGAAAATAGGTCTGAGCCCGGCCTGTGCAAATTTTTTGCTATAGGCAATGCCCCACAGTGGGAGATTTTGATGATCTAGGTGGACAAAATCCATTTTTCCAATTATCTCGGAATTTAACAAGACTGCGTATACTGGTAGCTGAATGTCTCTTTTGTCAAGATCCTTATGAGTTTTGTCAAAAAAATCTGAGGTGTAGACTAACTACGATCGTAAAGGAGCCATCTGCGCAGTTGGTTTGAGGGAGTTTCATCGGTTGCTCTAGTTTCCCGTAACTTCAAAAGCACGTCATGACTATTCTGTTTTATTTGAAAGCATGAGTTTACTGGACATATGTCACATGGTTGTCAAGGTAAGATTTAACCTATTGTTTGAAAATAAGCACCATTAAAACCACTTAACTTTTTTTTCAGAGGTTGTGATTCTGGAGGAACCATGATTGTTATTTACAAATTTTATCTTGACTTTTAACTCAGTATTCAGCATTATCCAGTAATAAGCATTTTTTTTTAAATCAAAGTGCCATTCCTACAGTATCAGAAACTTAAAAAAACTCCTGCAAAAGTTTGCAAATCATTAAGTTTTTTATTAACTTGCAGTGTAAGTATATATGTTTAGTTCAAATCTTGCAGGTCAATTTTAAACCACTTTTAATTATCCGATTCTATGAAAACAAAGCCTGTCACCTATTTATAACAGAATCCTGCTTTGAAGGGGGGGGGGGAGGGATTTTTATGATTCTGTAGGGATTGACCGAAGCAGCAATTTTGCCGAATACCAAAGCTTTGGTCAAAGTTTATACCGAATATTCAGTATTCTGCAGCCGAATACTTAAAAATTTTTAATACTACACATTTTTGCATATATTAGCTTTTTTAATAAACTTTAATTTAAATTAAATTCTTAATAATTTAATTAAGATACATTTTTATTCTGGAATCTAATTACACAAAACAAATTTAATGACTTATTTCCAATTTCCACTCACAAATTCATTAATCCATCACTTATTTTTTATCATTTTATCACTAGCCAATACCCAAAATAACCTACAGGCCTGTATTAAACTATACAAGCTAATATTAAGGATAAGGATTGTCAGAAAAACAAAAGTTCATTCAAATAAAAAGAAACAATGTTGTCATTAAGTTGATTTATTGATTGTCTAATTATAAACATATTGAATAGGAATGTTCTCAAATACTAAAGGTAATATAACAATTTGTACATTTAACAATTTTCTATCAAATTATTGATACATATTTATATTTTGATTAATATTTTATCATTGTGGTGATAAAGATAACAAATTTGAGTGATTTTAATTTAATGGTTATAAAAGCTATACGATAGGCATAGGGATATACTTATTTGTAGGACTGGGCGATGCATCGATACATTGCGTGATATCGATTTAAATCATAAATCGTCAAACCGATTTCCCGATCTTTCATTTAGCGATGAATCGCGGCCATACGATGCATCACACCAGTACGATGAAGAACAAGACCGATGAGTAAGACCAGTTTCACCTCCGATCTTCGAACATTTGCATGATGCATCGCTAATACGGAGATCGCATGAATGATGAGCGACTTCGGTGGGTAAGACCGGGTTTTCCCACGATCTTCAAACACTAGCATGAAGCATCACTAATATGGAGATCGCAATTGATGATGAGCAAGGCAGGTTTCTTCTACGATCTCTGAAGTAGATCGTAGACAACGCACACATGACTTGTCGCTTAAACGGAGATCGCGATCAAATCTTTCATTTAGGCATCGGGATTATCCAAAATCAATGCCAATCACAAATCAACACATTCTCAATTACAAGTCTGTTTTTTTTTTTTTAATGATCGCCAAGCAACACTACAATCATGATGTATATATGAGAAAAATCGGTGATGTGATATGTCAAGTATACATTTTCTCACTGAATTAGTTATTTCAAAACCTACTGTAGTCAATTAATATAATAAATTAAATAACAATTGACGCTGTTAGTTTTAGTAAGAAATGCTTCATAATTTTGTAAAGCTTTAGTAAGGAACTTTTATTTTAGATTATTTTTTAATGGCATTGCAACTTGTATGGGGAGCATTGTAATTATTGTATTATTCTTAATTATTTATTTAAAAACACTTCATATTACTTTTAATCAATTGAGACCGAATTTGCTTTTATTAATTTAGCTAAAAATGTATTTTATTATAATCGAAATTAGGAATGAGCCTTCTATCAAATTTTTCAAATTACTTTTTAAAAACATAATTTTTTTTTCCCATAGGATCCTACATATTTTTGGTTGCTTTGAAATAAATACTTCAAGATTTGTAAATAATCTGGTTCAGAAGATTACCTTTTAATTCTTTATATTATTCTTGAGAAATTAAGCTTTAATGTTCTTGTAATCTACAGCCCTCCAATAATTATCTACGGCAAATCGGCGTGTTTGCTTTATAATAAAAATTTGAAATTTCATTTAAGTGTGACAGGTATTCATTCCCTTTTGACATTTTTCAAAGGGCGCCGTGCCTAATCCCTCTTTTCCGTATCTTCTTTCTGCCTGTATTTTTAACGGTTTTTTTTTTCAAAATATTTTGTCTTTTTACCCGTAAAAAGCATGTAGACTTTGGAAAACATATGTTTTGTTGCTCTGTATGACTCGCATACAAAGTCCTAATATGTCATACTCGTATGAAAACTAGATAAAGCAATGCATACTGCATTGCATTTTCTGTTTGAAAATCGTTCCAGAACGACACATGTTTTCTAAATTCATCTGGATTTTTTTTTTTTTTTAGTTTATGCCTTTAATACAGCCTAAATGGCCATTAAGGGAAGATGTTAATAAAGAATGAATGATTATCCTGCAAAAAATTAATTGATGTGTTTAAAATAAATATAGAAAACTTCCTATTTTAAATAAATGCTTTTTTCTTTAATTTTATGCAGCAGCAAAAGAAAACATTATCAATGGATGGAAAGCTTATCTGATTCTCCTTTAGCATAGACTTCTTGGAGCTAAATAAACAAACCGCAGATTGCACTTTTTCTTTCTTTCCACTTCTAAGAGTGGACATTTTTGTGGGTACTATAATTTTCCTATTACTTATTATATTTTAATAAAAATTTAACACGCAGCCTAATTTATTATTATTGCAACTTGCTAAAAATTTGAAAGAAATCGGCCAATTAGCAACAAAGATAGCAATTATTTTTTTAATAGTAAGGAAATCAAGGGTTCTTTTTCTTTTAATCATTATTTCTATTTGCTGCACTTTTTTTCTTTTTTTACGCAAAAGTTTCTGACACTTAAACGGAAGTCTTACTTAAAGGGAATTAAATTTTCAAGCCTTGACTATTGAAAGGATTTATAATCACAAAGCGTATTCCTTTTTTCAATAGATATCTTATATCTTGAATTTAAAATATCTACAGAACGAGAAAAACCAGAAATCGGTTTTAAAAATATGTGAGATTAAAATACACGCAAAAAATCGCATAAAAATTAAATCATATTGGAACAAAAAGGTAAACTAAAAACTTGAAACCAGATTCCTTTTACAAATATAAAAAAATTGCATGAAATGGAAACAAATCGCTGTATTAATATGAATAAACTTTATTGAAAAGAGGGCAAAATTTATTATATTGGGCTGAAAGATTACAACCTTTTATGAGCGTCAAAAATCCCCGCGAATCCTGAAAAAACCTAAAAATCGCATAAAAAATCGAATTTATTAAATAGAGGTAAATGATTGAAACTGGATTACTTTTATTAATGTAGAAAAATTGCATGTGAAATGCGAAAAAAAAAAAAAAAAAAAAAACGCTTAAATTATCAGGAAAAAAGAAAAAATGTTTAAAATTAAAAAATATCGTACTTCAAAATTTACTATAGATTTAAATCGGATTTCTGTGTGTTACGAATTTCGAAAAACTCTGTGAAATGCAGGGAAAACCTGCAAAAAATTCAAAAATCGTCGTACGAATTCAGATTAAATTTTATTGAAAAGAGGTCAAAGTTTAATAAATTGAACTAAAAGTTTGAAACTGGTTTCCTTTATGTGGAAAAATCGCCGCAAAACATGAAAAAATGAATTAAAAATTAGATTTTAAAAAAAAAGATAGAAAGATTAAAATATCGAAAATCGACTTTGAAATGCTTAACTTCCTACATACAGGTTGAAACAGGGGTGATTCTGAGAAAAAAAAAATTCTAAAGTTCACAGCAATTTTTCTGAAAGGCTACAACAGAGGGGGGGGGGGGGGGGGGGGAGTAAATCCACTCCCGCCACTAACTATGTGTTTTTTCGAGCTCTTTTGACGACATTTGCCATTCTTTTCGTGATCTTTTGATGAAATTTGCCATTTTTTTCGCGATCTTTTGACAAAATTTGCCTTTTATTCCGCAATCTTATGACGAAACTCGCCGTTTTTTGACAATTGCGGTTTTTTCACAATCGTTTGATGAAATTTGCGTTTTTTTCGCGGTCCTCTGATGAAATTCCCAATTTTTTTTGGAAAGATTGACGAAATTGATTTTTCAGGCGACCGTTTGTCGAAGTTTTGGTTGTCCGAATTTTCGGATTTATGACCGATTATTTTTTAATTTTCGAAAATGACTGCCCCAATTTTTCGGAAAAGAATCACCTTTGGGCTGAAAACATATGACAATCCTTTTTCCTTCCTTTGCAATCTTTTGACGAAATTTGCATTTTCCCGTGATTTTTTTTTTGGCGAAATTTGCATTTCACGTGATTTTTTGACGAAATTCGCATTTTTTAAATGATCTTTTGAAAAAAATCGTGTTTTTCCACGATCTTTTGACGGAATTTGCATTTTTTCTGCGATCCTTTCACGAAATTTACGTTTTTCACAATCCTTTGATGAAATTCGCAAAATACAAATATTATCTATAATTATAAATCTGGTACTCTGGGGAATAACTGCTTCAAAAAACAAAGCAAAGAAGTCACTTTGCATATTATTTAAGCTGAGTAATGAGCACATACAAGGAGAAATATCCCTATTTCTCTATTTTCTAATTTTTAAAATATTTTCTTAACTTTCATGATGTAAAAAAATATTTCTCAATTGATTTTAAAAAATTAAACATTTCAAGAAAATCATAATTAAAGATAAAAATATTTTTATTTTAATAAAACAATGTCTTATGACAATATTATTAACACGGCCCAGCCCCATTCCACCCATTCTAAAAAATCTGCTGAAAATACAAAATAGTAATACATAAGCATATGGAATTGATATGTAAACCTAAGATATATGTAAAGTCCATTTTTTAATTAAAGTATTTATTATACAAATTTTAATTAAAGTTTCTTGTACATAAACCTCTACTTATAATAAAAGTTGTTTTAAAGCACAAAACGAGCTTGAGTATGTAAAACTATTAAATTTTATATTAAAATTGCAACAATGTTTGTAATACCTAGAGTCTGATATCATGATGTATTGTGATATTGCGTTTTAACCTCAATGATACATCATGATGTAGAAATCCTAAACTCGTCCAGCTCTACTTATTTGATGTGTGTATTTTCTTTAATATGCATCTCAGACATACAGAGAGGAACTCTGATACTTATCTGAAGTGTATATTAAAGAAAATACACATTAAATAAATTTTAATTAAGAAAACTGATGTAGAAATAATTAAAATTAAATGATAAGGGAAAGATCGTCTTGCTTACTTTTTTTTTCTCTATCGTAGACAGTTGTTTTAATTTGACTCCTATATAGACTATTTTAGGAAGGAAAAAGTTTTTTTTTTATTATTAAAAATGGTCTTTAACTTGTTTTTTGTAGTGCAGCTTAACTCTGAACTCATGCACATGATATTGAAACTCATCATTTAGCCTATTCTACTTCTAAGTAAAAGAGAATTCTTTTGTTTCTAAGAAAATATTTTTCCGCAATTATTTGGCCGAAGCCGAATATTCGGTTTACATGCCGAATCGACTATTCGGTCAATCCTTAGTTCTGATGTAAAAAATGCTATAATTATACATCTATAATTATATACCTCTTAAGACAGAAACCTGTCTAAAATGGACTTTTTCCTGGTCCCATGCGATTCCATCATAGCTTTGATTGCATAAGGGTACCTGTTATGACAAAAACCTGTTTAAAATGGAATTTTTTCTGGTCCTTTGCGGTTCAGCGTTTAGCAAGTTTTACTGTATTTCAGCTGACCCCCACCTCCTGAAATAAGTCTAAATATGCCACTGTAAGTGAGATTTATAGTTTCAAAATATTTTTTAATAATTTGTTGTTAAGTTTTGGTAACAGTTTGTCGGAATCATATGGGTGGGAGAGATAATATTACAAAATTTAAATGCAGTCTTAGGGGGAAAAAAAAAAAGCTTAAAAATATGAAACAGAGATTTGTGGTTTAAACTAGATTTACTGGAGTTTTCTTCTGCATTTGTAAGGAAGAGAATTTCTTAGCTTCATAGATGAGTGCAGCTACATGAAAATGAGGATAAATTTATGCATATTACATATTTATAATTAAATGAGAGAAACTTTCATTCACAAAAATTAACATTTTTAATATCATTACGCTAGCCTTGAAAATCCTTTAAGATAGTGCAAATCATCTAGGCTGGCTGAGAAAGAGTACAAATAATTTCATAATGCTTACAACAGTACCTATCGCTTACACTACATTAAAAATTACACTAAATTAAACACTACATTATTATGATGTATAAATTGCGAGCATTAAGTACCTGAACTAAAACTTGTCTGCAGTATACTAAAACAAAATATCTGACAAATTTATTTTATCAGGTCATATGGGTAATGAGATGTAAAAATAACTCAATATTTCAGATAAACTTAAGATAGAAGTCATTTGTAAAATGCTTTTCCAAACCTAAAGTTTACAAATTATTTCTGACAAAAATATTAGGTTTTGAAAGAATAAGAAAGAAGCACTCACCTTCAGATTCATGATTTCTCAAAGAGAACAAGACAAAAATAAAAATATTTAAGATGCAAAATATCATTATAATAAATTATGGAGAAAATAATAAATCTACATAATAGCGTAGACTCATATAGTCGTCGATTTTAATTGAAGAAATCATTTATTAACACAAATTTTCACATTTAAAAATACGTTATTATTAGTACGTACTCTAGCAAACACAACATAAATATTGAAGTTGCAAGAGAACCGATTGATCCTTTGCTGAAATGTGTCGGTTGTCAACTAGGGACAGCCAAAATCTTTCTCATGCCACAGCTGAAGATGATTTTTAATGGTTCATTTGGAGCATGCGCAGAACTCAAATTATGGCATCAACAATCAACATCATCAATGCCTAGGGGTGGACCTTTGGGTTCGAGACTACAAAAATTCATCTGCTTGTGCTCACGAGGTTGCCCAATTAAAGCTCCATGGAGCCTGTTACATACATAATAAAGATCCCTCCATATGCTTCAGCCTCCTCTGTGGACGGGCGGCCCTATCGCCGTTGTGAACAGAGTCCTGATAAATACTTTTTCAATTTGATTGATGAGGTACTTTTTTTTAATATTTACACTAGTTTCTCTATTTTACTTTAATATTTCCTTTTTCTTATAAGTCAGTATCAATAACGTTTAATATCCTTACAATAATAATTTAAGTTTCTTAATTTTCTTTTTTTTTATTAATTAGTTTTTAAAAAATATGAACAAATCTTTGATATTTTTGAATATTTGTACTTTATTTTCTTAGGATTTTTCCTGTATTAATAAAATAACGATTAATGTTCTTAAATTAATATTATTTAAATATTGGATTTTATTTTAAAGTTTGTGTTAATACTTTTGTTTAGTATTAGTAAAATTACTTTTAAATTAAGTTGCAGCCAATTAAATAATATATCAGTCTCTTTTGTAGTACACATTGGTAGTCTATAATTTATGGAAAATTTACTCTACTTATGATATTTTCGAAAATATCTTCAAAATAGTCAACTTTTTGAAAATAATAAATATTTTCAAACTTAATATAAATTAACTGAAACATATTGCATTTAATATGAAAGATTTGGTGTACTCTGCGCCAAACTCGCCAAGCCAGTTGCGATAACAGCTGCTGTGTGGCGTGACGAGTGATTAGCTCTGCAACCCCTGTGTTTTCTCCGTTTGCTTGTTCTTTCAGTTTCGTTTCAGAATGGACTTCGGAAAAAATCACTTATGAGGACGTTTTAAAGATGAAAAAAGAAAGGGTGTTATTTAGTAGATTTAAAAGAAATGAGTGCTTTTAATTTACATTTTCCAGAAAAGAAGGGGTTATATTTCCGACTTAGAAATAATTTCTTTAAATTAAAACTTTATTTAAAATAAGGATAAGTTTCATGTTCACAAAAGGATAAAAACGCAAAAAAAAAAAAAAAAAAAAGAAAAAAGAAAGAAAAGGGTGAAGGGTGTTATTTACTTTGTTTTATTTTTAAAAGAAATGAATGCTTTTAATTTACATTTTCCAGAAAAGGAGGGATTATATTTCCGACTTAGAAATAATTTCTTTAAATTAAAACTTTATTTAAAATAAGGATAAGTTTCATTTTCACAAAAGGATAGAAACGCAATTTTGTTTAAAAATAAATAAATATTAAATTTTGTTTAAAAATAAATAAATATTAAATTTATATTTTCTACTAAAGAATACGGTACTATAATTCTTTTTAACTAATTAAAATTTAACTGATTTTCACGGGAAAATAGAGAATTTTATTAAATTTCCTTTTTAATTTACATTTTCCAAAAAGGGAGGGTTATATTTCCGACTTTTCAGTTTTAAATATTAATTTACATTTAACACAAAAGAATGTTACATTTATTTGCTAATTAAATTTTAACTGATTTCAAGGGAAATTAGGGAATTTTATTTATTAATATTTCCCGCAAAAGGATGAGTTGTATTTCCAATTTAGAAATAATTTCTCTGTATTATAATTTTATTTTAATATTAATTTACATTTTCACAAAAGGATATAAGTCTAATTTTATTTGAAATATATATTTATGTATTCATTTAATCACATCAACAATTATTCAGTTAATATTTTATATCTATTTCTTTATTCTTTTAATTAATTTTCCTTATCTTTAAATCATTATTCTTAGAGTTTTTAAGTTTTAGGTGATCAAGATTGTCGTGTTTTAAGTTATGTTACTTATTTTTGCTGTTTTTATTAGCAATTTATTTTTATATTTAACTATTTTTATTTTAGCGAAATACTGCTTCTACTTTTTTTTTTTTTTTTTTTTTTTTTTTTTTTTACTGTTAAATTATGTTTCATAGTTTCCTTAATAATTATATTTATTTCAGCTTAGGATTTAATTTTAAATTTGAGTTCTAAAATAACCTATCCTTTTGGTAAAAATGTAAATTAAAATATAAAATCGAGACTTTAAGATAGATTTAAAACATTATTTTTTACATTATCGTTATTTTATTCCATTTTTTCAGAGTTTTCATAAATTATGTATAAAATAGCATATGGCATTGAAAACAAAATCGTTTAAATTTCTTATTTTTACCTATAACAGATGAAAATGTTATTTAAAAATTAATTCAGAATAAATTAAAATAACGCTAAGCTTTAAATTTATATCAGTGTAAGTATTGACGAAACGAGTTTGAACTAGGAAGGGAGGAATCTTTTTTGCCCAAAATACGGTGAGGGAAATTTAGTCGTAGGGAAAACAGCTGCAGGGAATTTCTAGTAAAGTATTTGGCGTCATTTAATCTTATACTGCCAGCGCTCGGCGCTGATATTGCAAACCTACTCAGTTGGACTGTAATTTCTTTGTTCGATGTAGACATTCCTTGTAACAAAAAGCTAAGCATTTTTAAAGCGTGCCTTTGTAGAAACTAGTCTTGTAACTCTACAAAACGTTTCTAAATAATACGTTCTTGTTATAATACCGTAGAGTAAAAGCAGATAGAAGATAACAAATGGATATTTAAAAAGAAAGAAAAGATAATAATATACAATTATTTATAGAAAACTGTCCTGCAAATGGTACAAGAAAATAGATTTTTTTCTTTTTTAAACTAAATAAGATTACTCCTATTGACACAGTGTAATACAATTATTCATTAGAATTTTTTCTTTACATACTTTTAGATCATTATTTTCAACACTTTTAAAGAAGATTATTTCTAACATCACAGACATATTAAACTATTATTTTTAATTAAATTTTACTCCTATTGAGCTAACGGATATGTTATCACAAATAATAATAATCATAAATAAATATTTTTGTAAGTTTACAATTTTTTTCTTACTTATCATAAGTTATAAATGGTACAAGAACATTCAACCTTTCGGTTTCTTTTTTTTTAATGAATATTTTGCCTAGGTGACTTTAAATAATTGAATATTAAAAGAAAAGAATTCAGTTAAAAGCTGGTTTAATTAAAGCCATGATTTTGGATTGGAGGCTTACCACAACCCCCCTTCAAGACACCGCAGGTCTCGGAGGGGGTGGTGGTGAGCTAATTCGGTCTGTACCCATTTTTCATTACGGATGATTGAATGATATTATCACGACCAGTGGGGATCTTCTGTAATCGGGTTGCCATTCATCTCCCTTTGACTGCACTGTTAAAAATTTGCAACATTCTGGCAGGTCATTTGACAGTTTTTTCCGAAAACGTTTACACAACAGCAATTTTAACACTATTCTGACCATATTATTGGCCATTTTATGGTCAGAATATAGTTAAATTATGGTTATGAAACCGTTTTTTCAAAAAACGGTCAAATGACCTGCCAGAATGCTGCAAAATTTTTAACAGTGTGGGGTTTTGGTTCTCAAGATCTCATCCATCGCACTGAAAATAATCCTATTTAATAACTGTCAAATTCACCATATTTATCACGCATTTCTCTATAAAGCTAAAAATATTCACTTTTTTATATGCATTATTATTATTATTATTATTTTAAGCCGAGAAAGAACCCTGGTTGCAATAGATTCAATTATATCAACAGCAGCGCGTTACTTCCTTTTTTTTTTTTTTTAAATATAGATAAGATATGATAAGGCCTTTATTATGACCACCCCGTATTTTGTTTTTCCAGCATCAAAGGTGTTGTTGTACCTTCCTTATATGCTGAATTAAAAAGATTAGAAACTTAATTTAGTATTTCGTTCAAAATATGACATACATAGTTCTTTCTTGTTACGTCGATTTTTTGATAGTAAAAAGTTAGCATTCTGACGTTAATGTTAACTATAACAATGTACAAAATTAGAAAGCTAAAAAAAAAAAAAAATCTAATTGAAGAATATCTAAAATATCCCCCTCCCCTACCCCTCCAAAACACACATACCACGATTTGTGAGGAAGAAGATTTTTGCCTTTCAAGACAAATTTAACATCATTTATTTTTTTCCAAAAAGTAAATGTGGTTGAAATTTTTATACAATATGATAAAATACTAATTAGAGGTAGAAAGATAAATTTAATGTTATGTAATAGATTTTTAAAATGTCCAAATACGATAAAATTATAATGAAAAATAAGCAAAAGTTATTTCGAAAACTCAGAGAAAAAGACATTATAAGGCTATACTCAAAGCGAAATGGCTACTTTCTAACACATTTTAAATTTGTTTTATTCGCAAATGTACCAAATAGGTAGGCGCTCTTATTCTGAAATTATGCTATGGAACAGTGTTTTCGATTTCTCGTTAAAAGCAGAATATTTTTCAGAAAATACTGTCAAAAGGGGCAGTTTGAACAGAATTTCCGGACGCGACAGCGTAGGAAAGGAAAAAAACTGCCTTCCTGAGGCAACTATTGCTTATAACTCAATATGCAATTCGTTGGAAGATTTAAAAAAAGAAATCTATCACAAATCACTTCAAGAACCGTGTCCGCAAGTTTTAAGCTTTTATGTTTTAAAAATGAGTCAAAAAGTGTCGCGATGTTTAGCGAGGGAAATATTTTCTTGGGGGCCACCTTAATTCTCTCAAAAATTGCACTGAGCAGAACTCAATTATTTGTTCTAATGTCAAATAAAAAAAAAAAATTTTTTTAAGTAAGAAAAATTGGTAAGGTCTTAAAATCATAATACATGAGAATATTTGAGGAAGGTCATTTGCTGCAAGAAATTTTCAGTCATGTTTTTCTTTTGTTTTGGGGGCAGTAAAGCAAGGCTTTTTTTTTCCATATCGATGCAAGGTTTTGACCAAGACTAAGGTTAAACAATTTCTCAACCCTTAACTGCTTTTTTCAGTTTTCACAGTTGAAAATATAATTTTCAGTTTCATTATGAATTGGATATTAAGGAAATTTCGCCTCGTCCCAAGACCTTAGTACAGTACCATCGCTAGAGAATTGTGAACAGGCGAATTTTAATCATAATAGCATTGTGCAATTTTTGTCACAGCAGTTTAATAGGTTACAAAAATATTTTATTTAAAAAAATTTGCAGAAAAATGCTTTATTGTTCTCGAAGCATGTTTGTTTTTCTTTTTTCTTTTTTTTTTTTTTTTCATTAATAGTTTTTAAGAGTGTTCTAAATAAATATTCCCCCCCTCTCAATAACACAAAACTTTATGACACATTATTTCAAAAATAAGCAGTTCCTTAGAGTACCATTGCATAAAACGTATTTAATAGCAGGACTATAGCCAGATGGAGGCAGGGAGTCCTGATCCCCTCCCCCCCCCCCCCCCCCTCCTTACTATTTTCCTAAATTTCACGGGATTTTTGCGATTTCTTTCGGTTACAAATCATCTTGTGACTTTTGCATCATTGTTATTGACATTTCACTCATATATATTTAAACTTTTGTGTGTTTGGGGGGGGGGGGGGGGAGCAATAATATGCCTTGTGCTATGGAAAGTATTTGCAGATGCGCACCGTGAAACATCAATTGCATATAATCAAAAATACAATAAGTTATTATATAATAACTACAGTAAATTTCAGATCCACGTAACAGTAAATAATTTTAGTGCATTTTTCAGTGAAAATTCCATATGCAAAACATGTTTTTTCAAAAAGTTATTGAAATATAACCATGAAATTCCAATGGCAAGGCAATGAACTAAATATATTTAATTTCAGACTAATGACCTTTTGTTTTATAGCTGTTTTCGTGGAATGACAACTATGAATTTTTAAAAAATTGGCATGTCCGAGTACAAACGTTTTTAAGAGCCGAATAATTTTTTCAAATGGAGGAAAATAAAATTTTAGTCTCTTTGGAGGTCCCTATCATAGGGCTCAGATGCATTGCCCTTGTCGCATCCTGTTTTTGGCTATCCGTGTTATTGTATCAAAGAAAATGTAAATATATACACATTTCGGTATGCGTTCAAGAAAAAATAAGAATTACATAACAAAAAATTTTTGGATGTAAAAATTAGGAATTTTTTTAAGCTTTTGAAATTTTAGATTTCAAGTACACTTTTTCACCGAAGTAATGAGCACGTTAACATAAACACGTCTTTCTTTTGAAAAATCAAGTCAACCCTTATCAGCCTGGAAAGAATAAAAGCTCCACCCGAAACATTCAAATTGAACTCGACCAGCAAGACCGAAAGTAAAAAAAAAAAAAAAGTGTTAACGCTTACAACGAGTCTGGTCGGGTTCGGATAAAATTGGGTTGCCCGATTCTGGACTCTAATCTCCACCGAACTATTTGATTGTGCTTTATGTTTTGGAAGAATTCGGTGAACCGATCTGATTTCTACAAAAAGGGGCAATTAAAAGTTTCTCCACAATACAATTTTGCAGTACTCAAGAACACAATGCGACTGTGTGATAGGTGATAACCATTCCTTATAGCGTAGGGCTTGCTGCTGAAAATCAGAATGCCGCCTTTTTGGAAACGAACCAACCCTTATATGAGGGGCTCACAACCATAGTAGACCAAGTCCATATTGAAAAAACAGGAGACAGTCCATTTAGAAGGCGCATAAAATCTATTTTATCCACTCCCACAGTGAACCAAGTCTGTTTTTACATACTTTATCATATATGTCATATGTTTACAGACTTGGTTTACTGTGGGAGTGGATAAAACAAATTTTATGCACATTCTAAATGGACAATCTCAATTTTTTTCAAAATGTACTTGGTCTACTAGGGTTGTGAGCCCCTCATATATTTGTTGGGGTTCAGGACATAAACACCATGGACAAAAAAACCACGTGTATTTACAGCCGCAATACTGTTTCAAACATAAAGTTATTGATACATTTTATTAAACATAAAATTTGTTCAACAGAAGAATTTTGTGAATCTTACATTAATCGTAGAATTATATATATACATATATATATATATACCATTAATTAAACATAGCCTACCACCATCAAAAACCGTAATATTATGAATTAAAGCTGTAAGTATAAAAAAAAAAAAATTAATTTATTATAAGAATTACTATGGAAGAAAAATAAGAAAGTGGACACAGACAAATAATGGAAATGCTTATATATTGAATTACGTTGTCAAGGGCGCAGAATTCAATGATATAAGCAAAATGGTTGTTTTCTGTGAGAAAAATAAGCTAAAGCTAAAAGTTATTTTCCCCTGTGCCCAAACAACCATTAAAATCAAGTGAATTGATTAAAAATGAAAACAGAATAGAAACAAATAATATGAAATGGAAAAATCAATAAAACCTATTTAAATATTTATAGGATATAAAATAGAAATAATAAACACCATACCGATTAATATTTCAATATTTTAGAATAAATCCACGCGCACATGGCACCCAAAATATCGTAAAGATTAAGGTGAATAAAACAGTTAAGAAATCACAGTAATTGATACCATAGGATGCAGTTAATACATTTTGAAATAAATGTTAAATAACTTTTAATATAATATAAAATAAAATAAATAGAAAGTAATTACATATTTAAAATGCACTATTAAATTAATTAAAAACTGTTTAACAATATCGTCAAAATTTAGCTAAAAATACCCCCTGGTGTAGTAAATTATAACTGAAATGTAGCTGGAAAAAGTAAAATTTAGAACTTATCGAAAAAATACAAATTTTGGTGCTGCCATCTAGTATTACTTTTATGATTCAATTGTCACAAGATAAACAGTTGTAAGCATTTGAATGTAACAATTGTTTTATTAACAGCAAAACCAAACAAATCCTTATATATAGATAATTATAAACCGAATATAAACCACACAATGTATTTAAAAAAAAAAAAACTATTGTTAATAAAATTTAAAAAGCATACAAAATAGTCTATTAGCAAACTTATTTAAACTACACAAAGAATTTAAATAATTCTAGAACATCGATAATATATAGCATATAGCTATATGCTATAAAACAAAATAAATTCATTAATAATTAATATAAATAATTATTAAAAATATAAAAATCTTTAATAAAAACTATTATATATAAGATAATTATAAAATGAACAGGAAATAAAAAACATATAGGAGTATAAAGAAGGTAAACAGATACTTAAATTCCGATTACCTAAAAAGCACAAATATAGTGTGTGGATTATTTTCATACATCCATAAAAATCCTAAAAGTATGAATGTGGGACATTCAAAAACATTAAACCGATAATAAATTTTATAACACAAAGTGAAAATAGATAAATATTAAAATATTAATAAGAATAGAGGAATAATAATAAAAATAATTACCCAATTTTAATACATACAGTATAACTTTATTTATATTAAATATACTTATATGTATACTAATCACTATAAAAATGCCATACTATTAGTAATTAATGATATTGTCCTTATTAAATTAAAATTTATAACAAATGATTGTAAATAAGATTAAACAATAATTAAGCTAATTATTAACGAAATTCACCAATTACATATAAAATATCAAATCAACATCCTTATAAAATACGTATCAAAAATATAGTAATAATACAAAAGCCCCCAATATATATATATATATATATATATATTTATATAAATTAACCATTGCGTATTATCCAGACAACACCACCCTCCTCCGTACTCTAACATCTACCCACCCATCCAACCTATAATAATTTTTTATATTATTTTACAATTTTTAATTTTTTATAGATATTTTTTTTGTAATTTTGTTTACGCATGTGTTAATTTGTTTTAAAAGATCATGTAAGAAAAATACTAATTGTATATTAATGAATATATGAATTTTTTTGGAAAACCATGATTTAATGCATCATAAATTAGTTTTTAATATTATTGTTAATGAGAGGAGAAGAACATAAACATTTTATTCTATATAAATGATTAAGTATTATATTTCGAAATACAGAATGATGTAGACAAGATTTAAAATTTGTAAATGTATTAACTTTGAATTTAAATTCTTTACGTTTGTCATATAAATCTGTGATTGTTTTGTTGTCTTTTATTGTAATTTTAAGATCTAAGAAGTTAATTGTATTGTTAGATAAAAGGTTTTCCGTTAATTCCAAATTAGTGGGATAATCTACTGGAAATTGAGTAATTGCAGAATGATCAGTATCAATTAAAATTATGTCATCAATATAACGATATAAATCTAGATTATTATTAGTAAAATTACGTTCATAATGATATAAGTATAAGTCTGAGAGTAAACTGGATGTACAACCGCCTTGTGGTATACCGACATGCTGTAAATATAAAGTGTTATCTTGCAAGATATAATTATTATAGATAATGAAGTTTGTTAAAGATTTAAAATATGCAATATCAATATTAGATGGTAATTCCAGTTTTTTATAATACTTTTTAAATAATGCATTTATAATTTTATGTAAATCTAATAGGTCTATATTATTAAAAAGATCTTTGAAGTCATATGTCGTTATATTATATACACAGTTAAGATTTTTTAAAATATTGACAAGTTGATAGCTATTTTTTATACAATGTGTATTATCATTGTTTGTAGTAAGTACATATAATTGATTAAGAATTTTTAAGAGAAGTTTATTGTCTTTATTATGATATGTATTGCAACCAATAGTTACAGTCCTAAATTTAATTGGAGTTTTATGAAATTTGGGAATAAGAACTAAATATGGATAATTAAAGTTAGTAGATAAAATATTTAATAGTTTATAATAACTTCGAATTTTACGATTATTTACAATTACATTTTCATTAGTTTTTTGAAATGACTTATTAGAAGAAATACAATTTGTAAGAAGTTGGTGATAATAAGATTTACAAATAATAGCATAATTATTAGGAGATTTGTCTACATATGTAATAACGTAGTTTTTTTTTTAAATTTAGTAATTTGTTGGAAAATATGCTGTGTATTAATAGAAACCAAATAAGCAATATTATTTTTTATAGCCATAGTTAATTTTTCAATTACTAATATTTTCCACTGATTAAAATATTCAATAGGCTTATTATAAGAGATAGAAATTTTATAAATATCAATATCATGTGTAAACTGTTTGATAATAGATTTAACATTAAATTTAGATGGAAGTCTATATTTAGTACCATAGTAGTATGTAGAGCCGGGTGTGGGACAAAAAGGGGCGGGGTCGTTTGATTGACAGGTGGGAGTGTCCGATCGCAAACTATAAGACGGGTGTGGGACAAAAAGGGGCGGGGTCGTTGGATGGACAGGTGGGCGTGTCCGAGCACGAAGTATAAGACGAGGGGTAAATTTTTTCAACGGTTGGAGGCAAGGGTTGTTTTTTAGTTGGATGGACAGGTGGGCGTGTCCGAACATGAACTATAAGACGAGGGGTCAATTTTTTCAACGGCCGGAGGCAAGGGTTGTTTTTTAGTTGGATGGACAGGTGGGCGTATCCGGTGGATAAGGGACAAAACGGAGTGTTCCCATTTTTTGAGTGACAGGTGGGCGTGTCCGAACACATGCTCTTAGACGAGAGGTGATTTTTTTAAGACTATTGGCAGGAAGTTTAGTTTCGGTTTCTGAAAATATGACGTAGTCAGTGGATTTCAATTTAATTTCATGGAGTTTATTTTTTATTTAAATGAACTTAATTTTAATTTAACTAATTATAAGCGAGTTTATTTTTTATTTTAATTTGAACGAATTTAACTTTTAATGGATGATTAGTTCAGAATTTTTAATTGGTTTCAAAGCTATTTTTGTTTTTTAATTGATTATTTTTTAATTGGGAACCTTTTTACTGAATGCATTATTTTCATAATGACGTAATCGGTGATTCGAATTTATTTAATTGCATGAATTAATTAAAATTAAAAAGATTTTTAAGCTGATTATTTTTAAATTGATTTTAAGCTTTTTGAATTGCATTTTAACTGAAGTTTTTTAATTAGAACTTTTTAAGAAAATACTTATTTTTTAGAATTAGGAAACTTGTACAAAAGCTTAACCAAAGGATTCGAACCCGGATACTCTTGGTCAGTAGATGAACGCGTTTTCCAACAAAGCTACACTTGTTTTGCTTTTGGAATCTATTCTATTCTTTAAGAAACACCTGTCTGTCAGGTTGGGGGGCGGGGGGAAACGGATGCATGCACAGGCATTTTTCAACAACACTTCAGCGATAGTTTTGAGAATAAATATATTTACAAAGACTTATTTGCGCTTTTTGGATACTTTTTTAGACGAATGACTTTAATTTATTTACTAGTTAAAAGGTATTTGAGCGCAAGCATGGCTTAAGGCTGTTGTTAACTGCTCTGCTCAACAAGCGCAAAACGTATGATACATTTACAAATTCATTTTTTAGCGGAAAGATATAAAATTAAAAGGTCTGATTATGGAAGCGATTTAAAATCGAACTGTGTTTTCCATTTTTTGATCAGTAAATTACCTATTGAGTTATAAGCGATTTTGATCACATGCCAAACACGTTTTTCGCCCTTCGCTGGCTGGATTTTCTGGTTTCTTCTGGAACTTCGGTTCAAAATGTCAACTTTGACACTATTTTCTGAAATATCTATCGTGTTTGCCAAAAAAAACCTGAAAAAACAGCTCGATGACATAGTTTCTGAACAACAATACTTGCTAGTTTTATGCATTTCCGAACAAAAATAAATTAAAACTTATGTCATAAAGTTGCCCTTTTGGATTTGAGATTGACATTGTGACTTTTATCGGCATTTAGAATTTTCTAAGGAATAGTTTTTACTATCTTTAATATACTCATTTTCTTGTTATAAAACAGATTTTTCCAACGCTTTTTTAATGTTTTATATTTGGCGAACTATCTTTTAATCCTTATTGCTTCATTTTGAAAATTTTTTACTAAAAGTATAAAATATTTTTTATTTTACTGAACATAAGAATATATATTTTTCATATTCTGATACGATAAATAATTTTATTTCCTGAACATTTATAATACTCTTTAATTTTTCTGAACTTAGAAATATCTTTTCTTTGATATTCTGATTGCATTCATATTAATTTTTCTGATCGTAGCAATATTTTTTAAACATTACATTATTTTCAATTTATCGAACAAGTGATAATTTTTTCAATTTACTGAACATAAAGGAATCTTTTTCATTTTACAGAAGATAAAAGTATTTTATTTTTGTACATAAAAATACATTTTTCTAAACATAGAAATACATTTTTCCATCGAAGCATTTTTTTCTGATATTCTGATTGCAATTATATTTTTCATTTTACTGAACAAAGAGACATCTTTTCCTGACATTTATTGCTTACACACTAATCCTATAAGTATTTTTAATTTCCTGAAGATATCTTTTTTCATTTTATTAAACATATCAATAATTCTTTCTTATTTTCTGTACTTAAAAATGCTTTTTAAAATAAAGATAATCTTTTTCCCCCCCATGAATATACTCTTTTTAATTTTACTGATTTTAGAAATATTCTGATAGTATACATATTTTTTAATATACTTAACATAAAAATATTTTTTTTCCTTTAAACTGTATATCTTTATTTATCTTGATTAAAAAAAGGAAACAAATGCAAAATTATATAATTTGTTATGCGTAAAAAATGTATTTGTAAAACTTATAATCCCTAAAAATTTAATTAAAGACACGTCTTTTTTCTAAAATCGATCTTTTTTCCCCCTCAGAAATTGACAAACCAAATTATACTTTCAATACGTATTATTACTGCGTACGCATTAAAGTTTTTTGTATTTCTAACAAAACGGAATTTACTTTTAATACGGAGTTGCGATTTTTTTTTTAAATTTTTGACAAACTAAATATACTTTGAATTTTTACTGAAACTCATTTTTAACTTATTCCTTAATGTCGAATCAATTTATTTATATCTTGTATATTTTGAATTGAAAAAATTATTTTTAATTTAGTACTGCTTTTGTATCTGATCTGTTACAAATTTTAAGAAATAGAAATTATCCAATTTGTCCTCACAAAGCAGTCTTTGTTTCTTTTTAATGTGTATTTAATAAACTTTATGCGTATAAAATAACCTTTAATTGAAAGAATTCAATTAAAGTTTATGTGTTTGAGAAACCGGTATATATTCTACGTTTTGATTAAACACCAGCCTAAATTCTAAACTAAATTCTTAAGACTAAATTTGTTATTTTTTTTTTTTTTTTGTATACTCGAACTCTGAAATACTAAAGAACGAAATAACTGACGATTTTTTAGAACAAAGTATAGCTTATTTTTAAGCAAACACTTTTAAAATAATTTAATATATTCATAGTTAGCTCAGGAATTTACCAGACTGTTAGTATACTCGAGTTGACTTTTTACCATACACCTATTGATTTTCATACTCTTTTCTCGACTTATTTATGGATCCTTGTTTTCCGCACCTTTTCTTGATTAATATGCAATGGAAATTTTTTTAGTAATTTTTATCCTTTAGTATAAGTATTTTAATTAACTAGTCATCTTGCTTAAGTTAAAAAAACTTTTCTTTAAAAAATAATAATGAGTTTTTGTCTTCAGAAAATGAATATAGAAATATATTATTTTATACTTCGATACTTTTAATTTTTTCCTAATCACAAAACTTTTTTCCTAGAAAAATATATTTTTCCTAAGCACAAATCAATTTTTTTTCCTAAACAAAAAACTTTTTTCCTAAACATAAACTTTTTTTCCAAACACAAATAATTTTTCCTAAACAAAAAACTTTTTTTTCTAAACGTAAACTTTTTTCCAAACGCAAAACTTTTTTCACTGAACTGAAAACTTTTTCCCAAACACAAAACTTTTCTACTGAACTGAAAATATTTTTTCCTAATCACAAAACTTTTTTCCTAGAAAAATATCTTTTTCCTAAACACAAATAATTATTTTCCTAAACAAAAAACTTTTTTCCTAAACATAAACTTTTTTTCCAAACACAAATAATTTTTTCCTAAACAAAAAACTTTTTTTCCTAAACGCAAACTTTTTTCCAAACGCAAAACTTTTTTCACTGAACTGAAAATATTTTTTCCTAATCACAAAACTTTTTTCCTAGAAAAATATCTTTTTCCTAAACACAAATAATTTTTTTCCTAAACAAAAAACTTTTTTCCTAAACAAACTTTTTTTCCAAACACAAATAATTTTTTCTTAAACAAAAAACTTTTTTTCCTAAACGCAAACTTTTTTCCAAACGCAAAACTTTTTTCACTGAACTGAAAACTTTTTTCCCAAACACAAAACTTTTCTACTGAACTGAAAATATTTTCCCAAACACAAAACTTTTCTACTGAACTTTAAACTTTTTTCCTAAACACAAATCTCTTTTACTGTACACCATACTTTTTTCCTAAACATAAAACTTTTTTCCTACTCAAAACAATTTTTCTAAACTTAAAACATTTTTTTCTAAACATAAGAGTTTTCTACCTAAACATAAAACTTTTTTTCTACTCAAAACGTTTTATTCTAAACGTAAAACTTTTTTTCCTAAGTACAAGACTTTTTTACCTAAACATAAAAAATTTTCCCAGACACAAAACATTTTCTCCTAAACATAAACTTTTTCCCAATCACAAAACATTTTTTCTTAAACACAAATCTTTTTTTCTGTACTTCATACTTTTTTCCTAAACATAAAATTTTTTCCTATTCAAAACATTTTATCCTAAACGTAAAACTTTTTTTCCCTAAACACAAGACTTTTTTACCTAAACATATTTTTTTCTCAATAGTTTGAGAAATATGTAAAATCAATTATATCTAGTAAAATTATAAAAGAAATAGCTAAGATTTTTCTAAAAGTAAAAAATAGTATGTATAAGATACTGTTATGTAAGCTAGGTAATCTTAGACCTATTATAAAATGTACTAAATCGAAATTAAAGAACCGAAACAAAAACCTATAGGCTCTTTCAATGTTTCCCTAATATTATTATATTCACACACAAACTATATGTAAATTATAAAAATTTAAGATTATACCTGTAATAAAAAAAAAACTAAAAATTTAATATTAATGCACAGAAAAATTTATACTTTCGTAAAATTAGGGGTATGCATAAAATCTCACAATAAAAAATCTCAATAATATAACAAAATACGTTTAGAACAAATACAGAATATGGGTTTTCGGTGAAGTGTGTCGTTAATTTATCTGTATAAAAACTTAAGCAAGATGACTAGTTAATTAAAATAATTATACTAAAGAATAAAAATTACTAAAAAATTATCCATTACATATTAATTACATAAAATTGGGAAAAACAAAAATCCATAAATAATTCGAGAAAGGTGTATGAAAATCAACTGGCGTATGGTAAAAAGTCAATTAGAGTATAGTAACAGCATGACAAATTCCTGTTTCTATATCTAAATTTTTGAAAATCTAATTGTAATTTCATTCGATGAGGAAAAATGTTTTATGTTTAGGATAAAATGTTTTGTGATTGGGAAAAAAATTATGTTTAGGAAAAAATGCTTTGAGTTTGGGAAAAATTTTTATGTTTAGGTAAAAAAGTCTTGTGTTTAGGGGAAAAAAGTTTTACGTTTAGGATAAAATGTTTTGAATAGGAAAAAATTTTATGTTTAGGAAAAAAGTATGAAGTACAGAAAAAAAGATTTGTGTTTAAGAAAAAATGTTTTGCGATTGAGAAAAAGTTTATGTTTAGGAGAAAATGTTTTGTGTCTGGGAAAATTTTTTATGTTTAGGTAAAAAAAGTCTTGTATTTAGGAAAAAAAGTTTTACGTTTAGAATAAAACGTTTTGAGTAGGAAAAAAGTTTTATGTTTAGGTAGAAAACTCTTATGTTTAGAAAAAAATGTTTTAAGTTTAGAAAAAGTGTTTTGAGTAGGAAAAAAGTTTTATGTTTAGGAAAAAAGTATGGTGTACAGTAAAAGAGATTTGTGTTTAGGAAAAAAGTTTAAAGTTCAGTAGAAAAGTTTTGTGTTTGGGAAAATATTTTCAGTTCAGTAGAAAAGTTTTGTGTTTGGGAAAAAAGTTTTCAGTTCAGTGAAAAAAGTTTTGCGTTTGGAAAAAAGTTTGCGTTTAGGAAAAAAAGTTTTTTGTTTAGGAAAAAATTATTTGTGTTTGGAAAAAAAAGTTTATGTTTAGGAAAAAAGTTTTTTGTTTAGGAAAAAAATTATTTGTGTTTAGGAAAAAGATATTTTTCTAGGAAAAAAGTTTTGTGATTAGGAAAAAATATTTTCAGTTCAGTAGAAAAGTTTTGTGTTTGGGAAAAAGTTTTCAGTTCAGTGAAAAAAGTTTTGCGTTTGGTAAAACGTTTACGTTTAGAAAAAAAAAGTTTTTTATTTAGGAAAAATTATTTGTGTTTGGAAAAAAAGTTTATGTTTAGGAAAAAAGTTTTTTGTTTAGGAAAAAAAAATTGATTTGTGCTTAGGAAAAAGATATTTTTCTAGGAAAAAAGTTTTGTGATTAGGAAAAAATTAAAAGTATCGAAGTATAAAATAATATATTTCTATATTCATTTTCTGAAGACAAAAACTCATTATTATTTTTTAAAGAAAAGTTTTTTAACTTAAGCAAGATGACTAGTTAATTAAAATACTTATACTAAAGGATAAAAATTACTAAAAATTTTTCCATTGCATATTAATTGAGAAAAGGTGCGGAAAACAAGGATCCATAAATAAGTCGAGAAAAGAGTATGAAAATCAATAGGTGTATGGTAAAAAGCCAACTCGAGTATACTAACAGTCTGGTAAATTCCTGAGCTAACTATGAATATATTAAATTATTTTAAAAGTGTTTGCTTAAAAATAAGCTATACTTTGTTCTAAAAAATCGTCAGTTATTTCGTTCTTTAGTATTTCAGAGTTCGAGTATACAAAAAAAATTAACAAATTTAGTCTTAAGAATTTAGTTTAGAATTTAGGCTGGTGTTTAATCAAAACGTAGAATATATACCGGTTTCTCAAACACATAAACTTTAATTGAATTCTTTCAATTAAAGGTTATTTTATACGCATAAAGTTTATTAAATACACATTAAAAAGAAACAAAGACTGCTTTGTGAGGACAAATTGGATAATTTCTATTTCTTAAAATTTGTAACAGATCAGATACAAAAGCAGTACTAAATTAAAAATAATTTTTTCAATTCAAAATATACAAGATATAAATAAATTGATTCGACATTAAGGAATAAGTTAAAAATGAGTTTCAGTAAAAATTCAAAGTATATTTAGTTTGTCAAAAATTAAAAAAAAAAAATCGCAACTCCGTATTAAAAGTAAATTCCGTTTTGTTAGAAATACAAAAAACTTTAATGCGTACGCAGTAATAATACGTATTGAAAGTATAATTTGGTTTGTCAATTTCTGAGGGGGAAAAAAGATCGATTTTAGAAAAAAGACGTGTCTTTAATTAAATTTTTAGGGATTATAAGTTTTACAAATACATTTTTTACGCATAACAAATTATATAATTTTGCATTTGTTTCCTTTTTTTAATCAAGATAAATAAAGATATACAGTTTAAAGGAAAAAAAAATATTTTTATGTTAAGTATATTAAAAAATATGTATACTATCAGAATATTTCTAAAATCAGTAAAATTAAAAAGAGTATATTCATGGGGGGAAAAAAGATTATCTTTATTTTAAAAAGCATTTTTAAGTACAGAAAATAAGAAAGAATTATTGATATGTTTAATAAAATGAAAAAAGATATCTTCAGGAAATTAAAAATACTTATAGGATTAGTGTGTAAGCAATAAATGTCAGGAAAAGATGTCTCTTTGTTCAGTAAAATGAAAAATATAATTGCAATCAGAATATCAGAAAAAGATGCTTCGATGGAAAAATGTATTTCTATGTTTAGAAAAATGTATTTTTATGTACAAAAATAAAATACTTTTATCCTCTGTAAAATGAAAAAGATTCCTTTATGTTCAGTAAATTGAAAAAATTATCACTTGTTCGATAAATTGAAAATAATGTAATGTTTAAAAAATATTGCTACGATCAGAAAAATTAATATGAATGCAATCAGAATATCAAAGAAAAGATATTTCTAAGTTCAGAAAAATTAAAGAGTATTATAAATGTTCAGGAAATAAAATTATTTATCGTATCAGAATATGAAAAATATATATTCTTATGTTCAGTAAAATAAAAAATATTTTATACTTTTAGTAAAAAATTTTCAAAATGAAGCAATACGGATTAAAAGATAGTTCGCCAAATATAAAACATTAAAAAAGCGTTGGAAAAATCTGTTTTATAACAAGAAAATGAGTATATTAAAGATAGTAAAAACTATTCCTTAGAAAACTCTAAATGCCGATAAAAGTCACAATGTCAATCTCAAATCCAAAAGGGCAACTTTATGACATAAGTTTTAATTTATTTTTGTTCGGAAATGCATAAAACTAGCAAGTATTGTTGTTCAGAAACTATGTCATCGAGCTGTTTTTTCCGTTTTTTTTTTTTTGCAAACACGATAGATATTTCAGAAAATAGTGTCAAAGTTGACATTTTGAACCGAAGTTCCAGAAGAAACCAGAAAATCCAGCCAGCGAAGGGCGAAAAACGTGTTTGGCATGTGATCAAAATCGCTTATAACTCAATAGGTAATTTACTGATCAAAAAATGGAAAACACAGTTCGATTTTAAATCGCTTCCATAATCAGACCTTTTAATTTTATATCTTTCCGTTAAAAAATGAATTTGTAAATGTATCATACGTTTTGCGCTTGTTGAGCAGAGCAGTTAACAACAGCCTTAAGCCATGCTTGCGCTCAAATACCTTTTAACTAGTAAATAAATTAAAGTCATTCGTCTAAAAAAGTATCCAAAAAGCGCAAATAAGTCTTTGTAAATATATTTATTCTCAAAACTATCGCTGAAGTGTTGTTGAAAAATGCCTGTGCATGCATCCGTTTCCCCCCGCCCCCCAACCTGACAGACAGGTGTTTCTTAAAAAAATAGAATAGATTCCAAAAGGAAGACAAGTGTAGCTTTGTTGGAAAACGCGTTCATCTACTGACCCAGAGTATCCGGGTTCGAATCCTTTGGTTAAGCTTTTGTACAAGTTTCCTAATTCTAAAAAATAAGCCCAGATAGCAATTTTAGTTTGCAGAAAATTTTCAGCAATCTTACTTTGCAGATTTGCAATGTTGCAGCAAGCTCAGCATGACAAGTCTGAAAGTTCATAACAAGACTGCAACAAGATTATGCAAACTCCGAAGTCACCATACTTTGAACTTGCAGCTAAGTTGTGTTGCAAGTTGCAATCTTGTTGCATCAAACTTACTG
This sequence comes from Maratus speciosus, assembly GCA_963932465.1. Classification (NCBI taxonomy): domain Eukaryota; kingdom Metazoa; phylum Arthropoda; class Arachnida; order Araneae; family Salticidae; genus Maratus; species Maratus speciosus. Next base: position 8,011,984 of record OZ010787.1, read on the forward strand.
CAAACTCATAGCAAACTAGTAATATTGCGATGTCAGACTTTTTGCAAACGCATTGTAAATTTGCAATATTGTCATGTCAGAACATCTGCAAATGAATTGCAAACTCGGAATCTTGTCATGACAAGTATATAGCTGCAAATATGTAGTAATTTCATTGAAATGTTGTTAATTCTTTGAATTTTGCGTGTAGTACACAGGTAAAATAGGATTTTTTGAGACAACAGATGCCCATTCACCCAAATTAGGGTAGAACTTCGTTTTAATACTAAAAATGAAGATCTAATGAGTACTAAAAAAATAAAGTTGTTTTATCATGTTTTTTGCGCAAAAGGGGGCATTGTTAGCTCAGGGAGGGGGGTAACTAAAAATAAATAAATAAGTAGGTGAAATGGGATATTGTTTATTATGTTTTTTATAATTCCGAATCAGGTGAAATCATCAGCAAGTCAATACGATCATTTCTTACAAAGTTACGGCAGGTTTTATTAATACAAAGTCTTTTGCAGGTAAAATAGGTTTTTACAGTAACAAGTGATTGCTATTCACGAAAGCTTGAGACAAACCTCGTTTTGGCACTACAAATTAAGATCCGATGAGTCTCCAAAATGTAAAGTTGTTTTACTGTGTTTTTTTTTTTTTTTGGGGGGGGGGGGGGGGCATTTTTTGATGGGCATTTTAGCTCGAGGGGGGGAAATTCAACTTTTTTAAATAGGTCAAGTGGGATTTCGTTTCGTATGTATTTGAATAATATTATCGGCAAGTCGATACGAACATCTATAAGAAAGTTACAGAAAAGATTTTATCAATGCAAAGTGGAAAATTATATTTTATTTTTTACATAGTTTTGTCACATTTATTTTACGTTTAAAAAGAGTTTTTTATATCATATTACGCAGGGCTCCCAAATGGTCCGCCAACTGAATACCAATAAATTTTAACAGAAAAATTATGTTAGGTTTGCGCTAGAATTAACTTTCAAATGTGTTTCCGGGGCGGTTTGTAAGAAAAATGTAAAAAGAAATTTTTTCTAAAATAATATTGGTATTCTGTTGGCGGACCATTTGGGAGCCCTGTATTAAGTCATCTCAAAACTATTAAATGTCTTCAAAATAGCAATAGTCAAAATCAGGATAATTTCGAGTTTATTTCAAAGTCATTAAATTCACCAAAATCCACTGCTTATAATCTGGCCTAACTTTGTAAACAATGATCGTATCGGCTTGCTTGCGATATCATTTGATTCAAAATAAAAAAATTCACAACAAACGATACCCCATTTGACATTTTAAAAATAAGTTCTGTTCGCCCATGCATGTTAAAGTCCCCCCCCCCCTCCTTAAAAAGAACCCCACGATGATTCAACTTTATTTTGGGGGAACAAATCGTATCTACATTTCTAGTGCCAAAATGAAGTTCTTACCAGATAAATTTTCTTGAATGGCTACCAGTTGCTGCTGTAAAAACCTACGGTACCTACACCAAATTATAGTTTTCGACTTCGTATTCATAAAACTTGTCGTAACTATGTAACAAATGATCGTATCAATTTGCAAATGGTAATCATTCCATTAAATAATAATAAACGATACCTGTCTCTTAACATACCTAAAAAAATTTTTAGTTTGCCCCTCCCGCTCCCTGAGTTAAAAATGCCCCCAAAACATGATAAAAGAACTTTATTTTTTAAGGACTCATCGAATATTCATTTTTAGTATCAAAATGGAATTCTTCCCAAACTTTGGTGAATGGTCACTAGTTGCCGCATTTCTACTCAAGTTTTGATTGTATATTTTTTATCTGTACGCTAATAGTCGTACTTTTGAAGGTTGTGCGAGTTTTGTGCAGGATTCCATATAATCGGAGGTTTGTCAAATGCTTGACATTTTTATGCTACATAGACCGAGTAAACAAGGTTTAAAGTAGATTCCAAATCACCACAAATATACTACCACAACCGCAGGAATTAAACCCGACATAGTTGAATCGGAGGCCACAGGGCTAACCATTCAACTTCCTGGCAAGCCCCAATAACTTCCAATAATATACCTTAATTTGTTTAGAAGTTTTATTAGACTCGCCAATTCTCAATTAGTTGCTTATTCCCTTCTAATTCTTAGAAGGTAATTAAAAACATTATCTAAAAATAAGTGGTCCATGTACATAACCAATGCAAAGCAAACCTAGATGAGTATAAACACACACCCTCAATTTTAATTTCATATATAATTTTATTAAAGAAAATATAATTTATTTTCATTTCTTTTTGGCCAGAGTGGAATATATTGCTAAAACTTATTAACTTCCAGAAGGAAAAAAAAAACTCATTTTAAAATTAAAATTTCCCTATGGGGCGATCCATAAATGATGTCACACTTTTTTTCAACATTTTAAACCCCCCTCCTCCCCTTTGTCACAAAATATCACACTTCACCATACCCCCTCCCCTCCCCTTGTCACATGTCACGCTATATTACGTAAATATATACCGGGTGTCCCAAAAAGGACTGACTGATTTTAAAATTCAATAACTTGCAAACGGGGACAGATATTTAAAAAATTCTTGCAGGAGGGTTATGCATAAGGTCAAAAGTTTTATTACAGTGATTTTCAATTTTAGTTCGATTTACAAACAATAGATGGCGCTGTAAGTAATAGTCGCTAAATTCAGGCTCGATTTTTGGTACTTCGTGGCCCGGATAATACATTTCCATCTCCTTTTTCTGCATGGAACAAGATAAAGGACCAAAAATCGAGCCTGTATTTAGCGACTATTGCTTACAGCGCCATCTATTGTTTGTAAATCGAACTAAAATTGAAAATCACTGTAATAAAACTTTTGACCTTATGCATAACCCTCCTGCAAGAATTTTTTTAATATCTGTCACCGTTTACAAGTTATTGAATTTTAAAATCAGTCAGTCCTTTTTGGGACACCCGGTACTTGCAGCTCAGAAACAAAGCACTGTGTTATAGGTCATATTTCAAATTTTATTTTTGAACTTTAACTATGTGTTTTAATGACATTTGTGAGCATAACAATAAAACTGATTCTTGTATTTATTTTATATGAAATAAGATTACGGTTTACAACAAAAAACATAATATACAATAATAATAAAATATTAATATGAAAGAGCAATTGAAAACAGTAGTATTTTAGAATTTGAAATGGAATTTAATATATTTGGTTTTTAAATCGTATATTTACTTTATGAACACAAAATACTTTAAAACAGATTGATTTTGAAGAAGAAGCCTCAATATTAGTTTTACTTAAATGGAATTGCCATAACATTTCATTTGTCACATTAATATGAACATTTATAAAATTATATATTAAATCATAAAATAGAAATTACTCCGAATCATTTACTATAACGACTCTTCCTCCCTTGGAGAAAATATATGCTCGTCCATAGAGTACACAGGCATTTTGGCATCGCACTCATCCTCGGGAATAGTAAGTCCTCTAATATCTATGCAATGTTAGTAAGACCTCTAATGTTTAACCAAAATGTGTGATGTCAGACTTCTTCTTACCCACTCCCACCCCCTTGTCACAAACTGTCACAATTTCACGGTTCAAGCCCACATAGCACTGGATCAAATCACACAATAAGAAAGCCATTCATCATTCTCCCCGACCTCGCATGGGGAGAAAAACTAATCCTTTCTTTGAAATGGTGGATTTCCTTAGCGATGATCCGTATAAGCATCCATTTTGTTGCCTGGACGGAGGGGAAGTGGGTGCTTTAATTTATGTATCAAGTACACTTATGCGCAAATGTACAATAAATATGCGCCAATTCAACTGTTAGTACGATGTAGGCTTATCCAATAAAAGGAACTTATTCTGTAATCATTCTGAGAATTTGTTTTTTCTTATACACTTTTTTCTTTGTAAATAACTATATATACGCTAACCCTTTATGTACTGAATTATCAATTCATGAAAATTTTATCTTCTAAAGCATTTTTCCTGAATTGTTTAAACTACATTAGAAAATTTACATAATCATTTAATACATTTTAGAAGGATTTTAGAAAGATTGAAGGATTTAGAAGGATTTATTAAATTTGAATTTAAGGGATTTTGTGCAAAATTGATAACTTCTCTCAAATCTTTTATTTTAAATATTTTTCTAGTATTTTGCAGAATTAGGAAATATACAAATATAATGTTCTTACAATAGAAATATTTCCGAATTGAAAAATCCCCGTCCCCCAACACCAAAAAAGCTGAAAAGATGCAAAGTCAAAAGAAACCATCCTTTTAAAAATATTTTTGTTTTGTGTAATACATAATGCTTTTGAAAAAAGATAAAGTAACGTATCTATAACTCATTCTAAACTGTATTACAAGTAATCGATGTATCAAATGAATTTTATAACAAGTTATTTTAATGGTACTTATAAGTACTGTCAGTAGATAAAGGGTTAACTAACTGTGATCTATTTTCATATGGTGACAAATTTCAGAAATAAATGATATAATATCGAGTAAATCTGAAGATATTAAGGTGCAGTCGAACAAAAGAAAGCAAAAAGGAAAGAGATACATTTTAATCACCCCATTGTACAATTTTAAAAAAAAAGGAAAAGAAATAGACAGTTATGTCTTTTTTGAAATAGACAATTACGTCCAGAAATTATGTCTTTCTTCAATGTATGTTGTCTTAAAAAAATAGTTTTCTCGTTAAATTTATCTTAGAGTAGCAAACTTGGAAGTCATTCGTGCCAGTAGTGTATAATTTATAGAGATTTAAAAATTTTGAGCTCTCCGTTACAAAGCAGATTGCAATGCGGCTAGTTCTTTAAACATAAATCCAGAACTATTTTTCAGAATAAGCTGTGATTTTATAATTCTCATACTTCAAGCATTTATAAATAGATTTATATATATATATATATATATATATAAGTCCTAATTTCTGCCGAAAAAAATATTTGTAATTAATTTTCAAACATAAATAAATATACACACACTCATATATATATATATATATATATATATAAACTTTTTCTAAAATTAAACCATTATACATAAAAGAAGCAAAAAAAAAAAAATCTAAACCATTACAAATTATTAACAAAAATTGAAGAGCTTAGAGAAACTCCAACTTGTAAGAGAAATGTCATGAGCACAAGTGCGCATGCTCTGTGGAAGAAAAGTGTCCCTTGGAAGAAAAAATCATGCAAAGCTCATTTTCCACGCTTGGCGCATTCTCGCGCTTTGGTTACTTTTATTATTATTATTATTATTATTATTTTAATGCGCGTTCTTGCGAAATGGAACAGAGTAAAAAAAATAATTTTCCTCATATTTTAGAACGAATCAAAATATTGCAAATTGTGGGTTTATTTCTGTTTTTGTGCATATTATAATAGAAGTTGCTCTAAGGGAAATTTCTCTATTCATAAACACATTTAATATTGATTTTAAATTGATTATTTAGAATCTAACAATAGATATTTATTTATTGACTTTCTCATTAGACTTTTTATAAAAATATGGTAAATCAAATCACTCAACTCATCGAATTGAATAACTGAAATTACACATTTCAGTACTATTTTACAATACATTTTTAAAGGAATAAAAAACTATGCATGCTCTTATGCAAATTTTTAATCAATAAAATTTTTCTAGCATTTCTTCGCTTGCGGGAAGGGGGGGGGGGGGGGGCGTATGGTTTATCATTAATTTTCTAAACCTTTTGAATTTAACAACCATCTATGTTAACTTTTGTGTGTCTGTGAATCTATTTGGGCCGAAAAATACAAAATATAAATGTTAACCCCAAGCATTTTTTAAAACAATTATTTTTTACATTTTTATATATAGCATATATTTTAAAAGCACTCAAAAATTTAATATCTCCATTTAATTGTCTCCATCCCTATAATTTGTATTAAACAAACATATATTAAAAGAAATAGGATCACTAAGTGATCTTACAAAAACAGAATTCATAATCGCATTAATAATCAGTAACATTTTTTAATATTCCTCGAATTTCGGGATTTTGATAACGAAATTTTAGCGTTTATTTTTAAAACTTTATAAATTTAGCATCCTTCAACTAAAATGGATATTTTTATGAATATTCAAATTTAGAACATATCTCCTATATATTGTCCAAAATATAAAAAAACTATGAACATATGCCATTTACCAATGTATTTAAAGGTGGTCTTTTTTTTTGGGGGGGGGGGGGTATTGTGCTTTCCCAAAAATGCCGATCTCTTTCGCTAAACAATGGCACTGCGTTTTCCATTTTCCTAAAAATTTGACACACCTTCAATTACAATAAATTAGTCGACTATGACAAATTTTTCATGACTGTAGTGCCTTACAAATTGACAGAATGTGCAATTCTTATTGCCATTTTAGGAGAAGACTTTTCTATTTATCGAAAAACGGGAAAAGCTATTCGATTGCTCACAACTGGAAAAGAATATTTGCAAATTCGTATACTTTTGCGGATAAAAATAACCTCGTGAATATGGTAGAAAGTAATTAGTTTGAATTTGAAAACAACCTTCAAAATTCCCGAGGAAAAAAGAAAAAAAAATTGTAAAATACTTAAAAAAAAAAAAAAAAAAAAATACTTGTATTCTATTTATATTGGTTGTCTTCATCCTTAATTTACTTAAGGGTGTTCTCAAATCCAAAAGGGCAACTTTCTGACATAAGTTTTAATTTATTTTTGTTTGAAAATACGTGAAACTAGATGGTGTTGTTGTTCAGAAACTATGTAATTGAGTTGTTTTTTTCCATTTTTTTGCAAACGCAATAGATCTTTCAGAAAATAATGTCAAAGTGGGTGTTTTGAACCGAATTTCCGCGCGAAGGAAGAAAGAGCACTCAAAAAAGTCGAAAAAAGTATTTGTGACGTGATCGAAATTGCTTATAACTCAATAGGTAATTGATTGATCAAAAAATGGAAAAAACAGCTCGATTCCAAATCGCTTCCATGGCCAGGCTTTGCAATTTTATACCTTTCCATTAAAAAATGAATTTGTAAATGTGTCAAAACGTTTTGCGCTTGTTGAGCAGAGCAGTTAAGAACAGCCTTAAGGCGATTCTCCAAAGAAGAATTCCATCATTGAACAACGCGAAACTTTCTGAATCATTTTTAAACATAAAAGCACGATTCTTCATGTACGATTATTAAAGGGATTTTCAATGTAACAGTTTTTTTTTTTTTTTTTTCTTATAAGCTAATTACATCTTGAATTATAAGTTATTGCTGTCTCAGAAGGCAACGTTTCCCTTTTCTGCGGTGTCGCATCCGGAAATTCAGTCCAATGGTTTAATATGCCTTGCACTTAGATAAAATGTATTCATATATTTATGCATTTTAATATTATTTTACAATATATTAAAAAAAATTATTTCTATATTTTCAGGAGTTTCTTAGTGTTAATTTTTAAAACTATGGGAATTTAAACGGCCATAAATGTTTATATTTTTTCTTGGGGGGGGAGGGGGGATTTTGTGGTTAAGGCTTAGAACTTAGCTCATACATATATTTGCATATACATATTGCTCATAAATATATACTTCAACCGACATTACATAAAAAACTTAATTTATTTCTTACACTCCTGAAATGCATAGGAAACAAAATGAAAAAAAAAATGTATAATCCCCCTCTAAAATGTATATTGGTTATCTCCATACACAATTTATTTTAAGGATGCCTAGGAAATTAATAAATAATTATATAAATAAACATATTTCACGAAGTCACACATTCAGGATCTCATATCTCATGGTGTGTCTTAAAATGCATGAAATTTGCAGGTAGTCATGCATGAAATTTTATATTCCAGTTCTTTAGAATCGAATATCGTTTTTAGTTTTCCTATAAATATATTACATTTTTAATTATAATCGATCGCTCCACAATGATGACTGGTAACACAGATTTATTTGTCGAATGGAGAGAGCAACTTCGTTTAAATTTTTTTAACTCCCTTTTTTTTCTCTATTTGGTATTGTGCAGTAAGATAAGAAGAACAAAAAATGATCTTCTAAATTAACACTTCAGAAAATTTCCACCTTTAATCTCCTTTGACATCCCTCCCCTATCATATATATATATATATATATATTAAATTTCCAACTCAATACATACGTACCCATCCTCCCAAAATTGTTTTGAATTTATATGCGTATTTGATGTATGAAGCATTATTCTTAATTTAATAAAAATGAATACTATATTATGTTACTTCTAGTGATTAGATATTTTTATGTTATTAAAATTACGACATAAACATATTTTAAATTCATAAACATATTTTAAATTGTAATTTTATTCGATGTTATTGCATTAAAATATATGTTTGTTTTTAATTATTAAAATATAGCCCTTGGGTGATATTAAATACAAAAACTTAGTTTTATTAAGAAGAACCGATTTAAAAAATTATAATATTTTATTAACTGATAATAAATTATCAAAAATAAATATATAAATAAATTTAGTTTTATTGACAAGAATCGATTAAAAAAAATCAGAGTAACTGGTAACAAATCAATAAAGAAACAAAATTTTAAAAGTCGAAGCCAAGAGGATCGAACCCGCTACCTTTAACTTACCAGACATGTACTTTAACCATTACCTCAAATCATCTATGTGAAGTTTACGAAACGACTCTATTACTCCAGAGATAAATTCATAGGAGGATTTCGCGCTTGGCGATTTTTCATTCTTCGCCAACACCTATTTTCATTACTGATGACAGAAAATAGGAAAAAAAAATACTTGTGATTCGATTACGCTGAAACAAAGCAAAGATATATGTACATTTCAGTCATAGAAATAAAAATAATCCAAATTATATATATATATCTTAAAATATAACCAGAAAAAGAAAGAATAATGCTAGTGCTGACAGAATGAAAACGAAACTTAAGGAAGGAAAAAAATATTTGTTCAAGAAAATTGCGAAATTCTTAGGCAAAATTGTGCTTATATCCATAATATAAACATTTCTGAGCCTGAAAATTGGTGTTAAAAATCTAAACAAGCGTCAAAATATTATGAATTACATAAATTTAAAAACTCTCTATTTTCGTCCTGTGTAATGTCTATGGAAGCGCTGCAGTCGATCGCCCGCGGCGGTTGAAAACAGCTTTGGACCAATCAGAATTTATTGCCATCATGTCGTTTCTCTTATCCATTGGAGTTTCTCTAGAAGAGCTAAGTGGAAGAACATGTTAAGGCTGTTCTCAAATCCAAAGGGTCAACTTTCTGACATAAGTTTTAATTCATTTTTGTTCAGAAACGCATGAAACTAGAAGGTGGTGTTATTCAGAAAATATGTCATCGAACTGTTTTTTACGTTTTCTCGTAAACGCAACAGATCTTTCTGAAAATACTGTCAAATTTGTCATTTTGAACCGAACGAAAGAAGAAAATCCCAGTCAGTAAGGGGAGAAAAATACCGTGTCACGTAATCAAAATCGCTTATAACTCAATAGGTAATTGATTGATCAAAAAATGGAAAAAACAGTTCAATTCCAAATCGCTTCCATGGCCAGTCTTTCCAATTTTATATCTTTCCGTTAAAAAATGAAATTGTAAATATGTCAAAACGTTTTGCGCGTGTTGAGCAGAGCAGTTAAGAACAGCCTTAACAGTATCTTTGGAAATATACCTTAAGGTGGTTCTCATATTTACTACTGAACAATGCGAAACTTTTAGACACATTTTCTGACTCATTTTTAACTATAAAGGCATAAAATTTACAAGCCTGACTATTGAAGGCATTTGGAAACGAATAGCTTTATCCATACTTGATAAATTACTTATAGAGATAACAGAGATTCTTATCACGTGACTGTCACGTTTTTCTCTTTTCCTGTGATATCGCTTGCGGAAATTCGATTCAAAACGCTAACTTTGGCAGTATTTTCACTTTCAGAAAGATATATTGCTTTTATTTATGAAAAAATATACATTTACATAGTTTCTGAATAAGAATACCTGCCAATCTTACGCGTATAACGCGTTTCTAAAAAGAAATGAATTCATAAATGTGTCGAAATGTAGCTCCTTTGGATTTGAGAAAAGCCTTAAAAATGAGAGAAATATTTTCACAAATCTACTTTTTATTATACAGATTCAAAAATTATCATGTTTTTAATCCTTTATTCTGAACTACATTAATCTTTTAATGAATCCTTATTTGAATTTTGAAATGTCAGTAGAGACGATGACTATAACACTGTAAGTAATCGTTAATGTTTACTGTTATGTGTTTTCTGTTTTGGGAACACATAGTAATCTAAAATATAATGTAAAATGTTCCCATAAATATGTATGTAGTATTCATTAAAAGAACCTTAATTGTATGTCGAGAAAAAACGGACTTTTTTTGTAGAAACTGAGTCGGGCCAAACTTCCAATTTTTATACCGGACTCGGCCAACAGGGCTTAATTTCTATGAAAAGAAGTACCGGAGCCCTAATATTCTGCAGTACTAAAACCGTAGCGTGCCCCCCTCCCCCCCCCCCTGCCACGCCATCATTCCGATCCGCATATTTATATTTCATGCCTTATTTGCAAAATTTAAAGCATCTTTTTTTTCTTTAGCAAAATAAGAATTCTAAATATATCTGCCTGCATATACTTAACTGTCAACTATTCCACTCTTTAGCTCATCACTCCTTCGAATTGAAACCTTTGCCTAATTTTAATGTTAATTAATCGCAGAATCCTGCAATTTAATAAGGTAAGGATTATGATTCGGAAAGTGTTAACACACACACACACACACACACAAAAAAAAAAAAAAAAATGTTCGCAGCTATGCATATATGTAGCTAATGAATGAACAGCAGGTAAAAACATTTATAAGAAATATGTTCAGAAAATCTTACGCGCCGTTTCCTCTGCATCCCCTACGTGGGCGATACACTACATAAGCGTTTTGGTAGAAAAGAATGCAGAAACTTGGAGATAGGGGGGAAAGGAAAGAATAATTTAGGCCTCGGTTTTTCGAAATCGCTATTGCACTGGGCTCCGGAGCCCTGCATTTATGAGCTCCGGTGAATTCCGACCAATATTTAAATATTTACTTAAAACAGAGAAGTACCGGAGCTGAGCTCCGGTGGGCTCCGGCGCAAATTAAGCCCTGCCCGGCCAAGATAGCTTTCGTTCGGGCCGGGCCTGGAAATTCCGGCCCGTGCAGACCTCTAAAAACCAGCAGGAGTAAAATGTAAAATATATATATATATCTTTTTCAATTATTATTATTTGAACATGTGTGTATCTATCGATTCGGTCCCTTCCTAATAAATAACTAAATAATTGTCAAATGTTAACTGTAATTCCTTCTAGCCAATTCTAATAAGCTCCTTGAAAAGCTAAGAAGGAATTAATTCTTAAAAATCAATGATGGTTTTAGAAAAATAAAAGTTCCCTTAGATTTAAAAAAAAAAAATGTTTTTTTTTTTTTTTTTTTTTTTTTTTTTTTAATAAAAGAAAATTTTCTTTATTTTAATTCACCGAGAAAAATACAAAATTTAAAGTTTTATCAATTGAACAAGTTTTAAGAAAGTTTTTCTCTTAAATAATAATTCAAAGTATTTTTTTTTATTTTATTATTATTTTTTTTTTTATGTACCAGAGGCTGTGCCAGTTACAAGCTAAGCCCTCAAAACCCTGTCCAAACCTCGCCGTATTGTTAAACATGGTAATTTGAGTTGTTTCAAAAAATAAAATTTGATTATAGTAGATTGAATGATATTCCACAAATGAAAATGTAGTCATATTTAAAGGAATATTGTAACATATGAAATTGGCAGGTGTTTTCATGCAGATACTATGCGATCGAGTGTTCATTTTTTAATAAAAGCAAAAGATCATTCATAAAATACTGTCAAAGCAAAACCTGTCGTCACGTGGAAAAAATCGCTTACATATATAACTCATTGATCAACGATTGGTAAACACTATTTGATGCCAAATCGCTTCAGTAGTCATGCCTGCAAACGTCATGCTTTTGCATTTAAAAATGTGTCCGTAAATATTTAAAAGCTCCGTGTTGTCGGAGGGACATATGTCTTGATAAAGTCCTTAAAAGGTGACATAATCTTAGATTTCAGATTAGTTCGGATGATGAAACTAACACCATTTTCAAAAGAAAATATCATTTTCATATATGGAACAAGTTAGTGTGATTGCGTCAGTATAATGTCATATTCAATAAACTTTAGCTTGCATTTAAAGTTCCCAAAATTTATTAGTTTATTTCTAAATTTCTTTTCTTCTATCCCTTGAAATCAAAATTAACCAATAAAACTAAAATCTGAAACATTTAAAAATAATTGATGGAAATGATGCACTAATCTTAAACGCATAGACAATTCTGTTGGTAAAAATGACACAAATTCCCAAAAGAAAAAAAATGTCTTTTCATCCAAAAAGAATGTACATCAGCACAGATTGTTTAGAACAATATTTTAATTAAAATTGTATTATATAATTTTTATATTCCATTATAACGAAGTCTTTTTAAAGAAATGTACTTGATAAAAGTGCTCAAAAAAAAAAAAAAAAAAAAAAAAAAAATGCAATTTAACAAATTACAACGACCATTTGGAAAATGATTTTTTCGAAGACTAAATTTTAAGACATAAAAAATCGCACGGAGTTGCTCCTACATTACGTACGCCATGAATTAAACATTAACATTCCTGGACAAATTTTAAACGAAATTTCAGTTTTACAATTTTCGGTACTGTAAATTTTTAAACTTCTAAGGAGCTGGTCATACATTACGTACGCCATGAATTAAACATTAATAGTGTTATTACACGTAAAAATTACAAGCGACAAAAATCGCCTGCGACTCGTCAGATTTCGTGAAACTTACGTATTATCCACTTGAAACTTACGTATTATCCAAGCATTTCATTGGCTGTTCGGGAAAAGGCTTTTCCATCGTCAGATTTCCAAGAAATCTGACAACCCATTTTAAATGAAATTTCATTCTTAAACTTCTAAACATCTCACATAATTTTACTTTTTACACCGTCGTATAGATAAAAAAAATGTACTTTTAAATGCAATTTGTTTGAAAGCTGTATCTCAATTTGTTTTTGAATTATTAATAGTTCTCTGTTAGTTAATTCTCTGTTGAAAGTAAAGGCAAATTACAGATTACTGTATAGACCAATCAGAACACGAATAAAATGGGTATTCAACCAATAAAAAACTTCAGATATGCTTTTGATTTCCTACCCTGACGAGGACAATAACTATTTTTCCCAAATAGTTAAAAAACAAAAACTTCGCGGAACGTAATTTTTGCAAAAACTTTGTGGCAGAGTTTAAATGAAACGAAACAAAAAGCTAAAATATCTGTTTTCTATTTTTTATTTATTTTTTAAGAAACACTACAGCAAGGAGAGATAGTTAATGTTAAACCTATGGGAGCTTCTTTTCGTAATTTCTGTAAAAACATTGTGGCAGAGTTTTAATGAAACGATGTAAAAGGCTAAAATATATGTTTAAAAAAGAGCGAAACATTACAGACACAGTTTTTTTACTTCAAGAACTTTTTTAAATTATTGTATTCCATTATAATGTAGTCTTTTTAAAGAAATGTAGTATTTGATAAAAGTTCTGAACAAAAAAGAGAAAAAAAAAAACCTTTTTTAAAATTCTATACTTCACCAAGCTACAAAATGGATGCCCCTATATCCCAGCAGATTATTCGAATGCGTTATCCAAAGAGGAAAGCTCCCCGTTCCTTCACTTGACAGCCCGACACCACCCATCTTGCCCTTTGAGGGGAGAGAGCGTGCAGAGCGGGTTTTCACGCCAAGCGTGACATCATTTCTGGATGGCCCCTATTCACAAATCTGATTAAATATAATTCCACAAAAACAAAATATTTGAAAAGTTTCAAGAATATAAAAAGAACAAAGTTATAATAAAACAATACAGTCTATTAAATTACAAAGTTTATTTTCACACAGCTACAAATAATAGTTTCTAATACAAAGTATTAGCATAATATTTACCAAATTAACATATGCATTTTAAAAGTTACAAGTTAAATTTTCACTGTTTTCAAGAATCCTGCTTAGATTTAGTTCTAAAGGTGATCACAAATTATAACTCTTCAGGCAAAATGACCGAATCGCTAATGTTAATCCAACGAGATATATTTTTTAAAATATCTCGTCTGTATTTTTATATTTTAAAAAGACTTTTTCTTTTGCATTGGATAGCTGAGGTAAATTTCTGCAATTGCGGTTTTTACTTTATTTTAAGTTCGTTGAAGTTTTTATTTAACTTTCTTTTTTTTTTTTTTTTGTGCGGACACTTTCACTCTTTTCACTGTTTATACCGGCTCGAAAGGTGAAAGTATATAAAAGAAATCATTTAAAAATATTGAAATGCAACCGAGTTACCTTAAAAAAATTCTCTTATTGGATTAACATTGGCGAATTGGTGTTTCCGTTTGACTGAAGTAGCCTCTTAACCCTTTAAGCCCTGACCCACACAATTGTACGGGCGATTACTAAAGTAAAAGAGAATGACTACCTCCTGTTTTTGTGCGATTTAAAACCAAATCCGCACATTTATATGAGTTAATTGGCTTTAGATGTTTTGATAAGACACAACTAGGGGGTACCATCTACAATACAGGGTTATATTTTCTGCTTTTAAAAAGACTATATCATCTGACAGCAATAGACAAAAAGTATGAACTGTCGTAATTTCATTTAAATATGATTTATAATGTTTGCTTGGATTTAATATTTCTTTTCATATAGTTTATTCATGATTTTAATTGATTTTGTCTTTGATAAATTTAATTAGGCTTCACAAAAGTTGAAAAACAAATGAACCACACAATTGTGCGGGTCCGGCATTTACCATTTCCAAAATAGATACAATTCCTAATATATATTATATAAAAATTTTAAGTGATTTTTTTAAACTTATGTTTTTAGCAATTTATTTTTTATTAATTACATTTTTAAAGCTGACCAATTTTAAATTAATAGGTTTGTACTATTCATGATTTCTATTTAAAATGGATAGTATTAGATATATGATATGCACATGCAATGAACTGTATGTTTCTGCTCTGAGTTATAGATGCCATATAGGATTTATAAGTTTTATATGAGTTATATGCATACCACGAGATTGATTTTTAAGTTTGATAAATTCATTCCATTTTGTCGACACAGCAAGTAAACCACCAGGAATAAATAATAAATTATAGAACGTTCAGCAAATGCTCGACAGATTCCGTAGTGTCTGCTTGAATTTACCAGGAGATCAGGGAAAATTTTCCATAGATGAGCAGACGATTCCTTTTTTTAGGACGTGCCTCGGTAAAGCAGTATATAAAAAACAAACCACACTCTGTTGTAACAGCATCATCTGGGATAGTTTTAAATTTTGTATTATACCAGTGGGAAAGTACAGACCTGGTCCACAAGGATCTAGGCTTAGGACCTGCTGTCAGGGCCGAAACTTGGGGGGGGGGGGGGGGCAGAGGGGGCATGTGCCCCGGGTGCCAGAACGAAGGGGCGCCAAATGAAGGATTATACCTTTGGAAAGGATTATTTTCTTCTGATGGACTGATGGCTTCCATTATTATGAAACAGCCATTATAAATGAAGTGTTAGGTGAAGATGAAATAGCAATCGTAAAAAGTTAGAACTCTGATTTTCTGGTCAGAATGGGAAAAAAAAATGGCCATAATTTTTTTTGAAAAAAAAAATAATAGGTATAGGAAAAAAGGGACGAAAACGGAAAAAAAAGGGACTGTAAGGATGGAACGGTAAGGAAAATTATCACCTATTTTTAGGAAAATCATGTTAAGACTAAGTGATAGCCGCAATGTTAATTGATTTCTAGAAACAGTTGTTAACATTGAATTAAATAATTTTTTTTTTCTTAATTTACCTCGAAAAGTGCAGAAATAAACCTTGGGGACGGTAAGACTTCCAATAAAGCCACGATCTTGAAATTGATATTTAAATGCTGATTTAAATTTTGCAGTAAATTTCCTGTCAAAGAATTTTAGACATTCTTTCTCTAGCATACTTCTCCATGAGAAAAAACTTGAAAAAAATTCTGTGGCTGCATCTGAAGTGATTTTCTGTATAAGTTTAGCAAGAGGGACGGTAAGGATGAAAAACCCAGGGACAGAGTTCAAAAAATAATATCAACCGTAAAAATGTGTGCAGGTTAATTTTTTGCACAATATTTATATTAAACAATTGTCCCAGTTTCGGAAAAAAATTACATCGAATTACTTTTATTGAAACAATTTTATACAGACAGCTCCAAATTTAAAAATCAGCATCAGGGACGGGACGGTATAGGAGTTTTCCTGGTATTTGGACCCCCAACATCGTCCAAAACTTATTTATCTTGTTAATATTGTTATATGCAATCATGCAATGGAATGTTCTCCAGTATATGAAAAAAAAAAAAAAAAAAACACACAAAAAAAATGTATTAAAATAAAAATTATTATTCAGGGACATAAAAGTCACAAGATTGTGAGAATTCCCCATATATTGTTGTGCTTTTGTACTTTTTCGGTTTTGGTTACAGTTTTCTTTTATATGAGTACAGTTTCACTTTCAGAACAGGTTTCAAAATTGAAAGTATCTGCATATAAAAAATTGCATAAAAGCTCGAAAAGGTACGATTGCACAACTATATATATCAACCAGGTGTATCCTATGCAAAAAATAATATTAAAAAATATTAAAATGTGAGCCCCAAATATGTAAAGAACTGTCCATAGAATTAACATTAGCTTGAATGTTAAATTTTATTTCGGGTGACTAGTGTCAGTTTTTAAGAATTACATTTTATTAAAGATTGTTATCATAGAAGAAAATAATAAATAAAGATGCAGTTGAACACTATTTTACATGTGAAAAAGGATTCAAAACGAAACATCTTTAATAATAACACAAATAAATAGTCTTCGAATCTGACATTAACAATATAACAATGAAATTAAGGTTTTAAGGTCCAAAGTTTTAATTATAAAAAAAAAAAAAATATTTTGTAACTATTAAAATAATATTTTGGTGCTATCCGAGGTTTTAAGTATCACACAAAGCTATTTTATAACTTTTTTTTGGGGGGGGAGGGGGGGGAAGAGTTTCAGTAATTAGTCAATGCATTTTAGTTATTTAGCTCTAATTCATTGCAAAAATTCTGGATTTTTTTAAAAAGCTCCGTATACTCCCGGTTTCTCGAATAAATCTATATCGTACATACTCTAGACATGACGTTCATGACTTTAGCGTACACCCTCTGATTTTTTTTACGATTACAACACTGCAAACCAGATCAATATTTGTCATAATTTTACGAACCGGAATATTGTTCCGATTTGCTCTGCACATTTCAAGCCCAGGTTTGCTGTCGCGAAAAATTAACAATTTCAAAATATTCGTATTTAAAATTTAAAAAAAATAGGAAATAAAACGACTTATACACATCCGATTAACAAGCAGTTATGTCAAAAGAAAAGAGAAATTTTTAAAGAATTAAATAAAACTGACGCCGGAAGGAAATACTGTTAATAACTTTAATAAAAATTAGAAAATAGCGATACAATAGAAGTCCATGATAAGAAGCATGGAGAATAGCACACTAAGAAACTGTTTAAAATACTTGATATGTATATATAGAAAGGGGTTTAATGGCCATGAAAAGATAATTTAAATTTAAAAATACATTCGAACGCACTGCTGAATTCAAGAGGAGGGTGATTCTCCCCGGAAGGTTTGATATTTTATGCCTTTTAATAAGCAATTTCCACACGGAATCTCTAAAATGTCCCCCCGCCCCTCCAGAGCCGCAGAAATTAATCCCGGAGAAAAATATCTGAATTCAACACTGCTCGATCGGCATGAGCAAGAAAAAAGGCAAATATTAATTAAAACGATATCTTAGAAATTCCCCTTAAAGTTGAGAAAAATTCATTTAAAAATTAAAATTTTCAATAATGCCTGAACATGGACCAAAACCAAACTAGTATTTAAAAATGTAAGCATTCCTCAGTAAATAAACATAACTTTTTAATTTATTAAAATTTCTGTACGAAATAAGTTGTAGTTTGTACAGAGAAAATACAAAAATATCCGAATCACATTTGAATAATTAAAATAATAAATATCTTTATATCTGGGTTCTTTACTTGAACGCTAATCCAATGGCGCTGCTTCATGGAATTCAATAAAGAAGTGTTGTAATTTTGTCTTTGTAAAATTTCCGCGCATGCGCGTTTATATCTGTTCTCCTTCCAACAAAAGGAATTTTTTGCTTACGTTGTTATTTTATGACAGTGTTGTATCAGGTTTAGAGCAAAGTTGCGTTGCAAGAAAGCGATTGATTATATTCCGTCTACCTAGTAATGTCCTTGCGGCAATATTATTACTTCATATTTTTCGTGACAAGAAAATATCAAGGAAAAATTAATCTTGCTGCAATTGTTCATGCTATCTGGGAAAGTATTTCGGGTACGGACCGGATGCAGATGAAATATGTCGGGTTCGGGTCGGGTTGCGGGTTGTCTTCAAATTTAATTTTCGGATTCGGGTCGGGTGCACAGGGACTAATTCGGCCCCCCTGTCGGGGATACCATGCCCCCCCCCCCCCGTCGGGCAACTTCTGGCGCCGCCCCTGATCGCTGTTTGGCATAATTTATAAACTTTAGAATTAATTAACAGTTTTTCGCTAATTAAGAATAGAAAATTTGTGTTTTTAAAGCTGAATTCTTTAAAAGCACGTAGACTGAGTAAATATCTGTCCAAAAATGCAATCCTTACTTTTTTATGTCCATTATTTAAGTCTCTACCTCGATTGAAGCATAAGGTGAGACGAAGAAAATAAATCTGTCATTTTCAGTATCTCGACGTTATTTTAAAAAATCTATATCTCTATTTATAGTTAATTTATGAGGATGCATTTGGTCTCAAATTGAAGATCTTTTCCATTAGGTCCTTCTGGTTTTGGTTTTATTTTTCTGCGATGATTGATTCTTTAGATATGGGAAATTTTACGCTGGCATGTTTGATCGATTTAACATGGAGAAGTTGTGATCAGTATAATAAGCCGTTACGGTGTCTTGCGTTTTATTCTTGGTGTTTGTTTGTTTGGCGAGGTTAGCATTTTTTTTCAGCTTGGCTTGGCAGAACGACCGTCCTGCTTGATCCAAAGCAAAAGTATAAAAATAAATAAATATCGCTATAATGACCTCGAATTAAGCCCCTGGGGCACTCAACCGGGTACCGTTCGTCGATGTCTCAAATTTATTGAATTTAACTTTTAATTTTTTCCGATGGTTATCTTGTGTGATCGAGTCCGCTGCTACCGTTCCATGGGAGTGTGTGTGTGTGTGTGTGGGGGGGGGGGGTGACCTCCGACGGGTGCGTAGCCCCCGTTTTCACTAAGTAGATCATAAATTAAATGCTCAAAAAAGTGAAAAGCTCGCACTAAGATTTTTTTTTCTCTATATTTCAGATTACTTTCTTAAGGCGGTTCTCAAATCCCCTGTTCAACACCGCGAAACTTTCTGGCACATTTTTAAACGGAAAGACATAAAATTTGAGGTCTAACTATTGAAGCAATTTGGAACCGAAATGAGTTTTCCATTTTTTGATAAATAAAATACTTGTCGAGTTATGAGTATTTTTGGTCACGTGACGACCATTTTTTCTCCTCTTTCGCGGAATCGCGTTCGGATATTCGGTTCAAAATGCCTTGTCATTAATTTCTAAAATATCTTGTTCCTTTACCCCCCCCCCCCCCCAAAAAAAAAAGACTCTTTTGATTACATAATTTTTGAATAAGAATACTTGCCAGTTTTACGCATTTCCGAAATATGAATTAAAAAATGTGTGAGAAAGTAGTTCCTTGAAAGCAGCCTTAAGGCTGTTCTCAAATCCGAAGGGTCAATTTTCTGACATAAGTTTTAATTCATTTTTGTTCGGAAACGCATGAAACTAGAAGGTGTTGTTATTCAGAAACTATGTCATCGAACTGTTTTTTCCGTTTTCTTATAAACGCAATAGATCTTTCAGAAAATAGAGTCAAAGTTGGCGTTTTGAACTGAACTTCCGACCGAAAGAGAAAATCCAGCCAGTAAGGGAAGAAAAATACCGTGTCACGTGATCAAAATCGCTTATAACTCAATAGGTAATTGATTGATCAAAAAATGGAAAACACGATTCGATTCCAAATCACTTCCATGGTCAGGCTTTCCAATTTCCTATCTTTTCTTTAAAAAATGAATTTGTAAATGTGTCAAAACGTTTTGCGCTTGTTGAGCAGAGCAGTTGAGAACAGCCTTAATGCTTTTCGAGATTCTTAGTTTATTCTTAAGAATTTTCCAAAAAATACAAGTTTAAAACACCCAAATCAGTACTGAAAAAAAATCCCTGCCGGCCCGGCCTACAGGCAGAGGTAGATTTCGAAGTCAAATATACTAATTTCACAAACAAAAACTAAATCATGATTATGGATAAATCCACTTTAACAATTTTATCTGGCCGCTCTTGATGAGTTTTTATTTCATTTTCATATAATAGCTGGTTTTATCAGAATCATGTTAGGGCGGTATTCAAAAAAATACTTTTCCATTCTCAACAACTCGAAATTTTCTGGCATAATTCCAGATTCATTTTTAATAAAAAAAAATATGAAACTTGCTGACGTGATTTTTGAAGAGATTTATAAGCGACCTGTGTTTTTATTTTTTGTTCAATTAATTAAAACTTGATATATAAACAATTATTTTCTCAGAAGGACAATATTTTTCGTTTCTAACACAATCGCTTCGGGAAATTCCGTTCAAAATGCCCACTTTGACATCATTTTTTGAAATATATTCTGCTTCTATCTAAAAATCGATTATTACGGTACATTATATAGTTTCTGAATAAGCGAATCTACCAATTAAATGCGTTTGAGAGCAAAAATGAATTTAAAAACCAGTCAGAAAATAAGCAGTTTGGATTTAAGCGCATCCTTAATACAATGATTTTTCCAACACAATCCGCTTCGGTAAATTCTGTTCAAAATGCCCTTTTTAACAGCATTTAAAAAAATATATTCTGCCCCTATCAGAAAATCGACCATTACGGTACATTATATAGTTTCTGAGTAAGAAAACGTACCAATTGGAAGCCTTTGAGAGCAAAAATGAATTGTAAAATGAGTCAGAAAATAAGCAGTTTGGATTTGAATACACCCTTACTAAGATCATTTTTTACTTCAACCGGTATGTATTTTTAATTTGTTTTTGCTCTAAGAATTGGTCCTATCCAAAACTTGTCTATATAGATGTTGTAGACAATATTAAGAAGATATATGATAAATTCATGGGGATTTTATATCTTTTGAATTGACGGAGTTATAGATTTTTTTCTTCTTCAAACCCCCTTTTCGTTTTCGTTTTTAATTTTTTTTTGCGGTACGAATTGGTCCTATCAAAAACTTGTGAGTATAAAAGTTGTAGATAATGTTAAGGAGATTCATGTTAAAATTAATTGGATTTGATATCTTGAGAATTGACGAAGTTATGGATTTTTTTCTTCTTCAAACGCCCTTTTTGTTTTCGTTTTTAATTTTTTTTGCGGTACGAATTGCTCCTATCAAAAACTTGTGAATATAAAAGTTTTAGATAATGTTAAGGAGATTTATAATAAAATTAATTGAATTTGATATCTTGAGAATTGACGAAGTTATGATTTTTTTTCTCCCAAAAACCCTATTTTTTGCGCCCCTTGAGCCCATTTTTAACTTTATCAAAAATCTGTGATACATAAATTTTTGGCCCTATTTTTAGAAGTAATAAAAACTTTAAACTGATTTGATATGTACAAAAATTAAGAAGTTATGGGGGGTTTTCTGTTTTCACAAAACCCCTCCCTATTTCCCTCCCCTTGGTCCAATTTTGCCCATTAACGAACTTGACCGAGATTTTATGCCCATTGATTTTATGTATCAGTTTGGAAGAGATTGGTGCAGAATTACGAAAGTTATCGTGTCCAGAAGAAAGTGATATATATATATATATATATATATATATATATATATATATAGATAGATAGATAGATAGATAGATAGATAGATAAAGTTTTTTACTGAGGGTGGTTTTGGGTTCTAGGGGTCATGATCGGTGTAGATCTGCAAAAATTTTTCAGAAATTCCAACATAGGAACGATCCCAATAGGTAGTATTTCATACGAAATCTACCTAAAAAAGAAAAATCCACGACGCGGCACTGCACAGTAATTAAATGTACGTAGAATAATCTGTAACATGATCATCATAAATATCTATTAATAATAACTGTTTCACACACACACGTATAATAATACTTTTAGACAGTTACACATTTTATTAGCAACACTAAAAAAAAATTAACAAAGGTGTAGGGGGGGGGGGGGTGCGTATGGAGGCTTCAGAAGTCAATTTAAAAAATAAAATTCCTCATATCATTTATTTTATATTTTCAAGAGCATCTTATATTTTCAGTGCCCCTTTTGAAAATTTCCAGAGAAGGCACACACCTTTCCCGCCTATGGCCGTGAGAGATAAATCACGTTATTTTTACTAAAAGAAAAACATATTTTAAAATTTCGATTAAAAAGAGAATATAGTCCATTAATTTTCGATTAAAAAAATAAAAATAAAATAAAATTCATTAAAGTAATTATTTACAAAAGTTGATGATGTCTGCCAAAATATTTATAAAATGTAAGAGATCATAATGAAACTTTGCATATGTATACAAAATACATTACTTTAGTAATATAATTTAGTTACTTCATAAAAGAAAAAAAAAACAACTAATCATTTCTTTTATAAATATTTCACAGAAGTTTAGAACAGTTCTTCTGGTCAATTAGTTAAAAATTTAATGAAATATGAAATTTCTAAATATATTTAAAATTTAAATTATTGCACACATGGGAAATGTGGGAGGAGGGGGCAAGTGGTTATTTGATTTATCAGAGACCAATTTTTTATAACCTAGAGGGAAGAAATAATTTAGCCAAATAACGTGATAAATACGCCAAAATGAATACCTGACAAACAGTGTATTGATGATATTTTCCCCTTATCCATGAAAAAATCCCTCTTGGATATTTAGCAGCCAGTGCCCCTAGTTCATGTAGCGATTGTAGGTATATCTGTACATAAATTCTTTTATAAGCATTATTAATTTTAATACATAATTTTAAATATGGCGTTTAAAATTATTACCTTATATGTAACTCTATTTTATATTATTATTAATTTTGTTTAGTATTAATTAAACTTTTTAATAGCCTGGCACATGTGTCAGGTAAAAATTTTGACAGCACGTGTATTAGATACGTCCTTTTCTTTCTTTCTTTTTTTTTAAAAAAATATTATTTTAATGTAATGCGGCTTAAAAAAAGTAATTAATTCTTTATTAATACGATTAAAAACCTCAATTTTAAAATTTAAATTAATTAACTTTTAATAGCCTAACACATGTGTCAGGTAAAAATTTTGACAGCACGTGTGTTAGACACGTTAATATTTTCTAAATTATTATTTTAATGTAAAACTACTTTTAAAAAAAATAATCAATTCTTTATTGATAACGATTAAAACTCCCAATTTAAAAATTTAAATTGACTTTTTTTTGAACTTTTCTTGTTTTTAACTTTTGAATTTTAACGTAATAGGATTTTTTAATTTTCTTTTTTTTCAACTGAATGTTTAGAGTTTTAATATTTTAATTTTAAATCTCGTTATTTCAAACTGATGTATTGTTTCTTAGCTTAAACATAATTTGAAATGTTAAGTTAGTACATATTTCTTAAATTATTATTTTCTAGCTTTAGCGTGATTCGTAAATTTGAGGCACATACATTTGAAAACATATCCTTATTTTAGAAAAATTATAGTTATAAATTTCTAATTTTAAACTGGGCCAGTTAAAAAACGTTTTTTTTTCAATTGTTTCTGAGGAAGTCGAGTTTTTACTGATCATACAAAATTAATTTTTTTTTCTTTCTTTCTTTCCCCCTTTTTTTTTCAGCTGAGAAGAAAAGATATCATTTAAAAGGTTGGTTAATTTTTTTTATTAAAATGTAATTTACTTGCGGTGAGACTCACGCGCTGGATGTATTTTTTTTGGAAAAACGGTATGTTTTTAATTCGGACTTGGTTTTTTCCGTAATGTATGCTTAAGCCCCAGAACTTTTGGTCGCAAATAGATGAAAGTCGTGTAAGGGCTTTTGTCTATTTTCATTCATAAGTGTCAAGGCTCGTGCATATATTACAACGAAAAAACGAAGTCCAAAATCAAAACATACCGTTATTTCCAATAAAAACACTAGATGGCGCCATCTCTCGAAACCCCCAGTTTTCGCCAATCCTTGGCGAAAAAAAAATCGGAGTTGGCGGGTATACACCGAACGAAAGTCCTCCCTCTAAATCTTGTTTTCTTTACTTTTTTTTTTTACTTTACTAGAAAATTAAAGATTAACTAATTGAAAATAGAAGCAATTTGCTTTTGTACATTCATCAAAACACAAACTATAGGATGCAGTATCAAGGAAATTTTATGTTTTATACAGTAAAAGGTACTTTTCGGTTAGCCGGTGCCAGTGTTATGTATACATATGTGGATATATATGTATATATACAATAAAAGGTCAAAATAAAAATAAAATCCATCCGATAAGCGCTACAGCTGCAAATAACCACACAGATTATATATAGCACATTATGTATTAAATGCATTTGTCAGACCCAGAATCTTGCACCATAAATAAATTAAGAATAACCAAAAAACATCCAAGAAATTTAAACAGATAACCTGAACAAGGATAAAAAAAAGGCTGTGGCCTCTTCAGCAGTGGGCATTTTAAAAAAAGCACAGCAATGTTTCAGACTAATTACAATTCACAACAAACTATTATTCAGTAGTGGCGGTGGGTTTCGGCCAGAGTGTCGCAAAGCATAAATCAAATGCACAAAAATAATTGAAAGCATATCGCAAACACTCCCCCACCGGACCCGACGCCACAATAAACAGTACATCTCGAAGATGCAACTGATTCAAAATGTATGTGTAATGTATACTGAAACAATAAAATTATTTTACCCAAATCTGAGCCACACAGCCACAAAAAAAAACAGCCAATTTCCAGTGATCCATAATCTGTCCATGCTCGTTCCATGTCTGTTGCCACACAATTGCAGACATCCTTGTAAAAACGTCCAAAAAAGGCTTTAAGTAATACAAATCATTAACTGTCAATCGCATAGCAACTCCTCAAAAATGAAGACTGTCTGTAAAACTAGTATATTTATTAATGAAATTCAAAGGTATATTATTTTTATAATACAAAATGCTGGTTAAATTAAAAAGTTCTTTAAAAAATAAATTTTTATTCGAACAGAGTTTCTAGCGAAAAATCTGACCTATTGTGATATTGACATAAACGTGTTTATGGATATTTGAACTCCAATTAACTAATTGGTTAACTTCAAAATTAAAGTTATCATGTTTATTGTAGATTGATATGTGTATACCATTTGAAATGTTTATTTTCAAATCAAGATAATCAGCAGCACTATTATTATCATTTGTTTTTTTCAAAACCATCATATCAGGATAAATGTTACATGACATCCCCAAAAAATCGCGATCACAGTTCGAAATTATCAAATCGTCGATATATCTGAAAGCCAAAAAATTAACATCGTTATTGGCACTACAAAATTGCAATTCATAAAAAAATAAAAATAAGTTAGCTGCCGTTGAAGAATAACTTGTTCCCATTCCTATTCCATTATTCTGTAAATAAATATTTGAAGCTGTATAAACATAGTTGTTATATAAACAAAATTTGCATAATAATTTAAATAAATTAAAATCTAAATCAGTATCAGTTATAATTAAATCGACAACTTTTAAAAGGACATCATTTAACCCTGCAATAGGAATATTTGTGAAAAGATTCTCAAAATCATATGTCTGGATACTCTGTATATCTTCTTTAATTAATTCATTCCTGATCTCATAACTATTCAAAATAATCCAATACATATTACTATCTTTATACTTAAATTTTAGGATATTCAAAATCTTTTTTAACATTTCCTCAAATTTGCGATGACATCCGTTTCCAATGGTGTTTACATTACTACTAATAAATCTGTACTTAATTGGTGTTTTATGAAATTTAGGTGTTACGAAAAGAAAAGGAAATGACAAATTTTTTACTTTAGGCAAAGGAATATGAACCTTTTTTGAAAAGGCCAGATGTTTCTTAATCAGTGTCTGAATAGTAGATTTATACAAACTGTAGGTGACATTATTGTTAAGCCCAGTGAATACCATATTAGTGTAACAGCTTTTTCAAATAACTGCAAAATTGTTAGATGCTTTATCAACTGAACAAAAAACAAAGGTAGGGAAAAGTGGTATGAATGGGCCAATTTTTGGTTTTTAATTTTTGTAATTTTTTCTAATAATTTTTTTGGCTCAGAACTGGCTCTTCGTTACTTTATTTGGTTATATAAAAAAGTCATAAAAATTGGATTAGAAAATGTCTATAATGAATGATAATAGAAAATAAAAATATAGAAATTTGGCCCATTCATCCCCACCCATGGGGCTGAATGGGCCATTGAAAGTAATGAATGGGCCACTAAATGAATTCAATGAAAAAATGTGGAATTAATCTTTTATTCACCAAATATGACAAAATGAATGGTACTTGACATGATATGATCAAAGAATACTGAAATATTAAGTAATACACAATGCTTATCGAAATTAACATTAAAAATGATATTATTAAATCACATAATTGTAGCAGAAAAATTACAAAATAATGAGATTATAAGAAAGAAAGAACATAAAATGTACATAAAAATAATAGATAATACACATTATGATTTAACGAAATTTATATTTTTCAAAATTAATATTAAACGACACGGTTGTAACAGGTTTGGAACTGCCTGTTAATTGACTATTTAGTGTAAATTTCTGGTATTATTTATTCTATCCATCAGATTAAGAATATAAGCAATTCTTCTAGTTTTATATCAAATGGAAAAATACTGGTAGGTGTGGTCAACAACTGGACAGTTCACCTTAATCATTTATACAATTTAACTTATGTTTCTAATAAATAAATGATATTTCTTAGGGTGAAAATGTGCAAATTATTTTTTAGACATCACTATAAACCTATTCTAACTAGACAGTAATTTAATCTAAATCCATTACAGTCAGTTATGTTTCATATTAAAGAGAAAATCAGAAAAAAAGAAAGAAAAACCATATTTTCATGATGAGGGCAAAGGTGGCCCATTCAGCCCCACCTATACTTCTGGAAAATATATACAGGCTTTTTTAATACATTAAATTCAAATAACATCTAAATACATCCTTAAATTAGTTCACATATATGCAAAGACTTGCTAATACACATATCTGCAATGAAATAATACATACTTTTTTAGCTTATTTATTTTACTGAAAAGGGAAAAAATTTACTTTTCAGATTCTTGACCATTCTACTCTAGTGGGAAATGGCTTCTCGCAAACAATGGAAAATTTTATGAGTTTGGTAGAACAAATAGCTTCATCTATTGCTGGCATCTAAAATAATTTTTTGCAAATACTTTTTCATATTTTGTTAATGGCCAATTCATTACCACTCTCCCTTATTTTTCAATTTCAATATTTCCTTCTCTAAATTTGTATTTATTCTATGGTAATGTGTAATTAGAAAAATCATTCATATTATTTTATTTGAAATGATTTAAAATCATCCAAAATTTTAAATTTCCATTCATTGAAAAGGGTTGATTGATTGAAAAGGGCTTAAATTGAGTATGAACATATGTAATTCAGATTTGAATAGGTTGAAAGATTTACGCGCCTATTCCGATCAAACGCCCGCAAAGTTGTGAAAGCTATTCCGCAAAAGGGAGGGTTTACGAGAGAAGGGGGAAAAGAACTGAAAGTCGCTATTCCAAACAAACATCTTTCACCTTCCGCAACTGCTGATGTCACGTACGATTTAAGAATAAGAGAATCGATTTTTAATCGAATATTAGCATGTATTAACCAATGAGAGTGCATCAACAACTTTTAAAGGGACAGAATATAATGTTTTGAATAATAGCTGACCAGTTGAAGAATATTTCTTTTAAATGTTAAATTTAAAAATACTTAATATCCGAGTATTATTTTAATAACAAGCTCATATTACGTATTAATATTTTTATTGCTCGAGCTTATTCCCATGAATGTATCACCTATTTTCCTATCAAATTAAAATTTATTAATTTAAAATTACGGGCTATGTTAACCTTTTACTTTAGCTTTAAAGCCTCAGCTTTTCTATGATGGTATTTTTTCTCACAATTAAATACATTTAAGAAAAATAAAGAACAGATTGATACATTACAGTAAGAATAGATTTATAGATTGGAACTTCCAAAAAAGCAATCAGGAGCAGGGCTGTAAAATGACTTAAATTGGTTCTGGATGCAGGATGCATGAATGTCATTCACGCTAGATAAGCATATACTTTGCTAAATAAAATATTTAAAAAATATTATATGAATTAAAAATCGAGGTACCACATATAGGCGCCATAATAGCTGCAGTTTTAAAGTATATGTTGGTGTGTATATATATATATATATATACTATATTATAGCCAGTTTTATATATATTTGCATTTACAAGTTCCTATGATTAACTTTTGTATTATTTTTTCCCTTTGATTTTTAGACATTCGATTTCATTTTAAGTATATATATATATGTATACTGGCTAACTGATGGAGGGGGGAAGGGGGCATTAAGAGTTTAAAAACCAGAGAGAGCACTTAAAAACTGATGACATACATATGAATTTTTTTTTTTTTTTTTGTTACGATAAATACGTGATATTTAAAAATCAACGCAAAGAAAAGCTGAAATATTTCGAGAAATTTTTTCTTGCATTTATTTTAAAGCTTCCTTCTTTATTGCCAAAAGAATGATACAGAAAATGGGAAATAATAGTAGCAGAGTGTGTTATTGTTATTCCTGTTTTCTCTCTTTTTTTATTTTAATTTTATCACTATAGAAGGGGCGGGCTCCTTTTGCAAAGTTTTGAAGCAGCTCAATGTTAAATTTATTTTGGTTGCTTGTTCTTTTCATTCAGCTTATTTATACTAGACTCTATTTTTACAATTAGCTGTATCACAAAAGTTCTTTTATACTAATTAATTATTATTATTAATTTATACTTCTTAAATTGAATTTTATAACAAGAATAATGTATATAGGCTCAAACCGAAACAACATCTACTTCTATGCAATTGTATTCTTTCACAAGAGCCCCCCCCCCCCCCCCCCAATTTAAATCAATTTAACATTTTTGTCACTTTTAAAAATCACTTATTACTTGGGCTAACTGTACATATATTTTTATATAACTGAAAACTAAAATACAAAATATTATTGAAATTGTTATTTTTATTTATGTTACACAATTTCATTTCATATTATTTATAATGATTAAATACAAACGAAGGGGGGGAAAATGTACGTTTATGCTACGTGTAGAGTTTTTAAACATCAAATTTCATGATAACATGTTTATCAATGTCTCTTAATTAGTGTCTTTTCCAATATATTTAGCAATCTTGAAAAGCTCAGAGCTTTAAACAAACTGTTTAGACACTGTTAAGAGTGAAAAAGTTAGAAAACTCTTAAAAGCATTATACACATACTTAATATAGCAAGCTTTTGCTATAGACCTATCAATACTTCATTTGCACTGACGAAATTTATACTAAATTAAAAGTTGATAATTTATTGTGTAAATTAATATAGGGTAGATGTGCTAGTAATAGACACCCTTCAATGTTTTGGTTTATAAAAAAAAAAAAATAACCAATAAAAATTTAGCTTTTATTATTTGTTTCATAACTTCCTCTTGCATATTTTATAATCTTGCATTATTATTAGTCATTTTCCAGTAATGGACACCCCGTGTAGACATTGCTAAAAATGCAATTTCAGTAATGTTTATATTACATAAAATATTGACTTAACTGAAGACCTAAATAATAAATTTAATTTTTAAATTACACTTACCAAAATGTAATAACACCAACACTTTTATAAATAGCTGCTTTTAAGTTATTTTATATGGTTAATAAAATTTCAATAATTTCTTCTTTTTTTTTTTTAATGTATATAATAACTCTGACTTGCACTTTTTATAATATGGCAATCAAACCAGTCAAGAAGCAAAAAATATAATTTAAGGGCATAGTCAAACAGGGGCTCATGGAGCTTAACCCTCCCCATTTAAATAAAAACAATTAAGTTAAAATTGTTAAAAATCTGTCTTAAATGTTCCCTTATTCATCTCTGAAAAAATATATATATATTACTGTAATGTTAATTAAAGTTATAGTAATCATGAAACTGGTAAATCTGCAGATCAGTGGCCTCAAACATCAATTCTACAGTTTTATTTTGAGAATTGCTATTGCTATACACTAATACTCAAAAACTTTTTTTTATTTTTTTTATTATTATTAACTTTTAAATCTCCCACTGTCTCAATAATCTGACAGCTGTAATTGCTTGATATTTAGTATTTTAAACTATCCATCTAAAATAATTAAAATATCTATCTTCTGATAATTACAATAATTGATGCAAACAGTGAATGATTATCACAAATATTTTATTAAATACTGGCATATTATTTGTTAAATTTATTTGAAAATCAGTGTTTTGTTTCATTAGTATGCTTTCATTAAATTCTGGTTCTAAATAGTCATAAAAACAATTATATCTGTTACTTTTTGTGGGATGTCTATTACTGAAACAGAGAGTGTCCATTACTGGACTTTTGGGGTGTTTTGATATATTTCTGTTATTTAAAATTGAGTTTTTATTCATATTCGGAAATGAAACTATTAGAATGGTTAAATATTGTTGATAGATTAATATAATATTGAAAAAACTGGAATATAATGATTATAATTTATTAATCAAAAATAATTTTAAAAGAAATTTCTTAAGGGTGTCTATTACTGGCACATCTACCCTATTTGAGAAATGTACAGCAGGAACAGCAGGATTTTCTTTTATTTTTTTTTTAAGCCAACAAGTACTAGAGAAATAAATACCAATTAAGATGTTAATCTTAATCCAGAATGTTGAAGTCATTTAACTTAAAAACTTAAATTTGTTAATAAACATCATTAAATTATAACTTTCAGCTAATTAGATTTTTTCAGTTTGAAAATAATACAGACATTTGTTATCTGCAAACTGACTAGTATTTATTATCATCTTTACTATTAATATTATTTTGTCTTAGATGTAATGCAGATAGAGTAGTTTATCCCCCCCCCCCCTATAAGTAATAATATTTGATCTCTGTGAATTAAATACTTTCACATAATAAATACTCAATCATACATCCTTACATACTCTCAACCAGTCACAATGTGAAATGTTTTCAGTGTTTTATTATTATTAACATGTTGTATTATACTGAAGAGTAAAAACAATTTTCAAGATAAGACATATTTATAAATGTCACAATATAGTTTCAAGAATTATGATTTAATCATTTTTTAATAATTCATACTATGTAATCATATATATTTTTACTTCTTCATTGCACGATTACAGATAAGCTTTAAAAATGAAAATCTCGATGATAAACAGTATTTAATTAATAAAAGTATCTTTACAAATTTATATTTTATCAGTTTTATTTCTTACGTGTGCATTTAAAATTTATTTCAAATAAACATAAAATGCTGAACAAATTAATACGTTACAGTTATCGAAAATAACTTATCCACAAGTCATGGAAATTGTCTGTTGCTTACTGCAGAAAAATAAGAAATTAAACATTGTTTAAATACAGCAGTTCATGTGTCAGCTTTATTATTATTATAAATCATCAAATCTAATTCTTAGGGATTAGTAACAAAAAGATATAAAAACTTCATTACTAAATTATTAGAAACTAAATAAATATCATAATTTTACAAAAGGTAAACGAATATTTTTTTAATGGATGCGATAGTATTTCGCTTTCACGAGATAAAAGTCAAAACTGTCAATACCAAGATTCTAATGATATATGACTTATCTTGGTAATAACTAAGAAAAAAAGTAAAAGTTTTATAGTAGTAAAAAAAAAAGCTATCTTTCACGATAATACAACATATCAAAAGGTACCAACACTGAAAAAAACATTTCACATACCTGTATTTTAAATGAGTATTCCCCTTATGTTTTGTTTTGATGTTAGCTCCTATCTATAACAAGTGATTTTTAAAATCTGTGTTATTTATTTGCAGCACAAAATTTACTATAACAGCATTTTGCAAGCGTCACATGGTTCTTTGCATGCTATGCTACCAAAAGTCCGCCATCTTTTTTTACTACTTACGAGTTTTTTGTACCTCCCGCAAATAGTTATCACGTGACAACCTCAGTTGCGATTGCGGTGCGAGAGTGAAACCGTCCGCACGTTTGATCTGTTTCGTGATTTTAGACGCGCCTCGCAAATCCACGAGGAAAGGGGAGTTACAGGAGAAAAGCATTTGATCGGAATAGGCGCGTTAGTCTGAAACTTTGTCTGAACATTAGTCTGAAACATTGCTGTGCTTTTTTTAAATGCCTGCTGCTGAAGAGGCCACAGCCTTTTTTTTTTTTTTTTTTTTTCTTGTTCAGGTTATCTGTTTAAATTTCTTGGATGTTTTTTGGTTATTCTTAGTTTATTTATGGTGCAAGATTCTGGGTCTGACATATGCATTTAATACATAATGTGCTATATATACAATATATATAGGGGAGAGGGGGGTACCTCTGAACTGGGGGCACCTTTGAACACTGTAAATATTTTCCTTTAAATAAATTATATTTTTTTAATATATGCGGCAGCACAGTACTATTGATTCAATGTAACAAGAATACAAAGCTTTACTATTTTGCATGCACACTACTGTCTAAGCAAGATATGTATGTTTTGCTTTCTTGAATCTAAACTTAACAAAATAAAGTTGTAAGCTTTTTGTTGATAATCTTATATCCCTAAAATTATAATTTACTATTTAATACCTAAATAAAGATGTTAGCTTAAACTTATAAGATTTGTTTTATTCAAATTCTCAAACCTAATTGAGTAAATAGTTGTAATGCTAAACTCCATGTGATGGGGCACCATTGAACGGAAAAGATGGGGCACCATTGAACAATTAAAACTATGAAGAGTTATAGATGTATCTAAATATTATTGTTGAAAAATTTTTTAAATATGAAAATTAATAGATTAATTAAGTGTGATTGTACTTAATATTAAAGTTGTACTGATGCAGGGCTTCAATTACAGGCAAATTCAGGACACACAGCAATAATTCATGATTTAGCAGATTTGTCTAACAAACCCTATACTGTTTCATTTACAATGGTAAATATTATTTCAGGATTTCATAAAAGAGGGTTTTATCTATTTTCTATAACAATTGGAATGAAAATGATTTCATTTTAGTCCAATTTCATGCAAAAAGAACTCTTCATTATGTTGGTCAGATTAAATTGCTTAATGCCAGGTTTCTTTGTAAAAAATAACATGCGATATATTTTCCAGAGGCATCAGATATCAATTTGGAGGGATTTTAAGGATATTATATAAAAAAGTTGCCACAATTAAACATAATTGGAGGGATCCTCCATTCTGTCTCAACAATGTGATTTGATGGATACAAATTTGGTTAAATAATAAAAAATTAGTAATTTCAGTTAAATGTAATTACGTAATTTTATAATTATTATTTTATATTTTGGAAAGATACACAGTTTTTAATAAAAACTGTCAATATTTTCATATTTTGTTTATTTGTTCAAAGGTGCCCCTAGCTTGTTCAAAGCTACCTCTACAAGGGGCAGGTTTGAACAGAAAACTTTCAGCTTTTTAAATCCTCAAACCATTTAATTTATCTGAAAAACTGTAATTTTTTATTTCATATGATACATTCTTTATCTCACAAAATATTTAAAATTCAATAAATGCAATTCAAGTAAGAAATATGTGGATTTTTCTTAAAAAATGTTCAAAGGTGCTCCCCTACATACATATATGTGTATGTTTATATAACACTGGCGCCCGGTTAACTGAAAAGTACCCAGTAAAATTTTAAATACAAAATAGCTTTTTAGATTGAAAAATTTGAACATAAATTTTAAGTGGTCTGCTTTTTTATTCTCTAACATTTTCTGTTCAAATAGAACTAAACCAAAACTGGAAAAGATTCTTTCCTAATGAAGTTGTAAATAGCTAATTATCTAAATTTGACAGTTTGTCTTTCGAGGACTGTTCTGAGTTAATGATGTCCCACATAATTATTAATTTTACACTTAAAATTTCAATTTCGAACTTAAAGTTAAGAAAATATATTTGTTTTCTTCTTTGTCAAAAAAGTCACTACCAGAATCAAAAGTTCTTTGTCTACAGAATGATGCAGTCAATAACAGTTAAAAAATTTCATTTACATTTATTTCACTGTAAATATCATGTGCAATGATATTTTAAAAATAAATATCAAATATATGAAAATATCAACCGTCTTGATATTTTGAAAATAAATATCGGATTTATATTGCGATATACATTACAATAGGTATATAGGTGAGAGTGGGGAGGAATGGGACACTTTTTACAAAAATAAGAAAACTACCTGTCTTTGATACAAAAATTTCAATTTATAGAATACTTGATGAAACACTTTCTAATCTCCCTAAACTACATAAAAACATAATTTGCAAAAATAATTTTAAAATTAAAGAAATTGTGAGTTTCAAAATGCATCCCATACCTCCCTACAAACTGGGAGGTATGGGACAGCTATAAAACAAAGTATGATAAGGCACACATAATCTAATATTTGCTACATGTACAATCTAAGAAAGATTGTAGGTTGATAAATCTATTTGAAATGTAAATAGTAACCAGATTGTCTGAAAAATCACTCTTGGATCTGGAAATTTTAAAACAGAACATATGTCTTCTCAACATAACTTATGTTAAGAAGTGGAAGAAAATAGAATCTCCAGTTTTCATTCTTTTTTCTCATGCATATGCAGATTTAATCAACAGGTCCAAGTAAATTTTCTTTCATATATTTGAATATTCTTCTGAAGATGATATTAAAGAGTTTGTGTGGAATATACTAAAAAACATTCTATCTCCTAATCCTGCACCAGTAGAACAGATATGGTATTTGGACATTCAAGAGTCATTCTTCTTTTGGTTCAAGTCATCAAAAATGATTGCAATAAAGTGAAAATTCTTATCTGCATCAGATATCCACAGACAGTGCGAACATTACTCATAACCTTAGATTACAGAAGAATTTGGAATTTGTTAATTTTAATAAATGTGCAGATACCAGTTCGAAGTTTCACAAGTTCACTTTGGACAAAATTGCTGAGAGTAAAGAAGAAAAGATAAAACAAATAATTGAAGATGAAGAAAGATATTTTGCTAAGAAGTGATGTTGTTTTATCTTTGATAAAATGCAGTCATGATAAATTTTTGGCCGAGACAATATTGGAAATAAAAAGCATATATAAAATTAGTTGCATCATTGATGAAGCAAATTATTGTACTGAACCTGAGACATTTATACCAATGTTACTTGAAATCATCCAGCTAATTTTGGTTGGTGATCTAGAAGAAATCACCAGAGTTCTTTCGAAAACAGCTTGTGACTACAATTTCAACCAAAGCTTTTTTTCAAAGAGCATATGCAGATTTAATCAACAGGTCCAAGTAAATTTTCTTTCATATATTTGAATATTCTTCTGATGATGATATTAAAGAGTTTGTGTGGAATATTCTAAAAAACATGCACCCATAATTGCTGTTAGAACAGATATTGTATTTGGACATTCAAAAGTTATTCTACTTTTGGTTCAAGTCATCAAAAATGATTGCAATAAAGTGAAAATTCTTATCTGCGTCAGATATCCACAGACAGTATGAAGATTACTCATAACCTTAGTTTACTGAAGAATTTTGAATTTGTTGTTTTTAATAAATGTGCAGATACTATTTCATAGTTTCACAAGTTCACTTTGGACAAAATTGCTGAGAGTAAAGAAGAAAAGATAAAACAAATAATTGAAGATGAAGAAAGATATTTTGCTAAGCAGTGATGTTGTTTTATCTTTGATAAAATGCAGTCATGATAAATTTTTGGCCGAGACAATATTGGAAATAAAAAGCATATATAAAATCAGTTGCATCATTGATGAAGCAAATTATTGTACTGAACCTAAGACATTTATACCAATGTTACTTGAAATCATCCAGCTAATTTTGGTTAAAAAGAGCATATGCAGATTTAATCAACAGGTCCAAGTAAATTTTCTTTCATATATTTGAATATTCTTCTGAAGATGATATTAAAGAGTTTGTGTGGAATATTCTAAAAAACATTCTATCTCCTAATCCTGCACCCATAATTGCTGTTAGAACAGGTATTGTATTTGGAAATTCAAAAGACATTCTTCTTTTGGTTCAAGTCATCAAAAATAATTGCAAGAAAGTGAAAATTAATGTCTGTGTCAGATATCAACAGACAGTACAAAGATTACTCATAACCTTAGTTTACTGAAGAATTTGGAATTTGTTATTTTTAATAAATGTGCAGATACCAGTTCGAAGTTTCACAAGTTCACTTTGGACAAAATTGCTGCGAGTAAAGAAGAAAAGATAAAACAAATAATTGAAGATCAAGAAAGATATTTTGCTAAGCAGTGATGTTGTTTTATCTTTGATAAATTACTGTCACGATAAATTTTTGGCCGAGACAATATTGAAAATAAAAAACATATATAAATTCTGTTACGTCATTGATGAAGCAAATTATTGTACTGAACTTGAGACATTTATACCAATGTTACTTGAAATCAGCTAGCTAATTTTGGTTGGGAATTTAGAAGAAATCACCAGAGTTCTTTCGAAAACAGCTTGTGACTACAATTTCAACCAAAGCTTTTATTCAAAGAGCATATGCAACAGATTTGATCAACAAGTCCAAGTAAATTTTCTTTCATATATTTGAATATTCTTCTGAAGATGATATTAAAGAGTTTGTGTGGAATATACTAAAAAACATTCTATCTCCTAATCCTGCACCCATAGTTGCTGCTAGAACAGATATTGTATTTGGACATTCAAAACACATTCTTCTTTTGGTTCAAGTCATCAAAAATGATTGCAATAAAGTGAAAATTAATATCTGCGTCAGATATCAACAGACAGTACAAAGATTACTCATAACCTTAGTTTACTGAAGAATTTGGAATTTGTTATTTTTAATAAATGTGCAGATACCAGTTCGAAGTTACACAAGTTCACTTTGGACAAAATTGCTGAGAGTAAAGAAGAAAAGATAAAACAAATAATTGAAGATCAAGAAAGGTATTTTGCTAAGCAGTGATGTTGTTTCATCTTTGATAAATTGCAGTCATGATAAATTTTTGGCCGAGACAATATTGAAAATAAAAAGCATATATAAAATCTGTTACGTCATTGATGAATCAAATTATTGTACTGAACTTGAGACATTTATACCAATGTTACTTGAAATCAGCTAGCTAATTTTGGTTGGGGATCTAGAAGAAATCACCAGAGTTCTTTCGAAAACAGCTTGTGACTACAATTTCAACCAAAGCTTTTATTCAAAGAGCATATGCAACAGATTTGATCAACAAGTCCAAGTAAATTTTCTTTCATATATTTCAATATTCTTCTAAAGATGATACTAAAGAGTTTGTGTGGATTATATTAAAAAACATTCTATCTCCTAATCCTGCACCCATAATTGCTGTTAGAACAGATATTGTATTCGGACATTCAAAAGTCATTCTACTTTTGTATCAAGTCATCAAAAATGATTGCAATAAAGTGAAAATTCTTATCTGCGTCAGATATCCTCAGACAGTATGAAGATTACTCATAACCTTAGTTTACTGAAGAATTTCGAATTTGTTGTTTTTAATAAATGTGCAGATAATAGTTCGTAGTTTCACAAGTTCACTTTGGACAAAATTGCTGAGAGTAAAGAAGAAAAGATAAAACAAATAATTGAAGATGAAGAAAGATATTTTGCTAAGCAGTGATGTTGTTTTATCTTTGATAAATTGCAGCCATGATAAATTTTTGGCCGAGACAATATTGGAAATCAAAAGCATATATAAAATCAGTTGCGTCATTGATGAAGCAAATTATTGTACTGAACCTGAGACATTTATACCAATGTTACTTGAAATCATCCAGCTAATTTTGGTTGGTGATCTAGAAGAAATCAGCAAAGTTCTTTCGAAAACAGCTTGTGACTACAATTTCAACGAAAGCTTTTTTTCAAAGAGCATATGTAACAGATTTGATCAACAGGTTCCAGTAAATTTTCTTTCATATATTTCAATATTCTTCTAAAGATGATATTAAAGAGTTTGTGTGGAATATACTAAAAAACATTCTATCTTCTAATCCTGCACCCATAATTGCTGTTAGAACAGATATTGTATTTAGACATTTAAAAGTCATTCTTCTTTTGGTTCAAGTCATCAAAAATGATTGCAATAAAGTGAAAATTCTTATCTGCATCAGATATCCACACACAGTATGAAGATTACTCATAACCTTAGTTTTTTGAAGAATTTGGAATTTAAAAGCATAGAATAAACTTTGTGCGAATTGTAATAAAAAGCTAAAATCTTAAACAACGATTTTTACGCACAAATAACATACAAAACGATAAAATACTCGTACAATTGTTTCAACGATACTTCGATCCCATTCCTCAGTGAGAAAAAAAAAAGAGAGAAATGGGCTCCAAGAATCCCCTGGCTATAGCCCCAGGAACTGGCTCATGGATTGATTGAAAAACGCAGATGTAAGAGTTTATATATCCCAAAGAAATGACATAAATGAACAGAACTAACCGAAAAAAGAGTCACTGCATAGGATCTCTCCACTCTGGTGAATGAAAGGGGTTGCTGGTCATATCATTTACTAAAATGAAAGAATGTTTATAAATATAGTGAGCTTCGTAAAAGTCTAGATCTAAAACTGAGTTACATTTTTGAATGATTTTTGCCTCTGGATAATTGAACTGGTGGTTGGCATTCCAACAATGTTTCGCTATTGTAGATTTTTCAATTTTATGCTTTCTAATGTAATTTTGGTGTTCTTTCAGCCTAATTCTAAGTGCACGCTTTGTCTGCCCAATATTAGAGAGGCCGCACTCACAAAAAATTCTGTAAATGCCCCAGGTATTATGATAGTCAATAGGATCTTTAAGAGAAAGAAATTTTATTGGTTGGAGAGAAAACAAATTTAAAACTAAACCTGTTGAGAATACGAGAAATTTGTGTACTGATTTTAGGAAAATAAGGTAAGACAAAAACATTTTTAAAATCTTTATTTGCTGGAACAGAATCGGTAATTTTCTGAGGTTTAGATAAAATGCGGTTGATAATATTTAAACTAAATCCACGATCGATGGCAACTGCTTTTATATAGTTAATCTCACTATTAAATAGATCAGAATTTGAACAAAATTTACGTGCACAGAAAATAAGAGTATTGAAAGCTGCAAGTTTTTGATGTGGGGGATGATTGGACTTATAATGAGGGGGTAAGCTCACAGCAAAAGGTTTACGGTAAACTGTCATGAAAAACTCACAATCATTACAAATTACCAGGACATCCAGAAAAGCTAGACGTTGTTGAGTTTCAATTTCAAAATTAAACTGTATATATGGATCAATTGAATTAAATAAATCAAGAACAGCATTAATATTATGTTTAGATAAATCAAGCAAAGCAAATGAATCATCTACGTAGCGTATATAAAATGGAAATTGTATTAATTCAAATAATTTAACTTCAAAATAATGCATGTAAATATCACTCAAAACAGTTTTGAGTGTTCACTGTTTTGAGTGATATTTACATGCATTATTTTGAAGTTAAATTATTTGAATTAATACAATTTCCATTTTATACACGCTACGTAGATGATTCCTTTGCTTTGCTTGATTTATCTAAACATAATATTAATGCTGTTCTTGATTTATTTAATTCAATTGATCCATGTATACAGTTTACTTTTGAAATTGAAACTCAACAACGTCTAGCTTTTCTGGATGTCCTGGTAATTTGTAATGATTGAGTTTTTGACGACAGTTTACCGTAAACCTTTTGCTGTGAGCTTATACCCTCATTATAAGTCCAATCATCCCCCACATCAAAATCTTGCAGCTTTCAATACTCTTATTTTCCGTGCACGTAAAATTTGTTCAAATTCTGATCTATTTAATAGTGAGATTAACTATATAAAAGCAGTTGCCATCGATCGTGGATTTAGTTTGAATATTATCAACCACATTTTATCTAAACCTCAGAAAATTACCGATTCTGTTCCAGCAAATAAAGATTTTAAAAATGTTGTTGTCTTACCTTATTTTCCTAAAATCAGTACACAAATTTCTCGTATTCTCAACAGGTTTAGTTTTAAAGTTGTTTTCTCTCCAAACAATAAAATTTCTTTCTCTAATCTTAAAGATTCTATTGACGATCATAATACCTGGGGCATTTACAGAATTTTTTGTGAGTGCAGCCTCTCTTATATTGGGCAGACGAAGCGTGCACTTAGAATTAGGCTGAAAGAACACCAAAATTACGTTAGAAAGCAAGAAATTGAAAAATCTACAATAGCGAAACATTGTTGGAATGCCAACCACCAGTTCAATTATCCAGAGGCAAAAATCATTCAAAAATGTAACTCAGTTTTTGATCTAGACTTTTACGAAGCTCACTATATTCATAAACATTCTTCCATCTTAGTAAATGATATGACCAGCACGCATAATTTTTTTTTCCAAGGGAGTTCGTCGTTCCAAGCCGAAGCTCGCAACCTTATTGGTTGTTGGTTGCCAGTGTCCAGCATGTTGTTCAACCAGTTTTGGCGATTTTGCACTTGTTTTGAGAAACTACATTACAAACAAAATAAAGCAAAAATGCGTTTTTTATAACATAATGGTAATCTGTTGAATGTTATTCAATGCATTTTGTATAATTATAAATAATGATTTAGAAATATGTCTCTTCAATACATTTTTAATGAATTTTTTGAACGCTATATTTTTATATCCAAGTATATACTTAATATTAATTTTTGTTTATTAAATAAAGACGAATGAAAGATTTTTTTTCTTTTTCTTAAAATCGCTTTTTGTAATAAAATTATTTATTTAATTTCTTTTTAATGAATGTACTTACTTAGGCAATATTGGGTTAATTTGGTTTTAGAAGGATGCTATTTAATGTATTTTGTATATTTATAAATACAAATTTAGTAATATTTGCCTTCAGTTTATTATTAATATTATTATTAATTTTCTTAAACGTTATATATTTTGTAACTAAGTATACTTAAATTTTGTTATTATTTATTAAATATTTTCTTCTAATACAAATGTATATTATACGAATTTGATATTATATTTGTAAATGCAGATTATTTATAACTAATTGCACAGAATATTTGTTTTTGCTTTTATATTATTATTATATTATTTAATATATCTTAATCAATATTAATTTATTAATAAAAATTATTGCTATGTATTTATTACATTGATTTAATAAATATTATTATTAAATATTAATAATTATAAAATGTTCATGTATTTTTTTTTCATTTATATTATACAATTAGATTAGACTATTTTAAATAAATAATAATACATATTTAGACTATATGCTAATTATAACTAAATTTATATTATATAGTTAGCTTATTTTAAATAAATAATAAATCTTTAGACTGAATGCTGTTAATCCTAAATATTTGGGTTTTCTTTACGTTGGTTTTTAAATTTGACGTATTCATTACAAAATATTTTTACACATAATCAACAACTTTTTTTTTTTTTTCGTTTTTCCACTTTGTATTAATAATGATTGTTCAAAGTATATAACTTCTTCCAGAAAAAAAAAATATATATTAACTGTGCCGCTATATTTTATAATGATTGTTTGTCAAATGAAAGACAGAACTCACCCCCCACCCCACCCCGCACACACATTCATACACACATACATACCAAATTAATGCTACTGCGAAACAGTAATTTATTTGCACCAGAAACTAACATTACACACTAAAGTGTAAAATTTCAACTAAAATGACATTTAAGTAGCAAAGACAAAAATAAATAAAAAATAAAGACAAGTAATTTTTTTCTTTTTTGGTTCCATGTAATGTATAATTTTGAACTATATTCCATAAAGGTATAAGAGCATACAGTTACAAATTCATGGGATTGTTAGGGAATCCAACCTTTTCTTCAACCCTCCCCCCCCCTCCCGGATTTTGGATTTTAAGGTTTTTTATGGATTAAAACTGCAAATTCTTCCTGGAACTGCAGCTTGAAAAATAAAATATATATAGTTTCTTTTTTGTTTATCACAAATAGCATTTAAAAAAAGATATAAATAATATACTTATATTAATATTATTATATAATAATTAATAAATTATATAGTAATATAAAAATGTTATTTATATTTTTAAAAATTATATATATATTTTAATATAAATAATATAATATAATTATATTAATGTTATTGTATAATTATATAACATAATTAATTAATAATAATAATTAATTTTATATAATATATCATATTAATAATTATATAATAATATTATATTATTTATATTAAAAAAAAATATTACAATATTTTTTATATAAATAGTAATATACTCCCTGGAACTGCAGCTTGAAAAACCAAATGTATATATAGTGTTAATCACAAATGACAATTTTTAAAGAATATAAATAATACAATTGTATTAATATTATTATATAATTATATTATATAATAATTAATACTAATAAGTTATATTAATATTATTGCATAATTATATTATATAATAATTAATTAATATAATTATATTATTTATATATTTTTAAAATGCTATTTGTGATTAAAAAAAACTATATACATTTTGTTTTTCAAGCTGCAGTCCCAAGAAGAATTATATTAATGTTATTGTATAATTATATTATAAAATAATTAACTAATTAATTAATAATATTAATTAATACTATATTATAATATACTATATTAATAATTATATAATAATATAGCATTGTTAGTTATATTTAAAAAATTATTACAATAT
The DNA here is from genome assembly GCA_963932465.1 of Maratus speciosus. Taxonomy (NCBI): domain Eukaryota; kingdom Metazoa; phylum Arthropoda; class Arachnida; order Araneae; family Salticidae; genus Maratus; species Maratus speciosus. The sequence goes on from OZ010787.1 coordinate 8,055,314, forward strand.
TTTTAATATAAATAGTAATATTCTCCCTAGGACTGCAGCTTGAAAAACAAAATGCATATAGTTTTAATCACAAACGACAATTTTTAAAGAATATAAGTAATACAATAATATTAATATTATATAATTATGTTATATAGTAATTAATAATAATAATAATAATAGTTATATTAATATTATTACATAATTATATTATATAATAATTAATTAATAATAATTATTTTAATAATATTAATTATATTTTAAAAATTATTATAATTTTAAAATATAAATATTAATATTCTCCTAACTGCAGCTTTAAAAACAAAATGCATATAGTTTTAATCACAAATGATAATTTTTTTAAATATAAATAATATTATTATATTAATATTATCACAAAATTATATTAAATAATAATGGATTAATTAATAATATTTTGTTAATAATTAAATATTAAAAAATAATTTTTATAACTTAATTAACCATTGAAAAATTTAAACAACTTCCCGCATGCTTGGATTCGAACTCAAGTACTCAGATTTACAGACAAACATCATACCTCAACGCTAGTATGCATTCAAACCGATTCAGCTTAAAATAGAATTCATACAAAACCCCCAGAAGTACTCTTCGCCAAATGTTATTATCGCCAATATAGACTATGACACTGCCAAAGGCAAGAACCAATGAGGTTACGAGCTACAGTTCCGATCGACGAACTCCCTTGGAAAAAAAAATTATGCGACCAGCACCCCCTTTCATTCACCAGTGTGGAGAGATCCTGCGCAGTGACTCTTTTTTTGGTTAGTTCTGTTCATTTACGTCATTTCTTTGGGATATATAAATTCTTACATCTGCGTTTTTCAATCAATCCATAAGCCAGTTCCTGGTGCTATAGCCAGGGGGTTCTTGGAGCCCATTTCTCTCTCTTTTTTTTTTCTCACTGAGGAAAGGGATTGAAGTATCCTTGAAACGATCGTATGAGTATTTTATCGTTTTGTATGTTATTTGATCATAAAAATCGTTGTTTAAGATTTTAGCTTTTTAATTTCGAAATTGTTGTTTTTAATAAATGTGCAGATACCAGTTCGAAGTTTCACAAGTTCACTTTGGACAAAATTGCTAAGAGTAAAGTAGAAAAGATAAAACAAGTAATTGAAGATCAAGAAAGATATTTTGCTAAGCAGTGATGTTGTTTTATCTTTGATAAAATGCAGTCATGATAAATTTTTGGCCGAGATAATATTGAAAATAAAAAGCATATATAAAATCTGTTGCGTCATTGATAAAGCAAATTATTGTACTGAACCTGAGACATTTATACCAATGTTACTTGAAATCAGCTAGCTAATTTTGGTTGGGGATCTAGAAGAAATCACCAGAGTTCTTTCGAAAACAGCTTGTGACTACAATTTCAACCAGAGCTTTTTTTCAAAGAGTATATGCAACAAATTTGATCAACAGGTCTAAGTAAATTTTCTTTCACATATTTCAATATTCTTCTGAAGATGATATTAAAGAGTTTGTGTGGAATATGCTAAAAAACATTCTATCTCCTAATCCTGCACCCATAATTGCTGCTAGAACAGATATTGTATTTGGACATTCAAAACACATTCTTCTTTTGGTTCAAGTCATCAAAAATGATTGCAATAAAGTGAAAATTAATATCTGCGTCAGATATCAACAGACAGTACAAAGATTACTCATAACCTTAGTTTACTGAAGAATTTGGAATTTGTTATTTTTAATAAATGTGCAGATACCAGTTCGAAGTTACACAAGTTCACTTTGGACAAAATTGCTGAGAGTAAAGAAGAAAAGATAAAACAAATAATTGAAGATCAAGAAAGGTATTTTGCTAAGCAGTGATGTTGTTTCATCTTTGATAAATTGCAGTCATGATAAATTTTTGGCCGAGACAATATTGAAAATAAAAAGCATATATAAAATCTGTTACGTCATTGATGAATCAAATTATTGTACTGAACTTGAGACATTTATACCAATGTTACTTGAAATCAGCTAGCTAATTTTGGTTGGGGATCTAGAAGAAATCACCAGAGTTCTTTCGAAAACAGCTTGTGACTACAATTTCAACCAGAGCTTTTTTTCAAAGAGTATATGCAACAGATTTGATCAACAGGTTCCAGTAAATTTTCTTTCATATATTTCAATATTCTTCTAAAGATGATATTAAAGAGTTTGTGTGGAATATACTAAAAAACATTCTATCTTCTAATCCTGCACCCATAATTGCTGTTAGAACAGATATTGTATTTAGACATTTAAAAGTCATTCTTCTTTTGGTTCAAGTCATCAAAAATGATTGCAATAAAGTGAAAATTCTTATCTGCATCAGATATCCACACACAGTATGAAGATTACTCATAACCTTAGTTTTTTGAAGAATTTGGAATTTAAAAGCATAGAATAAACTTTGTGCGAATTGTAATAAAAAGCTAAAATCTTAAACAACGATTTTTACGCACAAATAACATACAAAACGATAAAATACTTGTACAATCGTTTCAACGATACTTCGATCCCATTCCTCAGTGAGAAAAAAAAAAAGAGAGAAATGGGCTCCAAGAATCCCCTGGCTATAGCCCCAGGAACTGGCTCATGGATTGATTGAAAAACGCAGATGTAAGAGTTTATATATCCCAAAGAAATGACATAAATGAACAGAACTAACCGAAAAAAGAGTCACTGCATAGGATCTCTCCACTCTGGTGAATGAAAGGGGTTGCTGGTCATATCATTTACTAAAATGAAAGAATGTTTATAAATATAGTGAGCTTCGTAAAAGTCTAGATCTAAAACTGAGTTACATTTTTGAATGATTTTTGCCTCTGGATAATTGAACTGGTGGTTGGCATTCCAACAATGTTTCGCTATTGTAGATTTTTCAATTTCATGCTTTCTAATGTAATTTTGGTGTTCTTTCAGCCTAATTCTAAGTGCACGCTTTGTCTGCCCAATATTAGAGAGGCCGCACTCACAAAAAATTCTGTAAATGCCCCAGGTATTATGATAGTCAATAGGATCTTTAAGAGAAAGAAATTTTATTGGTTGGAGAGAAAACAAATTTAAAACTAAACCTGTTGAGAATACGAGAAATTTGTGTACTGATTTTAGGAAAATAAGGTAAGACAAAAACATTTTTAAAATCTTTATTTGCTGGAACAGAATCGACAATTTTCTGAGGTTTAGATAAAATGCGGTTGATAATATTTAAACTAAATCCACGATCGATGGCAACTGCTTTTATATAGTTAATCTCACTATTAAATAGATCAGAATTTGAACAAAATTTACGTGCACGGAAAATAAGAGTATTGAAAGCTGCAAGTTTTTGATGTGGGGGATGATTGGACTTATAATGAGGGGGTAAGCTCACAGCAAAAGGTTTACGGTAAACTGTCATGAAAAACTCACAATCATTACAAATTACCAGGACATCCAGAAAAGCTAGACGTTGTTGAGTTTCAATTTCAAAATTAAACTGTATATATGGATCAATTGAATTAAATAAATCAAGAACAGCATTAATATTATGTTTAGATAAATCAAGCAAAGCAAATGAATCATCTACGTAGCGTATATAAAATGGAAATTGTATTAATTCAAATAATTTAACTTCAAAATAATGCATGTAAATATCACTCAAAACAGTTTTGAGTGTTCACTGTTTTGAGTGATATTTACATGCATTATTTTGAAGTTAAATTATTTGAATTAATACAATTTCCATTTTATACACGCTACGTAGATGATTCCTTTGCTTTGCTTGATTTATCTAAACATAATATTAATGCTGTTCTTGATTTATTTAATTCAATTGATCCATGTATACAGTTTACTTTTGAAATTGAAACTCAACAACGTCTAGCTTTTCTGGATGTCCTGGTAATTTGTAATGATTGAGGTTTTTGACGACAGTTTACCGTAAACCTTTTGCTGTGAGCTTACACCCTCATTATAAGTCCAATCATCCCCCACATCAAAATCTTGCAGCTTTCAATACTCTTATTTTCCGTGCACGTAAAATTTGTTCAAATTCTGATCTATTTAATAGTGAGATTAACTATATAAAAGCAGTTGCCATCGATCGTGGATTTAGTTTGAATATTATCAACCACATTTTATCTAAACCTCAGAAAATTACCGATTCTGTTCCAGCAAATAAAGATTTTAAAAATGTTGTTGTCTTACCTTATTTTCCTAAAATCAGTACACAAATTTCTCGTATTCTCAACAGGTTTAGTTTTAAAGTTGTTTTCTCTCCAAACAATAAAATTTCTTTCTCTAATCTTAAAGATTCTATTGACGATCATAATACCTGGGGCATTTACAGAATTTTTTGTGAGTGCAGCCTCTCTTATATTGGGCAGACGAAGCGTGCACTTAGAATTAGGCTGAAAGAACACCAAAATTACGTTAGAAAGCAAGAAATTGAAAAATCTAAAATAGCGAAACATTGTTGGAATGCCAACCACCAGTTCAATTATCCAGAGGCAAAAATCATTCAAAAATGTAACTCAGTTTTTGATCTAGACTTTTACGAAGCTCACTATATTCATAAACATTCTTCCATCTTAGTAAATGATATGACCAGCACCCCCTTTCATTCACCAGTGTGGAGAGATCCTGCGCAGTGACTCTTTGTTTGGTTAGTTCTGTTCATTTACGTCATTTCTTTGGGATATATAAATTCTTACATCTGCGTTTTTCAATCAATCCATAAGCCAGTTCCTGGTGCTATAGCCAGGGGGTTCTTGGAGCCCATTTCTCTCTCTTTTTTTTTTCTCACTGAGGAAAGGGATTGAAGTTTCCTTGAAACGATCGTATGAGTATTTTATCGTTTTGTATGTTATTTGATCATAAAAATCGTTGTTTAAGATTTTAGCTTTTTAATTTCGAAATTGTTGTTTTTAATAAATGTGCAGATACCAGTTCGAAGTTTCACAAGTTCACTTTGGACAAAATTGCTAAGAGTAAAGTAGAAAAGATAAAACAAGTAATTGAAGATCAAGAAAGATATTTTGCTAAGCAGTGATGTTGTTTTATCTTTGATAAAATGCAGTCATGATAAATTTTTGGCCGAGATAATATTGAAAATAAAAAGCATATATAAAATCTGTTGCGTCATTGATAAAGCAAATTATTGTACTGAACCTGAGACATTTATACCAATGTTACTTGAAATCGTCCAGCTAATTTTGGTTGGGGATCTAGAAGAAATCACCAGAGTTCTTTCGAAAACAGCTTGCGACTACAATTTCAACCAGAGCTTTTTTTCAAAGAGTATATGCAACAAATTTGATCAACAGGTCTAAGTAAATTTTCTTTCACATATTTCAATATTCTTCTGAAGATGATATTAAAGAGTTTGTGTGGAATATTCTAAAAAACATTCTATCTCCTAATCTGCACCCATAATTGCTGTTAGAACAGATATTGTATTCGGACATTCAAAAGTCATTTTACTTTTGGTTCCAGTCATCAAAAATGATTGCAATAAAGTGAAAATTCTTATCTGCGTCAGATATCCACAGACAGTATGAAGATTACTCATAACCTTAGTTTACTGAAGAATTTCGAATTTGTTATTTTAATAAATGTGCAGATACCAGTTCGTAGTTTCACAAGTTCACTTTGGACAAAACTGCTGAGAGTACAGAAGAAAACATAAAACAAATAATTGAAGATGAAGAAAGATATTTTGCTAAGCAGTGATGTTGTTTTATCTTTGATAAAATGCAGTCATGATAAATTTTTGGCCGAGACAATATTGGAAATAAAAAGCTTATATAAAATCAGTTGCATCATTGATGAAGCAAATTATTGTACTGAACCTGAGACATTTATACCAATGTTACTTGAAATCATCCAGCTAATTTTGGTTGGTGATCTAAAAGAAATCACCAGAGTTCTTTCGAAAACAGCTTGTGACTACAATTTCAACCAAAGCTTTTTTTCAAAGAGCATATGCAGATTTAATCAACAGGTCCAAGTAAATTTTCTTTCATATATTTGAATATTCTTCTGAAGATGATATTAAAGAGTTTGTGTGGAATATTCTAAAAAACATTCTATCTCCTAATCCTGCACCCATAATTGCTGTTAGAACAGATATTGTATTTGGCCATTCAAAAGACATTCTTCTTTCGGCTCAAGTCATCAAAAATGATTGCAAGCAAGTGAAAATTAATATCTGCGTCAGATATCAACAGACAGTACGAAGATTACTCATAACCTTAGTTTACTGAAGAATTTGGAATTTGTTATTTTTAATAAATGTGCAGATACCAGTTCGAAGTTTCACAAGTTCACTTTGGACAAAATTGCGGCGAGTAAAGAAGAAAAGATAAAACAAATAATTGAAGATCAAGAAAGGTATTTTGCTAAGCAGTGATGTTGTTTCATCTTTGATAAATTGCAGTCATGATAAATTTTTGGCCGAGACAATATTGAAAATAAAAAGCATATATAAAATCTGTTACGTCATTGATGAATCAAATTATTGTACTGAACTTGAGACATTTTTACCAATGTTACTTGAAATCCGCTAGCTAATTTTGGTTGGGGATCTAGAAGAAATCACCAGAGTTCTTTCGAAAACAGCTTGTGACTACAATTTCAACCAAAGCTTTTATTCAAAGAGCATATGCAACAGATTTGATCAACAAGTCCAAGTAAATTTTCTTTCATATATTTCAATATTCTTCTAAAGATGATACTAAAGAGTTTGTGTGGAATATATTAAAAAACATTCTATCTCCTAATCCTGCACCCATAATTGCTGTTAGAACAGATATTGTATTCGGACATTCAAAAGTCATTCTACTTTTGTATCAAGTCATCAAAAATGATTGCAATAAAGTGAAAATTCTTATCTGCGTCAGATATCCTCAGACAGTATGAAGATTACTCATAACCTTAGTTTACTGAAGAATTTCGAATTTGTTGTTTTTAATAAATGTGCAGATAATAGTTCGTAGTTTCACAAGTTCACTTTGGACAAAATTGCTGAGAGTAAAGAAGAAAAGATAAAACAAATAATTGAAGATGAAGAAAGATATTTTGCTAAGCAGTGATGTTGTTTTATCTTTGATAAATTGCAGCCATGATAAATTTTTGGCCGAGACAATATTGGAAATCAAAAGCATATATAAAATCAGTTGCGTCATTGATGAAGCAAATTATTGTACTGAACCTGAGACATTTATACCAATGTTACTTGAAATCATCCAGCTAATTTTGGTTGGTGATCTAGAAGAAATCAGCAAAGTTCTTTCGAAAACAGCTTGTGACTACAATTTCAACGAAAGCTTTTTTTCAAAGAGCATATGTAACAGATTTGATCAACAGGTTCCAGTAAATTTTCTTTCATATATTTCAATATTCTTCTAAAGATGATATTAAAGAGTTTGTGTGGAATATACTAAAAAACATTCTATCTTCTAATCCTGCACCCATAATTGCTGTTAGAACAGATATTGTATTTAGACATTTAAAAGTCATTCTTCTTTTGGTTCAAGTCATCAAAAATGATTGCAATAAAGTGAAAATTCTTATCTGCATCAGATATCCACACACAGTATGAAGATTACTCATAACCTTAGTTTTTTGAAGAATTTGGAATTTAAAAGCATAGAATAAACTTTGTGCGAATTGTAATAAAAAGCTAAAATCTTAAACAACGATTTTTACGCACAAATAACATACAAAACGATAAAATACTCGTACAATCGTTTCAACGATACTTCGATCCCATTCCTCAGTGAGAAAAAAAAAAGAGAGAAATGGGCTCCAAGAATCCCCTGGCTATAGCCCCAGGAACTGGCTCATGGATTGATTGAAAAACGCAGATGTAAGAGTTTATATATCCCAAAGAAATGACATAAATGAACAGAACTAACCGAAAAAAGAGTCACTGCATAGGATCTCTCCACTCTGGTGAATGAAAGGGGTTGCTGGTCATATCATTTACTAAAATGAAAGAATGTTTATAAATATAGTGAGCTTCGTAAAAGTCTAGATCTAAAACTGAGTTACATTTTTGAATGATTTTTGCCTCTGGATAATTGAACTGGTGGTTGGCATTCCAACAATGTTTCGCTATTGTAGATTTTTCAATTTCATGCTTTCTAATGTAATTTTGGTGTTCTTTCAGCCTAATTCTAAGTGCACGCTTTGTCTGCCCAATATTAGAGAGGCCGCACTCACAAAAAATTCTGTAAATGCCCCAGGTATTATGATAGTCAATAGGATCTTTAAGAGAAAGAAATTTTATTGGTTGGAGAGAAAACAAATTTAAAACTAAACCTGTTGAGAATACGAGAAATTTGTGTACTGATTTTAGGAAAATAAGGTAAGACAAAAACATTTTTAAAATCTTTATTTGCTGGAACAGAATCGGTAATTTTCTGAGGTTTAGATAAAATGCGGTTGATAATATTTAAACTAAATCCACGATCGATGGCAACTGCTTTTATATAGTTAATCTCACTATTAAATAGATCAGAATTTGAACAAAATTTACGTGCACGGAAAATAAGAGTATTGAAAGCTGCAAGTTTTTGATGTTGGGGATGATTGGACTTATAATGAGGGGGTAAGCTCACAGCAAAAGGTTTACGGTAAACTGTCATGAAAAACTCACAATCATTACAAATTACCAGGACATCCAGAAAAGCTAGACGTTGTTGAGTTTCAATTTCAAAATTAAACTGTATATATGGATCAATTTAATTAAATAAATCAAGAACAGCATTAATATTATGTTTAGATAAATCAAGCAAAGCAAATGAATCATCTACGTAGCGTATATAAAATGGAAATTGTATTAATTCAAATAATTTAACTTCAAAATAATGCATGTAAATATCACTCAAAACAGTTTTGAGTGTTCACTGTTTTGAGTGATATTTACATTCATTATTTTGAAGTTAAATTATTTGAATTAATACAATTTCCATTTTATACACGCTACGTAGATGATTCCTTTGCTTTGCTTGATTTATCTAAACATAATATTAATGCTGTTCTTGATTTATTTAATTCAATTGATCCATGTATACAGTTTACTTTTGAAATTGAAACTCAACAACGTCTAGCTTTTCTGGATGTCCTGGTAATTTGTAATGATTGAGTTTTTGACGACAGTTTACCGTAAACCTTTTGCTGTGAGCTTACACCCTCATTATAAGTCCAATCATCCCCCACATCAAAATCTTGCAGCTTTCAATACTCTTATTTTCCGTGCACGTAAAATTTGTTCAAATTCTGATCTATTTAATAGTGAGATTAACTATATAAAAGCAGTTGCCATCGATCGTGGATTTAGTTTGAATATTATCAACCACATTTTATCTAAACCTCAGAAAATTACCGATTCTGTTCCAGCAAATAAAGATTTTAAAAATGTTGTTGTCTTACCTTATTTTCCTAAAATCAGTACACAAATTTCTCGTATTCTCAACAGGTTTAGTTTTAAAGTTGTTTTCTCTCCAAACAATAAAATTTCTTTCTCTAATCTTAAAGATTCTATTGACGATCATAATACCTGGGGCATTTACAGAATTTTTTGTGAGTGCAGCCTCTCTTATATTGGGCAGACGAAGCGTGCACTTAGAATTAGGCTGAAAGAACACCAAAATTACGTTAGAAAGCAAAAAATTGAAAAATCTACAATAGCGAAACATTGTTGGAATGCCAACCACCAGTTCAATTATCCAGAGGCAAAAATCATTCAAAAATGTAACTCAGTTTTTAATCTAGACTTTTACGAAGCTCACTATATTCATAAACATTCTTCCATCTTAGTAAATGATATGACCAGCACCCCCTTTCATTCACCAGTGTGGAGAGATCCTGCGCAGTGACTCTTTTTTTGGTTAGTTCTGTTCATTTACGTCATTTCTTTGGGATATATAAATTCTTACATCTGCGTTTTTCAATCAATCCATAAGCCAGTTCCTGGTGCTATAGCCAGGGGGTTCTTGGAGCCCATTTCTCTCTCTTTTTTTTTTCTCACTGAGGAAAGGGATTGAAGTATCCTTGAAACGATCGTATGAGTATTTTATCGTTTTGTATGTTATTTGATCATAAAAATCGTTGTTTAAGATTTTAGCTTTTTAATTTCGAAATTGTTGTTTTTAATAAATGTGCAGATACCAGTTCGAAGTTTCACAAGTTCACTTTGGACAAAATTGCTAAGAGTAAAGTAGAAAAGATAAAACAAGTAATTGAAGATCAAGAAAGATATTTTGCTAAGCAGTGATGTTGTTTTATCTTTGATAAAATGCAGTCATGATAAATTTTTGGCCGAGATAATATTGAAAATAAAAAGCATATATAAAATCTGTTGCGTCATTGATAAAGCAAATTATTGTACTGAACCTGAGACATTTATACCAATGTTACTTGAAATCGTCCAGCTAATTTTGGTTGGGGATCTAGAAGAAATCACCAGAGTTCTTTCGAAAACAGCTTGTGACTACAATTTCAACCAGAGCTTTTTTTCAAAGAGTATATGCAACAAATTTGATCAACAGGTCTAAGTAAATTTTCTTTCACATATTTCAATATTCTTCTGAAGATGATATTAAAGAGTTTGTGTGGAATATTCTAAAAAACATTCTATCTCCTAATCTGCACCCATAATTGCTGTTAGAACAGATATTGTATTCGGACATTCAAAAGTCATTTTACTTTTGGTTCCAGTCATCAAAAATGATTGCAATAAAGTGAAAATTCTTATCTGCGTCAGATATCCACAGACAGTATGAAGATTACTCATAACCTTAGTTTACTGAAGAATTTCGAATTTTTTATTTTAATAAATGTGCAGATACCAGTTCGTAGTTTCACAAGTTCACTTTGGACAAAACTGCTGAGAGTACAGAAGAAAACATAAAACAAATAATTGAAGATGAAGAAAGATATTTTGCTAAGCAGTGATGTTGTTTTATCTTTGATAAAATGCAGTCATGATAAATTTTTGGCCGAGACAATATTGGAAATAAAAAGCTTATATAAAATCAGTTGCATCATTGATGAAGCAAATTATTGTACTGAACCTGAGACATTTATACCAATGTTACTTGAAATCATCCAGCTAATTTTGGTTGGTGATCTAAAAGAAATCATCAGAGTTCTTTCGAAAACAGCTTGTGACTACAATTTCAACCAAAGCTTTTTTTCAAAGAGCATATGCAGATTTAATCAACAGGTCCAAGTAAATTTTCTTTCATATATTTGAATATTCTTCTGAAGATGATATTAAAGAGTTTGTGTGGAATATTCTAAAAAACATTCTATCTCCTAATCCTGCACCCATAATTGCTGTTAGAACAGATATTGTATTTGGCCATTCAAAAGACATTCTTCTTTCGGCTCAAGTCATCAAAAATGATTGCAAGCAAGTGAAAATTAATATCTGCGTCAGATATCAACAGACAGTACGAAGATTACTCATAACCTTAGTTTACTGAAGAATTTGGAATTTGTTATTTTTAATAAATGTGCAGATACCAGTTCGAAGTTTCACAAGTTCACTTTGGACAAAATTGCGGCGAGTAAAGAAGAAAAGATAAAACAAATAATTGAAGATCAAGAAAGGTATTTTGCTAAGCAGTGATGTTGTTTCATCTTTGATAAATTGCAGTCATGATAAATTTTTGGCCGAGACAATATTGAAAATAAAAAGCATATATAAAATCTGTTACGTCATTGATGAATCAAATTATTGTACTGAACTTGAGACATTTATACCAATGTTACTTGAAATCAGCTAGCTAATTTTGGTTGGGGATCTAGAAGAAATCACCAGAGTTCTTTCGAAAACAGCTTGTGACTACAATTTCAACCAAAGCTTTTATTCAAAGAGCATATGCAACAGATTTGATCAACAGGTTCCAGTAAATTTTCTTTCATATATTTCAATATTCTTCTAAAGATGATATTAAAGAGTTTGTGTGGAATATACTAAAAAACATTCTATCTTCTAATCCTGCACCCATAATTGCTGTTAGAACAGATATTGTATTTAGACATTTAAAAGTCATTCTTCTTTTGGTTCAAGTCATCAAAAATGATTGCAATAAAGTGAAAATTCTTATCTGCATCAGATATCCACACACAGTATGAAGATTACTCATAACCTTAGTTTTTTGAAGAATTTGGAATTTAAAAGCATAGAATAAACTTTGTGCGAATTGTAATAAAAAGCTAAAATCTTAAACAACGATTTTTACGCACAAATAACATACAAAACGATAAAATACTCGTACAATCGTTTCAACGATACTTCGATCCCATTCCTCAGTGAGAAAAAAAAAAAGAGAGAAATGGGCTCCAAGAATCCCCTGGCTATAGCCCCAGGAACTGGCTCATGGATTGATTGAAAAACGCAGATGTAAGAGTTTATATATCCCAAAGAAATGACATAAATGAACAGAACTAACCGAAAAAAGAGTCACTGCATAGGATCTCTCCACTCTGGTGAATGAAAGGGGTTGCTGGTCATATCATTTACTAAAATGAAAGAATGTTTATAAATATAGTGAGCTTCGTAAAAGTCTAGATCTAAAACTGAGTTACATTTTTGAATGATTTTTGCCTCTGGATAATTGAACTGGTGGTTGGCATTCCAACAATGTTTCGCTATTGTAGATTTTTCAATTTCATGCTTTCTAATGTAATTTTGGTGTTCTTTCAGCCTAATTCTAAGTGCACGCTTTGTCTGCCCAATATTAGAGAGGCCGCACTCACAAAAAATTCTGTAAATGCCCCAGGTATTATGATAGTCAATAGGATCTTTAAGAGAAAGAAATTTTATTGGTTGGAGAGAAAACAAATTTAAAACTAAACCTGTTGAGAATACGAGAAATTTGTGTACTGATTTTAGGAAAATAAGGTAAGACAAAAACATTTTTAAAATCTTTATTTGCTGGAACAGAATCGGTAATTTTCTGAGGTTTAGATAAAATGCGGTTGATAATATTTAAACTAAATCCACGATCGATGGCAACTGCTTTTATATAGTTAATCTCACTATTAAATAGATCAGAATTTGAACAAAATTTACGTGCACGGAAAATAAGAGTATTGAAAGCTGCAAGTTTTTGATGTGGGGGATGATTGGACTTATAATGAGGGGGTAAGCTCACAGCAAAAGGTTTACGGTAAACTGTCATGAAAAACTCACAATCATTACAAATTACCAGGACATCCAGAAAAGCTAGACGTTGTTGAGTTTCAATTTCAAAATTAAACTGTATATATGGATCAATTGAATTAAATAAATCAAGAACAGCATTAATATTATGTTTAGATAAATCAAGCAAAGCAAATGAATCATCTACGTAGCGTATATAAAATGGAAATTGTATTAATTCAAATAATTTAACTTCAAAATAATGCATGTAAATATCACTCAAAACAGTTTTGAGTGTTCACTGTTTTGAGTGATATTTACATGCATTATTTTGAAGTTGAATTATTTGAATTAATACAATTTCCATTTTATACACGCTACGTAGATGATTCCTTTGCTTTGCTTGATTTATCTAAACATAATATTAATGCTGTTCTTGATTTATTTAATTCAATTGATCCATGTATACAGTTTACTTTTGAAATTGAAACTCAACAACGTCTAGCTTTTCTGGATGTCCTGGTAATTTGTAATGATTGAGTTTTTGACGACAGTTTACCGTAAACCTTTTGCTGTGAGCTTACACCCTCATTATAAGTCCAATCATCCCCCACATCAAAATCTTGCAGCTTTCAATACTCTTATTTTCCGTGCACATAAAATTTGTTCAAATTCTGATCTATTTAATAGTGAGATTAACTATATAAAAGCAGTTGCCATCGATCGTGGATTTAGTTTGAATATTATCAACCACATTTTATCTAAACCTCAGAAAATTACCGATTCTGTTCCAGCAAATAAAGATTTTAAAAATGTTGTTGTCTTACCTTATTTTCCTAAAATCAGTACACAAATTTCTCGTATTCTCAACAGGTTTAGTTTTAAAGTTGTTTTCTCTCCAAACAATAAAATTTCTTTCTCTAATCTTAAAGATTCTATTGACGATCATAATACCTGGGGCATTTACAGAATTTTTTGTGAGTGCAGCCTCTCTTATATTGGGCAGACGAAGCGTGCACTTAGAATTAGGCTGAAAGAACACCAAAATTACGTTAGAAAGCAAGAAATTGAAAAATCTACAATAGCGAAACATTGTTGGAATGCCAACCACCAGTTCAATTATCCAGAGGCAAAAATCATTCAAAAATGTAACTCAGTTTTTGATCTAGACTTTTACGAAGCTCACTATATTCATAAACATTCTTCCATCTTAGTAAATGATATGACCAGCACCCCCTTTCATTCACCAGTGTGGAGAGATCCTGCGCAGTGACTCTTTTTTTGGTTAGTTCTGTTCATTTAAGTCATTTCTTTGGGATATATAAATTCTTACATCTGCGTTTTTCAATCAATCCATAAGCCAGTTCCTGGTGCTATAGCCAGGGGGTTCTTGGAGCCCATTTCTCTCTCTTTTTTTTTTCTCACTGAGGAAAGGGATTGAAGTATCCTTGAAACGATCGTATGAGTATTTTATCGTTTTGTATGTTATTTGATCATAAAAATCGTTGTTTAAGATTTTAGCTTTTTAATTTCGAAATTGTTGTTTTTAATAAATGTGCAGATACCAGTTCGAAGTTTCACAAGTTCACTTTGGACAAAATTGCTAAGAGTAAAGTAGAAAAGATAAAACAAGTAATTGAAGATCAAGAAAGATATTTTGCTAAGCAGTGATGTTGTTTTATCTTTGATAAAATGCAGTCATGATAAATTTTTGGCCGAGATAATATTGAAAATAAAAAGCATATATAAAATCTGTTGCGTCATTGATAAAGCAAATTATTGTACTGAACCTGAGACATTTATACCAATGTTACTTGAAATCGTCCAGCTAATTTTGGTTGGGGATCTAGAAGAAATCACCAGAGTTCTTTCGAAAACAGCTTGTGACTACAATTTCAACCAGAGCTTTTTTTCAAAGAGTATATGCAACAAATTTGATCAACAGGTCTAAGTAAATTTTCTTTCACATATTTCAATATTCTTCTGAAGATGATATTAAAGAGTTTGTGTGGAATATTCTAAAAAACATTCCATCTCCTAATCTGCACCCATAATTGCTGTTAGAACAGATATTGTATTCGGACATTCAAAAGTCATTTTACTTTTGGTTCCAGTCATCAAAAATGATTGCAATAAAGTGAAAATTCTTATCTGCGTCAGATATCCACAGACAGTATGAAGATTACTCATAACCTTAGTTTACTGAAGAATTTCGAATTTGTTATTTTAATAAATGTGCAGATACCAGTTCGTAGTTTCACAAGTTCACTTTGGACAAAACTGCTGAGAGTACAGAAGAAAACATAAAACAAATAATTGAAGATGAAGAAAGATATTTTGCTAAGCAGTGATGTTGTTTTATCTTTGATAAAATGCAGTCATGATAAATTTTTGGCCAAGACAATATTGGAAATAAAAAGCTTATATAAAATCAGTTACGTCATTGATGAATCAAATTATTGTACTGAACTTGAGACATTTATACCAATGTTACTTGAAATCAGCTAGCTAATTTTGGTTGGGGATCTAGAAGAAATCACCAGAGTTCTTTCGAAAACAGCTTGTGACTACAATTTCAACCAAAGCTTTTATTCAAAGAGCATATGCAACAGATTTGATCAACAAGTCCAAGTAAATTTTCTTTCATATATTTCAATATTCTTCTAAAGATGATACTAAAGAGTTTGTGTGGAATATATTAAAAAACATTCTATCTCCTAATCCTGCACCCATAATTGCTGTTAGAACAGATATTGTATTCGGACATTCAAAAGTCATTCTACTTTTGTATCAAGTCATCAAAAATGATTGCAATAAAGTGAAAATTCTTATCTGCGTCAGATATCCACAGACAGTATGAAGATTACTCATAACCTTAGTTTACTGAAGAATTTCGAATTTGTTGTTTTTAATAAATGTGCAGATAATAGTTCGTAGTTTCACAAGTTCACTTTGGACAAAATTGCTGAGAGTAAAGAAGAAAAGATAAAACAAATAATTGAAGATGAAGAAAGATATTTTGCTAAGCAGTGATGTTGTTTTATCTTTGATAAATTGCAGCCATGATAAATTTTTGGCCGAGACAATATTGGAAATCAAAAGCATATATAAAATTAGTTGCGTCATTGATGAAGCAAATTATTGTACTGAACCTGAGACATTTATACCAATGTTACTTGAAATCATCCAGCTAATTTTGGTTGGTGATCTAGAAGAAATCAGCAAAGTTCTTTCGAAAACAGCTTGTGACTACAATTTCAACGAAAGCTTTTTTTCAAAGAGCATATGTAACAGATTTGATCAACAGGTTCCAGTAAATTTTCTTTCATATATTTCAATATTCTTCTAAAGATGATATTAAAGAGTTTGTGTGGAATATACTAAAAAACATTCTATCTTCTAATCCTGCACCCATAATTGCTGTTAGAACAGATATTGTATTTAGACATTTAAAAGTCATTCTTCTTTTGGTTCAAGTCATCAAAAATGATTGCAATAAAGTGAAAATTCTTATCTGCATCAGATATCCACACACAGTATGAAGATTACTCATAACCTTAGTTTTTTGAAGAATTTGGAATTTAAAAGCATAGAATAAACTTTGTGCGAATTGTAATAAAAAGCTAAAATCTTAAACAACGATTTTTACGCACAAATAACATACAAAACGATAAAATACTCGTACAATCGTTTCAACGATACTTCGATCCCATTCCTCAGTGAGAAAAAAAAAAGAGAGAAATGGGCTCCAAGAATCCCCTGGCTATAGCCCCAGGAACTGGCTCATGGATTGATTGAAAAACGCAGATGTAAGAGTTTATATATCCCAAAGAAATGACATAAATGAACAGAACTAACCGAAAAAAGAGTCACTGCATAGGATCTCTCCACTCTGGTGAATGAAAGGGGTTGCTGGTCATATCATTTACTAAAATGAAAGAATGTTTATAAATATAGTGAGCTTCGTAAAAGTCTAGATCTAAAACTGAGTAACATTTTTGAATGATTTTTGCCTCTGGATAATTGAACTGGTGGTTGGCATTCCAACAATGTTTCGCTATTGTAGATTTTTCAATTTCATGCTTTCTAATGTAATTTTGGTGTTCTTTCAGCCTAATTCTAAGTGCACGCTTTGTCTGCCCAATATTAGAGAGGCCGCACTCACAAAAAATTCTGTAAATGCCCCAGGTATTATGATAGTCAATAGGATCTTTAAGAGAAAGAAATTTTATTGGTTGGAGAGAAAACAAATTTAAAACTAAACCTGTTGAGAATACGAGAAATTTGTGTACTGATTTTAGGAAAATAAGGTAAGACAAAAACATTTTTAAAATCTTTATTTGCTGGAACAGAATCGGTAATTTTCTGAGGTTTAGATAAAATGCGGTTGATAATATTTAAACTAAATCCACGATCGATGGCAACTGCTTTTATATAGTTAATCTCACTATTAAATAGATCAGAATTTGAACAAAATTTACGTGCACGGAAAATAAGAGTATTGAAAGCTGCAAGTTTTTGATGTGGGGGATGATTGGACTTATAATGAGGGGGTAAGCTCACAGCAAAAGGTTTACGGTAAACTGTCATGAAAAACTCACAATCATTACAAATTACCAGGACATCCAGAAAAGCTAGACGTTGTTGAGTTTCAATTTCAAAATTAAACTGTATATATGGATCAATTGAATTAAATAAATCAAGAACAGCATTAATATTATGTTTAGATAAATCAAGCAAAGCAAATGAATCATCTACATAGCGTATATAAAATGGAAATTGTATTAATTCAAATAATTTAACTTCAAAATAATGCATGTAAATATCACTCAAAACAGTTTTGAGTGTTCACTGTTTTGAGTGATATTTACATGCATTATTTTGAAGTTAAATTATTTGAATTAATACAATTTCCATTTTATACACGCTACGTAGATGATTCCTTTGCTTTGCTTGATTTATCTAAACATAATATTAATGCTGTTCTTGATTTATTTAATTCAATTGATCCATGTATACAGTTTACTTTTGAAATTGAAACTCAACAACGTCTAGCTTTTCTGGATGTCCTGGTAATTTGTAATGATTGAGTTTTTGACGACAGTTTACCGTAAACCTTTTGCTGTGAGCTTACACCCTCATTATAAGTCCAATCATCCCCCACATCAAAATCTTGCAGCTTTCAATACTCTTATTTTCCGTGCACGTAAAATTTGTTCATATTCTGATCTATTTAATAGTGAGATTAACTATATAAAAGCAGTTGCCATCGATCGTGGATTTAGTTTGAATATTATCAACCACATTTTATCTAAACCTCAGAAAATTACCGATTCTGTTCCAGCAAATAAAGATTTTAAAAATGTTGTTGTCTTACCTTATTTTCCTAAAATCAGTACACAAATTTCTCGTATTCTCAACAGGTTTAGTTTTAAAGTTGTTTTCTCTCCAAACAATAAAATTTCTTTCTCTAATCTTAAAGATTCTATTGACGATCATAATACCTGGGGCATTTACAGAATTTTTTGTGAGTGCAGCCTCTCTTATATTGGGCAGACGAAGCGTGCACTTAGAATTAGGCTGAAAGAACACCAAAATTACGTTAGAAAGCAAGAAATTGAAAAATCTACAATAGCGAAACATTGTTGGAATGCCAACCACCAGTTCAATTATCCAGAGGCAAAAATCATTCAAAAATGTAACTCAGTTTTTGATCTAGACTTTTACGAAGCTCACTATATTCATAAACATTCTTCCATCTTAGTAAATGATATGACCAGCACCCCCTTTCATTCACCAGTGTGGAGAGATCCTGCGCAGTGACTCTTTTTTTGGTTAGTTCTGTTCATTTACGTCATTTCTTTGGGATATATAAATTCTTACATCTGCGTTTTTCAATCAATCCATAAGCCAGTTCCTGGTGCTATAGCCAGGGGGTTCTTGGAGCCCATTTCTCTCTCTTTTTTTTTTCTCACTGAGGAAAGGGATTGAAGTATCCTTGAAACGATCGTATGAGTATTTTATCATTTTGTATGTTATTTGATCATAAAAATCGTTGTTTAAGATTTTAGCTTTTTAATTTCGAAATTGTTGTTTTTAATAAATGTGCAGATACCAGTTCGAAGTTTCACAAGTTCACTTTGGACAAAATTGCTAAGAGTAAAGTAGAAAAGATAAAACAAGTAATTGAAGATCAAGAAAGATATTTTGCTAAGCAGTGATGTTGTTTTATCTTTGATAAAATGCAGTCATGATAAATTTTTGGCCGAGATAATATTGAAAATAAAAAGCATATATAAAATCTGTTGCGTCATTGATAAAGCAAATTATTGTACTGAACCTGAGACATTTATACCAATGTTACTTGAAATCGTCCAGCTAATTTTGGTTGGGGATCTAGAAGAAATCACCAGAGTTCTTTCGAAAACAGCTTGTGACTACAATTTCAACCAGAGCTTTTTTTCAAAGAGTATATGCAACAAATTTGATCAACAGGTCTAAGTAAATTTTCTTTCACATATTTCAATATTCTTCTGAAGATGATATTAAAGAGTTTGTGTGGAATATTCTAAAAAACATTCTATCTCCTAATCTGCACCCATAATTGCTGTTAGAACAGATATTGTATTCGGACATTCAAAAGTCATTTTACTTTTGGTTCCAGTCATCAAAAATGATTGCAATAAAGTGAAAATTCTTATCTGCGTCAGATATCCAGACAGTATGAAGATTACTCATAACCTTAGTTTACTGAAGAATTTCGAATTTGTTATTTTAATAAATGTGCAGATACCAGTTCGTAGTTTCACAAGTTCACTTTGGACAAAACTGCTGAGAGTAAAGAAGAAAACATAAAACAAATAATTGAAGATGAAGAAAGATATTTTGCTAAGCAGTGATGTTGTTTTATCTTTGATAAAATGCAGTCATGATAAATTTTTGGCCGACACAATATTGGAAATAAAAAGCTTATATAAAATCAGTTGCATCATTGATGAAGCAAATTATTGTACTGAACCTGAGACATTTATACCAATGTTACTTGAAATCAGCTAGCTAATTTTGGTTGGGGATCTAGAAGAAATCACCAGAGTTCTTTCGAAAACAGCTTGTGACTACAATTTCAACCAGAGCTTTTTTTCAAAGAGCATATGCAACAAATTTGATCAACAGGTCTAAGTAAATTTTCTTTCATATATTTCAATATTCTTCTGAAGATGATATTAAAGAGTTTGTGTGGAATATTCTAAAAAATATTCTATCTCCTAATCCTGCAGCCATAGTTGCTGTTAGAACAGATATTGTATTTGGACATTCAAAAGACATTCTTCTTTTGGTTCAAGTCATCAAAAATCAATGCAATAAAGTGAAAATTAATATCTGCGTCAGATATCAACAGACAGTACGAAGATTACTCATAACCTTAGTTTACTGAAGAATTTGGAATTTGTTGTTTTTAATAAATGTGCAGATACCAGTTCGTAGTTTCACAAGTTCACTTTGGACAAAATTGCTGCGAGTAAAGAAGAAAAGATAAAACAAATAATTGAAGATCAAGAAAGATATTTTGCTAAGCAGTGATGTTGTTTTATCTTTGATAAATTGCAGTCATGATAAATTTTTGGCCGAGACAATATTGGAAATCAAAAACATATATAAAATCTGTTGCGTCATTGATAAAGCAAATTATTGTACTGAACCTGAGACATTTATACCAATGTTACTTGAAATCAGCTAGCTAATTTTGGTTGGGGATCTAGAAGAAATCACCAGAGTTCTTTCAAAAACAGCTTGTGACTACAATTTCAACCAAAGCTTTTTTTCAAAGAGCACATGCAGATTTAATCAACAGGTCCAAGTAAATTTTCTTTCATATATTTGAATATTCTTCTGAAGATATTAAAGAGTTTGTGTGGAAAATTCTAAAAAACATTCTAACTCCTAATCCTGCACCCATAATTGCTGTTAGAACAGATATTGTATTTGGACATTCAAAAGACATTCTTCTTTTGGTTCAAGTCATCAAAAATGATTGCAATAAAGTGAAAATTAATATCTGCGTCAGATATCAACAGACAGTACAAAGATTACTCATAACCTTAGTTTACTGAAGAATTTGGAATTTGTTATTTTTAATAAATGTGCAGATACCAGTTCGAAGTTACACAAGTTCACTTTGGACAAAATTGCTGAGAGTAAAGAAGAAAAGATAAAACAAATAATTGAAGATCAAGAAAGGTATTTTGCTAAGCAGTGATATTGTGTTATCTTTGATAAATTGCAGTCATGATAAATTTTTGGCCGAGACAATATTGGAAATAAAAAGCATATATAAAATCAGTTGCATCATTGATGAAGCAAATTATTGTACTGAACCTGAGACATTTATACCAATGTTACTTGAAATCATCCAGCTAATTTTGGTTGGTGATCTAGAAGAAATCACCAGAGTTCTTTCGAAAACAGCTTGTGACTACAGTTTCAACCAAAGCTTTTTTTCAAAGAGCATATGCAACAGATTTGATCAACAGGTCCAAGTAAATTTTCTTTCATATATTTGAATATTCTTCTGAAGATGATATTAAAGAGTTTGTGTGGAATATACTAAAAAACATTCTATCTCCTAATCCTGCACCCATAATTGCTGTTAGAACAGATATTGCATTTGGACATTCAAAAGTCATTCTTCTTTTGGTTCAAGTCATCAAAAATGATTGCAATAAAGTGAATATTCTTATCTGCGTGAGATATCAACAGACAGTACAAAGATTACTGATAACCTTAGTTTACTGAAGAATTTGGAATTTGTTATTTTTAATAAATGTGCAGATACCAGTTCGAAGTTTCACAAGTTAACTTTGGACAAAATTGCTGAGAGTAAAGAAGAAAAGATAAAACAAATAATTGAAGATCAAGAAAGATATTTTGCTAAGCAGTGATGTTGTTTTATCTTTGATAAATTGCAGTCATGATAAATTTTTGGCTGAGACAATATTGGAAATCAAAAGCATATATAAAATCAGTTGCGTCATTGATGAAGCAAATTATTGTACTGAACCTGAGACATTTATACCAATGTTACTTGAAATCATCCAGCTAATTTTGGTTGGTGATCTAGACGAAATCACCAGAGTTCTTTCGAAAACAGCTTGTGACTACAATTTCAATGAAAGCTTTTTTCAAAGAGCATATGCAACAGATTTGATCAACAGGTCCAGTGATGTAAAATACCCAGGTATTTATTTTTAAGCGAATATACCTTATCTGGGTATTTATTCTTCATTAAATATGGCTGTAAAAAGCATCATATTCCTCTTAATTATAACCAACAAGTGTAAAAGAAAGAAAAATTAAATTTAGAACTTTAGACTTATAACTTTTAAATTTGAAAGAAATTCAACATTTTATACTAATTTATTTGTTTATATCAACATTTTACATTTAAATATTGAATTGATATGTCTTTCTGAATTATAACGAAGAATGTAAAAAAGATAATGTATTTACTGGGAAGAATTTTACTATAAAAATATTTTTTATTAAATTATGTAA
This sequence comes from Maratus speciosus, assembly GCA_963932465.1. Taxonomy (NCBI): domain Eukaryota; kingdom Metazoa; phylum Arthropoda; class Arachnida; order Araneae; family Salticidae; genus Maratus; species Maratus speciosus. The sequence continues at coordinate 8,078,013 of OZ010787.1, forward strand.
CAGGTACATTTAATATGTACAATGTCACTTTAGCTAATGTATTAATACCAAGTAGGTTACTCCAGTAAAGGAGACATGTACTAGACATTTCTTTCCCAGATACATTTCTTTTTCTCAGCAAATAACTACATACAACTTAAGTTGAGTGTTGCCTAATTTTATATGATAACCAATTTCATAAATAAAAGTAAACTGTCAAGTAAATCTGATGGTCTCAAGGTGTAGTCGACCAATGAAAAAAAAAAAAAAGAGATAACACCCATGTATTTTAATCACCAAAATTGTCCCACCATGAAAAACAAAAGAAAATAGCTGTTCGACTGAAAGTTGTGTATTCTTTCAGTTAAAAAAAAAAAAAAAAAAAAAAAAAAAAAATATTGGTAGTCTTACTACTGAAATTGTACAAAACCCTGAAATTTTCAATACGAACACCAAATATTGACATCATATTAGGTTTTGCGTTAAATTTTATCTTAGGATATCAAATGGGGAATCAGTCAAGTAGTTTAGGAATTATGAAGATTTTGGAATTCCTAATGTTACATACATTTGAGGACCTGAGTTTCAAAACCTGTCATCCAGAAAATCAAATTTTGGGAAATTGCAATAAACCTCTGACTGCGTCAATTGATTTTCATTGTAAACCAAGATTTTATAATGCCAGAAATACACAATAAAACTTGTTTTTTAGCATATTATAGTGTTTTTTCGATGCAGGTTCACCAATAGAATAGATTGATAGAAAAAGCTCAATTTTTTAAATTTTGGATAAGGTGAGTTTTGAAACTCACGTCCTCATTTGTAATCATTGTGAACAGATTGCAATATGAGTAGTTTTTTTAAGCATAACTCCAGAGCTACTTTGTAGAATAAGCTATAATTTTATAAATCAGCCTTTAGAAATAGTTTTTTGTTACAAAAAATTCATAAGTTACAACTCATAATTAAAAAAATATATATATATGAATTGTAATCTATGATTTTCTAACAGAAATCAATTTTAAGAAGCTTCAATTTTTATAATATCAAATTACAGTTCATTTCCTCAAGTAGTTCTGGAGTTATGCTTAAAAAACTGCCTACATTGCATTCTATTTTGCAACAATTACAAATTAATTTAACACATTAGGAGGTCCAAATTTTAAACCTTTATAATTCTGAAACTGCCTGACCAAATGACTTCCCATTTGGTATCCTTAGTCAAATTTTGAGAAAAAGCTAAATATGATATCAAAATTAGGCTCGGCTCTTATTGAAAATTTGAATTTGATGCAATTTCAGTACAGAGATGACCCCTAAATTTATTGTTTTTTAAACAAATTAAAAATGTCAATATTCAGTCAAATGGCTATTTCTGTTTTTTTCTCTGACAATTTGAACATTAAAATATCTCATTGTATTTTGTTCGACTGTATCTCCTTGTATTGCTAGATTTAAAATATGTATCTGTTGCAAGATAAAGATCCCAGATTTTTTCTTTTGTAAATTTGTTCTGATCAAGTTTTTATTTTGCAATAAAGATACAGAAAATAGTTATGATAATATATTATGTTGTTCAGTTTTTTTTTTAAATTTTAAATGAATCTGAGGTTTTCAATACTAATCCAAACACATCATCTAAAAGTGTTCTTTTTAGTTTATGAGCTCCTTCACTACCATAACTTCTAATAACTTATTATTTTTTTATGTTTTTAACCCTTTGACCTATAGTTTCCCACCATAGGTTAATTTTCTCTCGATTGTTTTCTGAAGAATTAGCATGTCTTATTGGTTGCTTTGTGCCCTTCATATAGCCCAGCATTCCTAATTTCTTCATATGTCTGGGTATTCGTATAGTCTAGACATATACCAGTCTAGTTTTACCAGTTTCGCTTGCTGTTGGAGCATGAATAGTGCCATTTTTCTTCTTTTGGAGTAAATCGCTTTTTCTCCTTAGAAAGTGTTACAATTGATATGACCCACTTGCGGAAAAAAAAGTAAACATCCTCTACTAACTCTGCAACTAATTATAATAGAAGAAATTTACTGGTACCAAATGATTGGTAAATGATGCATATAAAATTTGCGTAGGGGGCCATATACAAATAAAAACCAGACAAAACTTTGTTTTTTTCAATAGCAACACCCAATTTTGACAATATATTTTGAATCTTCGGTTCAAACTATGCCGAGAAACGAAATTTCAAGTCATTTGAATGATAAGTTTTTGAATTATGAGCATTCAAAATTTAGAGCGTCTAATTTTAAATTACATTTTCATATTTTTATTATTATCTACTGAAATTATAAGCCTAATGTGCAGATTTTTTGTGTGGTTATAATAATACTAAAAAACTTAAACCTAAATACATTGAATATGTAATTTAAAAAATTTTATAATATGAATTATGAAATTAATATTCGAAAAAAATATGAATTTCAACCTACAATTTTTTTGATAGATTTATATTTATTATGTCCTGCTTTATGCAAATTCTCAATTTCAAATTTTTCTTCTAAGTAGTTTTCGAATTATGATTAAAAAACATCAAAGTGATGATTTAAGAAGCCGTCTACGATGTGCAGAAAAGCATAATTTGAAAAAATATTTTACTCATTTTATTGAAACATTTGAGCTGGCGATAGTCGAAACATATTAAGCGAGTGAAGTGGTCATATTGGCAAGAAATAATACATTAATAGAAGTCACATAGTCATTCTGTAGCCTTTCAACAATCTAGTACCTAACTTCAATTTGGATACAGCCTCTAAAATATGCTCATTTTAAAATAATTTATATCTCTGAAACTAATCATACCAATTCCATGAAAATTTGTATTTAGGCTAATTGAAGTGTCTAGAATTTATTTATGGTGTCAAACTTGGGTATTGCTATCGAAAAAAACAAAGTTTGGATTCATTTTACATGGTTTCATTACCCCTAAGCAAATTTCATATAGGTACATCATTTAAAAGTAGACTTTATTTCCAATCGTTTGGTACCAGTAACTTTCTTCTACAATAATTTGTTGCAGAGTTAGTAGGGGGTGTTTACTTTTTTGGTTCCAGGACTGTACTACGCACTATACCACTACGAGAACAAGAACAAAACTTTTTTTTACTCTCGTGCTAGTTTGTAGGATGACCTTTTTGTGACTGATGAAGAAAGATTTCTGAAACATATTGCATTAGCTTCTTTTTATTGTATATATAGTGTCTTTCTTTGGTATTCTGAGACAAAACTTTAGATAGAATTTTTCTTTCTTTGATGTTTAAAAAATATTTTTTTTTTAAATCTTGCTTAGTTCCTAACTTTAAAATAGCTTGAGAATAAAAGGTTTTTTAAGATGATGTAAATAACTTTCCCACCAAGTTTTTCCTGGCAATTTCAAGGAATAATAATAATAAAAAAGAGATTGACTGTCGTTTTAAAATATCAAAACATAGTAAATGTAAAAGATGGGCAACACCACTCAATCAAACAACATGCTGATATTTTTCTTTGACTAATGTGAAATTTGCTATCATATTTGAAGCATCAAACCTATTGTTTCAAGAAATTTTTATGAAAAGTATGAAAATACATAATTTTTGGGCATTTAATACAGGCTTGGGTAAATCCCGGGTATATACTCAAAAAATAAATACCTACCCGCTCCACTGGGTATTTATTTACCCTTCCCACATCACTGGTCACAAAATCAAATTGCAGTAGCTGCATCACTGGAAGATTCTGAAAACTAAAGACATCTCTCTTTTTTAACACTTTGACATCTTTCCAACAAAGTTAAAAGGTGTTTATGCATTCGGTTCGTCTGTTCATGCTCTAACTCCCATAAATATACTCAGATTTTCATGCAATTGATAAACTTTATTTAGTGTCACCAAAGCCTGTTTGGTACTGTATATGAAGTATGTGGGATTGATAGTTCATTATAGGGGTACTCAAAAGAATTTCATTACATTAGGGTAGGGGAGACTGGGGTACAGTGGACCACTTTTGCAGTTAACATTTTTTTTTCTCTTTAACGGAGAGACCAATCTACCTGAAAATATTTTTGAATATTCTTTAAACCTTTCTACATGCCTCATAATTTTCACAGAACATAGTTTCTAATACATTTTTCAAAAAAAAAAAAAAAAATTATATACACCCTTAAAGTGTACCAGTGTGCCCCGGAAGCGGGGTACACTGGTCTACCCACTGGGGCACAGTGATCCACTATTAGTTATTGTCTAAAATACAATATAAATCTATTTATAATTAATCTAATTCTTCTTTATTTCCCCTTTACCTCCAAAATAATATAATAATACAAATTTGCAAGTAGCATTTTGAAACATAAAACTAAAGAATTATCAAAAAATTTATTATATTTTGAAAATAACAATATAAGATACAGGAGTGATTGCAAATAAGTTATTAAGTACAAAAAAATCAGCAGACATTAAGACAAATATGATGATGAAAAATTTATTAGAAGCTCAAAATAGTCAGGATAAATAGTTCATTATGAGCTAACCATGTGCTCTGGAGCTATAAATCACCAATCCAGTGAGATCATCTATTACTTATTAGGCTACAGTTATATTTTTCAAAGGCAGTAAATACAAAACAAAATATTTCTTACTATGTTAACTCTACAATGCATGATTTTCATTTCTCTCTTCCCCCCCCCCCCCAAAAAAAAAGAAAAAAAAAAAGAAAACAAAACAAAACTGCTATATTGAACAAGAAAACTTATTAAAAAAATCATATGTGAACTGTTATCCATAATTTAGGAGAAAACTAAAGTGTCAGATCAGGCCATTATTATCGCATGGGCAAATCGGGACTTTGCCCAGGGCCCCCAAATCCATATATTAATTTATAAAATATTACTTTATTTTCCCCCATTTCCAACTTTGAAAATTTTCAAATACAAAACAAATTTCATCTTTAAAAGATTCTACTAAACTTTCTGAAAACAAATTTCATTTTAAACTCACAGAGATCAATGCTTTCACAAAGTTAACCTCAACCACTATTAAATAAGAAATAATATTTTGATTTTAATGGATTACATTAGCAATAAACTTAAATCATATCTAAACTTTAGTGGTTGAAAATAACCAATTCTAATTTTCATGAGATAAATTTTCTTCTGTATTCAAAGTATTTTCTTTTAACTTTGAGTTAAATATGAAAAACAAACCCAAAATTGCCATCTTTTTAGATTTATTGAAAAAACACGTTTTACTTGTTTCGTAGAATGTACTTGATATGATATTATGTTGTATGTAATACACCTTAAAAGATGTAAAAGAAAGTAACATGATTAACTCATATTTATATCGCTCACCCTCAAGAAAAGTGACACATCTCGCAAAAATTCATTTTGTGTTTTATTCCACTGATAGGTCTGTCATAGGTGCTTCTTGCTACTCAAACAGTTTCATAAGTGTAGCTATGTGGAAAATCACTTTATTACGCCACATGTCCATTTGTGACCACAGAAGAGAGGTGGATTGAGAGGGGAGGTAAAATTAGCCAGCCCTCAAAACCTCATCCCACGTCTTCATTTTTAAGTGTTTTATGCACGTTTTCATACCTTCATGCAGAATTAAGTGATCTAATTTCATGTTGTAGTAAAATCATGCAAATTTTCTTTTGCCTCTCCTGTGAAATTTACTTTTGTCGAGATGTGTCACTTTTCTTGTGGGTGAGCGATATGTTAGAGTATTTAACACTTTTCCATAAGTTGAAGTTTTTAAATTCATCTTAAAGTAACATAACAAGTTGCTAAAGTTATATAAAAGAGTTTTGTTCTGCACTAAAGGAAAAAAGAGTATTTTTAGAAATTAAGGTATTTAATATAGAATTGACGGAGCTAAGAATTTTCTTCTTTTGAATGGGGCCCCCTAATTTATCTTTGCCCAGGGCCCCAATTAGTCTTGATCGAGGCCTGTGTCAGATGACTACATTATAATCTGAACAACATATAACATGAAATTTAAAGTGTGCCAAATGGCTACTCCGTGCATTGTAGGGTTAAATAAGTTGTCATTTTTCTTTGTTTACTTTATTTTATAGTTATAACTATTTTAAAACAGTATTTCTCTATAGAGAATAAGCAAATTTTTAAATATTTTGAAAATTCTTCATTACAGAAGCAGTATTCATTGCGGACCACTGTACCCCAGCAGTGGCGGTCCACTGTGCCCCATGTTGAAGTTCAATACATACTCATAAAAAATATTGTTTAAAGTTTTCTTTTATGCATATAAACTTTTAAATTAAATAAAGACCAGTATCTTATCTTTTCAAAAAAGTTGTTTTATTGTATTTATCCATAACCTTTAATTACTCAATAAAGAACATTATGATGATGAAAAATTTTACTTTTAGGAGCTCAAAACAACCAGTCACGATAAAAGGGTTCATTCTGAGCTAACAATGTGTTCTGAAGGCTATAAGTAATCAATCCAGTGCTGTTATCAATTAGCCTAAAAGAAAAACTTTACAAATTTAAAAATAAGTAAAATATAAGGGGTGGTCCACTGTACCCCGTTCTCTCCTATATGGGGAAAAATCGTTTGCAGAGTATTTTAATGAGATTATGCTATTTCAAATGTATTGAAACTGATATAAATCACTGAATTTCACTACAAGATGATTACGATAGAATAGGGCTTTCATTGCATTTGTTGTTCATTTCAAGGGACACACAAAATAAATAGGTTATGGCTGAATCCATATCAACTCAGGCAGGGGGGTTACCTTCATAGTCTCAGAAGTTTTTGAATTGAACATATGTTAAAATTTAAGAAAAAGTAAGATACTTGTATATTTTCATTTTGCTCAAAAACATTCCTGGCCCGAGATACAGGCCGCCAAAGATGATATCCCCGGCATCCTTTCTCATTCGCGATTTTCGATAAAAATTTTAAAGTGCTCTATCTCTAGAACGGTGCAAGATATTTTGTTGCGATTTATTTTATTTTAAAGATAATATTCTTCTGTTTAAAATGATATACCGAATTTTGAAAAATGTATTCAACTTTTCTTGTGGCAGCCTTTTGAAAAGAAAAATTTTTTTCAAAAAATTTTTTTTTTTTTGGAAATGCCAATCCCAAAAATTTTCATTTTTTTGCTGTTGATCAATACCATTGGAAACTACCTTCACTGTAAAGGAGAACTTCCACTTTTGAGTTTAACAAATTTTAGAAACATTTAAAAAATTCAGAGAAGTTTACAGGAACTGTATATATACAGTTCCAGTAAAAGTCACTGAATTTTTGCTTATTTGTATCATATTTGTAAGGATAAGCCTACTATATATCCTAAACAAGTTAGAAATTGCAATATCAAATGTGGCAAATGAGGTGCGTGCATAGTATCAACTAGTTTTATAAATATTCAGATCTTGGTGCAATAAGTTACTCTTGGGCAAAAAGGGCATGAATACAAAATTTATTATGATTCTACATATTAAATTCAGTAATACGGAAGTAATATGAATTCATCTTAAAAGGACTTAATCGCCATGGCAACCTAGAATCATTACCTATCATGGTATATCATTGAATCAATTATGTATTATAGGATTTTTAAATAGAATGAAGAAAACTTTTATTAATGTCTTTTGTGTTTTAATTTGATTTTCATAGCATTTGAAGTGATACATACTTTATTTTCAATACCGAACATAGTAAAACAATCTCAATAACATATATCAATTACACAGCAATACAAATTATATTAATACAAGTTAGAGTTCAGACAGATGGGCAGACAAATCGAATACATAAAGACTTTCAACTATGTTGGAAATTGTTAAAAACACGTAAATAGGTCGGAATTTGACTTTCAGAAATTTATGTCAATAGACGGAAGCATACTTGAATACTTTCATACAACCCTGTATTTTACCTACTATCTTTATATACCTGCCACTATTTAGCTAATATTTAATTAAGATTAAAACATCCTTAAAACCAGTGAAATCACACTTCCAGAGATTATCATCCATAGACGGCCATGTATCTAATTCTTTGCGTGGACCTGTATATCATTTTATCTATATTCTCCAAACATATCTTAGTATACTAAATGTAGTTCAGTGTAAAAATGCATAACTCATTTAAAAATCACCTTTAAGCTACTTTCATTCATACTCAGTAAACCCTTAAGATTTCTTTTGTGTAGCCCTGTATATGATCTACAGCATTTATGCAAACAATGTAATATGGAAAAATTTAGTTAAACTTAAAAACTCAAACACAACTAAAAATGCACTTCCAGCAATACCCTTACGATTTCTTTTGTGTAGCCCTGTATATGATCTACAGCCTTTATACACACAACGTAATATGGAAATATTTAATTAAACTTAAAAACTCATATCGCAACTAAAAATGCACCTCTAGCAATCATCGCTAATGTACAGTATTTCCAATAAGGTAAAGTATCCGAAATCTTTTGTGTGTCCCTGTAAACACTATGCACTTTCTATGACACAGGAAGTAATTTTTTGTAAACCTCTGCAATAAAGTATGTATCACTTCAAATGCTATGGAAATCAAATTAAAACATAAAAGACATTAATAAAAGTTTTCTTCATTCTATTTAAAAATTCTATAATACATAATTGATTCAATGATATACCATGATAGGTAATGATTCTAGGTTGCCATGGTGTTTAAGTCCTTTTAAGATGGATTCATATTACTTTTGTATTACTGAATTTAATATATGGAATTATAGTAAATTTTGTATTCATGCCTTTTTGCCCAAGAGTGTAACACTTATTGCAGCAAGATCTGAATATTTATAAAACTAGTTGATACTATGCACGCACCTCATTTGCCACATTTGATATTGCAATTTCTAACTTGTTTAGGATATATAGTAGGCTTATCCTTACAAATATGATACAAATAAGCAAAAATTCAGTGACTTTTACTGGAACTGTATACATACAGTTCCTGTAAAATTCTCTGAATTTTTTAAACGTTTCTAAAATTTGTTAAACTCAAAAGTGGAAGTTCTCCTTTACAGTGAAGGTAGTTCCCAATGGTATTGATCAACAGCAAAAAAATCAAAATTTTTAGGATTGGCATTTTCGAAAAAAAAATTTTTTTTGAAAAAAATTTTTTTTCTTCAAAAGGTTGCCACAAGAAAAGTTTAATACATTTTTCAAAATTGGGTATATCATTTTAAACAGAAGAATATTATCTTTAAAATAAAAAAAACCGCAACAAAATATTGCACCGTTCTAGAGATAGAGCACTTTAAAATTTTTATTGAAAATGGCGAATTGGAAATGGTGCCCAGGATGCCATCTTTGGCGGCCTGTATCTCGGGCCAGGAATTTTTTTGGGCAAAACCAAAATATACAAGTATCTTATTTTTTATTGAATTTTAACATATGTTCAATTCAAAAACTTCTGAGACTATGAAGGTAAGATTTTTTCTTTGGCTGCCTGAATTGACATGGATCATACCTTATAGTAGTGTCTTTGAGTAATAATTGCTGGAGTGCATCTTAAAATTTGATATGCGATTTCAAATTTAACTAATTTTTTGCATGTTACTCGTATATGGGAACGTCCATTGTTACTCTTGTGACAATCAGAGAAATATTTCCAATTCTTTTATTTTATTACAAAATATATTTAGGATAAATTTGATGCAAATATTTAAAAATACTCATGCTCTACTCACATAAACCATAATGCAATTTATAACAAAAAGCATTTTACTTATCTAGTTAATAAATTAAAGTTTTGTTACTCTTGTGACCACAAAAAAAATGCTATATACAAAAATTGTGTTTGACTTTGAAATTCTGTGAATTATTTAAGAATATAGAAATAAAATTTACAGAATATAGCTGAGTAATTATATCTTTTTAAAAAGAATTAATCATTGAACTAATCTGATCACACATGAATTAGTTATATTTGATTTTGCAAAATGCTAAGTGTTACTCTTGTAACATTTTGTCCATAAGGAATTTTTAGCAAACATTCATTTAAAAAACATTAAATTTTGTTTTGACAAACTTATTTTTCATACAGAGCAACTTTTTATGCTGGTTAAAGTTAAAAATAACATAAAAGAATGTAAAAAATTATAAAATTGGAGTTTGTAAAGTTTACAAGAGTTTTTCAATCTGGGAACATTAAAGTCAACCACAGTTTGATTTTTTGTATCAAATAATGTGGTCATCAGAATGAAATTTGAGAATTACTTCTGAGCTTCATGGCTCTAAGTACTTTATTTGATAATCATCATCTGCTAATTCAGTAATAATACCATTGAAACTTTAAGTCATCCTATTTTTCTCATCGTAACTGCATAGCAATCTCCCAGTTTGTGCTACTGAACAGAATAAATTATTGTCTTCATTATCAATAATATAATTGCAGCTTCTCCTATATCCTTATTTATTTTGTGAAACGTAAATTCTTTGTAAACCAATCATGTTATCTACAGTGTCGTTCTTTATGGCTTTAACAAATTGTACTTGTTGAGTGCTCTTCGCTGTTGGTAGTTTCTCTCAAAGTAATAAAACATGTAGTTACTGTTTTATTTCTCCCATATGATACACAGAGTATGCTTACTTATTTTTACCATGAACAATTTGGACAAATCAGCAGTATTCCTTACAATTGCTTTTTAGGACGAACTTCATTCTACACATTTCGTTATACAACAGCACATATTAACTCTACAGTATCTTTACCAGAAGCTTTTGAAAACAATATGTGCAATTAAGTTAATTGAGGAAGAAGACTAATTTTTTCTTGACATAATTGCAAAGTTATATTTTTGTTTAAATTGGAAAGCACAACCATGAGAAAAAATAGATACAATTTTGGAAAATACATTCCCTCTGTCGAAATTTTATGCAGGAAAGAATTTACAGAACATTGGTTATGAGTTAAATTGTCTGAATAAATAGCATAAGATTTTACTTTGTGACATCATACAAAATAAGAACTGAAAATACAGTTCCTTGTGGATTTGTACAGTGGTGAAGAATTTTGTACTAAAATTTCGTCTTGGCATAAAAATGTATAGTTTTTTTATGTCCAGACTCTTTCAGAACTGGTTATTTACTTTTTTTTTTTTGGCATTATCAAAATAATTCTGATGTACAAGTTTGAATGAATGTGTGCTACAGAAATGGATTTAGTTGCTTTCAAAAATTTTTTAAATAATCAGAAATTGTTTCTTCAACTGTTACTTTTTCAAAACGTTTATCAACGTTTTGCTATTGACAGTAACTTATACGACGTTCTGTATTATGGACTTCAGTTTCAAGTAACTCTTCGATGTTATCTTCGCAAATTAGACATTCTGAATTCAGACATTCTAATTATGATATATCACAGCAGACAAAGTCATTAAATCCTTCACAGGAATGTTTAATGCAGGAAATACATCAATCACTGCCTTATAAATTGCTTGAATATTTTAGTGACAACGAAAAATGCAGATATTCTGAGGAATAATTTTCTATTGTTTTATAAAACTAGGACCTAAAGCTCAATCTAGAAAAACTTCTTTAAACAAAAAAGTAATCTGTTAGCAAATGTCACCTAGGATTGATGAAATTATGTGATCTTTTTCACGCCCAACTAATGTAGATTTAGCCGAAGAATGACCTCTTCTTATAGCTTCATCGACATAAAATTCTCTAAAGCTGTGGAGTCAAAGATTTTTTTTTTTCATTATAGAATATGAAGTTAGCTAGTTCTCTAATTTTTCCTTTCTGTAGCTGAAACTTTTGCTGGCTCTAAGGCATTTCCAGGGGTCGCAGTTGTCCTATATTTCCTATATTTATAAAATAACCTTCAAAAATGTCCTATATTTCTCTAACTGTCCTATATTTCCTATATTTCTCTACTTTCTCATATTTGGTACCAAAAGTTCGGACATAACTACATCGCGAATTTCAAATGTTCAAGATCGCGAAAAAACGGCAGATTTCGTCGAAAAATCGGGAAAAAACGGCAAATTTCGTCAAAAGATCGCGAAAAAACGGCATCTTTCCTCAAAAAATCGTGAAAGAATGGGCCAATTTCCCCAAAAGATCGGGAAAAAGGGTCAATTTCCCCCAAAAGATCGCAAAAAAGGGTGAATTTCCCCAAAAGATCGCGAAAAAAAGGTCAATTTCGCCAAAAAATCAAGAAAAAACGTCAAATTTCGTCAAAAAATCGCGGCGAAAAAACGTAAAATTTCGTCAAAAAATCGCGAAAAAAACCCGGCCAATTTCGTCAAAAAATCGCGAAAAAAACCCGGCCAATTTCGTCAAAAGATCGTGAAAAAAGGGTCAATTTCGTCAAAAGATCGCGAAAAAAAACCCGGCAAATTTCGTCAAAAGATCACGAAAAAAGGGTCAATTTCGTCAAAAGATCGCAAAAAACGGCAAATTTCCTTAAAAGATCGCGTAAAAAGGGTCAATTTCCCCAAAAGATCGCGAAAAAAGGGGTCAAATTTCGTCAAAAGATCGCACAAAAACGGCAAATTTCGTCAAAAAATCGCGAAGAAACGACAAATTTCGTCAAAAAATCGAAAAAACCCCCCCACAAATTACGTCAAAAAACCACAAAAATGCAGCAAATTTCGTCAAAAGAACGCAAAAAAGCGGCAAATTTCGTCAAAAGAACGCAAAAAAGTCCTTCCGGCCAGTGCCGGGAGGAAGAGGTAGCTTTCATAATCCTTATTTAAAAAAAGCCAACTTATATCATGCAAACACACGAAGCTCAATTTAGTGGAAACCGAATATAGGAGATTCAATACTAATTTTTATCAATATAATGAATGAGAATTTCGCGAAATTAGCCAGCTTTATCCAAGCTGCTTTTCTTTAAAGTAACTTATAATTGGCTGCCAAATTCGGCAATTTCTTAAAGTGCCTGTCATTTTAAGACAACATGGTGGATGAGGCTAAGCAGTGAACTTGGTCGAGACCTTAGTAATTGCTGTGCACATGCTCACTCACATCGGAATCGGTTAATATATAGGAGTGCTGTCGCATGCAAAAAATAAGATTTTTCAAAATGTCAACCACAATAGAAATTGAAACTGCTATATCTGAGCCATTTTTTAAGGTAAAGACAAACAAAAAATGCTCCTGAATCCTTATATCAAGATCAAATACTTAAGAAAGAAACCTTTTTCAATTTCTAATTTTTTTGCACCTCACTTTAAATATATATATATATTTTAATTTAATGGCCGCCATTTTGAAACAAGATGGCTGATGAATCTGGCCAGCAAACTTGGTCGAGGTGTTGATGTATACTATTTACATGCCTTCTTACATCGAAATAGGCGAATACGTGTGTTATCGCGTGACAAATACAAGATCGTTTCAAAATGTTAGCCATGCTAGAAATTCAAAGTGCTATAAATCAACCATTTTTTAAGATATCAACAAAAGAACAAATTTTCAGAAACAAAAACTGCTCCGGAATCTTTGTATCAAGGCCAAACACATAAAAAAAATCTTTTTCATTTTCCAATTTTTTAATACCTCATTTTGAATTTTAAATTAATTTTTTTTTAAATGGCAACCCTTTTGAAACAAGATGGCGAATGAAGCTGGCCAACGAACTCGGTCGAGACATTGGTATGTACTATGTACAGACCAAGTTACATCCAAATAGGTTCATAAATACGCCTGTTATCACGTGACAAAAATCAGGTCGTTTTAAAATGTCAGCCACAAGAGAAATTCAAAATGCTATTACTCAGCCATTTTTTTAGATATAGACGAAAGAAAAACTGTTCCGGAATCTTTGTATTAAGGTCAAACACATACAAAAAAAATCTTTTTCATTTTCCAATTTTTTGGTATCTCATTTAATTTTTTTAAATGGCCGCCATTTTGAAACAAGATGGCGGATGAAGCTGGTCAACGAACTCGGTCGAGATATTTGTATGTACTATGTACACACCAAGGTAAATCCAAGTCGGTTCATAAATACGCCTGTTATTACGTGAGAAAAATCAGGACGTTTCAAAATGTCAGCCACGCTAGAAATTCAAAATGCTATAACTTAGCCATTTCTTAAGATATAGACAAAACAAAAACTGCTCCCGAATCTTTTTATCAAGGTCAAACACATAAGAAGAAAATATTTTTTCAATTTTCAATTTTTGGTACCACATTTCAAATTTAAATTTTTCTTAAAAATTTAAATGGCCGCCATTTTTAAACAAGATGGCGGGTGAAGCTGGCCAACGAACCTGGTCGAGACTTTGGTATGTACTATGTATAAACGAAGTTACATCCAAATCGGTTCATAAATACGCCTTTTATCGCGTGACAAAATTCAGGACGTTTCAAAATGTCAGCCACGCTAGAAATTCAAAATGCTATAACTCAGCCATTTTTTAAGATATAGACAAAACAAAAACTGCTCCGAAATCTTTGTATAATGGTCAAATACATAAGAAAAAAATATTTTTCCATTTTCAATTTTTTGGTACCACATTTCAAATTTTAAATTTTTAAAAAAAATTTAAATGGTCGCCAATTTGAAACAAAATGGCGAATGAAGCTGGCCAACGAACTCGGTCGAGAGATTGGTATGTACTATGTACACACCGAATTACATCCAAATCGGTTCATAAATACGCTTTTTATCGCGTGACAAAATTCAGGACTTTTCAAAATGTCAGCCACGCTAGAAATTCAAAATGCTATAACTCAGCCATTTTTTAAGATATAGACGAAACAAAAACTGCTCCGGAATCTTTGTATAAAGGTCAAATACATAAGAAAAAAATATTTTTCCATTTTTAATTTTTTGGTACCACATTTCAAGTTTTAAATTTTGTTAAAAATTTTAAATGGCCGCCATTTTGAAACAAAACGGCGGATGAAGCTGGCCAACGAACTCGGTCGAGACATTGGTATGTACTATGTACACACCGAATTACATCGCAATCGGTTCATAATTACGGGAGTTACAGTGTGACATAGGTCAGATATATATATATATATAGATATATATATATATATCAATTTTGAACGGAGGGTGGTTTCGGGGTCTGGGGGTCATGATCGATGAAAATATACCAAAATTTTTTGAAATCGCTTTCCTCCGAACGGCTGCAATAGGTAGCTTTTTTGTAAAGAAAGCTACCTAAAATGGCAAATTTCGTCAAAAGAACGCAAAAAACGGAAAATTTCATCAAAAGAACGCGAAAAAACGGCAAATTTCGTCAAAAAATCGCGAAAAAACGGCAAATTTCGTCAAAAGATCGCGAAAAACCGCAAATTTCGTCAAAGGGCGCGAATTTTCTAAATGTCCTATATTTTTCACGGAAAATGTCCTATATTTTATAGATTGGTCACTTCTACCCCTGCATTTCTTCACTTTATCATAATATGTTTTTTGTTTCTTTCTCACCTCAACATATTCAATTAGTTTTTCTGTACAATTTTTGTCACTTAGCAGAATTTTTCCAGCTCCTTAAAACAATGTTGTGTAAAAGAAGTAATATTAAAATTTTTCCTTTAAAATATACTATTAGAATCCTTTACATAAGAATTATCTACATGCTGTATTATCTACAATCTCTGTAGATAATACAGGAGAATTTAGTAAATGAAGCTTTACATAGCCTGTAAAATATCTGATCAAAGACTATGTGCTTCAAACCAAAAGAAAGTACACAAAAATAGCACAAGTTGAGTTGTTTTAATCTATCTTTAATAACTTGTCATAATTATTATATAATCTTAAGTAAAAATAAATAAATTCATTCATTAAAAAAAACACGAGTAAAGATAATTTATCTCGCTTAAAATTTACAGAATATTCTTAATTATAGCTAAAACTATTTCAAGAGCTATTGTAATAACAGAGAAAACAACTAAATTTCAAGCATTGTGTTTGTTTTTATTGTAACGCCAGTTTTATATCAAACTATGGACAAAAGTGTTATGTGTTACTCTTGTGACACAGACATATGTAATTACTGATTGTTGGAAGATTTGAGATTATTAACGATAATCTTTGTGTTATTAATTCTAATTTAATGACCAAAAATGAATATTAATATCTTAGCCTTATGTTCTAATCTGAAAGTCCTTTTGAACTTGATAAAAATTTTCATGCGCTTTAGAATTTTGAAAAAAAAAAAAAAAAAAAAAAAAAATTAAAATACAAATTTACAAAAAGTCACTTTGAATGAAAGAATTTGGATATTTAACTTTTTAAAACTTGGGCAAACTTCATATATCAGTGTTGTTTTTTTTTTTAATGGCAGATAAGTAGAATTTAGCATTTTTTTTTTTTTTCTGTTACATAAATTATTTTTGGGATATTTTTTTCAGGTGTTATTTAGGTGATAAAAAAGCCCCCTCCCTCCTTTTTCTTATAAAGTGTTATACACTTTAAATTATAGTCTCTTGCTAATGAAAAAAAAGTTTAAATAATAAAATATGGCAATTTGGTTTAAAGGGTACTTAGCTTTTGTATAAAAAAAACTTTAGATTATTGAGAAATATGAAAATTTTGTGCATGTAGGGATGAAAAAAAGACCTTTTTGGCAAAATTATAATAGTCTTCATTCTTACATAGACAAAACTTTCTGGTAAACTTATTGATCTGCTAAGAAATTTATTTCCATACAATGTTTATTAATATAATTATAATTACTATTTTGAGATTTGTTATTGACATTCTTCCACTTTCATATTTTTTTCTAAAAAAAAGGGGGGTTAAATTTGGAGTGTATCTTACACATTAGAGAATATGATATTATTAAATATTGGACTAACATTTTTTGAGTGAATTGCATAAGTAATTTTAATGATTTTTTGCTGTTAATATATTAAAGTATATCTGACATTTTTATTTTCAGTTTGAATATATTTAAAAATGGCTGAAGCATTATCAGTAGATAAAGAAAAGAAAGATTTCTTTAATGCTAGTTCATATGAAAATAATGTAAGTACATCTGAAATTGATATTTGATGTTTTATATTTCATCTGAATATCCATCATATGTTCAGTAATCAATATGCCTCCCAGTTTTTTCAAATTGTGTCGATGTGGGATAGGATTAACTCGTTCGACACTTAAACAATCACATTTTAATAACAATCACACACAAAATATATACAATTCGCATAAAAGCGCTATTATCTTTGAAACATACATATTTCCATGAAAAGATCTCTAGGGGAGATACATTTCGAACACACGCCGAAAACTCTACTTAAACCCGAACAATCATAATTACATACATCCACTTCACTTCATGTTTGGCAAAATATCTCAGGATATTTTGCCGACAGTGGCAACAGCACCATCTATATGCTATAAAAATAAGGGAAGGCAGTCATTTTGTTACAACCTCCCCCTCTGGTTCCGCGGACGTCCCGGTGAGGAACCAGTAATTCTTTTAGGTGGTCTGCCGCGTTTCCTAATAGGTGCAACAGGCACAATGTCAGAATCATTACACAGTTTCAAAGCTGAAGTATGACATGTAGCAAGAGGTTCATTTGGATTGTCCATGCTTGCTATAACAAATGTGGTGGGCGATTTTTGAGTTAAAATAATGTATGGTCCGTCACGTTTAGGCATGAACTTTGCAGTTTTATTGCTAGAGGCTTTACTTACTGGATGTAAGTCAACCCAAACCTTGTCTCCTGGAGCAAAACAATGTCCTGGTTTTCTTTTACGGTCAGCGTATTTCTTTCTTTGATCTTGCTTAGCTTCAACTTTGTTCTTAATTTCTTTGGTGAAGTTTGCAAATTTCTTGAGGTATGGGGTAATTTCAGGTACAAAGTTGTCATTGTGAATTGCAGCACGAATGTCGTGTTGAACATCGTCTGTCGTTCTTAATTCTCTCCCAAATTGTAAAAATGCTGCTGTTTCTCCAGTGGTGTCACACTTAGCAGTATTCATTGCAAAACGTATTGTTGGAAGTTTCTCTTCCCATGAACAGTGGTCATTCTCTACTAATATAGCCAATCTCGGCTTGAGATCTCTATTTTTTCTCTCCACAGGGTTTGCCTGAGGATGATATATGGGAGTTGGGTTTTGTTTGATACATAAAAGGAAACAAAGTTGTTGCATCACACTACTTACAAATTGTGGTCCGTTATCACATATTATACGTCTGGGTAGACCATATCTAAGGATAACTTCTTCGAGCAAATTAGTTGCACACTGTGCTGCAGTAGCTTCTGTAAGGGCAAATAGTTCAACCCATCTTGTTGCACAGTCTTCTACTATGAATATCCATCTTTTACCATTCTTACTTTTTGGTAAAGGGCCAAAAAGATCAATTGATAGAACTTCAAATCGTTGTGAGTACACTGGTGTTTGTAACAAACCGGATGGTTTTTGATTAGAATGTTTATACCTATTACATTCAGCACAACGTTTGACGTAATCTGCAATGTATGAATGCATTCCAGTCCAATAATATCTTTTAGATATTCTATTAAATGTACCTTCAGCACCGTAGTGACCAGCCGTAGGTGAGTCATGGTGTTCTTTTAAAATTTTCTCCCTTTCATGTGAGGGGACTACTAGTTGTGCTTCTTCAGATTCCGAAGTTGGGGAATACCTGTATAAAACTCCTTGGTTCATAATATAACCACGTTCAGTCCAGTTTGTGTAGTCTAGTGTTTTTTTTTCAACTACGAAACTTTTAATAATTTTCTTTAATTCTTCATCTTTCATTTGTTCAGCCCGTAGATCACTAGGCATTTTAGCAGGGATATCAATCATTATGGTGCAAATATCACAATCTTCTTTACTGATATGATCACACGCAGGACGAGAAAGCATGTCAGCTATGACGTTTGCTTTACCTGGAATGTATTCTATTTTCAGATTAAATTCTTGTAACTGTAAAGCCCATCTGGCAAGTCTTCCAGAAGGGGACTTTAAGCTCATGAGCCATCGGAGAGGCTGGTGGTCGGATGCCACAGTAACTTCTGTTCCGTCAATGTATCCTCTGAATTTATTAAGAGCCCAGACAACAGCAAGAGCTTCCCATTCCGTGGTGTGATAGTTGCGTTCTGCAGGAGTCAGTAATCTACTGGCGTACTCAATCGGATGCTCTTCCGCACCTTTACCCTGGAGAAGTACTGCTCCAAGAGCATAATTGCTTGCATCGGTTCGAATGATGAAGGGTTTTGTTTCATCAGCCTTTTTCAATATTGGTGCTGAAACCAGGCATTGCTTCAAGGTTTGAAATGCATTTTCTTCATCGGCACCCCAATGCCATTCAACATTCTTCTTAGTGAGGTTACTAAGTGGTCTGGATATTTCTGCAAAATCTTGTATAAAACGGCGATACCATGAACATGTCTGCAGAAACGATTGCAGTTGTTTTATATTCTTGGGAGGTGGAATCCTCACAATAGCATCAATTTTCCCAGGATCAACTTCTAGGCCCTTTGGAGTGATCCAGTGTCCTAAGTACTTTACTCTGGGACATGCAAAGTTGCATTTTTCTTGATTTGCAGAAAGTTTCCATTTGTCTAATCTTTGAAAAACAGCTTCAAGATCAGATAGATGTTGTTCAAAACTTGATGATAAAATAATGAGGTCATCAAGGTAAGAGAGAATATTTACATCTGGGAGTCCGTTGCGAAAGTTATCCATCGTCCTCTGAAACGTTGCAGGAGCGTTACAGAGTCCAAAAGGCATTCTTCGAAAGCGGTATGTTCCGAGAGGACATACAAAAGCAGTTTTATCATGATCAGGACACTCACCTGATGGTAGCCAGCATTCAGATCCAGAGTGGTCATGAACTGGGCAGTCTTTGCCTGATGTAGAAGATTGCCCATACGAGGAAGTGGATAGGTATCCGGTATAGTCACCTCATTGAGCTTCCTGTAGTCTACACATAGACGTACACTACCATTTGGCTTAGGAATGAGCACGATTGGTGCAGAATATGGAGATTCGCATTGCTCAATAATTCCTTTGGCAAGAAGATCATCAATTTCTGTTTTCAACAACTCTTTCTTAGCTGATGATAACTTGTAAGGTGGTAATGATATTGGACGATGTTCTCTAGTGTTTATGTGATGTTCGACAACTGGTGTTGCTTCTCCCCCTGGTTGAAAGGCATTAGAAAATTTTTCAAGCAAGTCATTAAGTCTCTTTCGTTGTATTGCAGATAGGTTTTGACCTTCATTTTCTCTTAACATAACTGTGTTAGCTTTGACATTTGGTGTTGAGATTTCAGACTTCGTTTTGAAAGGATCATCAACAAAAGGAATTTTATATCTTAGATTGTTCTGGAAATACCAACTTTGGCTTTGCATATCCAACACAATTCCCATTTTATTCAAAAAATCTATGCCTAACAATGTTCTATTTCCTGTGGGTTCGGGTAACGCAAAAATCGTTGTATTAGTTCTACGACCTTCTATTTCAACAGTGATTGTTGCTTGAAGAACGTTAGTTTCTTTTTGTATGCCATCAGCGAGCGTTATGCTTACACTGGTCTCTTCGAACAAGATTCCTTGGTCACAGAGAAGCTTGAACAACATTTCCCCAGCAATGGAATGAGTAGCTCCGGTATCTGCGCAAGCTACCCCTGTAATACCATTTACCTTAATATACAACATAGGTGTTGCCTGTGTATTAATATAACAAGACTGGAGATGTAGGGAACTAAAATTTGCTGATTTTACTTGCATAGATGCATAGATGGGGAACAATTAGGACATTTTGCTTTGACAAAACCTTGTTTCCCACAGCCATAGCAGCTTATAACTGGATGCTTATCATCGTTTACAAAGCGTGAATTCGTATATTTTGAGGTAGGAGAAGTATTTTTGTAATTTCCAAAATGTTCGCTAGCTTCATTTTTGGTTACCTGATTTTTCCAGAATTCCTGACCATTTGAATTTTTTGACAAAACATGTTTCTGTGTTTCACGCGATTTTGAATTATTTGCTGATTTTTGAAAAGGGGGTCTAATATTTTCGTATATGTCTAGCTTTTCGGCCAACACGACAGGGTCATTTAGTTTGTCCCAACCATCTAAATAAAGATTTTTATATTCCGGTGGGCACTTTTTTCAAATGAATTAACTTCTAATTCAGATAACCAACCTTCAAAATAATTTCTAATTTCAAAGTAAAAATCTTTCCAAGTAGAATTCTCTCTTTTTTGATGTCGGCTAAATAATACCCTAAACTTCTCCGCTGTTAGTTTAAATCTTTTTAACAATATGTCGCGAATATGTGCATAGTTTTTGAACATTTCTTCAGGCTCTCTTGCTATAAGTTTAGCAATGTCGTTCGGAAGAACGGCGATTAATTGTGAGACCCAAAAATCTTTGGAGACATTTAACATTTTCATTTGACGTTCAAACATTGTCAAGAACAATGACATATCATCTTTTTCCGGATTAAATGGTGGTAGGATGCTTTTAATATCTATACGCATCTGGTCCATTTGATTTTGTGGAACAGTTGTCGCGGTATGGTTTTGAGCTTGCAGCTTAAGTTTTTCTATCTCATAAGCTCTTTCCTCTGCGATACGTTTGTCCTCAACCCTTTGTTGTTCTATGCTCTCTTGTTTTTTCCTATTTTGTTCTTCTATGCTCTCTTGTTTTTTTCTATCTTCCACGATAGCAATCAATGCCTCTTTTACAAATTGTTCATCGTCTTTAAAAAGGGCGCACTTCATAATTTTTTCACGCAAGACTACTATTTTATCCTCTGAATCTACCTGAAGCTCCAATTCGCAAGCCAAATGATATAAATCAATTTTTTTCCCTGTAGAAAGAAACGCCATTTTTCTCAAATCAGTTAAATTTATGCTTAAATTACAAAATTATATGTAATACTTGACCCATTAAATAATTAAGTACCAAAACAACTACCTTCCCCTTACAGGTAAATATAAACAGATAAATATGCATAAACTTTATAAACAATTGATAATACATACAAGAAATAATTTAATATCATACTAAAATCTATCTCTAATTAAACATGAGCTCATGTTAATATTAATGCAAAAATATTATAATCAGTTAATATGCAACTTTTTTTTATTTTTCTAATATAACTTACCGTATAAAACTGTCAGAAATATTTAAATCATAAAATTTTAAGTAATATGAAATACCATGGATAATTTGATGTGAAAAAATTTTTCATTCACAAATAAATATGAAAGCAACAAAAATATCAAAATAAAGTACTTACTTACTTCTTTAAAATAAACAACATTCTAAATAATTATTGATGATTACTGGAATCACTTTTGTTTTCTAATATACTACGCTGTGCACAGTTAAAAGAAATAATCATAAAATTCACTTACTCAAATAATATTGCATTGAGAAAGAAAAAAAAATTACCAAAAGAAATTATATAACTCTTTCCCTTTCAGAAAATTAATCTTTCATAATACTCTTAAAGAAGAACAAAACAAAAAGAAAACCACATACATAAAACAGCATTTAAAAATAAATAAACCACCAGCTGGCCAGCAATAAACAGAACAACAAAAATTTTTCAACGTTTTACCGGTAAGAAAACAAAATTTATCTTTAGATAATCATTCTTCGATGGTCACGTGACAGTTTCAGATTTCTTTTAAACACACAGAATATCGGCGATAGCTGAACACTGAAAGTTATTCCGAAAACATTTTAGAATTGCGTAACGAATATTCGATGATCACAAACGTAAATTATGCAACAAACTCAAAGATATTTTATGATTTTAAACAGCACACTTTCACCTTGAGAACTTTGAAGCTTGAAGCATACCCTACAAATAATTATTCCATAAGGATAGCACTAATTACTTGATTTATTATCAAAAAACAATGCACACATTAGAACCGAAGTGGTTCTTTTTTAAACTATTCTAGAAATGACGATTTCTCACAATTAAGAATCTAGTGATTCTTTTTATTCACTTGCAGGGTGGCAATACACTATAGAACAAAAGCACTTTCTTGAAATTATGCTTGCACATTCACAGAATTGAGAATGATTTCTCAAACTTACTTTGTCAGGATGACAAATACACAATTATCCACTGTCATTATTGTCCGGATGACAATTTTGAACCTGGTATAGTGGTTCATTTTTATTTCGTTTTTGAGGGAGATTTTTTTCACGTTGGGCGTCATTTTCTTTATCGTCAGGATGACGATTTCGTTTAAAGAACATTTTTTACGTTGGGCGCCATTTTGTGTCGATGTGGGATAGGATTAACTCATTTAACACTTAAACAATCACATTTTAATAACAATCACACACAAAATATATACAATTCGCATAAAAGCGCTATTATCTTTGAAACATACATATTTCCATGTAAAGATCTCTAGGGGAGATACATTTCGAACACACGCCGAAAACTCTACTTAAACCCGAACAATCATAATTACATACATTCACTTCACTTCATGTTTGGCAAAATATCTCAGGATATTTTGCCGACAGTAGCAACAGCGCCATCTATATGCTATAAAAATAAGGGAAGGCAGTCATTTTGTTACAAAATTTATTTTTAAAGTGCATTTTCTAGGACAGCGAACAATATACAGTTTGTTGCTGAATTCGACCATCAGATTCATAGCAGTGATAGTAGACAGTAGCGCCAACTTTTGAAAAGTAAAATAACACATTACTACTTTTTTTACCTTTGTGGGTGTGTATGTAGAAATAGAGGCAGGGGAGTTGCGAATGACTAAAGATAAAATTCATAGTTAAATTATGTTTTTTCTAAGAAAAATATAAATTATTATAATTTAATAAATTATTTTCATGAGTTCTTCTTTATAAATATATTAATATTTACTATAAATAACATAAAAATTGCTAATTTTTGAAAGTACAAAAAAGTAAATGCCAAGAAAAACATACATTTTAGTAACCATAGTGCTTTATTAATTCATGACATTAAAACAGATGGCAAAATATGCGGGAAATTTGTTTCTGAAAAAAACATAATTACACATCCACTGAAGTGTCTCAGTGCTCCTGCAGGTCTAATAAGTATAGTGTCCAGAACATTTTTCAAACAAAATTATTTTTAGAACATCAATAAAACCAAATTTCATTTCGCCAATTAAATAAATAAATGACGAAATAAATCAATGGAAGTTGGGTGGGCGGAGAGATCAAATTATTGGGTGGGCTTGCATCTCAAGGGCTTATATAAGTTGGCGCCACTGATAGTAGACATCAAGAGGATGGAAAATGGCCATAGAGCATGGGGTTGCAAACCACGTTTAGTTTGAGAAAATCACAAAAATAGTTATGAAGCTTGTGTTTTGAGCGGAACAAAAAGGGCCAATAATAAGAGACATTTTTTATAGGAATTGTTTGAAGTTGCAGCCGCGAAGATTCATTGCACTGCAGACACTTATGAATGAAGGATTGCCGGCTATGCAATGAGCGGCCACAACTTTGAACAATTCCTATAAAAATGCCTCATTGTCTCCTTTCTGATGTTGAACTGTAATACTGCTTTACATCAAATAAATGTTTTTCTACTGATTATTGGCCCTTTTTGTTCTACTTGAAGTCACATCCTTCATAACTATTTTTATGATTTTCTCCCACTAACATAGCTGCCAACTCTTCCGATTTTTTCAGAATTCTTCCGAAAAATCGGCCTGTTTTCCGATTTTACGCGCGTAATGCGTTTTCTTCCGCTTTTCGTCATTTTTCCGATTTTCACCCATTTCTTATGCTTTTTTCGCGAGTTTCGTCAAAGGATCGCGGGAAAACCCAAAATTTCGCCAAAAGTTCGCGGAAAAGACGCAAATTTTGTCGGAAGATCGCATAAAAAACGAGAATTTCCTCAAAAGAGCGCGTAAAAACACGAATTCCGTGAAAAGATTGCGAAAAAACGCGAATTTTGTCAAAAGATCGGGTAAAAAAAGCGCCGTCAAAAGATCGCATAAAAACACTGTTTCCGTGAAAAGATCGCGTAAAAATGCGAATTCCGTTAAAGGATCGCGGAAAAAACGCTCCTTTCGTGAAAAGGTCGCGGAAAAAAACAAAATTTCACCGATGGTTCGCAGAAAAAAATCACCAAATTTCGCCGAACGATCGCGGGAAAGACGCGAATTTCGTCAAAAGATTGCGTAAACAACGCATAGGGGTAATTTTAATCCGAATTTTCCGAAAATTTAAGGCATTCATTTCCGAAAATTTAAAAAAAATCTGCCCCCAATTCGAAAATTCGGACAAAAAATATCGCGAATTTCGACATCTTCGCCGAGAAAAATTAATTTTGTCAATCGTTTGCAGAAAAATCGCCAATTTCGACAAAGGATCGCGTGGAAAACGCTAATTTCGTCAAAAGATCGCGAAAAAACGGCAAATTTCGTCAAAAGATCGCGAAAAAACGACAAATTTCGTCAAAAGATCGCGAAAAAACGACAAATTTCGTCAAAAGATCGCGAAAAAACGACAAATTTCTTCAAAAGACCGCGAAAAAACGGCAAATTTCGTCAAAAAATCGCGAAAAAACAGAAATTCCGTCAAAAAATTGCGAAAAAAAAACACAAAATTTGCCAAAAGATCGCGAAAAAAAACAAATTTCGTCAAAAGATTGCGAAAAAATACAAGTTTCGTCAAAAGATCGCGAAACAAACACAAATTTCGGCTAAAGATTGCGAATTTCGTCAAAGGGCAGCGGAAAAAATGCATAGCTAGTGTCGGAAGTGGATCCTCCCCCCCACCTGCTGTAACTTTTCAGAAAATTTGCTGTGAATTTCAGATTTTTTTTTTTTTTTTTTAACTCAAAATCACCCTAAAAAAAAAAAAAAAAGAAAAATTTGGGAGTCAGAAGTTTTAAGTGTCCTTTAATGTGGAAGGTAGGATATCCTATGAATATTCAAAAAAAAATAATAATAATAATTTTTAATATATTCAAGTTATTCTTTTTTGTCATAATATATATTGTGTAATTGCAAATTAGTGAATATTTTATTCGAGTTTCTCTTTGAAATTTGTTTATTTATAAGGATTCGGCTGTTTTTTAATCCTTGCTGAAAGTGTTATAAAACTTAAAAATCTTCTGATTTTTCGCCAAAATCTTCTGATTTCTTCTGATTTTTTGTCCAAAATCTTCTGAGTTTTAAAGAAATTTTGTTGGCAAGTATGCACTAAACATGGTTTGCAACCTCATGTTCTATGGCAATTTTTCATCCTCTTGATGCCTACTATCACCCCTCTGAATTTGTCAGTCGAATTTGGCAATACCCTGTATATGTACACTATATAGCCATTAGTCACTGGACGCTTTCAATTTTAGACATTTTGTCGAATATTTAAAAAGATACTTGTCGGATTCTTCTGGAACTTCAGGATTATAAAGAATATGTTTGACCTCATATTTATCAACATCGATTTGACAAATATGCGGATACAGTACAACATGTTCACTGATTTGTGTGAGAATGGTTTGTGAAAAAGTTGCTTCTAACTAAGAATTTGGGTTTTTAGTTCTATCTTAGATTAAGGTTTTGTTTTCTAAAGTAGTTTTTTTTTTCCTTATATATAAAGGGCCAAATTACTTTTCAATTTGAAAATGATGTTAATCTTCAAAGACATGGGTGGCATACTAAATGTGCCTTTCAATTAAAAAACAGTCAATTCTAACATAATTACGTCATTAGCATTTGCACTTCATTTATCTTTTTCCCAAAGTCCCTTTAATGTTCAACCAATATTTAAAGTTGAAGTTTGCAATTTTTTCTGCTCTATTTTATTATTTTTATTGGTAAGCCACCTCTCGTATAGGGAATATGCTGCCCAATGTATTTGTGTGATATAGTGTTTTTTTTTTTTCTTAATTAAACTTTTTTTATAAATGATTTTTATAAATGCCAATTACTTTTATACTCTTTCTAGACATTCAATACTGTTCTTCTTTAGCATCAAAAGTTGATATTTCTCTGATCGTTGCTATTAAAAGTAGCTTTAAAAGGCATTGGGGCATGGAGTATGCCACCTGTGTCTT
The DNA here is from genome assembly GCA_963932465.1 of Maratus speciosus. NCBI lineage: Eukaryota > Metazoa > Arthropoda > Arachnida > Araneae > Salticidae > Maratus > Maratus speciosus. Next base: position 8,104,982 of record OZ010787.1, read on the forward strand.
TTTATTACTAGAAACCATCTGAGCTATATCAATTCTATTTAAATTAGTTTCTTTTAACAATTTCATGTGTATTATTCTTATACTACTACTAGACATTACACTAAACAAGGATATCATTAAAAGTTTTTAGTTAGACTTTAAAAACCAATGGCACATAAAGTATGTTGCCCATGTCTTTATGTTACTACAAACTACCCATGTCTTTAAAGTTAAATTCAAGGTATATAAGATTTTGCAGTAGTGTAAAATAACGCTATAAACACTTTCAGTGAAATTTTAAATGCTAAATTGTTTTTTTAATGCTTATTAAATGGAGTACGAATTCAATTATAATTTCAAATTTGAAGATAAAATTTTCAAATACTTGTGTTTAAATGGTTTACTATTATGTTTGTGTATGTTATTTTTTAATACTTTCAGCCTGATATTGAACAAGCTTGGGCAAGCAGAACTGTAGACCACATGGAAGTGCATTTTAATGTAAGCAAAATAATTAATTTTTTAAAAGAAATAATAACGGAAATGTATACTCTCTTAATCTTCTAATACCATTTGATTTGGTAATTTTGTTTAGTTTATTTTGTACTTTTTTGTTGATGAAAAGAGTAAAATTAACTTATTTATTATATTACAATATCACTGGACATCTTAACCCTCTTTTTCTTATACACAGCTTATCTACATGGGAACCCCTAGATTTCCCTTTATTGTTATTTTTTTCATGCAATTCATTTTCAGAATCAAAATGCTAAATAAAATTTGTCTATAGCTGTCATCCTTGAAAAGTTTGTTAGGGAATGGCTTACAGGAATTGTGCTAGGAGGAACGAAAAATCTCCTTGGTACTTGATTGGCTGATCAAGTCCACACCCTCTTACTTGATTGGATAGTTTTCAACCCTATTTTTCGGATGTATATATGATTTAAGATGTTATGAAGTAATCTTGCTTTTATGTTTGTTTTTCTTTTCCTGCTTACTTGCTTAATTTACCTGTTTTATTTAAGTAATTCTGATTTAAATATGTTTTAAGTTTCACCAATAACTTTTCATATGGTGTTATTTTACTTAGTTTAAATGGACAAGTGCCATAGAAATTATCATGTGATAATTTTAAAGTTTTGTTAAGTTTATTTAAGGAACTTTAATTTTATTAAAGATGAACAGTTCAACGGAGTTTCAATTTGTTTAATCTGAATCAAGCATGAGTATGATATGGACTGTAATATTAGTTAAATATATTTGCTTTCCAAATATAGTCTGAAATAGAGTTATAAAATCTTTCAGTAACAGAAGGAAGGAAAGGATGCTTTTAACTATTTGCATTTTATCTACATCTGCTCTGAATCATGAAACTATGTTTTTAACAGTTTATCAAATAAAATTTTATCTATTTATTTCCTATCTGCATATTGTGAATTTAAATAAATGTTTCTGTCACCAATACCTTTTTTTATTAAATCACAAACTCTACACTGGGTTTTTCTACTGTGCAAATAATGGACTCTACTATTGCATTATATGATAAGTATGAGACCTGTTTCATTCAGGGTAACAGAAGAAAAAGATTAGGTGAATGTCATACTCGAATATTAAAGAGCATTGATGTTTTGTGAAAAAAGCTGTTTTTTTGTTTCCGTTCTTAAGATACGCAAGTTTTTTAAGAAGGAAGGGACTAATATATATATATATATATATATATATTTTTTTTTTTTTTTTTTTTTTTTGAAATGGTGACAATGCATGTACTGATTGATAAACTTGGGGCAACAAACTAGCAAATTGATATGAAATATTTATTGTTAGAGTGTGATGCAGGAGATATAGTTACTGGAGATGAAAAAAACCAATGTTTGACGCTGAAACGGGATCGACAGCGAAGGATGTGAAGGATTTTAAATCTAGAAAAAGGCTTGCATTATCTACCCTATGTTTAAAATATAGAAAAGGACATTCAGAAAATCATCAAGAATAAAGATGATCTGATGGAGATTTGAAAAACTAAAGAAACATTCAAGAATAAAAATAGTTCTAGACATCTTTTTTCAGAGTTTATGGCCTGTGAAATAAAGCCAAGTGAGAAGATAAATCTGTTTGCAGCGACTCTCTATCATATTTCTGAACTATCTTGATCAACCTAATTATATTCATCAAGGGAGGCTTAACCTCCTTCAAAAACTGATTTAAAATAAACAAAAACTAAATTGAAATATTTTGAATGTAAATGAAATTTAAAATGACAGTATCGAACACTTCGTTTTTTATACAACTTAAAAATTTTCTATGTAAAGCCTGTGACAAATAATAGAACTAAGTATGTATATATTTTTTAAAGAGATGGAGGCTAGAAATGGACTAACTGCGCAGCAACCCTGTTTAAAAGTGAACAAATTCAGGTGGGAGGGGGAAAAGGACAGAATAATCAAGTCTGTAGGTTAAGCTGTCTGGTTTCCACTAGAAGAAATGGTAGAGAATGATTCCATTGCTTTTCTCTTTAACCCCTTGACCCTGCCCGCGTACGATGCATGCATTGTTGAAAGCAGGGCTGTGGAGTCGGTGGGAAAAATGGCCGACTCTGACTCCAGGATATTTTAAGGACTCGAGACTCCACGCAGGCTAATATACTACTGTGGCCTGTTGGTTAAAATATCGATGGAATATAAAAAAAATAAAGCTAAAATCTCACTATTTTGGCATTGGTTCTTTTTTTAGGGCTTCAAAAAAAAAAAAAAAAATAACAATAATAATTATATTTTCCGTTTCATTAATTTTACAATTTCGTGCCTGCAAACCCAGAAAATCCAACTATCGTAGTCTAAAAAACATAAAATGGAAATTTTACTATTTTGGATCTGTGGACTGAGAAGAAAAAGCAAAATCGGTACAGTTTAGTGGTTTATTTTGCTGTGTTTTCCAGACTCGAAAAATTTCTATGGCAAGGAGGAAAAATAAATATGAAAATTTTATTATTGTGGAAATAATTCAGATTCTGGGGATTCTAATGAAAAAAAAAAATTACATTTTTTGAATTAATTTTGCAATTTTGGCTTTATTTCGGGTTCTGCAGACCTGAAAAATCCGAAATTCAAATGGTGAAAGATAACAAAATTTCACTATTTTATCGTTATTTTGGGTACTGCCGATTCAGAAAAAAAGAATTACAATTTCATGTTATTTTGACTCATGTGCACAAAAATGAATAAATAAAAGAAGGGTATTTCAGAATTTTGACAGGAAAAATTTGAAGGAGAAAGACTTCTATTACAATGCTATACCGGGTTCTAAGTTCTTTTGCTTCCAAATATAGCACAAATTTATAATTTTCACATTACCTCCGGTAAGAGATCAGCATGAGCCAAATTTTAAGGTCGTCCCTTAAAATGTTCAGCCGTGCCTTTGTATTTATTCTCACCCCAGTCATGCCCATTCTAAATTATTACTATTTTATCATGTAATTTGATTCTTTCAAATTTGTTATGCTTGACTTGTCAGCCTGCTCAATTTTTTTATCAGTCTGATCTGGCCTATTAATATAAATTGTTTTAATTCTACTTAGATGACCTATTTGAAAAATTGCCTTCATTTTCCGGGCATTCAGTCCTTGCAGACCTTTGTACCTTGGGTTCTATCCACAAACCCCAAAAATGAGGGGAAGTACTTATATACTAATTGTAAAATATCTACTATAGTTATGAATTAAAACAGTTTTCATCTACTCTGTACATGGGTAGTACTCTGTATCTACTTTGTACACTGCAGTAAATCGATCAGCTTTAACTGGAGTAGTCTGATATAGCCCATAAATAACAATAATAGTTCCTTTTATAGATTTAAAATTACATATAATTAGTTTAATTTCACGTTAAAATGTCTAACAAAAAAATTTTGGAGTTGGAGACGGCTTGTTTTTCAGCGACTCAGACTCTTTTCCTCAAAAATGGGTCTGACTCCACAGCCCTGGTTGAAAGTGCATGCGTAACGATTGCAACGTACACTGTATACATGGTTTCTGTGTTTCACTACACACAAAAGAGAATCATAGCGTTATAAGGGCAACCAAGTTTTCGTATGTCTTGTAGGAGAGGTATGTTGCTTTCCCTGTCATAAGATCACGTGGACCAATAGCATACCAGAATCATTCAATCCAAACAGGAGGGGCTATGAAACTGATCTTTTGAGGGGATTATTTTTAGCTGCTATGTTACTGTTCAGACCATGTGCATGTTTTCATGAGGTGATTATTTTTAGCTGCTATGTTACTGTTTAAACCATGTGTGTGTTTTCGTTGGGCATTTTATTGAAAATCTTGAATAAAATCTGGATGAGAATGACAGTAGTGGGTCGCAATTTATTCCAGATGAAGACTAATGACTCAAGTGATTCTGAATTCTCCGACATAAGTGATATTGAAAACGAAGCATAGTAGTGGGATACAATATAATATAATAATATCAAGAATGACCATAAATTTATTTATTGCATTTTGTATATCTTCTGTGCGTCGCCCTGAACTATCTTGGCTTTCCTGCAAAACATGGTAGCAGGAAGCCGTTCACAGTTTTTGGTGACATACTCAATAGGTTAAAGGGCCTAACTGCAGGAAAATTGTTAGGGGAGGGGGGTCTCAGCTACTTTCAATGATAAAAGATAGAATCTTTTAGTCTCATTGAGGGTATATACAGTAGAGTCTCAAAAATCTGCACAGCTTGGGACCAGAGGCTGTGTGGATTTTAGAGTTTTGCAGATTCTGGATTAAATGATTTATTTTTTTAACTTACCTGTATCCATTTACAAGAAGAGCTTATAATAATTCAATTTAAGCAAATCAAAACTTGAATCCTTTTTATTTACCTGTACATTATAATTTTAATACCCAAAATTATTTTTTATTATAATTTTTAAACATTTCTATTTATTTGTTTACACATACATCTGACTTGTTTGCTTGACATCTAGGTCCGCTTATAAGTCATCGTCAATATACAGGGACGAGATAGCACAATGAAATTTACAACACAGAGAAATTACATCCGGGAGCTCCACAAAGGGTGTGCAATGGAGCCAGCGACAGTCGAACTCGCAGACCTCTGCTGCTCTCAATGCTTGGCGGCTGGCAGTGCGCTGTCCTAACCGCTCGGCCACAGAGGCCCCTTAAACATTTCTTGTATAAATCTTTGCTTGAGAACTTTCATTTTCTCTTGATGAAGTTTCTCTTGAATTCTGTAAACAGTCGTTATTTGCTGTTGGTCTATACAACTCAAAGCAAATGCAAAATAATAATGAAATGAGTGTTGCCAACCTCACATGAAATATAAAATAAATTAATTCGCTACTTTCTATAGTGGCCGATAGATTGTGCCATTACCAAAACCTTTGTGGGCTTGTTTACACTTCACATCAATTTCTATTGTTTTACATTTTGTTGTGTGTAGGTTTCTGTGAAATAAAAGCATTTTATTTGCATAATATCCAGTGTAATTACCATTTTCTCATAAATTTACATTAAAAATAATTTTATTTTCAATCGCTGATATTTAGAATAAAAATTGTAAATAATACTTCTTAACTGGGAATTTCATTGTTTACGTTTTGAAATGCAAGCGGATTTCAGAAGATTGCGGATTTTAGAAGTGTGGATTTTAGAGACTCTACTGTATAGTATATCCTCCCTATAAGTATAGGTAGCAAAATTTTAGGTGTAACATTGTCCCGTATAAGCATAATTTAAACTAGTTTTTGATGCTTGTGATGTTAAAAAAAACATCCCCTAGTTTAAAGTCAGTAATTTTGAAAATTCGTGTTAAGTGCATAGAGAGTATCTATATATATTAAATGATTAATAGAAAGATCAGTATAAGTGATTCATTGAAATTCATTGTAACATGTCCAGAAAACCCTTGTGTTTGAGCATTTAAGAAAATGTGACTTATCACTATGAACATAAACACCTCATTTACATTCAGTTATATAAGTAACAATGTGATCTTGGAATCTATTACCAAGCTGCTGTTGTATGATGAAACCTATTAACAAAAACTTATGATCTTCCTATCACCCCATTAAGAACATTCATTCTGCCATTTTAATTCATTCAAAACTGTTATTAACTATAAACTTTCTTTAATTTGATTTTTTATATTTTCTCTATTCCAGATTTTCTGTTAATCTACTTATTCATTTTTTAGCTTATTACCTCTATAAATCCCATGATGTTGAACCTCACACCATATGATGAGGAAATATATTCATCATTCAGGGAAGAATTTCCAGATTATAAATTGGATGTTTTAGAAGAAGGAGAGCTGAAAAGTGACGAGAACAAACAAGTAATTTGAGTTAATCTACATATTTTTACGTAAAATCCTATCAGTATATATTAACATTTAAGGGGATGCCACTGACAACTATTTTGGATAACAATATTTAAAAAAATCTTATTGGTAGATTTCTACAATGTTTATTTGTAATATAAATCAAATCTCCCATAAAAGTTATTGCAAGCTTTAAATTTATCTATATTTTTTCCAAGTCTCAATATTAATTTGAACAATGGAATTTTAGAAAATATGTTCAGTAATGTAAGAGTATTTTAAAAAACTTCTGATGTATTTTTATTGTTTAGAAGCAAAGTTAATCATAAAAAGTTTAGTGATATCCATAGCCTTCTTTTTTATTTTTGTGTATAATTTCAGATTTGTTTTTAATAGGATAGTAAACACCCCAGTTAATATGATCTGCATTTATCTATTTATGCTCCAACTCAGGAGTCGGCAACCCATAGCATAGATTTCTCTCTAAAGTAATATATTGGTTGACAATCTGGCTCAAAGGCCTATATTTTTCTAGACCCCATTTCATGTAGATTTTACTATTGTTGTAGAAACTATTCAAATAGAGTTTATGGAAGTGCAGTAAAGGGCAAAATTAGCACTAGCCATTGGCCACAGGGTCAGTAAATGAGAAAAAATGGCTAGTGAAAAATTGCCTGTCAGCGGCCGCCTTCCGGCCACTTTTTTACAAGGAGAGAATAAAATTTTCTTGCATTTCATCAAGAATTCTACTTTTTTATGGTTCTAATATATTTAAATTAACATATTTATTTAGGCTATTCAGTTTTAGATTAATACTAAATTTTACTGTTTAGTCTAGATTAATTTTAACACAATTGTTCCAATTGGTAAAAAAATCATATTAGATGTAAATTTCCAATTGGATGAAAAATGTCCAGACCAGGATTCGAACCAGGGATCTCCTGGCTGAAGCCGCCAGTGCTCTGCCATCTGAGCTGTCCCGGATGAATCTGGTGGAACTTTTTCACCCAGCTAATCTTAATGATTATAGCATCTGGTCTGAAACCTGGTTCAGCTCAACAGAATAAATCTCAGGTAATGGAACTCCAGAAATCGCTGGCTACGAAATTACACTAGATTAATTTTAACACAATTATTGCAATTGGTAAATAAATCATATTAGATGTAAATTTCCAACTGGGTGAAAAATGTCCAGACCAGGATTCGAACCAGGGATCTCCTGATTGAAGCCGCCAGTGCTCTGCCATCTGAGCTATCCCGGACGAATCTGGTGGAACTTTTTCACCCAGCTAACCTTAATGATTATAGCATCTGGTCTGAAACCTAGTTCAGCTATCGAGATTTATTAGCTACAGAATAAATCTCGATTTATTCTGTTGAGCTGAACCAGGTTTCAGACCAGATGCTATAATCATTAAGGTTAGCTAGGTGAAAAAGTTCCACCAGATTCGTCCGGGATAGCTCAGATGGCAGAGCACTGGCGGCTTCAGCCAGGAGATCCCTGGTTCGAATCCAGGTCCAGACATTTTTCGCCCAGTTAGAAATTTACATCAAATTTACTGTTTAGTATTTTTAAATAAGAAAGTGGCCACTTAAAAAACTAGTCCTACCGCCCAGTGGCCACTAATGAAATTTCCCAGTTTTGCCTTATAAAATGTAGCACAATAATGTATTAATGAAATTAATACATTATTGTGCTACATTATTAATGTATTAATGTATCTCTACTAGTTTTTTACAAGAGACATCTTTTTAATTCAGTATGTGTCCAAACCTGTTAAATAACTTGATATAAAGGCAACAATCAGGGATGTAGTGAAGAGTATATGGTGGTATATGCCATATACATTCTGAATTTTTTAAAGGAACCCTGTATAGCCTCTATTTCTCAAATAAAATTATAGTGTATACTCGGTTTTTTAATTATACCAGTGACAACAATGTTTGGCAGTACTTATGTATGCAAACAGGTTTTTCCAAAAACGAAAAAAAGCTAAGAAATTCACTGAATGTTGGTCATTTGAACGGCCAAATATGCAGGCTATTTCAGCTTGTTGCTTAATATTAAGAAACTGTCAAGAGAAAAACAGCACCAAGTATTACACTAATTATACTGCTGTCACATTATTTATTTATTGTAAATAAGTTAAGTGTGAGGACATATTTTTAGTGTTCATTATCTTAAATTGTTAAATATGTTGATAGATGTGGCCGATCATCAATTTGGTGCCATGAGATCTATCCCTTATGCTGGTAAAGATTACTGACAGCTCTGATTCATCTATTGCCCTTCAATGAGCATGAGCATTCATTCATTTTGCAGTTCAAATTAAGTTTCATCCTTTCATTAACAACAAAAAACAAATCTGCAAATTATTTTAATTCAGAATTTTTTGTATACACAAAACACAAGTAGCATGGATTGTAGGCCCATCATTACATTTTGTGGAAACCATAGGGAAAATGTAGGGTACAAAAGCCCCTTTAATTTGGAACATTTACTGATTGGTCTTTTGTTGACCTATGATATGACAAGTTGGACATTTTTTACTATGAGCCAATGTGGGATAGCAATACGCCAATGTTGGTCCAACCATTTTGTACGTTTTGGGTGTATATCAGTGATGGAATCTTGTAAATTTTAACTATGAATTTAATTTAAAAATTAATACTTTAAAGTTACAAGTTAAGTTGCAAGTGAATATTTAATCTGTGTATATGTAGCTTTTATATAATCTGACATTTACTTTTCAATACATAATATTATTTTGATATTTCTTTAAATATATTTGTAGAAATGGCGGAATTTCTGTGAAAAGTGGAAAGACAAAATAGAAGATGCATTATTTGGCACTTTAGTTCGAATTGACTGCACTAAGCCATACACAGAAGAGAATACAATATTTGGTAAAGCAATTTCTTTAAATAGATATCTCTTAATGATCTTTTATAATTTTAGTTGATAATTTTTACATTTCAGTCAAAATGTCTAAACTGACATGGTAATAGAACAGAATAAAAGAGGAGCATATACATATTGAATATCTTTTTAAGATTTATATAACAGGAAAATTAATTCATTAGGAAAAATTTACTCTCACATTTTAAAAATTTGAGTGAATTATCAATTTACATTTATTTTTAGAACTTTCCAACATAGTTGAAAAATATTTGATTTTGGTTTGTCTGGCTGGCCACTCTCTAACTCATGTAAATATACTTTGATTATTATGGGCTTGGTGTATGTTATTGAGGTTTACCATAAAACATTCCCCACAGATGTGTTGAGTGTGTAACATTATAGTTAGTATACAGGGACACACAAAAGAATTCCATTACTTTACATTATGATCTATGGGGGAAAACATATTTACAGTGCATTTTAATAGAGTTACATTATTTCAAATGTAATGAAATTGATATGTATTATTGAAGATGTGTACAACCTTCTTCATTTCATTTACAGGGACACAACAGAATTCCATTACATTATGGCCCATAGAGAAAAATCATTTACAGGGTTTTTTTAAAGATGGTACACTATTTCAAACATAAAGAAACTGATGGGCATTACAAGATGCTTACTGTAGAATATGAAAAACAGAATTTGTTCATTTACAATGACATAAAAAAAATAGTTCAGTTTAACTATTATCTACGAGCAATAATTGCTGGAAGTGCACTTCCATATGCAGTATGTATTTTTAAGCATAGAAAAATTTTAATATATTATGTGGTGTGTATGAATTTTATAGCTCATATGCAGGGCTGCACAAAAAGTTTGTAAGCATTACTTGTTCTTATTCCTGTACACATGTTTACATAGTTTTACATTCATAAAGTAACTTTTTATTTAAATACTTTACATAAAGTTTATTTATGTTTCATTTCATGTACAAATTCTTCTATCATCATTCCGCCATTCATTTATTATTTCATCTCCAATTAATTGCGCTAACTTTGTTTTTCTAGCCACCATATGATGGTCTTTGCTAGTCTTGAGTGATTACATCTCTCTTCACAAACAGATGTCATGCCCCCATTATTCAAAAATTGATGGATGTGTCTCGCGTTGCATGGTAGAAATAGTTTCATATGTCTGATTATGATATATGTCCCAGACTATTGGTTTTCAGTCACCTGACTCTTGTTGCTTATCTGTTGTAGTGAAGCTTCCTCTCATTTATTTTTAGGCATTTCGGGAATGATATGAAATGTTTTTATCCTTTCATTTTGACAGCTTTTAACTACATTTTTAAGAAGTTTTTTAGAAAAGCTTTTTTTAAAAATGCTATTTCATTGTATTTTAAACATGGTGTTTTTCATATATTGTTGTTAACTTTGGAGCTGAATATCATCAGTTTTATCTAAACAATAAAGATGAGCTTCAATGAGTTAGTTGTATAAAGATGTCTTTAGGCTGTGAAAAACCCTTTTGGTGATGTGTGTAGTTTTTCATCCAGTTACATTATTTAGATCTTTTTGAAATGACAGTCTCTGGAGGAGCGGAATGCAAGGTGTCTAGCCACCTGGAAAAGTCAGGGAAATTTATATGAACTGGGAAAGTCAGGAAAATTTACCATTTCTTTAGAAAAATCTGAGATAAAGTTAGAGAAATTTGAAATTTCCAAGAAAAAATTAGGACTAATTTTCTTATTTTAAAACTCACGATTTTACATTGCAGTACCAGGGAAACTTTGGTCTTCATAAGTACTGTAAAGAATATTTCAACCTCTCGTGCAAATAATTTTGCTTACCTCCCTTTCAGTCCTACCTTGTAATTCAGAGATTCTCAATTCCAGCTTCACTGTAGCTTTGTACTGAATGTTGTAAGATTAATTTGGTGTTTTAGTCTGTTTGCTTACCTTTGTTTGAGAACTGGACATTTGTTAGTTTAATTTATTATTTGTATTAAAATATGTCAAAGCAATCTATCTGTATTTAACTGTGACTGATGGGATAAATAATTTCATCCTGATAATAGAACCCAATGCTAAAAGTGTGTATCTGCAAAATATTTAGCATGTAAAACATTCAACACTTTGTAAATCTTGAAAAAAAATTGTTTAATAAATCAGCAGTTCTTGCTTCAGGATCAGTTGTGAAAGTTCTACTCTCAAATTCGCAACTTTTAAGATTTTTAGGGTTCCGTACTTAAAAAGTAAAAATGGAACCATTATAAGATCACTCCTGTGCCTGTCTGTCACTGCCATTTTACTCATAAACTATAGGACATGGAAAGTTCAAATTGGGGAAAGTAATAAAGACTATTGACCCACATATTTCCAGATTAAACATTCACAAATATATTTAGGAAAAATGTAGAGGGGCTAATTAAGTTACCTGAAAAAAAAAAACTTTTCTTTATATATCGGGTGAAAGCTTTTGTAACGCTGAACTCAAAAATACATTTCTTTTCATTTTAGGGATTAAATTTTCAGAGATATTTTCAAAAATGTAGTGCAAAAGTGTTTTCCCCCTCCCCTCCCCTCTATTTCCAAATCTACTGAAACTAAAATTATGAAAAAATTAGAGGTAGTAGACGTTAATTTAAACCTTGCAGGAAAACTATAGCCATCCATAGGTCACATAGTTTTTGAGAAAAACACATTTTTCCGTTACACACAAATTTCGATTTGCAGGCATTCAGCAAAGGTGTTGAGGAGCACTGGAGGTACCTATCATAGCAGAAGTATAAAAGCATTGTTGCTAATGATTTTCGAAAAAAATCATCAGTAATTAGACAAGAAATTAACCTTTAATGACATGGGCGGTTTGGACATGCATAATGACAGGGGCGGCATATAGTCCAAGAGCTGTTAAACATTTTAGGGAAGGTATTTGAGGCACCCTGAAAATTTGTGCAACACTTCTTTTGTAATGGCTGAATACAAAATCGAATGTCTGGCTGAAGGATCGTGGCCCAAAAACTGTGCCAGACACATGTCAAGTGCCATTTTTTGACTACCCAAAAAGGTATTTGAGGCACGCTGAGATTGAGACAGAATAATATTTATACTTAGGAAAAAATATTTTGAAAATGACACACACTTTAGTCGGCCAAAAATCTGTGCCAGACACGTGTTATGGCACAGTTTTTGGGCCGACTAAAGTGTCTGTCATTTTCAAAATATTTTTTTCTAAGTATCTAGACACACGGCAGTGTGCCAGCCAAGTTCGCCTGACATAGCCGTGTGTTATTTACACGAACCATTTTGAGCTGTTTTCGTCAAATTTCAATGCTCTACTACTGAAAATCTATGAGACCTACGTACTTGTTATACGAAATGTGTAGTAAGGCCACCCTAATTACCTAAAATCCAAAATTTTATAAATAACGCATAATTAGTTTCCGAGATAATGACAATTGAAAATGCCTGATAATCGATAATTTTACCAGTGACTGACTGACTGACTGACTCACTCATCAAAAAGATCTCGTATATCTACTGCAGCTACAGACTTCAAATTTGGTGTGAAGTTCGTTTGCACTATAAAACTAAGGAAAAAAATTAAAAAATTGTGAAAATCGATGAATTACCCACCTGGGGGTGCCCATTTTTACTTTAACATTACGTCTATTAGGCGAAATTTTAATTTGCCGTAGGAGGGGACGCTGTTCTGTCGCCAAATACCACCAAATTTCTCGCCAACATGGCGATATATCACCAAATTTGGCGAAAAAAATTAGTCGCCAAAAGTGACGCCACCTTGGTGATATCTCTAATATTTCGCCAAATTCTTATAGACTTCCATTGTAAACCTATCTACTTACTGGGGGTTTATCTGGGTTTACTTGCTTACATAAAAACAACAAATTGAGATATTCTGTCTGTCACAGAGCCTGTTCTCAGAAACTATACATGTTGGAGACTTGAAATTTTGCATACTTATAGCTGAACACCACACATCATACGACAAATCATAAAATTTTGAAAAAGTCGTACATTTAACCTAGTGTTTCCCCTAGAATAAAAAAGGGCAGGGTGCTCCTTCAAGAAAGGGCACTTCAGCTGAACAAAAAGGGCACTTTAGCTGATCAAAAAGGGCACTTTTTTAAGAAAAAGAGTTTTGAAAATTGTTTTTGTTGCTATTTATTTGATTGCCGCGAATTTCGTCAAAAGATCGCGAAAAAAGCGCGAATTTCGTCAAAAGATCGCGGATAAAACGCGAATTTCGTCAAAAGATCACGGATAAAACGCAAAGTTCGTCAAAAAATTGTGGGGAAAGCACAAATTTCGTCAAAAAATTGTGGAAAAGTGCGAATTTCGTCAAAAAATTGTAGAAAAAGCACGAATTTCGTCAAAAAATTGTGGAAAAAGTGCGAATTTTGTCAAAAAATTGTAGAAAAAGCGCGAATTTCGTCAAAAAAACTGTGGAAAAAACGCGAATTTCGTCAAAGGATCACGGAAAAAATGGCAATTTCGTCAAAACATCGCGGATAAAACGCGAATTTCGTCAAAAGATCGCGGATAAAATGCGAATTTTGTCAAAAAATTGTGGGAAAAGTGCGAATCTCGTCAAAAAATTGTGGAAAAAGCGCGAATTTCGAGAAAAAATTGTGAAGAAAATGCCAATTTCATCAAAGGATCGTGGAAAAAACGCGAATTTTGTCAAAGTATAGCGGAAAAAAGTAAATTTTTGTCAAAGGATCGCGAAAAAAAGTAAATTTTTGTCAAAGGATCGCGGAAAAACGCAAATTTCTGTCAAAGGATTGCGGAAAAACACGAATTTTTGTAAAATGATTGCCGAAAAATGCGAATTTCGTTAAAGGATAGCATAAAAAACGCGAATTTTGTTAAAGGATACCATAAAAAATGCGAATTTTGTTAAAGGGTTGCAGAAAATTTGCGAATTTCGTTAAAAAATTGAGGAAAAGACGCAAATTTCGTTAAAGAATTGCAGAAAAAACTAATTTCGTCAAACGATCGCAAGAAAAAAACACAAATTTTGTCGAAAGATCAATGAAAAACAGCGAATTTTGTCTAAGGACCACAGAAAAAAACCCGTAATTAGTTGTTCATCCCTGATTTAGTTATATATTGGAATTTAGATTTTTATGTAGAAGGAACAAGGGAATTCTTGTTTGCAAGGTATTCTCATAGACTACTTTCTCAGAAACTCAATTTTTAAAATTTCTTCGGATCAAATTTTTTTAATCTGTAATGTAATAATTGATTTGATATCAGAAACAATACTACAACAACATATATTCTACAAATCCAATATATTCTGCTTTAATGACCAATCTAATGTGCTTTAATCATAACATTTTAAAAATATAAGATGATTATGCACGTTAAAATGTAATTAAATGGAGCAGATAACGCATGTGGAAACTTTTGGCTGGGAAAGGATTATCCTTGAAGTGAATATGTAGAAATGCAGAAAAGTATTATGATCTTTATGAAGGCAAAGTAAAAACATATGCAGATTAAATAAAATAAAGACAGTTTATTTTTGATTCCAAATACAGACTTGACATTAGTAGTAAACAGCAGCATTCATTTTAAACAGACATTTTGTAGATCGTGATGAAGATGTTTCACAATTCAGAGCAGACATTTTTGTTTGTAGATATCACAGTATTAGATTTTAAGATAACACATAATTACACAGATAAAACTAAAACACAACATCCAGAATGTGGTCCAGCCACGTTCAGTAACTTGAAATACTTCTTCCATTTAAAGGAAGATAAAAGTGCGTATAATTAAGATTGGAATCGTATATGTATATAAAAACGGTCGGATTGAAAATGTTGTTTCAGACGAACGTACCAATCAGAGAACGGCATCGAATCGATGCAAAGCAAGATTCGATGAAAAGATTCGATTTGAAAACGATATTCTAAGTCGCCATCTGGCGGGAGAAATATCGTCACGGAAGTTGAAACGTAGTCGAAAGAAAGTTTTTGCCGGTGAAGTACGGTAATGAAATGAAATTAAAAACGGCAAAATGGTATGGATTACTATGGATGTTAAAAGGGTCAGGAAACTTTTACTACAGCTGGATATTGTCTAGAATCAATAGAGAGGGTAAGTAAAAGTTTAAGAAATATTTATTACTGTCATTATTTAAGAAATAAATAAATGTAAATAAAGTAAATGAATGACAATGAACTTAAAAAATAAAATGAAGTTTGGGAAATGAGGTTTTATGACAGGAGATGATAAGAGGCAATGAGAAATACAGTGTTTGTATCTCTATCAAATGCCCCCCCCCCCCCCCCTCTCATTGTCTCTTAAAGAAGAGATAACTTGTGAAGACAAGTAAACTCAAAGACGAAGGATTTAAAAAAAAAATCCAAAGACTATCACCAAACAGCATCTTCACAAAATTTTAAGTTTAACAAAATAAAGCTATAAAAAACTGGATAATAATTATGGACAATAAACTGGAAGGGTTTTTTTTTTTTTTTTTTAAACTTGAAAATTTTTAACTTTAAAGTGCAAACTTGAAACATTACACCTAAAAAAAATTTAAATGCCCCCCCCCCCCCCCCCCCAATATGAGGACTTGAAAAAATGGTTCAATTTTGAACCTCAAAAATTGAAACAACCTAAATGGTTGAAAAAGTGAAGTTTGAACTTCATTAACAAGTTTAAAGAGAAGTTTCGAATACTTCAAAAAGATTAACTAGGAAAAATTTAACAAATTTTAACAATTTAACTAATGATGATCTCAACAATTTAAATTCAAAAATGAAGTAGTAATGCATGGAGAATTTGCTGGATAAAAGAAAATGATCCAATTTAATGAAAGCTTGTTGGCTATAAGGTACACCTTCTAAGTCCAAGACCAGAGGTCGACGTAATCCAGACAGAAGGTTTAAAAAGGTCCAACAATATTAAATGCAAAATTCTCACACAGTTACTAAAAGAAAAAGATGAATACGTACCAATTCAAAAAATCTAACAATTTCCAATTTGGAAATGTCAGCATCAGCTCAATATGACAGCTAGATCACTATATTACATTAAATACAATTCTTTATTACAATTATATAAAAAAAAAATTATGTAGAATATTAAACAGTTAATGATGATTCATATTCCAGACATCTAGGCTCGAAAGATAGGAACTAACGGCTCTTACAAACTAACTAGCTTACGTATTCATAAATGAATAAAGGGCTCATTCATACAACTCGCAGTCTTCTGGTGCACCAGAATCAATTAAACCACATAAAATAGGATGGCGCTCTAGATGCCTAGGATGAACAAAGCAAGAATTCATGATATGCATAAAATAAGTTTCAATGTATAAGCACAGTTAATCACAATATCGGAGGTCTTTCAAATATTAAAAACTGTTATGTAAAATAAACCTCTTTAAAAAGAATTCTTTAAAACTTATGGCATGATCAAGTGACGCTGATGATGTAAAAAATGCATATAGGCAAATTAACAAAGTTAAGTAGCAAGCGTCTACACTAATCCTTTAACACTTGTGAATAACAATTTCAGAAGGCACAGTGTAGCGACAGAAAGCTTGAAAAAACAATTTTTACAATTCAATTCACCATAATAGCATTTAATGAGGTACGATTTATATGAAAAAATTATATATGAATGAGATACTTTAAACTTAAAACATATTTAGCTTAAAATTAACATTACATCAAAAAAATTAACTGTAAGAAGCTCATCTCACCAACATTCCAAACTCAGAAACCGAATTAACATTTAATAACAAGGAAACTTTCGGAAAAAGTGGTTTTAAAAAAAATGCATCTGGACTCCAAATCCCTGCTCCCCCCTGCCAAGCGGGGAATCTTGAGAATCGTTGGAAGGACCTGGGATAACCTCAGGTGCAACTTCTACAACGTAATCTCGATTACCCTCAGCATTAGAAGAGGGGGACAGAATCATTGGGGCCCAGTGCAGCTCCACTGTGCCAAAAGCCCCCCCGAGACAAAGAAAAATATTACATGATCTCGGTCCGGTTTCTGGATCCTCTGGGAGCAACAGGTGATATGTCAGGAGTGTCATCACAGGAATCAGCATAGGAGTCGGTGAAGGAGTCAGCAGATGGGTCAGATGATGAATCAGTGCAGCGTCTTTCTGAAGAGCAATACCGGTGACGATGGCGAGAACCCGATCTTTCTCTAGAACTGCGACGTCTATAAGGCACAGGAGAAGCATTTCTTGAACGCTGAGGGCTACCTGGGACTCTGGCATAGCAATTTACTTGCAGATGCCCTGGTTTGCCGCACCTCCAGCATCTTCTACGTTGAGTTTTATGAAAGGTAAAATTTTGTTTTACGGAAGATTGCTTTTCAGCCGTTTTATAGGTATTGGAAATGTTGACATATGTTGCACCATCTTTGTCACGTAATTTTTGACGGGTCTCCTCAGCTACTAATTCGTCGACAATGAGGTCAAATTTAAAACTATCATCTGGCCTGGCCAAAACTTGCTGTACTAATGTGTCATATTTTGATGGAAGAAAACATAGAAACTGATAGCTGAGATAATTCTCGGAAAATTTTTTATCAATTTGTTTAATTTCCATAAATATTTTCTTCAGCCTTGTTGCAAATAAATTCATTGTTTCCCCGTGTCGTATCCTTTCCTCCATCAAACTATTGAAGACTGTCATATGGTGGGTGCGGGAGTCTGGATGAAAGTTTTTATGAAGGCGTTCCCGTGCATCTACTGGTTCAGAACAATCCGCTATTAACCGTTTGAACTCAGGTTCAATATTAAGGTAAATCAGCGATAGAACCTTATTTGCACGGGTTTTAAATTTTTCGACGTCTTCAGGTGACTGTGGTACTTACTTCAGGGACACTCTGCTTTTTCTCAACAATTTCCCATAGGCCCTTTTCAAGTAGTAGATATTTCATATCACAGCTCCATGTGG
This sequence comes from Maratus speciosus, assembly GCA_963932465.1. Taxonomy (NCBI): domain Eukaryota; kingdom Metazoa; phylum Arthropoda; class Arachnida; order Araneae; family Salticidae; genus Maratus; species Maratus speciosus. The sequence goes on from OZ010787.1 coordinate 8,123,158, forward strand.
AGTAATTTCTGGAGCTCAGCTTATCAATTATGTTAGTGGCCATTTTTGGGAAAAGAGGAAAAATTTTCAAAATTTAATAAGAAAAAAACTTTTAGTAACCACAGTATAACTGCCCCCCCCCCCCCCCCACTTAATGATCAGCTCTTCTTCCTCTGTCAAGCTCTTGTTTTTGGAAAAAAAAATTACTAATTCTAACATAAAAGTTTCATAATGTCAAATCATAAAAATAACAGTCTATTGTCATAATGAATTATAATGAAAAACGAGAAAATAAAAGTTCGGAAATCGGCAAAACTGTTCGTTAAATAATACAGAGTTCAGCAATCAAAATTAAAGTTCAGCTTTAAAAGGTGAAAGGTCAGCAAAATTAACTCAAAATTTCAGTAAACTAAAATAAATCTTCTTGGTATCTTCTATAAAAACTGCAAATTAAAGTTATTTTGAAAAAAACTGAATCAAAGGTCGGTAAAATCAAAGTTCGTAAATCAGGAAAGTAAAAGTTCGTGAAAATAAGCCAATTGTTTATAAAACTAAATTAAACCTTCATAAAACTGCATAATTATTCTTGATTATTGCAAATAATAACTGAAAACCAACATATTTCGTAATTAAACTGTAACTTAAAAATGTAAACAAAAACGTAAAGATCGCTCACTTGACTGAAAACTTCCACTTTTTTAAACTTCTTCAGGCTTTCCTTTTCTTTCCACCATAACCCTTTAATGTGCTTTAATCATAACACTTTAAAAATATAAGATGATTATGCACGTTAAAATGTAATTAAATGGAACAGATAACGCATGTGGAAACTTTTGGCTGGGAAAGGATTATCCTTGAAGTGAATATGTAGAAATGCAGAAAAGTATTATGATCTTTATGAAGGCAAAGTAAAAACATATGCAGATTAAATAAAATAAAGACAGTTTATTTTTGATTCCAAACACAGACTTGACATTAGTAGTAAACAGCAGCATTCATTTTAAACAGACATTTTGTAGATCGTGATGAAGATGTTTCACAATTCAGAGCAGACATTTTTGTTTGTAGATATCACAGTATTAGATTTTAAGATAACACATAATTACACAGATAAAACTAAAACACAACATCCAGAACGTGGTCCAGCCACGTTCAGTAACTTGAAATACTTCTTCCATTTAAAGGAAGATAAAAGTGCATATAATTAAGATTGGAATCGTATATTTATATAAAAACGGTCGGATTGAAAACGTTGTTTCAGACTAACGAACCAATCAGAGAACGGCATCGAATCGATGCAAAGCAAGATTCGATGAAAAGATTCGATTTGAAAACGATATTCTAAGTCGCCATCTGGCGGGAGAAATATCGTCACGGAAGTTGAAACGTAGTCGAAAGAAAGTTTTTGCCGGTGAAGTACGGTAATGAAATGAAATTAAAAACGGCAAAATGGTATGGATTACTATGGATGTTAAAAGGGTCAGGAAACTTTTACTACAGCTGGATATTGTCTAGAATCAATAGAGAGGGTAAGTAAAAGTTTAAGAAATATTTATTACTGTCATTATTTAAGAAATAAATAAATGTAAATAAAGTAAATGAATGACAATGAACTTAAAAAATAAAATGAAGTTTGTGAAATGAGGTTTTATGACAGGAGATGATAAGAGGCAATGAGAAATACAGTGTTTGTATCTCTATCACAATCAGCTATCCAAAACATATCTATCTTCAACCAATCTAGGTAAATGATTCTGCACCGCACATTTTTTAATTTAATTTTCTATGCGTTTTTTGATGGAAATCATCAAACTTTATGGTTCTCATCGCCTCCCTTATCTATTTTTATCATCATTTCATTCCACTTACATCATTTTCTTTCTAAGTTCACATTCCGTAAAGTTTCTTATTTACTTTTATTTATTTCATTATAATATCAACAATAGACATGAATTAACTTAAACTTACCTTTCCATATTGTTTTCTGTTAATATCCAGTTGATTTAAGTTTCCCTTTAATCTTTTGGTGGTCGTATTAACTTCCGCCATTTTCCGTTTCATTACACTCATATCTTGTCATCCTACACCGGCAAAATCCGTTTTCAAACAAGTTTAATTTTCCGTAGTTATATTTTCTCCGCTAGATGGCGACATTGCATATCGCTTCTTTAATCGATCTTTGCATCGAATCTCTGCTTGCATCGATTCGATGCCGCTTTCTGATTGGTCCATTTGGCGGGCGTCGCTCCCAAATGATGTTTTCAATCCGAGCCATTTTAGATAAATACGCGATGCAAACACTGTAATGTTGCACTTTTTAGTCTTCCTAAATGGAAGTAATATTTCACGAACTGGATAGAGGCTGGGACTCTATCCTGGAATGTACGTTTAGTGTACCTGTTATATTTATGTTTTTCTAGAATTTTAAATGCTTTTAAATAGTTTTTCATATGCAAATTAACTGTGCTTATTCATGTATCAAAGTCTTCATTCTTCACGACTGTTGTTTATTAGAGAAGTTATAATGTGGATTATCATGCTGTCAACTCTTCAGGATATTTATTAAATAAACTGCCTTCTGTTTTTAAGTGAATTTGCCTTTGTGTTATTAAAGTTCTCCTTAAAGTTACACTCAAGACACGTCCATTCTTCCGTGAAATTTCATATCCAGCCTTTGCTTGCACGGCGTATTTCTGCTTATGTTAATGTACCATTTTAACGTATATAATTAATGAAATTATATATCGTACGAGATGTGGTTATGGGCAACAAATGTCCGGAAGTTTGGATTGCCGAAAAACGTTCTTTCTAGTTAATTTGGAGACTTCAAGTTTATTTCAAAGGTGAACTTTAGTTATTTATTTTTGTTTTGCAATAACCTGGACTGTTATATTTATTTAAAAGAAGCTCTGAATTATCCATTGAACTTTATTTTTCTGATGAACTTTACCTGAACTTTTATTTTTCCTGGTGAACTATTGTTTTTGACGAACTTTCTTTGATCTTTTTCGCCGTTTTTACGAACTTATACGTTTATTTACAGATTTTTGTTGACTTTTTACATCATTTTTATTAACATTATTTTGCATATTTACCATACTTTATTTAAAATAGACTTTTATTTTGCTGATTTTGTAGAAGAAAAATATTTTTATTTGAAGATTATTACAGTTTATCTTGATTGAGTTTGACAGAAAATGAAGAAAGGGATGAAAATGTCGGGGGGGCGGTAGCAGTATTTTTGCTTGAAATTTCTTTTGGTTATTTTTAAATCTCCCAGGATGGCATCTAATGTAATTGATAAGTTAAATTCCAGGAATTATGCCACATGGAGTTCCGACATGAAATATCTTTTAATGGAAAAGGAATTGTGGGAGATTATTAGCTTGAAACAGACAGCACCAGAAATAAGTGTTACTGTTACTGCCGATGTTAGGAATTCTTTTATTGCCCGTGCTAACAAGGCTCAATCATTAATTTATTTGAATGTGGAAGCTGAATTCAAGAGAATTATAGATGATTGCTTAGATCCTGTAGAAGCATGGGAAAAGTTGAGGAAAAATTTTCACCCCGACACACGCGCCCATCATATGACTCTCTTTAACGAACTGATGGAAGGAAGAATCAGACATGGTGAGTCAGTAAATTTATTTGCTACCCGATTAAGGAAGATTTACATGGAAATTAAGCAGATTGATAAAAGTTTTTCAGAAAATTATTTATGTTATCAGTTTTTACGTTTCTTACCCTCAAGCTATGACGTTATAGTACAGCAGTTATTAAGTAGGCCTGATGACACTTTTAAATTTGATTTGGTTGTTGATGAATTGATATCCGAAGAAACTCGTCAACGTTTACGTGATAAAGATGGTGCTAAACAAGTAAACATTTCGAATCTACACCAGTCTTCTAATTTTTCTAAAAAGAGGTTTCGCTTTCGTAAACCCAAGGGAAAGAAGTGCTGGAAATGTGGTAAATTAGGCCATCTTCAGAAAAATTGTTTTTCAAGAAGACCAACCAGTCCCTACCATCAAAGAAATGTTTCTCCGGCCCCATCTTATCGACGTGATTACTCATCGGATAGATCCAGTTCTCCTCGTCATCGGTCTCGTGATAGATACTGCGGTGGCTCTTCAGATTCTAATCAGCTAGCTGATGGTTCAGATTCCTATGAGTCCTTTTCTCCTGCTCCAAGAGACTCTCGACATCGAAGACAGACTCCTTGCCATGCCAGACGTCCATCTTCCAGTGTTTCTAATCGGAGGGATGGTGGTTCTCGCCGTGACTTATCAAACTCATCACGTAAGTCCAATTTATTTGTTTCTCACTCTAGCTTAAGTAATGTAGTGAAGGACGGTGATTGGGTATTTGATTCCGGTGCGAGCCATCATTTCTGCGGTAATATAAATTTATTTTCAAATTTTGAAGTTTTAAATGATGAGATGTCTGTTGCAGTTAAAAATGTTTTGTTTCCCATTAAAGGGAGGGGTGATGTCAAACTACGTTTTGGTCAGAGGGTTTTTACTTTATGTAATGTTATGTACTCTGATCAATTACGTAGGAATTTAGTCTCGGGGCCTCAATTGGACCTAAATGGTTTAAGCTTTTCTGGTTACAATGGTGAGGTGAAATTCTGCCGGGGGGACGAGTACCTTTTTAGTGCCTATCTTAAGAATAGGATTTATCGTTTATATCCAAAAATTCCTGTTTCTTCTTCTAAATCAGTCAAGTTTGAATCTCTTTCTACTAAGAAAGATGACATCATGTTACACTGGCATAAAAGATTTGGTCATATTAGTCAGTCTCTGATAGCACATACTAGTCGCAGACAAGGTGTACGGGGGTTACCGAGCTTAAAGGAAACTGATTTATTTTGTGAATCTTGCAAATTGGGTAAACTGAAAAGTGTGTCGCATAAGTATAATAAAAATATACGTTCTAACCATCCTTTAGAGCTGCTATATGCGGATTTGTGGGGCCCTTGTCGTGTCGAAGGTAGGAATGGAGAAAGATACTTTTTGTCTATTATTGATGATTTTTCCCGTCGTGTGTCTGTTTATCCTCTAAAAATGAAATCTGACACATTTGATGTTGTTAAGAGACATATCATAAGAGCAGAAACATATTTGAACCGAAAGGTCAAAAGTTTTAGAACAGACAACGGCGGGGAATTTGACAATATTTCCTTTAAAAATTTCTTCGATGACAGGGGTATACGTCATGAATTTACGAACGTATATACTCCACAACAAAATGGAGTTGCGGAGAGGTTTATGTTAACCGCAGCAGATGGTATGCGAACACTCTTGATAGATAGTAACCTTGACCCTAGTTTTTGGCCCGAGGCCCTTAAGTATTTTGTCTACTCTTGGAATAGAGTGTGTCCTAAGTTGTTGGGGAAGACTCCTTTCGAGCTTTATGGAGGAAAGAAACCTTCAGTTCGCCATTTAAAGCCTTTTGGTATTGTTACATATGTCCGTATTCCTAAGCAAAGGACTTGGAAACTAGAGGCTAGAGCGAAGAAGGGTTTCCTAGTTGGATATGCTTTTAGGACTAGGGGTTACAGAGTTTGGATTCCAGAATCTGACGAAATTATTGAATCTTCCAATGTTTCTTTTAACGAATCATGTTGTGGTCTTGAGCGCAGTGGAGCTGCACTGGGCTCCGAGGATTATACTCTCTTCTCTCCTCATGCTGAGGAGAATCGGGACAGAGTTGCTGAAGTTGTACCTGAGGATATCCCAGGTCCTTCCAACGGGTCTCTAGATTCCCCGCATGGGAGTGGGGAGGGTGAAGACTCGGGGTCCAGATGCACCACTCAACCCACTATTTCCCCTTTAAGGGATGTTAGTTGGGTTAGAAAGCCTTCTATTCGTAAGAAAGGTAATAGAGCTGACATCTATTATTATGAGTCGGGTAAGACCCGTTGCCTGAGATCCTTAAATGATGTGAAGAAATATTGTGAGGAAAAACATATTAAGTTTCAGCCTGAACTTTTTGATTTTGCTGGAGCTAATCTTTATTCTGGCATCGTACCTGTTCCTAATAGTCCTTCGACATCTGACGACGAGGATGCTGATTCTATAGATTCAAATTTAGTTTATCCAAGAGCATGACTAGTACATCAAAACGACACTCCCAGAACTTTTAAGCAGGCATGTAATTCAGCACAATGTTCGGTCTGGTGGAAAGCAATGGAGCTCGAAATACGGGTAATGCGAGAACGAGGGGTTTGGCACTTAGCGGAATTGCCGGTACATGTCACACCAGTTGGTTGCCGGTGGGTTTACACGACGAAACGGGATGAATTTGGACGGATCGCCAGGCACAAGGCTCGCCTTGTTGCCCAAGGTTTCAAACAAATTAAGGGCGAGTCTTATGATGAGACTTTTAGCCCAGTTGTTAATTTCGGCGTAATCCGATTCTTTTTCTCCCTTCTCGTTTCGTGTAGCGGGTGGTCGCACACTCAGTGTGACGTGACCTGCGCCTACCTGTATGCACCACTGAGTGAGGACGTGTACATGCTACAACCTCCCGGTTTCGTTGAGCCCGGGAAAGAGCACCTTTATTGCAAACTAGACCGGGCATTGTATGGATTACATCAGAGTGGAAGAGAGTGGTTTTTCGAAATCCATAAAGCATTAATTGAAATAGGTTTTAGAAAATTGGAATCATGTAACTGTGTTTATATTTTTAAATCTGGAATTGTACTTTTATTATATGTTGATGACATCGTGATTTTTGGTAGAACTCAGAAGCTGATTGACTGTATTTTAACCCGCATTAAATCTAAATTTGATGTTAAAGAGCTTGGTAGAACTAGGAAGTTATTGGGTGTTGAGTTCGAGGATACTCCATCCGGGGTTGTCATACATCAGTCAAATTACATTGAAGAAGTATGCAACAGATTTGATAAGTTCAAAATACCTTTTTCTACCTTGCCTATCAGCAAAGGGGTTGTCTTTTCAAGGTCAAATTGTCCGGTTTCCAATCACGATATTGAACAGATGTCACATTTTCCATACCGTAGTGTTCTGGGATGTCTTTCATTTATTGCAAATCGCACCCGTCCTGATATTTGCTATGCCGTAAATGTATTGAGTCAATTTCAGTCTAACCCTGGTATTGTTCACTGGGATGGTCTCTTGAGGCTGCTGGGATATGTTAGGTCTACAAAGAATTACAAGCTTAGACTCTCGTGCTATTCCAATAATTTAGTGGTTTATTCCGATGCCGACTTCGCGGCTAACCGCGACGACCGGACCTCGATCGGCGGCCAAATAGTCATGCTAGACGAAGCACCTGTCGACTGGCGCACTTTTAAAGAAAAGTGCGTCAGCTTATCGACTATGGAGTCTGAATTCGTCGCAATGACTGAGGCCGTCAAGAACCTGGTCTGGTTTGACCGGATACGCCGCGAGTGTGTGCAGGAAGGAATTATTTCTGTACTTGGGGGGAAAGCTGTAATGAAGGCTGACAATCAGGCAGCGATTGATTTTATTAAGTCTCCAGTGGAGAATTATAAGTCAAAACATATTGATGTTAAGTTGTTCTTTATTAGAGATCTTTATTATAAGGATGAATTTTTATTGTCTCATGTGCGGAGCAGATCCAACTTGGCAGATATTTTTACCAAACTGTTGACCAGAAATGAGGTTTTGAACTTCATTAAACTGCTGTTTAATGTGTAATAGTTCTTTTGTATTTAAATTTGTTATATTGTATTTTAGTCAAATATATATAAATCTTTCATATTGTATCTTTATTAAATGTTATGCTGGTAAATTCCTTTAATACATATTGTACTTGCACTTTTTCTAACTGTTGTATTAAGTATTTTTAATGAAAAGTGTAGTCATTTGTAATTTTAAATTGTTAATTTACCTAAAGCACATTGTTTTAAATTGTTAATTTACCTAAAGTATACTAGTACCAATTTTTCATCATCACCAGCTTTCTTGGTCATTTCCTATTAGTTTTAAAAACTTAAATTGTATCTATTTAAATTAAGAATTAATTTGAAGTTATTTAAAGAAAGTTTTATTTTTATCTAAATATTTTTTTTTTTTTAATTGACTTTATTATTGAACTGTAATGTTGTTTATTTTTAATTTGTTCTCTCTACTTCTAGGCATTTAGATCACCACCCATTTATTGTGAATGTTTGTGAGAAGATTGAAAGATGCATGTATGAGCCCTATATCCATCCTTGTGATGGATACGTTAAACAGTTTTATGTCAGAGCCGTTGTATTGTCTCATGATTCTACATGCCTGGATTAGTATTTTTCATGATGTTTTTTTTGAATTTTTATTTTTCAGCTTTGGACTTTAAAAGTTTTGCTTCATACATTTTTGAATTGTAATAAAAATATTTTTCTTGCATTATATTATGTTAAAAATGTTGATTTTTGGAGATGATCAAGTTGTCATCATCTGCTGGTTGTAACTTTTCCAAATTGGAAAACGTTACTTTATTTGGTACGTATTTATTCATGTATTTTTGTAAATTGTATTGTATTATCTATATTTATTGGGAACTGATTCTTTTGTTAGGCTTGTTACCCTTTTGGTCTAGGATATACCGGTCCCTGTCTATTGACCTGGGGGATTTTTCTTTTGATAGCCAATATCTTGTGAAGATCTATGTTTCCCTTTTTTTGATGGATTCTCGATACAATGCTGTTTAACTTTAAAATTTGTTCTTTAAGATTTTTCTAGTTGCTTATTAAAAGCGTTAAATGTTTAATAGTTAAAATTTTTCTTACCTTTGAAGTGCTTAGGCTTCATTGTTTAAAGTTTTTGAAGTGTTAACTTTTTTTTGAATCATTGAGTTGGTTCATTTTCGGTTCAGTTGAATCGTGAATTTTTCTAGCTGTTCTGTTGAGTTTAAATAGAGGAAAGTGAATAAAAGAGGGTTACTATTTGGTAGTTTAAATATTTAATTTTATTTTTGTTAATCATTTTTGGTTAAATTAAATTGTGGAAATGTTTTTGATGTTGATTCTTTGAATCTAAGTCCTTATCCTTTAAGTCACTCATTCTTGGGCAGATCAGTTGGTCCCGATTGAGTAGTTTGACTTTTTTTTTGTTAGATGAGGCAATGAGAGGGGGGGCATTTGATGGAAATCATCAAACTTTATGGTTCTCATCGCCTCCCTTATCTATTTTTATCATCATTTCATTCCACTTACATCATTTTCTTTCTAAGTTCACATTCCGTAAAGTTTCTTATTTACTTTTATTTATTTCATTATAATATCAACAATAGACATGAATTAACTTAAACTTACCTTTCCATATTGTTTTCTGTTAATATCCAGTTGATTTAAGTTTCCCTTTAATCTTTTGGTGGTCGTATTAACTTCCGCCATTTTCCGTTTCATTACACTCATATCTTGTCATCCTACACCGGCAAAATCCGTTTTCAAACAAGTTTAATTTTCCGTAGTTATATTTTCTCCGCTAGATGGCGACATTGCATATCGCTTCTTTAATCGATCTTTGCATCGAATCTCTGCTTGCATCGATTCGATGCCGCTTTCTGATTGGTCCATTTGGCGGGCGTCGCTCCCAAATGATGTTTTCAATCCGAGCCATTTTAGATAAATACGCGATGCAAACACTGTAATGTTGCACTTTTTAGTCTTCCTAAATGGAAGTAATATTTCACGAACTGGATAGAGGCTGGGACTCTATCCTGGAATGTACGTTTAGTGTACCTGTTATATTTATGTTTTTCTAGAATTTTAAATGCTTTTAAATAGTTTTTCATATGCAAATTAACTGTGCTTATTCATGTATCAAAGTCTTCATTCTTCACGACTGTTGTTTATTAGAGAAGTTATAATGTGGATTATCATGCTGTCAACTCTTCAGGATATTTATTAAATAAACTGCCTTCTGTTTTTAAGTGAATTTGCCTTTGTGTTATTAAAGTTCTCCTTAAAGTTACACTCAAGACACGTCCATTCTTCCGTGAAATTTCATATCCAGCCTTTGCTTGCACGGCATATTTCTGCTTATGTTAATGTACCATTTTAACGTATATAATTAATGAAATTATATATCGTACGAGATTTTTCGCGATTCACAGCTAATTTTCCATGTTATCAAAAGGGATCTATTTCAATCTTTTAGCCCAATACAGTAAATTTATTCCTTTTAAATTAAGTTTTTACAGAATTCCTACAACTATATTTTTTGCGACCATTTGACGAATTTCACGAATTTTTCTTCCACAATCGTTTTGCGAAATTCATAATTTTTTTCCACGATCGTTTCGTGAAACACGATTTTTTCCGCGACTGTTTCGCGAAATTCACGAATTTTTTCCACGATCGTTTCGCGAAAAGCACCATTCTTTTTTCACGATCGCTCCGCGAAATACCCAATTTTTTTCCACGATCGTTTCGCAAAACTCATGGTTTTATCACGATTTTTCATCCGACTATTTCGCGAAATTCATGATTGTTTACCACGATCATTTGTCAAAATTCACGTTTTTTCTCCGCGTTCCTTTGATGAAATTAGTGTTTTTTGCTTCGCTTGGTTGGCGATTCTTTTTTCTGCGGCCGATTGATCAAATTGGCGATATTTTTTTGCGGCCGATCAACACAATTAGCGTTGTTTGTTTGCACAGTCTTGACGAAATTGATGATACTTTTTATGCAATCTTTTGACGAAATTTGCGTTTTTTCTCCCTGACCGATGAATGAATTTATTAACCTTTTAGAAAAATGGTTATTATTGTTCTCTGTCAGGGTAGGAAATCAAAAACAAATCTGAGGCGTTTTATTGGTTGAATCCGCATTTTATTCGTTTTCTGATTGGTCTATACAGTAATCTGTATTTCCCCTTTATTTTCACCAGAGATAGATACTTCTGTTGCCACTATGACAAAAAAGTAACAAAAACTACAAAAAAAATTTAATAACTCAGAAACAAATTGAGATACAGCTTTCAAACAAATTGCATTTAAAAGTACATCTTATTTTCTATACGACGGTGTAAAAAGTAATATTGTGGGATGTTTAGAAGTTTAAGAATGAAATTTCATATAAAATGGGTCGTCAGATTTCTATGATGGAAAATCCTTTTCAAGAACAGCCAATGAAATGCTTGGATAATACTTAAGTTTCAGGTGGATAATACTTAAGTTTCAGAAAATCTGACGGTCGCAGGTGGTTTTTGTCGCTTGCAATTTTTACGTGTAATGTAGAGGTCTGCACGGGCCTGGGCCAGTGGAATGAAGGCGAATTTTCAAACGGGCTGGGACGGCAGAATTAAGAGAATTTTTTCAACGGGCCAGGCCGGGCCGGTAAAAAAATAAATCGGGCCTATCGTTCCGATATAATAATTCAAGCTAAGCAGATAAAATACGAGCCATTTTCAATTACTATGATTTTCCCGAGAAGTATAAATGTACGTCCGGAGCCTATGTGAGTTTAACAACATCAATACTGAAATGTAACATGTCCATCGTAGACATTCGGCATTGTACGGTTACAAAATGTTTGAATCCGGTGTTTTGTACGTTTTTTTCCTTTCCTGTGCTATCGCTTCCTGAAATTCGATTCAAAACGCCAATTTTGGCAGTATTTTCAGAAAGATATATTGCTTTTATCTATGAAAATCAACATTTACATAGTTTCTGAATAAGAATACCTGCCAATCTTACGCATTTCCGAAAAGAAATGAATTCATAAATGTATCGAAATGTAGCTCCTTTGGATTTGAAAAAAGCCTTAAAAATGAGAGAAATATTTTTACAAATCTCCTTTTTATTATACAGCTTCAAAAGCTATCATGTTTTTAATCCTTTATTCTGAACTACATCAATCTTTTAATGCATCCTTATTTGAATTTAGAAATGTCAGTAGAGACGATGATTAAAACACTGTAAGTAATCATTAATGTTTACTATTTTGTGTTTTCTGTTTTGCAAACACACAGTAATCTAAAATGTACTGTAAAATGTTCCCATAAATATGTATGTAGTATTCATTAAAAGAATCTTAGTTGTACGTCGAGAAAAAGGCGGAATTTTTTTTGTAGAAATTGAGTCGGGCCGGGCCGGTTTTCACTAATTTATGTACGGACCGGGCCGAACTTTCAATTTTTACGCCGGGCTCGGGCCTGGAAATTTCGACCCATGCAGACATCTAGTGTAATGACACTATTAATGTTTAATTCATGGCGTACGTAATGTAGGATCAACTCTGCATGATTTTTTATGTCTTAAATTTTAGTCTTTGAAAAAATCATTTACCAAGTGGTCGTTGTAATTTGTTAAATTGCTATTTTTTTCTTGCGATCGATTGATGATTTTTGTGATATTTTCCAGCAACTTATTGGGACATTTTGAGGTTTTCTTGTGATCCATTGAAGAATTTCGAGGGGGGTTTCCCGCGATCGATGGACGATTTTCGCGGCTTTCTTACCGCGAGTAACTGAAGGATTTCGTGATTCTCTTCCTGCGTTTGATTAATATAACTGCCGATATTTTCCAGCTACCTATCAGCGAATTTTGTAGGTTTTTTCTTTGAACCAATTGGCCCCATAGTTTTTTTTTTTTTTTAAACTCAATCGTGTACGAATTTCGCTATTTTTTTCAATGCGAGTAATTAACAAATTTCGCGATTTTTTTCTGGGTGCGATTTTTGAATTTCGCCATTTCTTTTCTTGCGACTGATTGATGATTTTTGCGTTATTTTCTAGCAAATTTTTCAAATTTCGTGGGGTTTTCCCGTGAACGCGCGGGGTTTTTCGAGGTTTTCCCCCCATGACCTACTGAAGAAGAGGATTTCGTGATTGTTTTCTTGTGATCTTTTAACATAATTGGCAATATTTTCCAGCTACATATTAGCGAATTTTGCAGATTTTATTCTTGGAACCGATTGCATAATTTCCGGGGCTTACTGGCGGAACTCGTGGTTTTTTTTCCTGCTAACATAAATGAATTACATGATTTTCTTTCCGCGAACGATCGACAGATTTCGCGATTGGAGATTTTTTTTTTTAGTTTTTCGTGCGTTAGACTAACGAAATTCACGATTTTTTTCCCGCGTCTGGCTGAAACAGTTCGTTTTTTCCGAATAACTGATGAATTTCATAATATTTTCAGGGTTTGATAAGACTTTTTTTGTGATATTTTCCGCGACGGACGGACAAATTTCACAATCTTTTTTCACTATCAATAGACTAATTTTGCGATAAATTTCTCGCGATCGACTCTAGAATTTCAGATCCAATGACCGATTGCAAATTTCCGGACTTTTTTCGCAACCTATTGTTAAAATCCGTTGGTTGAAATATGCCGACGGAAAAATTTTGCAAACCCAAAATCGGTAGGGTGCGCTTTCAGTTATATAAAAACGGGCAGGGCGCATTTACAGCTATAAAAAAACGAGCAGGGCGCTGCGCCCTCGTGAAAACGCCTAGGGGAAACACTACCCTTTGGGCTCCCACATGTGTATTTTAAACAATTCTTTCTATGTGAGCTTCTAACAAGGTTGGACGCGTGAAATTTTGTATACTTATAGCTGAAAACCTCACATCAAATGACAAATCATAAAATTTTGAAGAAGTTGTAAATTTAACCCTTTGGGGTCTCACATATGTATTTTAAACAATCCTTTCTAAGTGAGCCCCTAATTAGGTTGGAGGCGAGAAATTGTACATACTTATAGCTGAACACCTCAGATCAAACGACAATCTAAAATTTTGAAAAAGTCATACATTTAGCCCTTTGCGCTCCCACATGTGTATTTTAAACAATTCTTTCTAAGTGAGCCCTAATTAGGTTGGAGGCGTGAAATTTTGTATACTTATAGCGGAACACCTCACATCAAACGACAAATCATAAAATTTTGAAAAAGTCATACATTTAACCCTTTGAGCTCTCACATGTGTATTTTAAACAATATTTTCTAAGTGAGCCCCTAATTAGGTTGGAGGCCTGAAAATTTGCATACTTATACAGGGCTTGAAATTCAATTTTTCCTGGGAGAGGAGTCTCCCTACCAACATTCATAAATGGAGGGGAGTTGAGCTATTTGGGAGGGGAAAAAAAATCTAAAACCCACTATTATTTTACGTGCTATTTAAAGATAACATTAATCATTTTGTCATGTCTGTATTAATATAGACATGACAAAATACCATTGAAGAATAATTGATGAATACCATTGAATACCATTTAAATCAACAACTCAGAATAATTATGTAAAATGTTTTTTAATTTCAAAAAGTAATAAAGTTAAGCTCCTATACAGTCTATTTTTCAACTTTCAACCGAATATTGTGGGTCCTTAACAATGATGTTGTTAAATGAATTTCTGAATTTAGATTTTATTTCATTTTGGGCCCTGAATCTTCTTTCACAAGGTAAACTTGTGACAGACAGCACAAACACAACATTTATAACTTTGGTAGTTATCAGAAACATATGCTATCTTAAAAAAAATTCAGAAAACTTTGCAATATCTGACATGCCTTCATTTTTTACTACTTGCATGAACAATATATATTCAGTGATAGAATCATCAATATCCATTTCTGAACAAAATTCTTTTATTATATCCTTAGTGGAATTATAGTCAAAACCTGACTCCCTGGTATTTTCTTTGTTTAAAATTTAAATGCAAATTTGAAGGCTTGTTCAATCAAAGTCAAAAGTTTGAAATGGAAACTAGGTTAACTTTAAATTGTCAAGTCCTAATTTCAGTTAATTGCAAGGATTAACTTGTTTGGCGTTTCTATATATGTTTTATGAGAGCTCGGAATTTTTCTTTGATGTGCACCACAAGATCTTTGCAGTCCTTCTAATCTCATTTTTGTTTAGTACTGAATCTAGACCAATTTGCCAGAGCGCAGCGCCCGGTGACACTTAATGTCCTATTTTGGCATACACTTTTGAATATTTTCCTTTTTCTGCCACAGGAAAAAAATATCATGAAATATGCCAATTGGGCGTAGGGGAAAAAAATCATGAATTTCCTCGATCGGTCGAGGGAAGGATATCGTGAAATTCGTTGATTGACTGCGGTATAAAATCGCGAAATTCATCGATCAGACGCAGGATAAAACTGTGAATTTCGTCAGTCTGTCGCAAAAAGTAACCGTAAAATTTGCGGATTTTCTGCGTAAAAAAATAAATAAATCTGATTTTCACAGCAAATTCTCTGAAAGGTTACAGTAAGGGATGGGAAGGGATTGGGAAATCCTCTTCAGGTGCTAATTATTTTTGTTGCAGGTCAGATAAACTTTTTTTTGTTGTTGCTCGTTTTGATTTCAGGCTGTTTTTTTCGGCAGCCCTTTAACGAAATTTGTGTTTTTTTTCGATCTTTTGACGAAATTCGCGTTTTTTTTTCGATCTTTGACGAAATTCGTGTTTTTTCATGATCTCTTGATGAAATTTGCGTTTTTTTGCGATTCTTCGTAATGCATTACTATTGTACTGACTAAAACTAACACATCGTAATACTCATAAACAGAATATATTATCACTATGTAAAGATAGTTTCAAACTGCTGCCTTTTAAAGAAAGCAAACAGCAACTGTTCATTTGCATATTGGACACAAACACCTACCATTCATCTCTTTAAATTGTTTCCCCATTACAACCCTATGGGCTACATTTTTTATATTTTAAAATCTTTTTTCATCTGGTTTGTAATTTCATGAGGTTCAATAAAGCTCATTTTTTGTGTTCCAGGTGTGATGTCATCCATTATCTCAAACTGTGTGTTTAGATATTCTTTAGCTAATCTTTAACAAAAGTCTTGAAAATCCAAATTTTTTTGTTAGCATGAACAATACCACACAATATTAGAATGCAGTATTTTTAGAAGAATATTTCAACTAAAAAGTGTTATTGAAGTAAGCAGTCATTTTTGGCTGGCAATTAATGCAAAGATGGCATTAAAAGACACATGATTAATTATTATATCAATCTATTTGCCATGTTGTACACAATATCTTAACATTACTGTCTCTGTATCAGTTTGTTGTGATGACAGAAAATAAGCATAAGAGATCGACTGAAAATTTGGCCCAAAATCTGAGCTGCCAAAAATTCGACCAGACCAAAACTATCTGTAGTTCGAAAATCTCATTTCTTCCTTCAGAAATTTTCACTATTACTCACTGATTTGAGATGTATTGGCTCAAATGACACTCATTATGAATTACAGTACAGAACCATTTATCCGGAATGCTTGGGGTCAGATGTATTTCGGATAACTGGTTTTTCCAGTTAACTGGTTGTGCATTACAGCAGCATCCATTTGATAAGTTTTGTGGAATATGTGTGGTTGTGACATTATTTCTGATTTTAAATTATTAGATTACTTGGATTAAAAATCAATGCAAGAAAGATCAAAAGTTAACCAGAGTTTAAAAGAAGGTAAGTTATGGGAATCCCCTAGGAACAAAAATTCTCCTGTTTCTTCTGCATAAAAATTAAAACATCTAAAATACAACTAAATATATTTTCATTTCAAATACTAGATGTTGTCATCAAATTATACAATTTTTTCAAGCAAAGCCTATGTCAAACTAGCAGTGTATGACACCTTTTTCTGCAAAGATTCTGAAATCAGTCTTATCAGAAATATCATTCCAGATAACTGGTTTCCGGATAAATGGTTCCATACTGTAATTGATAATTATAAACTTCACTGTTTATAATTATCAATCATGACTGACTCAAGACGCGAGTCCATTTTATAAAGCAAGCAATACATATATGACTAAACTTTAAAGGCGCTTTTCACATGCTCATTAGAGGCTACAGGCTTAACAGTAATAGAAAATTTTTAGTTTAACCTCAGAAGTGTTTTGAATACTCTTTGAGAAAGTCCTAGTATAACAGATGTTCATTTACAAAAATCATTATAAAAGATAAATCGAGGTATGTATACCTAAAACATTTTTTAATTAAATGAGATTTGTATAATTAGAAAATCATTCTTATTTCATATGAAAAAAAAAAGTTTTGTCCAGAAGCACAGAGAGCCAACTTGGGCCACACGTATAACTAATTACGTATATATAACTAATTATGTATATTAATAAATAAATAAACATTTTGGGCATTTTCTTTTGGCCGAAAATATGGTTTTGGTCGATCCTTAACACGTTCGCTGCCATCTACGAGAATACTCATAGTTGGCAAACTGGGTTTCCTTGCCAGCTACGAGATAACTCGTTATTGATCTTATCTAAATCACCGATTACGAGCACTGCCATAGAAAATGCCTGCAATGTTTCATGTGCCAACAACGAGCATACTCGTGTAAATTTATTTGTTGCTAATAAATAATAAAACAGAAAATTGCAGATATCTTGGCGTGTATAAACAGATTCACCATCTCAGCTTTAGCAGTGAACGTGTTAATAAGCATTTCAAATTTGGTAATTTTTGCCGTGCATATAAGACTACCACCTTCCCACCTTGTTTTTTTTGTCTTCAATTTCTCGACTTATATGCAAGTGTATATAGTACAGTACAGGTATTTATTATCCAGAATCCTCAGGACTGAAAGCTTTCCGGATTTCGGGTCTTCTGAAATTCGAATCCCCCCCCCCCCCCCCCCTCCAATCTGAAAATTTTCATAAACATAAAAAAATTTAAACCCATAATATGAATAAAACTTATCTTTTAAATTTATTTAAACAAAAATTCCTGCACTATTCAATGGCAACAACCAATAAAAATAAAATAAAATTGGTAACTAATATTATTTTATCTACAACCTCTACCCTTTTAGGTAGATTTCGTATGAAATACTACCTATTGGGATCGTTCCTATGTTGGAATTTATGAAAAATTTTTGCAGATCTACACCGATCATGACCCCTAGAACCCAAAACCACCCTCAGTAAAAAACTTTATATATCTATCTATCTATCTATCTATATATATATATCACTTTCTTCTGGACACGATAACTTTCGTAATTGTGCACCAATCTCTTCCAAACTGATACATAAAATCAATGGGCATAAAATCTCGGTCAAGTTCGTTAATGGGCAAAATCGGACCAAGGGGAGGGGAATAGGGAGGGGTTTTGTGAAAACAGAAAACCCCCCATAACTTCTTAATTTTTGTACATATCAAATCAGTTTAAAGTTTTTATTACTTCTAAAAATAGGGCCAAAAATTTATGTATCACAGATTTTTGATAAAGTTAAAAATGGGCTCAAGGGGCGCAAAAAATAGGGTTTTTGGGAGAAAAAAATTCATAACTTCGTCAATTCTCAAGATATCAAATTCAATTAATTTTATTATACATCTCCTTAACATTATCTAAAACTTTTATATTCACAAGTTTTTGATAGGAGCAATTCGTACCGCGAAAAAAAATTAAAAACGAAAACAAAAAGGGCGTTTGAAGAAGAAAAAAATCCATAACTTCGTCAATTCTCAAGATATCAAATCCAGTTAATTTTATCATGAATCTCCTTAACATTATCTACAACTTTTGTATTCACAAGTTTTTGATAGGACCAATTCGTACCGCAAAAAAAATTAAAAACGAAAACAAAAAAGGGGTTTGAAGAAGAAAAAAATCCATAACTCCGTCAATTCAAAAGATATAAAATCCCCATGAATTTATCATATATCTTCTTAATATTGTCTACAACATCTATATAGACAAGTTTTGGATAGGACCAATTCTTAGGGCAAAAACAAATTAAAAATGCATACCGGTTGAAGTAAAAAATGATCTTTGTAAGAGTGTATTCAAATCCAAACTGCTTATTTTCTTACTCATTTTACAATTCATTTTTGCTCTCAAAGGCTTCGAATTGGTACGTTTTCTTACTCAGAAACTATATAATGTACCGTAATGGTCGATTTTCTGATAGGGGCAGAATATATTTTTTTAAATGCTGTTAAAAAGGGCATTTTGAACCGAATTTACCGAAGCGGATTGTGTTGGAAAAATCATTGTATTAAGGATGCGCTTAAATCCAAACTACTTATTTTCTGACTGGTTTTTAAATTCATTTTTGCTCTCAAACGCATTTAATTGGTAGATTCGCTTATTCAGAAACTATATAATGTACCGTAATAATCGATTTTTAGATAGAAGCAGAATATATTTCAAAAAATGATGTCAAAGTGGGCATTTTGAACGGAATTTCCCGAAGCGATTGTGTTAGAAACGAAAAATATTGTCCTTCTGAGAAAATAATTGTTTATATATCAAGTTTTAATTAATTGAACAAAAAATAAAAACACAGGTCGCTTATAAATCTCTTCAAAAATCACGTGAGCAAGTTTCATATTTTTTTTTAATTAAAAATGAATCTGGAATTATGCGAGAAAATTTCGAGTTGTTGAGCATGGAAAAGTATTTTTTTGAATACCGCCCTAACATGATTCTGATAAAACCAGCTATTATATGAAAATGAAATAAAAACTCGTCAAGAGCGGCCAGATAAAATTGTTAAAGTGGATTTATCTATAATCATGATTTAGTTTTTGTTTGTGAAATTAGTATATTTGACTTCGAAATCTACCTCTGCCTGTAGGCCGGGCCGGCAGGGATTTTTTTTTCTTTGAGTGATTGACCTATTGCAACATTCGAACTCCAGTGAAACCTATGTGGACTGGGAAAAGGCTAAAGTGGGATGCCGTGTGATAGCCAGTATTGGTTGTAAACACATAACAATAGTTTTACAACTGCATAATTTACATAAAAAATTTTGATAAATAGTTTTAATAAATCTTATTAAATGAATTCAGAATCTCCTCTTGCTCCCCAAAAATCCAGTATTCCACCGGTATTTTTTTTCAAAAACATAAAAATAACAAAATTGAAACAATCAAAATATAAGATGAATAAAGACTTACCTTTTGCATTACAAAAAAAATTTAATGGAAATTTGACAATTTTTAACAATTTTCGCAAACTTCACTGGGAAAAATCTTAATACTGTGAGCAGATCGTTAAATTCATTTAAAACTAAAATTTGACATGTATATATTTTTTTCTAATTTTGGAAGGGAGGGGGGGAGGCTCTGTGTTCCAAAATTGAAACAATCACATGTAAGACATGAGTAAAGACTTGCATTTTAAACAGAAATTTGATTATTTTTAACAGATCATTAAATTCATTTTAAACTAAAATGACATTTTTTCCTTCTAATTATTATTTTTTTTTTTTTGGGGGGGGGGGGGGGTGGCTCTGTGTTTCCCTGCAACTGAAGTAACATATTTTAGTGCTTGGACATTTTAATAAAGTATACATTGAAACAATGGACTGAAAAATATTATCCGTAAAATTTTTGAAAATTTTCAGAAATCAAAAAGTTTTAGTGAAAATTGGAAAAAAAAAAAAAAAAAAAAAAAAATATATATATATATATATATATTTTTTTTTTTTTGGGGGGGGGGGTTCTTCCGGATAATGGATCCTATGCTGTATTTCATTTCAAGCAATTCTTTTTGGTATTTTATGGAATGTGTTTGAGATGGGAAAGCTTCCAAAAGTTTTATATATAAAATAATTGTATACTGGTTTATATGCATATTTCTAATATCATTTTCTCTTTTTTTTACAGTTGTAAGAATGCAGTTCCTGGCCATTGAAATTTCCCGAAATAAATTAGGTCTAAACAATACCATTTATAAGAATAAAAAATAAGTTTTTGAAAAAATGAGTTAATCATTTCTTTTATTCATTATCAACAAAATTTGTACATCACAAAATGGACATAAATTTTATACTCTTTTTCAGACAACAGTTTAACAATTAACAAAAATTCTAGTGGCTATAAGAGCAATTATTAGCACTTCAGGTAATAACATTTATAAAAAGATTTTTTTCAGATCACATCCCATCAATTTCTATTAAAATACAAAACTTAAATAAAAAGAACCTGAAGAAAAATTAAGTAGGGAGTTATAACTGATTTTTGAACCCTGTGACTTTAATGCTCTTTCTCAACATATACAATATGTAAATAAAATGCTCTTTAATCAACATATACAACACGCATAGTATTAGTAGAACCAGCTCCTTTTCGCCAACCAGTGACTACTATTACGGCATCTCCAGAATTAATGAATTTCCTTCTCTTTCCAAAATCAATAGCATATTGAATCCTGGCATCTACATCATGGGGCCAATCAGATATACGTTCACCTGTAATAAAGGCAATTATTAATAGACAATTTCTCCTTGTTTATGATTTAAAAATTGGACCGTTTTTATCATTGTATTCAATATACCTTAATAGGCTCATTTAATCCATTTTTCTTTGTTCTTTTGGAATCTTTCTGTAATGGTAAATATGCTGGAACTTTATAAAGGATGTTTTTTTAGAGGTATACAAATTTAAAACATAAAAATAATGTTAATGGCCATAATATTGGTTTTATTACATAAATAATTTTATTCCATTAGTGTTTAAAAATGATTTTGGGCATATGGGCACTGCAGCTGGCTCAAATGAAGCGGAATCTAGAAGTTCAATTTTCGACCACTTTATTGAGCAGCTGGGCTGTATATCAGCAATAATGCGGTGAATGTTGATTTCCAATTGGTTCAATGTCTGTGGCTTATCAGCATAGACTAGCTACTTCACATATCCCACAGAAAATAATTTATTAGTGTGAGATCACATGACCGTGGAAGCCAGTTCACAGGTCCATTATGCAAAATTATGGACTCACCGAATATCTCCCACAATAAACTGATGATGTTTTGCACAATTTCCAACAGTTCTGGCACAATGGCAAAACATACTGAGAAGAGAGTTACGAATTTCAAAACCAGACCTCTACAAAAACGCCCTTTGCTATCTAAGTAATAACCGAAAATTTCAGCAACTTTACTTTTTTCTGAATTAAGCCTCGCAGGAGTGTG
Organism: Maratus speciosus; assembly: GCA_963932465.1. Classification (NCBI taxonomy): domain Eukaryota; kingdom Metazoa; phylum Arthropoda; class Arachnida; order Araneae; family Salticidae; genus Maratus; species Maratus speciosus. Next base: position 8,145,021 of record OZ010787.1, read on the forward strand.
CATTGAAATTGTTAAGAATTGCATCAGTAATCCTGAAGTACTGTAATATGGGGTTACTTCGTGACACCTGGTCTACTTTTAATATTTCGAATATCCCACTCTGTCCGGTGTGGTAGGAAAACAAACAGCATTGCCATCTCCTAGTACGGTGTGACACATCACCTAACGACCATTTCCCGAAGCTCGAACACGAAATATGCAAACCAGACCAGGTGTCACAAATAACTTATGGTAAATAAAAGATTTCCAGTGTTTCCTCAAATGGCAACTTAGAAATATAATAGCTGAGTTAAATATTTCAGAAGAAGCAAAAAGGACCCATGTCAAAGTGACTCAAAGAGATATTGTAGAAACTGCACAATATGCAGAATAATATGTTAACTGTCATGACAAGAAAGATAACAAAAGTTGTAAAAGCCAAGTATAACTTTATGTGAATAAAACTTTTATAAAAATGACTAGATATATACAGGGTGATTCATAAAGATCGAAACAATAGGCTATTTCCTTAAATACTGCCACTAGACACAATACTTCCAATTGCAAAGTTTCATAAAAAAGGTGCGAAATTTGATGAGATAAGTTGCAACTCCATGGGGGGTCTATTTAGGAAAAATTTCCTTATCTTTTGCTAAATTAAATACAAAAAATTTCATCTTCATATCTGCAAAACTCACGGAGATATGCCCATTTAAATAATTCGTCAGGTTTTATGAGATTAGACACAAAGTCTAATGTGTGTAATTCAAGAAACAATGTTACTTTAAGAGTTCCAGAAAACATGTAAAAGATATTTATTGAGTTAGAATTTTGATTTCCTTCTTTTGTGTTAACCATATAGTTTGCAAACACAATCACATCCTAAAATTTCTCATAAAGTTTATTTTTTTTAAATTTTAAATGATTTTTTTTTTTAAGTGGGTATTTTAAAATCGTTATAATTTGAAACAACATTTAACGAATTTCAAATTTTTTTCATTTAATTAAAGACAAAAATATAATTTTAATTTAGGATTTTTTTAAAATAATTTTAAAAATAACCATGCAGAAAATGAATTTAAAATTTTGAACAAAGAGTGGCTCCTAATAAAATGTTTAAATGCTGTTTAAAAAGTTTTAGGTGAGTAAGTAACTCCTTCCTGTAGCTTAAACTTCCAATTCGGTTTAACTTTTGCCTTTTCCAACTTTTTTCTGTACTATTTAAATGTCAGTTGATATAAAATGAGGCATTTTTCTAACATTCCGATCAAGAGTTTTTTCATAATTTTAGACCTCACAACTTCAGATTTTATATCACCCTGGACCTTACTTTTTTATGAAGGCTTAGTAGAGCCAGGCCGGGCCTAACTTTTTTTTATACTGAATTGGGACTGGCTCCCTTCTTCCTAGGTCTGCACGGGGCAAAATTTTCAGTCCCGTTCGACTCTACCCATATTAAAATCATTGTCTCTGACTGACCTGATCGGTGCAAAACTCAGTAAAGTTTGGTTCAGTACAAAAATATTTACAAAAAATGCATATATTTTTAAATCACCATTATTTTACAATTAAACTTTAAAAATCATTTTTTTAAAGGATAATAAATTTAAAGGCAAAAAAATTAAAATACAGTAAAACCAGTGAAAAAGAACCTGCCTATGATGGAATCCTGTCTTAAACAGAAAAATGTGTTGATCCATGAAAAATTAATGTAATAATACCCGAGAAAAGAATAGAATATATTTACACCTCCTAAGAAGGGAACTTGTCTATAACGCATTTTTTTTTCTTTCCTATGTGATTCTGTCTTAGAAGATTTTACTGTATAGCATTTTTCAAAATCTTCAATACATGGAATATAGATTAATGATATTAAATAAGTGAAACATTCAAAGTGCTTGTTCACTTGATCTTTTGCTCGATCATAATGTCACCCTGAGTACAACGATCATGCAAGATCACTATTAAAGAAAAAAAAAACTGACTTTGACAATCTCTATCATAACCATTAGCAATACATGACAAAATCTCATGTTTTCTCTAGCAATCTATGGAAGTAACAATACAGATACCGAATTATATCAGATTGTCTTGACATTTTGATAAAGAAGTTAATCAAATCAAAAGTTCTCTTTTAAGCCTGCCTAATTTGGTTGTTAATTCAACAGGAGAGCATATTGCTAAATTAATCATAAATGAATTACAGAAATATGAAATTCCAGTTAGTAAAATATTTTAAATCATATTTTACTTGAAATCCTTTATTTTTATGTACTATACATTGATAATTTATTTACAGGAATTAGCCTTTATATTCCTTTGTATGTGTAGCCTGAAAATTCTGCTTCCTAACATTTATTTTTGTTATACAACTTAGCCCGTAAAACATTTTGTAGAATTTTTATTATCACAGACTAGCAAAATTGAGTAGGGGAATAATCAGATTCTTTAAATGTTATAAATTGGGGGGGAAAAAAAAGAAAAGAAAAGATTGAAAATAAGCTAAAGTATAGTAAAATGGACAGATTTGAAAGATAACCTTGAGTAAATAAAATATTTATATATTAGCTATGAAACACTGTATATTATGATAAAAATAATAGCTCATGTACATATATGAAAAGAATTACTAGAAAAAAATATTTTGATAGGATATTCTAGATTTCTTAGCCTTTTTAAAAAAGGCATTTATAAAAAGTGTACTTCATAATATTTATTTTCAGTAAATGATTTTAGTAGTTAAAATATTTTGCAGAGTTTTTGTCATCATAGACAAAAAAAAAAAAAAAAAAAAAAAAGAAGAGTAGAAATATCTAGAAGATTATTTTCCTATTTTATAACATATCTCAGAAAAGATTTAAAAACAAGCTGAATCATAATAAAATGGACAACTTTGAAAGATAATCTAAAATGAAACATTGTCTTATTTGCTATAAAACACTGTATATTGTATGATAGAAAAGAAAAATAAAAGGAATAAAACATTTGAATATAAAAATTACTAGAAAAACCTGATTATATTACTAAAGACAATTACATTACTAAAGTAATTACTAGGAAAGAAAAAAAATATTTTGATACCATATTCATAATAGATTTGAAATTATTAAAATTACATTAGAAAATTGTGCTTTATAACATTTATCTTTAGTAAATGATTTAATTTACAAAATAAGCCCAAGAATTTTTGTTGTCACTGAATAACGAAACTGGGTCATATATTTTTTTAATCAAACTAAAATTAGTTTGCAGTCAGCATTGCTGTGAGGATTAGTCAATACAGCCTAATACTCTACACATCGTATCATACTTCAAATTTCCATAATTGGAACATATTTTTCCAAGATGCCAATGCATGAATGTGCATCCATATTAGGTTTTTTTTTTCACATTAAAGTTCAGTGAACTGACTGTAAAAAAAGTTACACACCACACAATCTTTGATAAAACTACCACTTGAAAATATTGATTCATTTATATTTTTAACAGTTGCTACTTGAGCATGATTCAGTTTCCCTTTCCAGTGGATTTTTTTTTTTTTTTTAATAGAAGCACATAGTGTTAAAGAATAGTTTCTTACTGCAGGAAAAAATTATTCCTTTTCTTTATCACAATGTTCTCGTAATAATTTAAGTTTTAATGGGAACTACTTAGCCATTGTCACATTTTTCATGTTCAAAAGCTTTGAAATGAATGCCCACCTAATTTGCTAAAACTTTTAATTTGAGTGGGTTTTAGGAATTTTAGAAGTCCTTTCAAGAAATGTTGAAATATCTAAATACTGCATTTGAGGGGTTACAGATGTAATTTTGTATTACATTGATTGAAATGAGACATAGTTATCAACAAACTACACTGGTTTCCAAAATTTAAGGAAAAATCACAAAAAGAGCGATAACTGGTTAAAAAATTAACCTATCCGAATGAAATTTGGATATGTTGTTAACTAAAAGCTGATTAAAATTCCAAAATGCAAATTAGTGGTGCTGCAATCGGATTGAGTCATCTGTGCGGAGCATAAAAATGCATGCTAGAGAGTACGGCTGCTGGTGTCGCTATGATTATGAGATAAGAAAACTGAGATAGCCAATTCATTAGTATGACCTCGAGGTATCACTTGTGTGCATAACTGCAATATAGAGCTATTGGAAGATTGGGTGTAGGCCAAAGTCAGACAGAGGTTGTCAGATGGCTAAATGTGAGTCCTTCTGTTGCTCATAGGCTTTGGTAACACTTTCAAACCACTGGTTCAGCCTCCAGAAGGTTCAGCGAAGGACGAGCAAGAGCTGTGACAAGCACTGATGACCGATATTTGCAGTTATGTATACGAAGGAATAGACAGCAACCCCCTCTCATCTTAAATCCGTTTTTGCTGCAGTCACTGGAAGGTTGGCAACAGCGTCTACTGTGAGTAAAAAACTTCATGAAGGTGGTCTTTATGCAATGCGACCAGATATTTGTGTGCTGCTCACCTCATGTCTCTGGAGAGAACGTTTAAGATGGGCACGTCAACATGTCCACTGGACGGCTGATCAATGGAGGCGTGTTCTCGTCACAAATGAGTTCCAGTTTAGCCTCCAAAGCGATAGTAGGCATTGTTTGATTTAGAGACAACAGGGAACACACTATCATCCATCAAACATTCATAAAAGAGATTTGTATGGAGGAGGCAGCGTCTGTGTTTGGGATGGTATCTCTTTGGGTGGTCGTACAGACCCCCATGTCTTTCCACGTGGAACTGTGAATGCTCACGTCTATGGAGATAACATTCTTGATGCTTATGTGCACCCTTATGCCTGTGCAATATGTAAAGATTTCCTGTTACGGGATGATAATGCTAGGCCGCACAGGGTTGACATTGTAGATTATCTTCAGCACCAAATAATTCAGCACATGGAATGGCCAGCGCGATCACTGAACTTGAATCCCATTAAGCATCTTTGGGATGCTTTAGGAAGATGTATCTCTGCTCTCAATCCCCCTCCTTAGACCCTTGCCACACTTACAACCGCTTTACAAGAAAAATGGCTCGCACTTCCCAGCAAACTTATCGATCGCATAATTGACAGTATCACACTTTGCTATATGTGCTGTATTGCTTCTAGGGATGATCATACTCCATATTAAATATACTTTTACTATACCAAACTGAAACACTTATTATGTTTATTTTATAATTGTATTAATTTCTGAAACACCACAATCGTCTAGTAATTTCTTTTATTGTTATTTTATACCTTACTATGTGTTGTAAATTGTGTCTCAGTTTATTAAAATCTACTTGTAACATTTTGAGTAATCGCTACTTTTGTTGTTTTTCCTTAATTTTTGGAAACCAGTGTAGTTGGATGTGCCAATCCCAAAACTTTCTTCTATCTCATACGTCTTAATATTTCAAAAAGTAGTTATAAATGTTAATAACTTCATTATTATTATTATTATTTCAATACTATAGCAACTTTGACTTTCACCTTAAATTTCTGCTTCAGTCAATTAATTGGAGTAAAAATTAGTTAATCTCGATCATGATATTTTTAAAAATCAATAGTTTTTCATTATACTGTTGTACATCAGCTGTTTGCGAAGAGTCGTCTTAGCAGTATGCTAAGTTCCCATCACTTCACAAGCTGCTGATGTACAATAGAACTAAGAAAAATTGAGAAAATTATACAAAAACCTCTATTGCAGCACCCTCCCCGTCCTTCTGGCAGAATATTTTGAAATTCAAGGAAGACCCGCTTGCCATAGCCAAAAACTTAAATCTGAAATTAGGTTAAATTCTTTGCATAACTTCATAAACTTTTCAATGGTATAATAATGACAATGGTACAATAATCGCTAGTACAGCACCGCCCCCTTCCGGCAGGATATTTCCAAATACAAGGAGGACCTGCTGTTCATAGCCAAAAACATACACAAAACATTTGGTTCAATTCTATGCATAACTTAATACACTTTTCGATGGTACAATGGCGACACACAGACATTTTGTATAAATATTTTGGGATATCTGACCTCTAAAACGGGTAAATCTAACGAAAAAAATTTTGATTACAATACTTTCTCCTATTGAAGATAGAAGTAAAAACTGCAAAATGCTTTATTCACTGCTATTAAGAAGGGATTTTCTTCACCCTATTTTCTCTTTTTACTACCTCTTCCAGATTCTTCTAATTTTTTCTCTTTACTTTGAGTGCTTAAAATCAGGATTTTATGGTAATAAAAGGTTTCTTGTGTCTACGAAAAATGTAATTTGATTTCATTCAAGTAAAATTTTTCATTCGGAACATTTATTTGTCTTGAACCAATGAAGATTATTCTGTAGTACCTATGAAGGTCTTAATGCCTTTGTTCACCTAACATCGATGATGATCAATCGGGAGCTAGTCTTGATCAGTCAAAGTCAATAGTTTGTGAGGTTGACATAAGCTTAGTATCAAAGAAATTCAGGAATGTTTTTTTTTTAAATTAATGTTATAAGGATGGACCATTATAACAAGTGATGGTAGTATTCGAATACAAAATGTCTGTGTTGTCAATTCAGATAAGTTCTCAAGTGATCTCGATTCAGACAGGAGTATTCCAATACAAACTACCTGACAAAAACTGCAGTTTTTGACTGTTTTCATTTCTCATCGCTTGAGTTTTCTATTGTTTCATAAGATGCGCCAACATTGTGTTAACCCTATCTTGGGCCAGTCTCATAAAAACAAAGTGTTTGGCCCAGGCCCATTTTGTGCATAAAATAAATTAAATCGGGCTCAGTCTGGCTAAACTCAATTTGAACCAAATGGAAAAAAGTATTTGATATTTGAACATACAATTAAAATTCTATGAAAAGAATATTTTATAAATTTTTATGTAGTCAATTTTGAATTTTATTTTATCTAATGAGTTTTTTTTTGTAAATCATGTATGTAATCATACTCATGAAAATTAAATGGTGGTGAAAATGAGACTTAAAAAAAAAAAACTATTAATACAGTAAAATAAGAATAGGGAAAATACTATCTACTTATAATAAAATACGAGTGCAGGAAAGTATAGGTAACTATGCTGGTGCAAACCACTCTGGTCTGCAAATCGACCATAGTTAAACACCATGTTAGGCTTAATGAAAAAGATACGCTAACATATGACAGCTAAATGATAATTTCTTCTACTTGAAATCATGTCTGTTCAGCATATTTTCACATAAAACATGTATATCATATCCATTTATAATGTATTAAGTTCTAAATTAAAATTAAGCTATTATAAACATAGAAACCAAATCTAAACAAATGACACTGTTGCCATTCAGAAACAAATTCCAGCAAATCTACAAACAAATGAATGACCCTTTGAATGCTTCATTAAAAAAATACAGGTTAACGTGGATGCTGCTCTTAAAATATTTGTAAAAGTATATTAAAACCTTTAAATATTTTAACTTTGTTTAAAGCCTTCAAAAACTATTCAATTAATTTCTAAATTAAAAATAGGGAAGTTGCAATCAGCTGATAAACCATTGTACTTCAAGTGGAGGTCAGGATAGTTCCACCAATGAGAACTGCCTATTTTAAAGCTCCTATAACTTGGGCTGACTCACGCTGCCATTTAATTGCCGGTAGGAGAAGAATGATTGGCCACGTCATGTGGGCAACAATCACTCATTGGTCTAAGTGGGAAACAAAATGCTTGACGATTCAGCCTGTGTTATAGGAGCCCTAGCCTATTTGTATTGTGACCTCCAGCATAAGGTCAATTGCAACTGCTCTCAGGAGTATCATGAGGGAAATCAGGAGCTTATGTTTCTTGCTATAGTGTATTAAATAGGTCAGAAAAGAAATTTAAAATTAAGGAGTTTTATTAGGTTAAATTATGCATATTTGATACCAGAGGGGGGGAGGGGGAAGCCTTTTTTGGGGAGGGAGGCTTAGATGATTGATCAGGTATGGCTCAATTCTTTTGGCACTATCAATCAACAATTAATATAAACAAAGTAATCGTACTTTCTTTTAAATGCATTGTATCAGTTTTGAAAGCATTGCAAATAAAATGAATATTTCTTATCAATTCTCATTGGAATTGAAACATAAATAAAGTATAACACAGTTGTAGAACATATTTTAATTATCTTGTAGATAAAATTGTGAATTTTAACATAGTAAGTTTATAGTGAAAAAAAAAGTCATAATGCAATCAATAGCAATTTACTTTCAGAAACGATTCAGATTAAAATCATTAAAAAATTGCTGTTTTAGAGTATTACAGAATAATTCAAAATTAGTTCTGAGTAGTAAAATAATTTGTAAGTCACAAAATTAATATAGGGTAAAGGATAATATATAAAATATTTTATAAAATGTTTTATAGAATTTAGCATAATTTTTCCTATAATATATATATATATATATATATATATATATATATATATATGTATGTGTGTGTGTATAATATTCGGTGAAACTTCCCTTTAACAAAGTCCCTATTTAATGAAGTTTTCTATTTAATGAAATTTTCTGCTGAACCTTGACTTTGGAGACCATTAACATGTAAATAAATCTCCCTATTATGAAACATATATTCTATATAACGAAGTTTATTCCACTTTCGTGCATGTACAGTATTCAAATGGAGAGGTTGCTGTTGTGATGGATATATGAATTTATTCTCACAGATTGTATGAAAATGATATTATTTATTTATTTAATCATGTCTATTCTTCTTAGTGCTAAACAAATCAAATTTTTTCACACTAAGATAAACACTTGCTATCGTCACTGTGTGTGTGTGGGAGGGGGGTGGGGGTAGCCTTCAATACAATAAGAAAGGGATTCCAGTTTCACGAAAATGTTACAGATGAATTGTTCAGATACGTGAAAATTTGAATGAACAATGTATTTTTTTTTTTAAATAAGAAACCTGTAGAAAGTATTATTACAGACTTTTTTAAAGTTAAGGATCTGCAATACTGAGAAAAAGGAGAAAAGGTATGCTACGATTAAGTTTTTGTTTACCTCTATTTATTTTGAGTTTTTTAAGACATTATTCTAATTAAATTTTTGTCATATGGCTACATTGCATAAAAAAATCATTGTCTAAATTAAAATACATTTTTTCAATATTTCCATCTTATGTGCATTTTTCATTTTATTTGTATTTTATTATACTTTCATGAACTTAAGTAGATTTCTATTTAACGAATTTTCTTCAAAACGAAGTGTTTAGGTGTAATGATGAGACTTTGTTAAATGGAAGTTGCACTGTATATACACATGTTACAAATGCAATGCAACTTTGATCTTTTCCTGTTCCATGCTGAAATATTTAAAATATTATTTTAAACTGTAGTTTACATAATATCTTAGTTCAAATCATAAAAAATCAAAGGATAATACTTTTTGATTGCCAAAATACGTGAGGCATCATTTTCTTTTCTTTTTTTAGTCAGAAAAATATTTTTTTGAAGATTTATCCTTCATGTTCCGTCATTTTTGATGGGGGTTACATACTAGTATTTAAAGAAAAGCTTTATGAAAGTAATGGTGTAAATGCAAATAGTTACATAACAAATGGTTTATTTTTCTATATTTTGTTTAAAAAAAAATAGAAATATATTGTATAAGGAAATAGATATAAAAACTTTGATTCAGTGCTTTCTCTGTTTTGTGTTTAATTTTTGCTATTAAATCATTTGTCTTTCGAAAAAAGCAAATGTCCCTACTCTCTCCAACTTTAAATTAGCATTGTGATGATCAACTTGTTGATATATTGTGATATTAAATTTCTGACATTGTTCCAGCCCTAGTTATTTGTGCGTGAAATGATTGTACAAATATGATATGATATGATATGATATACATCTGGATGAAAGAAGGCTAAAGTTTCAAATGCAACTCTTTAAACATTCTTCTCAGATCAAAGAAATTATACCCCCTCTCACAATTAATCCATTATGAAAAACAGTGAAAAAATTTATTATTGTTAGATTAGAAGAAACATATTGGCTAATGATTCACTCACAAAGGGAACAAAAAACCATTTTAATGAGTCAAAATATAAATATCCTAATCCAGAAGAGAAACAGAAAAGGGAAGCATTCTTAGATTCAACTTCTGTAAAAATGGGTGGGTGAATTTAATATAATTTCTATAAAGAATATCACTGCTTTATGTTTTCATTACAAAAAAGAACAAAAAATACCAGAACATATGAAGAAAAAAAAAGCTTGTGAAAACGTACCAGTAAAATGTAATGGTAAAATTCCTCTCCATAGATGAGCTTGTCTGGTAGTTTGAGCCAAACGAGAAACTGCAATTATTGGGCATTTAGGTCGATATTTTGATACTTGATGAGCTGTCCTGAAATAGGGAACTTTTGTTTTAAGTGAATAAGCTTCTCTACACATGAAATTCACAAATTGGGAAAATAATAATTTTCAAGTTTTTTTTTTTTTTTTTTTTTTTTTTTTTTTTTTTTTTTTTAATGTACCCTTAACTGTTTTACATTGAATGAAACATTTCCCAAATGACATGTAATGTCATTTTTAAAGTATTAGTGGTAACTATTTTGATTTATAACAAAAGTATGCAAGTTTAATTTTGGTATTAATAACATATTGATTCAAGGATCATATTCTGGAGCATCAAATGGTATTCAAGAGACCATAGAATTTGCTAGAACTATAAAAAATAAATAAATTATATTGTTTAAAAAATACAATATTGTATTAAATATGACATTATATATAACTTATTTTATGATTTAAAAAAAAATTTCATACCCTATTCAAAAATCATAAAATGTCTACTCATCTTTATTATATACTTTAAAAGTATGATTATATAATCTAGATGAGATGCAATCAGAAGTTATATGGTTATTTAACATTAAAACAAATTTATTTTTGAATAAAGCATATTGATATCCTACAAAGTAAGATCATAGCACAAAATGCTAAGAGGTATTAAACAATTTAAAAGAAAAAATAAACATATATACCTTCCTGTAGTAGTTATAACAACTATTGCTGATGCTAAGCATTTCATTGAAGCATTGACAGCAGCGATTGCTACAGTATGTGTAGAATCTGTAGGAACAGGAGTCTTCATGCTTAGTTCAATAAATACATGTCGCTGAAAAATGGCTGCTTCAGCTTCTACACAAATTGCATGCATCATTTTGACAGCCTGAAGAGGATAATCTCCCTTTGCTGTTTCTCCAGACAGCATAACACAATCAGCACCATCTAATACAGCATTTGCAACATCGGAACTTTCTGCTCGTGTGGGTCTGGGCTTCTTAATCATGCTTTCAAGCATCTGTAAAATAAAATGAAAATTTAGGATTTATAGTTTTTCCAGTTTTCAATAAATTTTCTTTGAAAAAAGAAAAAGCTTCTGGCATATCTGAAATTATTTATGAAAAATTTAGTTTTTTAAATAACTTCTTTGCATAACAAGCATAGATTTTTTTTCTGGAATCTTTTTTGCAATGCACATGACTACTGAATGAGAAGGAAAAGAAAATTTCTCTACTGTGAAATTGGGGGACAGTTGCTAGCACTGCTAGCCAATCCTTGGATTGAGAAGTGGAAGTTTTGATTGTAGCTTTGTTTGTTCATGGTTTTGTTTGTTCATTTCCAGTTGAAACTTTCATAAATATTTAAAATAGAACTTTTTTTCTGTGAAAGTAAATTATTTTTGCTTAAAAAAAAGATTTATTGAGACAGAAAACAAATTTAGGTAATTTGATTATTATTACAATTGAATATTCATTTCTAAAATACTAGTTTTTCAGCTTATTTTTTTTTAAAAATACTTTGTAGGTAATGTGTTCCAAAATTAACAGTGACTTTCTATTGATATAAATAAGCTGTAAAGCAATAACATTATTATTTATCCTAATATGTTAAATAACACCCATCTCTATTCTCTACTAATCTCAGCAGCAGTTTGATACAGGTTAGCAGAACAGTGGTGAATGAATTATGTTAAAGCACTGGCTGGATACCAACAGCCATGACAGTTAAACTAGCTAATTATTTTGAGTCTGTTGTGATAAAAGCACCAGGATTTTTTTTTTTTCAAAAGAATGAATGTATCAAGCTAAAATATATGTAATTATTATAGCAGTAGCAAACCTGAAAGGGAATAAGGAATGAAGAGACTATAAATGGGACAGAAGAGTCAAGAGAGAAAACAGGCTAGCATGTTTAGCAAACGTTAATACTTAATGCTGCTCTAGCAGATTTGCTACAGTGGTAATATTGAATTGATAAGAAATAAAAAAGTCATTGCATTTTTATAATATGAATATTCATAATTTCTAAAACATTAATAAAGTGGTGCATACATTAAAATAAATAAAATTACTTTTCATTAATAACAACAGCATTTTTATATTAACATTTCTTATGATCCAGAGCAGATTAAAATAAATAATTAAAAATTTCTTACTAAAAATAATTTTAAAAACAACATATTTCACCAGAAAGTTGAAAAACATTCTTCAAAAAATAACTTCTGTAAAGTAAGTAGGGGAGAGTAGGGAGGGGTTGACCCACTTTTTACAAAATGATTTTTAATTTTTTAAATTTTGACCGTAGAATAAAGTTTTATATATCATTTTATTCGATATATAATCAGTTATCAAAATAAAATTGCTACATAAGTGTAATATATAAGAAATTTGAAAAATGATCGATTTTAACCATGAGAAAATAATGGGTCAAGGCTCCCCACATATAGGAGGGTTGACCCACTGTATGGGAGGCTTAACCCACTTCATTTTATATTGAAATATTTGTGAAGATAAATTAAATCTGTTTAAAAAAGGCAATATAACTCTATGCTACATATTTTAATTATTATAAAAAACATTTTTGAAAATATGATGCTTAAACAAACCTGTTTAGACGCAATTGCAAGTCAGAGGAGAAAATTTTTGTTACAGAATTTTGTCTGAGCAGGTATAATTGTACAGCTGGGAAAATGAAATTTTAATATTTAAGACAGTATTCCGTTAGAGACAGGTTCCGTTTTCATAGGGTTTCATTATTATGCCTGGAATTTATGGCCACCCCCCCTTTTTTTTGTCTCCTTTTCCTATTTTTGTGACACTCGACCTGACAACTCTAATTGTCACATAGTTTGTCTTCATCTCACTGTATTCATGCTGGTGAAATTTGTCTACATACCTTCCAAAAGTTTTTCGATCAATGCTATTTTCTTTTGCAGCCACATGTGCACTTAACTGATCATTATCTTCTTTATCCCTTTCAGTGGCAAAGTACTTTCAGTTCTAAAATGTTGAAATAAATGACTGGCACCGGAATTTACAAACAAATTTATTTGGAAATAAGAAAAAGAGTATATTTCCCATACATATTAAATGGAAAAGATTTTAGCAAAATTATGGTGTCAGTGTGGCTTATGGGAATTAAAATTAAGTGGTTTCATAAGCATAAAGCTTCCCCTGAAAATGTTAAGACTGCTGCTTTCATAATGTCTAGTACTTTCTAGTCTTTTACACTGCTTCTATTTACCTATTGTAGTAATATTTAAATGGAAAAAGTTCCTATCAACTTACCCATTTATATTTCATTAAATTTTTTCTTGCAGTGAATACTATAGCAATTTTTCACATCTTTCTTTAATCTAAATATTTTCTTTTCCATCACCCTATTTTACTGTGACTTTACAGAATAAATTTACATTCATTTTTATATATAACCATTAACCTTTCATTATGCATAGTGTATAATAAAAGGATTTCATCTGGTCAACCCTCCCTCACATTAACTGGGTCAAGCCTCCCCACATATCCCTTTTCTAAAGAATAGCACATTGTTATGTTAAGCCTAACTTACTGTACAATCTTTTTGCCTGGAATGAAAGCTTGATATTTCGGCATTACTTAAAACCTATTTACTTAAATTTCTATGATATATGTTATCTGAAAAAAGCTTACAAAATATTTCTAAAAATCACAACTTTTAGGTTGAAAACGCCTTGCAATTGATTTTTTCCGCACCTATTTCGATAATCTATATGAAACAAAGACTGTTGTTTGAGCATTTCAGTAGCTTTGGTTGACACCTATTGATAAAACTCTGAAATTCTTTTAAATATGAAAACTTATTGGTGGGTCGAGCCTCCTGTATGGTCAACCCTCCTTAGTCTCCCCTATAGTATATGTGCTACAGTTTAAAGTTTAGTAATGGCTTGCTTAAATAGTCTTAATTCTGCCAATAAAATTAGTTACATGAACACCTATAGGAGCAGACTCTTTAAAAATTATTTTCACAAAAACATTTAGTCAAGTCATCAGGTAAAATGTGGAATTAGTTTTTTTTTATCAGTTCATAGCTGTCCCTGTATTTGCTTCAGCATTACATACTATATTATCTACGACATATATCAAAGATAATATTACCTTCCCTTATACAATTTAAATCATCTAAAATTATAAATCAACAACTAATTTAAAGCATGGGTTTTTTACATAACAACCAATTCACTTTTCAGTCTAAATTTTGGAACCTTTTTCTTCAATTTGCATGGAACTACAATGGCATCACATGCCAGTTGAAGGAAAGAATGGTAAGCTAATACACACACATTCATTCAAATAACGAGTAAACTAATGGTACAGCCATTTCAAAGATAGTCTTATGTATGGAAAAAAATAAAATCCTACTAATGTTTGAAATCATGGCAGGCAGTTAAGCTGAATCTAATTTCATATCACACCCAGACTCTTATTTTGATCTCAATATCTATTAAATACTTTCTTTTTTGTTAATAGACTGCTTGCTATTTTTAATGAAGATTAAAAAAAAAAAAAAAAATACAATGATGAGTAAACATTAAAAATGAGCAATATTACATTGTAATGCTAGAGCAAAGAACCATAGTAACAAAATAGACTCAGGCAGCCAGGATTAGACATATAAAGAGAAAGAAGATTAAAGGGAAAAAGAAAAGGCAAAAGGCAAATGAAAAAAATATAGCTAAAATGAAATAGTGAAGAAATTGATCAGTTCACAAAACATGTTTTATGATTTAACACAATACACAGTGTAAAATAGAGCAAAATCGTATGGGAGTTCCAGATCAATTTTTAGTTTTTTGGGAAGTGAAATGACTAATCTCACAAAATCTCTGAGCATTATCAGTCATTTCTATCACAGTTAAAAATTAACAAGGTGAAACAAGTGAAAAAAATTAACAAGGACAACTTTGAAATGTAAACAAATGTGCTTTCTTTTCAGACTATGAAGATGTGGTACATACATTTAAGACAAGTAAACAGTATAATCTTTACTATCAAACTGAACCAAACTATGTAAAACTTCAAGTTAAGTTTTATGTTTAAAAAGTTGGATGAAAGCTAAAGAACGTTATACAGTGTGTATTTAAAACATATGTAAGTAATTAAGAAATCCATCCTTTTATTAGTTGTATGTTTTAAATAAAATTCAAGAGAGAAACAAGAAACTACTTATTTTACTAGGATATTTAAAATTATGCATCTTACTTGTGTGGCACATATAACTGGTTTGCACAACATATTGCATTTGGCAATCATCATTTTTTGGGCTAAGAACACCTTCTCAGGTGGAATTTCAATTCCAAGATCACCTCTTGCTACCATGATTCCGTCACTTTCTTCTATAATTTCATCAATCCTAAGAGTAAATGTTCGCAATAATTATACATGAAATGCTAAATTTACATACTTATTTGAAAAGTCTTTGGCATTAACTAATAAATGTCACTTCTTTATGTTTTGAGATACATTTTTGGAAACTATCAATATGGATTCCATTACAGGTTAATGAAAACTATTTTTGTGATTCTAGATAAATTTGCACATTGATTAAAAAGAAAAGTTTCAGAATAGACGTGTGTGTAATTGGTTCAACTTAAGTTTCACTGAAACTATTAAGGAAACTGACCCTAATACAAAATAATTTTTGACACAGGATCAAAGCATAGTTTTGAAATTTTATTTCAAGAATAAATTTTTGAATTTTAATCTGGTTTTATCATATTTTAATAACCTACTGAAGATTAAATGGGGTAATAGTTTCCGCATCAAAATTAATTCTTGCATATTGTTTTACTTTGGGAGAAATTAGATACTTGCATTAAAAATACCTCAATTACAGTAAACTTTTTACATTCAATTAATATTTTTAAACATAAGCACGTCATACAGTAAAATAAATATTATAACTTTGTTCTTCCTCTTTATCTATTCACACTCATGATCTCTGATATTTTAATGACTTGCATACCTATATGAAATATTTGATTAAAAACGTTAATTGAGGATCAAAAAACTTTTTTTTTTAGAACTTTGAAATGGTATGTAATTAAAATACACAACTTCATATATATATATTATTTAATTTATATTTCAACAGCAAATATAATTCAATAAAAACCACATCTAAAGATTTACTAAAAACTATTCAAAAATTTGTATTTTTTCTCTACTGAAAATGAATAAATTTTAGTCAGAATATTTTGATATGAATTACTGTGCATTAAGAATAACTTTTATTAATTTTACCATCAGCAAAATCTTAGTTGTGGTACATTAGTTTTCCTTCTAGTAATAATAGTTAATAAATATAAAAGTGAAAATATATATCATATTTAATAACAGTCACTAAATCTTTGAAATTATGAATAAACATTGATGAACTTCCTATTAGATAATATTTAAATTCTATTAAATAAAATGGTATTGCTAAAATGTTACTTAACTTTGTGGCAGCATATTTTCATTTTATGACTACTATATATGAGGCTTTGATTAAGCTGTAAAATACAACAAAACTCAACATCACCTTTTGAATGAAGAACAAAACTAAGAAATTTCATTAGTAGCCATTAATAGCAGTTTTATAAGTGGTCACTTTTTTATTTAATAGTGCTAAACAATAATTTTTTGTTAAAATTTCTATTAGTATTAACACCTTAATTGTTGTGCTTAATACCTCCACAGGCAGTCATTTGTGAACAAATTTTGTCAGACTCGTGACCTTCAAGGACTGAACTCCTCATACGTTTAGCTAATATATTATAGTTTCTTCTTTGATTTTGTCGCTTCTGGTATTATTTAAATGCTTAGGCGCTCAATAGATGGCAGCACTGAATTAGAAAATGGATTTTAAGATCAGAGTGCTTAATTCTAAGAATTTGTAAGAGTTGGAAAATGTATGTGAATTTAAAAAAATCTACGATTTTTGAACGATTTTCCCGAAAATTATGAGATGATTAAGGGGTTAATATAAAATTAAACAGCATAAATAATTATGTTAATATTAACATATGACAACCAGCAAAAGAGGAATTATTGATGACATGCAAGAAAATTTTACTCTAACCTTGTAGGAAAAACAACCATAAGGTGGCTGCTGTCACGCTTTTTTTAATTAGTTGCCCTGTGGCCTGCACTAATTTTGCCCTTTGTTTTTGAATAGATTGCATGTAAGTGTTAAATTTTAACAAACTCTATTAATCTGGAAAAAAAAAAAAAAAAAAAAACATTCCAATACGGTTAAGCTGAATGTTCATGTACTATAAAACATTAAATTTCAGAAATTAAAGCTATTTCTTTTCCGTGCTTTACTCTCTCTTTATGCTTAAAACAACTGCATCTTTTTCATAAACTGAACAATATGCTGAAAGTAGTATGTTTAAAAAAGTTAAGCTGCCAAGTCATTGAAATATTTACTAGACAAAGACTATTATATGTCCTAACTAACCATGAATGGACTCTTAAGTAATTTTTGTGGAAGGATCTTAAAAGCTACAATTTTGAGACTGATGATGGAATCTCAGAAAGATTCTTAGGACGACGAGGCTAATAAAACAATGAATATAGTGATTATTCAACAAAAACAACTGTGGATTTCAAAGCATCCTCAGTTACTAATGAGCTTTTAATTAATGTAGAAGATAACTTTGTTTTTTTTAAATTGCTGCTTTAAAGAAAAGTTAAAATTTTTATGAGAAAAAGAAAATTAAGGTGGTGATACGTTTTTGTATTATGTCATTCGTCAGCATCTGACATTTTCAACTACAATTTTTATTTATATGTTACATTAATGACATTTATAAATAAATATTCTCATAGAAAAATCATGAATGTGAGATAAAAATTAAGTGATGAAATGGAAGGTGAGGGTAGATGCCTCTAAATCTCAGAAACTATAGCTGTTAGCAAAAAACTAAAGGTAGACTTAAGAAACGACAACTCAATGGTCCTATAATAGAATAACCTACAAAAGGGGTCCATTGAAGGTTTGAGAAGCACCCGTCACTTACTGGGAATTCCAAACTTCAAACCTTTATAATTCTTAAACTACTTGACTGAATGACTTCCTTTTTGGTATCCTAAGATAGAATTTACCAAAAAAAGTCAAATATGATATAAAAATTAGGTGTTTGTATTGAAAATTTCAGAGTTTGGTCCACTTTTCCCAAGAAGACAGCTCCCTAAGCTTATTTAACCCTGCAGTACTCGTGCGGCGTCCCACAGATGCCAGGATGTTTCTTTTTTATATAATAATATATTCAATAATCCCTTTGCATTTATAAATTTGAATTGAATGACCTAAATATACTTTAGTACAGCAAAAATATAGCTGGCATCTGTCAGACGCCATGCGACCTTTAACGTAACAACATGCCATGCGAGCAGCACTGCAGGGTTAATTGCAAAAAGACAATTTCAATTTGAATGGATATTTCCATTTTTTTCTGTAATAATTTAAGGATTGAAATGTTTGAGATGTGTTTTCTTTTTCTTTTGGCTCACTATACAGAGAGAGAGTCATAAAAAGAACAAACTTTAAATTAAACTATAAAGATCTTACTTTTTCACACCCTCATGATTTTCTATTTTAGATATTATTTTAATTTCCTTTCCCTCTTCTCCTAATATTTCTCGAATTTCACGAACACCAGCAGCATTGCGTATAAATGATGCAAAAACCATATCTACCTGGAAAAAGAAAAAAATAGAACAACTTCTTTTTATATAATAGTCAAGATCCACAAAATACTAAGAAATGATTTGAGATATAAAATGGAAAAACTAAAAATCTCAAACAAATATTTGTGTTTAAATAAATCTATTTAGAAAAGAATCATCCAATCGAAGCGTTGAACATTGATTAAAATATATGAAGCTTCAAAACTGTAAATAATGAATTAATAAATCCATACTAACGTTGTTACAACATACTTTTATATAAACTTCCAGGGCTGGAAATGATGATAACTGATGCATTTGCAGAATTTTATTTTTTTAAAAAGCAAATTAAATTCAATTTGAATTCAGTTTAAATAACTAAAATGTAGATATTTACATAAGAATTTAAAAAATATTTCTATGATTAAAATTCTTTTTTAATATCAGCAAATTCGTTAAAAAAAATTCAAAATATGAATCTATTAAAACAAACCTTTGGCATTTCTGGTATTTACTACTGTCTGATTACGAGAACAACTTTATTACGCTAGGAACTAGGACTTATTTTATCAACACCGAAAACCTAACAGGCTACTTAGAGTAGAATAAAGAGACCAACCCAGAGCTCCTCATTTCTATGATCAAGATACTAATGAATAGGCTGAGTTGATCCTGTACATTATGGAATAAAAGTAACATAAGTAGGATAAATATCACATAGTGTTTGCATTTATTCCTTTAAAACTGAGAAAATTTTGTTTATTTTGTATATTTTTGATCATACTAATAATATAACCAAAAGATATTGATACAATTTTAAAATCTTTGCTGTTACAAAATAGCAAAATATATTAAAAGAAACAATTTTTAGATGCATTTGAAAACTGTTCCTTTGAGTTATTTCAGAGTAGTAAATAATAAAACTTTAATTTTATGACAAAGTATAGCAGACTCTCAAGGCCAGATGTAAGTCAGAAAATCAAAATGATCAATCAGATAATCGAGAGGACATTATCGTATGCATTTTCTAATTCTTTTTTCATAAATTCTGAATTGATTGTAGTAAGATTTCAGAATCAACATAAAAAAAGCAATTGTGTAACATTTGCTTCTTAACCTTCTTATTGCCGTGAACAGATATATCCATTCACTAAGCTGTAGTTTTCACTGCAATAGTAACCTCATTTAAATTAAGATAATACAACAGAAATCGTACAGTTTTAAATGACTGAGTAATGATTAATACTCTTAAGGATTATATTCATATATGTAATAGTGTTTTTTAGATCAAGTTGGAAAAACTATATTTTTCCACATTTAAGAGAAAACAACATTACAAATTTGCCCTTTTGCTCAGCAGTCAGGGGGTTAATGATTTTCAAACTATTTTTTTTAGCCAAGGAAATTAGAATATGTATGGGTGCTTACAGAATTTTCTCTGTACCTCTGCAATTTTTTGATCCATTTTAAATAATTGTGATAAAATTTTATATTATTTAATCAAATATACAAAGTATAAAAAAAATAGTGTATAATCATTTATTAGTTTTTTTTTTTAACCATTATGGAAGTTTTATATAATTGATTATATGTTAAAAAATAATAAACTTCTCCCCAAAAATATACTATATGAGGACAAAGCGATTTTTTCCGCAATGATTGGCAACATTTCACTGTAGTTTTATATAGTTTAAATCTTGATTTTTATAATAAAAAATCAATGTCATGCAATTTTTTTTTTTTTTTTTGTACATGCCTGCATATATAAACACATACATACATCTGATTCTATTATACTGGGACATAGTGGAAGATACTCACTATACATATATATATATTAAATGGATAAAGGTACAGTCATGGAAAAAGAAAAGTAAACTCCCCTACTAAATCTGTAACTAATTATAATAGAAGAAAGTTACTGGTGTCAAAACGATTGGAAATAAAGTCTACTTTTAAATTAAGTACATAAATTTTGCTTAGGGGGGACCATACACAAATCAAAACCAGACCAAACTTTGTTTTTTTCAATGGCAACACCCAATTTTGACATGATAATTTAAATATTTGGTTCAAACAATGCCCAAATTAATATACTAAAAAGCCCAAACATAAATACATTGAATTTGTAATTTTTAAAATTTTATAATATGAATTATGAAATTAATATTAAAAAAATATGAATCCCAACCTACAATTTTTTGATAGATTTATATTTATTATAACCTTCTTTATGTGAATTCTCAATTTAAAATTTTTCTTTCAAGTAGTTTTCAAATTTTCATTACAAAACGTAAAAAAGATGGTTCAAGGGGTCGTCTATGATGTGTGGAAAAGCATAATTAAAATACATATATTTTACTCATTTTATACAAATATTTGGGCTGGTAATAGACGAAAAATATTAAGCGAGTGAAATGATCCTATTGGCAAGAAATAATGGGGCGTTCTCACAATCTTTGGACTTTTGGGAATAAAAATTTGCTGAAATTAAACTTGCTAAAATAACATTTTAATCTGATAGACGAATGCCTTAATGATTCAAAACAAAATAAAGAAAAAATGGTCAGCAGCAAAATTTTTTTAAACTGAGGTTTAAGTTAAACTTGCGAGTTTAATTTTCCTCTCCATTTTACCACTATAACTTTTTATTTTCTTTTAAATTTTTACTTAGAATCAATTTGCATAGTACCCACAAGACATTCAAATAAGAAATAACAAAAATGTAGTACTTTTAATACAGAATTTTTGTATAACACATCCTTAAAGGGATGTTTAAAGAAGGGATGGTAAGGTAAAAAAAAGGGGGACGGTATAGGAAAAAAGAACAAAATGGGAAAAAAAGGGATGGTAAGGATGGAACGGTAAAGAAAATTAGCAGCTATTTTTAGGCCAATCATGTTAAGACTAAGTGATAGCCACAATGTTCATTGATTTTTAGAAACAGTTGTTAACATTGGATTAAATTAATTTTTTTTTTTTAAATTTACCTTGAAAAGTGCAGGAATAAACCTTGGGGACGGTAAGACTACCAATAAAGCCACGATCTTGAAATTGATATTTAAATTCTGCAGTAAATTTCCTGTCAAAGAATTTTAGACATTCTTTCTCTAGCATACTTCTGCATGAGAAAAAACTTGAAAAAAATTCTGTGGCTGCATCTGAAGTGATTTTCTGTATAATTTTAGAAGAGGGACGGTAAGGAATCTAAAACCCAGGGACAGAGTTTAAAAAATAATATCAACCCTAAAAATGTGTGCAGGTTAATTTTTTGCTACATATTTATATAAAACAATAGTTTCAGTTTTGTAAAAAAATTACATTGAATTATTTTTATTGAAAATATTTTATACAGACAGCTCCAAACTTAAAAATCAGCATCAGGGACACAGGACGGTATAGAAGTTTTCCTGGTATTTGGACCTCCAACATCATCCAAAACTTATTTATCTCGTTAATATTGTTATGCAATCATGCAATGGGATGTTACCCAGTATATGAAATAAAAAAACACAAAAAAATATATTAAAATAAAAATTATTATTCAGGGACATAAAAGTCAAAAGATTGTGAGAATGCCCCTAATATGTTAATAAAAATGACATTGTCATTCAGCAATCGAGTACCAAACTTCAATTTGGATAAAGCCCCTAATAAACTCATTTTAAAATATTATATCGGAAACTAATTGTACGAATTCCATGAAAATTTGGATATAGGCTAATTGAAGGGTGTAGAATTTGTTTATGGTGTCCAACTTGGGTATTGATATTGAAAAAAATAAAATTTGGGTTTGTTTTGATTTGTAGATGGTTCCTTAAGCAAATTTCATATACATCATTTAAAAGTAGACTTTATTTCCAATCGCTTGGTACCTGTAACTTTCTTCTACGATACAGAGTTAGTAAGGGGTGTTTACTTGTTTTTTTTCATGACTGTAGCACATATATGTGGAACAATATAAAGTTCTCGGGAAATTTTTTTTTTTATTCCTATGCAGCTCCATCTGAATTTTTAATGATAAGAAAAACAGTCCAGATCATACATACTTTTCAAGATAAATTTATTTTCTTCTTTTAATATAGTCTACGAAACTTTTAAGCTCATAGTACCCTCAAGAATGCATTTCATCGTCTACCATCTTAATAAATAACGGATATCAATCATGAAGTTATATTAACATGATTTAAAAAAAAAATCACCAACTTTTTGTTCTACACCAAACTGGAGGTCTTCTTTGTCTTTTTCAGACACTGCTGGTAAATCTACTTCCACTCCAGGAAGGTTCACACCTTTCTTGCTTCCCAACATGCCTCCATTTTCAACAGTGCATAGTAAATAATCAGATCCTGACAATGAATTAATATTTTTATTCTACTGTACCAAATTTTAAAATATATATAATAAAACATTATTATGCAATTTCAGAGAAAAGAAAGCTAACCTTTTTCTTTTACTACCAAAGATATCAAGCCATCGTCAATAAATACTCTATTTCCTGGAACAAGAACTTTAGTTATGTTCTTGTAATCAACATAGATGACTTCTGCACTACATTTTTCTTTAAAATCATCATTTGTAACTAATTTAACTATAGAATCTTTTATTATCTCAACTTCAGCAGAGGGTCCCTATTAAATACATGTAAAAACAAAAAAAGTAAATAATTTACACTACATATAAAATCAGATAAGCTGGTAACTAATACTTTTAAAAAGCAATTTAAACAGAAAACAAATTTATACAGAATATAATACAACCAAAAAAGTTCATAAAATTTTGCCTACATTAGAGATCAATGGGACATTTAAGCTTGTGAGTATTTATCAAGCACATAAATTTTCACAGATTTAGAAAACTGAGTTCAGTTTATTAGTATTTTTTTTTTGTTTCATGGCATAATCCTTTTATTTGGAATTATTTTATGTAATGGCTTCTTAATCAAATGTAATACAAACATGATTATTTATTAATTTAACCTCTGGTCAAAAACTCCAAAGGCATAATATTGCATGATATGAACAACATTTCAGAAAAAACAAACAAACAAATATTAGAACTTGTTACTTATGTATAGCGGCCAACATATTGTTTTTTTTTTTTTAAGTCATAACATATTTTGAACAACAAATTTTATTTAATAAAGGAAACTAAAAAATTTTTTTATAACTATTAACACATAGAAACAAAGCATATTTTATTAAAGAAATTTTCTAGTTTAAAATATGTTTATTTGATTTAAAAAAAAAAATGTTGGCAGCTATGTTTATGAATCACTTGAAGGTGCACCACACATGCAGGCAGAGGTTCTATTATCAATATGAGTTACAAGATGCTGTTTAATCAAGTTCCAAATTTAATGCATCAAATGTTGAAATAAATTATTAAAATGTGCTGAAACAATTTGGTTACACTACACACTGAGAAAATCAATTTGCATTAACAGGAAGCTCAGCAAATGTATGCTGCTGTACTGTTATTTTATTTTTAACTCCTTGCTTGTGACGCCTCAACTCAGTTCATGCAACGCAAATGTGTCAATTTTGGAATGCCCGACCTGAGTTCGGGAAAGACAAGAATCAGTGTTTTAATTCTGTGAAGCCCGAACTCAGTTCGTCCAATGCGTAATATGCAATTTACCATTTTCCCAATAGAAGGCGATACTTTCCCATGAAAAGTTCAGCAGTTTCACGCCAGGTAAGAGGTTAAGCATAGTGTGGCCAGTCAATGGATATCTAAGAATAGTTTTAAAATTAGAGCTTAAATTGCATTTAAGTTCTGGTGCTTTAGTAACATTCTATATGAATCTAGTTTTTCAGGTTATTTTAAAAACTTATTCTACAGCCTGTTATAACTTTTTTAGATCCCCTAGATATTATCTATAAAAGATAAAGCCAGAGTACTTGGAAATTTGTTTTAAGACATGACAGTTTGGTATTAGAAATATTTAATTTTTTTCAGAAATTACAGACCAACTATTTTTGCATAAATATTTCAAAATGAATGGGTGTTATGTCCTCTTCTAGGAATAAATTTAGAGGTTGGGGGTTGTAAAATTAAAACAACTCCTAAAACATTAGGGGTTGTTTTAATTTTATCTCCTAATTTAATCCAAAGGTGTTAAAATTAGTGACACCCCTTTGGGACCAGCATCTCAATTTTATTCGGTTGCCATCACTTTAAATAAAAGTTATCTTTACTTATTTAATGATGAAAATGCCCTAATTAAATAAGAGAAATATTACTTTTCTTTATAGCTGATATCAAAAACAAAACCTGAATACACATTTTGAAGATGCTTATATACAAAGAGGTTAACTTTTACTGTAACATACAAAAAAGGAAACGGCAGGAGGGAGAAACTATTATGCAATGGATATTCAGTAACAAATACCAAGGTTCACAATTGAATTTTGTTTACATGAATACTAAAAAAAAAAAAAAAAAAAAAAACCCGAAGATTAAGAATTAATTGGATAAAGTTTAAAAAATAAGCTAAAATTTACACATTGACTTTCTTATAAAAATATCTAAATTAGGGGTCTTCAAACTGTAACCCACAGGCAGATTATTTATAAAAACTAAAAATAAGATAATTTAAATGCATTCATCATTTACAAAATGCTTTCCTTTAATTTTTAATTTAGAAATAAATTTAAATATAATAATCACATTTTTAAGTTTGCCATATTTTCTGTATGTACCCTCTAAACATTAATCAGTAGATGTCCCTGTAGCAGAAACAGTGCAGCACGGCTGCAGACACTGCAGATTATTTCAGATTTTGCAGATTATGTAACATCCAGTGGTTCCCAATGCGGGGTGTATGCCTCGCAGGGGGGTAATTTTTTCTCGTAGGTGGGGGTGATTCCAAATTTGTACTAAGCCTATTATCTGTAACATTTGTGCCTTACTTTGGAAAAATAATGTTATAGACTAAAAATAAAAGCCCTAAGTTCAATACTGAAAAAAAAAAAAAAAAAATTGAATGTTACATAATGTAATGAGGGGGGGGGGGGCATCGTCAAATTAGAGATGCTTCGGTGAGGCACAGTCAATAAAAGGTTGGGGATTACTGTCTTAAACAGAAATATGGTGTTAAAAAAATGGCTAAATTTTACTTTAAGTCTAGATTTATTGTATACTAGGGGGCTCAGCCCCCTGCTCGCTAACACTCGTCAACCCACGGGAATTGCTATGCAATTCACATTGGGATCGGTTTGCTCGCTTGCCACTATTTGCAATCACAAATCATTATAATGTATTAAATTTACAAATATTTTTAATGTATAAAAAAGTAATGGAAAACTTCGTTGAAAATGTAATAAATGTATTAAAAAACCTTGGAAACAGAATTAATTTAAAACCTCAGTGAAAAGACAATAAAAAATATTTTTAGTTGGGTGGCCGCTATGCAATCCGAGCAAGCAACATATGAAATTTACAAATTTTTTTAATGTATAAAAAGTCATGCAAAACTTTGTCGAAAATGTAAATAAAAATGCATTTAGGTGGTGCTGCCAATGGATATAAAACATTTTAACATTATGAAATTTACAAATTTTTGAAATGAAAATTAATTCATAAAAAAGTAATTGAAAATTTTGTTGAAAATGTAAATAAAAATGCATTTATCAAAAGTTTGGCCCTGTGACTTGTTGATCATCATTAAGAAAGCTAAGCAAACTGGAAATTGATGCCATTTAAATTTAAATGGCATGTTAGTGTCAGATGGGGTCCTTCTCCTTTCATTTTGCCCATAGTATTGAAAATCCCGGCTTAAATTCATTTAAAACTATAATAAGAAGCTATAAAAGATGCTGCGTATCACACTAACGAACTGTAAGCAAAACGTTTTCACCTGTGATTGTTCAAACTGTTTGTGTTAAAAAAGAGATTCTGTCTGGATTTTGATTTGCTGAGTTGGTTGGGACATGTTGACCGTAACTTAACCACTGAGAATCGTCGCTGTTGCCAAATAGCAAGCTACAAATACAGCCTTTTTTTCATGCTACGTAAGAGAAATATATATATAGATTTTCTTTATAAATGTAAATTTTGATTCTTTTCACGGTTACTATTATTTTTTCCAATAGTAAGCTTGGTGATGGCTTCTTCCGATAATAGGCATTATTGGACAGCAGCTAAATTTTTGGATTGGTACAGATCATGCTTCTACAGGGGTAGATGTTATTAAAAATTGACTGGTAGCAGTGGCACTTTTATACAATGATTTGCAACAGAGTTAGTAGGGGATGGTGCATTTTTTTCCAGGATTATACATCTCGTCAATTCTGCAATACAAAAGTAGTTTCCTGACCAATGGATTTGTGATGCTGACTGAATGAATGCATGTAGCCAATAGACAAACTCATATGTTTACTACACTTATGCTTTTTATATGATGATTGGTATGCATGCTCTTTCTAGCTTTTACCAGAAACTATCACATATCACAAATATTATGACATTATTAATCATTTTTAGATAAATCATATAATAATTGAAAGAGAAATATTTAAATCTGCATTACTCCACATAATAATCCTGTTCGTATTTCCGGCCCTTTAGTATCTAATGCGACTGCAACTGGATAGGATGGTATCCCAAGATCTTCACTGACAATCTTTACAGCTTCTCGAACATTCTTTATGGTTCCAGCATGATACTAAGTAAAATTAATATATATATATATATTTAAACTAGTAAAATAGATTAAATATGCACAGTACAAATTAAAAAACATAATATAGGTGATATGTCATGTGACACAGGTAAAATAGAAAAAATATAATATATACATGGAATAAATATAATAGTGATAGTATATACAGGTATAAAATGTAACATTAGTAAAGGTTTTAAAAGGCAGATAATATTTTTTTCCAAATTTATTGATTGATATCCTCTTTTAATAACTGTGATAAAAACTGAAATGTCAAGTCACACTCAACAAAAGAAGGCATATGTTAATAGGTTAATGCTGCCATATTTCATTTATACAAAAAAGAATTGTATTCTACTTACTGTCTGTTAGTTCTATACACCAAATGTTCTGGGTTTACATACTTACTGAAACAGCTAGTGCTTGACAAAATAAAAATCAAGAACTAAGATATTCAAAAAAGAGATCCGAAAATGTCATATGCATATAATTTTCTTCTAACATAGTTTCTAATATGGATTTCATGAAGAAAATTATGAATTAACTAGTATTTTGAATCACCAAACTTCAAATTAAGCAAATATTAAGCTTTCTTATCATTTTAAAATTGTAGGAGAGATAACTAATCATGTAATAGGAAAAAAACATTAAGTAACAAAGATAGTTTCATTATATGTTATGCCATTCTTAATTATGATGCTAAAGAAAAATACAAATAAGGAGACTGAAGCCAGTAAACAACAAAAGTATGGAAAAGAATTTTATATTAACGGTTAACAAAAATCAAGGCATATTTCTAAAGAGTTCAAAAGATGTTTAAAAAGGAATTATATAGAAAACAAGTAAGAAAAATCAGGTGTTTAGCATAGATTATGAAACACTTTCCAACACCTCCTGAATGCTTTAACAAAACTTCATTATTTAGAGAAATAAGGTATATAAGAGAACTAAGTAAACATTTTAGAAAACGCATGAAACATTTGAAAAACTGATTTCTGCAGTTACCGTATATAGCCAAATATGCATTCCAATTCTTTTGAACAGCTGTATTTGATCTGTAGGTTGATATATATACCATATAACGGGAAAATTTAGTTTAGCAAGGAAACTCATAACAGGTTGAAATTTCTCTTTCAGCAATTTATACTAATAGATCAAAACATACTTGTATACATTTGTACAGCCGTGTAGTTAACCTAGTACCTTTATTACACGCCACTATTTAGCTAAAGTTTAATTCAAAGTAAAACACTCTTAAAACTACTGAAATCACATTTCCAGAAATTATCATTTATAGACGGCCATGTATCCAATTCTTTGCGTGACCCGGTATATCCTTTTATCTATGTTCTACAAACATTTCTTAGTAAACCAAATGCAGTTCTGCGTAAAAATGCATAACTCATTTAAAAACCACCTTTAAGCAATTTGCAATCATACCCAGTAACCATTACGAATTATTTTGTGTAGCCCTGTATATGAATTACAACATTTATACACACCATATACTATGCATAAATATAGTGAAACATAAAAACACATAACATATATAAAAATGCATTTCCAGCAATCATCGCTACTGTACAGTACTTCGGACACAATATAGTATCTGAAATCTTTTGTGTGTCCCTGTAAATGCTATGCACTTTGTATTATACATGAAATAAGTTATAGTAAACCTCAGTGACATATATCAATTTCATTATACATGAAATAATTTAACATAATTAAAATATGCAGCAAACAATTCCCTCCACCCCTATGTCGTTCTGTAACGGAATTATTTTGTGTGGCCCTGTAAATGAATAGTAACTATTCTTTGCATTGTATATTCTACAGAATGCATATTTTAGTGCACTTGATAAATGCATATGAATTTTATTATGTTTGAAAGCATGTACCATCATTAAAAAACATTTTAAACGGTTTTTATCATAGGCCGTAATGTAACGGAAAACTTTTGACTGTCCCTGTAAATGAACCAAACAGGCTAGAAACTTTATTTGAAATAGGGATCGTGCTATGATAGAGGTTACTAACATCCAAAAATTTCAGAACGATCCGACTATATTTACGAGAGTTAGAGCGCGGACAGACGGACAGACAAACCAAAGTCATAAACACTTTTCAACTTTGTTGGAAAAATGAAGTAACACAGATTAGTTACTATTTTAATGAAAAATAAGAGTACAAAAGGGGATGAATTATAGAAATCTGCACAGGAAAGAAACAACAAAAACTGCATCCAATGAAGTGCGTATTTGGATAGCTTTTGCTCATTCAGTGCCAAATATAATTATGTAGAAAAAACAAGAGAAATATTGACTTTGGTATAAATAGATGCTTCAAACGTAGGGTGTAAAAAAAGTCATGATTTTTTTGATTTTTTTTCTCTATGTTAAAATATTAAACATCTACCAAGAATTAAGCATTTCAAAAATGAATAACCCTCCAATTACTAACATTTTTTTTTTTTTTTGCTTTAATTGATAAAATTTTAATAATGTAATTATAGAAATAACAAAAAACTGCAAATTAAAAATTTCTTTAGTAACATACAACATTATGTGCATTCATATTTTGTAATAATTATGTACACCAATATTAAATACTGCTTATATTTTAAAGTTATTGATAAATTGCATTTAATTTTAAATTGATGATACAGATTAACTTTTGTAATTATTAAACAATTAACTGTTTAATTAAGAACACAATCTACATTTTTGAAAAAGTGGTTGAAAAAAGGTGATAAATAATAGTTTGATAAATTCATAAAGCAGCCAGTAATTTTACACAAGTTCTAAAGCGTATGTATATCAAATTGATCAAAAATTGTAGCAATGGATACAGCAAACTCACACATAATTTATAAATAGATTACAAAAATTGTATTTTTGAAATTTAAATCAGATTTTTCCCCCACAACATTAAAATATTCGAATAGCTACTAAATATAATGTTTTGAAGTTATTTAACATTTAGTTAGATGTTTTTTTAAATGTATAATACTTCTTTTTACACATTTAATATTCTTAGAATCAACAATAACAAATATTACATTTTTTACAAGTGATTTAGTGATAATTTTCATTACTGATTATAATGCTTTTTCACACTATTTTAAAAAATCAGAAAATATGTGATTTTATCATCTGATTTAAATCAATTTGATTAAAATCATTGACACTTTATTGCTATGTTTATTGTATATAAAAGAATGAATAACTTGAATGAATAATTATTAAAAATAAATTATGACATTGTAAGTTATATTAGATTTAAATGTCATTTTTAAATTAAATGCTTTTTATGTTTGTTAGATAAAAACCATGCTTTTTACAAACTTACTGTACTTAAATTTTTCACAATACTCAGGAATGATGCTTAGAAACAATTATTTAGAGCTTTGTTTTGTGTATTCATAAGTCACAATACATGTAGAAACTTTCCAAATTATGTTCATCTTAGATTTGAATACTTTTTTATGTCATTTTAAACATTTAGAAAATTTTTGATTTTAATCAATGATTTTTTAAAAAAAATCACTTGATTATAAAATCATGATTTAAATCGCTGATTTAAATCAACTGATTTAAATCGTTGACACCCTATTGAAACATGACATTTTTTTTCAAATAAAGGAGATCTTAAACAGAATGTCTTCAAATAGAAACAATTTACTTAGGTTACATACATACAACTTGTAAAATACAAAGCAAAAGATGAAAAAGCAACTTGTGTTTTAAAACATTTGTTATACTTGAAATATTATAAAAGCATTACAAAATGCTGAAAAAAAGAAATAGAAATGTATTTCAGTTATAAAACCAATACCTCAATATAGAAATTCGAACTAGCGATTCCTATTCTGCAGGGAAACCCAATTGGCAAAAATGTTTTTACTTCCAAAAATATCCAGCATAATAAATTTTTATTTAACAATTCTTGGAGAAAACTATTTTAAATAATGATCAAAGGCAAGAAGATCCAATAAGCATTAGTACTAAAATCAATAAAAGTTTGACAAAATTTCCACAAAAAATCACTAAATTGCAGTATGTCCGAAACAGGAAATTTTAATCCAGCTATGTGAAAATATATTACTGTAAAATCCTGATTTTAAGCTCCTCCTCGAAAGCAAGCCCCCACCCACTTTTAAGTAGCTTTGATTTTCTTTTCCATTCCGAAATATAACCTCCCCCCTCCCATTCACAAACTTTTTTTGTGGAAAAATTTTATTTAAAAATCTAAGGGAGATAATTTTCAATCTTTTGATGGATTTTCATAAGTTTTTACATAAGCTTAATGAAATCTCCCCCCCCTCCCCCCCTCTGCATGAAATGTCTGCTTCCCTTCTTTGGCCTCCCACCCCACCCCACCCCAACACAAAAATTTTAAATTTTGAAAATCTTAATTATTTTGTTCTATTTGTTGCTCGCTAGTAACAATAAGTAAATAATCAGTTATCTAAATTAAACTCCTTTCTCCAAAAGTTCCCCTTTCCTCTCGGACCCCCACCCAGCAAAGTTTAAAATTTTAATAATAATTTTTTTTTTTAAATTCTGCCCCATTTCTTATTTTGTAGTAAGATGATTTATCTAAAATCTCATCTACATAATATTGTATAAGTCTCACTCATCTAAAATCTTAATCCTTTTTGAA
This sequence comes from Maratus speciosus, assembly GCA_963932465.1. Classification (NCBI taxonomy): domain Eukaryota; kingdom Metazoa; phylum Arthropoda; class Arachnida; order Araneae; family Salticidae; genus Maratus; species Maratus speciosus. The sequence continues at coordinate 8,177,308 of OZ010787.1, forward strand.
ATTTTTGCTCCATACTTTCCCCTTTAAAAGGAGGGCGGGGGAGGTATTTCTAAATATGTAGAAGAAAAGCAAAGTATTTTTTATTTTATTTTTTCCCCAGTTTGACTGTTCTTATCGCTGAATCACATGCATATTTTATGCTTAAATATTTTTTACAACAAATCACAAATCAAGCAGAAAAAAAAATTAAAAACTTTTAGACTTTAAACTGCATGAGATGCAGGAGGGGGGGGGGGGGGGGCAAGAGGAGAGAAGCAGAGATTTTAGGAGGATGTGATAATTTAGGTAATGTATTACCTATTTATTTGTTACTATAGTGTGTTAAATAGGTCAGAAAAGAAATTTAAAATTAAAGAGATTTATAGGTTAAATTATGCATGTTTGATAACAGAGAGGAAGGGGGTAAAGGGAGAAGGCTTAAATGATTGATTAAATATTATTGCAATGAAATAAATAAGTAAATTTGTAAAAAATAAAATAAAAATTTTAAATTTTGCTTATTATTTAATGATTTAAAAAAAATTCTCGATTTTATGGAGCAATAAAGGCAAAACTGGTTTACCTATTCAACTTAAATTTTGTTGTGATTACTTGAGCATCAAAACACTTTTCCTCTTGACCCTTTGAAGGGCAGTGGTATATTATTTATAGTACTACTTATTTTAATCACAAATACCAAAATCACACCAGACTTTAATATAATTTTACTTTTCTAACATACATGGGGAAAAAAGCATTTAGTTATTTTCAAATCCATTTGTTTGTAAATTATGGTGGCAGTTCCTCATTTCAGCAACTTAGTAACAGAATTAATTACTTTGTCCCTGAAAGGGCTAACAGCAACTTTGAATGCTTTTTGCTAAATTAAATTGTACAAAAATTTGCCTACACACATATACAAAATAACAAGCAAATACCATTTAAAAGAACGAAGAAAATTAACATATTCACGTCCAAATGACATTAGTGGATATTCTAGGATTAAGGCACTAAAGAGCTTAAGCATAAGTGGAATGTAAAAGATAATGAGGTAAGTGAAGTGTTTCGGGTACTAATTTTTAACAGAAAAAAATTTATTCTACATCTTATCTTAGATGTACAGTCGTGGAAAAAAAAAAGTAAACACCCCCTACTAACTCCTCAACAAATTATCGTAGACGAAAGTTACTCGTACCGGACGATTGGAAATAAAGTCTACTTTTAAATGGTGTGTATAAAATTTGCTTAGGGGGTCATATACATATTAAAACGAATCCAAACTTCATTTTTTTCAATGGCAGTACCCAAATTTAACGAGATATTTCAAATCTTCAGTTCAAAATATGAATAGAAACCAAATTTTAAGTCATTCGAATGATAAGTTTTTGAATTATAGACATTCAAAATTTAGTACTTCTAATGTTAAATTACATTTTCATATTTTTATTTATATCTCCTGAAATTATGCTCCTAATGAGCTAATTTTTTGTGTAACAATAATACTAATATACCCAAACATAAATACGTTGAATTTGAAATTTTTATAATTTTATGATATGAATTATGAAATTAATATTCGAAAAAATTATGAATTGCAACATACAATTTTTTTTATGGATTTAGATTTATTAAGTCCTGCTTTATTGAAATCCGAAATTTCACATTTTTCTTCCAAGTAGTTTTCAAATTATGCTTAAAAAATGGCAAAATGATGGTTTAAGGGGCCGTCTATGATAGAAGTGAGTAAATTTTTGAAATTTATTCTGCTATCCTGTAATCAAACAGGTTTCATTGACGCTTAAACGTGCCTTGATCAAGAAGGCGGCTCTCTCGGTTAACAATCGAGTTCGGAACTTCAATTTGGATACAGCCCTTAAAATATGCTCGTTTTAAAATAATTAATTTCTCGGAAACTTATGGCACAAATTGCATAAAAATTTGTTTATAGGCTAATTGAACGGTGTAGAGTTCATTTATGCTGTCAGAATTGTGTACTGCCATTGAAGAAAACAAAGTTATGGTTCGTTTTAATATGTAGATGGCCCTTTAAACAAATTTCATATACATCATTTAAAAGTAGACTTTATTTCCAATCGTTCGGTACCAGTAACTTTCTTCTACGATATTTTGTTGAGAAGTTAGTAGGGGGTGTTTACTTTTTTTTTTCCACGACTGTACCTATCTAATGGATCTGCAAAAAACAAACATGTCACCAGTGGCCAGTAGTCTTTATATAAATATAACCTTTGATTTCACAGCTGTCAAGGTGTGTCAGAATAAAAGTACACATTTTGATGCTCTCAGTATAAATACCTAAAAACAAAGAAAACAGAAGTAGACAGATTGAAAAAACATTTGATGGTTACTTTCTCATTTCTAACCGGTTTAAAAACAATGTATTATCCAATGAAATAAATTTGCATTTGATGAAATTGCACGCTTACATCGAGCTCATTAAAAACTGAATAATTTAAAGATATCTATATTATAAACCACAAGCTTTTGTAAAGTCTTTTCACAATAGAGATTTCAGAAAAACAGCTAATTTTTCTTTAGAAATAGCTAAATTTTAGATGAAAAAAAGTGAATCATATGAATTCTTAAAGGAATATAGAAGAGCAGAATAGCGATTCTGAAAAGAAATAACGCAGATTAAATTCTGCTGATAATTTAACATTTTATGTTAAATAACTACAAAATAAAATTAAAAATCATTATACAAATGTGAAAAAAAAATAATTGCAGAATTTCTGAACTACAAAGTCAGAGTTGTATAATATAGATGCACGCGTGCACGCCATGCGCAGAAAATCTTCCCACAAGATTTGGAACTTTGCAGAAAATTTCTTAGAAAAAAAATTTAATTTTTTGTTCTTGTATTTTTTTTTTTTTTTAATACCGAAAAATAAAAAATGTTCCCCAATTTTATGTACGATTTATTTATTGCTTGCCAGGATTGATTCTGTTCCAATTTTCCGAAAATTTAAGGCATTTGGTTCCGAAAAATTTAAAAAAAATCGGCCGTCAGTCCAAAAATTCAGACATAAAAAAAATATCACTGAAATATATTGTGGATTTCAACAAATTGTCGCAAAAATAAACCAATTCTGTCAATCGTTCACAGAAAAAATAACCAATTTTGTCAAAGCATCGCGGAAAAATGTGAATTTCGTCAAAGGACAGCAGAAAGAACGCGAATTTCTTTAAAGAATCGTGGAAAAAATCAATTCCATTAAAGGATCGCGAAAGAAACACAAATTTCGCAAAACGGCTGTGGAAAAAGCACGCATTTCGTCAAAGGATTGTGAGAAACACACGAATTTCGTCAAATGGCCACAGAAAAAACACGAATTTTGTCAAAAGGCAACAGAAAAAACACGAATTTTGTCAAAAGGCCACAGAAAAAACATGAATTTCGTCAAAAGGCCACAGAAAAAATGCAAATATCGTCAAAGGATCGCGAAAAAATAGCGAATTTCATCCAAAAAGCACAGGAAAAAAAACGAATTTCGTTAAAGCATAGTAGAAAAAACACGAATTTTGTAAAAAGATTGCAAAAAAAATGAAAATTTCATCAAAGAACTGGGGAAAAAACTAATTTCATCAAAGGATCACAAAAAAAAACCCGCCAATTTCATCAAAACGCCGTGAAAAAAGCGTGAATTTCGTCAAAAGATCGTGAAAAAAGCGTGAATTTCATCAAAAGATCGCGAAAAAATGCAAATTTTGTCAATGGATAGGAAAAAAAAGCACATTTTGTTAAAGGATCGCGAAAAAAAGTGCGAATTTCGTCAAAGGATCACGAAAAAAGTGCGAATTTCGTCCAAAGAATCATGAAAAAACGCAAATTTCGTCTAAAGAATCGCAAAAAAAGCAAATTTCGTCTAAAGAATCGCGAAAAAAAAAACCCCCGCAAATTTCGTCCAAAGGATCGCAGAAAAAAACGCAAATTTCGTCCAAAGAATCGCAGAAAAATGCAAATTTCGTCAAATGATCGCAGAAAAAACGAGAATTTCATCAAAGGGCCGCAATAAAACTCATCGGTGGTCTCTTTAATGATGATACTTATGAATAGACCTCTCCTTACAAAATGTGATTCAGTTGTTTTAGAAGCACTGTCCTTTATTTCTGAGAAGAGAGTGACTGGCATTTTGTGAGAAGATGTCACAATATTAAGGACTGGGCTGTTTTTAAATGCATTGACAAAATAACTGATAAGAATTCAGCCCTTCTTATCATGAATTTTTTGCTTTATTATTTTTTTAGCCAACATAATTATTCTGTATTTAATATTAATTTTTAAATTAAATGGTAATGATTTTAAAACTACTGTTTAAAATTCATACTGTCAAAGTAATATAACACGTTATTTTATTAAACTTTAAATTAATTTGCAGAAAGTTTTTGACCCAATATTTATGTGCGCAGAAAGTTTTTGGTTTTATAGAAGTCTGTACAGAGTACTTCTGCATGGAAAAATGTTACAACTTCATAAATTATATTTTAAAAATAAATGCTATCATAATTTTACTAGATTAATGCTGTACAGTTTATGTGCAGTCGTGGAAAAAAAAAGTAAACACCCCCTACTAACTCCTCAACAAATTATCGTAGAAGAAAGTTACTGGTTCTGAACGATTGGAAATAAAGTCTACTTTTAAATGATGTATATAAAATTTGTTTAGGGGGCCATCTACATATTAAAATGAACCCAAACTTCCTTTTTTTCAATAGCAATGCCCAATTTTAACAAGGTATTTCAAATCTTCGGTTCAAACTACGCATAGACACCAAATTTCAAGTCATTTGAATGATAAGTTTTTTAGTGTTTCTAATGTTAAATTACATTTTCATATTTTCATTAATATCTCCTGAAATTATACTCCTAATGTGCTAATTTTTTGTGTAGCAATACTACTAAAATACTCAAACATATATACGTTGAATTTGCAATTTTTATAATTTTATGATATGAATTATGAAATTAATATTAGAAAAAATTATGAATTGCAACCTACAATTTTTTCGATGGATTTGGATTTATTAAGTCCTGCTTTAAGGAAATGCAAAATTTCACATTTTTCTTTCAAGTAGTTTTCAATTTATGCTTAAAAAATAGCAAAATGGTGGTTTAAGGGGCTGTCTATGGTAGAAGTGACTAGATATTTTGAAATTTCTTATGCTATCCTGTAATCTAAGTCTTCAATGACTGCTTGAGTGGCGCTTAAGAAGCCTTTATCAAGAAGAGGGCTCTCTCGGTCAACAATCGAGTACCGAATTTCAATTTGGATACAGCCCCTAAAAGATGTTCGCTTTAAAACAATCTCAGAAACTTATCGTACGAATTGCATAAAAATTTGTTTTTAGGCTAATTGAAGGGTGTAGAGTTCATTTATGCTGTCAGAATTGTGTACTGCTATTGAAAAAAAAAAACAAAGCTATGGTTTGTTTTAATATGTAGATGGCCCTCTAAGGAAATTTTATATACATCATTTAAAAGTAGAGTTTATTACCAATCATGTGGTACCAGTAACTTTCTTCTACAATAATTTTTTGCAGAGTTAGTAAGGGGTGTTTACTTTTTTTCCCGCAACTGTACCATTTTAGTCACTGACCATACTGATTACTAATATATGCAGTAAACTGCCAGTTCTTAATATGCAAGTATGATTTAATTTGGTATAAAGTTTGTGGAATAGTAAATCAAAATTTAAAAATAAATCATTGTTATAAACATCAACATATCATGTACATAGGCGTAGAGTTATATGCACCCACCCCCCCAATAATCTTTTTAGATGGGCTATATTTTTTTTTATGCCAATTGACATAGAAAAAAACCTCAGATTTTGGATTTTCATATAATTATCAAAAATTTTTAGCATGCAATGTTTTCGGTGAATAATAATTGTTCTTTAATTTGCTGTTTACTTTTATTCTTCGTAAACTAGTAAAACTATTGGAAATTTTTAGTGTGCCGTATGGGAAAAAAAAAAGCACTCTCCTTGATGGGCTTTCCTTTCTTCTTTCGACACACTTTCTGGGAAGAATATCTTTTTCTGATTCGGCGTCGTAGTCATAGGGCAATAAATTCACGTTTTAGACGGACAACAATTGGTGTCCGATATGATCTGATTAAAGAACAGATAAGATGTAGTTTCCCGAAACTGGGGCTAATAATGCCTAAAAAATAGGTTCCAATTTACAAGTTTTGAAAAACTCGGGAGTGGGGGGGAGGGGGTGTCAAGTTTTGCTGTAAATGACCAAACTAAAAAAGAACCACCAGTGTCTCCAAAGCATAAAGAGGGAAGTTCTTTGTCTCTAAATCATTCATAAAGCTCATATTTATTAAAATTGTCCAAATCTACCAAGCGATCTCTTGCAGTAATGGATGATTCACAACAGAATCTGGTAAGAGTAAACAGTACATATTCAATTATTCTTACTCGGACGTAACAAGAAACCCGATATTTGGCCATTTTCATTCCTCAATATCAGGCTGGGTAAGGACCGAGCTTACATTTTTCCTGTAAACCCTCGTCAGACCTAAACTTCTTTTCTGTGTCGTGTCGGTCTGGTATTTGATTCGGTTGTCATGATATTTTCAAACTTTTCTTTTTTCATATAAATGTATCTAGTTGTACAGAAGCATTCATATTCATTGGCGAACATACAGTAAGCTATTCATGCGCAATCCTGTAGTATTTATATTATACATTTACACACTAATTAGCTGACATGCCCAGTGTCGCCCATCCTGTCAAAAACCGTAATAAAAAATCGCTGCACGAATTCTAAATAAACTTAAAGAGAACAAAATTTACTATTTTGGGATGGAAGATATTATAAAGCAGATTACTTTCTCTAATGTGGAAAAATTGCAGCGAAACTCGAAAAGACTCTAAAAATAGCAAAAATGTCAAATTTTTTAATATGGGCTAAAAGATTAAAACAGGATCCCTTTTACGAATGTAGAAAAATTGCCGCAGAACCTGAAAATCTCTAAAAAGTGTGCTAAAAATTCAAAATCTCTGTACGAATTTCGAGTAAACTTTAATGAAAGAATAACAAAATTTATTATATTGGGCTAAATTTTTGAAACCTAATTCCTTTTATGAATGTCAAAAAAACAGCAGCTGAACATTAAACATTGCATAAAAATCGATAATACATCAAGAATCGCAGAGGAAAAAAATACAGTAGTGTATTATAAGTTTGAAACGAATTTTTTTTATAAATGTAAAAAAAGGGCGTGGAATGAATAAAAAGCTAAAAATCGTTAAAAATTTTTCATAAGTTGCGGAGGAGAACATTTGCTATATTAGGCTGAAAGTTTGAAACAGAAATCTTATTTTGAATGTCAAAAACTCGCTACAGAACGCAAAAGAAAAAAATCTCGCAAAAAAGCGCATTAAAAATTAAAAAATCATTGAAAACAAAATTTACTATAGTGAACTAAAACATTTTAACCAGTATTCTCTCACAATTGTCAAAAAATCTCCACGGAACGGGAAAAATCACTAAAAGTTCAAAACTTACGGAGGACAAAAAGTTAAAACGAATTTCTTTGTACCAATGTAAAAAAAAAAATCTCTGCAGAACACAGAAAACCGCTGGAAATTGCATTAAAAATCTCTAAAAATTCAAAAGTTGCAAAGGTAAAAAATTACTACAGGGTTGTAAAACATTTTAACCGGAATTCTTTTAAAAATGTCAAAAGCAGAGCGAAAAATTGCAAAAACTCGCATTAAAAAGCGAATTAAAAATTCAAAAATTCCAAGGACAAAAGTTATTGTATAAACGTTTGAAATCGAATTCTTTTTTCTTTTTAGTGCAGGTAAAATATACCAAAAGTTGAGTAAAATGCAATAACTGATGGCCATTCTCTAAAATTTGGGAAAAAGCATGTTTTGGAATTAGAAATAAAGATCCGATGAGTTCTCAAAAAATAAAACTGTCTTACCCTTTTTTTGGGGGGGTGGGGGGGGGGGGAAAGGGGTTACATCAGGGAGGGGGGTAATCAAATTTTTAAGTAGTTCAAGCAGGGTATCGTTTATTATGTATTTTTTAATTCTGAATCGAATGCCAATCATTTTTTATACAATTATGGCAGACTAGGAGTATAAAGTCTACGGTAATACTTTATACAGGTAAAATAGGTTTTTACAGTAACAACTGGTGGCCATTCATAAAAATTTGGGATGAACATCGTTTTGGCACTAGAAATGCAGATACGATGTATCCCCGAAAAATAAAGTTATTTCACCTTTTTTTTTTTTTTTTTTTTTTTGGGGGGGGGGGGGGGGGCTGCAAAAGGGGGACATTTTAATTTCATGGGAGAATTCCATATTTTTTAATTAGTTCAAGTGGGGTATAGTTTAATATGTATTTTTTAAATTCTGAATCAAATGACACCATCTACAAGTCTGTACGATCATTCATTACAAAGTTAAGCAGGTTTTCTGAATAAAGTCGTGAATGGTTTTATGAATACAAAGTCATGAATGGTTTTATGAATATAAAGTCGTGAATGGTTTTATGAATATAAAGTCGTGAATCGTTTTATGAATATAAAGTCGTGAATGGTTTTATAAATGGTTTTATGAATATAAAGTCGTGAATGGTTTTATGAATACAAAATTATGAATACACGGATTTTGAAAACTTTAATGATCTTGGAGAAGATTCAGATGATCCTGATTTTCATCACTGCTATTTTGAATATACTTAATAAGTGTGAGATTATTTGATATGATATAAAGAAATTTTTTTTAATGTAAAATAAATGTGACAAATCTGTGCTCAGTAATAAAGTATCTACTAAAAAACAACTTTTCAACAGTAAAAAAAAAAAAAAAAAGCCAAGCCAAAAAAAAAAAAAAAAAAGAAAAAAGGGGAAAGTTGTGGCTAAAAAATAGTGTAATATCAAATTTCCAAGCTTATATTATGGTACTTATTTAACATTTTTTATTGAAAATTTACCATACGTAAGTCGAGTACCTAAGTATGTGTTGATAGAAAGCCTTTTCTCCTTTACTAAATACATCATAACGTGTTTCTGAAAATTAATTTTTTTAAATTATGCATGATGGGCTTGGCGGCCATCTTTCCATATTTTACACAAATTTCTAAGCACACAAGTACATTGTTAAGATCGGAAATTCGAAATTGTTGCTAAAGCAAACATTTTATGCTTTTAATTTATGGAAATGAGTGCCTAGAAATTTGTGTCTTAAAATAAAGTTGAAGTAACTTCAGGTTTCATCTTATGATTCCTTTTTTTCGGAGGGGGTTAATTAGTTACAGCAGTAAAAATCAATTTTTTTTTTTTCAAAATAAAAGACAATCTTAATTTATCTGTCTGTAGCCAAAACTAGAAGTGCAAAATTCCTAATAATGCAAACATATTACGAGCTTGTCTGCTTAGAAATTTGTGTAAAATATGGAAAGATGGCCGCCAAGCCCATCATGCATAATTTAAAAAAGTTAATTTTCAGAAACAAGTTATGATGTATTTAGTAAAGGAGAAAAGGCTTTCTATCAATGCATACTTAGCTACTCGACTTACGTATGGTAAATTTTCAATAAAAAATGTTAAATAAGTACCATAATATAAGCTTGGAAATTTGATATCACACTATTTTTTAGCCACAACTTTCCCCTTTTTTCTTTTCTTTTTTTTTTTTTTGGCTTGGCTTTTTTTTTTTTTTACTTTTGAAAAGTTGTTTTTTAATAGATATCAGTTCTTTTTATTAAACAGATTATATATAATTGAAATAATTCTACTCGCTAAAATTAGTCTTTGTATAGCCTTTATCAGCAGGGAACAAACACAATAGTATACATTTTGTTTACCTATCATTCATTTTTTAGAGTAATTAATAATCTAAAAGTAAGGAAAGTCAATTTCTTCTTTCAAAGTATCAGTCTTTCTCAATTTATATCTCCTTAAAATTTTCTATGAAGGATGAAAATTTAGTAAAAATCAAATAGAGTCAAAATAAAATATATATTTACAGTTAGTCTGTCAGTTAATTGTTTGTTCTAACTTTTTTTTGCTGACGGTTTTGCAAAATAAATTTACCTTTACAAATACCTAGGGATAATCCGAGAATGAAGCCCCGCAGGCATCTAAAGAATCGAAGATCTGTCTAAAGAAGTAAATCTAGCAATTCTAGACATGGTGAGGAAACATTTTTGATAAAAAAAAATCTAAAAATTTAAAGATATAAACTGTACATATAACTTCATCTTCATTTAGATCGTGTTATAGAGAAGAAAGAATAAATATGTAATTTTACTCAAGTCTGTTTATCCATACCTATTTGCATAAATGTGAGAATATAATTTCGTATAAAAATCCCCGTAAATTGATTATTTTAATAGTCTATTATTAAAGCCGCATAAACATAAGAATTAAATTTTTTCCAGTTAAAAATTGCCTGAAATCTATAGTCTTATCGTTCGTCAAATTTGTTTTATGTTTTTTTTTAATACCCAAACACCTTTTCTAAACTCTGGCAAAAGATCACAGAAATACTGAAGTTATCCAAATACTTATATCTTTCTATCGTTTTTTTTTTTGGGGGGGGGGGGGGAGGGGTGAGGAAGAGCGCTTAAGAACTTCGTTTTGTTCTTAGAATTCTGAATTAATCATTGAAAAGATCTACCTACATAAGTCTTGTTGCAGAATTTTCATTAGCTAAGAGTTGTATCAACTTATACATCATGTGAATATATTAAATTACTTTTGTAAAATACTAGATGGGAGCCATTGATATTTTCAGAGCATTTGCCTACATTTTAAACTTAAGTCATTTACAACTATTCATTAATTTTCTATACGAATTAAAGAAGTCGTTATTTCCATGGCAACTGTACCTTTCACTATTGCTTGTTTGTTTGTTTTAATGAACACATATATATCAGATCACGGCGGGATTTGAACCCGCCCCACCTACGCTCTCAAGCGATTAGCGGCGTGGTGTCTTATCCACTCAGCCACAGTGGGCAACAATTGCTTTCTCTAATACACAGATACTCAAATTTAACCTGCTGTGCTTATAATTATGCTCATAACAGAGTACATTTATATGTAAGAGTGGTGACATATGCAAAAGTCGTGTACTCATATTCAAGTTTTTGTCCAAAGTACAGTAACTTAGTTTTTAGTAATAGACGTGGAAGATTTCGATTAAACTAACCAGAAAAGTTAAAAAACATTGGCTTTCTGATTTGATTTTATTCAAAATCGTCTCAACGTTAATGTCCGGGATCCAGATAAATTTATCTCTGTTAGTAAAATTAGATTGACCAATCAGTAGCCTCCATCCTTGCAGGCTTTTCGGTGTTTACTGCAAACATAAAAAAGTTTTCAAAAATGCAGGCTTCTGATTGATCAATCTCATCTCGCTAATAGCGTAAAATCTATCTTGATCCCGGCCTATTCAACGCCCTTTAAATATTCGAGAAAGCCTTGACACGCGTCAGGAAAATATCACACAAAGCAGGCAAAACAAAGAAGAAAAATCATTCATTGGCTCGTTCATATCCACGAGCCAATGAATGATTTTGTTCCTTTGCTTTGCCTGCTTTGTGTGATGTTTTTGTGACGCGTGTCAAGACTTTCTCAAATATCTAGGGGGCGTTGCTTTATTTCACCATCAGGAAGATATGAAAGAAGAGGAGCAGACATGTCAATCTTCCCGTGTGAAAAACTACACACAAAAAAAAAACGAGTTCTTTCCCCCCTCTTCTGCCCTTTTCTCTCTTGATTTTGACCGATAGCAGCCCATTTAGCAGTCTCCCGTGCAAGATGCCGCTATATATGGCGGACGCAAGGGGGAAGGCGTTAGCGTGACCAATGACATAATAGGCCAGTTCATGACGTTTAAAAGTCACACGGAGTTGGATCATCTTTACACGATGATTAGTACAAAGCGGTGAACCAATTTTTTTGTGTCCATTGCCGTGTACAGATAAGCAACTCCGTGTGACGTGATGAGCTGGCCACACTTTAGGAACAGCTTCAAATGACGTCATCTATATCTACTTCGAGGCAAACAAAAAAGACTGGCTACCGCGGTGCTACAGCGTCTAGAATATATAGTGTGGAAATCCAATCAGTCGATCACAGCAATATCTGCAGGATATTTCCCAAAACTCCAAGACAATTTGGTCTAGACGCTGTAACTTTTTTTTAAAAATACGTTTTATTAACATACATCTGACCTGTGTGCTTGGCGTCAAACTTGCTGTAATAATACCATGTTTACTTTGAAATTCGAAAATATATCGCAGATGTCGCTGCAACCGTCTCCCTGGATTTCAGCGTCAGTGCACATTTAAGGGATACACTGCTAAGCGGTTCTTGGATAGCAAATTTCCACATTATGTATTCTAGACGCTGTAGCAGTGCATTACACATGTCTCTTTCTTCTTTAAAAAATATCCTGCAGATGTCGATGCAAATGACTGTTTGGAATTCGACATCGTTGAACATTTAAGGGATTCAATACTTCCGCGTTTTTTTAAGTATTGCTGGGATAGTCGATTTCTACAACATATAATCTAGACGCTATAACGGAGTTATAGATTCTAGAAGATATAGTTTAAAAATCGGCTTATTAAAAAGGTGCTAAAAAATTGTATCCCATAAATGTTGAACGAGGCTGAACGACGAATGTCGATTACAGCGACATATGGTAATTCCAATGTAACTATTTCAAAAGAAAACGTTTCGCTCAGAGAAGATCTAGAAAATGTTGCTCCTATCGACATTTGTCATTCAGTATTTTTTAATATTTATGGGATTCAATTTTTAGCACTTTTTAAACCATTACTGGAATATCTGGTTTCCACACTATGACCATGATCTAGGTAGATTTTTCTCTGTTATCGTAACGAGATTGACTAATCAGAAGCCAGAATTTTTGCTAACTTTTCACTGTTTGCAAAAATGTACCTGGATCCCGGCCTATATTTCTAGCCGCTATAACTGAGCTCAGGAATAGTACAGAAAGCAAACTCCGTATTTTGATACATTAAGGCCGGGATCTAATGGAGGCTATTCCAGTTTCGATTTGATCACGTGGTCAAGGTAAAAACTTCTAGCGTAAAGAAGGGAAGGCTCCGTAGACATATAATGTAAATCCCCGCTAGCCAATGAAACAGTTCGTGAGGCAAAGCAGTAAGATCTTCCCTTCTTATCAGTTAGACGTTCTTTGTGTAAATTACCGGTATCACGTGGCTTTTTTCATCCTAGGACCCATATTTGGAATATCCTCCATTAGGAACAAGTGTGTCTCTATAACGAAGTAGCTACATACGGCCAATAAATGCTTATTGGTAAAAGTGATAAAAACAAATCGTTAAAGTTCTTTGTGAGCATGCCATTATCGTCAGGCTAATGCATGTTGAATTATTTTCCTAGTCTAATAGAGATCATCTATGCGCATATCTTCTAATGGAGGATATTCCAAATATGGGTTCGAGGCTGAAAAAGTCACGTGCTACCAGTAATTTACCCAAAGAATTTCTAACTGATAAGAAGGGAATCTGGAAACTACACTGTTAAAAATATCGTGAAAAATTACCTCTGTTCTTAAAGGTTCTGTATTTTCTGACCAATGAGAACGCTATATAAATGCCTATGAAGCGTTCTCATTGGTCATAATACAGATAGCCTTTAAAAACAGAGGTAATTTTTCTCGATATTTTTAACAGTGTACTACTGCTTTCTCGCATGAACTGTTTCATTGGCTAGCGGGGATTTACATTACGTAGACGGAGCCTTCCCTTCTTTACGCTAGACGTTCTTGTCTTGACCATGTGATCATGACGTAGATTGAATATCCTCTATTCAAGAAAGTGGATTGCCGTACTTTCAGCAAAAACTTGAAGTGAGCATGCCTCCTGTGCATATATCACCACTCTTATGTATAAAGGCCCTCTGTTATGGTGTTGTTTCTGATACAGCGCCTAGAATACCTAGTGTGGAAATATGCTATCCAAACACAGTTAAAAATATCATGAAAAATTACCTCTGTTTATAAAGGCTACCTATTTTCTGACCAACGAGAACGCTACATAAACGCCTATGGATCGTTCTCATTGGTCAGAAAATAGATAGCCTTTAAAAGCAGAGGTAATTTTTCACGATATTTTTAACAGTGCAGTTCTAAAAATTTGTATCCCTTAAATGTGCGATGATACTGCTAAAATTTCAAGTATCGATCGCAGCGACATCTGCGGGATTTTCGTATTACTATTATTACATTGTATATACTAGCAATTTCTTGCAGTTGTAGAAAATATCCTGCAGATGTCGCTGCGATCTGCATATTGCAGCAGTATCATTGCACATTTAAGGGATACAATATTTTAGCGCTTTTTTAAGTATTACAGGGTTAACCGATTTCAACACTATATATTCTAGGCGCTATAGTTTCTGAGCGCTGTTGGTTAAATTTCGATATTTGTGTTTTAGAGTGAGCAATAGAGAAAAGTACTAAAACTATTGAAACAACATCTTCTTTAATATTGAAATGTATAGCAAAGGAGTTCAGAATCAATGCCTTAAATAGTTTCGAACAGGGGCAGAATTCATTAGGGGGGCATATATGACGATTTTGCCGACTAACTTAAATATATATATATATATATATATATATATATATATATATATCATTAAAAGTACGTTTCTTTGTCTGTGTATATGCATCTACCAGAGTCCAAAATAGACTGACTAATTTTAAAATTCAATAACTTGCAAATGGTGACTGTTATAAAATTAAATTCTTGCAGGAGTGTTATGTAAGATATCAGGAATTTTTTTACTCTGATTCTCGATTTTAGTTTAAAGTATTGGTGGTAGGTGGCGCTGCTTGCAATAGGCGCTAAATCAGGGTCCGATTTTCGGCCTCTCTCTTTTCTCAATATTGATGCGAAAGAAGAAGATTAAATATATGCTGCGGGCCCCTAAGAACAAAACTGCATTGGCAACTGAGAACCATTCCATATATTTAATCTCCTTCTTTCACATCAATACTGATAGAGAAGAGAAACAAAAAATCAGGCCCCAATTTAGCACTAGCAGTGTATCGCTGCTATTTTAAACTAAAATCCAGAATAGCTGTAAAAAAAAAAAACTCCTGACATCTTATATAGCCCTCCTGCAAGAATTTTTTTAAATAGTTACCACCATTTGCAAGTTATTGAATTTTAAAATCAGTTAATTCATTTTAGGACACCCGGTATAAGAAATAAAAAACAGCCAAATGAAAAAAAAATGTTAGCAAAATAGATTTGGCGTGAAGTACTGAAAAATATATCTTTAACCCCTTATTGAATCCCTTTTTTGTTCAATATGTTCTAAAATAACCTATATTTTTGTAAGTGCTTATAACATAGATATTCGACTATTTACTGCAGAACCTATAAGTGTATTCTAAATGTTTTCTAAATGTGTAAATATTTCAGATATTCTTTTAGCAGTCTAAATAAAAATTCAAAACAGCTATCTTTGATTTATCATTGTAAAAATATGCATTAAAAATTGCTATGATATTTCGACTCTATCCGACAGAAAAAAATGACCGGCAAATGATACTTTGAATACAACATGCAACTAACGAATACAATGGCAAATGACTAATTTCAACACTGCATTCCAGCAAAACTTTTCTTTACTTGGCCTTTGATGCGAGTAATTATGCTTTTATGCGACGCAGGCACATAGATAGCGATTAACTGAGAACAGAGAAATACCTATTGCATAATCTTTTCTGTGTCTTTGGCTGTTGCTAAATTGAGTTGGCGCTGAGGCAGCATCTCTATAAATAGAGCGATGTAAATGGCACGGTATGATTGAACATTTAAAGCGACAAGAATCGTTCAAAGAATCCCGACGGTATTGGAAAACGCACACACACAAAAACAAAGAGCATAAACTGAGCACTCGCAATTTGGCGAGTCTGATTGTTCGCTTACTCGCCAAATGAAGCATTTTGTCGCGATTTGGGGCAATGGCGAGCGGCAGCGAGAACCCTGAATACACTATACACCTTCACTTACGTTACGTCGTTGTAAATGTTCCATTAAAGTGTTTTGATATTTTTTGCTGAATGTGCAGATGGAAATCTGCAATTCGGATTAATTAAACTAGTTGAAGTTTTTGGTAAGATGTTACTTGGAACTTATACAGAATCAGCTTATTTATATTTACATTAAAAAGGATTAAATCAAGACTTATTTTAATTACATCTTTATTCATTCATTGCATAACATGCATTTTAACGCACCATTTTTTTAGACGAGCCCATCTATTCACGACAGCACCCAAATCTAGGTATTTCAAAATATCCTTCTCAAATGGAAGCATCATGAGTGTATTCAAACGTGGATAGTTCATTGTTGTTCTTATAGTGTTATTACACGTAAAAATTCCAAGCGACAAAAATCGCTTGGCACTCATCCTATTTTCCGCTTTTGAAAGCCATTTTTTGTTTTTAAAACATTTCATTGGCTGTTCGGGAAAAGGCTTTTCCATCGTCAGATTTCCAAGCATTTGATTGGCTGTTACTGGTGACTCGCTTCGTTTCAGGCGTCAAAGACACGCCGACAGAAGAAAGTTGCTTGCCTTCGAAGCGACTCCACTGGGGCCATAAGATAACATGGAGACGCTTGGAATTTGAAGTGATTTTTATCTCTCATGTAATAGTACTTTAAGGTACTTTTTCACAATTTTTAATTTACAATGTTCTTGCATTCGAGACAACTGTGATTGGAGAAGTTAGAGCCAGACGACTGACATGGTTCGCAAGTGGCAGAATGTATCTCAAAGGTTCTATTTTCATGTAAATATCGTCCATTCTTTCAACCTCTGCGCAGAAGTCTGACAAAACATTCAATGTGTGTCTAATGCTTCCATATCAGGAATTGTCAATATTTCACGAAAGATCGCTTTCATGAAACATTTCGGTACCGCTTTCTTAACCAGATTTAGTGTTTATTTCTTACTTGTAATGGGAGGATACATTATTCTATCCAGTGGTCTGATGCAAGAATTAAGACTTTCAGCTATCACCATTGTAAGAGTATCCAGTACCATCTGAAACTCCATGCGTTAGAACATTAGATGTTCGGGAGCAAACAAATTGTTTCAATTACCGTTTAACTTCTTTGGTGCCAATCTTCTTCGATATTGCATAGCAAATTCATTTAACTTACTTGATTTAAAAGAGAACTGCACTCTATATTTCCCTATTCACATTTTCATTGTCATTGTTGATTGTTTCCAATGATTTGATACAAGTCTTCAGTATTTTCGTAGCATCTATTTTAAAAGTCTTCGACTTTATTTTTTTCAGTAACTAACTTGCACTTGTACTAAACGTTCTTGAGAAACATCATAGTGAAGCAATGAAGTCGATAGATAACATTTTCTTTCTTAAACGTCGTGGCTTGATCATTGTTTTGCTAACAGAAGTAGAAAAATCAACTTTTTCAAAATTTGTGCATTCATATTAGATCCAAACTGCTTTCAATGATTCCGTTCGAGCAGTCCATCTCGCCTTAGAAAGATTCCGCAGCAGAAGAGCATTTTCTATTTCTTCGACCTTGTCTACTAATAGCTTCTTTCGTTTAGTACTTGCTGTGAAAAACACAAACATCTTCCAGCTCGAAGAACACATCGCCTATAGCATTGCTCGCATTGCAGATATGCAAAACGAAAGTGATGTTGAGTCCGTGACATTGACAAGGAATATATGGTACAATTCAACCCACGATTTCTGAAAACGTCTCCTAAGTGCGGCTGAATTCTCCAGACATACTGCTCGTAAAATCATATGACCTGAAATGAATCGTATGACCTGTTCTATTTCGAGCTCATTCTTTGTAAGGATGTGCGATATCTAGCATGCAAGGTCGATGTTGGTTTTGACGACTTCTTTTAAAACTTCCAAAAGCCGATCGGAGGTTTTCCATCTTTGTTGACATATTTCAGCCCAACAGCTGATCGATCATGGTGCGAAGCACCTGGTGTCGTATCTACCATAACTCCATAAAATTATGCTTCTTGAATATCCCTGACTATCGTTTTACGCACTGCTGTAGCAAAAAATTCAATCATCTCGTTTTGGGATGAAGCGGAAAGGTAAGTTATATGGTATGGGCTGAAACGTGTGTCTTTAAACATGTCCTCAGTTGTGGGTTATGTCTGGAAATTAATTTCACAATTTTTCAAAAGTTTCCATTTCGTCTTTGTCACTTCTACAAACCAGACCTTGTCTACTCAGAATTCGAGTAATGTTCATTAAGATTGCTACAATTTCTTTGTTGAATGCAAGATGTTGCTGTCGCTCTTCCAGAATAATCTGTTTGCGCTTGCTCTCGTGGAGTAAGTGTGATTATGTGTCATCGTGAACTGGCAAAACAGGAAACAGCAAATTTTGTGGAAGTTGGAAGAGAAATGTGCGGACTTTCTGTTCTTTTCTTTTCCTTAAGCTCTTCATTTTGTGTCCTTTGTTTACACCACTCTCAACTGAAGAATTTTGTATTTTTTCTCTCCCAGGTCCTTCATGAAACACGCAAAAAGGATTAGCATTAAGTTCTGTGCTATATATTCCAAAAACGGATGCTCTTATGTACCAAGCGCTGTTGAAATGTCGTAGTCTATCGGATATACGCTGCGTTTTGTCTCATATGGACCTAAACTGATTAAATATGTCTTTTATTGTCTGATTTCATTTTAGACCTTTTCCTGGGCCATGTTCAATAATGGAATCGTTCCCATTTTCCGTACTGCTAACCTCTCGACGGTTTTCTCCATTTCTTTCACGATCTTACTATAAATATTTGACACAGATGAATAATTTAAATTTTCCCTGTCAATACCTATGGTTTCCTTAAGTAACAAGAAAACACTTAATTCATCGGATGGGGTAAATTTTTCAGTAATCGGCTTACAATCATTTAAACAATCAACTAAATGACTCGATTGCCGAGCACATTTCAATACACCACGAATAATATGAATGCCTTCACAAAAGTCGTCATCATATTCAGTGCTAGTCATCATCTAGATGTTCGGAACACTACTAATCCGCTGTGGACTGTCAGAAATACTCCTTTGAATATTGAGAAACTAGTCTATCCTGGTTTTTTCTCAGTTTATTTTCATCAGTCATGCGAAGTCGAAGAAAGGAGAGGCAAACTTCGGATTTTTGAAATAAATTAAGACAAATGCTAAAGACTGGTGTTTTTTAGTGTATATTTTAAGAAAAAACGTAGAAAATTGAGAAAAAAATCGATTGTTTCAGGGTTGTATCGATCAATATTGACTACCTAGAATCTGCCGACTGTGATCCAAGTTGCCGACATTGGGGGGGCGAGACGCCCCCCTACGCCCCACCATTAGCTTCGCCCCTGGTTTCGAATATGCACTGTTGTTATGACATCAATACCCTTCCTGGATGTGGGAATACAAAATTGTGTTCAACATAATTGGCCGCAATCTAGATAGATTTTTCGCTGTTAGCGAAACGAGATTCATCAATCAGAAGCTTGCACTTTTGCGAACTTTTCGCTGTTTGCAGCAATGCAGGCTATTGATTGGTGAATCTCGTTTCGCTAACAGCGAAAAATCTATCTGGATCCCAGCCCAGATTTCTGTAAACATTACACTTCATCCATGGCACTAAGAAAATGACTCAAAACTTTTATGACATAGGCCGGGATCCAGAAACAGCAAAAATTCTCAAACATTCTGGCTTCTGATTGGTCAAACTCATTTCGCTAACAGCGAAAAATCTATCGGGATCTCGGCCATAGTTTTCTTCGATGAAATCAATGCAAAAGGATAATATAAAAGAATAGTATAAGACTTCTAAAATGGTTTGGTGGGTTTATCGCTGTTTGGCATAATTTATAAACTTTAGAATTAATTAACAGTTTTTCGCTAATTAAGAATAGAAAATTTGTGTTTTTAAAGCTGAATTTTATAAAAGCCCGTAGACTGAGTAAATATCTGTCCAAAAATTCAATCCTTACTTTTTTATGTCCATTATTTAAGTCTCTACCTCGATTGAAGCATAAGTTGTGACGAAGAAAATAAATTTGTCATTTTCAGTATCTCGACGTTATTTTAAAAAATCTATATCTCTGTTTATAATTAATTTATGAGGATGCATTTGGTCTCAAATTGAAGATCTTTTCCATTAGGTCCTTCCGGTTTTGGTTTTATTTTTCTGCGATGATTGGTTCTTTTGATATGGGAAATTTTACGCTGGCATGTTTGGTCGATTTAACATGGAGAAGCTGTCTTCAGTATAATAAGCAGTTACGGTGTGTTGCATTTTATTCTTGGCATTTGTTTGTTTGGCGAGGTTAGCATTTTTTTTTTTTCAGCTTGGCTTGGCAGAACGACCGTCCTGCTTGATAATTTTCAACTTTGTATTCATAAAACCTACCATAACTAAGTAATGAATAATCGTATCGACTTGCAGAGGGTGCATTTAATTCAGAATTAAAAATTCATAAGAAACCATAATCCACTTGACATTCTTAGGAATTTTTGAATTTCGCCCCTCTCTAGGTTATATTCTCCACCTTTTGCCCCACAAAACATAGTAAAACAACTTTATTTTTGGGGGGCACCAGATTTTCATTTCTAATGTCCAAACAATTCCCAAATTTTGGTGAATGGCCATCAGTTGTTTAAAAAATAACTATTTTGCTATACTATTTACTAATGTAAAAAAAAGAAAACGCTGCAAAACACGAAATAACTCTAAAAATTGCACACAAAAATTTGCGAAGAAATCAAAAATCGCTGTATGAATTAAGAATACACTTTTTTGAAAAGAGGACAAATTTACTATATTAGGCTAAAAGATTGAAATGGGATGTATTTTAACAGTGCAAAAAAAAAAAATTGCTGCGATCCATGAAAAAGCACTAAAAATCTCATAAAAAAGTTAGATTGAAAAAAATCCAAAATCAGGCTTTGAGGTGCATAATTACATACATAGAGGTGCCTTCATAACAAATTTTGTAGCTCTGTGTGCAGCGGTTTCTTCGGAACACAGACGACAGACAAATTTCTTTCATTGCAATTATAGACTAGCTGGCCCGCCCGGCGTTGCACGAGCATTGTGATAATAATCTTAAATAAACCTCAAATTTGTATGATTTTATACATTTAATCCAATTTTGTCCAAATTTAAATTTTCAAATGAAAAAAATTGCAAAATAATATTGGTTTTTAATTGTGGAAACGCGTGTAAGAAGTCATTTTCTGTTTTTCATTTAGGATAGTATCATAGTTCTTTTTTAAAAAAATAGTTCTTGTTGTCTGAACTCTTTTGAAATTTTTATCGGTTATAAATATAATAGTTTTGAACCTGTGTAAAAATTTCGTGAAAAAATATTGATATCTACTTCTAAAGAAATATGTTTTCTTCTCTCTTTTTTTCTTGTTTTCATGTCTGGTTCATTAACATAACAAAGAAAAAAAAAATTTTGTTGTCTGAACTGTCCGAAATTTTAATATGTTATAAATATAACTGTATCTGAGCACTCTATAAAATTTCATGAATTATATGCATAGTTAGTAGTGAAAAAGAAGCGAAACAACCCACTTTATAGCTTTTTGTCGAAATTTTCTCAGAATTTGTTTAAAAAAATACTTTAAAAAAATCTTGAAAAAAATGGCCTAGAGGGAACAGTAAGTAATTACAGAATTAATAAAAACTGCAAATAAGTAATTTCATTAGTTAATAGCACAAATAAAAACAAACATCATTTGCGGCTCAATTTGTATTTATACTTAGAAAAATTACTGTTGATTGCCTAAATCTAAACTCATACACATGTGCAATGCATGTTAACTATATATATATGAAAATGAGTTACATGCATACAGAGTAAATAAAGAACAGCTGGTTACATCTGAAATTATCAAAATATTAAATAGCAGCATTATTACCATTCAGTGAGGATTATTAGCATTAAATGTTTCAAATTTAAAAAAAGAAAAAAGTTTTGCTGTCTTTTCAATTCCTAAATACTTTATTTAGTGCATATGAGTTCAAGAGTTTAAAAACATTTATTCAACCTCAATTAGAGACGCTCTTGCTGTGCTTAACTTTTTTTATACCAATTAGTTCTTTTTTCCGTGTACATTCTTTTACAATAGCTGTTGAGCAGATGCCATTCTTTCATTCTTCTGTAGCTTCAATTTGCTATAAATTTATTATTGCAAAAGTAGAATGAGAAAATAAGATAATGGCTATTTATTCTTTTACTAACAGAAATTTATTATACTTGCTATGCTTTATATATATATATATGTAAAAATGAATAATTTGATTACTTAAAGGAAATTATGACATTGCAAGTTATATTAGATTTAAATATTTTTAAATTTAATTAATTTAATTAATAGCTGAATTAAATTTTTAGATAAAAATTTGCTTTTTACAAACTTTTTGCAAGCCTAAGGAATTAAGATTTGGAAACAATTATTTAAATCTTTTTTGTTGTTGTTGTTGTTTATTCATAAGACAAAATACCTACAGAAACTTGTGTTCAACTTAGATTTTAATACTTTTTTATGTCATTTTAAACATTTAGAAAATTTATGATTTTAATCAATGATTAAAAAAAAAAAAAATCTGTTGATTAAAATTGTTGACATCCTATTAATAAATTTAAAGATCTTTTAACAATGTCTTTACAAATCATTTAAAAAATATTTCACATGGTCAATTTCTAGCAGTTTCCTTTAATTCTAAGCACTGTTTAACGAGAGATGTCAGCCGCTTCGTATCCTAGTGTATTTTGATGAAATATCGGGGTGAATTAATGAAATTATGGACACGTCTTTGCGAAGTTTAAAAGCATGTTTTTCATTAGTTATAAAGTTAAAAATGGACGAATCTCCAAAAGTTAGGAAATGATTCGGTATGAAGTGTATTCAACTAACGTCAAGTATTCGAAGGAAAAATCTGTGCTTAAAATATGGGAATCTAGTGTTTTCTTCAGATGTAAATTATTTAAGTGCAAAGAAACCGAGATGGTTTTGTTCTGTCATTTGGAAACAATAAACTTTATTCATGGATACCTCTTTGTCTTCAAGTTTGTTAAACAACACCAGTTTCTGTAAGTACTCTTTTCTCTTTTCTTTATCACAAGAAGATAATACCAACTCACCACCATTAAATGCTCTGCTACAGAAAGGGAAGTGTGATTTGCAACTAAATATATCTAAACCGATATGATTAACTAGGGAAAATGAACACTCAAACTGCAAATCCACACCATCCCAGTGCGCAAATCCCTGGGTTTGACTGGAATTGACTTAAAACATTCACGGCATGAGACAAGTCAGGGCGAGTACGATTGGCGATAAAAGAGAGACAACCTAAAAGGCTGCGATATGGAATATGTGACATTTCCTCTATATCTTGATCAGAAACAGGACAATGTGACCTCGAGAAGACTATACCTTTACTAATTGGTAAAGATGAAAAAGGTATTTTGAATTTTTGAAAACGATCACATACATCTTCGATGTAGTTCTTTTGGTGAATTATGACTCCTGTTGGAGTATCTTCAAATTGTACACCCAAAAGCTTTCTCATCTTCCCAAGTACCTTAATATCAAATTTAGATTTCAATTTACTTAAGGTCTTGTCGATCAACTTCTGAGTCTTCCCGAAAATCACAATATCATCGACATAGAGTAACAGTAAAATATCAGAGTTAAAAATATAAACACAGTTGCAACTTGAAAATTTTTTAAAACCAAGTTCTAGTAAAACTTTGTGTATTTCCAAAAACCATTCTCTCCCGCTTTGATGCAAACCATACAGGGCGTGATCCAGTTTGTAATATAGATGCTCTTTGCCTGGCTCTACAAAACCGGGAGGTTGACTCATGTACACGTCTTCACTCAGTGGTGCATACAAGTAGGCGCAGGTTACGTCACACTGAGTGTGCGACCACCCTCTATATGACGCAAGAAGAGAGAAAAAGAACCGGATGACGCCAAAATTAACAACTGGGCTAAAAGTCTCCTCGTAAGACTGGCCCTTGATTTGTTTAAAACCTTGGGCAACAAGGCGAGCCTTGTGCCTGGCGATCCGTCCATTTTCATCTCTTTTTGTCGTATAAACCCACCGGCAACAGACTGGAGAGACATGCACTGGCAATTCTGCCAAGTGCCAAACCCCACGGTTATGCATGACCTGCATCTCGAGCTTCATTGCTTCCCACCAGATCGCACTCTTCTCGGATTTGCATGCTTGTTTAAAAGTGCGGGGAGTATAATTTTCACCAACAAGTCATGCTGTAGGATATACATAACTTGATTCACTGGAACAGTCATCTTCACTATTTGAATCACTATCTGAATTTGAATAATTTGGTTTTGGGATTTGACCTGAATAGTGATTTGAACCCTGAAAATCGAAAATCTCTGGTTTAAACAATATATTGTTTTCTTTGCAGTATTTCTGTACCTCATTCAATGAGCGTAATCTGCTGGTTTTTCCTGTTTCATTAATAATATATATCATAACGGTCATCTTTTCTGCGCTTGACTGCTTTCCTCAACCAACTAACTTCTCCGAGTGAGGGAATAACTGGTTGATTGATTTGACTGGGCCCCGAATCCATGTCCTCCTCCCTCCCAATCGGGAAATCTTGAGAAGTGTTGGAAAGACCTGGGATGTCCTCAGGTACATCTTCGACAACATTATCTCGATTCCTCTCTGTTTTGGGAGAGAAGAGGGCATATTCATCAGAGCCCAGCCTTGCTCCATTGCGCTTCAAACCTTCAGAGTTTTCATTGAAAGAGACATTCGAGGATTCCACTATTTCATCAGTATCTGGCAACCATATACCGTATCCTTTTGTACGAAAAGCGTACCCAACCAGGAATCCCTTCATAGCCCGAGCATCCAATTTCCCACTTCTTTGTTTGGGAATCTTCACATAGGCTGTTGTGCCAAATGGTTTTAAGTGCCTAACTGAGGGCTTTCTGCCACCGTATAATTCAAACGGTGTTTTTCCTAATAGTTTTGGGCAGACTCTGTTCCAGGAGTAAACAAAGAATTTTAAAGCTTCAGGCCAAAAGGTTAAATCCAGATTACTGTCAATCAATAACGTTCGCATCCCATCAGCTGCTGTGGACATAAAACGCTCGGCGACGCCATTTTGTTGCGCCGTGTAGCAGTTGGTAAATTCATGGCTGATCCCCTTTTCCTCAAAAAATTTTTTAAAAGAAGCATTGTCGAATTCCCCACCATTGTCAGTTCTAAAGCTCTTTACTTTACGATTCAGGTAAGTTTCAGCTCTGGTGATGTGCCTTTTTACCACGTCAAAGGTATCTGACTTTAATCGCAAAGGATAAACTGACACACGGCGAGAAAAATCATCAATGATTGAAAGAAAATATCTTTCACCATTTCTGCCTTCAACTCTACAGGGTCCCCACAAATCAGCATACAGTAATTCCAAGGGATGATTAGAACGAATATTTTTATTATATTTATGGGAGATATTTTTTAATTTTCCCAATTTACATGATTCACAGAAAAAGTTGGATTCCTTCAGACCTGGTAAACCCCGAACACCATTTTTACGACTAGTATGAGCAATTAATGAAGGACTAATATGTCCATTAGGGTGGTCACAAGCAACATGGGGAAAATTTTTTATGTTTTCTTCGGGGGGGACCCTCCTAAAAGTTGCCAATTAGTTAGAAAATGAGATTGGCAAAGTTTCAACTCAAATAAATAACATTAACCCGTGCCTCATTGAGGTTGAATTCTAGAAAATTTGCAATTTTGGACAAAAAATTGTCGTTTTTCTTTCTTTACGTGAAAACTATTTGTCTTAGAAACCTGATTCTTGTTTTATTTCATAGAAACTGTTGTTGCCTTGAACTTTTACTCTCATGAAAACTTATATTTAATGAACATTTAGTATTTTTCAGGACAGCTAGTGAACCATACCCTCAAACTTTGCATTTTTGAAACATGGGTAAAAAATGACAAATTAAAAATTTTATTACTTTTGATAATTTTTTGTATTATTTTTATTAATAGGCAAAAATAAGTGAACAATTTTTGCAACTTTAAAAATATTTCACGAATTATAATTGATTATTAGTTATCTAGTTCTGTGTCTAGTAAGAAAGAGCTTCTCGATTTGTATTGCAGTTGAACCTCTGAATTTCTCTTTTTATTATAAGGCTGTTTTTGTTATCTGTTATAATGACCAATTTTTAGAATTGACGAAACAATCCGTAAAAACCCCTTCCCCCTCTTGATATGATGGCAGAAATGTAAGATTTTTTAAATTGGCCACATCTCCTGGAATCTGCATCTCATCAAATCATCGACAGTAAGCAGCCAAGTAATTGTCAAGTTTTATGTATTTTATTTTATAATATTCGCAAAATGAACTGGACGCCAGAGAAGCTGCTAGACTTAGAATACATCCACTAGCTAACCACAGACAACGACTCTACAAATAACTGTTTCGTAAACAAAAAACTGAGCTCATCAAAAACAGATTTTAAAATTCCCGTTTAGAGAGAACTGTTTGTTGTTCACTGGGGTGGAAAACTGTTTCACCATTTTTAAATAAAGAAAATGTAGAGTGGATAAAAGTTTTAATTAGTTGTGGGGATGAAGAACAGTTACTACGAGTTCCTCAACATGAAAATAGTATCGGAATAATTCAGGCGAAAGCTGTATCTTCAGCAGTTGAAGAGTGGGAGGAAGTTGGTAAAATCCAGGCAATATTTTTTTATGCAACTGCAGTAAACACAGGTCGCCTCAGAGGAACCTGCATTTTTCTATAGCAATTGTTAAAGGAAAAGTCTTCTGCAGTTACCATGCCGCCACCATAATTTAGAAATTTTCCTAAAAGCTGTTCTTGATTGTAAAATGGGCATAATCACTGCCCCTCAGCCAGATATTTAAAAAAAAACAATTCTCATTGGGTGGTCTAAATTAAACCAGAGTAAGGATACAAATGCTATTGAAGATGAAATACTAGGTATAAATAGTTAATTCAGAAGAAATTTCAAATTTTCTTACAGGAACTTTTAAAAATTAACAGCTCAGGGATGATTATAAAGAGTTTATCCAACTTTGCTTAATTTTTATAGAACTCCTTCCTGTAAAAGACTTTTTTTCAGAGCACCTGGTGCTTTTAATCATGTCAGATGGATGGCGGCACAGGCCATTCATTCTCTCAAAATATATTGTTTCAAGGAACATCTTTCAATAACAAATTTAGAAAAAGAAGGGATCAGAGATCTTTTCTTATTTCTAATCAATATTTATATAAAAGTGTGCTTCAATACTTCCACTGCCACTTTAGCCCCCAATTCAAGACCTGCAAATAATAAAATCACTTGTTCACTACAGAAAATTTGATAAATGGGTTACAGACAAAGCACTTGCTAAAATGACAAACCGCCTTTTGGTATCTTAACTCGGATCAAGTTGCATTTTCATTTTTAGATAATACTTTGGTAAAAAAAAGTCAACATAAGCCACCTTATCTAAACCATTACCACTTAAATCCTTTCCGGCGCAGTTTCCCACGCCGGGACCACCTAATTTTAATTCCAAACTTACAAACAGCACGAAGAATATTTTAATAAAATTTTGCTTTTACAATGAAAGGTTAAAGTAATGTGTTTTTAATTTCTAAAAAAGTCGTTTGTAAATTCTGGGAGTAGACAATCATTTCATCCTTTTACGAACAGAATTTTTCTGTGCCGGAAAGGTTAACGTGACAGTTGTAAGGGAAAATAATTTATTTTCTTTATTATGTCTCCTTTCTTGTAACACAGCTTTAATAATAAAATGCAATTGAGCATTATTTGCTCTTATTTCTATACTTCCTTTGCCCTCCCTTTTTTTAAAAAAATTCTTTCAGTTTAAAATTCGATTTTTTTCCTTTTCTTTGGAATTTTTTTTAAATCAAACACTTTATTGGACTTTACAAAACGAAAAAAAGAAAAACAAAAGGTGGAAAGCAGATGAAATGGAATGTTACACATTTTTTTTCTGTTTTTCGTAAAAAGTCAATTTTTAGGATTCAGGTGAAGTCTGGTCCTGAAAAATGCGCATATTTTTAAATCTATACATTTTTAGAAAAAATTGGTGTGTGGTTCTTCAAAGCAAAACTTTTTTTTATAAAATGAGACCTGCATTATGTTTCTAGGTTCAATTGTATTCATTTCATGAAGGAACAACAGCATTTTTTTGCGAAAAATCACGTTTTTTTCAAACTTAAACCTCAATGAGGCACGGTCTAATATTATCCAAAGGAGCTGATACTTTGCCAATCTCATTTTCTAGTCAATTGGCAACTTTTTGGGGGGTCCCGCCGAAAAAATTCGAAAATTGATTTCTTGTGACCACCCTAATGTCCATACTTCCGGTGCCAATTAAGCATTTTTTTCATTATTTGCAAAAGAAGTCTCAAATTTAACAGATCTAGACTTGGAAACTGGAATTTTGGGGTAAAGACGATAGATACGGTCTTTGAGATAAGCACTAAACAAATACTCCCCCCCCCTCCCCCGACGGAACCTTACCTCCCCATTAAAACCATGAAAGGTTAAATCCATTTAGGTCCAGTTGTGGCCCAGAGATCAAGTTTCTACGAAGTTGGTCACTATACATTACATTACATAAAGTGAAAACCCTTTGACCAAATCGTAGTTTTACTTCCCCCTTCCCCTTTATAGGAAATAAGACATTTTTTACTGCTACAGACATTTCATCGTTAAGTTCTTCAAATTTAGAAAATAAAGCTTTATTAGAACAAAAATGACGGCTAGCGCCACTATCGAAAATCCAGTCACAGTCACTATTAACTTTACTCAAACTTGAATGAGAGGTAAAGAAAATTGACTTACGTGAGGAATCTGATAGTTTTGCACGAGAGCCACCATTCCTGCTTTGACAAAAAGTAGGAGAACGAAAACGTCTGGGGGAACTTGGTCTGGTCTCTGGAGCCTCTGGATCATCTGTGAGCAACAGGTGATGTATCAGAATCAGCACAGGAATCGGTGAAGGAGTCAGATGGGTCAGATGATGAATCAGGACAGTGTCTTTCTGAAGAACAGTATCGGTGACGATGGTGAGAACCTGATCTTTCTGTTGAATTGTGACGTCTATAAGAAGGCACAGGAGAAGCATCTCTGGAACACTGAGGGCTACCTGGGACTCTAGCATAGCAATTCACTTGTAGATGCCCTGGTTTGCCGCACCTCCAGCATCTTCTACATTGAATTTTACGAAAACTGGAATTACGTTTCACGGAAGATTGCTTTTTAGCCGTTTTATAGGTGTTCGAAATGTTCACGTATGTTGCACCATCTTTGTCACGTAATTTTTGGCAGGTCTCTTCAGCTACTAATTCGTCGACGATGAGGTCAAACTTGAAACTATCATCCGGCTTAGCCAAAACTTGCTGAACCAACGTGTCATATTTTGATGGAAGAAAACGCAGGAACTGATAGCTGAGATAATTCTCGGAAAAATTTGTATCAATTTGTTTGATTTCCAAGAAAATTTTCTTTAGCCTTGTTGCGAACAGATTCATCATTTCACCATGTCGAATTCTTTCCTCCATCAGACTACTGAAAACTGTCATATGATGGGTACGGGTATCCGGGTGAAAGTTTTTATGAAGGCATTCCCATGCATCAACTGGTTCAGAACAATCAGCTATTAACCTTTTGAACTCTGGTTCAATATTAAGGTAAACCAGCGATAACACTTTATTTGCACGGGTTTTAAACTTCTCAATGTCCAGTAATTGTGGTACTCACCTCAAGTGATCTTTGCTTTTTCTCTATTATTTCCCACAGGCCCTTTTCAAGCAGTAGATACTTCATATCACAGCTCCATGTTGAGTAATTTCTAGTGCTCAACTTATCTATAGTATTAGTGGCCATTTTGGAAAAGGAGAAAATTAAAAAAAAAAAACAATTTAAAAGTAACCACTGTATGACTGCCCCCCCCCCCCCCACTTAATGATCAGCTCTTCTACCTCTGTCAAGCTCCTGTTCTTGGAAAAATGACTAATTCAAACATAAAAATTTCATAATGTCAAATCATAAAAATAATAGTCTATTGTCAAAATGAACTGTAGTAAAAACAAAAAAAAATGTTCGGAAATCGGCAAAACTGTTCGTTAAATAATTCAAAGTTCAGCAATCAAAATCAAAGTTCAGCATTGAAAGGTGAAAGGTCAACAAAATTAAATCAAAATTTCAGTAAACTAAAATAAATCTTCTTGGTATCTTCTGTAAAAACTGCAAATTAAAGTTATTTCAAAACAAACTGGTTCAAAGGTCAGCAAAATCAAAAAGTTAAAGTTCATAAATCAGGAAAATAAAAGTTCATAAAAATAACTCAATAGTTTGTAAAACTAAATCAAAACTTCATAAAACTGCATAATTATTCTTGACTATTGCAAATAATAACTGAAAACTAAACCAAACCAACATATTTCATAATTGAAGTGTAAATTAAAAATGTAAACAAAAACGTAAAGATCGCTCACTTGACTGAAAACTTCTACTTTTTCAAACTTCTTCAGGCTATCCTTTTATCACCATAACCCTTAATGTACGTTGATATAATCTAAAATGATTATACACGTTAAAATGCAATCAAATGGAGCAGATAACGCGTGTGAAAACATTTGCTGGGAAAGGATTATCCTGGAATTGAAGATGTAGAGATGTAGAAGTGTAGTTTGATCTTTATGAGTACAGAGTAAAACATATGCAGGTTGAATTAAATAAAGACAGTTTATTTTACTTCCAAAAACACATGCTTGATATCAGTAATAAATAGTATCATTCATTTGAACAGACATATTGGAGAACATGATGACGATATTTCACATATCGGAACGGACATTTTGTTTGAAGGTATCACAGTTTTAGGCTTCAGGATAAAACATAAAAATACAGGTAAAACTTAAACATTCCAGAACGTGGGCCAGCCATCGTTCAGTTACTTCACATCCTTCTTCCATTAAAGGAAGATAAAAGTGCGTCTAATTAAAATTGGAATCGCATATTTATATAAAAGGGAACGGATTGAAAACGTCATTTCAGACGAACGAACCAATCAGAGAACGGCATCGAATCGATGCAAAGCAAGATTTGATTCGAAAACGATATTCTAAGTCGCCATCTGGCGGGAGAAATATCGTTACGTGAGTTGAAACGTAGTCGAAAGAAAGTTCTTGCCGGTGAAGCACGGTAATGAAATGAAATTGGAAACGGCAAAATGGTATAGATTACTATGGATGTTAAAGAAGTCAGAAAACTTTTATTACAGCTGGATATTGTCTAGAATCAATAGAGAGGGTAAGTAAAAGTTTAAGGAATATTTATTACTGTCATTATTTAAGAAATGAATAAAAGTAAATAAAGTAAATGAATAACTATGAACTTAAAAATAAAATGAGGTATGTGAAATGAGGTTTTATGACAGGAGATGATAAGAGGCAATGAGAAATACAGTGTTTGTATCTCTATCAATCATCTGGTAATTGCCAAATGGTAAAATCCATCTCAGCGTCAGCAGTAAAAATAAATTATAACTTTATAAAAAATAAACATTTTTAATTCGAATAATAGCAAATTAAAAAGCTTTCCAAGGTTAAGGTTAAATAATAATCATTCACGTGATTCACGTTTCATAAATAACAAATCACAATGTTTCGCATGATTTACAACAAAAATCTTTTTCACGATCAGGGTTGAAATAATTGGTGCATTACCATACATTTTGGAATGCTGCCCGTATAATGGAAAAGTACCTAATATTTATAATACTGATGAGTTTACACTTATATGTATGTAGAAGCTAGAAAGCTTTTTCCAAATGAAAGAGCCCGTAAGGCATGGTGACGTCACGGCGACATCGTTGTGAAGTCACACTGTGATTTTGTGACCGTCGATGTGATGTCACGTGACGTCGATGTGACGTCATAGTGACTAGAATGCGAGGTCGTTATGGCCATTTTAGAGGTCGTTTGTGACGTCACATTGTCACCACTCCGTGAAGTCATGGTGTGACAAATTTGTGGAAAGTGTGTCATTTGTGACTATTTTGGCATTAACTTTGTGACGAACCTGTGACGACAGCGACAATGCTTTGACGTCACACTGTGACTAATTTGTGAAATATGTGTCATTTGTGACGAACTTGTCATAAGCAATGTGATGATTTCAAATGAAAATCAAATTTCAAATTAATTGCTTAAAAGGGCAAAGGCCAACATAGAGAAAAAGATTCCAAGCCAGGACTCGAATCCGGGCCATCAGTGTAGCGCACTGACATTCTACCGACTAAACCACATGGAACGAGACCCAGCCTGGAAAATTTCTTACTAGTACATGTTGGCAAGGCTACAAACGCAGCACAAGATGGAATATTTATCGTGAGCTGCCAACATCGGGTAAACACGAAACTTAATTAAATCCAGCATCGATTCAAACTATATAAATACTTGGAAATTTTTCCATAGAGAACCATTCGCCTTGCATACAATATTTCAAATGAAAATCAAATTTCAAATTAATTGCTTAAAATGCAATTTTAATTTGAAATTTGATTTTCATTTGAAATATTGTATGCAAGGCGAATGTTTCTCTCTGGAAAAATTTCCAAGTATTCATATAGTTTGAATCGCTGCTGGATTTAATTAAGTTTAGTGTTTGTCCCATGTCGGTGGCTCATGATAAATATTCCATCTTGTGCTGCGTTTGTAGCCTTGCCAACATGTAATAGTAAGACATTTTCCAGGCTGGGCCTCGTTCCATGTGGTTTAGTCGGTAGAATGTCAGTGCGCTATACTGATAGCCCGGATTCAAGTACCGTTATGGAATTTTTTTCACTATGTTGGCTTTTGCGCCTTTTAAGCAATCAATTTGAAATTTGATTTCCATTTGAAATATTGTTTGCAAGGCGAATGTTTCTCTCTGGAAAAATTTCCAAGCATTAATACTGTGATGATTCTTGTTATAAACACTGTGATGAATTTTAAAATAAAGTTTTGTTTGAAATATACAATATTATCTTTTTACCGTACTTTTTAGCAATGTATTGCTATTTTGGAGTCCTATTCTTCTAAAATTATTTTAATTTTTACACTGAAAAAAACAATGCTTATCAACTGGCATCCTTTTTTATTAGCTCACAGGCTATCAAAGCCTGAGAGCTAATGTGCCCGCCCGTTCTGTATGTATGTATGTATGTATGTACGTACGTA
Organism: Maratus speciosus; assembly: GCA_963932465.1. Lineage (NCBI taxonomy): Eukaryota > Metazoa > Arthropoda > Arachnida > Araneae > Salticidae > Maratus > Maratus speciosus. The sequence goes on from OZ010787.1 coordinate 8,210,620, forward strand.
CGTAACGCGATAACTCTTGATAGAAACATCCGATTTGCTTCAAATTTTTTTTCTAGGTTTATTGTGATAAGGCGCTTCCCTGATTAGTTTTGGAAGTTCATTGGTTAAGGATAAAGGGGGAAAAACGGGGTTAGTCCAATCCCTTAATTCAGATAAATAGGTTTTTCATGCAGAATCATTCGATTTGCTCCGAATTTGATATACCGTTTTATTATGTTAAGGAACTTCCCTGATTAGTTTTGGGGGTTCATTGGTAAAGGATAAAGGGGGAAAAGGGGGCTTAGTCCATCCCCTTGATTCAGATAAATGGGTTTTTCATGCAGAATCATTCGATTTGCTCCGAATTTGGTATACCGGTTTATTATGTTAAGGAACTTCCCTGATTAGTTTTGGGGGTTCATTGGTTAAGGATAAAGCGGGAAAAGGGGGGTTAGTCCACCTCTTTTAATTTAGATAAATGAGTTTTTCATGCAGAATGATTCGATTTGCTCTGTATTTGGTATACCGGTTTATTATGTTAAGTAACTTCCCTGATCTGTTTTGGGGGTTCATTGGTTAAGGATAAAGGGGGAAAGGGGGGGTTAGTCCACCACCTTAATTCAGATAAATTGGTTTTTCATGCAGAATCATTCGATTTGCTCCGAATTTGGTATACCGGTTTATTATGTTAAGGAACTTCCCTGATTAGTTTTGAGGGTTCATTGGTTAAGGAAAAAGGGGGTTTAGTCCACCCCCTTTTAATCCAGATAAGTGGGTTTTTCATGCAGAATGATTCGATTTGCTCTGAATTTGGTATACCGGTTTATTATGTTAAGGAACTTCTCTGATTAGTTTTGGGAGTTCATTGGTTAAGAATAAAGGGGGGAAAAGGGGGTCTAGTCCACCCCCTTAATTCAGATAAATGGGTTTTTCATGCAGAATGATTCAATTTGTTCCGAATTTGGTATACTGGTTTATTATGTTAAGGAACTTCCCTGATTAGTTTTGGGGGTTCATTGGTTAAGGATAAAGGGGGAAGGGGGGCTAGTCCACCCCCCATAATTTATATAAACGGTTTTTTTTCATGCAGAATTATTCGCTTTGCTCCAAATTTGGTATACCGGTTTATTATGTTAAGGAGCTTTCCTGATTCATTTTGGGGATTCATTGGTTAAGGATAAAGGGGGGGCTAGTCCACCCCCTTAATTTAGATAAATGGTTTTTTTTTGCAGGATTATTAGATTTGCTCCAAATTTGGTATACCGGTTTATTATGATAAGGAGCTTCCCTGATTAGATTTGGAGGTTCACTGGTTAAGTATAAAGGGGGAAACGGGGGCTAATTCCCCTTAACTTATTTTTTTGAGGGGCATTATTCTTTAAAATAAGAGTATGATATACAGGGTATTAGTGTGAATAGCCTGTGAGCTCAATGCCATCAGTTTAGCTGGGCACTTTTCTTTTTTATTAAGTTCTAAGCTTGATCTTGAGTTCAAGCTTTATATTAAGAATGTGTAAGTTTTTATGTGTTGTGATTTGTTATTATTTTATTAAATACGAACATGGAGTCTAACGGATATTAATACATTTCCTATTTAAAGAAGAATAAGATAAGCCATATTTATTTAAATTTTTTATTCCCGTGTATATTGTATTTTGTTAATATGAGCTAAATAGATTTGGTATGATTTATAGGAAATGACTGATCTGGGAAATAGAAAAAACAAGTAAGAAAAATCATGCGTTAAGCATAGATTATAAAGCACTTTCCAACGCTTCCTGAATGCTTTAACTAGACATCGTAATTTAAGGAAATAACGTAAATAAGATAACTAAGTAAATATTTTAGAAAACGCATAAAACATTTGAAAAACTGATTTCAGCAGTTACCGTCCATAGCCAAATATGTTTTCCAATTCTTTTGAATAGCCCTGTATTTAATCTGTAGGTTGATATATACTAGTATATAATGTGAAAATTTAGTTTAGCAAGAAAACGCATAACAGGTTGAAATTCTCATTCAGCAGTATATACTAATATATGAAAACATACTTGAATACTTTTGTACAATCCTGTAGTTTACCTAGAATCTTTATTACATGCCACTATTTAGTTAAAATTTAATTCAAATTAAAACGCTCTTAAAACTGCTGAAATCACATTTCCAGAAATTATAATTTATAGACGGCCATATATCCATTTCCTTGCGTGACCCTGTGTATCATTTTATCCATATTCTACAAACATTTCTTAGTAAATTAAATGCAGTTCAACATAAAAATCCATAACTCATCTAAAAAACACCTTTAAGCAATTTGCGCCCATACCCCTTAACTCTTACATATACTTTTGTGTAGCCTTGTATATGAATTATAGCTTTTATATACACCATATACTATGCATAAATATAGTGAATCATAAAAGCGCATATTATAATTAAAAATGCATTTCCAGCAATTATCGCTAATGAACAGTACAATATCAACTTTTATAAATATCATAAATTATAACTATTTTTTTATAAATATTTTAAATATCAAATTTTAAAAAGTATAGTAAAGCAGTTTAATCTATAAACTTGTTATCAGGCATGAAAAACGCTTTATTTCAATGCTTAATTGTCATATTTTATTTTTTAATGCGAAGTATCGAATGTGTATCAAAAACGTAGAAAATGAGTTTACAATCGAAGAAAATTTAATAACTGATTCTGAATGTCTACAATTAAATGTTTGATTAAAATCACGAACAGCAAAAACATGCTTACATACAATTTAAAAAAATAAATATACCAATTTGAAAAACACTATATAATTAGTATTTATAACTGTACTATTAAACAACAACAAGTACAATAGATGAATTAAATGTATTGTTAGATTTAACAATTTCTCAAAAATCTCTCCAACTGTTACAAGGAATTCCTATTATTTTATAATTTTGGCAAATGTTAAATCTGAAAACATTGATATAAAGATTTAGGATTTTAAATAATAATTTAAAATATCATTAGCAATGAAAAAAAAGTCTTTCAAAAGTTTCACTACTATAGTATGTAAAACGGCATTTCCCATTCAGTATAATGTTAATTTCTAATCTGAAAAACAATCCCAGATCAGTCTCTTTCTATAGGTATAATATAAAACTATTTAACTCATCTCACCAAATATACAAAACAGGAATAAACAATTTAAATTAAATAAGACTTACTTTTTGAGCTCCATAAATTAATTATTAATATCTGTGTGTATCCGAAAATGGAGACGTCTTTTTCTTCCATTAAAAAAAGCTTACATTTTAGACTAGTAACTTACTGCATCTGTTAGAACAAAAAGTTCTCTGTTTACCCTGCGGTATCATGGCAGACGATTTGGGGCAGGTGTTAATTTATTTCCTTTTATATAAACAGATATGGAACTTATATGTGCAATCATTTTATGAGACTGTCTGTATTTAAATTTTTGTATTTGAAGAATTTTCCAATGTATTTTACCTTTTCTTTTTATCAGTTTCAATCCCCCCCCCCCCCTCCCTTTTTCTAAGTAAAGATTGTTTCACACATAATAAATACAAAATATCTTCCTAAAAAATAAAATGATATAAATAAATATTGAGGATAAAAAAAATTTCTTTGTCAATCGTCATTCTTTTCATGTTAATTTCCTGTAGAATAAAACAATTCATAAAATAACTTTTTTTTAGAGTCATATCTCTAAAACACAAATTTGAAATACGAATAATAAATTATATCATGGGTTTTGCATAAATTTTGTTTTTTTTTTTTTTATTAGGAAAATGCTAATTTTATTTTAAAAGTCTGAAAGAAGTAGAATTTTTTAAAAAAATAGTTACTTAAAATAGGTACACTAACAGGAAAAAATATGACTTAAATGCAAATTATAAAGCAAGAAATGTATGTATGACTAAACTCTGAAGACTCTTTCTATGTGCTCATTAAAAGCTGCAGACTTAACTATAATAGAAATTTTTTAGTTTGAAGCCACAAAAGTGTTTCGAATACCAGTGGTCGGTAAAAATAAATTAAAAATTTTCCTTCCTGCAAACTAAATATGTAAAGTGTATATATTTAATATTCCTAATTCTAAATATGTTATCCAAATTGCTCCAGCACGTACCATTTTTCCAAGAAACACTTTTATAATAATAAGAATAAGGGAAGGATTATTATATTAAATTGCAATACTAGATAAAATTGAAATCAGGAAAAAAGTATACTTTCACACTCTTAGATATCAATTTGATAAAATATAGCATGAAAATCTAGTTTGTTGATACTTGTACCGTGCATTTTCCTTTATATGCCTCCCCCCCCCCACACACACACACCATCTTTTCGTGTCTGAATTTACTACTTGCTACCCACTGATATATTTTCATTCCTTATTCCACTGTAACTCGGGCCTTTTTAAAACATTTTTCTTCATTTTCAAAGATTTTTGAAGTTCGTATTTTTCTCACACTGTGACTTACAATATGGGGGGATTTTTTTTTTGACGTCACAACGACGTCACTGTGACCATGCATGCTATGAGGGAGGGGACCAAAATTAGGGATGCAACGAATATTCGACCACTATTCAGTATTCGGCCTATTCAGCCCTTTTGCCGAATATAATTAGATATTTTGCTGAATATTCTAAGATATTTGGTTAAGTTCCAGAAAATCAAAACAAAATGTGATTTTAAATATTTTCAAAAAACAATATTAAAAAATTATATCTAAATACATTAATTATTATAAGAAAAAGAAATCATAATACTTACTCTATTTTAAAGCTTCATGACAACTTATAAATAACTGTATATAATGATATTACATAAACTTTAGGAGGTATCCCATTGTGAAATATGGGGTGGAGGAAGTATTATGAGGGGCTTGTTAAATTCGAGAGAAAGAAAAGAGAAAAGTATATCTTGGTAGCAGAAAAGAATAATTGTATTTTAATGGAATGAATAATTATATTTTAAGAAAACAAACCTTTTTCTTTACATACAGAATATAAATTTACCAAGTTTGAGTTGAATGAGAAAGGATATAAAAAAGACAGAGGACACATGCAAGTTCTTATTTTTGAGGGGGTGAACTGATTTTACTAAAATAAAAATGTTTCATTTTTACAGAGGAAATGAGTTTCAATTTTAGATAAAATACATATAAATTACTAGAACTATCTATAGATTAAGTAAAAAATTATGAATTAAATTATTATTTATATTTTTGAAAGTCATATGTTATCTTATTAGCATCAAAGTATTTAAAATATTACAAAAAATACATTCAACTGTTATGATTTTTGAACACTCAAAACAAAAAATTAATTTCATTCAATTAGTCTTTAATTTTAATTTTTTTAATTGAAAAAATAAATAAATAAACAATTAAAATAATTTTTTTAAAAGTCAGTATTCGGCCAAAAACTTGGCCGAATATTCGGTATTCGGTCAAATCACTATTCGTTACATCCCTAACCAAAATGGATACTGTGCTTTCTCTAGCTTCAGAGGTTAATTGGTCCCTGGAAAGATGGACATCACACAAAAAGTAGAGACATTACCTCCATCTTGATTACACCGCAACAATATTTATCACTCTGTCATGTTTCCTTGGTGATTTTCCATATAGAATCAGTCACAAAATGGTTTGAAAATAATTTAAAAATGGATTAAATACCTAATCCGTTGGCCGATTTTTATGAAGATCTATACAGTGTGGGTCTTTACCATATTTGCCTAATGGCAGCTCAATCTGGAGTACTCCTATCATGTTCTATCCCCCACACATACAAATCATGATTACAATTCTTTCCCTATACTATGTGTTACTAAAAATCATAAAAATAAGTTCCTGAATTATAGAGAAAAACAACATGACAATTAGTTTTAGTAGGGAAGAATGTTAGTCACAAACTCACATCATGGGTTCCATGGGAAAAATTCATTCGTGCTATATTCATTCCAGCATTAATCATATCCACAAGCATGCTAACATCTCTTGATGAAGGACCTAGAAACAATTTTTGAAAAACACATACAAAAAAATTTAGAAAATTAAAACATTCACGAGGAAAGCACATTTATGAGGAAAGAAGCATGCTTTAATAACTTGATTTTTAATGCACATAATTAAGAAAGGGGGAGAGGGAGATTTTTTGTTTTCACTGAAAATATGAAATTTTAAGAAAGAAAACTTTATTTAAAAAATTAAATCTTTTTTTTTATCTTGAATTATTTTAATTTTAAAAACAGTTAAATGAAGATGTTCTAACCTAAAGGTAGAAAAATTGAAAAGTGAAAAATAATAAAAGAACAATCGAAAGAAATGATACCTGGATTTAACCCTTTGAACATCTGTCACACAGGTTTTAAGTAAAGGTTTGATGTAACTATATTAAAGGTAAAATTTAATTCTATAAACTTTTGTTTGAGAGAGAAAATGTTGATTGCATATAAACAATAACTCCAGTTTCAAGAAGATTCAACAGTGGCAAAAAGAGTCTTTAATTGAAGTAAAAAGATAGCACAGAAGTGCCATGGGACTGAACCCCAAGACACAAAGATTTCTACATCACCAAGCAAAGAGTGAGGAATATATTTCTCATTTCACATTAGTGAAGTTTCTGGTGAGATAAGCACGTTGGTTAAGCGACAGGTTTTGCCAAAGGGTGACCATTATGGAATACATGGAGGAAGAAATTTAATTTTAGTTGAAAGAGCAATGGGCAATAGTTAGCAAACGGCTAGCATGCGAAAATAGAAGAAAAGAAATTGTCAATCTTTAGGGCTGCTGGTCAGTCAACTTCCCATTTCTCCTCACTAATGTTAAACCTATGGGCCTAGAATGCATTTGTATATTTATAAAATACCTCCTCAGGAAATCAATATTTTTAACTTCTTTTTTCTTTTCACTCTTCTGTTTTTATTTTTATTAGTTGTCAAAATATTTATAAGATATATGCTTAATTTAGTATTTTATGTGTTAAAAGCTGATGCGCTGTGAGTAAGATTTTAACATTTCAAATAAAATTAAGTTATTTTAGAAATATTTTGTCAACTAAGAAAAAAAGAGACATCCTTTAAGAAGAGTAATGAAAGTTAAGAGTTATGAAATTAAATGCACAATAATTTTTAGAATTTCAAAATATATTTTGTATTTTAAATGTATTATTTGGATTTTTTTTATTTTAAAGTATTTTGTATTTTAGTTTCTAAAACTTAGGGCAGAAAAAAGCAGTGAAATCTTTTGTTACAGAATTTAGAAAACAGCAGTGATATAGGAGTTTCACTTTTAAATTTGTCCAGTGACGTTTTTTCATTTTTTTTTTATCCAGTCCGACCAAGTGTCAGAAAGTAGTATTGAAAAGAAAGTGAAAGGACCCAGGATTAGCACATGGAATGTCATGCTCTATGAATTCTGCATTAATGTATATTAAGTATTAAACATTGGTTAGACTGACCACAATACCAATCAATATTGTATGGCAACATGCACATTTGTTAAGCTTTTGTTTTTAAATTACAAAACAAATTTATATACCAAATTTCATTCTAACACAATTTTATACCTATAATGATTCTTCAAGTTCTTAAATTTTTTACAATAAAATGTGATTATAAGCCCACCTTTTTCAAAAGCAAAAACAGTTAAAATTAGAGGAGGTGGGGGTAGACTTATATTTGGGAATAGAAAAGAAAATCAAGACTGCTTAAACATGAGTGCGGCACTTATGTTTAAGAAGGGGGGGGGGGTCTTCTAGTTAAAATTTTATGGTAATGCGCCTTATTTGAAGATAGGTAAAAATTTTTAAACATCAATTCTTGAAAAATAATCCTATAAGTAATTTTTAAGATTACCAACTGTAAATAAAACATATCTATTCAAAACACATTTGAAAGATGGATTACAAACCTATTGTGCATATGACACCAGTCAACCGGCAATTGGCAGGGGGTGCATCAATATCAAGAACACTCAAGTGATCCAGTAAAGTAAAATCTTGTTCTCCCCTATATTTGACAGCTTTATCACCATCCATTGTGCTAGTAAAAAAAAAAAAAAAAAAAAAAAGCAGGAAAATATAAGAGTTAAATGTAAAAATAAATGATTTCAGTGAAAGAAATAATCATGATAGTGTAAAAATTAAAAGCACATAAAAACCAGCTTTAATTAACAATTAAAGATTTTTGTACAGACACATATATGATAAAAAAAAAGACATTTAAAAAAAAAGTTCAGCATTCATCAAGCATTTCCTTTCCAACGGTACTTTTTCACATAAAAATTTAAATCGAGAAAAGAAATGTAGAAATCTTATTTCAGTAATAAAGTCAATATATGACTGTTTCTTTGAATTTGTTAAGTGGCTCATTTTATATACTTTCTCATTTTTTCAGATTTTTATGGTAAAGAAAAGTAAAATATTTCTTTAATATCTTTTCTTAAAAGTAGTGATCTTTGAATTGCTTATTAAATTATAGTCCCTTATAAGCAGCGGTAAACTATAGGAGGTCCCAATTAAATCTCTCACTCCCTTTGTTATTTTTGTTCGCTTGTTTACTTATAGAAACATCTCTTTTGCAGGGATTAAAATTCAAATTTTTAAGAGAAGAAGAAGAGACTCCTCTCCAACATTTGTAAATAGAGGCGGGAGGGCATATATAGTATTTGGTTATCTATGCTTTTGTACACTTATGGAGAACAAAAGTAAGCACACAAATTCTACTGGTATAGCATGAATAAAAATCAAGGGTTTGTAACAAAAAAGGTCAAATAATCATAAACATAAAATTTATGTGTAATGGGTTTATGTATGAAGTCACTGTTGATTAGGGATGTGACAAAAATAGTGATTTGGTCGAATAGCCGAATACTGAATATTTTTGGCCAAATTTTAGGCCGAACACTAGAGATGTTTGATTTTTAAAAATATGAATTTTAACTAGGGTGTAAAAAAACCATGATTTTTTTTTTTTTTTTTTAAATAAAAAAAAAATCTGATTTTTGTTTTTTATTTAAATTGGATTTTAATGATTTTTTTCCCAGTGTTCAAATACTGAACAACTACCAAGAGTTTTAGGTTTCCAAAAGAATTAAACCTCTAATTGCTAACATAATCTATGTTTTTACACTTTAATTAATAACATTATAATTAGTTAGTAATTACAGAAATTATAAAAACTGCAAATTAGTAATTTCAGGAACATTATCCTACATTAATATTTTGTAATAATTATGTAAAACTATATAAAATGCTAGTAATATTTAATATTTATTAAAATTATTAATAACTGCATTTAATATTAAATTGTTAACGAGTTGTTCTCTACAATACTTGCAAATTTGGCCAGTCTGACTTGAATGGTACATACGTAAATTTTCATAAAAATTAGATAAATGGTAAGCAATTAGTCAATTATTGAAGATTTTAATAGCAGCAGAAATCGTTTTAAAAATTTGACTTTAAAAAAATAAAAATTTTAAAAGTGAGGGAATGATGAAACAGATATGAGGGAATGATTGTGTACAAAAGAAGTTAACACATTATTTTTAATATGAATTGATATAATAAAATACATTTAAATAGAAGAAAACGTGAAAACTGATGACCTATTGTCACATGGCTGAGGGGGCTCAGTCTTTCTTTCCCCATAAGATGTGTGGTAATTATGTTCATCTTTTTACTTTCTTCTATCTTTACAAGAAGAAATTATTGGATTCGTGAAAATTTTCGAATTTGGTTTTCGACGGGTTTACATGTTTTAGGGGTCAGAGATCCCGAAAAAAAAAATTATTTTACAAAATCTCTGTCTGTATGCGACACAAATTTTGTGGGCACTCTATCTCAAAGACTATTGGACGGAATTTAATAAAACTTTAGATTCAGTTAGTTCCCAATATAAATTGGTGCTGATTGCTTTTTAGTGTAAATTGCCCAACAGGTGGCGCTTCTATTATACATTTTTCGCGATTTCCACAATAGCTATATCTCTAGAACTAATGCTCGGATTTTCATAAAACTTCAGATTCAGTTAGTCCTTGATATAATTTGGTGCTTATTACTTTTTGGGATAAATCATGCAACAGGTGGCGCTGATATGCTGCATTATTCATGATAATAGCTATAGCTCAAGAACTAATGCTCATATTTTTATAAAACTTAAGATTCAGTTAGTCTCTGATATAAATTGGTCCTGATTAGTTTTTGGTGTAAATCGCCCAAAAGGTGGTGCTGATAGGCAGAATTTTTATGATTTCTGGAATAGCTCTATCAAAAACTAATGCACGGATTTTCATCAAACTTCAGATTAAGATAGAAGTTAACATAAGTTGTTGCTGATTAGAGTTTGGTGTAAATCACCTAACCGATGGTGCTGCTAAGCTGCATTTTTCAGGAAGTATTAACATGTATGAGATAGAAGAAAGTTTTGGGATTGCCACATTTGACTAGTTTTGGTTTGGTTAATTATAGTTTGTTTCCCAGATCCATTTCTTCAGCTTTAATAAACTTGTTTTATCCTCAATAGTTTATAAAATTAAGTTACTTTTATAATTCTCACACTTCCTTTGAAGGCAGATTATATTGTTTTTCTCATAACATAATTCTAGTAATACATCAGGTTTTTTTTAAATTTATTATTCCTGTTTCATTAAGTTTTAATACAATTATTTTCATGTTGGAATGAGCTTCACAAGCAGCTGTATCGCTTTCTTCAACATTAGGTTTCTTCACTTAAAGTGGTTTTGGGCGACAGAATGATGAATAACTCAAAACATAATCAACTTCTTTGAAAAACTTCTTGTATAAATATCTATGTGTCTCACATAAAAGCCTTCTTTTGTTTCTTTATTTTGCTTTTTGTGATATAATCTTTCTTTCCTGGACAAAGTTTTTAGCAAAAACTTAATATATCCTGTTTAACTTTATTAAATAGGTAATTGCCTCTCTTACAATAAGTAAAGAGATAAGCTTCCGTGCTAGTAATACTCTTCAAGCTTCGATATCTAAGAATATATATATATATATACAGTAAACCCTCGATTTAAAGGAGTAATTGGGACTAAGATGTGTCTGTTAAATCGAAAGTCCGTTAAATCGCAAAGCACTATTTATAATATTATTTTGTTAGAATTATAGTACATATATATATTATTACGTACTTGTAATTACATATATTATCACAGTGCAAATTACATATATATATATATATAATATATATATACAATATATACAGTGCATATACATGTATTGTATCTATACAATATATGTATATACATAAATATATATTGTATATTACATATATACTACTGTATATATATAAACACAATACCGTATTTTCCGGGAATAACGCCGCGGCGTTAAACTAGATTTTTCTGGTTTGAAAACAAAAATGCGACCAATAACTAGGTGCGGCTAGTAAATAGTACCAAATTTACTGCCGATCTTTATTTAAAAATTTGGAAATCTGGTTAAAAAAAAAAAAAATCCATGATCTTATGTCGTACTTCTGAAAAGAAAAAACAATATCTCGCACGGTGAAAAGGTATCAACGTGTTTATAAACAATGCAATTTTCATGAGCAAAAAAATGCACTTTATCCGGGCATCGCATCCAATCACAATGGTTCTCTTCACGTGCGCCTAGCATCTTGCGTGCCATATAAGGAATAACTCCTCCCACTTTCTCCCTTGTTTATTCTTCGCCAGCTCCGATAAAGCTACAGGAAAACTACTCTCTGTGTTCTTTCAGCATTAAAAATAGGGATGCAACGGATATCCGGCATATCCGGCTGATTTTTCAATATCCGAAATACCGTCGGATATCCGAATCACAATCACCGGATATCCGACTTTGTCGGATATCCGGCAAAGCGAATATATAGGGATAAGAGAAATCGTTTGACGCAAACAATCCCGAACAACTTTTGTTTATAATGCAAAATATGAAAATAAGTCCATTATTCATGAACAAAAGGTAATTCTCAAAAGTTTAAAGAATTGCCAGCTTTCCTAACATTGGTATTTGAGCTCTTTATAATAAATTTAAGAATTTACATATTTTAGAAAATTGTACCTTTACTTTCAGAATTCGAAACAAAATTTGAAGCTGTTTATTAAGGTATGATATTATTAATTCTCTTTCCCTCCTTTAAGTTTAACAATTGCTGGGCAACATATAACTATGATATGTTCCCGCACCATGTTGGTTAAATCAAAGTAAAATTGCGTAATTTGTTATTTCTGTTTGTATAAATATTTTTTATAAAATATAATTATGAGTGTAAAATTATAATGTTTATATATTTAAGTAAAATAGGAGTGTAAGTTCATACAAAAATTATTAAGTTGATTTTAAATATTAAATATATATTTTTAAAAAATTGTTGTATTGTAAAATGAATGTATAATGTTGAATAGAGTTCGGATCTGAGACAACAACAATAGCCAGACGCCATGGTGTCGTTTTATGACAAGCCAATGGAAAGTGGTGTATAATTAGAAATCGTAAAATAATAAAAACGTTGGAATAAATTTATGGCCTCAATAAAAGTGTTGGGATAAATTTATGGCTTTTCAGACCACCCAAACTTTAAGGCAGATAATAATATTAAAGTATATGTAAGGGGCCATTTGCAGACTGTTAGCTAATAGGCCTATCGAAGAATAATGCAAAATCTTCTCACATCCAATAACAGTGGACTAGACAAAACTAGTTCCACCCACTGCAGGAGTTGGTGTGCAAGAAGAATAAGGTTTGAAAAAGAGTCTGAAAAAAGATGTAGAGGACGCAGGAGCTCTCCTGAAAACCCGTGCAATGAATCCTGAAAGCCCTAGTAATGCCCAGGCGAGATGGACATATCAGAGCGAGCCTAATCAAGCCTAATTGAGGATGTCTTCCTGATGTACATATCGGAGTGAGCCTAATCAAGCCTAATTGAGGATGTCTTCCTGATGTACATATCGGAGTGAGCCTAAGCAAGCCAAATTGAGGATGTCTTCCTGATGTTAAAATAAAGAGGATTGTTCTACAGAGGTCCGTAGCTATGCATCCTGCCATCCCGATGTTGCCGCTCTGATACGAAGCGAATTCCGGATGACATATGAATATGATCCTAAGCAACGCGACAACTCTGAATTTGATGAATAAAGGCCACCATCCCGTATATTAAAAAAAGGTACGACTTTAAACTTTTTCCTTTACCACTTAAGATCATATGAAAAATCATAAAAATACTTTTCTGATATTTTATGGTAGAGAGTAATCTGAGATCCGACAAAACCGATAATTAAATAAAATTAAGGTAATTTAAAAATGAAAGAGAATTATTCTTTTAGCAAAAAGAAAAAAATATAATAATTAGAGTAAATGAAAATATTGTCTTTTTTTTAAAGATTAAATATACTTAAAATAATGAGAGGCAAACAAAGGTGTTGCTTTCTTTTTTTTGAAATAATATTATCTATTTCTGTATATAGTTGTGTTCAATGTAAATAAAATATTTAATCAAGTTTTAAAAAGTTTCTGTAATTATTTAATTGATAATGTTTAAGGTGTGTCAATTTATTTTTACAGCTTAAATTTTAGTTTAATTCATAAGTGGAAGAGTTCGTCTAAATAATTCACAACGCAAACTCTTAATTTTATTCGTAATTATTCAAATTTAATAATTACATTTTGACGCGAATTATAATTTAATTTTATTAATGCTTCGCGTTGCTCTTCTACTAGAATTTAGGTAATTACGATCACTTATATTATTTGAATTTATCTAAGGTATATAAAATTATATACCAATTTGCTATGAGGTTGCTTGGATGATTTGGACCAATTAACAATTTTGGATGTAAATAGAAAATAAACAGGTGTAATTATCTGTCCAGCAACAATTAAACAGGCCTATTTTTACTTTCTTCTATCTTCAATAGAAGAAAGTATTGTAACTGAGATTTTTTCGATTCCTGGTTTTCGGTGGGTTTAGACTAAAACGTCTAGATCAGAGATCCCAAAACATGTTTATACAAAATGTCTGTCTGTCCGTGTGTTGCCATCATACCATCAAAAAGTGTATGAAGTTATGCATAGAATTGAACCAAATTTTTTGTGAATGTTTTTGGCTATAGTCAGCTGTCCCTCCCTCAATATTGGAACATTCTACTGGAAGGGGGCGCTGTAATTGCGATTTTTGTGCTATTTTCATTATTGTGCCATCGAAAAGTGTATGAAGTAGAAGTTATGCATAGAATTGAACCAAATTTTTTGTGTATGTGTTCGGCTGTGGCCAGCAGGTCCTTCTTCAATATGGAAGCATTCTCCTGGAAGGGGGGTGCTGTAATTGTGATTTTTGTGCCATTTTCATTATTGTACTATCAAAAAGTGTATGAAGTTATCCATATAATTGAACTTTTTTTGTGTATGTTTTAGGCTATGTCCAGCAGGTTCTCCTTTAAATTGGAAATATTCTGCCAGAAGGGGGCGCTGTAATAGCGATTTTTGGGCCATTTTCATTCTTGTACCATCGAAAAGTGTACGAAGTTATGCATAGAATTGAACCAATTTTTGGGGGTATGTTTTCGGCTATGGCCAACAGGTCCTCCTTCAATTTGAAAATATTCCGCTGGAAAGGGGCACTATAATAGTGATTTTTGTGTTATATCCATTATTTTGCCATCGAAAAGCGTATGAAGCTAAGCATTGAATTGAACCATTTTTTTGTGTATATTTTTGGCTATGGCCAGCAGTTTCTCCATGAATTCGGAAATATTCTGCCAGAAGGTGGCACTGTAACAGTGTTTTTTGTAAAATTTTCTTGATTTTTCGCAGTTTTTTTTTTTTTTTTTTTTTTTGTACTGTATATTGATGGCTCGTGAAGCGATGGTAACTTCGCATGAAGCTGGCTATTCACAAACAGCTGATGTACAACAACAATAACAAAAAAATTATTGATTTTAATAAATATCATGATCGAGATTAACTTATTCTTATTTTGATTAATTGACTGGAGCAGAAATTTTAGATCAAAATTGAAGTTGCTATAATATTGAACTAATAATATTGAAGTATTAACATTTGGAACTACTTTTTGAAATATTAAGATGTATGAGATAGAAAAAAGTTTTGGGATTGGTACATCCAATTAGTTATTTTTATAACTTCATTATAAATATTTAAAATTAAAAGTAATTTTCTTTTTACTTATAAATATCACAGTAATTTAACTTAAAATAAAATGAAATATGACTTAAAGCAAAACAGTATTAAATTATTAAAGTAGAAAAAAGGCATCACTAAACCTATGTTTGGAGAAAATAACTCTTTAATCATGGGTATATTAGTAGATATTTTATGTTTAAATTATAAAAGGAACATATGTATTTCTTTGTGAAAATACTCTACAATTATAGGCATATTAATTGCTTAAAATTTGTTACACAAATTATCAGCATTTCATTGTACAAATTAATTAATTATTAGCAATTATCAATATAGTCAATCCCATATCCAAATCCAGTAGTAATTATCAGCATTTCATTGTACAAATAAACAGAATATTTTAATGTTTAACTTACATTTTTTATACAGCATTATTAATATACATTACAGGACTTGAATTTCAAGACGAGATGGCAGGATTCGTGCCGTAAAGAATATTGAGGGCGGGAGGCTCCTTTTTCCAAAAAATCATTTTCCGAAAATGTTTCTTTGTTAAACGACGATGAAGTCTCGGGACCGACTGACAAATTTCGTGATATTTTCCACTATTCGAATGGCAGATTTCACAGTTTCTTCTTACAACAAATTGACAAAATTCGTGTTTGTTTTCTGCATCTGACCGAAAAATTTTGCGATTTTTACGAATTTCTTGATTTTTTCTGGAGATCGATTTCATAAATTTTTTTCTCGAGATCAATTGACAAATTTAGCAACTTTATTCTGTGACCGATTGGCAAATTTCCCTGTTTGTTCTTGCGACATACTGATGACAGTAACGATTATTTTTCTGCATCCGATTGAAAATTTTCACGTTTTTTCTCTGCGACCGGCTAAGGAATTTCACGATATTTGGGACTGGCGGGGCTGGGATATGGCGGACTGGGAAATTTCACGATACTTTTCCGTGATCGGTTGACAAATTTCGAGATATTTTCCCACTGTCGATTTCCCATAAGCTCAAGTTTTTTTCCCGCAACTAATCGACAAATTATTTTATTTATTTTCACCGTGATTGACGAAATCAGCGATATTTTTTTTTACGACCGATTTACGTATTTTGCGATGTTTTTTCCGTGTGTCCAAAATAGGAAATAACTAAAAGGGTAGCACCGGAGACTGAGCTCTACCAAACTGGCCAATAGTCAGCACTAAACAAAATGAGATTACACTTGCAGTGCACATGAAAAAAAAAACTTTGATGAACTTAGAAAAAAACATATTTAGAAACAACAAACTAGTTGATTCTTGCAATTCACAGAAATTAGGACATGCTGACTTTTTGAAATCAACATTTTCTCATGTAATAGAAGATCAATTGACTATTTCCTTTTCAAACTTTGAATATGGATTTA
Source organism: Maratus speciosus (assembly GCA_963932465.1). Taxonomy (NCBI): domain Eukaryota; kingdom Metazoa; phylum Arthropoda; class Arachnida; order Araneae; family Salticidae; genus Maratus; species Maratus speciosus. The sequence goes on from OZ010787.1 coordinate 8,227,176, forward strand.
AAATTCCAATGCATAGAACGTAGTTCAATTAACAAAAATTCCAGGGATTACAGTTTTGACTATAATTCCATTAAGGATATGGGCCATTTTCAAAATTCGCTTACATATGCTGTCCAAGAGAAAAAAGAAGAAAATTCAAATATAAATTAACATTTAAAGTTTAAATTGAGCTATGCATTGTATAAAGAAGACTATATTAAATATTTCTAGCATTAAAAATAAAAAAAATCTATAAAAAATTTTGAGATATAAATCTTTAAAATTGTGATTCTAAGCAAAAATGCTTGTCCCATTCCAAGTTTTATGTAATTAACTTTTATTTTTTTAATCTAATTTAGATTTTTTTTTAAATAAAAAGCTTTAATTATTTTAAATATGAACTATTAGTGTGCTATATTAGTGAGAAAAATTAATTACCAAAGTTTTTTTCTTTAACAAATCAACAGAAATATTTTGTCCCTCACTTTACGTCAAGTCTGTTACCTTATAATTATTTTAATCAAAATAGGTTTCTAATTCTGCCAAAAGTTGGCAGTACATATTCAGTGGCATTGTTAAACTATTCAAGCAACTGCTACTTGCCATTTTTTATTCATCAATTGAAAAACATTGCAATAGTGGCAAGAACTGGCTTTCTTCAAAGTTGGTATTTTTTTTCATGGTTAAGTCTGTTACCGTAATTTTTAATACTAAAATAAAACTTTTTACACTTTTGTATTTAAATATTGATCACTAATTTATTTTAGAAGACATGTGTATTGTTATCTAAGTTAGAAATTATACAGCTTAGCTCCATTTCTAATGGTTTGATTTGAATGTCAAATCCGTTACCTGTCAAGTCTGTTACCATGCGACTGGTAACGGAATTGATTCATGGTAACAGACTTGACATTGTTTGCGAACTATCGTTTATAAAGGTTTTTTGCATCAAGAATGGCTTTAGCAGCTGCAGAAATGCAAAGGTGCTACTATTTGGAAAGACTGAAATAAAACCCAGAAAAATATAAACAAGCTGAAAACAAACAAAGAAAGGTAAATTAAAAATATTTTCAATCACTTATGGCAAACCAATGGACAAAATAACTTAATTTTCACATTAAAATGTTAAATTCATATTTATTTTGTATGCAAATTATTAACAGTATTCTATTTTTTATAGAAAAAAATTCTTTGCAAAGAAAATTATATCAATGATTTATTGATAAAATATGAGGAGGTATAAAAAAAAGTAGGTATTGGCATGAAAAGCAAGTTTAATGTTGCTTGTTCAAACTTCAGTCCAGTAACTCTATGTTAACTGAAAAGTTTGAAGCAGTCTTAATAGGATTTAAAAAACAGTTTTAAAATATCAGCCCCTTCCAGCTTTAAATTGCAAAAACTAAATAAAACATTTTTGCATATTGATTTTCCAGAATATTATGCATACAGATTCAGTGAAGACATGCAAACTAGTCACAGTGGTGCATCTAGAACTCAGGCTACATTTCATATGGGTGTCTTACACACATACATTTAAAACTAGAGGAACAAACTTCTAGGAGGGGTGGGGGTATACCTAGATGAATCGGAATCATATAGTAATGCAGGGTTGGAAATGCAATCCTAATGAGACGGCTGTTAGACTCTGAATCATTGTGATAGCAATTGACATTTAAAGACCCAAAGCTTAAAATAAATCAAGACTTTCCTGATAATGAAGTTTTCTGCCTACGTGCTGGTTCTTATCTATATTTTTGCATGTTTGAGGTAGTAAGTGCATTTTGAAATGGCGCATCCTCATTGCTATTGTGAAGTCTGGAGGATGCCTTGCATATTTCAAAACATCTGAGATTCCATGCGGTGCCTATGTTATGAAACATCGTGCAACTTCATTATCTTGAAATTCATGACTTAATTTAAGCTTATGGTCCTTAAATGTCGATTTTTGATCACAATGATTCAGCCCCTAACAACCTCCCTATCTCGTTAGGATTGCATTTCCAATACTGAATTGCTATGTGATTCCAAGTTGTCTAGATGTACCTCACCCCTCCAAGAAGTTTGTTCCTCTAGTTTTGAATCACCCTGTATATTGATGAGGAAATTACTCTTTTTGTACTATGACTTCAGTAAGATCTATTCGAATTTCTCAGAGAGGGAAATATTTATCGATACTGATAGTGAATTTTATATAGAAGAGAAGCAAATAAAAAGCCTGAGGATGTTCCTAGAAGAGATATATGCTGATAAATTGTATGAAATTGTTCATGTTTTGGTAAAATTTATAGGAGGAAATAGAAAAAAAAATACACATCCTAAACAAAGCAGATCAAGAAGATAAAATTAAAATTATGTGTTTCTGAATGTAAATGACTGCAACAGGAGAGTATTTCACATCCATAAAGACATATATGTTAATTTTGAGCAAATCATAGCAATTTTTTCTATAATCAAATTTGTCAATGCGAGAAAACTGAATATTTTATGAGTTTCCAGTTCCACTTAATATTATATGAAAACTGAAATTTGAGTCATGTTGCACTTGGATATTATATCATGCACATATTTCGAGTATAAGTAAATACAATATATATATATATAAACTTTTTGTTGAATTAAACCATTTAAACAGATGCTAATTCTCAGTTACTTCAAGTTCTATTTTAATATTTAGTTGGAATTGCTTGATAAATTATTTGTTTGATATTCAAATCAAATTCAAATATAGTAATTGATCTGAATATAAAATAATAAAATGATTTCTCTATATCATAGCTGAAAGAAAAATACTATTTAAATAAAAAAGTTTATATATAAAGTTGAAAATATGATCATTAAAAACTGTGCTGTAATAGACTTTACTTATGGTAACGGATTAGTGTCAAATCCGTTACCAAATGTCAAGTCTGTTACCGCACACTTTTTTTTATGATATTTTAATATTAAAATAACTTTTTCACCATTCTATTGTTATTTTTCATTCAACTACGAAATAGAGCTGTAATTTTCTTAAAATTCAATAATTTACATGAATGTATAATGTTATTATTAGAAAAAGTTCTTGTATAGTTTTCTATGTGGTCGAAAATTGGGGCTATAAATGTCTCTCATTTCAATTTCATTTAAGTATTATTGATAAATATCATGTTTTGAAATTTAGGGACATAAGTCACTTCAAAGTAAGTTGATTTTAGAAAATTTAATAAAATTTAAAGCTGAGTATTTTCAATAATTTGTACGGTAACAGACTTGACAATTTGCCTTACAAGTAGACATTAAATAGCATTTGCATGTTAAATTATAAGCCAAAGTGCATGACCAATTACTTTTTCATATACCTTAAACATTTACCATAATACCTGTTTCCATTTTTAAAAGAAATTATTAAGTTTGAAAAAAACAAAAAAAATTTTGAAATGTAAGTGAATGGTGAAAATGGCCCATATAATAAAACAAATTTATTCAGAAGTGACATACCATCACCGATATGCATTATTCATGTAAGTTAAAAATTAATGCACATCAGATTTTGCGAAGTTTTCTAAAACTTTTTAAGAGAGCATAACCATGTGTTTACGATAATTTCTAAAATTATAAAAGTCGCTCTGTGCTGATTGTCAAAAGTGTAACTTGTGAAAGAGGCACGCAAAATGGAATAAAATCTAAATTAAGAAATTCATTTAGCAACCCAATTGTTAATTGCCCATAACATTAGGTGAAAGTTGAAAAATAGACATGGTATACAGGGTGATTCAGCTCGTCGGTGACAAACTTTAAGGATCGATAGAGCACACCTAGACGAACATTTTTGAATAGGGAATGTAGGGTCCCTGACGCGATGGTAAGGCGCTAGGCGCTTTCGAAAATTTGGGTGCCGAAATTCGAAACGTCATAAAAACTAGGGAAATGGTTAGATTTTCTTGCTTGTTGCGTCGAAATGATTCTGTTTGTTTAGACTTTCTTCAGTACCAATTTGATAAGCGTATCTCTTAAAACATGGATAGGGGGCGCTGCAGACTTTGGAGAGCTAGACAACAACTTTAAGCCCGTTATTTTGATAATTTAACACATGCTCGCCAAAGTTTATACTCTAACTTAAAGTTTGAACCCAAAAGTAGAGCCCTGCAAAAAGCGTAAGAGCCGGAATAAAATGTCAAAGTACAGGGTGGTCGAAACTCGAAGGCTCCTAAGAGATAAACAAACAGATTTCTTGACTTATGGCATGCATTTTCATGATTCTGTTTGCTGGGGCTCTCTGAAACTCAGTTGAACGGTACAAAAAGAAACATCGATAGGGGGCGCTTTGGGCAAAAAACATAATTCGTTGACATTTCGGACGCTAACTGGAAACGGGGCGCTACGATCAGTTAGAAACAAAACAAGAGAGTAATTTACTTATCATAAGAAGCTATTAAAACTGCAGTTTGTTTGTTTTTTTTAACAAACATAGCTGGTTTCAATCATGCACAATGCACGCAATAAAATTTACATAAGGTGCTTTTTGCTGATTTATGCAAAAGATATCGTACCATATCGATATGCAAAAGATACGTAATGCGTAGACGACAATGCGAGATGACGCAGTTGTATGCGCAGACACGTCTTTTGAACGTGCGGTACCTACTTAAGCTTCGGGTTACTTGTCTGCAGATCGGTAGTAGGATGGAACGGTACACAAACTCTGAATTGGCTGACATGCATTTGGCGTATGGCGCTGCTGGTTGTAATGGACGAGCCGCTCAGCGGTTGTACGCCGAGCGTTACCCCAACAGGCAAATCCCCTGCCATGCCTTCTTCGCTCGAGTACACCAGAGGTTGTCCACAACGGGATCTTTAGACGGAGGCAGGCCTGAACGGGAGCGATCAGTGAGCACCCCCGACAACGAAGAGGCTGTGCTTAACCTGGTTGAGGACAACCCAGGTCTTAGCACGAGAGATATCGCCAGACATGTTGGCATTTCGCAAGCAACTGCGTGGCGCATCTTACGTTCCCGGAATCTGCACCCCTACCACATCCAGCGGGTGCAGTTGCTCAGAGAGCAGGATTTTGGCCCTCGAGTGGAATTCTCAAGATGGTACTTGGCGATGAGATCCAGGGATCCCCGTTTTGTAAACAGCATTTTGTTTACGGACGAGTCCACCTTCAGCCGGGAGGGAATGTGGAACGCCCACAACAGTCATGTGTGGTGTGATGACAATCCACATGAAACCAGAAGCCGAGCAGCCCAAGAGCGTTTCTCAGTAAATGTGTGGGCCGGCATTCTGGGGGATTGCCTCATTGGCCCTTATTTGTTACCTGAACGGCTGACAGGTGGAAATTACCTGATTTTCCTGGATCAAGTGCTGCCGCAGCTTCTGGATGAGGCGCACGTACCCGAAGGTTCGCGTCGCCAGATGTGGTTCCAGCACGATGGAGCTCCGGCCCATTACACGAACGACGTGCGTCTCCATCTAAACGCAAGGTATGGCCAGCGGTGGATCGGGCGTGGGGGTCCAGTTCACTGGCCTGCCCGATCACCAGACCTCACCTGCTTGGATTTCTTCCTTTGGGGTTACCTGAAGGCCGAGGTATACCATACACCTGTCAGCAGTGCTGAAGAACTTGTGGCGCGCATTGTGGCAGCTGCAGGGCAGATCAGAGATACTCCTGGCATTGTTGGAAACACACACTCCTCAGTGCGACGGAGGTGCGAAGCCTGCATCATGGCCCAAGGTCGAAATTTCGAGCATCTTCTGTAGTGTTATTTTTTGTAAATAAATTTCCAGTATCATTGATGTTTTTGGTCTAAATTTATTCAGAAGTGTTGAGCAGAGGTAGAAAATGTGTTTTCATTATTACTAACTGATCGTAGCGCCCCGTTTCCAGTTAGCGTCCGAAATGTCAACGAATTATGTTTTTTGCCCAAAGCGCCCCCTATCGATGTTTCTTTTTGTACCGTTCAACTGAGTTTCAGAGAGCCCCAGCAAACAGAATCATGAAAATGCATGCCATAAGTCAAGAAATCTGTTTGTTTATCTCTTAGGAGCCTTCGAGTTTCGACCACCCTGTACTTTGACATTTTATTCCGGCTCTTACGCTTTTTGCAGGGCTCTACTTTTGGGTTCAAACTTTAAGTTAGAGTATAAACTTTGGCGAGCATGTGTTAAATTATCAAAATAACGGGCTTAAAGTTGTTGTCTAGCTCTCCAAAGTCTGCAGCGCCCCCTATCCATGTTTTAAGAGATACGCTTATCAAATTGGTACTGAAGAAAGTCTAAACAAACAGAATCATTTCGACGCAACAAGCAAGAAAATCTAACCATTTCCCTAGTTTTTATGACGTTTCGAATTTCGGCACCCAAATTTTCGAAAGCGCCTAGCGCCTTACCATCGCGTCAGGGACCCTACATTCCCTATTCAAAAATGTTCGTCTAGGTGTGCTCTATCGATCCTTAAAGTTTGTCACCGACGAGCTGAATCACCCTGTATATAAAGCTTGATTCTATTCATTTGTTTTAATAAAATAAAAATTTTGGATAATTATCTTAAGTTGTTAATTTAAATTGTTTCAATGGTATTTTGTCATGCCTGTATAAATGTAATTCTTTAAGTGGCACATAAAAAAATAACGGGGTTTAAAGATTTTTTTTTTTTCTCCCTTTCTAGCAGTTCAACTCCCCTGCATTTATAAATTTTGGGTACGAAACTCCCCTCCTGGAAAAACTTGAATTTAAAGCCCTGTATTCAAAGAGATAAAGTTTTTGTAAATTATATTTCAATACATTTAAAATGTTTTAATGATGTGTGAAACATGTTTGTAATTTATTGTTCTGAGATGGCATTATGTAGAAAAATAATTCACCATATAATTAAAAACATATCTAGTGCCGGATATCCGATCGGATATCCGGCAGGCAAAGGAGCTTCGGATATCCGGTATCCGATATCCGGCAAAATCAATATCCGGTGCATCCCTAATTAAAAAGATATGTATACTCACGTTTGGCAACAGCTCGATTAATCTTAAACAGAATCGAGCGTGCACGCCCGATCCAAAATATATATGAGATCTGATCTGCGAGCTCGCTTTTTTTGATAATTTCACGAATGATGCAGATGATTTCATAGACGACGATCAAAGTTTCTCACCTGAAATTTAAAAATTATTCCACATTGATACTGAGGACAAAGATTTTGAGCATTAATTATTTGTTGCTACTGTATTATTATTTTTTTCCATTTGTTAAAATAAATAACGTTGATAATGGAATTAATTGTTCAATTAATTAAAAGATAAATTATTTATTTAAGTTCAAAATGTTTAATTTTATGTCCGCCAATTAATAATTTAAATTAACTGAACTTGGTATGTTTTTTATAACATGTGTGACATTATACACAGTGCGGCGATATACCCCATGCGGCGTTAAACTAGGTTTTTTTTGTTCTGTTTTTTAAGTAACTGCGGCGTTATACTCGGTGCGGCGTTATTCTCGGAAAATATGGTACATTACTTTTAATAATACAATATTGGTAATGAAATACAAACGAATTAACACATATGCAACTTTTATGGGAATGAAACACTTTTTACACAGAAATAATAATTAATGAACAAGCAATAAACAAATGGAAAAAAATGACAATGCCCCCAAAACAACAGGCTTCATTTTATGTTATTTATATCACATTAAGGCTGCTCCATACTGCTGGATTGAAAAAAGGTGTCTAGTTTTAGTTGTTTCCCACTTGAATGCTGTTTTTTTTATTATAAGAGCTCAAAATTGTCTAAAGTGTTCATAATACGCAAACACTTCGGGATCTGAAGATGCCCTATGTAAGTAATGACGTCATCCATATGCTCTCGTACTGTAGATAATTTCGGTCGAAATTCGCTTAATTCTTCTTTCTTGTCGTCCTCGACCTCATCTTCATTATCATCATGCAGAATACTTTCTGCGATCTCCTGCTCATTTAGAATCTGGTAGCCTGGATCTGCTTCGTCATTCTCGAACCACTGTTCTTTATCTTTCTCAGGGATATCATCACCAGCCTCCATTATTGTACTCCTAAAATCCGAAATCTCAAACCCTGTAAAATCGTATTTAGGATCTGCGTCGTTGAGTAGTTTTGACCAGCCGTTAGCCAGTGTGGATACCTTCATCTCCCTCCACGCAGCAGCAAAGTTAAAGATAGCTGATTTTAAATTGTAGTTGCGCAAATTTTGCAGCGTTTTGGCTCCTCTCAAATCTTCTACTGCATCATTTTCATTTTCCAACACTACCATTACTTCTTCAAGGAATTTCTTCTTATAAATCCTCTTGCAGGCAACAATGACTCCTTGGTCCATCGGTTGAATTAATGAAGTTGTGTTTGGAGGAAGGAAATCACATTTTATTCGTCCATCCCTACTAACTTTTCCACGTTAGGGTGGCAGGGAGCATTATCAAGGAGTAATAGAGCTTTTACTTCATGGGAAGGTATTTTCATAACTTCTTCTTGATAGTGACGCACGGCAGGAACAAACTGGTTAAAAAACCAATCAGAAAAAATATCGCCTGTGAACCAAGTATTCTTTGAACTAGAATAGATGACTGGCATTTGTTGCATACTAATATTTTTTAGAGCACGCGGTTTCCTGGCCTTTCCAACTCCCATTGGTTTAAGACGATAACTACCATCAGCTTTAGCACAAAGGAGTGCTGAAATACGCTCCTTGTTTAGCTTGCAGCCAAGTGTCTGGGCATCATGTTTGTACGCTAAGGTATTTTCCGGCACAGAACGAAAATAGAGTCCTGTCTCGTCAGCATTGTATAACTGACACTAAAGTAGGCCCTCGGATTCTATCAGTTTTTTATCTTTTTTCAAAAAGGTTCCACCTGTTCAATGTCGGCACTTAAAGATTCACCACATGTTTTCCTGTTAGTGAAACCATGGCGTTTACGAAAGCGCCAAAGCCAACCATCAGTTGCACGAAATGTCACTAAACCCATATGTTTCGGCAATTTTTCTGCAGCTGCCCGCAACTCAACACTACGGACGCCGCCGCCACTTGACCGTTGTTGTACAAGCCATTTGTATACTGCCTCCTCCAGGTTTTTATTTTGAGCCACTTTTACATGTTTCCTGTCTGCCACTGAGAAACTGCTTTTTGAATCACCCACGCTGTATTTAAGGGAAAAATGGACTAGTTTTTCCTTATTCTTGGGTCATTTTCAAAATAGGTACAATTTGGTGTCTTACTGTTCTAAGATTTACAATATTAGAAATATGTAAAAATTTCAAACCCATAATTGTTCTTTATTTCTTTTTTTAATAATCCAAGTGTTTAAACAAGTAATTTGTATAAAAATAGATTAAATTAGCCAAAAAATAAAAATAAATGATTGACTTTTCTATGAGAACAATGCTTGTCTCAAATCCAAACTTTGATCTTTAACATGTTATAATTTCTAATCAATAATCACTATTTTCATTGATCTGGGCAATTTTATTTAGAAAACAATATAAATTTTGAGTAGTTATGGCAATATGTATGAAAATTGATTTTAATAAAGAAAAATTTTATGAAATAAGACTGTCTTACATGTTTTGTGTCATTGGTCTAACAACTAATATTTTTCAGTTTTAAATACTACTCTGATGATAAAAATTGAAGAAATTTGATTTTTTATGTTAGTAACACTGTTAATAAATAAAATGGTGGGAAAACTAGCTGCTTCCATGTGGTCTACTGTTTAAAAAAGGAAAAAAATATTCCTAAATCAGCTAAGTTCTTTTATTATGTGTCACTGGTCTAACAAATATTCTATTAAACAGATAACAGTTAAATCAATTTAATAAAAAGTTTATAATAATACAGTAAAAAAAGTTTTGTTTAACACCCTAAATCATAATATTACTATTTTTAAATGAGGAATAAAAATGTATTTCTTAAGAAATGTCACTGGTCTAACAGTCACTGGCCTAACAATATATTTGTTAAACTAGTGACAAATCCTGTTATGCCAGTGGCCCAGTGTGAAGCAATAAAATAATTTCATGTAAAAAATGTATTTTAAATGTTATAATAATAATATTATGACTATTCACAACTTTAATAAAGAATGTCTTTGGGTTAAAACAAAAATGTCAGCAGTCTAATGCAAAATGTCACTGGCCTAACGCACGTCTATGGTCTAACTAATACTTACTTTTAAGTAATTAATGTATTTGTGTTAATGAGTAGATTAAGCTCGGCCACTGCATTATTTGAGTTACAATTATCTTTTATCATAGTAAAAAAATTTGTGGAAAAAGTTATACTTTAAAATTTAAAAAAAAATTGCTGAAAATGTACCTTATTTTGAAAATAACCGTCTTGCGAAGGTCTGAAACGGTTTGTTTTTTAACTCCGTATAGTTCACAAACATGTGCAACCGACACACCACTCTCCAACTTCTCTATCAACTCAAGTTTCTGTTTTATAGATAAATTAAAGCGTTTCTGTTTAATATTACAAGCCATTTCAAAAAAGCACTAGTAGCAAAATACACTTGTGAACTGAAGCGAAAATGGATCGTGGGTACGCTAGCGCATGCATAGAACGAAAAGCATATCACATGGTCGCATAGGTCGCCAGCATCATTGCACATGCTTAGAACGAAAACCACGCTGCAGTGAGAATCAGAGCGCGCGCTTTCGGCATTTCGTGTTCTTTCCCTTTTTTTAGGTTTTGTTCATTTGATCACGAGACATTGTGTCGCCACAGATATAATAAATATTTTTTTTACTGGAGGCTTCCAGTAAATAATAGTGATAAATAAATATTTGACATTTGTCAAATATAAAAATTTGAAATACGGGCATTTAATTTCAGGTTAGGGAGAGGGGAATAATTTTAAATTAACGATTTTGATTTGTTAACTTAAGGATAAAGTGTTTTAAAAGGGATATTAAACGAAACCCTCTGTGCGATTTGCGATCACACTTACCCACTTGTTTTACTTTAATTTTTGTTTAATTTTTTTTTTTAAATTAGTCTGTTGAATCCGAAGTCCATTGAACCGAGGTCCATTAAATCGAAGGTTTACTGTATATATATATTTTTTGTCATATGTAGCAATCTGTATTTTTTCAAAATACTTCCTCTTAAAATTCTGTAATACATTTGTCTACCTTTTTGACTCTTTCCTATACTGCTGAAGGTTGATGCCAATGCTGTGTAAAGAGAGTCTCCAAATAAAAGCTTTTTTTAGTTTTGGATGATACGTCTTTATTTCCAGTTATTTTTTCTTTTAGGAGTTAGCATTTAGATGTTTTTAAATTTTTTTTAAGTAAGGCTTGGTGACACTTTTTATATTTTGATTATCTCCTTTTGCTGCTTTATAACTGAACTTTTAACGACTGATTTTCTTGTAACAGTTTTGATCTGTCACGTCTAATTCTTTTTCTACTAGCACTCTGCCTTGAAAAAGGACGTTCAGCCTCAGAACCACTAAAACTTGTGGAATCTGTTTTACCACTATTTGATTGAGTCTGGGGAGAAAGAAATTGCTCAATCTTCTTATTTTTCTTAATATTTTCTCTATAATTTTTTTTAATTTTTCTTCCACTGTTTCCGTTTTTTGACATTGTTGTCTAGAACTCATCTCCTTTACACTTTTAACTTATCCTTTCTCTTTTAAATATTTCAGTTTTTTTTTTTTTGCTTCATTTTTTCAAGCTTCAAAGAACTATTTTTCATTTTCTCTCTCTCTTTTTTTTTTTTTTTTTTGCCTTATTCTTTTTTAAGCTTTGCTTTTTGTTTTTGCTATAATGTATGTATCACTATTTACTTTTTGATTTTAATATAAATCTGTTTAAAAAAAAGTAGAAAAACTTCTGTAATAGAGCTTGTTTAAGATTAAAATCAAACATGTGAAAGCATAATTCAGATTTATGAAGCAAATTGCACCAGTAATCTAGCAAGAAATCAGTTTAAAAAATTATAAAATCTCATAAACCTAACATTTTAAAGATTCTTTTAAAGTCAATATATTTTTATCGCATAAAAAATGTAAAATGCTAATCAACACTATTCTATGTCAGACCTGCCAACTTTTGAAAATGAGAAATCGTAGCATGCAAAATTACAATTAATCTGGAGGTTGGTTGGTTGGTTTTTTGTGTTTCGCAGCCATCTTTTAACATTCGTAAAAGGAATAAAGTTTTGGTTGGTTTTTTAACCATAACTTGGAATTCAATACAGTAAATTTTTTCCTCTGAAAATTTTTATATGATTTTTAAAGTTTCGAAGCATTTTTTTTTTCTACATTTGTAAAAGAAGCCTGGTTCCAGTTTTTTAGCCCAGTGCAGTAAATTTTGACGAAATTCGCAAGTTTTTTCCGCGATCATTTCAGGATATTCACAATTTTTTCCTCACAATAGTAATTCACATTTTTCTGTCACGTTTCTTGTTGAAATCCACACTTTTTACCACGGACTTTTGACGAAATTCGCATTTTTTACCACGATCCTTTGACGAATTTTGCGTTTTTTACCATGATCCTTTGGCGAAATTAGTGTTTTCTTTCCTCGATCTTTCAGTGAAATTTGGATTTTCTTACTGATCTTTTGATGAAATTCGCATTTTCTTTCTGCGATATTTTGACAAAATTCATGTTTTTATCACGATCCTTTGACGAAATTTATTTTCTTCTACGACCAATTGAAGAAATTGATTTTTTTACACGGTCATTTGTCGAAATTCGCGATAGTTCATCGCAACCGCTCAGCAAAATTTTCGATATCTTTTGCGACCAATTAACAAAACTCACTATTCGTTTCCGTGACCTTTTGATGAAATTTACAATATTTTTCTCTCAATAGTTTATTGAAATTCGTAATTTTTTGAGGAATCTTTTGACGAAATTCATAATTTCTTTCTGAACTCTTAACGAAATTTTATTCAGTGACCAATTGAAGGTAATCACCATTTGTTTCTGAGATCTTTGACGAAATACCAGATATTTTTACACGATCATTTGAAGAAATTCTCAATTTTTTTTTCCGCGATAGATTCACGAATTAATTTGGGAAAATTCCATAAAAAAAAAAAAAAAATTCGCAGACTATCAAGAAATTTCAAAATATACTTGCAAAAGAATCATAGGTCTGTGGAAGAATTTGCAGGGGAAAATACTGCACAGCATTTTTCATTAAGCAGGACTTTTCTTTTCCGTGTGCAAATCGTGCGATTTTGCACACTATTTCAAACCTTGCCTCTGAAAGAACCACCTCTCCCTCTCTAGAAATTCTTAAAATGGCACCCATGTGTCTAAGGGAGGGAATTCCTGTATAAATATTTACAGAAACACGATTCACTCGTGGTCAATGTACATAAAGATGATTTTATATTAAGAAGTTTGTCTTGTAGCCCATATTTTTTTTCGCATTGAGCATTTTTTAATGTCCGAATTTTCGGACTAATGACCAATTTTTTAAAACTCCCGGAAATGAATATTTTGAAATTTTGGAAATTTCGGAACAGAATCACTCCTGCAAAATATGCTGCGCAGGATAAAAATCGCTACTAGAAACAAAAAAATGCATCTGTGCTTTTTGCAAAAAATTGTAGTTTAAAACCGATTTTCGTAGCATCGTAGTTTATAGGTCCAAATCGTAGCAACTACGATTTTTTTGTAGCAGTTGGCAGGTCTGTTCTACGTATATGCATAATTTTTGACTAAGCTACTATGATGTATTTATAAATTAAATTTCTCCAAGAACAGTTTAAATAAAATGTTTTGGTTAGTTTGAGCCACATAAATTTTAAAAATGACATGCTATTAGTATAAATTTTAAGCAGGAAAACTAAATCCATCATTTAAACAGAAAACACATCATTCTCTCACTCATCTTGTCATTCCCTCCCTCATAATGGTAAATGTGAGGAAATGATGAAATAAGACATTTTTACTAGTTGTTGGGGAAAATGCAAAATTATGAAAAAATCCAAACTGTTTCCTTTATGAGAAACACTTAATATATAATGTATGATAAAATTAAAATTTTTGATATTTACAAAAAATGAATATTCTGTGTGAGGGAATGACTGCTAATAAAAACGCTTCCAGATATACTGACTGAAAAAAAAAATTCTGAAAAATTAACAAAATCTTACATCACCAATTTATGTTGCTGGACTGACAAGTGCTCAAAATGGCTTCTTCTCTGTGAAGGATGCTAGACTGCTACTGCTCTTTAGTGGTAGATATTTGAGATAATAGCAATGTGTGAGGGAATGATGGTCTAACATGGGGAAACATATAAGGCAATAAAATATGGTAGTACAGGTGGGGGAAAGGTGAGGGAATGATGTTTGCATGATATATATTACATTTTTAAATACTAAATTTATTTATTTTTAAATTTTACTTTCTGTTTCTAATAAACTATGTTTAGGTCTTCTAATAAAAATAAATGTAATGAAATTAAGAGCATTTATATGACTGGGAAGCACTTTTTGCACTATTGCAGAGAATAACCCTAACACTACTTAAAATTATTAATTATTAAACAATTAACTCTCTAATTAGGAACATACTACACATTTTTATGCTTTACTTACTAAAATGATAATGCAGCAGGGTTGCAAAAAAGCCGGCTAAAATAAAAATAAAAAGCCACACCGGTGGCTTTAACTGGCTTTTTTTGGCCAAAATTGGCTTTTATACAGTGAAGCATTTTAATTATAAATGACAAATTTTTATGTGTTTTTTTGAGGTAGAAATCAATACAACCCAATTTTTCAATAATGAAGACATTAATATTGGAATAAAAGGCCATACCAATTGCTTTCCCTGGTTTACACTGACCTTAACACCTTTTTTTTTTTTTTTTTCATTTTTACTGCTTTATATAATTAAAAAGGACAATGATTGCTTAGTTGTATATTTTATTAACTAATTTTAAGGGACATTGATATACAAGTCTTATTTTATTTCTCATAAACATTTATTTAAAATCGCACAAAGTCATTTAATAAAAACATCCTTTATCTCTATTAAAACAGTATTATGAATAACCATATGCATTAATTTATGCATGAATATGCACTATTTTAAATAGCAACTAGCTCTTCAAAATTCTAATTCAACAAGTTTTATTTCGAGAATTTTTTTTAAATTGTTCTCCTTATTTTATGCACTTGCATGTACTAAAATTTCCTCAAATGTTATATCCGTCCTAATTTCTCTTTCAACATTGTTCATTCTACGATTTTAATCTGTCCGTATGGACATATCTGGAATAAGTTACATAACAACTTAGTAGCAGAAAAACTTTTTACATATATCATTTTTATAAGTTAGAATATCAATTGCTTATTACTGCGTGTTCTCAAGTATTATATAAGATAATTTCAGTTATTAAATACATATATGCTATTTAGTTTTAATCAATTTGAAAAGTAAATATCAGTATGTAAGAATGTTTCTATTTTGATGTGTGACATTTTCTTATTCTTTCATATAATCTTTAAAATGTATGGTATGTGTACAGCTATAATAAAGAATTCAAAACCAATACTATAGAGTCAAATTTAATATTTTCTTCTGAATATTTATAATTTTTTTTCAGACATAATGCCTTGCATTTTAGCAGTTATAAGGACTTATTTATTTGACAAAATTTAATAGAAGTTTATGTTTTTTTAGTAGAAAATATTTAAAAGTGTATTAAAAATAAATTAATCCAAATTTTATATGAATTATCTATAAACCACCTTTTTGAAAAATAAAAGCCGGCTTTTTTAAAGTGGTTAAAACCAAAAAAAGCCGTCCAGCTTTTTTTGGCCTGGCTAAAAGCCGGCAACCCTGTAATGCAGTATTCATTTTAGAAAGGAAAAGGGACAGGATGCTAGTTTCAAAAAAGGACACTATTTCATGAGGAAATATATTAGTAATATGTTTAGTAACGATATAAGAAAAAATAAAGTATATATTTTTTAGTATGATAAATAAAGTGTCATTAATTTTCATAATTTTATGAATTACAAATTGAAAAATACAATTAAACAGCAACATGTTTTAATATCCTGTTTTTTCTAAAGAAATAAAGTTCTATCATTTTTGCAAGGTCTTGGGCACGTGGATTTAGAAATACTGCAGAATGGGGAAGTTTTGGTACATGTTAGTTATCCGATCGACCCATTTCGCCAAATTATATAAATCACCAAATTATATAAATTGACATAATTTTTATTTTAAATAACGAAAGAAAAAATAAATTAGTATAACATTAATAAAAATACAAATAAAACGTCGAAATAAAAATCACTTGATGACGTAAACACGTGTTGTCAAGTGAATGTGGCATTTACGACCAACCATTGTCAGCATTTAATCTTACAATTTGGCGACAGTAATTTGGTCGACGGAATAACTAACAAGTACCAAAGTTTTTTACAAGAAATATCTGGCTACAACTACAGGTGAATTTCACTATTTTTTAAAAAGGCAGGGTGCATTTTACCAATTTCAAAGGGGTCAGGGTGCGGCTCTCTTAAAAAAATGGCCTAGAAGAAACACTAAGTAATTACAGAATTAATAAAAACTGCAAATAAGTGATTTCATTAATTGGTAGCACACATAAGAAAACTAACAAATATTTGCAGCTCGTCTTGCATTTGTACTTAGAAAAACTACTGTTAATCATCTAAAAATTTTCAATGATCCAATTTTTTTCCCTTTAAAAAAGAAAAAAAGTTTTGCTGCCAGTTCAATCCCTAATTAATTTTTTTATTTCGTATATGAGTTACAAAGTAAAAAAAAATATTTAACCTATACCGAAGAAGCTCTTGCTTTGCCATTTTTATATACCAATTAGTTCTTCTCTTATATATTCTTTTAGAATAACTAGATGTCATTCTTTTCTTATTCTTCAGTTCCAATATTTACTATAAATTCATTATTGGAAAAGTAGAATGACAAAATAAGATTCTGGCAATTTTATTCTTTTACTTGTAGAAATTTATTATACTTGCTATGCTTATTTTATATAAAAGAATGAATAATTTGAGTCTTTAAGAGGCTACTTCAGTCAGGCGAAAAGACCCGTTCGCTAATGCTAATCCTATGGAAGAAATTTATAAAGATATCTCAGTTGCATTTCAATATTAGGTAGCTTTCTTTACAAAAAAGCTACCTATTGCAGCCGTTCGGAGGAAAGCGATTTCAAAAAATTTTGGTATATTTTCATCGATCATGACCCCCAGACCACGAAACCACCCTCCGTTCAAAATTTATATATATATATATATCTGACCTATGTCACACTGTAACTCCCGTAATTATGAACCGATTTCGATGTAATTCGGTGTGTACATAGTACATACTAATGTCTCGACCGAGTTCGTTGGCCAGCTTCATCCGCCGTTTTGTTTCAAAATGGCGGCCATTAAAATTTTAAAAAAAATTTAAAACTTGAAATGTGGTACCAAAAAATTAAAAATGGAAAAATATTTTTTTCTTATGTATTTGACCTTTATACAAAGATTTCGGAGCAGTTTTTGTTTCGTGTATATCTTAAAAAATGGCTGAGTTATAGCATTTTGAATTTCTAGCGTGGCTGACATTTTGAAACGTCCTGAAATTTGTCACGCGATAAAAGGCGTATTTATGAACCGATTTGGATGTAATTCGGTGTGTACATAGTACATACCAATCTCTCGACCGAGTTTGTTGGCCAGCTTCATCCGCCATTTTGTTTCAAAATGGCGGCCATTTAAAATTTTTTTAAAAATTTAAAATTTGAAATGTGGTACCAAAAAATTGAAAATGGAAAAATATTTTTTTCTTATGTATTTGAACTTTATACAAAGATTTCGGAGCAGTTTTTGTTTCGTGTATATCTTAAAATAGCATTTTGAATTTCTAGCGTGGCTGACATTTTGAAACGTCCTGAATTTTGTCACGCGATAAAAGGCGTATTTATGAACCGATTTGGATGTAACTTCGTTTATACATAGTACATACCAATGTCTCGACTGGGTTCGTTGGCCAGCTTCACCCACCATCTTGTTTAAAAATGGCGGCCATTTAAATTTTTAATAAAAATTTAAATTTGAAATGTGGTACCAAAAATTGAAAAAATATTTTCTTCTTATGTGTTTGACCTTGATAAAAAGATTCGGGAGCAGTTTTTGTTTCGTCTATATCTTAAGAAATGGCTGAGTTATAGCATTTTGAATTTTTAGCGTGGCTGACATTTTGAAACGTCCTGATTTTTCTCACGTAATAACAGGCGTATTTATGAACCGACTTGGATGTACCTTGGTGTGTACATAGTACATACAAATATCTCGACCGAGTTCGTTGGCCAGCTTCATCCGCCATCTTGTTTCAAAATGGCGGCCATTTAAAAAAATAAAAAAATTTAAATGAGATACCAAAAAATTGGAAAATGAAAAATATTTTTTTTGTATGTGTTTGACCTTAATACAAAGATTCCGGAACAGTTTTTCTTTCGTCTATATCTAAAAAAAAATGGCTGAGTAATAGCATTTTGAATTTCTCTTGTGGCTGACATTTTAAAACGACCTGATTTTTGTCACGCGATAACAGGCGTATTTATGAACCTATTTGGATGTAACTTGGTCTGTACATAGTACATACCAATGTCTCGACCGAGTTCGTTGGCCAGCTTCATTCGCCATCTTGTTTCAAAAGGGTTGCCATTTAAAAAAAATTAAATTTAAAATTCAAAATGAGGTATTAAAAAATTGGAAAATGAAAAAGATTTTTTTATGTGTTTGGCCTTGATACAAAGATTCCGGAGCAGTTTTTGTTTCTGAAAATTTGTTCTTTTGTTGATATCTTAAAAAATGGTTGATTTATAGCACTTTGAATTTCTAGCATGGCTAACATTTTGAAACGATCTTGTATTTGTCACGCAATAACACACGTATTCGCCTATTTCGATGTAAGAAGGCATGTGGGTAGTATACATCAACACCTCGACCAAGTTCGCTGGCCAGATTCATCAGCCATCTTGTTTCAAAATGGCGGCCATTAAATTAAAAAAAATATATATATTTAAAGTGAGGTGCAAAAAAATTAGAAATTGAAAAAGGTTTCTTTCTTAAGTATTTGGATCTTGATATAAGGATTCAGGAGCATTTTTTGTTTGTCTTTACCTTAAAAAATGGCTCAGATATAGCAGTTTCAATTTCTATTGTGGGTGACATTTTGAAAAATCTGATTTTTTGCATGCGACAGCACTCCTATATATTAACCGATTCCGATGTGAGTGAGCATGTGCACAGCAATTACTAAGGTCTCGACCAAGTTCACTGCTTAGCCTCATCCACCATGTTGTCTTAAAATGACAGGCACTTTAAGAAATTGCCGAATTTGGCAGCCAAATATAAGTTACTTTAAAGAAAAGCAGCTTGGATAAAGCTGACTAATTTTGCGAAATTCTCATTCATTATATTGATAAAAATTAGTATTGAATCTCCTATATTCGGTTTCCACTAAATTGAGCTTCGTGTGTTTGCATGATATAAGTTGGCTTTTTTTAAATAAGGATTATGAAAGCTACCTCTTCCTCCCGGCACTGGCCGGAAGGACTTTTTTTAAATGATTTCTTTTGCATTGGATAGTTGAGATTGATATGTATGCAGACTGTTTTTTACTTTTTCGATTTTCATTGTAGATTTTTTTTATGGGGATGTTTTCACTTTCGAAACCGGTTCTGAAAATGAAAGTGTCCCCATAAAAAATATCTGTAAACAAAATCGAAAAAGTAAAAAACAACCTTTGTATAGATTGATCTCAGTTGTCAAATGCAAAAAAAATCATTTAAAAATATTGAAATTCAATCGAGATATCTTTATAAATTTCTTCCATAGGATTAGCATTAGCGAACGGGTCTTTTCACTTGACTGAAGTAGCCTCTTAAAGGAAATTATGACATTGCAAAATTATATTGGATTGAAATATCACTTAGAAATGAGTTTGTTTTTTATGTCAGATAAAAACTATGCTTCTTACACACTTATTGTACTTAATTTTTTGCAATACTCAAGAATTAAGCTTAGAAAAACTTACTTAAAGTTCTTTTTTGTTTATTCATTAGTCAAAATACCTGTAGAAACTTTCTAATTTAACCTATGAGAAATCAATTTTCCTAACATTTCTAGAAAAGAAGTTTTTATTTTCTGCCACTTCAACTTTTCTGGAAAATATACACCTGTAGCTGAGTAACCGAGTTTTTGCTCTAGATACACTAATTGACACCAGAATCGAAAGTACCAAAAATTTAATTTGTAGTTAGACAGCTATATTAGCCAAATTAAAAAAAAAAACAGATTGCCGTTGATAGCAGCAGCATATGGAATTTATATAATTTTACTCAGTGCTGAATTCAGGGGGTGACCTGGGAGATACATTCCCCCCTGGTGTAATGAGATGCCCCCCCCCCTCTCCCAGGAAGATTTGAGATTTTGTATTTTCAATGGTCAAAAAGCACAATTGGCACAATCCCCGAACAGGCAAGACATCCCATCTGGCGACTTTCCTGACAAGCAGCAAGAACCCCACATACGCCAACCTGAAAACTGACATGATTGGTCCACTTTCTTGACTGCTGCCAGACTGTTTTCTACAACGTCATCATCCTGGAATCATGGGAAATACAACATTTATAAAATAACCAGGGGTCGAAATGGAAAATTTCATGAACCAGAACGCTATTTCAAAATTATAATGGAAAATTTCACGAACCGGAACGCTATTTTTCAAAATTATTTTTGACTTTTTTTTTTTTCAAAGTATAGCTAAATTTATTTTTAACTTGACAAAAACAATTTTTAAAAGTTACATTGAACAGAATAAGCTATATACATGTAAAATAATATGTTTGAAAGACGAAAAACGCCGATTTTTTTTTTTTTTTTCCCTTTTGCCGGTAAGCAACATGCGGCATGTAAACGGTCCGTGTCTTCAGTAAGGCCAAAATTTCGCCTGCTTCCATCTCCATTATATCAAAAAATTAAATTTTAAAAGTCTGGATGTGAAGACTCACATTTATTCAGTGATTTAAGTTTAAAAAGGTTGTTTTTTTACTTTGCCGGTAACAACATGCGGTATGTAAACAATTCCATCTACGTTATAACAAAAGATTAAAATTAAAAAGTTTAAATGTGTGTGTAGACTGTCATATTTATTTAGTAACTAAAGTTTAAGATTGGATGTAAGTTCATTGAAAGGAATACAAGTACTGAATGTAAACAAACCAGAAGCCATCAACAATTGTTTATCATTGCGCATACCTCCAGCGCAGATTGCCAAGCTTGTAGCAAGAACTTCTCCCATATGGTGTCTCTACTAACACCAGTTCTTAGAGATCTGCACGGGCCGGCCCGTGGCCCGAAGCCCGAGCCTGGCCTGGCCCACGGGCCGGGCTCGGGCGGATTTTCACTCACGGCACTCGGGCTGGGCCATACTTTATTTCTAAAGGCTCGGGCCGGAACGGGCCTAACTTATTTTTTCTGTACAGAGTCGGGATTGGTTTCATTCCTAGTCTTCACGGGCCAAGCTTTTCAGTCCTAGTTTTGATTCAGCCCATATGAAAATCATTGTCTCAGCTTGGCCAGATCCATTCAAAGATCAGTCAAATTAGGCCTGGTACAAAAATTTTTGCAAAAAATGCATACATTTTTAAATTGCCATTATTCTACAATTAAACATTAAAATTTATTATTTTTAAAGAATAGTATATTTCTACGCTTATTAAAATATAGCTAAATTAAAATATAGTAACACGTGTGAAAGGAACCTGCCTATGACGAAAACCTATTTTAAACTGAAAAACGTGTTGATCCATGCAAAATTAATATACTAATACGTAAGAAAACAATATATGATACATTTACACTTGCTAAGAATGGAACTTGTCCTATAACGTATTTTTTTTTCTTTTCTATGCAATTCCGTCTTAGAAAATTTTACTGTATAGAATTTTTCAGATTTTTGGCATACATGGAATACATGTATGTTAATGCATGGAATGTGGATTAACAATATTAATGATAACCTAAACATTTGCATACAAGAAATAGAGATTCGTTAAAAAATAAATATCGCAGTCTGTGTCACTTCTTTAAAAATGAAGATTATAAACATGAGAAAAAAAAAGTTAAGATAAATATTTTTGGTCAGAGCTACCTCGTACGAGACAAATTTTTAACCAAATCGACGTAAAAATCAATGTTTTGTAAAAAATTCACTCGGGCCGGGGTTTTTTTTTCTCGGGCCGAGATTTTAACTTTTTTCCGGGCCGGGCCGGGCCGAACTTTTAAGATTTTTAGCGGGCCGGGCCAATATTACTTTTTCTACGGGCCGGGCCGAACTTTTAATTTTTTTATCGGGCCGGGCCGAATTTTTTTTTCGATGAGTCGGGCCGGGCCCGGAAATTTCGGCCCGTGCAGACCTCTACCAGTTCTTTTTGCAACGTGCAACCCCTCCCGCCGTCCGTCACTTATTCGGAGAAGGAGTGGAAGAGAAAATTTTTCACTACATGAAAACTAATAAATGAATTCACATCTTATATTTTTAAAATATTAATTTAATTTTAGATTAGGAATAAATTCTCTAAAATGAACATAAAAGTTAATTTTATTTTAGGATTTTTTTGCGGTAAAAGATTAAATTACATTTCGAACTTGGAATTTTTCTAAATCTTCATTAAAATAGATTTATTTTAAGCTTAGTTACTTATTAACTTTACACAATTTAAACACAAAATCAGAAAAATTTTCATATGGGCAGAGAATAAAAAATTATTATTTTTTTTCCTAGTGGCATGAAGAATTAATGACATTTCTTCTTAATTTCAGAGACTGTCTTTAAAAAGTCACTACAATTCTAAATTATCAGCAAATAACAAAATTTAATGTGACAATAAAAGAATTAAAATATTGTGCACTATATTTTATCTCTATATATTTTAACTCTGAAATGTATTTTCTTATTTTAATTCTATATATTTTAACTCTTTGAAATTTCTTCCTCTTTTACAAAATATATTATATATCTTTTAATTAATATGCATTTCTCCCAAATAAAAATAAGACAATTTTTTTATTAAAATAATTACTACCGTAGAGAAAAATGTTCTATTAAATACTTTTATATATATATATATATATATTATATATATAGTCCACTCCCTCTAATCTGCAAACGCCTATAATCCACACTATATTTCAGATTTAAACAGTTAAAATTTCCTTTTTTAAGCAAGATAGTGTGCACATTGACTGCCCTAATGAATCTATTAAGGAATTTTTAATGCAATTCTGCATTCATTAGAAGGAAATGTTTTATATATCTTATAAATAACTATTAAACTGCTATATTCTGAACAAATTTGCTGGCTATATAAAAGATAAAATTTCTTGCAATGAGGGGTTAGCTATTGAAGATAAATATCTTAGTTTTTAGAAAAACAAACTTTTGTTACTGATCAAGTAATCCTGACTCTTAAAAGGCTTCAAGATTAAACTGCATAGCATAAATTAAAAACTATAAAGCAAACCACTATCACTGTGATGTTTGATAGATTTAAAAAGTAATAGAAATGTTTTCCATTAATTTTGTATTATTATATCATTGAAATGTATTATTCCTAATAATGAATATAGATTTTTATTTATAAAAAAGCACTTTCTTTCATTTCTGTGTTATTTATTTACAGTATGATCACTACATTTGTTGATAAATTCCAAATATTAGAATGTAAACAAAGAAATGACCTATAATCTGCAAAATTCTATAATTCGCAAAACCCTAGGTCCCGACCTGTGCGGATTAGAGGGAGTGTACTGTATACATATTAAAGTACTTAGCCAAGTATGAAAAAAGAAATCCAGTTTTCATCAAAAGATATGAAAAAAATAAATTGAAATTTTGGCCATAAACACAGAAAATATTTAATATCAAATCAAACACATGAGAATTTACCTTAAAGGAGTGCCTTACATAAAGAAAATAAACAATAAGTATAAATGACAGGATAAATACTAACATTAAATTCTTAGAAAGGGGGCAATATACACTTGTTTATAAAGTCCATATATAATTATAAATGTTTATTTAAGTATGTAATTGAAAAGTTAATCAGATATCAAACTGATAAAAATGAATTAAAATTAATTAATATCATGGAAGACGGTAGTATTTCGAGTGACACAGCCTTAAGCCTAAAATCGTATCGTATCGTATCGTTAAAATCGTATCGTATCATAGAATTCGTAGATGGCGGAACTCATATATACAGCTAACTCGACATCAAAGAAAACGCGAAAAGCCGCCTTTTAATAACTCAGCAGATATATGTCTTATTGTTCTGAATTTTGTAGAACAGTCTTATATCTGCAGTCTAATCGTATACTGAAATTTTTGCATTTCTACGTGCAGTATATTTTGAGATCTAAATAGCCATTTTTAAAGTGAAAACGTTGGTATAATATCGAGGAAGTTCCTAATTTGAAAATCTCGAAAACGGTTCTAACGATTATTTTTAAATTGATACATAATATAAATGTGATTAAGGCGAGGTGAATAACACTTTTCTTTTTTCTGGGAAAACTCTCGTTCGTTAAATAATTCGATTTTTTTTTCTCTCGAAAATGACACGGGCGATTTTTTAAAAATCAAATAAATATGTTTCAGATGAACCAAATAACAATTTACTTGTTTCCAGCAAGACTCTTGTTCGTTTTATAATGCGCATGAAAAATCGGACTATATTTCTTCGCCATTCTATGGAAATTTCACCGAAAATGCATGACACTGTATTCATACACATGCTTTCTTTTTAACCACTTTTGGGGAGAAAAATTTTGTCTTCCCACTGGCTGAGTGGCTAAGGGCCATCGTTTACTGACCTTAGGATAGGCAGTTCGATACTCTGTGGTACGTGTTTTCACATGTGAATGTTTTTTTTTTAAGTCTGCTAGTTGACCATTATTCTCAGTTCCTTTGTAATTTTTTTAATTGCTATTAAGTTAAATAAAATTACAATTATAATGACGCCAATTTGATGATGATTATTTCTTGGCAATTTTTCAACAGTAAAAATATTACCATAAATTTTATAAATATATTTAATTTCAATCACTTTACAAAAAATATACATTAATAATTATTATTTGAATATAAATCACACGATCAGAAACGTAAAAAAATAATTCATTTCAGCTCTTCTTTTTATAATATCATTTTTTATTATTATGACGGTCAATCAATATATAATCACTGACATCCATAATAATATTATTATTATTATAATTATTATTTTCCTTGCATAAAAGCTATTGTGATGTAATAATTCTTTTATAATAAATAATTTAGTTGAAATGTTTTATTTATAAATATCAATGAAGTTTGATAACCGCGAGATAATTCTTTTTATTTAACTTTGCAATATTTACAGTTACATAATAAGCATATCAGAATTCTGGTGTCGCCATCTTTTGACGCAATTGCGTAGTATTATAGAGAAATGTTTGATAAAAACGTTGAAGCAGACAGTTTTTAAATCAAAGAATTATTTTAAGAGATATTTAATGTTAAATCTGGATAAAATTGTCTCATTAAAAAAGTCTCATAGGAAAAAAAAATATACATGGGAATTTAATCATTTTCATTCAATTTAATCATTCAATAGAAACTCGAAGTTTGCAGAGTGCATTTATTATTCTGTACTTGCCTAATTTTTTGACGGTTTATTTCAATTTTAAATTAAAATTTTCAGAATTTCCAGAGATATTTTTTACATATTTTAGAAAAGGTTATTTTAAATTGTTGCCAAATGTTAAAACAGCGCAAAGAATAATATATCCTTTAAATTAAAAATTTATTCACACGTGACTATTATAAACAGAAAAAAATCCTTTTAAATTAGAATTAAATGATAACGTGTTAAAAGCAGGAAAATATTAAACATTACGTCATAAAAATTGTTTTTACACATGCTTACTTAAAATGAAAGAAAATTATAAAATAATCAATTATTTTCAAATTAGAATTAAATGATTACGCATTAAAAGAAGGAAAACATTGAAAATTACGTCATAAAAATTATATTTACACGTGAATATTAAAAGAAAAATAAAATTTTTAAATAATAAATTCATTGATATGTGTTAAAAGTCGTAAATGGAGGAAATTACGTCATATTGGCCAAAGTGGCCAAAACAGTTTACAAAACACATTGCAAAACATATTGCAAAACAGTGTAAATTAAAAAATATATTTATATGAGAGATTTATTTCAAATTTCGAGATGATATTTTTAACTATAGTTGCTAATTTTAAGGTAGCACAAATAATAATATTATCTTTCTAATAATAAAAATATTTTCAGTTGAATGTTACAAAGAGAAAGGAAAGTTTGGTGAAAATTATGTCAGATTTAAAACGTTACATTTAAAATCTCTTATTTAAAATCATTTTCTTATAGCGTTGTTAAAAAATACCATAAAGCAAAGACTCTGTTGACTTAGTTCCTTTTATATTTGGTAATTTTCAAATGTTTAACTAATCTTATTTAATCAAGCATGGAAACAGCAACTAACATCAGCTGATTCGGTTTTGAAATCCCTCAGTAAAAGGGAAACCCGTTTACAGTAAGATCGCCATTGATTTTTTAATTATACAGAGCAGCCTCGATTATCCGAGCTAATTGGGACTGTTAGTAAATCGGAATCAGAAATCTCGGTTAATAGAAACTGTGTGTAAAAACTCGCCGTGCTTGCGAATTTAACATCTCTTTTAAAAAAATATATAGAACGTTTTTTAAATAATAAAAGTAAATATATGTAAAGTTCTATTTCACAGCTTAACAAATTTAAAAAGAAAATCAACTACCAGTAGTAAATTTTAAAATGCAAGTTGAAAAATTTACGAAAGTTCACACAGCCACTGGAAACAAAGCATTGTTTGCTATTGACTTCTCAGGGTCCAATGTTTCTTTGGAGTTGAGGGCTTTTGGGGGCAGAAGGGACTGTATAGCACGGACAGTGAGCTAAAGAGTGTGGTTATGTTTAAGGCTCATTCAAAAGGGAAAAAAAAATCAGACTTTGTTATTGGCTCGGTTAACAGAAACCTCGATTAATCGAAGCTCGGTTAATCCAGGTTCTACTATAATTCAATTTTCCGTAATCTTTTTAAAGCAGATCAAATTAATGGACTTTAGCACAAAGTCACATAGCTGATAACTGCCATGCTTGTTGGCCACCTTTTTTTCAAAAAGTTTGCTTCACCTTATTCAATTAATGAGATATCTCCGATAAAATAAGTCACATTTTCCCGTTCTAAAATACTGGTATCCAAAAATCGTAGCATGTAACTGACACTACAAGTACTCATGGAACTAGACTATTTTAAGTCTGATTTTTATTATAGACTATATAAAATTATTAAAAATATATATTATGATAGGAACTAGCGGGCTTCGTCCGCTATTTACATTACGGATATAAAAATCATGTTTTTTTTAGGGAAAAAGAAATAAAAACCTATTTGACGATAGGTTTATAAAGACACATTTTGTATTTGTTATATTTCCGGGGATGAGGAGAGGGGGCTATTTTGATTAAATATCGCAATTAGTCTACATGGCAGATATAATTATGATAGACACTAGCGGGCTTCGCCCCTCTATGGCGCCTTATGGGTCCAGCTTCCATAACTCAGAAACTACCTTTCGGACATCAATGCAACAGATTCCAAACGTTATAATTAACTTAATAATCACCCTATATAGCATTAAAGTAAATTTATGAGTACTGCATACTATTTTTTTATCGTAATTTCTGAAGAGAAAAAATTATTTCGGTTCCATTCTTAGGTACTGGTCTGAAAAATTTTGAAAAAGGGGGGAAGGAGGGGACATGAGACTGCTGTTTGTCAAACAACACAACAGGCTCTGGCTTATTCAACTTGGTTTTTGATGACTTCAATTGGAAGGTGGTTTGTTTAAAAGAGTGCGTTCCCTGCCCCATGAAAATTGGAACTATTGGTGCTACATCTATGTAAGGATTTAATAATTATAAATTAACATTTTGGATTTATTAATTTAAGGATAAAGTGTTTTTAAAGGAATATCAAATGAAACCCTCTGTGCGATCTGCGATTATACTTACCCAGTTGTTTTTATATACAAACTGCTATAAGGAAAATTGTAATAAAATAGTAAAAATTAAATCTGCATTAAATTCCATAAGTATCTTTTTTTCAATCATTTTATCACTAACCTCAAAAAAGTAATGATATCAATGCAAAAACCCTTGACGGGTTAAAAGTTTCTGACGCAGCACTTTATCTTATGCTCTAAGAATTTTAAATATGGAACTTAAAAATACTGATATCAAATTTTGAGTGACGTTATGCTATTTCTTAAAAAATATATTTGTATTTATTTCACCATTTTATTTTTGTTTTATTTATAATCGCATGTGCAAAAGTTATGTTCAACATGAAAAGCTGCATAAAATTTTATTCGCTGTTGCTTTATCATTTACATCTCTCATAAATTCAAAATATGTGTTTTAAAAGATATGATATAAAATTTAAGTGACGCCTTGATGTGACTTTAAAAGGTTTGTTTTTTAAAATTCAATTTAAATTATTTTTGACTTGGTTAAAATATTTTTTTTACATCTACACAATACTTTTAATTTTCCAATTCACTGTTAAATATATCACTTTCATTGAATCTATACTATGCATTGAAATGTATTTATTTCAATAAATTGATTTATCTTTTGTGTCACGCTATTCAAAATTGTGAGTAAGATTTATGTAAATGGTTTATTTGCGTCAAACTATCCTTTTTCATACATTTCATGTAGTTTGGGCACAATGACGCAAAGAAACCATTTACATAAATCTTACTCACAATTTTGAATAGCGTGACACAAAAGATAAATCAATTTATTGAAATAAATACATTTCAATGCATAGTATAGATTCAATGAAAGTGATATATTTAACAGTGAATTGGAAAATTAAAAGTATTGTGTAGATGTAAAAAAAATATTTTAACCAAGTCAAAAATAATTTAAATTGAATTTTAAAAAACAAACCTTTTAAAGTCACATCAAGGCGTCACTTAAATTTTATATCATATCTTTTAAAACACATATTTTGAATTTATGAGAGATGTAAATGATAAAGCAACAGCGAATAAAATTTTATGCAGCTTTTCATGTTGAACATAACTTTTGCACATGCGATTATAAATAAAACAAAAATAAAATGGTGAAATAAATACAAATATATTTTTTAAGAAATAGCATAACGTCACTCAAAATTTGATATCAGTATTTTTAAGTTCCATATTTAAAATTCTTAGAGCATAAGATAAAGTGCTGCGTCAGAAACTTTTAACCCGTCAAGGGTTTTTGCATTGATATATATATACCTGGATCTGTCCAGACTTTTTTCACAGGGTTCTGTATTTCATGAAAATCATGAATGGTGCTTTCACTTGTGAAAAAAATCAAATCATAACTTTCAGAATTTTAAATTAGCAACAAAGTTCCTGTTTAGACAACTGAATTTTAACAAAGTCCTTTAGTAAACAATGTACATAAATGCATTAAAATTAGACACAAAATTATATGTATACATACATACATACTTTATAAATATAGCTACATAACATTCTTTTGTTTTTTGGCAATTCTAAGTGTTTTGAGTTGGGTTCCAGTTTGTTCTAAGATGATCAAAATTGAGAAGAGATCATTTTTGATATGAAAAAGTTTTGTGGAAGTTCTTTTATATAACAAGAATTTTCTGGAGAGTCCTGTTGATGAAAAATTATTTAAAGGATCTTAAGGACAGAAATTTTTCTTAAGCAAAATCCTGCATTATCAAAATCTTAAAGCAGTTTCCAAAGATACTCAAAAGTAGTATCATCTTTTAGTTCTCTTTTTCTGCTGTTTGTGTCATCCGCTAAATGATGGCCATTTGCTAACCAGGAATGAATGTAATTTTCTGGTTTAAACTGAAGTAATGGTGTCCCAACAGAATTAATGAAGAGCAGAGCTGCCACAGTATTAATGGCGAGCGAACATCTCAATGGTGTCAATATTTCATTCATAGCACTAAAATTTCTCTCACATTCACTTGTTGAAACTGCAATTGTTGATACAGCTTTGAAAAGAGGTTTCAAATCTTCGGGAATTTGCTTTTCATCTGTTTTAAAATGCCTAAATCCCCTAATGATTTCTTTTTCGTCTAATGTGAATAGCTTGCACAATGCACAAACATCATCTTCCCCATATGTTATCTCTACTTCTCCGTCATCATTCTTTGGCCATGTTTTTGGATCAAGTACTTTTAAATGTTCCAAATACTTTCTATATGTGTTTTCATTTTCTGTGCGTTCTGTTTCAGTTTGTGCAACATGTGACGATCTAGTAGTCATCATTTTATCTCGAAGATTATTCGCTAAAGATCTATAAAATTGACCAACATTAACTGCCTTCATGGTAGCTTCATGAAGAGGAACTCCTTTAAAATTCTTCACATTTAAATCAGTCATCACATTTGACAGCCGAGGACCATAATTATTGACCATAGAATCTAATACTCTGACTGTTGTTCTAACTGCCTTATCAGCATCGATGAGCATAATATCTCTTCTCTGTAAAAATAGAGAAAGTTCTGCTAGTTCTTCCAAAGCATCAGCCATCATATGCAGATTTTTTTATGAATTCTACATTTGTCAACATTTTCTGTAGCCCTTTATATTTACATCTCTCTCTTTCATCTCTTGTAAGGTCATTCGAGGCTTGAGTAAAATGTTTGCAGAGAGAGCAATGTAATTATTTAATACAGCATTTACTGTTCTTCTGCTGGATGATACCCAACGCACAGTGAAAACCTTCCCTATTTTTAATAACTGTATGTTAAGTACTGCAGCTGCTTCTTTCAGTTCTCGCTGATTCTTTGGCGATTGATTGTACAAAGCATACAACTTATCAGTAAATATTTTGAAATTATTTATCCCAGATACTTCATTAATTGTATCAGAAACAGCAAGTTCCAACCGATGGTTGGCGCAATGCCAGGTTATCATATTTGGAAATTTTTGTTTCAATAATGTTGCTACTTCCAGCATTTTCCCCCAACATTACCGATGCTCTATCACATGCAAATCCTATAAAACATTCTTTTAGCAAATGGGTCATTCCACGTGAAATCAACCAATTTAAAGAAAAAGTGTTGCACCATAGTCACAGATTTTTTTAAAATTTTTATCATAGACAGATACAGTAATGAAACCCTCAAGCCTGAAATTTAAAAATAATTTCCGCAATATTTGCTGAGATATAGCCATTTGAAAATTGCTCATTTTTTCCAAATGGCGGCCATCTTGGATGCTATCCCTATGTCT
Organism: Maratus speciosus; assembly: GCA_963932465.1. Classification (NCBI taxonomy): domain Eukaryota; kingdom Metazoa; phylum Arthropoda; class Arachnida; order Araneae; family Salticidae; genus Maratus; species Maratus speciosus. The sequence continues at coordinate 8,258,569 of OZ010787.1, forward strand.
ATAAATGTCCATAACTTGACAACTAATGACTCAAATTTTATATTTCTGGTATCAATTTAAAGCTATTTGTATAAAGAATGCATATATGATATTAAAACAATAGTAATTTTTTATTTTAATACTGTTTATTACATTCAAACTGAAAATATCACCCTCAAAAACTGACTTACTGTAATGGGCCATAAAAAAAAATGACCCATCATAATTTTTTTTCAAACTTGCTAAAAACATTGCTCCATATGTGTACTTTAAATAGAAAAAAAATTGGAGAGGTAAAATTTCTCGTTTAAAAAAAATAGCTTTTTACACATAGGATGTCACTTACTAAGCAGTGACTATCTTAAAACATGTAAATATCCCTGATTTAAGAAATAATGGCCAAAACTAAATATTTTTTAATCCCTGAATTAATGTAAAACTATAATGAAATATAATCTCATAAGTTTTTTGTAGGACCACCCTCCAATTGCTCCCTCCCCCCCCCCCCCCCCCCAAAAAAAAAAAAAAGAAGTCATTGCTAAAAATGTATAATTGAAAAAATTTAACACTGAAGAAAATAAATAAAGAATATAATATATAATTGTGAAAAACCTTTAAATGCAATATATATAAATGAGATTTTACTGTATGTGTATATGTGGAATCTATTCAAAATGTTTTCCATGCAAGAAATTCAATTTTTATACCTAAATTTCTATTTCTTACTTTAAATTACAAAACTCCTTATAACAAATTATTAATTACAAAACTCCTTGCTTTATGTTCACACCACTTTTTTACAAAATCACAAAGTTTATATTTCAAGAAAACAAAGGATGAATTGAATACAGAAACTGCAATTATTTCAGCTGATTTTTCTGAAAACTATACTTGCATTGTGCAAGATGCTATTCAAAATATCCATTGGCAAAAAGAACAGGTTACAGTTCACCCCTTTCTTGCTTATATAAGGGACAGTATCACTGATACTGTGAAATCTATTCCTATGTGTGCAATAAGTGAGCATTTAGTTCATGACACTACTACATTTTGGGCTTTTCAAAAAGTAATTGTCAATTATTTAATTTCACAAATTCCACAGATTAAATACATAAAATATTTTAGTGATGGATCATCAGCCCAATACAAAAATTATAAAAATTTTATTAATCTCTGCCATCATGAAGAAGACCATGGTGTGAAAGCTGAATGGCATTTTTTTGCCTCTTGCCACGGAAAAGGAGCTTGTGATGGAATAGGCGGCACCATAAAACGCATGGCCACCAAAGCAAGTCTTCAGCGTCCATTCAAAGATGGTATCTTAATAAATGCATTTGATCTGTATACATTTGCAAAAGAATATGTTAAAGGAATTGAAAGTTTTTTTATAACAAAATCTGAAATTGAAATTGCCAATAATCAGTTAGCAGATAGGTATGCAAAGGCAGATACAATCGCAGGAACAAGGGTTAATCACAGCTTTGTGCCAATAAATAAAGGCCAAATACTGGTTTCCAGTGTATCAGGCTCCTCAACAAATTTTATTGCTACTGTGAGATTTAGTGAAACCGACAAACCACAAACATTTAAAAGTGAACAATATGTTGCATGTGTATATGGTGTTAATTGGTGGATTGGTAAGATTTTAGATTACTGCGAAGAATTCAATGACTATAAAATTATGTTCATGCATCCTCATGGTCCTAGTTCATCATATTCATGGCCAAAATCTTCAGATGTTTGTTGGATTCCATATGAGCATATAATGAAAGTAGTGTCTACCCCAATGACTTCTACAGGAAGAACATATACTGTTGCTCCAGAGGAGCATACAGCAATTCAACTCTTATTCTTAAACTTCAAGACAGATTAAATCCTTGGTAATTTTCAACAACATATTATCAAGTTCCTTTCAACAATATATTATAAAGTTATATCCATGTAAGTATCCTGTTCTTATTTTATGTAAATATGTTTCATATAAGTTTTATCTAAGTCTTACTTTTATACATATTTGATGTTTTTGCTGTACATTTGTATCACACAAGATTTGTGTACTCATTTTGTCAAGATTTGTTCATTTAAATTGAAATTGGCAGTGAACTGAATAACTAATGTCAACTCAATCAACTCATTAATATTAATTTTTAATCTTTTATTTGAATTCAACTGATTTACAGCTAGTATTTCTGCCATATTTCAAAAAAATATGTTTTATGGCTCTTTTTCCTTCTAAATATTTTCCATTATGTATATATTTTTTAGAATTATACATATTATCATTTTATATGAAATAAAAAGTATTGAAATGAAAATTTACTGTTATTTTAATATGTATGTGTTTTTAGTATAATTAACTGCTGATTGGTATTTCTAAATTGAATTATTTATATATTGATGCTCATACATTAATTCATATGCCAGAAAAAAATATTTTAAACCATTATTTGTTAAACCAAAGATACTTACGTGTTTTAAGATAGTCACTGTTAGGTAAATGACATCCTATGTGTAAAAAGCTATTTTTCTTTAATGAAAAATTTTACCTCTCCAATTTTTTTTCTGTTTAAAGTATACATATGGAGCAATGTTTTTAGCAAGTTTGAAAAAAATTTATGATGGGCCATTTTTTTTATGGCCCATTACAGTAAGCCAATTTTTGAGGGTGATATTTTCTGTTTAAATGTAATAAACAGTATTAAAATAAAAATTTACCATTGTTTTAATATCATATATGCATTCTTTATATAAATAGCTTTAAATTGGTACCAGAAATATAAAATTTGAATCATTAGTTGTCAAGTTATGGACATTTATAGACACTGGGATAGCATCCAAGATGGCCGCCATTTGGTAAAAATGACCATTTTTTAAAAGGGTATATCTCAGTGAATATTGCGCAAATTAGTTTTAAATTTCAGATTTGAGGGTTTCACTACTATGTCTGTCTACAAAAAAATTTTTTAAAAAATCTGTGACTATGCTGCAACACCCATTGGTTGAATTCGTGTGGAATGACCCAAATGTTCATTGAAACCATGCTTATTCAAAGTGTTCAGCAATTGTAACGTAATATTATTTGCTGAGGTGTCTTGCAGTTCAATCAAATCAAGATTGAAAACATAAGCATCACCAGGAAAATCATCAAAAAATGTCCTGAGGACAATAACTAAAGTAGAAGATTTACTTAATGTTGTCGATTCATCTATTACCACAGATACTTTTTTTCATTTAGATGTTATTTCTTCACAAATTTTTTTTCTTCATTTCACACGCAATATGTATTACAATTTTTTGCACATGTTTTATCAGAATGCAAAATATTTCCCATTGATATTCCATTTAATCTCTGCAAATCAACGTCAACTGGAAGATTGACAAACGGTCTTTGTTGTTTCACAATTTTATACACAGTCCTAAAAATCTTTTCTGTATTCAAAAATTGCGGTTTGTGCATATTTTCAATGTTGTTATCAATTTCTTTTTTAGCTGATTTTTCCAAAATTTCTGCAGCTTTTTTATGTGCATTACTGTTTTTGTGTTCGTATATCTTTTTTCTCAAACTGGATTGTACCGAGCCTGCCGTTTTACCACTTGGTGTGACAGAACAATTTTGCCACACTTTTGAAAGTCTTAAATTTTTATCACTAAGTACGCCTAAATCTTTTACTTTTCTGCAGATTAAACGACCTAATCCACCGTTGTCTACAATTAACCAAGTATTATTATCTTTCAATCGTTTTACTTTTTCTTCTGTCAAAAAGTCTGGCAATTCAACGTTTTCACTTGGTACATTTTCTTCTGGATTCAATTTCTGCTTTTTGGCTGGTGGAGTAGCTTCATCTGTTTTGCAATCATTTTTGCTACTTGTTCTTGCTGCAGTATTTTCAGTTTCAGAAAAAGTTTTACTGCTACCGCCAGTCTTAACAAGCCAATTTTTTTTAAATTGCTCATTTTATTTGCATTAGGCAGCCCGAGTACTCACGATATTTGAATTTATAGATCTTTTTTAGTTAGTAATCATTTTATCAGATTTCTCTAATAAGCCACATTTATATTTAATGATGCGCATAATTAAATTATAAAAAAGATAAAAAACAACCGTACTGATTAATGCTCAGTTATGCTGGTCTATTAAATCCATTAAATCTGATTATTAACCACAAAAAGAATATCAAAAGAATATCAGATCACAAGAAAAATAACATTACGCGACAATCAAATCAATGGCTAACTCGCTAATGCACGTTTTTCATACACGGGGAGAGTTTCAGAGAGGGGAGAGTTCAGATATCTCCCTTATGAGTCGTTCATTTAGAGTAGGAAATATCGCAATTGCTTCACCGCTGCCGCTGCGGGCTTGGCACTGCGCATGCTTAGTGGGGTGTAGGGTGTAGCTTGCCACAGGGTTGTTAAGTGTGTATCAGCACGTTTTAACTATCCTTTTTTTCGGATGAAGCTGAAACGGAAAGTAAATAATTTTCGGGAACTGTAACAGTGTATTTTAATAATTTCACGAACCAGAACGATATTTAGCATAATTTCACGAACCGGAACGATATTTTTCATAATTTCACAAACCAGAACATCGTTCCGGTTTGCTCCGGTACATTTCGAGCCCTGTAAATAACGACGTATTAGAAAACACAGGAAAGCTAATTTTTATGAGATTCAAAATAAAACGAACGATTTCAATATAAATTTATTGAAAAATGTGAAATTTTGAAACTACCTTTCTAAAACAGAGTAATGATTTAATGATTAAAATTTTCATTTCTCAACAACTTTCAGGAAAATCATTGCATCATTTCAATGTTTTAAAGTACCTATCTATATCAGAGTAAACATTGAACAATCCATTTCCAATTAACGGAAGTATGAACGCTTAGCGTTCATGAAAATATGACTGAATACAGCAACCTAGTTCTGCAGCAATCTGAAAAACGCAGAAAACTCCTTAAAGCGGCAGTTAGTAAATGCATATATGAATGTTGCGCATTCATAAACCGAAAAAACATCACTGGATTCAGCAAACTAGTTGTGCAGCAATCTCAAAAATGCACGAAACTTGTCAAAGTGGCAGTTAGTAAATGCACGTATGAACGCCACGTGTTCATAAACCGAAAAAAAAAACATCACTGATATAGCAAACTAGCTGTGCAGCAATCTCAAAAATGCACGAAACTCGTAAGGCCCACATGCATCAGAAATATACAATAAATGTATACCGTATTTTCGGGTGTATAGCCCGCGGGTTATACAAGAAAAAAACATTTGGAACAGCCGCTGCGGCTTATACACGGTGCGGACTATACAAAGATTTTTTTTTTTTTTTTAAAGAAACGGAAAATCGTGATTTTTCTGTAATTTTTAAACCCGAAAAAATTTCAAAAATCGTCGAAATTTGTAAATTTTTTTCGCTATGCCGTAAAATTTAAAGAATTTTCCCGTGTTTGTAATGTTTTTTTACTGTTTAAATGCTATTATTATTTATTTCTATCTTTGGAAATAGAGATATTATTGGTTTGTTTATGACGGACTCTGAAACTTCCGATTTTGAAGGATTTTCCGATTCCAGTGATTAAAATAAATATTTTTGAGCAAATTACTGTGTGCCTTTTTGTACAGTAGTTTTATATTACTTATAGTAATTATTGTTTAAAATAATAATAACATTTTCTAGAAGGTAAAATGCCATTAATGGCTCCAGTTGTATATTACATCCAGTTCTCTCAAAGTTACTGTTGTGATAATTTACCTATTATCTGCTGCTGCAATTCAAAAAATTAAACTGAGATAAATGGTATTTAATGTTTGCCAGAAATGTATGCAATTAGCACAACAATTACATTTACTTTTTGACATGAAAAAAAAATATTGTGGAAAAATTTGTGTATTGTGTTGCTTATGATAGCTAATTATCTACGAAATGGGCCCGGAGAGGCGGAGATGCCCTCCGTGGGGGGTCTTTCTAACGGAACCTAACCCGTATTTACGCACAAAAATCCAAGTTTAGAAGAAAACTCCGAACGATTATGCCGACGGGCGCGATTGGGTTCGAACCCAGGACCTCCAGCTTTTGAGACCAGAACCTCTACCAGCTTTTGAGACCAGAACCTCTCGGCCACTGGTGGGGCGTAGAAAAACGAAAATATTTCTTGAATTACCTCTGAAAATGATTTTGTTATTTTTAAAGGAAAAAAAAAGACTTTTTTTCCAGATTAAAAATAATGATAATAATAAATAAGTTAAAATCTGGTTTTATTATTATGGAGTTATTAAAAAAAAAAAATTTTTTTTTTTAGTACCGTAATTTACGGAAGAAACGCCGCGGCGTTTAAGTGTTTTAAATTGAAATTTCAAGCGATGCGGCGTTTACGCACAATTAATTTTTTTTTTCACTCCCAAAAATTCAGATACCAAAGATGAGAAATTTCATATTAATGAGATTTTAAAATAATGTGGGTGATCCGAAATTTTTAGACCCAGGCGATCGAAATATATTGGCCCTGCCTGGGCTAAACTTGAACCATTTATGCTAAAAATTTGGCCCACCCAGCCAAGAAAAATCAATTAAATCAAGTCCGGGATCCTATAAATAAAATTATTTAAGATATATTTTTTACATACTCATGCGAACATTTTGCAGCTTAAACTAGTATGTCCACAATCTATGAAATATGGAATGGCAACATTATTGATTACTTAGAGAAATTCATTTAAATGATAACTCATTAGAAATATAATGTAGTTTAAAATGGAAGAAAAATATTTAAGAAAAAATGATTTTGAAGTTCTAGAAAGATTTTTTTAAATATATTTCTGTATAATTTAAAAAAAAATGAAATAAATTTCAAAAGATTTCGTCGAACAAAGGAAAAATTTCACTGTTATTTTCGCAAAAACCTGCCGGTTTAACATGGCCCCGAAAAAAAAAAAAAAAAAAAAGTAGTTCTCCAGTCCCGGCCCGGAGCGGCCACAGATAAAAATTAAGCTTGATCGCGGTCCGGCCCGAGTCTAATAAAAAGAGAGTAACCAGGTCCATCCCGATCTCTAATGTGTACGTTTTAAGTGAAAATCCTATAAAAATGATTTAAAACAATATTCATAGGATACATAAAACAAATTAGTGGATATAATTTTTTTAAATGCTTAATATTCCATATTTTCTAAGAAAATAATCTATTTGTAAAAAATGTATTTTTCTAGAAAAAATACGTCCCCCCCCCCCCCCCCTCTATCCATAACAAAACAATAGCAGGTAAAATCAGATTGCAAGATCAGATGTTGGACTCTACTCTGAACCTGAACTGCAAGGTCCGGATTGTATCCTATCCGAATCCGAAAATTCTATTTAAAGTCAACTCGAGACCTGACAAGAACAAATTTTGTCAACCGAAATGTTAAAACCAGAAACTAAAATGAAGGAAAATTAATCCATATTTTAATGCATTTACAGAAAAGTAGTCTATAATTATGTTTTTCTTGTATCAAATTATTTCGGCTTTTACCATTTTAACAAATATTCAGCATCATCTTTTGGAGAGAAAAAAAAGTTAACTCGAACGAATCAAATTCCAACCCGACCCACGTCAAAAGAAAGAAAAAAAAAAAATCCCGACCCGAACTTTAGTCGGGTTCGGGTACTATCCAATTACCCGACCCAATGCAGGATTCAATTCTGTACCAAGTGATTGAAATAAATATAAAATATAACTTTTAAATGTTCATGCAAGAAGTATTTTTAAAACAATTTTCTACAATAACGCCAAATATTCTCAAAAATGACCATAAAATAAATCAGATTAAATTGCATTGTTAAATCATCTTGTATATAAGAAACAGCACAGTGATGGTAAGTATTTTTTTTTTTTTTTTCTTGGTAATCACTTCGTGTATAAATGCTTTTAAAGCAAAATCTTCTAATTGAAATCTATATTTATTTCTTCGAGAGATTCTGACAGCTAAAAAGTTCCAAAGAGAACGATAGAAGAAGGGGGAAAAAAAAAGAAAATAGCTTTAGGATCGCACGTGATATCTTTTCGTAGTGGTTAGCATGAATCATATAATGTTTATAATCCTTATCGCGCCACGTGCAAAGAAATAATAAAAGTAGGTCATGAAATTTCTTGCAAATTGATTGGAATTAAATAAAACCGATTCGAATTAAATAAAAAGTTTTGTTTTGTTTCTGATAACCTTATTATAAAACACACATACATAACGGCTGCATTCACTATAAGTCATTTTTAATTTTAAATGTATAAAACTATTGCCGCATTTATTAATACTTAACGAAGTCGAACAGCGTTTTTCAGTTTTTGATAAGGGAAAAAAAACATTTAGAAAATGCTGAAAGTTGATTTTTTAACTGAATTTCCAGATGAGACAGCTCGGGAAAGGTCATCATCAAATAGCAATCGCTTATAACTTAAGATATAATACATTTATCGAAAATGGAAAAACGCATTCGATTTCAAATCACTTTGATAGATATGCCAGCAGATTCCATGCTTTTCCGTTTAAAATTCTCGATGAATTATTGTGCGAGGTTTCTTTTTAATACCCCCCCCCCCCTTCTTAAAAAAATCCAAAACATCTGCATTCCCGATCTACAGATTCTTTTAGAAATGATTAAAATGAGAATTTTTATATCTTATTCAATTGACGAAAAGGGATGTGATAACGTTATTTTATTTGTACATAGCGCTAAATATTAAAAATAATACGTTTATTATATATTTGTAAATAATTTTAATATATGGCACTGTGAAAATAAATGTCATTTTTGCACGTCGTCATTTTAATGTCGTTCGAGCACGCTATTTAAGATACTTAAAGTTGAGATTGCTAACGCCCAATCGTTCTCATGACGCTCTTTAGTGTATAGAAAAGTTTACTCAATTTTAACGGGATTTTTTCTTTTAAATATTATTTATAATGAATTATTAATTTTGAATATCGTACTTATATTATTTATATCAAATTAATAATTTCATATTTTCAGAGCTCCCACTCAACTTGTGTAGTAAAAAAGGGGACCAAAAGGGAGCACATATTTTGTAAAAAAAGAGATCAAAAGGAAACTATTTTCGCAAATCGTAAAATAAGCAAGGAAGCCCTCCTTTCCTTCAATTGTCACTAATTAATAAATGTTCAAAGTATAATTTGTTATAAAGAAAACGCTTGCTCCGATTCAAATTCTGAAATTCATTATCTTAAAGCCATTGTTATTGGTAGAGGTTACAAACCTTCTAAGACAAATAGAATTTCACGAATTTTTCCACGACTATTTAAAGAAATTTGCGTGTTTTTCAGGATCCTTTGATGAAATTTATATGTTTTTCACTATCTCTTGACGAAATTAAGGTTTTTAAAATCTTTTGACGGAATTAGTTTTTTTTTCCGCAATCTTTTGACCGTTTTTTTTTTTCGCGATATTTTGATGAAATTCCCGTTCATCTCGCAATCTTTTGACGAAATTCACGTTTTTTTCGCGATCCTTTGACGAAATTCGCGTGTTTTTTCGATTTTTTGGCGAAATTTGCATTTTATTGAGAGACCTTTTGCCGAAATTCGCGTGTTTTTTGCCACCTTTTGACGAAAATCGCGTTTTCCGCGATTCTTTGACAAAACTTGCGTTTTATTGAGAGATCTTTTGATGGAATTCGTACTTTTTTCCCCCAAAAACACTATCTTTTTACAAAAGATCGCGCGATCTTTTTACAAAATTCTCGTTTTTTTCGCTATCCTTTGCCGAAATTTGCGTGTTTTTCGCGATCTTTGTTGTAATTTGCGACCTTTTGACGAAAAACGTGTTTTTGGCTATTCTTTGACAAAACTTGCGTTTTTTTTTTTCGCAATCTTTTGAGGAAATTAGTCTTTTTTGCGATCTTTTGACCGTTTTTTTTTTTCTATCTTTTGACCGCGTTTTTTTTTCGATCTTTTAACAAAATTCACGATCTTTTGAAGAAATTTGCTCATTTCCGCAATCCTTTGACAAAATTGGCGATTCTTTTCGTGATCGATTAACGAAATTTAATGGTATTTTTTGGAATATATTTGCGAAAAGCGCGATTTTTCCGCGATGCTCTGCTAAATGCCAAACATCGGACAATTTTAAATAAAAGTCGGTTAAAAGTGTCAAAAAACGGACTTTACAGACCTAACAATGAAAAAACGGACCAATACGGACTTGAAGCAAAAAAACGGATCTAGTGGGAGCCCTGTAATTCCGGTGTTTGTGGTTTTTAAAATTTCAGTTTAATTAATTTTTTGTTGCAAAATCATTCGCGATATACCAAGGTAATAATGAGCGCCATATGCCGGAATTTAAGCTGCAAATTTCACGCAATTTTAGTGTAGTTTTTCGTATTTATATTATTTAAATTATATTAATAATTTTGAATTTTGCATTTAAATTATTTATTTCTAATTAATAATTTCATTTTTATGATTTCTTAATTCTTCTTATTAATGTGTTTCTGTTTAGCACGCCATTCGCGATTACCGCGGAAATTTCACATGCGGCGTAAACCCTGGTCGAAATATACATTCGTAGATGGTGTATAGCCCGCGGGCTATACAACGATGCAGCTCCGCGGCTTATACACGAACTTTTTTATGGTACTGCTCGATTTAGGGGTGCGGGCTATACCCTGGATGCGGGCTATACACCCGAAAATACGGTAATATAAAACATTACAACTAAATATGCATGGAATTATTAACATACCTAAGAGATATCTCTTTTCTTGAAACCCAACTCTAAACAATGTTGAACTGCCATAATTTCGCAAATTTCCAGTCGTCCGTAAACTGTCATTTAACTTTCCAGCAAAAAAATGAACAAATACGCACAATTTCAAACTAAATCACACAGGTACTTGCAAATTTTACAACTAAAAACAGCAAAAAAAAAAAAAAAAAATTCAACAAATATTAACAATAGCAAACTTTGCCTTGCCGTCATTTTAATTTTACAATTAAAAACCAATACAAAATGTCTCCCTTCTCCAGAACTTTCCTTACTTCAAATTACAAAACATGTGGAGTTTAGTTGTCAAAACACTGCTGAGCTAATTTTTCAATCTCGAATTTCAGAATACATCATCAATGACGTCAATAAAACAATGTTTTCAGGTAGGCGTAGCAAAAAATACAAAATAAGGGATACTACCAGAAGAAATGATTTATCGCCTATCCAAAATTCATGGTCGCTAAGTGTCTTGATTGTTCCGGAATTCAGCCGCACAATTCCCCCCCCCCCACACACACCCCAAAGCCACAGATATCCCTCCCGGAGAAAAGTGTCCGAATCCAACACTGTTCACTGCTTAAATCTGCAATGATGTACACATTTTAGAGTTGCAGATTTAAGGGAATCTACTATACTATTTTGAAATGTCATTGTTTTGCCAAATGGCGATAAATAGCCAAAAAAAGGAAAGTTTCTTTTTTCTTTTATGGAAGATACACTAGTGTGCAAAAATTAAGGACGAAATGAAGAAATTAACACAGCAGCGGCATGAAAAGGCATAACAGATTTGCATCATTTTTGGAAATTCTTTTCACTTTTTCCATATTCTTATAAATCTAAGATATTACGGTTTAATTTGTATCAATTTGCAGAACTTCTGTATGACGTTTAAAAAAGTTCCGTCCTTAATTTTTGCACACCAGTGCATATAGAGATTCTGAAGGATTAATTTTTATAAACATATACGTCTTCATGAGAATATTCCACAATTTTTTCAAAGTTTTCTGAGTATGTACTATTGTAGACCTTCCTTATTAATGTCAACTAGTTTTCTATGCTATCTTCTTTATACATCCATTTTTTTAGACTAAAAATTTAGCACAGGACCATGACTCCCATGATCCCCAGACCTGCCAACCTTTGAAAATGAGAAATCGTAGCACACAAAATTAAAATTAATCTGAAGGTTGGTTGGTTGGTTTTTCGTGTTTCGCAGCAATCTTTCGGCATTTGTAAAAGGAATAAGGTTTCATTCTTTCAATTTAATATAGTAAATTTTTTCCTCTGAAAATTTTTATAAGATTTTTAGAGTTTCTTCTCATTTCATAGCCTTTTTTTTTTACTTTTGTAAAAGGAGCCTGGTTCCAATTTTCTAGCCCAGCGCAGTAAATTTTGACAAAATTCGCAATTTTTTTCCCGTGCTCATTTCAGGATATTCACAATTTTCCCCCACAATCGTAATTCACATTTTTCTATCACGATTCTTTGTTGAAATCTGTACTTTTTATCATGAACTTTAGATGAAATTCACATTTTTTTACTGCGATCCTTTGACAAATTTTGCAATTTTTACCACGATCCTTTGACGAAATTAGTGTTTTCTTTCAACAATCTTTCGATGAACTTTGCATTTTCTTACTGACCATTTGACAAAATTCCGTTTTCTTTCTGTGATATTTTGACAAAATTCATGTTTTTACCACGATCCTTTGACGAAATTTATTTTCTTCTGCGGCCAATTGACAAAATTGACTTTTTTTACACGGTCATTTGTCGAAATTTGCGATAGTTTATCGCAACCGATCTGCAAAATTTTCGATATCTTTTTGCGACCAGTTAACAAAACTCACTACTCATTTACACGACCTTTTGACGAAATTTGCAATATTTTTCCCTCGACAGTTTATCGAAATTCGTAATTTTTTGCACAAAATAGGCGCAAATCAGCAACCTATTGAATATAATCACTATTTTTTTCTGAGATCTTTGACGAAATACCCGATATTTTTACACGATCGTTTGAAGAAATTCTCAATTTTTTCAGGATCTGTTCACGAATTAATTTGAAAAAATTCCATAAAAGAAAAGAAATTCGCGGACTTTCAAGAAATTTCAAAATATACTTGCAGAAGAATCATCTGTCTGTGGAAGAATTTGCAGGGGGAAATACTGCACAGCAGTTTTCATTATGCAGGAATTTCCTTTTCCGCATGAAAATCATGTTATTTTGCACACTATTTCAAACCTTGCCCCTCAAAGAGACACCCCCTCCCCCCCACCACCAGAAATTCTTAAAATGGCACCCCTGTTTCTAAGGAAGGGAATTCCTGTATAAATATTTACAGAAACACGATTCACTCGTAGTAAATATACACAAGGAGGTTTTTATGTTAAGAAGTTTGTTTTGCAGCCTAGATTTTTTCCCCCCCGTGAATGTTTTCAAAATAATGTCTGAATTTTCGGACTAAATACCAATTTTTTAAAACTTTTGGAAATGAATGCTTTGAATTTTTTGAAATTTTAGAACAGAATCACTCCTGAAAAATATGCTGCGTGGGATAAAAATTGATATTATAAACAAAAAATGCGTTTTTGTTTTTTGCAATAAATCGTAGTTTAAGACCGATTTTCGTAGCATCATAGTTTATAGGTCCAAATCGTAGCAACTACGATTTTTTCGTAGCAGTTGGCAGGTCCAGATCCCCCCCCACCCCCCAACACTTCACAACAGTTTCTAGAAAGTCTTGTTGAAAGTTTCTAAAAAATGTTGAACTGCTATAATTTCGCAAATTTCCAGTCGTCGGTAAACTGTCATTTAACTTTCCAGCAAAAAAAAAAAAAAAAATGAACAAATACGCACAATTTCAAACTAAATCACACAGGTACTTTAACTTGCAAATTTTACAATTAAAACAGCAAAAAATTCAACAAATATTAACAATAGCAAACTTTGCCTTGCAGTCATTTTAATTTTACAATTAAAAACCAATACAAAATGTCTCCCTTCTCCAGAACTTTCCTTACTTCAAATTACAAAAGTTCTTTTGGCCAGTGCCGGGAGGAAGAGGTGGCTTTCATATTCCTTATTTTAAAAAAGCCAACTTATATTATTCAAACACATGAAGCTCAATTTAGTGGAAACCAAATATAGGAGATTCAATACTAATTTTTATCAATACTAAATCATTATGAATAAGAATTTCACGAAATTAGTCAGCTTTATCCAAGCTGCTTTTATTTAAAATAACTTATATTTGGCTGCCAAATTCGGCGATTTCTTTAAGTGCCTGCCATTTTAAGACAACATGGTGGATGAGGCTAACCAGTGAACTTGGTCGAGACCTTAGTAATTGCTGTGCACATGCTCACTCACATCGGAATTGATTGATATATACGAGTGCAGTCGCAGGCAAAAAATCAGATTTTTCAAAATGTCATCCACATTAGATTAGGGATGCACCGAATATTCGGTATCTATTCGGTATTCGGCCTATTCGGCCATGTTACTGAATATTCGGTTTGGCCGAACATTAAACTATACGGTATACTGAATATTCGACTTGGCCGAATAACAAACTATTCAGCCCGCCGAATATCAAAATATTCGGCCAACCGAATACTTAAAAAAACTTTTAAAACATATTTTTAAAAACCTTATACCACTTATAAGTTTAACAGTCAACTTATAAAGATATTCAGAAAAATTAGAAACAAAATCATATATTTAAATAAAAGAGAATGTTTTTACATTATTTATTTGCTGTTTGTTAAGTATTATTTAAGAAAATTGACCAATCACGGGGATTTTAATAGGAATTAATTATGTACAAATGCAAGTTCCTGAACATTGTCCAGTAAATAATCTGTTTCTTGCTAAAATTTTTAGAACAACATTTACAATCTCTGAAAATGATCGCCCACTCCAGACACCGATCTAGGATGTATTTAAAAACTTCCTTGCTTAATAAAAGAGAGTAGAACAGTTATTCTTGCTGAGTTGCCACTATATAAAATTTGAATAGACTGTATTATTTACTTTTACTTTAGTCTCTTCCTGACAAACAAATAATATATGATCCTCTACAATTTTTCTTCCAATTTTTTCACAATTTCTCTTTGATTTTAAAATGTTTGTTTTAGAATTTAAGAAAATGTTATTCATTTGTTTTAATTCACAGAAGAAGCCATGAAATTTAAAATTTTATTAATTAAAAAAGTTTTATAACTATCCTCTTCTTAAATAACTCAAAGCAGATTTTTTTCAGCATAAAGTTTACTTGAAAAAAGCTGTTGATTATCAAAATGAAAGTTTCTGTTTTAAATATTATGTAAAACTGTTTTAAAGGTTAACATTTTAATGCCTTTAAACTTTGAAATATACAATTATTCGGTATTAGGCCGAATAGTTACTATTCGGCTGGCCAAATATTCGGTATTCGGCCTAGCAGTTACTATTCGGCTAGCCGAATATTCAGTATTCGGTTCACCTGTAGGCTGAATATTCGGTATTCGGCCAAAATCACTATTCGGTGCATCCCTACATTAGATATTGAAATTGCTATATCTGATCCATTTTTTTAAGATAAAGACAAACAAAAAATGCTCCTGAATCCTTATATCAAGGTCAAATACTTAAGAAAGAAACCTTTTTCAATTTCTAATTTTTTTGCACCTCACTTTAAATATAATTTTTTTTTAATTTAATGGTCGCCATTTTGAAACAAGATGGCTGATGAAGCTGACCAGTGAACTTGGTTGAGATATTGATGTATACTATCCACATGCCTTCTTACATCGAAATAGGCGAATACGTGTGTTATCGCATGACAAATACACGATCGTTTCAAAATATTAGCCATGCTAGAAATTGAAAGTGCTATAATTCAACCATTTTTTAAGATATAAACAAAACAAATTTTCAGAAACAAAAACTGCTCCGGAATCTTTGTATCAAGGCCAAACACATAAAAAAATCTTTTTCATTTTCCAATTTTTTAATACCTCATTTTAAATTAAAATTTTTTTTTTTTTAAATGGCAACCCTTTTGAAACAAGATGGCGAATGAAGCTGACCGACGAACTCGGTCGAGACATTGGTGTGTACTATGTACAGTAGAGTGTCCCAGGAGAGGCAAAAAAAAAAAAGTTTGAAAATGCCAAGTCTCACCCTTTAAAAATGTTCTTTCTGTCGTAATATGATATTACAAAAAACTCAAGTCATTTCACAAAGATTTAGAGGTCCCCCAAGCTATTAGAAAATTGGGAATTTATGGAAAATTTTAATTTCTAATTTATATGCAGGATTGCAGAATTCTACCACACTTCTCTTACAATTTTTTTAATCCTAAAATTTGTTTAAGAACACTTTATAGTGTTTAACAATTATTTAATTTGATGATATATTTTTATAAAATTTTTTTTATAAAATTACCATCTGAGGATCATATTTCATTTTTCTGATCATTACTCTTCTAATGCTCTTCAATCTTTATTAATCTAATGGATTTCATTAAAATAATATCATGAACTACAATGTTTCTAATATTAATTATAGATGGCAGCTTCAGCAGGTGTTAAAGGAAAGTTTCATTGATTATTTATAAGTCTTCGATTTTGGATATTGATGAAGCCAATAAATCTTCTGAAGAAACCTCTGAGGAAGAAGTTGCAGTAAAAATACATTTAGATGATAATACAAAGCTCAAAGGAAATAAATCTAAGCTCAGCAGTCGCAGATCCATTATTACTCCATGATTGCTGGTGTTTTAGATTGAATTAAGACCAGCATAAAAGATCCACAATGATAATAGCATCTGTAATAAACAAAGAAGGTTGCTCTTCCTCTACCATGACGTCTGACCTGCTTGTAAAAATCCATAGTGCTTTAAAAAAATAGTATTGTTCGGGAAAGCCAATATCTTCGCCAAGAAACCGTTGAACAATTAAAAACGCAGTTTGAAACATCAAAGTCAGTTGATCATTGAGGTGGAAAACTGTTAGTCAAAAACAATGTGTCATAAAAAAGCATAGGAAATATTGATTATTTAGCGGTACTAGCTTTTTCTTTGTAAGATAAATGTACTAAGCTTCTTGGAGTTTAAGTTATTGTCTGGAACTATTAAAGAAGTAGCTGATGCTGTTTTCGAGCTCTTAAAATCGTGGAAATGTGAATCTTAAGTAACTGGCATGCGTTTTGATACACCCCATACAAATAGTGGAAGATTCAAAGGAGCATGTACCATTCTTGTGCAAAAAATAGGCCGAAACCTTTTGTGGATAGCATGTCGGCATCACATGTTTGAGGTTCTACTTTCTGATGTATTTAGTGTGTGTTTTGGACAATCTACTGGGCTTGAAATCTTTTTATTTAAGAGATTCTGAGAAAACTGGTCTAAGCTCAACCACCATAAACAAAAAAGCAATCAGTACCCATCATAACAGCATCAGACAGTTTAAAAACTTTTATTTCTAATCAGGTAAAAAACTGCTATAAAACTACTTTGGGATGATTACAAAGAAATTTTAAATCTTGCATCATTAATGATTGGATTATACATTCAATTTAGAATTCGAAAAACAGGTGCTTTTCACCGAACTCGCTGGATGGCAATTTATTCTTTAGGAAAGCAATTTATTCCTTGAAAATAAAGTTATTGTTTAATTGGAATGAAAGCACAATTGTATTAACTGCTCGAGTTTCAAGGTATACAACAATTTAAACGGTTTGTTGTGTGTGTGCATAGTTGCTGTCCTGGTTTACTTGCCAATTTGCTGTTGATGTTCTTCCTAATAATGTTTCACTGATTCAAGGGTTGAAAGAATATGATGTCAAACACGTAAGCAATATTGGATTAAAACGATGTTACGTCATTCATGGTATGTGAGTGGAGAACTGCAACACTTAGCTTGTTTTCAGATCTTCTTTCTGGTAAGCAAAAATCAAAGATAGTGTTGAACACGAAAAAGAAAGGAGTTCTAATTCACATCTATTAGAAATACTTTTTCTCAAATTGGATGATTTATGTATCCCTAATAGTTTCTTTGAAATGACTTAAATTGAAGATTGTTTCCTCAGTGTACCAGTCAAAGATTGGCCCAAAACACCATCCTATAAAAAGGCTGCATTATTTGCTAAACTCTTGCCTTGTGTAAATGATGTTGCTGAACAAGTTGTTGTATTCATACATGACTATAGTTATTCAACAAAAAATGAAGAGCAAGAACAGTTTTTGTTAAAAGTCGTAGAGATAGGGATACACAGAAAGAAATTTTGCAACAAGCAATCGCCAAAATCATTTTGAAATGTAGTTGACAAAAAATGTCTGAATGTGTAAATAAGTATGTGATAACTTTAAAACATTCTTCTTCGGTGGTTTTATTACCAATTGTAAGATAATTGTTACTTAAGTTCACTTTTTGTGCATAATTATCAGAAAGTAGAAAATGTCTGCAAAATCATATTTTTCTTGATTTCAGTAATATATTATATCTCTTTCTACCAGAGCAAAAACATAATTTATACAAAATTTGTTTGAAACAATATATAAGAAGCATTCATAAATGAAAAAAAAAGTCATTTGAACATTAATGGTTTTTAATGTAGCTAATAAAAAATGGCGCCATTTCACATTATTTTGGCCATTTTCTGTAAGTTCAATGACCTTGGGGGACCTCTAAATATTTTTTTTTAATTCTGAAATAATTCAAGGTGTTTTATATTCACAGGAAGACCATTTTTAGTGGGTGAGAGTTCACATTTTAAAAGTTGATTTTTTTTGGGACACCCTAATGTACAGACCAAGTTACATCCAAATCGGTTCATAAATATGCCTGTTATCGCGTGACAAAAATCAGGTCGTTTTAAAATGTCAGCCACAATAGAAATTCACAATGCTATAACTCAGCCATTTTTTTAGATATAGACAAAACAAAAACTGTTCCGGAATCTTTGTATTAAGGTCAAACACACGCAAAAAAAAATCTTTTTCATTTTCCAATTTTTTGGTATCTTATTTTAAATTTAAAAATTTTTTTAAATGGCTGCCATTTTGAAACAAGATGGCGGATGAAGCTGGACAACAAACTCGGTTGAGATATTTGTATGTACTATGTACACACCAAGGTACATCCAAATCGGTTCATAAATATGCCCGTTATCACGTGGCAAAAATCAGGACGTTTCAAAATGTCAGCCACGCTAGAAATTCAAAATGCTATAACTCAGCCATTTTTTAAGATATAGACGAAACAAAAACGGCTCCCAAATCTTTTTATCAAGGTTAAACACATAAGAAAAAAATATTTTTTCAATTTTCAATTTTTTGGTACCACATTTCAAATTTAAATTTTTCTTAAAAATTTAAATGGCCGCCATTTTTAAACAAGATGGCAGATGAAGCTGGCCAACAAACTTGGTCGAGACATTGGTATGTACTATGTATATACGAAGTTACATCCAAATTGGTTCATAAATATGCCTTTTATCGCGTGACAAAATTCAGGACGTTTCAAAATGTCAGTCATGCTAGAAATTCAAAATGCTATAACTCAGCCATTTTTTAAGATATAGACGAAACAAAAACGGCTCCCAAATCTTTTTATCAAGGTTAAACACATAAGAAAAAAATATTTTTTCAATTTTCAATTTTTTGGTACCACATTTCAAATTTAAATTTTTCTTAAAAATTTAAATGGCCGCCATTTTTAAACAAGATGGCAGATGAAGCTGGCCAACAAACTTGGTCAAGACATTGGTATGTACTATGTATATACGAAGTTACATCCAAATTGGTTCATAAATATGCCTTTTATCGCGTGACAAAATTCAGGACGTTTCAAAATGTCAGTCATGCTAGAAATTCAAAATGTTATAACTCAGCCATTTTTTAAGATATAGATGAAACAAAAACTGCTCCGGAATCTTTGTATAAAGGTCAAATACATAAGAAAAAAATATTTTTTTATTTTCAATTTTTTGGTACCAGATTTCAAATTTTAAAATTTTTTAAATAACCGCCATTTTGAAACAAAATGGCGGATGAAGCTGGCCAACGAATTCGGTCGAGATATTGGTATGTACTATGTACACACCGAATTACATCCAAATCGGTTCATAAATACGAGAGTTACAGTGTGACAAAGGTCAGATATATATATGTCAATTTTGAACGGAGGGTGGTTTCGGTGTCTGGGGGTCATGATCGATGAAAATATACCAAAATTTTTTGAAATCGCTTTCCTCTGAATGGCTGCAATAGGTAGCTTTTTGTAATGAAAGCTACCTAAAACCAGGGTTGGGTTTTTGATGTCAAAAACTGGTTTTTGACATGACAGTGGTAAAAACCATGTTTTTACTGGTTTATTCAGCCAAAAACCTATCATTTTTGATTTTTCCCCAATTTATAGTATAAGTGTAGCGTACAATACATTTGTAGATTGATTTTTTCTTGTTGTTATTATTATTCACAATTACTTTGTTAAATAAATTGTTGTTTAAAAGAAGAGCATTTCCTAAATTGGAAAAATTTTAAAATACAAGAGTAAAAGGAAAGAACAATATTTGCCATAATCTCTACTAATATAGATTCTACTAACAGCAATGAACATTAATATTAAATGATAATAAAATGTTATTATAATTATTAAATAATATTCAATATACATTTTTAATAAAATACATTAAAATTATTTTAGAGATGCAAAAATGCTGTTATACGGTGTGACAATAGATGTCAAGCATGGACTGTGGTCATTGAATAAATTTGATTATTTTTAGATATATTTTAAAATGCATATCTTATGTATTTCATAAATGCAATTATGATGATTTTCATTTTCACTTCAATAAGCAGAATCTTAATTTTAAATTAATAAAATTTTTATACAAACCTGTAGGACCTGATTTGAGATGAAAACTTTTAGACTTAAAATTTAACACAACAAAACAAAGAAAAAACAAAATAGAATTTATATATATATATATATATATATATATATATATATATATATATATATATATATATATATATATACACACTATAGTTTCTCTTTTTTTGTTGTTTGTTAACTTTAGTGCAAATATATATGAACCTTATAAACAGATCATTTCAGCTTATATATTTTTAGATATAAATTTATACCTGAATAGTCATGAAATATTTTTAACCCCTTTGGGACGAGTGTCACATATACGCTCATGATTATTCCTACCAGTTATTTTTTATTGTAAATTTTGCCTTATTTAATCAAGGCATTTTCTCGATTCATCTAGTCAAAAATTTCTGTAAAAGATGCTGCCACGAAGGGGATTAAATTGAAATTTATTAAAGCTACCATAAAAACAAACTATTTATGTCCTGTATACATTTTACTTAAAATTATTTAAGCATTATTTAAAGTGAATTGAAAGAAATAACACATTGCATATTTTTATTACATAAATATGACTGTATGAGTAAAAATCTTTTACCTTTAAAATTATTGTTAAATTTAGAGAAATTCTTAAATGTTTTATTTATTTTTTAATGCAGTTAACTTTTTAATTAATCGATTTTTAGGGATCTACATTTCTGCTTAAAAATAATATTTATTTATTCAGTTTAAGGAAATAATTAGACTAAAATAAAAAACTTAACAATAGTTAAAAATTGAGTTTTCACATGATTTAAAGTTTAATACTGATTTACAAATTTTAATCTCTACAAGATTTAACTTTGAAGAACAAGTCGTATTCCTTTCTCCCAAAAGATGTATGTAATTTTCAACTATTAAAATATATTTTATTTCATTTATTGCTATTTAGAGATAAAAATAATCAATGGCAATTTGGATTTAACATTTTAAGAAAACTTACTTCTGAGAAAGCTATTTAGTTTTAAACAGTGTACTACATTCTGCCGAAATTATACACATTTTTACTTTCTTCTATCTTTACAAGAAGAAAGTATTGGATTCATGAAAATTTTCGAATTCCGGTTTTCGACGGATTTACACGTTTTAGGGGTCAGAGATTCCAAAAAACATGTTTTTACAAAATGTCTGTCTGTGACTCTGTGAGTCAGTCTGTCTGTCTGTCTGTGTGTATGTGACACAAATTTTGTGGGCGCTCTATCTCAAGAACTAATGCACGGAATTTAATAAAAATTGATATTCAGTTAGTGCCTAATACAAATTGATGCTGATTAGTTTTTGGTGTAAATCGCTCAACAGGTGGCGCTGCAATGCTGCATTTTTCACGATTTTCGCAATAGCTCTATCTCAAGAACTAATGCACGGATTTTGATCAAACTTCAGATTTAGTTAGTCCTTGATATGAATTGATGATTATTACGTTTTGGTGTAAATCGCCCAACAGGTGGCGCTGTTATGATGAATTTTGCAGGATTTACACGATTTCCCCAATAGCTCTATCTTAAGAACTAACGCACGGATTTTCATCAAACTTCAGATTAAGTTAGTCCTTGATATGACTTGCTATTGATTAGGTGTTGGTGTAAATCGCCCAACAGGTGGCGCTTCTCTGCTGCCTTTTCCACAATTGCCTCAATAGCTCTATCAATAGAACTAATGGACCAATTTTCATCTAACTTCAGATTTAGTTGTATGTTGACACAAGTTGTTGTTAATTAGGTTTTGGTGTTAATCACCCAATAGGTGGCGCTGCTATGCAGAAATTTTCACGATTTTCGCTATTGCTCTATCTCAAAAACTAATGTACGGATTTTCTACAAACTTCAGATTCAGTCAGACGTTGACATAAATTGTTGCTGATTAGGATTTGGTATAAATCACCCAATAGGTGGCGCTGCTAGGCAACATTTTGCTGAATTTAGACGATTTCAGCGATAGTCATATCTCAAGAACTAATGCACAGAATTTCATATCGTTAGAATCCTCATGAGATGCATAGATTGCCATTTAATTTTGGCAGTGTGACAGCGAATTTTGAAGTATTAACATGTATGAGATAGAAGAAAGTTTTGGGATTGGTACATCCGACTAGTTTAATCTTATACTTATGGGTTATAGGATTTCTTCAAAAAATATAATTATTGTAGAATATGCCAAATAGCTTAAGATTATTGTAGAGATCTTCTAACAGATGTATACGTATTATTCTAATGCAATTCTTTTTTGTTTTGCATGGATGGATAAATATACTTTAGAGTCTTTTCGATATTGAATATTTCATGTGAAACAACTTAATACTAAAGACAGAATGAAAAAAAAAAAATGTAAAAACAAACTACGACTAAAAAGTGGGTTTTTGACAAAGAGGTTTTTGACGTGATGCTAAAAACCATGGTAAAATCCGGAAAAAACCATCATGCGTCAAAAACTTGCCAACCCTGCCTAAAACATGTGGAGTTTAGTTGTCAAAACACTGCTGAGCTAATTTTTCAATCTCGAATTTCAGAATACATCATCAATGACGTCAATAAAACAATGTTTTCAGGTAGGCGTAGCAAAAAATACAAAAAAAGGGATACTACCAGAAGAAATGATTTATCGCCTATCAAATTCATGGTCACCAAGTGTCTTGATTGTTCCGGAATTCAGCCGCACAATTCTCCCCCCCCCCCCCCCACACACACACCGCAAAGCCACAGATATCCCTCCCGGAGAAAAGTGTCCGAATCCAACACTGTTCACTGCTTAAATCTGCAATGATGTACACATTTTAGAGTTGCAGATTTAAGGAAATCTACTATACTATTTTGAAATGTCATTGTTTTGCCAAATGGCGATAAATAGCCAAAAAAAGGAAAGTTTCTTTTTTTCTTTTATGGAAGATACACTGGTGTGCAAAAATTAAGGACGAAATGAAGAAATTAACACAGCAGCGGCATGAAAAGGCATAACAGATTTGCATCATTTTTGGAAATTCTTTTCACTTTTTCCATATTCTTATAAATCTAAGATATTACTAGGGATGCACCGGATATTGATTTTGCTGGATACCGGATATCCGAAGCTCCTTTGCCTGCCGGATTCGGATATCCAGCACTAGATATGTTTTTAGTTAAATTATTTCTTTATATATCGCCATCTCAGAACAATAAATTACAAACATGGTTTCACACATCATTAAAACATTTTAAATGTATTGAAATATAATTTACAAAAACTATATCTCTTTGAATATCAGGGCTTGAAATTCAAGTTTTCCCCAGGAGGGGAGTTTCCCACCCAACATTTAAAAATGCAGGGAAGTTGAACTGTTAGAAAGGGAAAAAAATATCTTTAAACAACTTTATTTTGTATGTGCCATTAAATTACATTTATACAGACATGACAAAATACCATTGAAATAATTTAAATTAAAAACTCAAGATAATTATCCAAAATGTTTATTTTTATTAAAACAAAGGAACAGAATCAAGTTTTATATATATCATGTCTATTTTTCAACTTTCACCTAATGTTATGGGAAATTAACAGTTGGGTTGCTAAATCAATTTCTTAATTTAGATTTTATTCCATTTTGCATGATTTAGCCTCTTTCACAAGTTACACTTTTGACAAACAGCACAGACCAACTTTTATAACTTTAGAAATTATCGGAAATGCATGGTTGTACTCTGTTAAAAAATTTTAGAAAACTTTGCAAAATCTTATGTGCATTAATTTTTAACTTACTTGCATGTAGTGTTCACTCTAGAAAAAAAAAGGCAGGGTGCTAGCAACAAAAAGGGCACAGTTGAAGCTGAAAGAGGGCACTTTTTTCAGCGAAAAAGGGCATTGTTTCTCCAGAAAATGTAGGACCAAAACTAGCCTTTTTTGCACCCGGGGCAAACATGGATTTTGCCCCCCCCCCTCTCTTCTCCAAAGTATATTTACAAAGAGAATTTTATTAATTTTCTAATAGCCAACTTATTTTAAAAGTAAAAATATGTAATCATAAAATATGTAATACCTACTGAACTACTTTAATCTACTTTGTCAAATATTGATTCATTAAAATCTTGAAAACGAAAAAAATTCCGCTTCATACAGCATCCTTATGCCATATCCTTAGATTCTTCTGTGCTTTGACATACTCCAGACAGGATGATTTTTACAATATAGTGCTAAACATGGACCTGAGAAAAATCTACAAACAAAATCTTCATTTGGCACGCCTTCGTTCTGGCGCCCGGGACACATGCCTCCTCTGCCCCCCCCCCCCCCCAAAGTTTCGACCTTGAGAAAATGTAGATCTTCGAAACTGATATAAGAATTATACATTACTACAAACTCATCATTGTTTATGCGCACATTTAGTAACAGATTACATGCTTTTTTTTCTTAAATTGATATTTCAAAGATATAGGTAAGTAATTTTGTTTCAAATAAACTAAAAAATTATTAGTCGTATAAACTAGCAGTTTTAAGGGTAAAGCAGAAATTTTAAGTGGTAGTACAATTTAGATGGGTGACCAATTAATTATTATTACAATAAATCACCAAATATAATTTAAAGATCATAAGCTTTGCGAGCTGTGGAGGTAGAGATGGGAATGCTCAGAAAAAACCCGGAAAAGTTGGAAAAAACCCCGGGTTTTTTCAGTTTTTTTTCCCGAAGGCCTATTTTTCATTTTTTCCAAATTGGAAAAATTGAAATTTCATTTATAAAATAATGTAGTCAAAATTTTATAATTGTTACATTCTGATACTTTTATTTATATTTTTTTCATGTTTACTGTCCCTCATGAAAACCTTAACATGGAAAATCTTATCTGTAAGCAGGGATCTCTTTAGAAAGAACTTGGGTCTCTTAAAGGATCCTTCACAGTTTTTTCTCCTTAAAACGTATGACCTTTAACAAAATTCTTTCACTTAAAAATAGACATTTCAGAATTTTTTTGCAATCTCCAAATTAAATCCTTCACAAACATGATTTTAGAATTAAAAAAAACTGTTGTATAATAGTTGCAATAACCAATGAATCTATTATCTAGCTGTTTATACTATGTACAAAGGACCATAATGTCTAAATAAGAACATAAATATGTAATTTATAATTTACAAAATTCCGATTACATTTTTTACAAGTTCACAATTTCGCAAAAACATGATCGTGTGAAAAAAAATCTAAGCAAATCTTTGGTAAGATAATTAAATGGAACTTCTCTCGTTAAAAATGAAAATTCATGTGCAAAAGTATTTCAATATTATACCAATAAATGAAAATGGCAAGATGTAAAACTTGAAACATGCATTTATTTTTATTTGCATGGCTATAATTTTTCACTATTGTTAGAAAAGTTTCTTTTGATAATAACATGCAGTTGAAATTAAGTATTATTTTTTTTTCTTTTCTTGAAATACAGATTCTTAGAATTGTCTAAATGTATTTTCAAAAAACATAAATCCATACAAACTATGCAATGAAAATGTAAGCAAATCTCTGTGAAAAATCTATTTGGTTGGTTGGTTGATTTTTGACGGACAATTATCAGCACGAGGGATATAGGCCCTAAAGGGGGAGGGGAATGCCCTTCATGGAGGGTCTTTCTAAGGGAACCTAACCCGTATTTACACGAAAAAATCTATTTGAAAACAATTTTTAAACATATGGAAAAATCCACCCGTTTTAAAAGTTTCATTTTAAAAAAATACAATACCGCTTTCAATATTAAGGACAGAGTCAGATAATATAGACGAACATGCGAACGCCGTTCGCAGAAAATTTTCAAAGTTTGCAGACAGTTCTCATCGTTTTTTTTTTACAAATTTCTTCATAAAACAAAATTATTAAGACCCCGTGTGGAGAATCGGTGCGAGGCCTGTCGCAGACTCGTGAGAAGGTGAGCAAACTATTTTTCAACTGGAGGGAAAAAAAGAAATCTAGGAATTATTTGCCATGTACCATGGTACAGTATTTTTTGGAAGAAGTGCCGTGGCATATATATTTTTAAAACTTAAAAGTATTGTAAGTGCGGCGCTTATGCCGAAACGGCAGGTATAATGCTTTTTTTTTTCTCCTGCTGTGGCCGGTAGCAGAAACAGTGCAGCACCGAAGCAGGTGCTGCAGATTATTTTAGGCTTTGCAGATTAATTTAACAGATTAAAAATAAATTTTGTGTTAAAAAGTAAATGCTAAATGTTGATTTCTTTTAAATAAAGTTTATTTGGTTGAAAATTTTAACAAATGTTTATGCACTTGTTTAGCATTTCTCTGCGATTTGTGGCGATTTTTTTTACATTCAAAAGGGGAATTCAGTTTTAGTATCTTAGTAAATATTATCCTCTTTTCAATAAAGTCTAATTCAGAAAACTGGAGGGGGGGGGGGGGATTGAGTGCATGTAACATAATGCGAGGGATTGGAAAGAGGACTTTTTAATTTTTGCTAATAGCGGCGGTATAGGACTCAGGAGAGGCGTGGAGCTTTTCTGCAGAAAATTTTTAAGAAATTATTTGCGTTTGCAGACAGTTTTACATTTTATCTAAGTCTGATTAAGGATCTAAATCTTACTTAAACATAGTTTGGGTTAAGCTTGGAAAGCTGTACCAGAACTACATATACTGGAAATGAAAATTATAACTGTTAGGGGGGGGGGGGGATAATATTGTAAAATAATACCAATTTTTAAACAACGGAAGATTTGAAAAGGATAATAGTATTTATAATAATACCAGAACTACTGTAATTTGTTTCTTTTACACTGGCATCCTTTATGAGTACTATGTAGATGAGATGTACAATACAGTTTAAAATTGTTTTAACCCTTTCGAGGGCAGTGTCCTTAAAAAAGAACACCTAATTTTAATTCCAAAACTGACAAACAGCACAAAGAATATTTAATTAAAATTTTCCTATTATAATATGCTTGAAAATAAGCAAGTTCCTACTTTATAATAAATTCGTCTATAAATTCTGTGTCAGTCCATTATTTCATCTCTTTATAAACAGAATTACTTCGCACCAGTAAGGGTTAAAGCTACAGTAATATTGGTTGAAACTAAAGATTTTTTTGTTCGTTTGTTTTTTAAATTAGCTCTACTGATATAATTAAACAAGTGCTACTGAAAAATCATTTCAACAGACACGTGATTTTCATTATACAAATACTGATGTTAAATTAAGCAAGTAAAGCTACTGTCAGAATTCTGAGACTGAAAGGATAAACTTTTAAAAGTTGCTTTTTTTCTCTCTCTCTCTTTTTTTAATAACATATTCTCATATAAAGGGAAAATAATTTTTTTTAGAGTGCAAAAATATTGAAAAAGTTTATTATTGTATACTTTTTAGGAAAATCTAACTTATTTTTGAGAAATATTTACAGGAAATCAATTTTTCCTATTTTTCCAGAAAAAAACCGGTTTTTTTCTGCCACTTCAACATTTCCGGAAAATTTACATCTCTATGTGGAGGTGGGAGCAAAGAAATAAAAACAAATTTTTTCGTTTTTTTTTTGGGGGGGGGGGGGGAGGAGGAGGTTGATTACATGATGAATTATTTATCGTTAGTAAAATTTTAACAATTAGGACAGAAAAAAATATTAAAAATAAAAGCCTTTAAATTTGGTGTGTTTGATAAGAAAGAGAAGCAGAATTTAGATGATTGGTTATTTATATACACAATGAAGTGACAGAGTTGCAAGTAAAAAAAAATTAAGAGTTTTAAAGATTTTAACCTTTAGAGAAGGAGGGAGGCTGGGGGGGGGGGGGAGGAGGTAGATTAGATTGGATTATTAATTATTTATACTTTACGTTTATTACAATACTTTATATTTATACTTTATTTATAATTTTTTTTTTTTTTTTTACTTTATTCTAAAATTGACAATTAGAATAGAAAAAATTATAATATTCTAAGAGTTCAAATTCTTTCATAAAAAAATAAAATAGAAAAAGTAATAAAGTAAATAATTTTAAATATTTAACTGAACTGTAGGGCTGATTAACCTTTTATGCACCAATGGTACTTTAAAGTACCATTAAAATAACTTGTTATAAACTTAATTTAATAAATTGATTAATAGTAATATTATTTAGAATGAGTTATAGATACTTTACTTTATGTTGTTCCAAAAGCATTATTGGTTGCACAAAATAACTTTTTAATGGCCGATTCCTTTTTCTTTTGTCTTTGCATCTTTCCAGCTTTTTTGACATTTAAAGATTGGGGTTTAAAAGTTTCAATTCGGATATATTTCTATTGTAAGAACATTATATTTGTACATTTCCTTATTCTACAAAATTGTAAAAAAAAATATTTTAAATAAAAGATTTGAGTGGAGTTATATAAATATTGCACAAAATCTCTATAAATTCAAATTTAATTGATTTTAATTGGAAAAATCTTTCTAAAATTTATTAAATGATTGTGTAAATCTTCTAATGTAGTTTCAAAAATTCACGAAAAATGCTTTAGAAGATGTGGGGGGGGGGGGGGGGTAGTAGATACACGAAAAAAAAAATCTGAAATCTGCTAAAATGTGGAAGGTTGCGTCCCAGATTAAGAAATAATGGAAATGTATAAGCGAGGATTTTTGGCATAAAAATATGAACTAGAAATTACCAAAAATTTTTTGAATACAGCTTATCAAAAATATGAAATCATTACCATTCCTAAATGTATTTTTAATCTGTTTAACTGGCTGAATCGTCCGATGTTGCCCGAGTCCGTATAAAAATCACGAAAAATGTACAATTCGCTGCACGAATTCCAAATAAACTTTATTGAAAAGAGAACAAAATTTACTATATTGGGCTAAAAATTTAAAACTTTTTTTTTTTATATATATACTAGTGTGGGAAAATTGCCATGAAGCTTAAAAAAATCGGTGTTTAACATGAAAAATTGCTAAAAATTGAGAAATCGCGAAGATATAATGTACTATATTGCGCAAAACGTTTAAACCAAATATTTTTTACAAACGTTAAAAAAAAAGGGGGGGGGGGGGCACGGAATGCAAAATACTAAAAATCGCACTGAAAATAACAATAAAAATCGAAAAACTTTAAAAATCGCAGGGGACAAAAGTTAGTATATTACACACTTTGAAATCTAATTCTTTTTACGAGTGTCAAAACATCGCAGATGAACGCGAAAAAACAGTAAAATCGCACTTAAAATTACTAAAAAATCAAAATAGCACAGGACAAAATTTACTATATTAGGTTAAAAGTTTAAAACCAAATTTCTTTAACGAAAGTGAAAAAAATCAAAAACGATGCAAATCGCTATAAATTCAGAAGAGGACAGAATTTGCCCCAGTAGCAAAAGTTATGGTTGTGTCTGACAGCAATTTAGTGGGATGAAAATTGTCTGCGGGAGTAGAGTGTTACATTTTCTTATGTACAAACATTGTGACTGTTAAAATATAAGCGTTCTTACTGATTAATACCAAGGGTGATTCTGAGTAAAAAAAAAAAAAATCTGAAATTCACAGCAAATTTTCCGAAAGATTACAACAGAGGGAGGGGGGTGAGCAAAAATCCACTACCGGCACTAATTATGTGTTTTTCTTCTCGCGCTTTTGATGAAATTTGCCGCTTTTTCGCGATCTTTTTGACAAAAATGAGCTTTTTTTCGCGATCCTTTACGAAATTTGCGTTTTTTCGGCGCCCCTGGGACGAAATTCACTTTTTTCCCGGGATCTTTTGACGAAATTCGCGTTTTTACAGCGATCCTTTGGCAGAAATTTGCGTTTTTCGCGATCTTTTGACGAAATTCCTCAAAATTAATTCCGATTTTTTGACATAAATTTTCTTTTTTTCATGATCCTTTGACAGTAATCTGCGTTTTTCGCAATCCTTTGACAGAAATTTACGTTTTTCGCGATCGTTTTACAGAAATTTCCATTTTTTTGCGCGATTGTCTGACTAAATTCGTGCTTTTTCCTCGATCCTTTGATGAAATTCAAGTTTCATCCGCGATTTTGTGACAGTAATTTGCGTTGTTCTCGCACCCCTGGAACAAAATTCACGTTTTTTTCCGGGATTTTTGGATAAAATTAAAGTTTGTACAGCGATCTCTTGGCAGAAATTTACATTTTGCGAGATCTTTTGACGAAATTCCGCATTCTTTCTGCAATCCTTTGACAAAAATTTGAGTTTTTTCGCGATCCTTTGACACAAATTTGCATTTTTTCACGATCCTTTGACTAAATTTACATTTTCCCCACAATCGTTTGACTAAATTCGCGTTCTTTCCATGATCCTTTTACTAAATTCGCATTCTTTCCGCGATCCTTTGACGAAATTCGTGTCTTTATTTCGCGATCCTGTGACAGAAATTTGCATTTTTTCCACAACCCTGGGACGAAATTCATGTTTCTTTCGGGCTCTTTTGACGAAATTCGCGTTTTTATAGCGATCCTTTGGCTATAAATTACCGATTTTTTATGCGAACAATTGTCGAAATTGATATTTTTCGGCGACCATTTGTCGAATTCGCGATATTTTTTGTCAGAATTTTCGTACTTTTTTTTTTTTTTTTTTTTTTTTTTTTTTTTTTAAGGAAATACTTTTTTTTTTTCAAGTTGGCAAATTTATCTGCAAGGTCCAAAATAAATCTGCGACGCACGTCGCACAATTTCTGCTACCGGGGAATTTGCCATATTTGGTAAAAGTTTGAAATTGAATTCCTTTTACGAATGTTAAGAAATTGCCACGGTACGCGAAAAAAAAATCTGAAAATCTCAGAAATCAGATTAAAAATAGTTAAAAATTGAAAAATCGCAGAGAAAAATATTTACTATATTGTGCTAAAAGTTTGAAACCATAATAAACCTTTGTGAAGGTTAAAAAAATCGCTGAGGAATGTGAAAAAGGCGCTGAAAATCGTGTTAAAAATCTAATTCAAAATTGCTAAGAATTCAAAAATCGTGTAATACAAAATTTCTTATATTAGGCTGAAAGTTTGAAGTTGAATTCTTTTTACCAATGTAAAAAATAATAAATAAATCACCGTAGATCACGGAAAAATGTTAATCACCGCATTAAAAAATTCATTAAAAATTCACATAATAAAAAAGACACTAACATAATCGGTAAAATCTGCATGCTTCTGAATTTTCATTAAATTATATCATTGAGGTTTTAAACTACCTCTGTCATTAAAACAAAATATAATAATAAAAATATTGGTCACTATTTAGTAGAAAGAAAAATAACTTATCTTTGTTTTTAAGCAGCATTTGGTCTTGCATTTTTTTTGCTGACAACTTTCACTTTTTATTATCAGAGAAACGAGCGCGTATCGCAGATGTACAGATGTTTATAATGCTCGCATCTTCACAGCACAGCTTCCTGATCTTTTCAGCGTTCAGCCGCCTCCAGCCCCTCCCCCTGAAGTCTCATTCGTTTTAAAAACGTCTATTGTTGTACATATAAGATGCAGTATATACTGTACAAAGGGGGGGAAAACAGACGGTGACAACAACCCCCACCCTGCCTCCACCGAAATACTTCCCTGTCCCGGCTCGGACACCATCCTTTTAGCTTGATACTACTGATTAAAAAATCAGCTCTTTGGGGGGCATTTTTATCCACTTAATAGGGACATATTGTCCTCTGGGCTCTTTCGCTGGTAACCAACGGACTTACTGGAAAAAGAAACATTACGAAAGAGAGGGGGAAAAAAAAGAAGACTATTTGTCTCTGTGCTAAAGTAGATAAGTTATGTCATTACAATAGTTGATTATCAGGGCCTGATTTTCGCCTAGGCCCGAGCCTTGGGTCCCGGAATTTCGGGGCCTTCCAGATTCATTTAGGTAATTTAAAAAATGTTTTAATTAGAATTTGATCATGTTTATTTTTAAACTGAATAAATTTAATAAACATTAAAATAATTTATAATACTTAATAATCCTTTAAACAAATACTGGTAAATTACGAAAACATACCTAGATTAGATTCATAAAACTCATATACAATAAATATCCAAACCGCAAATAAAAAAGAATAGGGGGCCTGATACTCATGATGTCCCTTGAACACTGCATGGGCCAGAATTTCCAGACCCGTTTATATTTTCGCAGTTAACAGTACGAAAATCATTATAAACAGGCCCTTCTTGTGCAAAAAAAAAAAAAAATTCTTACAAACAATAAGGATTCTTTTAAAGAATACTGAATACATATTTATGGAAAAATTTTACAGTATATATGCCAGATTATTATGTGTTCGCAAGACATAAAATACAAAATAGCAACATTATTACTTAACTCTTAGACTTTTTTAAACATTCAAATAGATATTAGAATATAGGATAAAAGAAAAAAAAAATTAAAAACACAACTTTTAAAGATGCATAATAGGAAGTAGATTTTTGAAACTGTTTTTCTGTAATTTATTAAGGCTATTCTCAAATACAAAGAAGAAAGGAGTTACTTTCCGATTCATTTTTCTTCGGAAACACATAAAATTGGCAGGTGTTCTCATTCAAAAACTATATAATCACATCGTATTTTCCCCTTTTTTGATTTAAAAAAAAAAAAGATTTTTCAGAAAATACTGCAAAGTTGGCATTTTTAATCGAATTTCCAGACGTGATAGCACGGTGAATGAGAAAAACCTGTCGTCATGTGACAAGAATCGCTTATAACTAGATAAGTAATTTATTTATCAAAAAATAGAAACCGCTATTCGATTGCAAATCGCTTCAAAAGTCAGGACTGTCAGTTTTATGCCTTTATAGTTACAAATGAGTTAGTATTATTATTTTTACAAAACAAATTGCCTTCCCAACACATCCTGAGAACAAAGTTCAGTTCCGGTTGGCTCGACTATATATGTGTGTGCGTGTGTGTGTATTTAAATGTACACCTGATTCCGGTCCGGCTCGAGTCTACTAAAAAAATTAAGCTCTTGACTCGAAACACGATGTAACTGTCCGATGCCGATCTCTGAGCTTGACATGGTGTATTTTTGTACTGATGTTGCCAAACCAAAGAAACTATAATTCCGTATAACTTTACTGTATTTATTCTTTGGTCAAACTAGCATTGGCTCCTGCAACACATTTATGCTTATTATCGCAAAAATCATATTAATTGAAAATGATTCATATTTTATCGGCTTTGTTTAAATTTTTATATCGAGCCGGTCGCCCCGCTTAAATTTTAATCGGCCGTTGCTTTAATTTTTTTGTAGCGCGTCCTTTTCAGCTAAAAACTGTCCTCATCCTGCCGGTCCGGCCCGCTTGGAAGCTTGCCTCTATTTACGAGCCAAATTCGGCCCTGTGCAGACCTCCGGCGCAAATTAAGACCTGGTATAAAGAGGAAGTCCCCTTCCTCCCCCCTCCCCATACATGTCAAGAAAATTTTCTTTTATAAATCTTTAATGTTTTGGATTCCAAAATTTTTTGCTGCACAAAAAGTAGGAAACCGGTGTCATCAAATCTGTTCTTATGAATGCATTAGTAGAAAGTAAAGAGCATAAATTGCTCATTCATTACAGTAAAATTGCTGACATCGCATAAAAAAAATGCAAAGTTGAATGCGTTAGTTGCGTCACTTCGGCACTTTGTTTATCAAAATAAAGCAAGTCTTATTCCCTATATAAACAACTTTATTCCACTGGTGTATTTTTTTCAGCATCTGTCAATTTTCGATTGCTTTTAAAAGCAAGGTAAAATATCAATTTACTAATAGGTTTCATGTTTGTTGACTAACAGCGGTTTCATGTTTGTTTTGTATATTGCATCTGTAGATTAAGAATGAATTTATATTTTAAAACTTTGACTCTGATGGAAGCAGAAAGCCTTCTTTTCCGTGATACTTATATTTTGCTGCAATAGAGGTATCCCGGGGCATGGCCCCTGGCTCGAAACCCGTGTTTGATCCGTGGGACGGAACAGTTTTCATTTGCGAGACTCGTGCCATCTGGAAGATATACTTTTTTTCTTTCCAGAACTTATACTTTTTTTTTATGTAGACTCAGTCTTGTTCGGGTCAGGCTTTTTTTTTTTTTTTTTTTTTTTTTTGGGGGGGGGGGGGGGGGGGGCGAACCGGGCCTGAACCGAAATTTTCAGACCTTTTCTGTTCCGACACATCCCGTATGCAAATCATTGGCCTGACCCGTGCAAAAATTTGGTCCGGCACAACAAACAACTTTTGAAAAGAAAAAAATGCATACATTTTTAAATCGCTCTTATTCTACAATTAAAAATTTATACTTTTAAAAATAGCACATATATTTCTAGGCAATGAAATTAAGTAAAACCTGTGAAAAGAAATCTGTCTTAAACGGAAAAAGGTTTCGATCCATGCAAAATTAATATAATATGTGCGAAAAGAATATGATATATTTGCAACGGATGATGTACCTGCTAAGAAAGGAATCTGTCTAACTGCTTTTTCTTTTTTCTCATACTTTTCTTCTTAGAAGATTGTACTGTAGCATTTTTCAGAATTTTAAATCCCCAAGCCTCGGAATATAGTTAAGGGGCTACTTCACCCATGCGAAAACACCCGCTCGCTAATGTTAATCCTGTGGGAGAATTATTTTAAATATCTCGTTTACATTTCAATACTTTTAAATGGTTTTTTACATTGGATAGCTGAGGTCGATCTTTACAAAGACCGTTTTTTAATTTTTAGATTTTGTTTACAAGTTTTTTTTTTTTTTTTATTGGGGTCTTTTCAGTTTCTCAGAACCGGTTTTGAAAGTAAAATTATCCTCATACAGAAAACCTGTAAATAAAATAGAAAAAAAAAAAAAGCATTTGAAGAGATTGAGCTCAGCTATGCAATGCAATAATAATAAAAATATCGAAATGCAAACGAGATATTTAAAAAAAAAATCTTCCATAGGATTAACATTAGCGAATGGTCGTTTTCGCGGGAGTGTAGTAAGTCTCAGATAGCTCAGAGATTTATATACAAACAGTGATTCATTAAAAAAATATATAGCTGACGAGGACACAGGCAGAAAAAAATCTAGGAAGGAGCACCATTTTGGGACTCAAGTGTCTGTATTACGCAGCCCAGGACACTTAAAAATAAATAAATAAAGAGTATAAAAATAAAAAAAAGGCTATTTTTTGTCAGAACTCGTACATATCGGCTTAAAAATCTGTTTTATAGAAATTCTCTCGGGCCGGGCTCGGATTAAACTTTTAGCTTTTATGCCGGGCTGAACTTTTAACTTTCATACTGTAATGGGTATAGAAAAAAAAAAAATCCACGTATCTGTCTGGCATCGCGTAGATCTCTGTGCCATACAGCTTTTCTGTAAACATTAGTTATGACAAGACATACGGAATTATGGCGAGGGTGCATTACAGTGTTGCATTCAGACACTTTTCTCCGAGAGGGATTTGTGTGGCTCCAGGGGCGTGCATTATAGAGTTCCCGGGGGGGGGGGGGGGGGGGGAATCGCACTTTTTGACCATTGAAGACACAAAATCTGAAATCCTCCGTGGGGGGACATCTCATTTCTCCGCGAGGGATGTCCCCCCCCCCCTGGGCCACCGCTTCAATTCAACGCTGGCGGTACAAGAAGTAAGTTCTTTCTTATTGTAGAATCACAGAGCGAAGGTGATGCCGGGGGTTCCTGGACTCCAGGTGTCAAACAGGCATGGATACATTCTTAGCATCAGTTATTACTACAGATTAGCTCCCGTATTTCTACTTCGTGCCATGGGAGGCATGCGGTTTTAAAAAAACCCATTTTGTAAAAGGAAATCCCGAATACTGTTTCCGATATAAATTGATACATTTCAAAAAATAGGCACATAGATTTTGCATTATACTTCATAAGAAACAATACTATTAGAAATGTAATTCTTACAATTATCTATAATTTCTATTCAGGGCCGGCGCATCCATCGAGCAAACGGGACAGCTGCCCAGATCCCCGCGCCAAGCCAATTGGGGTCACCTTAGTGGCTCAGAGTCCTCAGTATACAATTCGAAATAACGTTTCTAAAATATTTTTTGCTCCACATTTGTTTCTAAAGGTTTCTTTGTGATAATTTCTTACAGGCAAAAGTGATATAATTGCCGGAGAATACATAGATTCGACGATCCTGAAAGTAACCATGAACGTAGAAAATAAATATATTATAAAGAGGATATTTTGCGAAATAAAAAATAATTGTGCATGTTAAATGTGAAAGTAGTGATATTTTTTATACATTTCATTATCTATATTGCGTATCATTCTATGATTTATCCAATTTAAAAATAATTTTATTTATATTATGTATTATTCTATATGTCCAATTTAAAAATAATTTGATTAGTCCAGTATTGCAGTATTAGTTGCACCCTCGGCGAAGTTGCAAAGTCC
The DNA here is from genome assembly GCA_963932465.1 of Maratus speciosus. Taxonomy (NCBI): domain Eukaryota; kingdom Metazoa; phylum Arthropoda; class Arachnida; order Araneae; family Salticidae; genus Maratus; species Maratus speciosus. Next base: position 8,295,534 of record OZ010787.1, read on the forward strand.
TGATTGTATTTAAATGTTTTTTTGGGTTTTTTTTCTTTCATTTTGAAGAGAGTTTGGGTGAATCATTAAAGTATAATGGCCTGCAGGTTGTCAATGTTTTTGCGGGATCAGATCGATTTCCGCATTGCTAACAATTTTTTTTTTTTTTTAATCAGATCCGAATTGGCTCCGGATAAAAAAAAAAAAAAAATAATAATCTTATTCAGGACCTTGGTAACAGATGCATTGTCGATGCAAGGTAAAATAAAAAAAATCTCATCGCGAAATAGAATTGCTGTGCTGCTCTGCATTGTTATGATAAAATTAGGTGTGCATAAACACTGTTCTCTTAATTTCTCACCGCCCCACCAGTGGCCGAGAGGTTCTGCTCTCGAAGCTGGTAGACGGAAAGTGCTGGGTTCGATCCTAATCGCGCCCGTCGGCCTAATCGTTCAGAGTTTTCTTCGAACCTTGGTTTTCCAAGCGTAAATACGGATTAGGTTCCCTTGGAAAGGGCACTACGGAGGGCACTCCCCCCCTCTTTGGGCCTATATTCTTCGTGCTGATAATTGGCTGTCATAAACACAACAACAACTTAATTTCTCACCATAGTTCTTACGTAGCCTTGATATTTATGGATGATACAGCGCTCGAATTTGCCGATATAATTCAAATTTAACTAATTGCTTCTCGTATCCGCTTTCAAAATAAAAATAATGAATATTATATTTCTTTTGTATGACATATTTCCCTTTGTTTTAAGCTTTTCTTTTTTAAGATTCCTATTCTATTTTTGAATAATTCCTACCTTTATTTTTATTATTTTACAGAATTTTTTTTTACTTTATACGAGCCTCGTTTTTCGAAATTTTACACAAGGCAAACCATATGAAAAGTGCAAGGCTCGCGTGTTTTCGGCTCATGGTTTTATGTGTTTGCTGTCTCACTGTGTTTCCTTTTTCGATCTGTTTTTCATACTGCTTCGTCGTATATGGTCTATGTGATCATTTGAGCACCTACCTCAAAGCTCTAATAATAATAATAATAAACCTCTCGAGTTTGCTTTCTTTTCTTTCCTTTCCTTTTTTTAAAAAAATCTACTTTTTTTTTTTAACACTTTAAGCAAATGAAAGAATATGCAGGGCCGAAACTAGGGGATGGGGGGTGCAGAGGGGGCGTATGCCCCGGGCGCCAAAACGTAAGAAGAAGGGGGGGGGGGGACTCCAAATGAAGATTTTGTTTTTCGTTTCGTACAAAAATGTACATATATATATGAAATACAAAGAAACTCGCATGCTAATGTCAAATCTATGGGAGCGTTCTTTTCAAATTTTAAAGTGAAAGTAACTATATAAAAAGAAAGCTGCAATCAAAATCGAAAAAGTAAACACTATCCCGGTTAGAATTCAATCTTAGCTATTCTAAGCTATAAAAAAATCATTTGATAGTATCAATATGCAAGTGAGAAATTAAAAAAAAAATGCTCCCAGAGGTTTAACATTAGCGTTCCAATTTCTTCGCATAACTAGCGTGTTCTTATTAAGTACTATATAGCAGAGTGCAATTACTTTAAAAATTAATGAATTCTAACTGTCTTTAATTTCTTAACACAATACCTATTAACTCCCATCTTCTTAGTAGAAAATAAAATGTCTACTTACAAATTTGAAGAGACTTGTAGAAGAAATGAGATAGATGACTCACAATGATACTAGAAATGAAGACTTCATTAAATAAAAACTAACATCTTTTTATTTAGGCATATCAGGAAACATCTTCAATTTATACACTTGTAACACCAAAGCAAGAACTAGATGACATGAATGAGAAACTCTCTCATTTTATAATGGTTTGCAACCAATCACAACTAGCCAGCACATGCTGGAACTCTTTTGCATAAACAACAGAAAGTTGAGTAACACTGTGCAACCTGAAAAACATGTCAAAGTTTAACTGATACCTTGTTGGTAACCAACCAACCATTCAATCAATTAACTATGAATTTAACTGAAAACCATAAAAACAAAATGTAAACAATATGGATGCCAGCATGCTGTTGAAGTTAAGTGTTAGTTTTGTTAGTAAGTTAGTAGTTTTTATCATTGAAATAAAGTAAAAGGTACCTTTTTAAATAAAACACTTAATACAATAAATGAAGTTGAAAAATGATGGAAAAAACTTAATAAAAAGTGTGGTTCTTCCACAAAATGCCCCTCTTTTCCAGCATTTTTCATTTACTAAACACTTTCAAAAATAAATGTAAATGTATTATGCAAAATACATATGTACAATACACAATTGAAAAATATTTACTTTAAAAAAAGTTCATCAGTTCATGATTTTTAAGTTCAAAAAAGTTTTTTTTTTTTTTCTTCAGCATAAGTAAGCAGATCTAAGTTTCATAAATAAGTCCTTGCACAGAGACTTTGTAAGGAGATCAGCTAAATTGTCCTTAGACTTAACGTGAATAATGTCAAACACATTCTGTAGATATAAGTCTCTTACGAACATGTATTTTAAATCTATGTATCTATTTCTGATATTCTCAGCTCGGTTCTTAATGAACTGTATAGCTGCAGCATTGTCACACTTCAATATTGGTTTTTGGTTACCAATAATATTTGAATCAAGGTTAAAAGTAGAATACAGTTGCTCTAAGGTTGAATTCAAGTACTTCAGTTCTTTAGCAGCTTCTGAGGCTGCAATAAATTCAGATTTCATCGGAGACATAGCTACACAGGTCTGTTTCACCACACGCCATGTTATCGGGAGGCCATTTAAGAAAATAGAGTAGCCAGTCCAGGATCGGCGGTCACTCGGGTCACTAGCCCAGCTAGCATCAACATAGGCAGAGAGCTGAGTGGGAGGGTCTTGAGGGTGCATTTGGATTCCTAATTCCTTCGTAGTTCCAAGGTAACACAGGATTTGTTGAAGGCATTTCCAATGCATAGGTCCAGGATTTTCAACAAATTGCGAAAGAGCTGCTACTCCATAGCTGATATCGGGTCTGCAACGTCCGGAAATGTAGAGCAGGCATCCCAGTAAATTTCTGTATGGAACATCTTCCATCTGGTTGTCATCAGTCGGCATATCTTTCCTAGAAGGAACAACTCCAGGTTGGAGAGGAAGAGAGATTTTAGTAAAGTTTTTAAAATTAAATTTTTCAAGACATTTCTCAATGTACTCTTTACAATGAATTTTCATGGAGTCTCCTGTCATATCAAATTCAATACCCAAAAGTTTAGAAATGGGCCCCATATTCTCGACTTCATATAAACTTTTTATAAGAGAAACTACTTCTTTTAAAATTATTTCATTTTCAGCAAATATCGGCAGGTCGTCCACATATACTAGTACCACTGCTTTTCTTTTATAAGAATAAGCACAAGTAAGTCCTGATATTTCATTAAAACCATTACTTGTGAGTTTGTTGTGCAATTCTTCATACCAACACCTTCCCGACTGATGAAGGCCATATAATGCTTTATGTAATTTTAAGACATGGTTTTCCTTTCCAAGTGTTATGTAATCTGCAGGTTGTCTTATGTATATATCTTTATCTATGGCTCCATATAAATATGCACATCTTACATCTAGAAGACAATGCTTCCACCCCAAAATACATATGAATAAAGCTATAAAAAGTCTGATTAATAGGAAGTTAACCACTGGACTGAATGTTTCTTCATAATCCAGTCCTTCTCTCTGGTTATTCCCCAAGGCTACTAATCTTGCTTTAAAGTTTCCAAACCCATCGCTGGCTTTTCTTTTAAGAGTATATACCCACTTAGTACCTAAAATTTTACAGTTTTCTGGTTGTGGAACTGATGTCCAGACATTTCGGTCGATCATAGTTTTAATTTCTGCATCCATTGCCTCTTTCCAAAACTTAGCTTCAGGGAGCGTTTTTGCTTGATTCGGAGATCTTGGTATTATGATTTCTGCACAGCAGGTTTCCTCACTATCTGGTACATTAGTGTTACTTTCCATTTTTAAGATAATAGGACCCTCATATTCATCTTTATATGAAAAACTTATTAGATCTTTGTCATAAATTATTTTATTTTTCTGACAATACTCTTGCATTTCTCTTTGGCTTCTTAAAGTCTTCCCGTCAGGTGTAAAAATATAAATGTCAAATTTTCCCTTTGAAGCCCCTTTACTTCTTATTGTTCTTATCCTATGAAATTTAACTGTATTCGATTCTGGTTCAGGACTTGGGGTGAGTGATCGAGGTTCTTCTTTTAATTCAACCGCTTTTTCTAACTCATCTTCGGTTGGTTGGGGTAAAGACACTGGTTTTGGATCAACTTGTAATTCGGGACTTGAAACCCTGTTTCTTATGTTGCCCCCCAAATCATCATCATCGTCAAATTCCGAGGAAATATTATGACCCTCTTTTGCTTTTCCTAGCCTTGCTTCGTCAAAAGTCACATGTTTACTTTCTACAATGGTATTTTCATCAGGGATCCATATTCTATAACCACACGTCCCATACCCATATCCTACAAAAATGCCTTTCTTGGCACGAGGCTGAAATTTATTTCTTTTCTGTGGGGGTTGATGAACATAGGCTGTACAGCCATATCTCTTAAGATGATTTATTGATGGCTTTTTATTATACCACCGCCTGAAGGGGATGTCATTTATGGTAGTGTGAAATATTCTATTTCTTATGTAATTAACTGTCATCATGGCTTCTAGCCAAAAATCATCTGTTAAATTAGCTGAATGTATTAATGTTCTCATTCCATCAAACAGCACACGATTGTATCGCTCTGCACAGCCGTTCATTTGCGGCGAGTAAATCGTGGTGTGTTCGTGTTTGATTCCAAGATTTTCTAAAAATTTTCCTAATGGTCGGTTGCAGTATTCTAACCCATTATCTGTTCTGACAGTTTTAACTTTCTTTCCAGTTTGCCTTTCTACCATAGCTATAAAATCTTTAAACTTACTATGAACTTCATCCTTATTTCGTAGTGGGTAACAGAAAGCCCTGCGGCTATAATCATCAATAAATGTTAAAACATATCTATAGCCTTGTTTTGTTGTAACTGGAGCCGGACCCCACACATCGCTGTGTATAAGTTCTAATAGCTCTCTAGATCTAATTTGTGGTAATTTTGGGTGGACAGCTCTCGTACTTTTACCTATTACACATGATTCACACAGTGTTTCATCACCTTTTAGTTTTCCAGTATTTTGTACTAGATTTTTATTAAACATATCTTTCAAAGTGCTTAAGTTTACATGTGCCAGTCGCTCATGCCAGAGCATGATGTTATTCCTGTCTAAAGCATATGAACTATTATAATTGTTCTCTTTACTTAAGTTTACTTTATGTTGTGTCTTAAGTGTTTCATTTTTCCCTTTAAATTGAAAGTTTTCTTTAGCAGGCCAGCCTTTTATAGTGTAAAAATTACCCTTTAATTTAGCACTCCATAAGTATTTCCATCTAGGTGAAAAAATTTGAAACCCTTTATTTAGTCGGGCATGCATTTTTGCCTTATCCATTTTAGACATACTAATTAAATTTCTATGAATAGAAGGAACGTATAAAACATCATGTAAATTTACAGTCATTATTTTATTTCGGTCTTTAATGTTAAATTCAACTTCACCAATACCCTGTACCGTGTGGGGAGTGGTTCCCATACGTACTACTGCACCTGCTGGAGGCTTTCTTAATTTTGTAAAAAATTCTTTATTTTGGCATACATGTGCCGATGATGCACTATCTAAAGTCCATTCTCTATTTGCAGGAAAAAGTTCATTTACATAACACTTATCTACCATAAATTCAGAGACGAAAGAACTGACTCTAGGTTTAGTTCTAGAAACTAAAGTTTTGTTTTTACAAAATTTAGCAAAATGATCACTTTTACCACATAAAAAACAAGTTAACTTTTTCCTTATGCCTGGCTTAATTGTAATTGGCTTACTAGGATTTAATTTATCTTTACTTTCAACAGTTAATAAACATTCATATTTTTGAAGATCACGGAAATTTCGCCGATTATATTCCTTTAAAATTTCTGCCTTTAAATTGTCAAACTTAAATTTAGACTCGACACAATTTTCAAATTCCCTTGCAAGATAATCATATTCCTCTGGCAGGCACTGTAACAATTGATAACACCTATGATCTTCAGTAATAGATTCCCCAGAATCACTTAACTTTCTATAACAATCCTCAAACCTAGCTATAAATGTAGGTAACTCTTCATCAGGAAGAATTCTTAAATTTCTAAACTCTGCTAGCCTATATGCTTTTAAGGACCTACACTCAATTTCTAAATTTGTTTTAAGTGTATCCCATATAACTGAAGGATCACTTAAATGATTTATTTGAAGCTCAACTTCTCTGCTACAATATGTTTTCAATAGACCAGCGGCCTTGCTTTTACTTTGATTCAATTTAAATTTATCAATTTCACCTAAGTCATCTACTTTTGGCCATTTACTCTTATCTATCCAAATTATTAAACCCTCTGACTCTAGTATCCTCTTTATATTTGTTACCCAAGAATGGTAATTATGTCTTGTCAATAGTAATTGAGGGTTAGGGCTAGCAGCCATGTTTGTTTACAAACACTGAAATATTTCTAAGTTAAAACTCATCAAATTCTGCCTTTAAAATGGTGCAATACTGGGTTCCATAACCCTTTGTTCTTATTAAGTACTATATAGCAGAGTGCAATTACTTTAAAAATTAATGAATTCTAACTGTCTTTAATTTCTTAACACAATACCTATTAACTCCCATCTTCTTAGTAGAAAATAAAATGTCTACTTACAAATTTGAAGAGACTTGTAGAAGAAATGAGATAGATGACTCACAATGATACATACTAGAAATGAAGACTTCATTAAATAAAAACTAATGGTGTTATTACACGAGGACTCAAAGGCGCTTGGAATCCCAGGCGTCTAGCGACAACAGCCGCCTCACGGTCCGTCTTTTCCAAGCATTTCATTGGCTGTTCCGGAAAAGGCTTTTCTATCATCAGATTTTCAAGCATATGATTGGCTGTTACTGGCGACTCGCCTCGTTTCGGGCGTCAAAGACGCTCCGACAGAAAAAAGACGCTCGCGCTCCAAGCGACTCCCCTGGAGCCATAGGAATACATGGAGACGCCCGGAATCTGAAGCGTCTTTGACCCCTCGTGTAATAACACCATAACATCTTTTTATTTAGGCATATCAGGAAACATCTTCAATTTATACACTTGTAACACCAAAGCAAGAACTAGATGACATGAATTAGAAACTCTCTCATTTTATAATGGTTTGCAACCAATCACAACTAGCCAGCACATGCTGGAACTCTTTTGCATAAACAACAGAAAGTTGAGTAACACTGTGCAACCTGAAAAACATGTCAAAGTTTAACTGATACCTTGTTGGTAACCAACCAACCATTCAATCAATTAACTATGAATTTAACTGAAAACCATAAAAACAAAATGTAAACAATATGGATGCCAGCATGCTGTTGAAGTTAAGTGTTAGTTTTGTTAGTAAGTTAGTAGTTTTTATCATTGAAATAAAGTAAAAGGTACCTTTTTAAATAAAACACTTAATACAATAAATGAAGTTGAAAAATGATGGAAAAAACTTAATAAAAAGTGTGGTTCTTCCACATAGCGTAGGCTCGTAACGCTCAAGATAATGTTAATCTTATGGGAGCGTTGTTTACATATTTCTTGCTAGCATTTTAATTATTATTAAATGATTTTTATTTTTTTTTAAAGTATTTATTTATTTATTTGTATAGGTTACCTGCGGTCAATAACTTTTATTGTGCATGAGGAAGGGGGGTGGCGGCGCCAAAATCCATGTTATTCACGGGCGCAAAATAAGCTAGTTTCGGCCCTGAGAATATGGAAAGAAGAGGGTCGTATTATAGATTTACCCCTCGAGGTCAGAATTAAAATGTCATCGCCACCTTCCTATTTGAAATAACTTTTTCTTCACTGGTTGTCGCTTGCACTTTATTCTTTACCAGTACGACCGACGCTTATTCCGGTGAGGAACTAAAGTTACAGATAAATAAAGACTTTTCTTTTCTGTAGCATCCAGAATCAAATCTCAGAGATACCATCTCGATGTCTGGATGGAAGGAACTTGGGAAATAGCTAAGGACAATACCAATTGTCCAGTTCTTAACTTCCCATATTCTGGACAAACTCCGAAAGACCACCCAAGGAATGGTTGGCTCTTACTGACTATATGGAAGAATGGAGGGGAGGAGGTATACTACGTAATTAATTTTGCATCTAGCTACATCATACTGATGGGAAAAAATGATGCGTTCGATTCTTGTGCGGCGAAAATGTTCGTGCATGATGATTGGGAGAATTCGGACACATGTTTATTTTTGTAAGGAGGGCGCATTTTACTGATTTTTAAATGGGCGTGGCGCGTTTCGCCGATTTTAATAAGGGCGGGGCGCTGCGCCCTTCAAAAATGGCCTAGCGGGAATGTCAGGAAATATATTTATATTTCCCTCCTATTCTTATCTTTCCATTCAACCTTTAACTTAACCTGTTCTATTTAATTTATTTTTATATAACCCTCTTTAAATAATTTCATAATTGTCTTTAAATAAAATATAATTTAAATACTTATTTACCATTCACTCATTTTAAGTTTCAATAAACTAAGTTTCAATATTTAAACAATTTTCATTATCTTTATTTCAGTGTTTAAACATTACGTTATAATAAATATACTTTCTTTATTTTTACCTTGAATCACTTCTGCATAATTTTATTTCCTTGAGCATCTGTATTTACTCATCAGCCACGTTCTTTCCGACATTACATAATCTCTCTTTCAGCTTGTCAACAGACATCGTTCATTCAATCTCATAAAACGAGGAGTTACGATGACCATTGACAGATGGCGTTGCTTGTCCAGTACACGTGTCTATCTCCAGTGGCCAATCGCTATTGGTCCGTTTTCCCCGGGATTGTTTGAGATGCCGGAAGTGGTGTTTGACTTGGTGATCAGAAGTCACGTGAGGGGGCATTGTCGGCAAGGGGAGTGAGCTATTTATATCGTAGGAGCGAGCTCATTGATAGCACTACTCATAGTTTGTTGTTTCTAAATATGTTTTTTTGAAGTTTATCAAAGTTTTTTTTTCATGTGCACCACAAGTGTAATCTCATTTTGTTTAGGGCTGACTATTTGATAGAGCTTAGTCTCCAGTGGCCGTTGCTGCCCTTTTAGTTATTTCCTATTTTGGGCAGACAGGTAAAACATCGCAAAATACATAAATTGATCATAAAAAAAATATCGCCAATTTTGTCAATCATGGTGAAAAAAAAAAAAAAAATTGTCGACCGGCTGCAAGGAGAAAACTGAAGTTCATGGGAAATCGGCAGCAAGAAAATATCACAAAATTCGTCAATCGATCATGGGAAAATATCATGAAATTTGCCAGTCTGTCACAAGCAAATATCGTGAAATTCCTCAGTTGGTCACAGAGAAATAGCGCGAAATTTTTCTATCGGATGCAGAAAAACAATCGTTACTTTCATCAGTATGTCGCAAGAACAAACAGGGAAATTTGCCAATCGGTCACAGAATAAAATTGCTATATTTGTCAATTGATCTCGAGAAAAAAAAATTATGAAATTCACCGACCGGTCTCTAGAAAAAATCGTGAAATTCGTCAGTCTGTCCTGGAGAAAAAGCACAAATTTTTTCAGTCAGATGCAGAAAAACAACCATGAATTTTGTCAATCTGTCGTAAGAAGAAACTGTGAAATCTGCTAATCGATAGTAGAAAATATCACTAAATTTGTCAGTCTGTCTTGAGACTTGATCGTCGTTTTACAAAGAAACATTTTCAGAAAATGATTTTTTGGAAACAGGATCCGCCCGCCCACAATAGGGCATAATATAATAAATAGGGCACAATAATAATCTTTAGGGCATGAATCCTGCCATCCCGTCTCGAAATTCAAGCCCTGTAATGTATATTAATAATATTGCATAAAAAATGTAATTTAAACATTAAAATATTCTGTTTACTTGTACAATGAAATGCTGATAATTGCTAGTGGATTTGGATATGGGATTGACTATATTGATAATTACAAAATAATTAATTTATACAATGAAATGCTGATAATTTGTACAACAAATTTTAACCAATTAATATGAGTATAATTGTAGAGTATTTTCACAAGGAAATACTACACACTTTCTTTTTATAATTTAAACATAAAATATCTACTAATATACCCATGATTAAAGAGTTATTTTCTCCAGACATAGGTTTAGTTGATGCCCTTTTTCTGTTTTAATTATTTAATATTGTTTTTGCTCTACGTCACGTGTAGTTTTAAGTTAAATTATTTTGATATTTATAAGTAAAAAGAAAATTACTTTTAATTTTAAATATTTAATGAAGTTACAAGAATAACTAGCTGGATTTGCCAATCCCAAAACTTTCTTCCATCTCATACATCTTAATATTTCAAAAAGTAGTTCCAAATGTTAATACTTCAATATTATTAGTTCAATATTACACCAACTTTGATTTTGATCTAAAATTTCTGCTCCAGTCAATTAATCAGAATAAGAATAAGTTAATATCGATCACAATATTTATTAAAATCAATAATATTTTCCTTATTCTGTTATACATCAGCTGTTTGTGAATAGCCAGCTTAGCAGGATGCGAAGTTCCCTTCGCTTCATGAGTCGCAAATATACAGTACAAAAAAATGCTAAAAATCGAGGAAATTTTACAAAAATCTCTGTCACAGTGCCACCTTCTGGCAGAATATTTTCAAATTCAAGGAGAAACTGCTGGCCATAGCCAAAAATATACACACAAAATTGGTTCAATTCTATGCTTAGCTTCATACACTTTTCAATGGTAAAATAATGAAAATAACACAAAAATCCGTATTATAGCACACCCTTCCAGCAGTATATTTTAAAATTGAAGGAGGACCTGCTGGCCATAGCCAAAAACATACCCCCCCGCCCCCCCCAAAAAAATTGGTTCAATTCTATGCATAACTTCATACGCTTTTCGATGATATAAGAATGAAAGTGGCACAAAAATCGCTATTACAGCGCCCTATTCTGACAGAATATTTCCAATTTAAAGGATAACCTGCTGGGCATAGCCAAAAACAAATACAAAAAATTTTGTTCAGTTATCTGGATAATTTCATACACTTTTCGATGGTACAATAATGAAAATGGCACAAAAATCGCGATTACAGTGCCCCCCCTCCTTCCAATAGAATATTTCCATATTGAAGGAGGGCCATGTGGCTATAGCCAAAAACATTCACAAAAAATTTGGTTCAATTCTACGCATAACTTCATTCTCTTTTTGATGGTACGAAGGCGACACACGGACAGACAGACATTTTGTATAAACATGTTTTGGGATATCTGACTCCTAAAACATCTAAATGCGTCGAAAACCGGAAATAAAAAAAAATTCTATTACAATACTTTCTGCCTGTTTAATTTTTAAACTTAAAAGAGAGAAAGAAAATTAATAGTCATACTTTAATAAACAACTTCAAATTTTGTTTTACATTCTGAAAGTAAAGGTATAATTTTCTAAAAGAAGTAAACGTAAATTCTTAAATTTATTATAAAGTGTTCAAATATCAATGTCAGGAAAGCTGGCAATTCTTTAAACTTTTGAGAATTACCTTTTACTCATGAATAGTGAACTTACTTTCATATTTTGATTTATAAACAAAATTGTTCATCATTGTTTGGGGCCAAACAATTTCTGTTATCCTTATATATTTGCGTCACTGCACTCTGCTGGATATCCGGTGATTGTGATTCGAATATCTGACGGTATTTCGGATATTGAAACATCAGCCGGATGTGCCGGATATCCGTTGCATCCCTAGATATTACGGTTTAATTTGTATCGATTCACAGAACTTCTGTATGACGTTTAAAAAAGTTCCATCCTTAATTTTTGCACACCAGTGCATATAGAGATTCTGAAGGATTAATTTTTATAAACATATACATTTTCATGAGAATATTCCGTAATTTTTTCAAAGTTTTCTGAGTATGTACTATTGGAGACCTTCCTTATTAATGTCAACTACAGTTTTCTATGCTATCTTCTTTATACATCCATTTTTTTAGACTAAAAATTTAGCACAGGACCATGACTCCCATGATCCCCAGACCTGCCAACCTTTGAAAATGAGAAATCTTAGCACACAAAATTAAAATTAATCTGAAGGTTGGTTGGTTGGTTTTTCGTGTTTCGCAGCAATCTTTCGGCATTTGTAAAAGGAATAAGGTTTCATTCTTTCAATTTAATATAGTAAATTTTTTCCTCTGAAAATTTTTATAAGATTTTTAGAGTTTCTTCTCATTTCACAGCCTTTTTTTTTTAACTTTTGTAAAAGGAGCCTGGTTCCAATTTTCTAGCCCAGTGCAGTAAATTTTGACAAAATTCGCGATTTTTTTCCCGCGCTCATTTCAGGATATTCACAATTTTTTTCATCACAATTGTAATTCACATTTTTCTATCACAATTCTTTGTTGAAATCTGTACTTTTTATCATGAACTTTAAACGAAATTCGCATTTTTTTACTGCGATCCTTTGACAAATTTTGCGATTTTTACCACGATTCTTTGCTGAAATTAGTGTTTTCTTTCTACGATCTTTCGATGAATTTTGCATTTTCTTACTGACCATTTGACAAAATTCCATTTTCTTTCTGCGATATTTTGACAAAATTCACGTTTTTACCATGATCCTTTGATGAAATTTATTTTCTTCTGCGACCAATTGACGAAATTAACTTTTTTTTACACGGTCATTTGTCGAAATTCGCGATAGTTTATCGCAACCGATCTGCAAAATTTTCAATATCTGTTCGTGACCAGTTAACAAAACTCACTACTTGTTTACACGACCTTTTGAGGAAATTTGCAATATTTTTCCCTCGACAGTTTATCGAAATTCGTAATTTTTTGTGCAAATCAGCGACCTATTGAATATAATCACTATTTTTTTCTGAGATCTTTGACGAAATACCCGATATTTTTACACAATCGTTTGAAGAAATTCTCAATTTTTTCCGGATCTGTTCACGAATTAATTTGGAAAAATTCCATAAAAGAAAAGAAATTCGTGGACTTCCAAGAAATTTCAAAATATACTTGCAGAGGAATCATAGGTCTGTGGAAGAATTTGCAGGGGGAAATACTGCACAGCAGTTTTCATTATGCAGGAATTTCCTTTTCGCATGCAAATTGTGCTATTTTGCACACTATTTCAAACCTTGACCCTCAAAGACCCCCCCATCCCCCACCACCACCACCACCAGAAGTTCTTAAAATGGCACCCCTGTTTCTAAGGAAGGGAATTCCTGTATAAATATTTACAGAAACATGATTCACTCATAGTAAATATACATAAGGAGGGTTTTATGTTAAGAAGTTTGTTTTGCAGCCTAGATTTTTTTCCCCCCATGATTGTTTTCAAAATAATGTCCGAATTTTCGGACTAAATACCAATTTTTTAAAACTTTCGGAAATGAATACTTTGAATTTTTGGAAATTTTAGAACAGAATCACTCCTGAAAAATATGCTGCATGGGATAAAAATCGATATTATAAACAAAAAGTGCGTTTGTGTTTTTTGCAATAAATCTTAGTTTAAGACCGATTTTCATAGCATCGTAGTTTATAGGTCCACATCGTAGCAACTACGATTTTTTCGTAGCAGTTGGCAGGTCTGGATACCCCCCCCCCCCCCAACACTTCACAACAGTTTCTAGAAAGTCTTGTTGAAAGTTTCTAAAAAATGTTGAACTGCCATAATTTCGCAAATTTCCAGTCGTCGGTAAACTGTCATTTAATTTTCCAGCAAAAAAAAAATGAACAAATACGCACAATTTCAAACTAAATCACACAGGTACTTTAACTTGCAAATTTTACAACTAAAAACAGCAAAAAAAAAAAAAAAAATCAACAAATATTAACAATAGCAAACTTTGCCTTGCCGTCAGTTTAATTTTACAATTAAAAACCAATACAAAATGTGTCCCTTCTCCAGAACTTTCCTTACTTCAAATTACAAAGGTCCTTCCGGCCAGTGCCGGGAGGAAGAGGTAGCTTTCATATTCCTTATTTTAAAAAAGCCAACAACCCCCCCCCCCCCAACACTTCACAACAGTTTCTAGAAAGCTGACTCTTTAAGAAACTGAAAATGTTTTGCCAAACTTGATAAAGCCGACTGACGTCATTTTTGTAACATTTTTGAATTTCCACTATACTTGTTTTTGATTCATAATTCTATCCTGCATAACTGCTTGCTCTGGTTAAATTCATTGAACACGAAAAGCATCTAGGTTTTTGTTTTCCATTTTCAGGGCTTTAAATGAAGGTAAAAGAAATACAAAACCAACATTAAACTAAATCGGGTTTGGAGCAGTTACTGACATTTGTGACAGGACATTAGAAACTACAGTAAAATAACATACAGAAAGGAGACACATGAAAATAATTTGACCACTCAGTTGAAAAGAACAAACATGCATAGTGGCTATAAAAAAAAAAGTTTGCGCAACCCTATACATCTAACAAACATGAAAACGAAACAAACAATGTTCTGTACTATATTATGTGATTCCAGAAGTATAAAATGTAAAACATTTTTTACAAAGCACTTAAAAAAAATTAACATTAGGAAGTAAGAACAAAACAGCACTATACAAAAAGGACTACAGAAGGTAATGTTTTAATCCTTTATGTCAATGAAAACTTACCGCAGATGTAGAAGACGACAAATGAGCGAATCAAAACACCGGCCTGATTGATTCCGTCCTTCAACTGTCCTCAAGTGAATCGTTCGTCTTCTCTTAGAGCGTGTTCAGAGGTGCACTTTGCGCCGCGCGCGCGCTCAGAAGTTTATGCCATGGAGTAGGTCTTATCGAAGAAAGGAATTTTAACATAATTCAATTATTTCATTATTTTCATGGTTCAAAAAAGGTAAAACCAACGACTATATTTCTTCATCCTTCCAAAACATGGTTTTCGTAACAGGAATACATGCCTATGTTCACTCAGATAAAATCTAAAATAGTCGGGAAAAACATCACGTGACCTTCTTTATCTACTTTAGCCCATTTAGCATTTAAAATTAGTTAACCAACCGCACGCAAACTCCGCGCGAGCTGCTCAAAAAAATTGTGTGGGCGATTTGATCACGTGATTGTGCGTTTTCTGCTTATGTGTTATTGGTTGTGCTTTGTTTGGTAGGTTGATTGATACAATTTAAGAATTCAACTGGTGATCTAAAAATTTTAACTTTTTAACAATTTTCTTTTTATTTATTTAAAAATGTTTTATCAGTTGATTTATATCTTCTGTGATAAATAGAATGCTGTTAGTAAACCAAGATTCTGATATCAACATATGAGATTTGTTTGTAATCTACTATACTGGATGGATTTCAATGGAATTTGCACTGTTAGTTAGACAGTTTTTCAGAGTAGGTTTTAATATATATATTTCTTATTTTATGATTGCATATTTTAATACCGTGTGGATAACAGACCAAAATACATCATAAAACATGAGAAATAAATGGCATTCAAAATTCTGTTAGTATAAGCAAAATACTTACTTATACTTTCAGTAAAAAATTTATAAACATTCTAATCATACTTTATTCATTACAAACTAGGCAGCAGACCTATATATTTTATCTCTTTAAAAAATATATGTACAGATATTTTTAGTTAAAATAATTTACAACTATTACATTTTATTTTTATAATGTTCAAAGTAGAATATGATTTCTAGCCTAGTCTGGATAAAAATTCACTCGTAAAGTACTCAAAAAAAAAAAAAAAAAAAAAAAAAAAAAAAAGGAATTATTCTACGTGCAAAAGGATATTTTCGCACAATATATATTATTTTTTCATTTGGATTTGCTTAATGTTTATATCATTATACATATACGTACTACATATATAATCACTTAGAAACAAAACTTTGAATATTTAAAAGGCGTTCAGATCTAAAACTTTCATCTCGAAATACCTCATTTTCTCACATTTAAATGAGTATTTTATTATTATAATAAAAATACACGTGCCTCTGTATAACAAAAATAAAAAATATATCTTCATCAAAAATATCTTATTCATTATGAAAAATATAAAACAACCAATAAACAAAACAAAAAAAAAAATTGTGACACAATGAGGGACTGGGGGGATTCGAACCCACAATCCCTGGTCTCGAGTTCACTGCCTTATCCATTCGGCCACCCAGCACACGTTCCTTTTGCAACAAAATATCTTTATAATTAGCACCTTAATTAATCAAATCCATGATCTGTTCCTGAACATACTACGTGTTATTCCATACATGATATGGACCCACTCCATGTTCCTGTCTCCTGAGCTCGCGCGCGTAACGCGCGTGCTTCTTGAACACGCTCTTACTTTCTGTTTTTGTGATATCTGGCAACACTCGTAATCCAAGGAGTAAGAAATGTGCAAGATTGCAAAAAAATCAACTGAATGTTAACTAAAATTAGATTGTTCTATCAAGCGACACACATGTAATCACATGTGGGTCTATGTTCGAGATGCTAAGTTGTTTTGTTTACGTTTATTAACTGTGTCTCCAACTCATCAAGTAATTAGGAGTTGACGTTGGTCTCCTATCTATGGTCTGTATAGTATTCCTATATCTATGGCCTCTCTCAGAATCATGAACGAGTACTTTAATTTTAATTTGGAAAAGTTTCCTTAACTGTTGGCAACGGCGATCAAATGATTACAAACAACAATCTCGACGAGCCTTGAGCGGTGATCTGGAGATCGACTGAATCTAATATTTATTCGTTAAGTTGAGGATTTTCTAGAGTTTCAACAACGTTTTTAACAACGTTACTGTATAGGTAATTGGGTAATCAAAAAATTTAATTCTGAATATTGTACATTGTGTACAGTTTATTATATTATATATAAAATTTGTATACATATGTATATTAGTTTTTACTTGTCACTGACGTTTTAAAGGAGAAAGATCGTTTTTGTCCAAAAAACGTTTTGGACTTACTCGCCAGAATGAAGTTTTCAGTGGATTTCCTGATATAAAAACAGCATCTTGAATTTAATTTTTTGGATGATTCACAACCATCGTGCAACCTTATAAGCAGTTTTGATTTTAGATGCTGTATGAGATTTTGCTTAGCTGCAGTTTTTTGAGGTTCAAAACCGGCAGGGGTAATTCGCAATATACTCTCCTTCGCCAATCACCTTCGATAACTGCGCCAATGTGGCAATCGGGCTGCTCCTCGGACGTCACAAAATCTGGCAACCCTAAGATTTCTCCGGAGAGAGTTGATGGTTAAACTCCTTGTTTTCTAAGCTGCTTTCTAATTGGACCGAATTGGAAGCTTATTTTTTTTGTAAAAGGCTTTCTTATTGGACAAAGAGGAGAATCAAGGAACATTTTGAATTTGTTTGGAAAAACGTTGATATTGCTGCAGTGGATTTTCCGTTGAAGAGTTGTCACTCTGTGTCGCAGTCGCGTGTTTTTATTATTTGTTTTCTCAATCTTGTATATTTTGAAACAAGTACTTATCTGGATAAATGCTTGATAGGTGAGAATAAATATTCGATCAGTTATTTTTCTTTTATTTTTACCTGTATTTTTGAGCATTGATTGAATTATGTACGAAAGAAAGGTTGATTGTTCCAAGCTATGAATGACTAAAAGTGACAGATTGAGTGATGCTTTTGAATGACATCCTAGAGCACAAGGTAAAATTATGAATAAAAAAACGGGGGGTTCAGGGGGGCGGTAGCCCCCCCTGATTAAAAAAAAAAAGGCCCCTCTGATAAAAAAAAAAAAACATTGTTTTGCTCCCATTACTGTTAACAAACGCTCTTTTTTAATAATTTGGGTAAGTGAAAGTTTTGTTTTTAGGTATATTTTATAAAATGTATTTTTAAAAATATGAAATGTATTTTTTTTTTAAATGTATTTCGAAAAAATTTGAAATTTTATGTTTTATTTTTACTCAAAAATACAGGTTAAAATAAGAGAAAAATGACTGATCGAATATGTATTTTCACATTTTAAGCATTTGTCTAGATAGGTACTTGTTTCAAAACATACGAGATACGAGAAGAGAAAACAAATAATAATTTTGCGTACTCTCTCCCGGATGTTGCAGCGCTCCGGGAGTTAGTACGCGAAAATGCGCCAATTTGGCGATTTTTGAAAATTGCGCCAAGAAGGAGAGTAAACTGCGATCGCACCACCGGCAGATCAAATTTGTTTGAACAAATCCTTTGTTTCCCTGATTTAACAAGATTGAAAGTCATACACAAACATAAAATGTCCTAGTGATGGGCGATTCTCGAAAATTTACCAATCGAAAAAAAATCGTCATCATAAAAAACACAATCGAGGGATGAGTTCCATATCCTGTGCCGGAAGATTTTTGGCGAAAAAAAATCTCGCCAAAATGCCGTTTTGGCGACAATTTTTTCCAAGATTGCAGAAAAACATCATTTTTAAATCTTTATATTAATTATAAATCAATGATTTTGCACCATTTTTAAAGATAGAAAATGATATAAAAACATGGATTTATAAATTACACAAAGATTTAAAAACGAAGTTTTTGCGCCATCTTGGAAATTTTTTTCCGATACAATTACACAAATTTTAGCAGCATTCTAAATAAATGTCCTTTTTGAGATTAATACTTGTTATTGTCAGGGGGGCTCTGCCCCCCTGAACCCCCCGTTCTTAAAACATTTTCGACAATAAAAAAAGAGAAAAAAACTGGCCAGAAACTTTTTATAAATTTCAACAATATTTCAAAAACTATTATTTCTAATGCAGGGAAAATCCCGCTCACAACTACCAAAAAGAAAAAAAGTATAAAAAAGATGTATAAAAATAGAAAAAATGTATAAAAATAATTTAAAGAAATAATAGAAAAGATGGAACATAGAAAAAATGTATAAAAATAATTTAAAAATGCTTACACACACAAAAAAAAAACAGTAAGAATTTAATGTTTATAAAATGATCCCATTTAGGGTCTTAAACAGGGTACCAACTATTCATCTGAAAAAGCACATGTTTAGATTTATTTAGAATGCTGCTAAAATTCGAGCAATTGCATCGGAAGAAATTTTCAAAGTGGCACAAAAACTTCGTTTTTAAATCTTTATGTAATTTATAAATCCATGTTTTTACATCATTTTCTCTTTTTAAAAATGGTGTAAAATCAATGATTTATAAATAATATAAAGATTTAAAAATGATGTTTTTCCGCAATCTTGGAAAAATTAACGAGACTTTACTTACATCGACCAGCACAGAGAGTAATCCGAATGCGAGTGTCAGTGTGGCGTCGGAGCAAATTCTTATCTAACCGAATTCAAAATTTGCTGACTAACAGTTCCCGTGATACTAGTAAACCAATAAGCTTCAAGATATCACGTCAACCAGTTGTCCGGTTTTAAAAAGGCATTTCTGAAAAAAAGCAACCCTAAAGCCGTTCCAACGATCCGAAATCTGACGAACAAACTTAAACCAGATCGAAACATTTATCGCCAAATCTTCCGGCACAGGTTATGGGACTCTTCCCACAATCGATACAGTCATCGATTACTTTCGAGAATATACAGCCGAGATGTTCTACAATTGATCAATAAAATCATTGTTTTTACATATTTATAAGGCAGATTTTATTAAATATATGGTAACTGAAAACAGATGGAATAAAAAAAGCATCAAACCAAAGGGAGGCTATAATGGATCCTCAAGACTGGAAAAGTCATATGAGGTTGCCCCCTGGTTGAAAAAACACGAGTAAGTATGAAGCGGTAAGGGGAGTTTAAGTATAAAAAATTATAATTTTTTGGCAATTAGCACCAAAATGGCCAAAGAAATAAGAATCAAAAGCACTTCCTAGTGGCAAAGACATGAACTAAAAGGATGGTAAATGGGATCAATATTTTTTATTGATTTTTCTACCTCATTTGAGATGAGATCTTTAATTTCCCCATCCCCCCCTTCTACTGGAATACATTAAGCGAACCCCCACGGGGAGCAAAGTGTGGGGGGGGGGAGCAAGGAAAGTGCATAATATGAATAAGTGGTCGCAGGACTTTCCAATGATATATCACATGAGAGGTGTCGGTTAAATTTAGAAAAGTGCCCCTGTGCAGGGACAAAGTAGGGGGTGGGTCACAGGTGATATATAAAATGAAATAGCAGCCACAGAGCTATCCAATGATATATCACATGAGGGGTGTCGGCAAAAGATAGAAAAGAGTCCCAAAGTCCAGGATTCCAACTATCGTGCCCCCCCCCCGGAATACACCCTGCCCATCCCTCTTTTTGAAATTTTCATATATTATAAATTATTTATCAGAGGGCTCCGTAAAAAAAATCCAACCTAAAATGTTAAAAATGCTACAATTTCAAAAAAGTTCGAAAAGTGCCTCTCCCAGGGTGCCAAACTAGGGAGGGGAGAAGAAAGGTTCATAATATGAAAGAATGGTCTGAAAACTTTCCTATGATATATCACACGATGGGTCCAAAAAAAGTTTGAAATCTACCCCTCCCACATGGGTTCACTCTTTCTTTCCAGAATATACCCGGAAATCACGCAGCCTCCAATTTTATATTTAATAATAGGGTTTAATCTAGGAAAAAGGGATTTTTAGCTTTTTGGCTAATTGCAGCAAATAACTTCTAGCCAAATAAAAATAGCTTTAGCCAAGGAAAAAAAAAGTTTTATTTATACAAAATTTCTACATACAGTAAAACCTCCCTAAAGCGACCATGTTCCGTTCTGATAAAAATTGGTTGCTCCGAGAGGTGGTCTCTTAATGGAGGTCATGTTTAAATCATTGTTGAAAAAAGGCAGTAATTAATGTTACTAAAATTTATTTTTCACATTAGAAAAAAATATAAAAATTTAAGTATCAAAGCAAAAGTTAATTACGTAAGTTAATTATTGCAGAGTTAAAAAAATGAATACATTGACGTTTGCTTTGATTTTACGGTTTGATCTTTTATAACTTTTATTTCCAAATCCTTTCGAAGTTCAGTAAATAAATGCAATTTTTTTTGGACGGGAACAAATAATGACGATTTCATAAATTTATTTCTTTGAGTTTCCTGACAGAATAGGGCTGGGGAGTTTATTGACTGTCATTCTTAATTTGTCATAAGAGTTAAATTTGTTGCTTAAAAAGGCACAAAGGGGTTTGAACACTTAAAAGTTACCGGAATTTTAAAAAATCAGAACTTAGTTTAGAAGTTTGATGAATAATGCGCTCTCCGGAATTATTTTTCTAATAAAACCTTCTTCAAGCGAACAGGAAAAAACGGAATTTCTTTCATTTTCTTCAAAGAAATGGGTGGGAGTCATGGAGGGAGTTCAACTGGGATGGTCTCAGAATGGAGGTACAATTAGTATTGAGCCTATGGGAATAAATTTCATTCCATGAAAAAATGGTCATTCAGGGATGTGGTCGCATGGGGAGGTTTCACTGCACATGAGTATAATTTTAGTTTTGCAATATACAAACAAATACATCACTCTGTAAGATTGACCCTTCGAAATTTGGCTGTATACCACACAACAAATGCTTTTTTTAATGGAAATTCTTTTCAAAATTCCCCTTCCCAAATTAATCATCATTAAGTTACTTAAATTTTTGATTGTCAGTTTTTGTTATATTCGTGAGACTGAATCCCCCTTCAGTCTGCTGTAGACAACAAAAGTGATGCTACAAATTCATACAAAGAAGTCACATTGGGAAATATGCCAGTAATGCCATTTTTATGAAAAAAAAAATTATATAATAAGCTAGTTTCATTTCTTTACATGTTGTAGCCAGAGCCTGCATAAATTCAAGTCTGAAAAGTTTATACAACATGCATCTGGTACATTGAGGATTTAAAGCTAGTGCACATCATATTCCATGCTTATACAATCTGCGATTTTCGTTTTCGCCATATGCTGAGTCGTGTCTGATGCAAATGACATCACGCTGTTTAAAGATGCTTGCATAGAGAGCACGAGATAATTTTTGAAGTGTTGCCGCAGCGCGGATGCAATATTAGATTTTTTTTGTTTTTGTACAACGGCAGCAGGTTTACGAAATGCAGAACAACAAAATGAGAATGATATATCATATTTCTTTGGCTGTCGCTATTTGGCTAATTCACTAAATGTTTTGGGGGCAAAAAGCACTTCCAGTTAGCTTTTTGGCTATTTGGCTAGCTCTAGATTAAACCCTAAATAAATAATATTTACCGGAGGGTTCCATCAAAAAACCACATCTAAAATGATATTTATTGTAGAAATCGCTACAATTTTTAAAAATTCACCACTCCCTCTCCCACCCCTTTTCCGGAATTTAACTCCGGGAAGAGAAAGGTTCATAATATGAGAGAATGGTCAAAGGACCTTCCAATGATATGTCACAGGAGAGGTTCGGTAAAAATTTGAAAATTTTCTTCCCTCGGTCCACTCTCGCACCCCCCTGTCCCCCCCAGGAATTCATTCACCTTCTTCTTTGAATTTTTTATATTTAATAAATAATATTTATCTGAGGGCTCCAGGTATGGGGCAGCTTGGCAGAGCTAAAATACGAGAAACATTCAAAATTCGGTGCAAAATGACACTAAATTCAACAGTAAACATTGAAACTAGAACTATACAGAACTGAATACATAAACCACTATGCCTCATAATCATAACCCATATCGCTTAATAACAAAAAGAGATTGGATAAGCAGATGGACTCCTTTGAGAATTTATGACTTAAACCAGAAATGCGGTAAGTTTGACTCTGAAAGCTTCTATCTCGCATTTCCGCAAATCTCATCTCGATGATTTTTCTGGTATCTCAACATTTCCTGATGAGAAGCTTTTCGATGGTTTCTCTTACACATTTCACCATTTCCCGATGAGAGGCTTCTCGATGATTTCTCTTGTGCTTTTCAACATATCCCTATGAGAAGCTTCTTGATGATTTCTCTCACGCTTTTCAACATTTCATATGTTGCCCGAGAATGAGAAATCAATTTCTCATCCTCGGCAGAGAAGAGATGTGAGAAGATTTATCGAGAAGTTCCAAAGGATCAGATAGAGAAAGAGGCATGACAATGAGCTGTGAAATGAAGCCCTAATTTTCAAAGTTTCTTTTATTTTAGCCCTACCAAGATGTCACATACCTGAAGCCCTCCGATAAAAATTATTTATGAAATATAAAAATTTCAAAGAGGAAGGTGAGTCGGGTGAATTCGGGGGGACATGAGAGTGGACCCATGCGAGGTGCAATTTTAAAATTTTTACCGAACCCTTCCTATGGCATATAATCGAAAAGACCTTTGACCACTCTTTCATATTATGAACCTTTCTTCCCGTGAAATTGAATTTTGGGGGTGGGGAGGGTGCCTGCCATTCTGGTGCCACCCTTGTTTCTGAAAATTAATTATATGTAGGGGAACTTGGGATACTTGACCCAAGGCTTTTTTCTCAGAATTGGGAAAGTTTTGTAAGTTGGAAGTGGCAACACTTTCTTTCTTTCAGTTAACTGACCATATGTTGAAAATAATAGCTGAATCATTCCGTAAGTTTTTAAACTATCAGACAAAATACATTTTCATGCTCCAAAAGTAATTTTTTTTGTTCTGTAAACTCCGATGTTTTAATTTTTTCTTTTTAATTGGTCATTTGTTTTATACATGTCTTTAGCTACAGTAACATGTATAATAATATTAATCTTCTCATTAGCATATGGCTGCATTTTAGGGTTATGTAGTAAATGTGCAACTAAGGATACTTGACCCAAGTCACCTAGGGATACTTGACCCAAGATTGGGATTAGTATTCAAAGGCATTTAGCATGTTTAATTTATCAATTAAAAATATTATAATATTAAATATTATAAGTAAATGACTAAATTCTTGTCAAATATTGTGGGAAACGGAATACAAGAAGATTTGTTGGAAAGGTTCTTGAAATCAATTCTGACAGGCTTACTATTCAGTTTGCAAGAAGAATGGATGGTATGCGATTTAAATGGCTTGAAATGAATGATATATCATAAGCTGATCCTGACCAAATAGAAGCTATTCTTCATCCACTTGAGTTTTCGACACAAATGATGGAATTACAAGTTTTGTGTTTAAATATGATTTTACATTTGCAGTTGAATAAATTATTTTCTTATTCTGGAACTTGTTTAGGCACCGAATGAACTTTCAGACTGCTAATATTTTGAATTGTCTGCAATAAAAATTTTAATTGGGTATATTAATGTTAGGCCTATGTACTAAAAATTAAACGTATTAATTTTATTTCACAAAAATAAAAATTTATTAACCTTAATATTAATTGTGTTCTTATGCAAAAGTGTTTTGTTTATTATTTTTAATCATACTCCCAAATCTGTGACTTGGGTCAAGTATCCCTATACAGTCGGCTCTCGTTAATTCGAACTCGTCGGGACCACAAGAAATGTTCGAATTATGGAAAGTATGAGAGAAAACATGTTTAAAGGGGTACTATTACAAAGGAATTAATGTTATAGTATTTTTTTTTTATTTCGGATGTTATCGTTAGAATGACTTAATATTAAATTAAAAGATATAAATACATAAAATAATTAATAATTATTAAAATAATATAAATAAAACATAAAAATTAATAATACACTATAGAACAACGACATTTAAAATTACATTTTAATTGTACTATAATTTTCTTACCTGAAATTAGATGAACATTTAAGAAATTATTTACACTTATTTATCATCTCTATGAAAAAAATTATCAATTGTTGTTTGCTTAGTCCTATTCATTTTTGACTTTTTAGCCAGTTTTTCTATTTGTAACAAACAGTTAAGTTCTTTGTCTGATGACGGCTGCATCAGGATAAATGTACGCAAACACTCAATTGATTGTGCAATTGACTTTTCTGTGGGTAAGGAAAGCACTTGGGCCATAGTAGCAGAATCACCAGAATCCGATTCCATCTCCTCATTGCATTTTTCGTGAATTGTTTCAACAATTTCTTCCACAGTTAAGGGTCCAGATACTTCTAAACTATTGTCGGCTGCTACATACTCTGCGAACGTAATATCGCATTGGAACTTTTCAGAAAAGTTTGGGAAATTCTATTTCTTCAAAAGGTCTGTCGTTTTCGTCATTTGCATTATAACCACTCTTTTTAGATGGTTGGATAAATCCGGCATGTCGAAAGCATTTTTCTATTGTTTCAGGTCGTACGGTGTCCCACGCTGCATATAAATCGTTTATGGCCATGAGTAATGTTATGTCGTAGCTTTCTTGAAGGTCAGTCGAAAATAAAATTTGTTTTAGAATCCTTTTACGATAATGAGTTTTTAAATTTTGAATTATTCCTTGGTCCATCAGTTGCAGTTGTGCTGTAGTATTAGGGGGTAAATATTCAATCATTATAGAGTTCAGTGTTGGTAGTTTACAATGACTCTGCACATTATCTAGCAGCAATAGAATTTTTCTGTTTTCACGAGAAAATTTTTTATCCAGTTCTTTTAACCAACTGATGCAGATCTCACGCGTCATCCAGGCTTTGGCATTTGCCACATAATCAACAGGCAGTGTTTTAACTCCTTTGAAGCAACGTGGATTAGTTGATTTATCAATAACTAACAATTTTAACTTCTCACTTCCATCCATATTGGCACCTACCATGACAGTTATCCTGTCTTTTCTAAGTTTATCACTTGTGCACGTTTCACCTTTAAATGTTAAAGTCTTATTAGGAAGAAGTTTATAAAACAACCCTGTTTCATCGGCATTAAACACATGTTTCATTACATAAGTAGAAATAAGTTCGGGTAGCTTTTCGCAGAATTCATTGCAAGCAGCGAGGTCTACAGCACAACTTTCACCACACACAGTTTTGTGTACGATGTTATTTCGCTGCTTAAAACGTGTCAGCCATCCTTCGCTGCAATTGAAATTTTTAATACCCATGAGTAGTGCAAGTTCTTTCGCTTTAGCTGCCAATATAGGTCCACTCAAAGGTACATTTCTTGCCAATGCATCTTTTGTCCATAACAGTAAAGCTTCCTCTAAATCCTCATGGGCTGCTGTTCTCATACGTTTTCGTCCTTTAGCAAATCTTTCCTTTTCTCATGATTTCAGGATGAATTCTTTATTTTTCAAGTAAGTAGACAGCGTATTCTTTTTTATTCCATATTCTGCAGTAATTTCTGTCTTAGATTGGCCACATCCTACCTTTTTAATAATTTCCACTTTGGCTTCTAGAGTTAATGATTTATAACTTCCACGTGGAGCCATATTTTAAAGAAACAAGACCTTTTACTTTCTCAAAAAACAATTTTGCAGTAAGTAAAACCATTGACTGAAAAATTCGATCCCCAGAGTGAAAGTAGAATGTAGTGATAAAACAGGTTTCCCCTATCTTTAACAGATGTCCACTCAGTGAATTTCTTGGAATGTCACTGGGTCAAATGCTACAGAAGGGATTAGGAAAAGCACAATGGAAGAAGGGGTGGATGTGTCATTGATGGACAGACAGGGCGCACTAAGAAAGCGGATTTCAAATGCATGGAATTATTATACTAGTTCAGAACAATTCTGACAAAAATGAAAGAAAGAAAGTTATTTCAAGGATTGGAAGTCCGTGAGAAAGTAAGGAAAAATGAAGAAATGGAATTCTCATTAGTTCGAATTAAACGAAGTCAAGAGAAAATGAGTTCGAATAAAGGAAAAGTTTTAACGTTATTCTGCCATTGAAAATTTCTGGACTTCATGTTTAGTTCGAATTAAGCGAAGATTCGATTTATCTGATTTCGAATTAACGAGAGCCGACTGTACATTGGGATACTTGACCCAAATTGAAAGTTTTGAATATTCATATTTTTCTACCTTTTATAATTAATATTTCGGAATAATAATAATAAATATTGTGTAACACTTCATTAAGTATATATAGAATGCATTTACACACCCATAAGTAACGTAAAAAAATAATTAACAATTAAAAACTAACAACTGGGTCAAGTATCCCTAGTTTCCCCTAATAAGTGCATGTTATATATATACTTACAGCCATGCATCCTTACTAATTGACTCTTTCTTTTTATAGGATACTATTAGAATAATGCAGAAGTTTTCAGAAGCTTGTTTAAGGCATTATAAAACAGCCATATTATATTTATCATTTTTATCATTGGTAAGTTTGTATTTAAATGTTTGTTATTGATATCATTTATTCCTTTAGCAGACTTGCTTAAACCTAATTTGTCATACCCTTTTTGGCATTTCTGTGGTATCAGACTAGGGGAGTTCAATAAATACTAGATGGTGGTTTTTTTTTTTTTTTGTCTTCATTACTACAGTCGAACGCGGTTAGGATATGTTTGAAGGGATGGGACAAATGTCACGTATCAAGCAGGATCATGTATTAAACATGATTTGCATAATGTTGCATGAACTGATCTTCCCTTCTAATAATCTAAATGAAATTTAGAGCTTTAGTTTATATGTTTATGGTCAAAAGTTTTTCCTTTTACGCATATTTAGATTAAAATTTAACTGTATTCAACTTTAACACATGGTTTATTTTTATAGGACCGACTAAAATAATAACTGAAAAAAATATGGATTCAAATATGACTTTATTGTCACTTAATACTAGGGATGTAACGAATATTCGGCCACTATTCGGTATTCGGCCTATTCGGCCCTTTTGCCGAATATTCGGCCGGCCGAATATTGAACAGATATTCGGCCGAATACCTGTGGCCGAATAGTGGGACATTTGACCGAATACCTGTCGCCAAATAGTGGCATATTTGGCCGAATATTTTAAGATATTTGGTTAGATATGTTAGAGAAAATCAAAACAAAATATGATTTTAAATATTTTCGATAAACAATATTAAAAAATTATACCTAAATACATTAATTATTATAAGAAAAAGATCTTATTCTGAAATATGGGGTGGAGGAAGTATTATGAGGGGCTTGTTAATTTTGAGAGAAAGAAAAGAGAAAAGTAAATTTTGATAGCAGAAAAGAATATATAATATTTTAATGGAATGAATAATTATATTTTAAGAAAATAGCCCCCTTTTTTTTTTTTTTTTTTTTTGACATACAGAGTGTAAATTTACTAAGTTTAAGTTGCATGAAAAAGGATATAAAAAGACAGAGGACACATGCAAGTTCTTATTTTTAGAGGGTGAAAGGATTTTACTAAAATAAAAAAAGTTTCATTTTTACAGAGGTAATGAGTTCTCTTTTAGATAGTATATATATATAAATTACTAGAACTATCTATGGATTAAAAAAAAAAAAATTATGAATTAAATTATTATTTACATTTTTAAAAGTCATATGTTATCTTTAAAGTATTTTTTAAGACATTTAAAGTATAACAAAAAATACATTCAGCTGTTATGATTTTTGAAAACTCAAAAAAAAATTAATTTCAATTAGTCCTTAATTTAATTTTTTATTTTAAAATTGAAAAAAAATTAAACAATTAAAATAAAAGTCATTTATATTAAAGTCAGTATTCGGCCGCCGAATATTCGGTATTCGGCCTAAAACTTGGCCGAATATTCGGTATTCGGCTATTCGGCCAAATCACTATTCGTTACATCACTACTTAATACGTTACAACCAAAAATACAACCAGAAAAAATAATTTTCCGTCTAGTCTAATTTTATTTAACACAAACTAAAAATATTAAATTTTTGCAGAACAACCCAGTTTTTACATTTTACTTAGTTCTTGTGATAATGAGTAACTCCATCAGTCTCATCTTATAATTATTTCAATTTTGTCTTGATTTTTTAACATGGTACATAACATTGTTTCTGAAGTAGTTATTGATTTTGCAAATACTTTTTTTTCTCTTGCCATGCTTTTCAGAGTCATATTTTATATATATTGTCCAATTTATCAGACACAAATAATGCCTTCCTTTTAATTCTATAACTATTCTCCATATTAACACAAAAATTGCTAAAACTCCACCAAACAATAAGAGATGGCTTAACTCCACAACACTCGTGTTGCAAGTAACTCAGCAGCCATTAACAAAACAGAAGCATGCATGCATTAGAAGAAGAAAGTAACAAAGAAATAGAATTGAAAATGAAAGAACATTTCCCTTTCTCTTGAAATGCATTTAAAAGTACTACACAGTATTAAAGAGGCTTTATTTATTACAGTCTACGAGAAGAAAAGACAAGAATCGATACCATACACCTTGCAATGAAGGAAGAATAAATGACAAAAAATTGTCTTTCTTTCTTTACTTCAGTAAAACCAATACAGGATTCGAGAACCAAAGAATATTAGGACATGTTATTAAAGAAGAGTTGCAGTATTGTCAAATTAGCTGGATTTTTTTTATTCAAATATCTTCTGCTGTTCCCGATTAATAACATTCACCTTGAGTAATCTGTCATCAAATAAGGTGAATATTACTATTCAGAATTTGTGATATCTGAATTTAAAAAATCCCGCTAAATTGGCATATTGGTGTATGAATTTGCGTATTAAGCGAGATTTTTTGCCTCCAGGAACCGAAATTTATTGCATATTAACCATGAGCATGTTAACTGGTTTTAACTGTGTTTGTTTTCCATGTAGGAAAACTTGAGGGGTAAAAGTTTCTATTGTACAAAGTATTTTAACCTTGCATTAATTGTGTGGCCGAATATGCCACCTACGACTAGGGTTGGAGAATTATGTAAATCTACTCAGCACTGGGGAGTGAATTTTCTCATGAAGTGAATTGAATATTTAGTCAGTCTTTTAAGTACTCCAGGTTATAAAAAGTATATACCAAAAACTTTTATATATAATTTTATTTGTTTCCCTTATTTCATGTTTTCCCCAATTGTAATGTAAAGACGACACTAAATTCTATCCTACACTAAACTTTCGTCTGTTGCATATCTTTCTTTAGTTTATATAGATGTTAATATGACAATTCCTTACAGCAATGAATTATATTTGTAGTCATATAAATTTTGCCCTAACAATGTTTGACTGCATATTGCATCTTGCTGACCGGTAAAAACAAATTGTTTGGTAAAATTTTATAAAAATTCCCCATCCCTGACCATGACACTTCAAACTTTGTACTTTTTGTTCTCTCTCTATTGCAGATGTTGCTTGCAGTAGTTGTTTGTGAAATCCTTAGAATTATGTTTAAAACAATTGTTTCTGAATATGCAGAGCTCATTCTAGGATCAAGGGCAGTCAGAGTACACTTCACCATAAAAGGGCACTTGAAAGAAAAAAAAGGGGCACACTCATGAATTATAAAAAAAATTAGTCTAGTGTTTGTGCGTGTGTACGTATATATGTAAAATACATTTACACACTTTGATTTCATTGATATATTGAATTTACTATGGACATAGTTTAACCCTTTACTCTATCTTATACTATAATGCGAGCAAAAATTGTGTGTGTGTATGTAAATTTTATCTTGAGAACGGCTCTAACGATTTTAATTAAATTTTGCACCCTACTGTTTTCGGGCATGTAAAGACCATTGGGATGGGTCTCGTGTTCGAGAAAATTCGATTAGTGGGTGATTTTGAGTCATAATGGGTCATGGTCTAGCTAATTATATCTAAAGAACAGCTCAATCGATTTTGACCAAATTTTGTATCCAACCATTTTCGGACACGAGAAGACTATTGGGCTAGGTCACATGTTCGAGAAATTTCGATTTGTGGGTCAGTGTGGGTCTGGCTATTTTTATCTAAAAAACAGCTCTAACGATTTTCACTAAACTCTATATTCTACAGTTTTGGATTACGAGAAGACCATTGGGCTAAGTCACATGTTCAAGAAAATTCGATTAGGGGATTATTTTTGGGTCACCATGGGTCAAGCTAAGTTTATCTAGATAACAGCTCTAACGATTTTGACAAAATTTTGCACCCTACTGTTTTCAGGCATGAAAAGACGATTGGCATGAGTCATGTGTTCGAGAAAATTCGATTAGTGGGTCATAATGGGTCGGAGTCAAGCTAATTATATCTAGAGAACGGCTCAATCGATTTTGACTAAATTTTGTATCTAACCATTTTCAGGCACGAAAAAAAAACATTGGGATGGCTCTCGTGTTCAAGAAAATTCGATTAGTGGGTCATAATGGGTCAGGGTCAAGCTAATTATATCTAAGGAACGGCTCAATCAATTTTTACTAAATTTTGTATTTAACCATTTTCGGGCACGAAAGGACCATTGGGATGGGTCACGTGTTCGAGAAAATTCGATTAGTGGGTCTAGCTATTTTTATCTAAAAAAGGCTCTTAACTATTTTCACTAAACTCTATATTCTACAGTTTTGGATTACGAGAAGACCATTGGGCTAGGTCACATGTGCGAGAAAATTCGATTAGTGGGTGATTTTTGGGTCACCGTGGGTCAATCTAAGTTATCTAGATAACGGCTCTAACGATTTTGACGAAATTTTGCACCCTACTGTTTTCAGGCACGAAAAGACCATTGGGATGGGTCTCGTGTTCATGAAAATTAGATTAGTGGGTCATAATGGGTCAGGGTCAAGCTAATTATATCTAGAGAACGGCTCAATCGATTTTGACTAAGTTTTGTATCTAACAATTTTCGGGCATGAAAAAACCATTGGGTTGGATAACATGTTCAAGAAAATTCAATTAGGGGATCATTTTTGGGCCACCGTGGGTCCAGCTAAGTTTATCTAGATAACGGCTCTACTATTTTGACGAAATTCTGTAAGCTATTGTTTTCAGCACAAAAAGACCATTGGGATGGGTCACGTGTTTGAGAAAATTCGATTAGTGGGTCATTATGAGTCAGGGTCAAGCTAATTACATCTAAAAACGATCAAGACATTTTCACAATTTTTTTTTAATATACGGCCGTTTCTGGTTATGAGATGACGTTTGGGCTAAGTCACATGTTCGAGAAAATTCAATTAGTGGGTCATTTTGGGTCACAATGGGCCAGAGTCAAGCTAATTGAATCTAAAAACATGCTCAAAACATTTTGACCAAATTTTATATTACGTATACCATTTCTGGGCATGAGAAGAGAATTGGGGTAAGTCACATGTTCGAGAAAATTCGATTAGTGGGTCATTTTGGGTCACAATGGGTCAGGGTCCAGCTAATTTTATCTAAAAATTGGCTTAAACGATTTTGACTAAATTTTGTATTCTATCATTTTCGGGCTCGAGAAGACCATTGGGCTAGGTCGCATGTTCAAGGAAATTTGATTAGTGGGTCATTTTGGCTCACAATGGGTCAGGGTCAAGCTAATTGTATTTAAAAAGTGCTTCAAAACATGTTGTATAATACCATTTCCGAGTATGATAAGACCATTGGGCAGGGTCGCATGTACGAGAAAATTCAATGAATGGGTCATTTTGGGTCCTAATGGATCAGGATCAAGCTAACTTTATCTAAAAAACGGCTCAAAAGATTTTGACAAAACTGTGTACTACACCGTTTCTGGACAATATAAAACCAGTGGGCTGGGTCGCATGCTCAAGAAAATTCTATCAGTAGGTCATTTTGGTGATAATTGGTCGGGGTCAAGCTAACGGCATCCATCTCAAAAATGTTCAAACAATTTTGACAATTTTTTTTGTTATACCATTTCACAGAACAAAAATACCGTTGAAATAGCTCACACTTTCGATAAATTTCGGTTAGTGGTTTTTTGAATCAGCGTGGGTCAAGCTTATTTTATCTAGAATATGACTAACGATTTTCACTAAATTTTGTATTCCATCATTTTCAGGCTCGAGAAGAGCATTGTATTAGGTCGCATGTTCGAAAAAATTCAATTAGTGTATCATTTTGGGTCACTATGTCTCAGGGTCAAGCTAATTGTATCTAAAACAGCAAGAATGATTTAGTGGGAATAATATATCGAGATAAACACAAGCTCATTTTGACTGAGCTTAGCTCAGTCATTCCTGCTAGTTATGTTTAGTGGACTTGGACGAACTGGTGACCATTTTTTGTACAGGGATCTCAGTGGTCGCCTTTTTAGCTACCACTATTTTTAAACAATAATCTTCATGGTAATTTACATTGCAAATGTTGTGGAAATTTACCTCAGAGATTATTGTTTAGAAATTGTTGTAGCCAAAAAAGGTGATCATTAAATTCACTGTACGGGCCATTACCATGCAAAGTCACACTCAACAAATAAGTGCAAAAGGTTAAAGAGTAAAAATTACAACATATTTGACACACCTTTTATCATTAGCATAAAGATTTTATTCTTAAATCAAATCAGATGATTAGTCATTAATCTATAATACAGGGTCCATACACATTTCTTTAAATAAAAATCAAAGAAGTTTAAGGACTACAAATTGAATAAAGTATTTAATATGCATTTTTCATTGAACAGTTTAATTTTTGTAAATGCAAGTTTTAAATTTTCAAATGGCAAGGGGTGTGGGGATTGTGGCAAGTGGCAGTAAAAAGTTAGAAGACTATTACTACATATAGCAGACATTCTACTGGCTCTACGGGTGATTCTGTATAAAAAAAAAATTCTGAAATTCACAGGAAATTTTCTGAAAGGTTACAGCAGAGAGGAGGGGGGGGGGGGGAAATACACTCCCGACACTAATTACGTGTTTGTTTTTCGTGCCCCATTTGACGAAATTTGCGATTTTCCGCGATCTTTTGAGAAATTTGTCATTTTTTCGCGATCTTTTCACGAAATGTGCCGTTTATTCGCAATCTTTTGACGAAATTTGCCGGGTTTTTTCGCGATCTATTGACGAATTTTGCCGTTTTTTCGCGATCTCTTGACGAAACTTGCCGGTTTTTTCGAGATCTTTTGACGAAATTTGCAATTTTATGCGATCTGTTGACGAAATTTATCGTTTTCTCGTGATCTTTTGACGAAATTTGCCGTTTTTTTGCGAACTTTTGACGAAATTTGCTGTTTTTTCGAGATCTTAAGACGAAATTTGAAATTTTATGCGATCTATTGACAAATTTTGCCCTTTTTTTCGAGATCTTTTGACGAAATTTATCGTTTTTTCTTGATTTTTTGACGAAATTTGCCGTTTTTCGCGAACTTTTTGCCGTTTTTCGAGAAAAATTTGCTGTTTTTTCGCGATCTTCTGACGAAATTTCGGAATTTTTCGACGAAATTAGCCGTTTTTTCGCGGTACTTTGACAAAAATTGCGGTTTTTTCGCGATCCTTTACAAAATTTGCGTTTTTTCCACGATTCTTCGACAAAAGTAGTTTTTTTTTTCGTGATTTCTGGACAAAATTGGCCATTTTTCTTTGAACGATTGACAAAATTGATCTTTTTCGGCGATCATTTGTCAAAATTCGCCATACATTTTATGTCCGAATTTTCGGATTTATGACCAATTTTTCGGAAAATTCGGAATAGAATCACCCCTGTCCAACTCTTTGACGAAATCCGCTATATTTTATCAACCCTGTTACAAAAATCGTGTTTTCCCGCGATATTATGACGAAATGTGCTGCTTTTTTTGAGATTTTTTTTTACGAAATTCGGCTTTTTCCACGATTTTTGGCGAAATTCGCTATTTTTCGCGATCTTTTGGCGAAATTCGTTACTTTTTCACGATTCTTTGACGGAATCCACGTTTTTCCGCGGCCCCGTTACGAAATTTGTGCTTTTTTTGCAATACTTTGCCGAAATTTGTGTTTTTTTTCGCGATCCTTTGATGAAATTCGGCTTTTTTCCGCATTTTTTTGACAAAATCCGCTATTTTTTCGCCACCCTGTTAAGAAAATAGCATTTTTTCTGCGATATTGTGATGAAATGTCCCAATAAACACAGAGCTATCGGTAAACAATCGGCCAACAGCCGCTTTGCCGTTACCGACGGTATCGGCACGATACCTGCTGCTGTACCAGTTCCGTATCTTTTTCGACACGCCGGGCGAGAGACGCCTGACAGATAGGCGCACAGCTGGTCCAGTACCGGCAATGCCGATAGCACCGTCGGCTTAATGTTGTGCCGACTGCACACCGACAGTTATCCGCACACCTACCGAATATGGTCCGGTATCGGCAACGCCGAGATATCGTGCCGACCGTAGTCTGCATACATTTCGAACACGGTCCAATGCCGGCAGCGATACTGTGCTGAGACCGTAGTCCACATACATTTCGAACACGCTCCGGTACCAGCAACGGCGGCAGCGATACTGTGCCGACCGTACCGCAATAACTATTCGTACTGTTGTCGAATATGGTCCAATATCAGCAAACATTAAAATGCCGAAAGCACCCCCTTTGCATGGGTGCTAGCAGCAGGGCGTGGAGAGCATAATCTCAGCTTTATTTTAATAAAATTTTCCTTAAATCACTTTTTTTCTCAAAATAATGATAGTTATTTTTTTGAGTTTACGCTATCCCAGCTTTCTCTCATTATTATATTGACCTCAGATATTATAAAAACTGTTTCTGCAGATACAACATATATTAAGCAGGCATTAAATGTTTTCTTTTGCCTTCTTCAAAAGCATTTTTCTTTGCTTTTGTACAAGAGTGATTTGCTTTAGAAAAGTCTTTTTTTCCGTTTTAGACATTTTTATTCACCATCTTGATGACAGTACTTCAATTTTCATTTTTCTAAATTAAATATAACCTTTTCTTCTCATAGGCGCTAGCAACAGAAATGGTGTGTGTGGAGGGGATACCCCACTTGATTTTAATTAAATTTCTTTTATTTTTTAGTAAAGGTGAAATTTAATTTTTTACATTTAAGCTGCACCTTCCCCCCCATCTCTAATAAAAGAAACTTTTTCACTCTTCATATTTTATGAGCTAAATAAGCAGTTACATTACAGCATATATTAAGCAGGGTTCAGTTTACTCATTTGCAGGGTTTTCTGCCTCATGCAAAAGCATATTGCTTTTGCATTAGTTAAGTGGTGTTTTTTTTTTTTTTTTTTTTAAGAGCATTTTTGAATTATTACCATAATTCCATTTAATATCCCAAACCTATTGTTTCTAAACTATCCAATAATTATTTCCTCGGCCAACATGTTAATAGAAATATCCCCTTTCATTTTAGAGATTTATTTCTGCAATACCAGCATAATGATAGTAAATAACTGTGCAATTATATGCAAAGTCTTACTGTCTAAAAACTTTATATCATTTGTAATGAGATTTTTTAATTATTTTTTATATACATTTTGACAAATCCAATATAATTAATTCAATTTTACCTATTAACCTCTAGGCAAATAAGAGAATTGACTAAATTCTCACCTATTTTTTCATTAAAATGCCTATTAATTAGCTTCCTTAGGGGTCATCCATATATGATGTCACACTTTTTTTCAATATTTTTGAGGCCCATCCTCCCTTTTGTCACACTTCACCATACCCCCCCCCCCTCCCTCTTGTCACATGTCACGCTATATTACATAAACATATACTTGCAGTTCAAAAACCAAGTACTATGGTATAGATCATATTTCAAATTTTATTTTGAAACTTTTAAATATGTGTTTTAAGGACATTTGTGAGCATAGTAATAAAAATGATTCGTGTACTTATTTTGTATGAAATAAGATTAAGATTTACAACAAAAAACTTAATATATAATAGTAATAAAATATTAATATGAAAGAACAATTAAAAACCGCAGTATTTTGGAATTTAATATATTGGGCTTTCTAAATGTTATGTTTACTGTATGAACACAAAATACTTTAATTTCAAAATAACTTTAAAATTTAATCTGCTGATTTTTAATGCTTTTATTTTAACCAAAATGTGTGATGTCACACTTCTTCTTACCCCCTCCTACCCCCCTTGTCACAATTTCATGAGCCCCCCCCCCCCCCCTTCAAGCGTGACATCATTTGCGGATGGCCCCTTAATAGTTCATACAAATAAATGAAAGGAGAGCAGGAGGACAAAGATAAATTTTTGTCAAATAAATTTTTCAAATCTAACAATTTGAGTCTGAAAAGTTATTTCATTGAATGTTTGTTTCTATGTTATTACTAATTAATTTCTTCTATTTAATAAAATTTCTGATTTTATCAGATTTGGAAAAAGCTAGATTAGCAGCTATGATTTCTGCAAATAAAGAAATTATTTTAAGAATGGCATTTGAATTATCTATATTATTAGACTCAGACTGGTTGAATATAAATAAATAAGTTTTTAGAGTACCCATATTTTACTTTTGATCACTTTAATGAAAAATAATAAAAACATTTGTTAATGTACCTTTACAATATCTACCAACTTAAATAGTCCTACTACATGATATTTTTACGTTAATAATTAAAAAATATACACTTACATAGATGCCTATCTTCCTTTTTTTCTTTTCTCCTCCAAATGAAATTAATATTTCAAACGAAAATTTTATTTAATGAATGAATACATACAACTATGTATGTCATGGAAGGAAAGATATAATCTTTATTAAACAAAAAAGTATATATATCTGATTTTAAAATTAAAAAAAGATGGTTAGATCATATGATACTTTGCATGTGCCCAGAGTGGCATTTTTGCATTTACTCCCCCCCCCCCCCCCTCCTCCCATAATATTCACTTTTTAATTCAGCAATACTGTAACTTTGAAATCTGTTTGCTCTTGCACCTACATTTATCAAAGATATCCTCTCAATGAAACAATGCTGCGTTAAAATGATAAAGTGAGAAAAAAAAATTACAAATATTATACATATGGTTTTAAGTACTTTTGCATCTACACCATTAAAAATGCCGAAAAACAACTGTACTTTATAGCAAACTTACCATGAGAAAAAGTATCTAACTAAAGATAAAACCAAGTTTTGCATAATATATCGCTTTAAGACCAGGCTGCTTTTTGAGTTTCTTTGAAAACAATGATATAACTGAAATTTGCAACTGATATTTCACTATCTGTTGACAAAATTCATATAATATAGTTTTTGTTAAAATTACAGGAATATATTACAAATGAGACAGTTTTGGCACAAGCTTAATTTTTTATACCAATACTTGGGCTCAAAGTAAAAATTTTATTTATTCACAAACTAAAAAAAAAGAGGGGGGGGGGGAACCTTGCTTTTTAATAAACAAAATGTAGTCTAAATTTTTTAAAATGGTTTAGAATCACATAAAAATACTTTCGAAAGAGAATTGAATTGTTATCTACAGGAGAAATATTTTATTAGATTATCAAATTTTTGCACTCAGTGTTAGTAATATAAATAAGCTGTATTATATCATTTATTGTCTATCCACACTTTATGTTTGGTCCTTTTCCACAAATATTGAAAGACAGTTTCTGAAATAGCTAAGCAATAATTATCAAGAAGGAGCTTGGTGCAATATAATAGAAGTGAAAAAAATAACGTTAAATGCACGAAATTTTTTTTACATTTTTGGTGCATTTAACATTATTTTTTTACACTTCTATAGTTGAGAATATTTTAAAATAATAAGAATTGTGACGCTTACCAAATACTGTTAATAGTCAGATGTAAATAACACATTTGCTATTTTAAACAGATTATAAACTTTAAAACATACTTATAATTACTTAAAAGGTGGCACAAACATATAAAGATATTTAAAATCTGTTAAATAATATTTTTATATGTTTGTGTCACCTTTTAAGTAATTATAATATGTTTTAAAGTTTATATTAATAACAAGGTGAAAATTCCTTCACGACAATAGTTTTTTGTAATACAGTGTTTTGACTCGTTCACAATAGCTTTTGCCGAAAAAAAAAGATGAAAATAAGCATTGCTAGTTAAAAGAAAAAAAAGACGAAAACATATCCAAAATCAAAAACAATTTAAAATTCAATATTTATTTAAATCATAATCCATTGAAGATATTTTAAAAATACATAAATTAAAATAACAATAATTTAAATCATCTTCATCACACATTTTTTTTTTTTTTTAATCTTTCCAGCATAATGCAACTGTCGTCAAAGTTGTAGGCGCTTCCTTGAATTCTCAGTTGGAACATATAGCAACTGAAAAAAAAGAAAAAAAAATTAAATAAACTGGTATGTTATCCTAAATATGGACAGTTATCATACATAATTCTGTATAGATTATTTGTGCCCGATATGTTATTTCTTTCGTTCAACAATTAAAGTGTCACCTCTAAAAAATAATGTTACATTACAGAAATAAGCCATAAAATGATGCA
Organism: Maratus speciosus; assembly: GCA_963932465.1. Classification (NCBI taxonomy): domain Eukaryota; kingdom Metazoa; phylum Arthropoda; class Arachnida; order Araneae; family Salticidae; genus Maratus; species Maratus speciosus. Next base: position 8,334,776 of record OZ010787.1, read on the forward strand.
GATGTAACATTGTATGGTTAAATATTTTTAATTTCCACTGCAATTTTTTTAAACTTTTAAACATCGCACATTTTCAGTTTTTACATCTTTGTATAGGTATAGGGGGAAAAAAGTACTTTTAACAGCAATTTGTTTGAAAACTGCATCAATTCATTTTTGAGATATTAATTTATTTTTATTTTTTTTTTGTAGTTCTTATTATTGTTTCAGTAATTAATGGTAGCAAACAGGGTTGGCAAAGTGGACCCAGACCAGAAAACCCACCCAGGTTTTTCTGGGTAGGTCCACCAACAAAAACCTGCCTGGGTTTTTGCTAAAAATCATTTCTGAGTCTACAAATCTCCCCTATAGTGTTTAGAAATACAAAATACCTTTTAAGCCTGAAACCTAGGTGGTTTCTTTTATCAAAATTACATAAAAAGAAATAAATAAAAATCAGTCGTATTTGTGGTAATCAGGTGGTAGTTCTTTTCAGAATATTTATTTATTTTTTTAATATATTTCAAATGATTTACATAATGTAATGTATTTAAAATTATTATAATTGATCTTTTTTAAAGTTTACCTATCAAAATCACATTCACTTTGATTTTTATGGTAATATTTATAAATCTTTACTAGTTTTTCACACTGCCTGTTCCGCAATTTAGACCATATGAATCCAAATGTAGAGAAAATCCTCTTGATGGAAGTAGAGCTAGATGGAACAGAATACAGAGATCGGGAAAAAAAAATTACAAAAATCAGAATCTAACTTGTTGTTTTTCTTTTTCTTTAAGAATTTCCCACCATTTTGAAACTGAAAATTGCGGCACAATATTTCCTAAGAAAAGTGATTTAGGAAAATAGTCTGTCTTTAATTTTAAATCCCAATATTGCAGGTAACCACTCTGAATGATACTGCATTATCCATGTTTCAGCTTCTTCCTCTTCCATTGAATTAAACCTTTCCTTTCTAAACTTTGCATCCATTGTATTAGCTAAAAAATGATCAAGCCCGATAATCTGTTTGTAGCGTTTCAGTATGACTTCCTTGTGTTGTTTCAATTCTTCTGATTCCATCAATTTCTTTCAAATCTCAACAGAACGAGATTTATGTATACACCAGATTCATTTAAAAGGAGGAGCCATGCAGTACATGCCCAGCATGCCTGCTATACAGGGCCATAGGCAGTGGGAACCCGCTTCGAGGTTAGTTCGAGCACACTTGGCCTTTTTACAAGATTTTGCACTGCGTGCGCAGCATGCCACAGACGGGACTCGTTCGCTTCGAGATTTGATATTATAGGGTTCCCGTAAAGCAAGACTGGCAAATTCCCTGACTTTCCATGACCAAATCTTGAAAAATTCCCTGACCAAGTTTCAAAAAATTCTCTGATCAAACGGGCACACAACAAAATTTGCTACTTATTTTCACAATCCCTTGTCAAAACTAGAGATTTTTTTTCTGTGATTGTTCTTCAAATTTCTAGATTTTTTTTTTTTTTTTTGCAATCGTTTGATGAATTTTGTGATTTTTTCCTGAGACTATTTGATGAAATTCGTGTCATTTTTAATTTTTTCTCCAAGACTTTTTAGGAAATATACGTAAATTCCCTGACTTTTCTTGTATATTTTGAAATTTTCCTGACTTTCCATGATGCTCGGAACCCTGTATAATTAGAGGCCCCGATAAAAGGAGGGGCCCCGCTAGCGAGCAAAGCCAACTAGTTTAATTATTATAGTTACTAATTATTATACAGCAACTTTAATTAGTATAGTTACTAGAAAAATAAAAATTAATTATTCATTATGACAATTAAAATGTGTTTAAAAACAATAAGATGAGAACTCACTTTTAACACTTAATAGTATTAATAATAAATATTATTTTACAATATCAGTTAATAAATTTATTCTGATATTAGTATTAAGTTAATACTAATATTGCAATAGAATAAATTTATTAACTGATATTATAAATAATATTAATTAGTAATAAATACATCAAATGAAATTAAAAAATGTAACTTAATATGTTTTTTAACAAGTACACACATATATTATATAAATATACAGAAAAATAAATAAAACCCACAAAAAAAAATGGATTTTTTTGCCAACCCTGGTACAACTGAAGTACTCTAATTCTGTTGAAAGTAAAAATAGTAGATTACCTACTATATCTTTTAATTGCCATTTCTCTTAACAACTAACAAAAATGTAATAAAAATACATGCTCTTTTGAAAAAAAAGAATGATTTCTGATAAAACAGAGCACCATAAACCATATATTTAATTTTTAGTGTTCATAGTAATGCACCAAACAAATGAAGGCATACAAATCCTTAGATAGCGGATTTTATTTTTGTAGAGTTTATGACACCGCTTTTTGTTGGGTTTCTGTATTAATTTGCGATAGTGACATATGTATACTTTTCTATAGATGTTGTTTAAGACTATATCATAAATTTGGAAATCTTTAACAGATGCAAATGACGTCAATTTATATAAAATAAAAGCATCTATTTTAAGTCTTAAAACTGAAATATGTTTTTTGTAGAAATGCATCATTTTCATTCCAGCGGCTTAAAATTCTTTCACAGGTGGAAATGCTTCACTTTTTAAAATAACGCAATTAAAATCACACACTGATAAAATGCAAAGTTTTACAAAAAAATTAAGAGTATTTATAAAAGAGCAATGACCTTTAGGGTAAAGTAATATTTGTCTGCGTTCGAAATCCTTGTGGTCTGCTGGCCCAAGACCACCAAAAATTCAATCAGACCACTAATTAGAAAATTTAGTGGAAACAACTGGTCCTCAAGGACCAGTAATTTTTTCCCCCCTCTCTCATAGGTAAACTTAAATTTCCCTGTCCCTGAGAATTCTGCAATCAAACACAAATCACACAATTATATTATATTTAAATAAATAAATAAAAAATGCATTAAACAGTTGAAATAAATAACCAGAAATAAAATATCTAATTAATAAGTGGTTATTTAATTTTATAGTTTTTCTTTATGTACTGTTTATTTTATAAATTATAATTTTACATACACATTACATTTCTATAAATTATAATTTTACATTTTATTATGCTGAAAATTTTGGATAACTGCAAAGGAAGTTTGGTTTATATTCTAGGAGGGGGGGGGGGGGTAACTCAAAGGGTTAAATGGACTTAAAGAATCTTATGTAGCAGGCCAGTGATGATGACTGTGGACCAGTAAATTCTCATGCTCACTGGTCCTTGGGACTTAGTGCTCAAAAGATTTCTTCAATAAAAATCATACACTAAAAAAAAAGCAATTATGAATTTTTTCAAATTTTTTTAGGAAACTAAAATTTTTAATATAATTTTAGAAATTTTAGGAAAATCCAAACATTTAAACAGGAATGTGAGCCTTACATCAAAGCTTAATTTTTAACAAAAAAAGTAACGGAGCCCTAATATTCTGCAGTGCTAATAACCATAGCTTAGCCCCCCCTCCGTCACTTCAATCTGCATATTTATATTTCATACATTATTTGCAAAATTTAAAGCATTTTTTTTTTCTTTACCAAAATAAAATTTTTAAATATATCTATCTGCATACACTTAGGTTGTCAACTATTTCACTTTTATCCCTCTATCTGAATAGTAAGCTTTTCCTAATTTTAATGTTAATTAATTGCAGAATTCTGCAATTAAATATGGTAAGGAGTATAATTAAGAAATTCTGTTAACCAAAAAAAAGGGAATAGTTTGCAGGTAAGTGTTTTTATGAAAAAAAGAATGAAATTTAAAGAGATTAATATTTATATGCTGTAGAATCTAACGAAATTTTTCAAATTCCTATAAAAGGTTCATTTCTTAAACTGTAATCGATTCCTTCCTACCCAAGCCAAAAGACTGATGTAAAAATTGAGCCCGTTTCACCTCAATCTCCTATATTAAGTGTCCTATTATAGTAGCCCTATCCTACGTGTGCGATACATTACGTCACATATAAGGGTTTTGATAGAAAAATATGTAAAAGCTTGGAGATGGGAGGGAAAGGGTAATTTACGCTTCGGTTTTTTGGAAGCTCTGTTTTACTGTGCTCTGGAGCCCTGTAATTTATGAGCTCTGGTGAATTTCGACCAATATTTAAATATTTACCAAAAACAAAGAAGTAAAAGAGCTGAGCTCAAGCACAATTTAAGCCATGCCTTGCATAAATGTAATTGGGGAGAGGGCACTATAACAAAGAAATGTCAAAGTTTTTGCAATAAAAGTAGCATAATTATTCTGAGCACTCTTAATATTTAAAAATCAAGCTGATTTTTTCAAGACACAACAAGCTATTTTTTTTACTTTACAAGCAAACTTTTTAATATATAAATAAGCCAGTAAGCCCACAACTATTTTGGCAAAGGGGCAAGAAAACTACATTTTGAATAAGGGGTTAAAAAGGATGCACTTTTTTTTTTTTTTTTTTTTTTTAAACCAAATGGCAAGCAGGTTGCAGCACTCCCATGAAAATATCTAGGGTAAACTCTCATCAATGGCTACCTCTACCTCTAAATATATATGATTAGATTATTTATTTTAAAGTTTTTTACATTAATATACATTTATGATAAAAACAAAAGGCAAGTAGAATTTGATATGTTATATAAAAAGAATACACAAACCTGAATCCGTGAGGCTTAATTTTTCTGTCTATGGGACATTTGTAGGATACTCCATTTACAGTGCTGTCAGCAATAAGTAACAGACCTTAAAATTTAAAATAAAATTAACAATGATAAGTCACAAAAGAAAGATTTTGAATTTTTAAAAAATCACTATTATTTGCAATGCAATAATATAATAATGTAGAATGTGGTTAATTGCAAAATCTTTTTTGTTATTAAAACGTTAAAATATGCAGTTACTTTATGACTGCAACGCCTTGATATTCTACTTTAAATAACTCAGTTTAATTCAGGCTTCAGAAAAAAAAAATTATGTCAAATAATATAAACAGTTATGAAGACAAATCCAATAAACTTTTAATGATTCTTTATATATGAATTATATGTATTTAAACAATTTATATATGTCGTAGGCTAATTAAGAAATCAGGCTCTTTGCAAAGAGCCCAGCTAATTGGAGAATCATCTCACTTTTTCCAATTAGCCTGATATTTTCCAAGCTTATTGCAAAGAGCCTAGACAGTGTTAGGCTAATCGAAAAATGACCACTTATTTCCAAATCAGGATGATTTTTTAGGCTTGTTAACCCAGAACCCGAAAAATAAATTACAACAGATCATACCCCGATCTGAGCAAGACAAAATAATTTTAGTCTACACGCATCCCGATCCGAACCTGAAAGTTTCATTTAAAAAAACCTGAAATCTGGCAACCGACCAAAATATTGCAAAGAACCATAATTGATCCGATTAAAACAAAATATTTTCTGTGGACATGCAACCCGCCATGAACATAAAAATTCAATTTGAAAAGAATCCCAAAATCTGACCCAAACCAAATCTGAACCTGACAGAAATATTCCAAAGAACCATAACCGGATTCGAGCAACACACACTAATTTTTGTTGACATGCTACCCGACCAGAACCTCTAAATTCCATTTGAAAAAAAATTCGAAATCTGAACCGGACCAAATCTGAACCTGACAAAAATATTCCTTTTAACCATAACCAGATCCGAACAAGACAAAATAATTTCCATGGGCACGCAACCCACCCCGAACCTAAAAATTTCATTTGAAAAAAAAAAAAAACGAAATTTGAACATTAACAAAAATATTCCAAAGATCCATATAATCCAATATGGGCAAGGCAAAGTAATTTTCGTGGACACGCCGACCGGCTCAAACCTAAAAATTCCATTTGAAAAAAACCCGAACCAAATCAGAACCGAGCAAGGCAAATTAATTTCTGTGGACACGTAACGCGACCAGAACCTAAAAATTCTATTTGAAAAAACCCAAAATCTGACCCAGACAAAATATTCCAAAGAACCATAACCGGATCTGAGCAACATCTGCAGACATGTTATCCGACACGATACTTTCCATTTAAAAAAAAAAACCCAAAATCTGAGACGAACCAATTCTGAATCAGACAAAAATATTCCATTGAACCATATCCTGGTCCGAGCAAGACAAAATAAATTCTGTGGGCACTAAACCCAACACAAACCTAAAAATTTCATTTGAAAAAAAAAAATTAAATTGGACAAAAATATTCCAAAGATCCATAACTGGGCAAGGTAAAATAATTTTTGTGGACATGCAAACTGACCAGAACCTAAAAATTCCATCTGAAAAAAACCTGAACCAAATCTGAACCTGACAAAAATATTCCAAAGAACCATAACCCGATCCGAGCAAGACAAAATAATTTCCGTCGACAGGCAACCGGATAAGAACCTGAAAGTTCTAGTTCAACTCAATCCGAAACTTGACCAGAACCCGGGTTATGATCAATTTTCGTATTGACTTCAAATGTAACTTTTATGTTCGGATCTGATTGAATTTCAACAGAAATAACTTTGTCTTGCTCGGACCGGGTAATGGTTCTTTGAAATATTTTTGTCGTTTTCAGATCAGGTTCCAGGTTAACTTCAAATGGAATTTTCAGATGCTCATCATATTGAGTGTACACAGAAATTAGCCTTGCTCAGATAGGGATACGGCCTAATGTATTTTTATATCAGGTTCTGGTCAGGTTTCGGGTTAACTTAAAGTAGAACTTTCAGGTTCAGATCGGGTTGCATGTTGGAAATTATTTTGTCTTGCTCGGATCGGGTTATGATTCTTTGGAAAATTTTTGTCAGGTTCAGATTCGGTTTGTGTCAGATTTCAGGTTTTTTCTAATGGAATTTTTAGGTTTTGGTCGTGTTGCATATCCACTGAAATTATTTTGTCTTGCTCGGATCGGTTATGTTTTTGGGGGATATTTTTGTCAGATTCAGATTTGGTTCAGGTCAGATTTCAGTTTTCTTCAAATGGAATTTCTAGGTTCTGGTCAGGTTGCGTGCCCACAGAAATTATTTTGTCTTGCTTGGATCGGGTTATGGTACTTTAGACTATTTTTGTCTGTTACCATATTTGGTTCAGGTCATTTTGAGGGGGTTTTTCAAACAAAATTTTTAGGTTCAAGTTAGGTTGCATGTCCTCGGAAATTATTTTGTCTTGCTCAGATCGGGTCAAGGTTCTTTGGAATAGTTTTGTTGATTATCATATTTGGTTCGGGACATATTTCGGGTTTCTTCAAACTAATTTTTAGGTTCGGATTGGGTTGCGTGTTCACAGAAATTATTTTGCCTTGCTTGGATCGGGTTATTTTTTTTTGGAAAAAAAATTTCGGGTTCAGATTCGGTTCGTGTCAGATTCGGGTTTTTTTATAATGGAATTTTCAGGTTCTGGTCATTTTGTGTGTCCTCTGAAATTATTTTATCTTGCTCGGATCGGGTTATGATTTTTGAGGATATTTTTGTCGGATTCAGATTTGGTTCAGGTCAGATTTCAGGTTTTTTCAAATGTAATTTTTAGGTTCAGGTCGAGTTGCATGTCCACGGAAATTATTTTGTCTTGCTCGAATTGGGTTATGGTACTTTAGGCTATTTTTGTTGGTTCTCATATTTGGTTCGGGTTTTTTTTCAAACAAAATTTTTAGGTTCGTGCCAGGTTGCATGTCCCTGGAAATTATTTTGTCTTACTTGGATCGGGTTATGGTTCTTTGGAATCATTTTGCCGGGTTCAGATTTGGTTCATGTCAGATTTCGGTTTTTTCCATGTGTTGTATTTTTTTTTTTTTCGTGTTCGGGTCTCGTTATGGGTTAAGAAGCCTGAAAATATCACACTGATTGAGAAAAAAATGGTCATTTTTCAATTACCCTAACGCTGTCTAGGTTCTTTGCAATAAGCTTGAAAAATATCCGGCTAATTGGAAAAAGGGGCTCTTTGCAAAGAGCCTGATTTCTGAATTAGCCTACGACACACATATATATATATATATTATATTGTAGATATGTCAAAAATGGACACCCCTAAGGAATTTCTTTAATAACAATTTTTTAATTAATAGTTATAATTATTATATTCCAATTTTTTCAATATCATATTAATCTATTTAATCATTCTCATAGTCTCATTTCCCAATATTAATCAAAATTTTATTGTAAATAACGGAATTATATCAAAACATCCAAAATTCCAGTAATGGACACTCACAAAAAAATAATAGATATAATTGTTTTTTTTATGACTATTTAGAAACAGAATTTAATGAAAGGATACTAATGAAACAAAATAGTTATTTTCAAATAAATTTAACAATTAGAATTTCAATAATCAGGTACGTGTGAAGCGGGGAGCGCTCACCTCGGGGTGCAGAAAATGAGGGGGCGCAAAATTTATACTACAAAACCCTTTGGAACAGATGTGTTATTATCCCGGAGTCCACCATCTTCGATTTTTGTCTTGGCTTGAATTAAAAATTATTTTTTTATTAATAGTTATAATCATTATATTCCAGTTTTTTCGATATTATATTAACCTATCAACAATATTTAACCATTGGCGACATTACTACTTGGCAAAAAAGGAGTTTTCATGCAAGAAAAAAATCCAAGATGGCAGACCCCGGGATAATAACACATCTAAGCCACCCCTTTTTTTGTAAAAAGAATTATGTATTGGAAATGTTCTCTCAATAAAAGTAAGTTCATTTTTCGTTTCAAAGGTATATGTGCATAACATGGTCCCTTACCCTGCACCCAAATACAAAATTTACGAATAAGGACTTCTTTCTGTTCAAAACTTGTTTCAAGTTTTATCTTAGTCTCTTTCCTTAACCTTCTCTTTTCTAAGTCTGTAATTTTCATTCTGTTCTTGTGATAAAAACATACTAGCATAGGGTTTTCTTCTGAGAATACAAAAGGGTTGTAAACTGCTATACTGTACTGTTAGATACATTTTTTCCACACTCATTTCCCAGATTCTCTTTGCCAAAATTTAAATGCAGTTTTCTCTTATGTTACTTAGTTGTTTGGAGTTTCTGAATTAAAATTAAACATAAAGTTCCAAAATAAATTCGAAATATGTATTCAATTGAATTTATTTCTGTTTCTGCATTTTTCAATTTTGTGACACATGTCACAAAGTATTTGTAGGGGGAGGGGAGGAGGGGAATTGAAACTTTGCCCTGGTGCAGTTTTCTCACATGTGCTCGGTGCTGTCAATAATTAATAAAATTTTTGTGAAAATTATTCACTGTTTAAGTTAATTATTGTGATTATCACAAGAATTGTTTTTATTTAAATGGGGAGGGGAGGGATTAAGCACTATGAACCCGTCTTTGTCTGTGCCCTTAAACAATATTTTCTGCTTCCTGACTGGTTTGATTGCCAGATTATAAAACATGCAAGGCAGCGATATAAAAAAAAAAAAGAATAAAATATTGAAATTTTATTAACCACATAAAATAACTTAAAAGCAGCTAATTATAAAAGTTTTGATGTTATTACATTTTGCTAAGTCTAACCTAAAAGTGAAATTTGATTATTTAGGTTTTCAGTTAGTAATTCAAAATGTTTTATGGACTATAAACATTACTGAAATTGCATTTTTAGAACCAAAAACATTGAAGGGTGTCCATTACTGGCACATTACCCTTCATTGTGGCACATACTGGCACATACCCTCCATTACCCTTCATTGCCAAATTTCATTCTCTCGCCAAGGCCCTTACACTGGAAAAAATAATAAATATGCAATGCCAATTTATAACTTTTATTTTAAATAATGTGTGATTAGTACTCAACTTTTAAGAAATATATATACCACTGTAACACAAAGAGGACTACATGTAAAAATAACTTTTGAGTTTTGACTAAACAAAACAAGACAAATGCTTTGGCAGTTTAACATCCTTTTAAATTAATTAAATAACTGGTCAGATTTTGTCTTCCCATAAAGAAATTACGATAACTACCGGAGCAGAAAATTCTCAAAGTGTTTGCAACAGATATTACAGGGGCAGAAAATAATCTGAAGGTCAAATGTTTTACAACTGAAGCATTAATTAGACAAACAATCACTTACCTGTAACGTCTTTATGCATTTTTATTATATTAAACTTCTGTTTTATGCACATAATACTATACTAAGTTATTATTGCAATAAAAATGCACATAAACATGCAAAAATAAATATTATCAACAAAACAAATACATAAAATAACATATTTAGACATTATATAACATGTAAAACAGATATGCTGGTAAAGTAAAATATTATTTACCACTATTTTTATTCCCCATTATTTCCTTTATTTATACTATCAGGGATCTATTTAGCAAGAAATTGGGTCATTTAAAGAACACTTCACAAAATTTTTTATTTCAAAACAGGGCCCTTTGCAAAAACTTTTATTTTAAAAATAGGACTCTTCACAAAACTTTTAAACTTAAAACAGGACCCTTCACAAAATTCTTTATCTTAAAAATAGGTCTTTCACAAAATTTTTCCATTTCTAAGCTGAATCTTTGTCAAATTTAATCATTTAAAATAAAATCTGACCTGTCACTTTTACCTATGTAAAGAAAATATGTGTATTTTACATACATATATATCTTCTTAAAAATGTATTTTATAAGAACCTGAATATAATGATTATTTCAAATTCACAATATTATGACTAGATTTTTCACAAATGTAAAACGCTGTTCACAACTCCACAATTTTTCGTCTTAAAACAGAATCCTTTACAAGTATTTTCATCTTAAACAGAATCCTTTACAAGTATTTTCATCTTAAACAGAATCCTTCATAATACTTTTTTTTTTTAATCTAAAAAATTGACATTTGACAAAATGTTTTTGCTCCATTAAAAAAACCTCTCACAAATGTAGTAATCTTTAAAAATGAAATCAGATCTGTCAAACAGCTGAAGCCGACAAAGAACCTATTATCTAGCTTTTTTGTACATAAAAATTCTTGTTAAAAATAGATAAATAATAGAAACCTTAATACAACGCTACTTTCAATTTCATAATTACACAAAAACAGGACCCTGTGAAAAATGTGGACAGACCGTTGCTTATGTTAAAATGTATGCAAATATGAAAAAAAAAAAAAAAAAAAAATCTGATATGTCACAAAATTTGCATGTGCATGCATTATGAGCACAAAATACAATTAAAATATAAATGCATTTCAGTTTAGTGATTTTTAAAGAAACTTTTTTAATTATGCCTTTATTTTTCTTTCATAAAACAAGAAACAATGATAAAAGATGAACACATAATTATTAATAGTTTTGTTACACATCTTCAAATTATTTTTTAAGCTAATAATATTATTTTGTTAATACTGTTTTATATTAAAAGTGTTTTTGTATGTTACATATAAAATCTGAAAAAGTACACATTTCAGAGTATCGCGTTTCAATTCGCGTTTTCAAAATATGTACACATTTCGGGGATTTTATAATTTAAAAAGATAATTTCCCAAAATGTTTTATCTTTTTAGCCATAAAAATTTTCCCTTTTCAACTTAAGAGGCAAAAAAGGCTTTATTTTTGGTCCCTTCAACTTTAAAATCAATTGGAATCTGCAGAATAATATCATAATGAATATTATCATATTAAATGAAATAAACTTGACTAGTGAAAGTGATCAGGGTTCATTGATATATACATATGTCCGATATTTTCAAATACTTGATAGGGTATATGTGCCAGTAATGGACACTTTTAAGGAATTTCTTTTAAAATTATTCTTTTATTAATAGTTATAATTATTATATTCCAGTTTTTTCAATATTATATTAAACTATCAACAATATTTAACCATTCTTATAGCCTCATTTCCCAATATGAATTGCAATTTAATTTTAAATAACAGAAATATATTAAAACACTCAAAAACCCAGTAATGGACACCCTCTGTTCCAGTAATGGACACCCCATAAAAGTAATAAATATAATTGTTTTTATGACTGTACTTAGAACCAGAATTTAATGAATACTTACTAATGAAAGAAAATAGTTATTTTCGGATAATAACAATTAGGATACCAGTAATTAATAAAATATTTCTGATAATCATTTACTGTTTGCATCAATTATTGTAATTATCAGAAGATCGATGTTTTAATTATTTTAGATGGATAGTTTAAAATATTAAATATCAGGCAATTAAAAAAAAAAAAAACTTTTAGAATATTAGTGTTTAGTTTTGTCTCACTATTTTTAACAATTAATCTTTCAGAGACTACTTGATATATTATTTATAATAATATTACAAATATGAAAGAAATGATATTGTGAGTTGAATATTTTAAATACTAAATAAAATAATTTCAAAATAAAACTGTAGAACTGATATTTGAGGCCACTGATCTGCAGATTTACTAATTTTATGAATATTACCCATAACTTTCATTAATATTACAATTTTGATTTTGTTTACCTCTGACAAGTCAGAGGTAAATAAGGAAAAATTTAAGACAGAAAATAGATTTTTAATAGCTTCTGTAACTTAATTGTTTTTATTTAAACGGAGAGGGATTAAGCCCCATGAGCCCCTCTTTGACTGAGCTCTTAAACAATATTTTCTGCTTCCTGGATTGTTTGCTTGCCAGATTATAAAATGCAAGATACATATGCATAAAAAAAGCATAAAATATTGACATTTTATAAATCACATAAAATAACTTAAAATCAGCTATTTATAAAAGTTTTGGTGTTATTACATTTTGGTAAATATAATTTAAAAATTAAATTTGATTTATTTAGGTTTGAAGTTAAGTCAAAATATTTTATGCACTGTATAAACATTACTGAAATTGCATTTTTAGCAATGTCTACATGGGGTGTCCATTACTGGAAAACGACTAATTAACCATCCCAGTAGTGGACACCCCCTCTTAAAACCTTAAAAATAAATAAAATTTTGTAAATGGCCGTTAGTATATAAAATTCTAAGTTTTCTATTGCTACTCAAACAAAGACATTCAAATTTTGCATGAAAATAAATAATATATAAATCAATTAACGAAGCCAGCTCTTAGCCTCTTCATTAAGATTTTCACAGAAAAACAGCGGAACTTTGAAACCTTTTTTTTGCTTCCTGATTGGTTTAATTAAAAGTGTCAACAATAACCCAGTTTTATAAAACATGCAAAGGGAGATTATAAAAAAATAATTAAAGCTAAATATTTATTAGTTATTTTTTTATGAACCAAAAACATCAAGGGGTATACATTACTGGCACATCTACCCTATTTAGATTCATGTATTATTTTGTATATTTGATATTTATTTTTTAAATATCACTGTGCAAGATAATTTTGATATTTTCAGACAAAATAAGTGTAAATGAAATTTTAAACTGTTATTTACTATCTACATAAATCATAGAGAACTTTTGTCTCGGGCAGTGACTTTCTTAGCCAAAGGCAAGAAATATCTTTTCCGAGCTTTAAGTTTGAAGCTTTTATTTTTAAATTTAGAACTAATAATTATGTGAGATGATTAATTCAGAACAGCCATTGAAAGATAAACTGTCTACAGAGTTTCTCCCAGGTTTAAAAAAGGGCAGGGTACTTCGTGTAGGAAAAGGGCACTTTTAGATTCCGAAGGGCATCTTTTAGCTTCTTAAGGGAACTCTTTAAAATTTTTAAAGGCATTCTTTTGATTTTTAAAACTGCTTTTAATATTTAATAGGCAGGACGCTATTTTAAAGACATCAATAAGTCAATTTTTAGTATACAAGTAATTTTTTTAATAAACAAAGGAGTAAAGGCACTTTTTTGAGCTGGGGGCAACAAGGTTGTTAATGTTTATCATCATGGGCAAGAGGGGTGCTATTTTGTAAACCTAAGGGCAGGCAGGGTGCAGCACCCTCCTGAAACTGCCTAGGGGAAACTCTGTGTCTAATTTAGATAACTAGTACGTATACAGCTTCATTAGAAAACAATCGTTTCTGATTTTTGTTTAATTGTGTCTAAACTGTACAACACGTTAGGGAATAAAAAATAAGATAAATTTACATTTATGTTAAAATTCTTCAATTAAAAAAAAATATTTTGTATTTAAAATTTTGTTTATAAATTTCTGATTTCTTGATATTGAAAACTATATTATGTATTTTTTTAAGTGTAGTATAAAGCAAATAGCATCTGTTTTCAATTAGTTGATCTTCAGTTTTGTTCTGAGTGAAAAACAAAGGAATAGAGAAATGCATTTTTAGAATATTGTTAAAGTTTTCAATGTTAAGTTCAGTAGGTTTTAGTTTCTAATTTATAGTATACTTGAAAATATTTATTGTCAGCAGTGTGTTGACTAGTTTGAAAATCTCGGATCTATATCAATTGGATATTTTTGAAATTATAATGATATTTACGAACCCTACTAGTGATGTGAGGAAAAAAAATCAGGTTTAGTTATATAATGAATAAATGAATCCCGAATAAAATTTTGCTTTAAAAAGTAAAATGCTATTTTATTTACTAAAAAAAATCCCCCTCCCCCCCCCCCCCCAAAAAAAAACAACAACAACACATTATTGGAAAATCATGCTTTTTTTTCAGATAAGTAAAATAAGTATAATGTTTGTGATTATCAGGGCAAGAAATCGACCTTTTTATTGTCAATAAATACTTAAAAACAACAACAAAAGCAAAATAAAAGTAATAATAGAAGTAAGAAAACAAATAACAATAGATAGAATCAATCTTACCTGATTTTCCTGGACTTTTTTCAATTTCTTTTTCCACGTGCAAAATTCAACTCTTTCAGTTCAGCCATCTTTCAAGAAACAAAACAAGACACCCCTCCTAAGTAGCCAAGTTTCTCTAGCCAAGACATCCTGCATGGCCTCCTGGCGATGCAGATTTGGCGAGTTAGCATCGAATTACGCACTTGGCGTGCTGCCATAATGTTGACATATTTTTATTAATTGAAAATCTCAAATTATTTTTACATGTTAATATGTCTATTACTACAGTAAAGCCTATGATAATGGAATCGCTGCAAACAGATAACAATTCCTTTGTAAACAGTTTTTAGTATTAAGAGGTACAATTGTGTGGCACTCTTTTTGTCATCGGGGCGATGAATGTTTTCCATTTAAGACAGATTCCATTATAAACAGGTTCCGTTTTCACAGGTTTCTAGTATGTTATATTTTGAAAATTGATCAAAAACTGGTTAATTTATGAAACACAGGAGGTTTGAGAAACTATTTATTTTTGGAATAAGATACTTCAGTGTTTTGGTGGATTTTCATTTGATATTCATCTAAAGTATTCATTATCTAACACCTCCCTCACTGTTATTTCCATTTTAAATCTCTAAACCCTCCCCTCTTGGCACCAAAAAAAAAAAAAAAATATTAAAAATCTTTAATTTAAAAAAAATCATCATTACTTTGTTGTAAAAATTAATATATGATAAATCATCTAAATCCCCCCCCCCCCCCTCAGCTTTCTCTGACTTTCCATTCGACTCCACCCATCTACTTTAAATACTATTTTATTTAAATCATTTAATTTTTCAATATTTCTCTCATATTTTCTACTTTCTCCTAAATAAATATTAAATCATCATCAAATAAATTATTCCCTTCCATTTTTTCTTCCCCACTTTACTCACCCCCCCCCCCCCTCGGCACCCAAAGCTTTAAAAATCTTTGGTCATGTTCTATCCCATTTGTTACTTTGTTAAAAAATAATAATAATAATAATAATTCATCAAAATTCTCCCTGAAATGTTAATCTCCCCAAGGCCGAAACTAGCCTTTTTTGCGCCCGGGGCAAACATGAATTTTGGCGCCCCCCCTTTCTTCTTCAAAGTATATTTACAAAGAGAATTTTCTAATGGCCGACTTATTTTAAAATTTAAAATATGTAATCATAAAATATGTAATACTGAACTACGTAAATTAAATGTGACGTTTGTTGCAATTATAGTTCATTCACATAAAAGAATTTGCATGTATTACCGGCTATTTACAGTGTTTGCTTATACAGTAGAGTTCTGATTATCCGAGTCCCGCTTAACCGAGTTTCCGCTTTAACCGAGTTACTTTCTTCTGATGGACTGATGGATTTCATTATTATGAAACAGCCATTATAAATTAAGTGTTAGGGCAGTCGTAAAAAGTTTGAACTCTGATTTTCTGGTCAGAATGGGGGGAAAAAAATGGCATATTTTTTTTTTTGCAAAAAAAAATTATGGTCATTTTTTTCCCTATTCTGACCAGAAAATCAGAGAAAAAAACTATGGCCATTTTTTTCCCCCATTCTGACCAGAAAATCAGAGTTCAAACTTTTTATGACTGCTCTTTCATCTTCACCTAACACTTCATTTATAATAGCTGTTTCATAATAATGAAATCCATCAGTCCATCAGAAGAAAATGATCGATTCCAAAGGTATAATCTTTCACTTGGCTCTGGCGCCTGAAGAACATGCCCCCCTCTGCCCCCCCCCTTAGTTTCGGCCCTGAATCTCCCCCCCACCTCCCTCTCTAAAAGAAAGAAAGCGGCTTGTACAGTGTGGTTGTTCTCACGTCTAATATTTTTATTTAAAATTTGTGCGAAATATTGAATACATTTTTAATTTCATTTTGAAAAATTATATCATTTTTTTTTTCACAACACACTTTATTTAAAACATGGAAAATACATAAACATAAAAAAGCGGAATATAATACTAGTGGGTTTTTTTTCCGATAGTGTTAATTTCTCGAAGGATTAGCAAAAAAAAATATAATATACATTATTTAAAAAACATGCATTCAATATACTCTTATCAAACCTCAAACTCGAAAAAGAAAAAAAAATGTCGGCTAAGTCTAAAGATTCCGAATTCGGACCGATGTTGGCAAATCTAATCGGGCCACTATCAGAAATCACATGTCGGTCCTGCGTCACTTGCCGGTGTAAGTCACTTGCCGATATATAACCATAACGGGACCGATTACGGTAACCGGCAGTCAAAAAAGCAGATTCTTAGGTATCAGTTGCCGACATTCTGCCGCCACTTCACCGAAACCACTGTGTTGATGCCGATACTGAACCGACACTGCCGGCTGCGGTCTGATCGTGTGCCGAAAGGTGTGTGTTTGCTGGGGTGTCACTTTTTTCCACGATTTTTTGACGAAATTTGCTATTTTTTGCAATCTTATGATGAAATCTGCTATTTTTTTGCGATATTATGATGAAATGTGCCGCTTTTTCTCGAGATCCTTTGACAAAATTCGGCTTTTTCCGCAATTTTTTAACGAAATTACGCATCTCACGGGCCAAGTAAGAGCTATTTTTCTGCATGCCGTCTCCGATTTTTTGCGTAATTTACGCGCTATAGCGCGTCCGGGACATCGTTGATGTTTACAAATAGTTAACAGTTTGCTGGGATGAAATTTATTTAAAGGGCATTTTTTTCGGCCGATTTTTCGAGTGATAGTGCTCACGGGGCGTGGCTTTAGGGCAGTGGGGGCATCAGGGGGCAAATTTTGTAAAGAAGGGCAGGCAGGGCGGCCCGCCCCGTGAAAAACGCCTAGAATGAACTCTGGAATATGTATTTTTCACTTTAAAATGTTCTTTCCTTATTGTTTGTTTAAAAAAAGCAGGAGAATTGAAAATGAGCGATGAATGTACTCTGTGGTGCTAAATGCATAACAAACTTTAGTGCACTCTCTCAGAATTAATATTATTAGCAAATTTCCTCACATATTTTATACACTTTTTTCATAACTTCAGTAAAAATTTTAATTTATAACTTTTTAAAGAATAACTATATTGACGTAAATGGATTTCATAGGATTAAGAAAACATTTGAAACATTTTTGGCATTGGAACTATACCTCTACAACTAATGGTTTAGGAATTACATAACGGGTCAATGATAAGAAGGAATAACCTCTGTAACAATTAAATATTTATATTGCAGTGCAAAATTAGTCATTTTAATTTTTGTTGGCAATAGTATGCTGTTTGCCAGAATTTTTATAGGTATACTAGATTGCATCTTTACAAGGAACAGTAATACAGTAGACTCCCTCAAATCTGCAACCCTAAAATCCGCACATCATCACAGATGTAAACATTAAACAATGAAACTTGCAGATCAGATATAGGGGCAAAATTACAGATTTTTTTAGTTTTTATATCATTCTGTATGTATTTTAATATGTAATTCTCGATAATTTGACTGAACTCGTGGTTTTTCATGAAGGAAGTATAAATTTATTTCTGAAAAAAATCAAGATATGCTAATATCACTGGTAATCACAATCTTTTTACCCAATATATTTATGTGTTAATCAAGCTTTTTTTGGTTATTGAGACTGACGAAACCCGAAATAAAACTTCCTTACTTTATGATTTTGATGTGAATTAATAGGGTATATCTTTATCAGGAAAGTTTCATTGAATAATTCAAGAAAAATATATCTCATCTTATTTATTTATACATTATTAATTACTTACTTGATCTTTACTTTTAATAATTCAATCTTTTTAAAAACTATCTTACTTTTTATCATTTTAATTTATTACTTTACTTAATTATTTTAATATTTTACTATATTGCAAGCTTTCATTATAATTTTGATTGCATTATTACATTCAAATGACTGTTTAAAAAATGTAAACAAAGGAATGACCAGAAATTCACAAAATTCTACATTCCGCGCAATCTCTGGTCCCAAGCTGTACAGATTTGAGGGAATGTACTGTATCTGGATAATTTTAAAGGGTGTTTTATTAACCCCTTGGCGATGAGTGACTGGTATACGTGCCGCGTAAGGTGCTCAGAATCCCTGATTATTCTCACCTGTAAATTTTGTCTTATTTAATCCGAGCATTTTCCCGATTCAATTAGGAAGAAAATTCTGTTTTGAAAAACCGGTGATAAAAGATTAAAAATTCTGTAACAGACACTCGTCCTGAAGGGGTTAACAAACATGAAAAACTGAATAATAAATTGTTATCTCATGTTAATGAGTCTTTATGTTATTTTTAAATTATATTGTGATCATAACAGCTAGTTTTGACATTGATCTATGCAAAAATAAAGATATCAAATTTTCTAATTACTATTTTTTAAAAGTACCTTAACAATGGTAGAAGACCTCAAAGAGCAGATACAATATTTTGCTATGGGAAAGATAATTTTTATTGACAGAATATGTAATGATCAGTCCTGCCACTACTGTCTGATTGATTTGTGCTGTTAAGCTTTTATACTGCAAAGGGGGGGGGGGGGGGGATACGTGCTTTTATATCATTCTTTTCATTGATTTTTAACTATTGGATGATTGGTAATTATCATGATCCATGAATTAATGGTTTGTTACATTTTGTAAATAAAAACCAATCAGCTAATGTTTGAAGATCTGTTGTTGCATCTAAATTGACAGTGAAAGCATGTTATTTTCATCCATTATCCACCTTTCTATCTTCAGGTGTTTTTATGACTTTTTTAATTTTTTCAGGTACAAGCAATATCAAATGCTGAGATGGGAACTTTTTTACATGTTTGTGGAAAAATTTTCTAATATTATTTAGTAATTTTATGACTAGCTAAATTGTATTTAACCCTTTCGCTCCCAGTGTATCCACTAGCAGATACATGCTACATAGAATTAATTCCATCTGGACATGAAGGAATTGTTAGAAAAAATATTTACAAATATTGAGTTTTGTTTATTTTATTGAAGCAAGCTTAAAATATATAGTAAGTTCAACCCTTACCATGAATCCTGTCTTTGAAAAATGCATATTTCTTCCTTGCTCAATCATGTGATTCATCTATGTGAAGCCAAATCTATACTAATAAAAGAAAGTGTTTGTTTATGTGTGTGCACTGTGCAGGGTTGCAAAAAACCTGGGTTTTTTGGGTTTTATTGGATTTTTTTTTTTTTTTTTTTTTTTTTTTTTTTAAGAAGTGAGGGCAGGGGGAGTCCCTTACTTTTTTAAAGTATAGGGTATTAAGTTAAGAAATCTTATTATATTTTATTGATTAACTTAATATACAAGTAATTTTAATTGAAATAACACAAATAAATCAGTGTAAAAGTCTGCCAAAAAGCTTTTACTTCTGACATAATATAATATTATGTAATAACCATGCATCACATATTTAAAAGTTACTTTAATAGATTATTTTTTATCTGTATTCCCCACTAAGAACACATTTTAGAACAAATCTTTAATCTTTTATTATTTACTAATCAAATAAAATAATGCTTGATAATATTTTAAAGATATCTATGGTTTGCTATATATAGAATATATTTATTCTTTGGTCACAATTCATATTTAAGTTTATTCTTTGAACAATACATAGCTGTTATTAAAAATATTTAAATTGCAAATGATTTCAATTATCTACATAACTGATTGTAATTATTTAATTTAAATATTTTGAAATGAAATTATAGTACTTATATAATATTCAACAGTATTTATTTTTATCAACAAACATGCATCTGTATGTAATAGGAAATAATATTAAAAAAAAAAAAAAAAAAAAAAAAACTAGGTTTAAACAAACAAACAAAAAGCAGTTTATTTGAATCCTTAAAAAAATAATAATAATAATAAAATAAAATAAAAGCAATTTAACAAATTACAACGACCATTTGGAAAATGATTTTTTTGAAGACTAAAATTTAAGACATAAAAAATCGCACGGAGTTGATCATACATTACGTACGCCATGAATTAAACATTTACGTTCCCGGACATATCATGAACAAATTTTAAAAGAAATTTCAGTTTTACAATTTTCGGTACTGTAAATTTTTAAACTTCTACGGAGCTGGTCATACATTACGTACGCCGTGGATTAAACATTAATATTCCTGGGCCAATTTTAAATGAAATTTCATTCTTAAACTTCTAAATATCCCACAATATTACTTTTTACACCGTCGTATAGAGAAAAAAATGTACTTTTAAATGCAATTTGTTTTTGTTTGAAAGCTGTATCTCAATTTGTTTCTGAGTTATTAATTTTTTATTGTAGTTTTTATTACTTTTTTGTCATAGTGGCAACAGAAGTATCCATCTCTGTTGAAAGTAAAGGGAAAATACAGATTACTGTATAGACCAATCAGAAAATGAATAAAATGCGGATTCAAATAATAAAACGCTTCAGATATGTTTTTGATTTCCTACCCTGACAGAGGACAATAACCATTTCTCCAAATGGTTAAAAAAAAACTCTTTTTTTTTTTGGCCAACCCTAGCCAAAAGTGAATAAGTCAAATTTGTATCCAGTTGGGAACTTATATTATGAAGTTTTATTTTGTTAAATCTTGATATAAAAGACCTTGTCATTTTTTATCTATGCAGAAATATTATTAGCTATGTATTTTGGCTTTTTTTTTTCATAATATTAACAGGCTTTTAAAAGACCTAATCACATTATTTCATTTTGACTTTGTCACATTCGGATTTGGCAGTACACCCACAATATGTTTTAATAGGATAGTGCAACTCTTTAAACACAAAGGTTAAAAAACTAATATAAAAGTTACTGAATATTAAATAATAATATCATGAATTGTAAAAAACCCAATAAAATCCACTTTGACGAGGGTTTTATTGGGTTTTTTAGAGTGGGTTTTACCAAAAAAAAACCCACCCGGGTTTTTTGCAACCCTGTGTGTGTGTGATGGCTATGGGAATCAACCTCATGTAGAGGTCTGAAAACTTGGATGAGGACAGTCCAAGGTAGGTCCTAATGTATGTGAATCACATTCTGAAGATGGTGTAGCCTAGAAGATGTAATAGCTGAAAGTGCTGCTTTTTTTCTGCATTTTTTGGAGCCCCCGTTGACTTTTCTTAATAACATATGGAAAATAAAAAATACCACTTCATTATTGTACCTTTTTTCATTCTAATGATGTAATCTGTTAAAAAAATATCAATATTAACTCTTTTAAAAAATTATTTTCAAAACATCTTTTTGTGTTTTTCCTTCTGTGTCCTCCGAAGCTCACATCAGCTAAGCTTATCAAAATATGAAAAAGTGAAAAATGCACACTATTAAAAGGTACCTTTGCCTCTAAAATGCTGCAATCTGTTTGAAAAAATATTAATATTAACTCTAAAAAAAAATTTGGAGAGCCGTTTCAACAATTTTTATTTTTTCTGCAATTTTTAAAAATTTTCATCCATGTTTCTAATAAAGATATGAAAAAAGAAAAATATATATATCAGGCCATATCTATGTTCAATTTCCTTTCAGAAGGTGCTATCCATTTTAAAAAATATTAATATCAACCATTTCAAGAAAATTGATTTTTGAGGCTCAAATTTGTGATTTCTTTTCCTGATATGTTTAAAATTCTGCATTGGCTTTGGAAATCAAAATACAAAAACAACAAGAGATAGCAAACCATATCTGTGTTCAATTTCCATTAAAATAACATCTTCAGTTATAAAAAAATATTAATATTAACCCTTTCAAAAGCCATCATTTCCAAAACTCACTTCTGCAGTGTTTAAAAGTCTGCATAGGCTTTGGAAATCAAAGTATGAAGAAACAAAAAATACAAACCATATCTACATACATTTTCATTTTGAATGACAGCTTCAGTTTAAAAAAAAATTATGAATATTAACCCTTTTTAAAAAATTCCTTCCCAAAACACACATTCAGAGATTTCGTTTTTTTCTGGAATTTTTCAAAATCAGCATCCATTTTCCTGTTCGAAATATGAAAAAGAAATACCAACTTAACCAGCATATATTTATCACTAAAGTAATGTCTTCAGGTTAAAAAATATTAATATTAACCCTTTCAAAAAATTATCTTAAACTCACTTGTATCTTTCTCTCAGTGCCTTTGAAGATAAGTTTTCTATTTTAACTCTTCTTTAGAACATTTTCGTTTTGTGCATATGCTGGAAACCCTACATCTTCAAGAGAGAGAGAGATAGCTTTCTGAATTTAAAAGAGGAAAGGGGGTGTGACATATTATGTTATTTACATTCTCTCAGGAGCTTTTGATTAGAATTGAATGTTTAATATATCTAAACATCAGAAATTAAATCAGCAATCAGTATAATGAGGGCCCCTAAGTTCATTTGGATAGATTTTCATTTAAAGATAAAAAATCATACAAATTTGAGGGTGTATGCTGTCAAAGGCAGTGGGGCTGACAACATTAGGATCATTTGGAAATATTTTTGTTTAAATCATTGAACATAATATATTAAATGAGGGGTTCACAACCATAGTAGACCAAGTCCATTTTGAAAAAAAAATGAGACAGTTCATTTTGAAGGTGCATAAAATCTGTTTTATCCACTCCCACTGTGAACCAAGTCTGTTTTCACATACTTTCTCATATATGTCATCTGTTTACAGACTTGATTTACTGTGGAAATGGATAAAACAGATTTTATGCATCTTCTAAATGGACTATCTCATTTTTTTTTTTTTTTCAAAATGGACTTGATCTACTATGGTTCTGAGCCCCTCAAATCATACACAACTATATTAAATCATTGAACACTGATTTTAGGTATATTTAAGATTATTATCATGGGCCCAGGCAATGCTGGGCAGGTCATCTATTATTGCATAAATTTGATTCTTATTTTAAATTTTTAGTAATATACTTGACTTTTAAATGAAACAGTCCTTCAATATCTTGGGCTCTGAGATAAAATTGGATGCTTCATGTTTGTATGTAGGGGAAAAAATTAAAAATATTTCTTTTCACCCATTTCTTTTTTATGTCATTGTTTTCTTTATGAAGCTGAAAGATTTAGAAATGACATTCTAACTCTTCAATATTTCCTGTTCTATGTTCTTTTTAATTGTGCTTTGCCATAATTAAAAAAACTAGCAGGAATGACCGAGCTAAGCTCGGTCAAAATTAGCTTACTGTTTATCTCGATATATTTTCCCCACTGAATCATTCTTGCTGTTTTAGATGCAATTAGCTTGACCGTGAAACATAGTGACCCAAAATGACTCACTAATCGAATTTTTTCGAACATGCGACCTATCACAATGCTCTTCTCGAGCCTGAAAAAGATGGAATACAAAATTTAGTGAAAATCGTTAGTCGTTTTCTAGGTAAAATAAGCTTGGTTCACGTTGATTCAAAAACCACTAACCAAAATTCATCGACAGATGTGAGCTATTTCAATAGTCATTTTGTACTGTGAAACGGTATAAAAAAATTGCCAAAATTGTTTGAACCTTTTTGAGATGCCGTTAGCTTGACCCCGACCCATTATCACCAAAATGACCCACTAATAGAATTTTCTTGAGCATGCGACCCAGCCCAATTGTTTTATCTTGTCCAGAAACTATATAGTACAAAGTTTTGTCAATCTTTTGAGTGGTTTTTTAGATACAGTTAGCTTGATCCTGATCCATTAGGACCCAAAATGACCCATTGATTGAATTTTCTTGAACATGCGACCCTGCCCAATGCTCTTATCATGCCTGGAAACGGTATTATACAAAATTATGTCAAAATGTTTTGAAGCGCTTTTTAAATACAATTAGCTTGACCCTGATCCATTGTGATCCAAAATGACCCACTAATCGAATTTTCTTGAACATGCGACCTAGCCCAATGGTCTTCTCGGGCCTGAAAACGATAGAATACAAAGTTTAGTCAAAATCGTTCAAGCCGTTTTTTAGATACAATTAGCTGGACCCTGACCCACTAATCGAATTATCTCGAACATGTGACTTAGCCCAATTCTCTTCTCATACCCAGAAACGGTATACGTAATATAAAATTTGGTCAAAATTTTTTGAGCATGTTTTTAGATTCAATTAGCTTGACCCTGGCCCATTGTGACCCAAAATGACCCACTAATTCAATTTTCTCGAACATGTGACTTAGCCCAATGGTCCTATCATGACCAGAAACGGCCGTATATCAAAAAATTTTGTGAAAATGTCTTGAGCCATTTTTTTTAAATATAATTAGCTTGACCCTGACCCATAATGACCCACTAATCGAATTTCCTCGAACACATGACCCATCCCAATGGTCTTTTCGTGCCCGAAAACGATAGATTACAGAATTTCGTCAAATCGGAGTGCCATTATCTAGATAAACTTAGCTGGACCCACAGTGACCCAAAAATGACCCACTAATTGAATTTTTTTGAACACGTTACTCATCCCAATGGTTTTTTTGAGCCTGAAAATGGTTAAATACAAAATTTAGTCAAAATCGATTGAGCGGTTCTCTAGATATAATTAGCTTACCCTGGCCCATTATGATTCAAAATGACCCAATAATCGAATTTTCTTGAACACGAGACCCATCCCAATGGTCTTTTCGTGCCCGAAAACAATAGGGTGCAAAATTTCATCAAAATCGTTAGAGCCATTATCTAGATAAACTTAGCTAGATCCACTGTGACCCAAAAATGACCCACAAATCGAATTTCTTCGAACATGTGACTTAGCTCAATGGTCTTCTCGTAATCCAAAACTGTAGAATATAGCGTTTAGTGAAAATCGTTAGAGCCGTTTTTAGTTAAAAATAGCTTGACCCACAGTAACCCAAAAATGACCCACTAATCGAATTTTCTCGAACACGTGACCCATCCCAATGGTCTTTTCGTGCCCGAAAATGGTTAGATACAAAATTTAGTTAAAATCGATTGAGCCGTTCTTTAGATATAATTAGCTTGACCCTGACCCATTATGACCCAAAATGATCCACTAATCGAATTTTCTCGAACACGTGACCCATCCCAATGGTCTTTTCGTGCCCGAAAATGGTTAGATACAAAATTTAGTTAAAATCGATTGAGCCGTTCTTTAGATATAATTAGCTTGACCCTGACCCATTATGACCCAAAATGATCCACTAATCGAATTTACTCGAACACAAGACCCATCACAATGGTCTTTTAGTGCCCGAAAATGGTTAGATACAAAATTGAATCAAAATCGATTGAGCCGTTCTCTAGATATAATTAGTTTGACTCTGACCCAAAATCACCCACTAATCGAATTTTGTGGAACATGAGACCCATCCCAATGATCTTTACGTGCCCGAAAATGGTTAGATACAAAATTTAGTCAAAATCAATTGAGCCGTTCTCTAGATATAATTAACTTGACCCTGACCCATTATGACCCAAAATGACCCACTAATAGATTTTTCTCAAACACGAGACCCATCCCAATGGTCTTTTCGTGCCCGAAAACAGTAGTGTGCAAAATTCGTCAAAATTTTTAAAGAAGTTATCTAGATAAACTTAGCTTGACCCACGGTGACCCAAAAATGACCCATTAATCGAATTTTCTCGAACATGTGACTTAGCCAAATAGTTTTCTCATAATCCAAAACTGTAGAATATAGAGTTTAGTGAAAATCGTTAGAGCCGTTTTTTTAGATAAAATTGACTTGACCCATAGTGACCCAAAAATGACCCACTAATTGAAGTTTCTCGACCTAGCCCAATAGTTTCATCGTGTCAAAAAACAGTTGGATGTGAAATTTGGTCAAAATCGATTGAGCCGTTTTTTAGATATAATTAGCTTGACCTTGACCCATTATGACCCAAAATGACCAACTAATCAAATTTTCTCGAACACGTGACCTAGCCCAATGGTCTTATCTTGCCTGAAAATGGTAAAATACAAAATTTCGTCAAAATCGATTTAGCCGTTCTCTAAATATAATTTGTTTGTCCCTGACCCATTATGACCCAAAATGACCCACTAATCGAATTTTCTCGAACACGAGACCCATTCCAATGATCTTTTTGTGCTTGAAAATGGTTAGATACAAAATTTAGTCAAAACCGATTGAGCCGTTCTCTAGATATCATTAACTTGACCCTGACCCATTATGACCCAAAATGACCCACTAATGGAATTTTCTTCAACACGAGACCCATCCCAATGGTCTTTTTGTGCCCGAAAACAGTAGGGTGCAAAATTTCGTCAAAATCGTTAAAGAAGTTATCTAGATTAACTTAGCTTGACCCATGGTGACCCAAAAATGACCTACTAATCGAATTTTCTCGAACATGTGACTTAGCACAATATTTTTCTCGTAATCCAAAACTGTTGAATATAGAGTTTAGTGAAAATCGTTAGAGCCGTTTTTTAGATAAAATTAGCTTGACCCATAATGACCCAAAAATGACCCACTAATCGAAGTTTCTCGAACATGTGACCTAGCCCAAAAGTTTATTTGTGTCGAAAAACGGTTGGATGTGAAATTTGGTCAAAATCGATTAAGCCGTTTTTTAGATATAATTAGCATGACCTTGACCCATTACGACCCAAAATGACACACTAATCAAATTTTCTCGAACACAACCTAGTCCAATGGTCTTATCATGCCCGAAAATGGTAAAATACAAAATTTCGTCAAAATCGTTAGAGCCGTTTTTAAGATAAAATTTACATATACATACACACACAATTTTTGCTCGCATTATAGTATAAGATATATATATTTACAAATTATTTTTCAAATTGCAAAATTTTATTTCCATACGGACCTGGGTTAAATTTTATCTTACAACTTTAATCAATTTAAAAATGAAAACTAATTGAAAACAATAATTTTGAAATCCATTCTATATGTATTAACTGATTGTGTATTTTATGAAGTTTCCCAGTGTTATTGTATGTTGCTATTAAAAATCTAAGTTTATATTTAATTTATATTTAGACATATGTATGTGTTGTCAGATGTACTATACACTATGGCCAAAAGTCACCGGATACTTTCGATTTTAGACGTTTTGTTGAATATGTAGAGAAAAACATGACAAGTTGTTCTTGAACTTTGGTAATGTAAAACTACATGTTTTTCAGTGAAGGTTTAGTCACATAGGCAATTAATGGACCAACAAAAAATTGAACAACAAAAAAATATTTGCAACCATGCTGAAACAAAATCCTTAAAATCATCTGTAGATGTAACATATGTCTGTGTGGGCCCTTACCATTTTTGTGCATTTGTGTAAGAATAATATGTATATTCATGAACTTCTTAGTTTCTTTTTTTACAGAAACATTTATTTTTAAAAAGTAATAAATAAATATAAAAAATTCCACATTTTTTTCTTTTTTAGAATGCAGTGTTTTCAACCAAATTTAATCCTTCTTTCAAAAAACTTTACAAAGTGCCGTAGAAACATTATTCTGCAATTAGAAAATAAACATATTGAATATTTGATGAAATATGAGCATTTGTATAAAATAATTTCTGGATGATAAGGGATTTTCCGCAAATTGTCATTCTTTTATTAACTGACTTCCAACAAAGGAGTAGTGTCTTTGTATAACTTTTGAAAATTTTTATTTTGTTGGAATGGAATAGTTTTTATGGTTCCCCTGTATATAGAAATCGTGAACTGAAAAAGTTAGTTTTCTTTGTCAAAAAGGACAATTTATGGAAAATTCCTTATCATCCAGCACTACTTTTAGAAAGCAACTGAAATTCAGCTCATTATATCATCAATATCGTCATGAATTTTGACAATATTTGACTGGTCTTTTTATAGTTGCTCTCTATAGTTGACTACCAAAGTATTACAAAAAATTATTACTTGACTAGGGAGCTCTGCCCCCTACTCTTGCCAACCCCCGTTCAGACACTGCAGAATCTAAAAGCACTCTAATTTGATCGGTTTTAAAAAGATTAGAGAAGATTGAATTATAATGAAAAAACCTATAGCGATCTCCCTGTAAACGGGTTTTCATTCAATTCCCTTTGATTGCGAAAATTTAAGGCCGAATCAGTTGCTGAAGAGCCTACTTCACTCAATTGGAAAACCGAAATCCCATTTTACAGTTTAAACGTTGCCACATGGGAGGTGTATCCCAATCATAAAGATTGGCACCTTAAAAGACCAATGATATTTTCTAAGCATGTAATTGACAAACAAAATGGTCACCCCACAGCATAAAAATAGGCTCTCTTTGCCTCCAGGCAAACTGGGGGGGTATTTTAGACAACCTGGCCGGGAAAAAGTGATTAGCAGGCAGGAATGAAGACAGGCTTCCAATTACACCTTCTGAGAAAGCAGATCTCGAGGCAGGTTTTTATTATTGAGACCCATTTTGTGGAAAGTAAAAGTTACTTTTGGGAATTTTATTATATTTTTGTGAAAAATAACATTTTGTAACGAAAGTTAAAATCCAGTTACTCAAATTTGTACCAAAAACTTCTTTAAATCCTCTTTCTAAAGTTTTTGTTTTTCGCGATCTAGTTTCATTTACAAATTACACATTTTAAAACACTTTTTATGAAAAAGAATTTTACAAAGGGGTCTATTTTATTAAAAGGAATTTTATGCAGGGGCACGTTTTATTAAGTTCATTTTTGTGAAGGGTCCCATTTTATTAAATTTATTCTTGTGAGGAGGCCAGTTTTATTAAATTCATTTTTGTGAAGGGTCCCATTTTATTAAATTTATTCTTGTGAGGAGGCCAGTTTTATTAAATTCATTTTTGTGAAGGGTCCCATTTTATTAAATTTATTTTTGTGAGGAGGCCAGTTTTATTAAATTTATTTTTGTGAAGGGGACTATTTTATTGAATAGATTTTTGTGAAAGGGCCTTGAATAGGCCCCATTTTCTATCTGGATGGACCCCTGGAAAGTTGTTCTGAAGTCTAAATAGGTTATTCACCAACACATTTTCAAAATGATATGCATATTTTTAAGTGCACGAAATTTACCGATATTCTTATTCAGATATTAAAAAATCAAATACTTTTTCTCTTTTCCTCATGGAGGCAAAAGACTTCTGAAAACAATGTCAAAGTTGGTATTTTGAGTTGGTTTTAAACACAGAAATCAGGAAACGTTTATCATTGGGAAGCAATTCTATTATAATTCCAAATATATTTAATATATATATATATAAAACGATATTCGAGTGAACATTAAATGTCAGCAAATTCAAGGTTTTTATGTTAGAATGTATTGGAGAGATTCACGTTGTTGAGGCTCTATTATTTATTTTTTATGTAATTTTTTAACAGCTTTAAAAAATGTAATGAAACAATAAATTTAGAAATTTCCTTTTTCATTGAGGGTGTTATTGACATTTAGTGATGATCTCTATTGAAATTGAAACGTTCGAAATTTGAAATATGCAGTTACATTACGGTCAATGAGAAAGAATCAAGTACATTTTAATAATGTTGCACAATTTCAAACATAAGAAAATTGATACGTATTTATGAGGTGCAAAGCATTTATTACTCATTTACAGCACCTCACAAACGAATTCCATTACATAATACATAGTCTACTTAGAAAAACTGTTTACAAAATATTTTAATGATGTTACACTGCTTCAAGTATAATGAAAATGATATACATTACTGTGGTTTCACGCCATAACCATATACTTACTGTAGAATGTGATGTGTGTATCATTTATCGCTCATTTACAGGAACACACAAAATTTATCGGATACAACACAGAAGTACTGTCTATTAGCTGGAAAGTACGGTTTTCGTTATGATACACATTAAGTTACAAAGTTTTATACACTATTGGATAAAAAATTACTTTTGTACAGATTGATCTCAGCTATCCAATTAAAAAAAAAAATATTTAAAAATATAGAATTCAACCTAGATAATTTTTATAATTTTTTCTATAGAATAAACATTGACTAAAGTAGTCTCCCTATAAAAAATTCTGCAATTAAGAGCAAAAA
Source organism: Maratus speciosus (assembly GCA_963932465.1). Lineage (NCBI taxonomy): Eukaryota > Metazoa > Arthropoda > Arachnida > Araneae > Salticidae > Maratus > Maratus speciosus. The sequence continues at coordinate 8,365,442 of OZ010787.1, forward strand.
TGTAAAAAACGGTATTTGTACAGATTCATCTCAGCTATCCAATAAAAAAAAAAATCATTTAAAAATATTGAAATGCAACCGAGATATCTTTATAAGTTTCTTCTATAGGATTAGCATAAGCGAACGGGTTTTTTCGCTTGACTAAAGTAGCCTCTCCATAAAAAGTTCTGCAATCAATATCGATCATGTAAAAAATGGCCTTTGTACAGATCGATCTCAGATATCCAATGGAAAAAAATCATTTAAAAATATTAAAATGCAACCGAGATATCTTTATAAATTTCTTCCATGGGACTAGCTTTAGCGAGCGGGTCTTTTCGCGTGACTGACGTAGCCTGTTCCTGGTTGCATTTCAATATTTTTAAATGATATATATATATATATATTTTTTTTTTGCTTTGGATAGCTGAGATTGATCTGTACAAAAGCCTTTTCTTGCTTTTTCATCTTTGTTTACAGATATTTTTAGTGAGGACACTTTAATTTTCAGAACCGGTTTCGAAAGTAAAAGCATCCCCATAATAAATTCTGCAATCAAGATCAAAAAAGTAAAAAATGGCCTTTGTACAGATTGATCTCAGCTATCCAATGCAAAAAAAAAAATATTTAAAAATATAGAAATGCAACCAAGATAATTTTTATAATTTTCTTCTATAGAATAAACATTAGCGAATGGGTCTTTTCGCTTGACTAAAGTAGCCTCCCTATAAAAAATTCTGCAATTAAGAGCAAAAATGTAAAAAATGGTCTTTATACAGATTCATCTCAGCTATCCAATACAAAAAAAATCATTTAAGAATATTGAAATGCAACCGAGATATCTTTATGTTTCTTCTATAGGATTAGCATTAGCGAACGGGTCATTTCGCTTGACTAAAGTAGCCTCCCCATAAAAAATTCTGTAATCAAGATCGAAAATGTAAAAAACGGCCTTTGTACAGATCGATCTCAGCTATCCAATGCAAAAAAAATCATTTAAAAATAATGAAATGCAACCGAGATATCTTTATAAATTTCATCTATAGGATTAGTATTAGCGAACGGTTCTTTTCGCTTGACTAATGTAGCCTCCCCATAAAAAATACAGCAATCAAGATATAAAATGTAAAAAAACGGCCTTTGTAGAGATTGATCTCAGCTATCCAATGCAATAAAAATCATTTAAAAATATTGAAATGCAACCGAGATATTTTTATAAGTTTCTTCTATAGGATTAGTATTAGCGAACGGGTCTTTTCGCTTGACTAAAGTAGCCTCCCCATAAAAAATTCTACAATCAAGATCGAAAACATAAAAAACGGTCTTTGTACAGATCAATCTCAGCTGTTCAAATAAAAAAAAATCATTTAAAAATATTGAAATGCAACCCAGATATCTTTATAAATTTCTTCCATGGAATTAGCTTTAGTGAGCGGGTCTATTCTTATGACTGAAGTAGCCCCTTAGCACTGCTGATTTGAATTGAAACAAAATATGCTTGTTATTTAATCAAAATGTTTATAATAAATTTAAAAATTATTAGATTGCCTTGCAGGAGGGAAAAAATAAAATAAATGCAAAACAACACATTCAGTAAGCAGAAATATATCATCTGTGTATGCTGATTTCACTGCAACAGAATTTGCTAAAGTATTTGTAAATTAGCCGAAATTTTCGGGTTGTGTTGGGTTCATTTTTGACGGCCGATTATCTACTCGAGGGATATGGACCCAAAGGGGGAGTGCCCTTCATGGGGGTCTTTTTAAGGGAACCCAATCCATATTAAAGCATGGAAATCCAAGGTTCGAAGGAAACCACGAAAACTCCGAACGATTAGGCCGACGGGTGCGATTGGGGTCGAACCCAGCACCTCCCATCTACCAGCTTCGACAGCACAATCTCTCAGCCAAAAACACTCAAAGAAATCTTTCTTAAAAGTTTCAGAAGCACATTTCTCAATTTTTAACTAGCGTAATTTAATAATGAAACTTTACTGTAGTTATCTTTTAGTTTACTATATAAAACAAATGTTTAATATTTGTGAAAGAAACAAAATCTGTAAGAATTACCTTATCAATTATAAAAAAATATATAGAAAATTTAAATACAAATATATTTTTTCGCCGCATATATGTATTCATTTTTAACGACACTAGTCAATTATTATTTTTTCTCTTACCCCCCCCCCTGTCGAGTGCGAATGACATATTTCTATTGAATGAGAGACTTTTGCCTTTTGACGTTTACGGAATAAAAAAAATCTATCCGGCATTATACTTCAGAAGTGAGAAAGAAAAAAAAAGATTATAAATCTGTTTTAATTCCTAATCAATAATTTAAAATTTATTTTTGGAACAGGTTTCGAAATGAAAACACCCCATAAAATATTCTGCAGTCAGGATCGAAAAAGTAAAAAGCGGCGTTTGTACAAATTGATCTCAGCTATCCGATGCAAAAGAAATCATTTGGAAATATTGAAATCCAACCGATATATCTTTATAAATTTCTTCTAAAGGATTAGCATTAGCGAACGGGTCTTTTTGGTAGACTAAAGTAGCCTCTTCTCTATCGCATTTCAATATTTTTAAATGATTTTTTTTTTGCATTGGATAGCTGAGATCGATCTGTACAAAGGCCGTTTTTTGTTTTTTCGATTTTGTTTACAGATATTTTTAGTGAGGACATTTTCATTTTCGGAACAGGTGCAAGAGTGAAAACACCCCCATAAAAAATTCTGCAATCAGGATCGAAAAAGTAAAAAAACGGCCTTTGTACAGATTGATCTCAGCTATCCACTGGGAAAAAAATCCTTTAAAAATATTAAAATGCAACCGAGATATCTTTATAAATTTCTTCCATGGGACTAGCTTTAGCGAGCGGGTCTTTTCGCGTGACTGACGTAGCCTGTTCCCGATTGCATTTCAATATTTTTAAATGATTTTTTTTTTGCTCTGGATAGCTGACATTGATCTGTACAAAGGCCGTTTCTTGTTTTTTCGATTTTGTTTACAGATATTTTTAGTGAGGACACTTTCATTTTCGGAACAAGTTTCGAAAGTAAAAACACCCCCATAAAAACATCTGCATTCAAGATCGAAAATGTAAAAACACCCCCATAAAAACATCTGCATTCAAGATCGAAAATCTAAAAAACGGCATTTGTACAGATCGATCTCCACTATCCAATGCAAAAAAAAAATCATTTAAAAATATTGAAATGCAACTGATATATCTTTATAAGTTTCTTCTAGGATTAGTAATGTGCTTTAATCATAACACTTTAAAATATAAGATGATTATGCACGTTAAAATGTAATTAAATGGAGCAGATAACACATGTGGAAACCTTTGGCTGGGAAAGGATTATCCTGGAAGTGAATATGTAGAAATGCAGAAAAGTATTATGATCTTTGTGAAGGCAAAGTAAAAACATATGCAGATTAAATAAAATAAAGACAGTTTATTTTTGGTTCCAAACACATACTTGACATTAGTAATAAATAGCAGCATTCATTTTAAACAGACATTTTGTAGAACGTGATGACGATGTTTCACAAATCAGAGCAGACATTTTTGTTTGAAGATATCACAGTATTAGACTTTAAGATAAAACATAATTATACAGATAAAACTAAAACACAACATCCAGAACGTGGTCCAGCCATCGTTCAGTAACTTGAAATACTTCTTCCATTAAAGGAAGATAAAAAGTGCGTATAATTAAGATTGGAATCGTATATTTATATAAAAACGATCGGATTGAAAACGTCGTTTCAAACGAACGAACCAATCTGAGAACGGCATCGAATCGATGCAAAGCAAGATTCGATGAAAAGGTTTGATTTGAAAACGATATTCTAAGTCGCCATCTGGCAGGAGAAATATCGTCACGGAAGTTGAAACGTAGTCGAAAGAAAGTTTTTGCCGGTGAAGTACGGTAATGAAATGAAATTAAAAACGGCAAAATGGTATGGATTACTATGGATGTTAAAAGGGTCAGGAAACTTTTATTACAGCTGGATATTGTCTAGAATCAATAGAGAGGGTAAGTAAAAGTTTAAGAAATTTTTATTACTGTCATTATTTAAGAAATAAATAAATGTAAATAAAGTAAATGAATGACAATGAACTTAAAAATAAAAGGAAGTTTGTGAAATGAGGTTTTATGACAGGAGATGATAAGAGGCAATGAGAAATACAGTGTTTGTATCTCTATCAAATTCCCCCCCTCTCATTGTCTCTTAAAGAAGAGATAACTTGTGAAAACAAGTAAACTCAAAGACGAAGGATTTTAAAAAAAAAATCCAAAGACTATCACCAAACAGCATCTTCACAAAATTTTAAGTTTAACAACATAAAACTATAAAAAAACTGGATAATAATTATGGACAATAAACTGAAAGGGTTTTTAAACTTGAAAAATTTTTAGTTTTAAAGTGCAAACTTGAAACATTACACCTAAAAAATTTTAAATGCCCCCCCAATATGAGGACTTGAAAAAATGGTTCAATTTTGAACCTCAAAAATTGAAACAACCTAAATGGTTGAAAAAGTGAAGTTTGAACTTCATTAACAAATTTAAAGAGAAGTTTCGAATACTTCAAAAAGATTAACTAGGAAAAATTTAACAAATTTTAACAATTTAACTAGAAAAGTTTAACAATTGATGATCTCAAAAATTTAAATTCAAAGATGAAGTAGTAATGCATGGAGAATTTGCTGGATAAAAGAAAATAATCCAATTTAATGAAAACTTGTTGGTTATAAGGTACACCTTCTAAGTCCAAGACCAGAGGTCTGTTATATGAGACTACTCATATAACTAGTGCTTAAAAATGATCTATTACTTTTATAAAGCACTTCAATAATACATCCTAAAACTAAGCAGATATAAAATTTGCAGTAAGAAGCATCCGCTGAAAAATAAAACCCTAAATATGCAGAGAGAGAGATATGGTTGTTTTATACAGTAAGTGTAAGAAGAAATGATGACCAGATAAATAAAAGAAAAACTTAACTTTATTAAAATTCTTTCATGATAAAATACGATAGTATAAAAATAAAGGCTTTGAAATTAAACAAACAAATATTGATTAACTTTATATCGTGCAGAAAATAAACGTAATAAGACAATACTTTAAGATAATCCCTCCAGAGCTCATGCCATAATATATTCACTCTAAATCAAATTGCAAATGAAAAATGTCACCTGTAGTAAACGAATTCAACACTTTATTTCATCTTGAAACTTGAAGAAAAACATCGTAGAACTAGCGAAGATCCAAAGATTAAAAGCATCCTCTCAGCAACTCCATCGTACGTAAAAACTCAATAACATAAACTTCATATCCGTTAAATAAACATCAGAGCGGCAGACATCAAAAACACCAAAAGAGAAACGACCAGCATGCATCAAAAACAAACGTTCCCCCAACAGCTATCACGCCATTCCTTTTATCTATATCGGCAAACACCGAGAGCTGCTCCGCAGAGAAGCTGCAATCGGAAACGCCCTCCTTCCATCGCACATGGAAAAAGTAATTTGCATAGGCACATGCCACGCCAAAGGTGAAAAGAGCACTCGTGGACGGGCAACGCCACTTACCGGCCAACGGAGTTACCGCTCAGTTCGAAAACGATATACGATAGAGCTCGGCTGGAAAAACATCGCGATGTGAAAGTCCGATGATACGATGCAAGTTCTCTTTAAAACAAATAAATAGCTGCACAAATGGACAAAAATAAATTAGCTGTAAGGATGAAAGGTAAGTCATAACTAAAGAAGTTTCAAGATAAAAATATATTTAGTTGAATAAAATAAAGATAATGCAATTGATAAGAAAAGCGGGAATATGGCTAACAAATGCCTCCCCTCTTATCAATGCTACCAAATACCAAGAAGGCAAAGTCAATTACATGTCCAAAAAAAACTTAAAGTCAACTGAAACAAGTCTAATAAAACAAAAACTACCTGCGAAAACTACCTAAAAGTAAATTCGAAAAACATGAGCACCAGAGCGACTAACAATCCATGTAATTTCACTGTAAAGTAAAAGTTTGTATCATGCAATAACAATATCAATAAAATCATCAACCAGCAACTCAATTCAAAATTCCAAAATTTCAATTAAATAGCAATTCTACAACAAAAATTATACAACATCAAAAACTTTAAAACAATTAACAATTCAACTCTTAAAAACAATTCAACATCAAATTCCAAAATTTAATGCTTCAAGAAAGACAGAACTTCCAAAACAGTTCAAGATATCAAAAATTTCAACAACATCAAAAACCATCTCAACATAGCAATTCCAGTCTCATACTATCACCAGAGATAGACAAACAGTGCCAACGTTTTCAATTTCCAAAAAAAAAATCTATAAAGATTAAATTCAATTCAAAAATCAAGCAAATATTATGCAAATTCATGACATTTAAATGCGAAAAGAAGTTACAATAGTAGGTGCCGAAACAGGATAATCTTCCACATGTCCGTACGACATTTTGTGAGCTGTAATACAATTAGACAACTTTTAATATAATCAAAAATATTTTTACAATAATGGCTGTCAATACAAGATTTTCTTCCACATGTCTATAAGACATTTAGTGATTACAATTAAAGTCACAAGGTACCTACACAAAAAAAAAACTTAGAATACAATACATATCATACATTCAACTTTCATACAACCTTACGTGGCGCCACGATTTCATCAACTCTTATTCTCACATAGAGACAAGGAACCTGTAACAATATTGTAAATTATTTAAATCAGGGATTTTTCACACTTTGACAGAACCACTATACTTAAACCATTATTTTAACAAAAAGGAATCCTTCAACATCCACCATTGTAACATATGAATATTTATACATTTCTGCATAGGCTCCCGGGATGCCCAAGCAAAAAAAAATTTTAAATTTTTCTTATACATAAATCTATAAACCCTAATAAATTCAAACACATATTTCCATCAAAAGTACAATCTTTAAATCAGCTGGTAATTTGCATGGTAGACGGGAATTAGTGACAGTTCCATATATTAACATCATCAAAATGGGACTTACAAAAATAAAAGTTAACCTGCCCGCGAAAAGACCCTCCTGTGGCAATGGTCAACTCGAAAATCCACCCCCAGATGCCACTCAGACAGATTACTGTGGCACCCCTGCGAGACGCTTCCTTGGGGCCGTTCGGACACCCAGAAATGGACCTCGAGAAGTATCACCACATTCAGGCGGGATTTAAATGTCCACCAAGCAAAAACCGCAAAGAAAAGTATATATATATATATGATACCAACAATATAAAAAAATATACATTATAATTCAAAAACGAGAAAATTTCAAGAAATACAAAACTTCAATATTATCTAAAGATATGCTCAATAAATCTTTTTAATTCAAACTTGGTGAGCGGCTTAGTGAAGACATCAGCAAGGTTATCCTTGCTGCGGACAAAAAGTAAATCAAAAGTATTTTTATCAACCAGATCCCGTACAAAGAACAGCTTAACATCGATATGACGACTTCTATGATTCTCAATAGGCGATTTTACAAAATCAATAGTAGCCCTATTATCTACAGACAAAACTGACTTCATCTTTTCCCCAGTGACAACCTTTCTACAAAAACATTCACTTAGAATCCTGTCAAACCAAAGAAGTTCTTTTGTCGCTTCGGTCATTGAAATAAACTCAGCTTCCATAGTTGACAAACTCACACTTTTCTCTTTAAATGTTTGCCAAGAAATGGGAGAGTTACCTAAAAATACAATTTGACCACCCAGCGAGGTCCTATCATCTCGATTTGCAGCAAAATCTGCATCAGAAAAAGTTATCAACTGAGGTTTTGTACAAGATAAATTAAGTGTCATATCAATAGTGTGTTTAACATATCCCAACAATCTAAGTAAGCCATACCAGTGTGTCATTCCTGGATCTGATTGAAATTGACTCATTATATTTACCGCATATGAAATATCGGGACGTGATCTATTAGCAATAAAGGACAAACAACCCAGTATACTTCTGTATGGTAACTGTGACATCTCTCTACGCTCTTCCTCAGACTTAGGACAATCAGATTTAGAATAAACAGAGCCCTTGCTTATGGGTAAGGAGGAAATGGGAAACCTGTACGACTCAAACCTTTTGCAAACATCTTTAATATAGGATTGCTGGTGAATCCGCAAGCCTTCATCACTTTCCTCAAACTCCACACCAAGCAACTTCTTAGTTTTTCCCAAGACCTTTAAATCAAAATATTTGCTTAAAAGTTCTAAAGCTCTATTTATAATCCTTTGATGCCTCCCAAATAAAACAATATCATCAACATACAATAATAACACTAAATCCGAGTCTAAAACGTAAACACAGTTACACCACTCTAATTTCTTAAACCCAATCTCCAAAAGAACACGGTTTATCTCAAAGAACCAAACTCGACCCGACTGATGTAGACCATAAATAGCTTTATCCAACTTACAAAATAGACTTTCTTTACCAACCTCAACAAAACCCGGGGGTTGCGACATATAAACATTTTCAGTAAGAGGAGCATAAAGATAAGCACATTTGACATCACATTGGGTGTGTAACCAGCCTTTAAAGGATACTAATAAAGAAAAGAAAAACCTGATGACACTAAAATTAACCACGGGACTAAATGTTTCCTCATAGGATTCTCCTCTAATTTGCTTAAACCCTTGAGCCACTAAACGGGCTTTAAACCTGGCAATTTTCCCCATGTCATCTTTCTTTATAGTGTACACCCATCTACAACCTACAGGGCTGATGTTTGAAGGTAAAATTTCTAAATGCCATACGCCTCTATCATACATAGTATTTATCTCCTCTTTCATAGCTTTTTGCCATTCATCCCTTTGATCAGATTTTATTGCTTGTTTGTAAGTTCTAGGAATAACTGGGTCATATAGTCAAGATTGTGACTGACAAATATTCACATTAGAGTTAACAACATTAGGTTCAGAAACCACTCCCTCAAAAGTATTGCTCCCTTTAAAATCAAACAAGTTAGGCTTAAAAATTAAATCATTCTCCTTACAATAATCCCCCACTTCCCTTGCAGACCTTAACCTATCAGAATCATTATCAATATCAAAATAATAAATATCCCTACGAATACCAGTATTTCTGGGAACAACTTTTCTTCTCCAGTGAGTATCTCGTAATGTGGTGTGAGGTTTACTAGGGGAATCACTTTCTGAAGAGGACCCCTGACCATCACTCTCTGCCCCAGAAGATGATCCGAGGGAGTCGTTGGAGCTGTCAGTGGTGGCTCTGACCTCCTCAACAACGTCTTCATCCTCGATATCACTCCTAGTAGCAGGAACCCACTGAAACTCACCTGGAGTATCGCCCAGCACTGCTCCATTTAGCGCATCCCTATAACTGGATTGTTCGTTAAAGGAGACATTAATGGTCTCAACAATTCTGTCACTATCAGGCAACCAAACTCTATAACCTTTTGTTCTAAAAGCGTAGCCAACAAGATATCCTCTACTAGCCTTTGAATCCAGTTTTTGCCGTTTCTGACGAGGGACACCAACATACGCCAAACACCCAAATGGTTTTAAATGCCTGACAGAAGGTTTATAATTACCAAAAAGTTCAAAAGGGGTTTTGGTCTGATTTTTTGTGACATAAACGGTTCCAAACATAGGTGAAGTGGAGAACTGCCTCTGGCCAAAAATTCAAATCCATGCCACTTTCTTTTAACATGGTTCTAGCCCCATCTACTACAGTCTGATTGTACCGTTCAACAATACCGTTCTGTTCTGGAGTAAAAGTATTTGTAAATTCATGACTTATTCCCCTTTCAAGACAAAATTCTTCCATTTTGTTATTATCAAACTCTCCCCCATTGTCGGATCTTATGGCCTTAACCTGTCTACCCAAAAATCTTTCGGCACGGTTAATATGTTGCCTTAAAATTTCAAAAACTTCCGACTTCTCTTTCATAGGGTATAAAGAAGTTTTACGGGAAAAATCATCAATTATAGAAACGAAATACCTCTCTCCTTGCCTGCCTTCAACCTGACTTGGACCCCAGACATCAGTATACAAAAGTTCCAATGGAGATTTGGATCGAATAAAATTTCTAGATTTAAAAGATGTCCTCCTAAACTTGTTAAGTTTACATGATTCACATTTAAATTCCCCCTCTCTTAAATTTGGCAAACCCCTAGCACCCGCATTTCTACATGTATGAGCTATCAAATAAGGACTAACATGTGCCAGCCTTCTGTGCCAAACATACATATCATCATGCTTACTGGTAGAAGATGCTTCAAAACTAACTCTCTTAGTAACTTTGCTAGGAATTTTGGGGTATAAATATTAAACACCATTTTTAAGAATGGCTTTAAAAAGGGGTTGTCCATTGCATGATATCTTCACCTCGCCACTCTCACCAGAAAAACATGCCCCATTTATATCTAAGCGAGGACCAGATATTAAATTACGCCTCAATTTAGGAGAAAACATTACATCTTTAAACATTAAGATTCTTTGCCCAAACTTTAATTTAATAGTTCCACACCCTTCTATTGGAAAAGTTACACCTTCAATGGCTACAGCCATATGCTCATCATTTAAAGGAGTAAATTCAATAAAAAGATCTCTATTCTTACAAAAATGATGCGAAGCTGCTGTGTCGAAGACCCAGTCAGCATCTCCATCAACTAAGTTAGCTTGAGACAAAAAGAATGAAGTATAGGACTTACGTTCTGGACTGTTCGATAGATAGGACTTACGTTCAGGACTTCTCTGACGAGTGTCTCTAGATCGGCCTCTTTTCACTTTGTCATGAAGTCTACGAGGATCACTGTGTTGATGCTTAGCAGGAGATCTTGTGTACTGTCGTGGAACTCTCTTATCACTATGAGGGCTAAAGGATCTAACTAATGAAGTATCACGATGAGATGAAAATTTGGCTGACGGTGAACTATCTCTGTTACAGGATAACATACTCCTTCGGAAACTATGGCACTGGCTTTTAACGTGACCTGGCTTTTTGCAAAAATAACAGCTCAACTTCTTTCTAGCTTTCCTCTGGTACTGTAATGATTGAGCTTCAGGATACACTTTACTATGATCACGTTCTCTCAGTTGAAGCCTGGTTTCTTCGGCTACCAATGAAGTCACCACATCATTAAAAATAAACTCCTCTTCTTTCCATCTGAGAATTACCTGTACCATGGAATCAAACTTTGGAGGCAAGAATCGCAATAGTTGAAATGTCACATAGACGTCATTAAACTTTTTATTTATATTTTTAAGCTGGTTCGCCACTCGTAAAAGCCTGGCAGCATATAAATTAATACTCTCACCACCGGCAATTTTGCATTCACATAACTCAGTGAAAACTTGCATATGACGGCTTCTTGTGTCTGGATAAAAATGAGTATGGAGCTTTTTCCAAGCATTTACTGGATCACTACATTCCTCTATAATTTTTCTAAAATTAGGCTCCACATTTAAATATATCATAGACAGTGCTAATTTCTGTCTAATATGATAATCTTTAGTATCTTTATCGGTGACACCATTACTATCTGCATTGAGCTCAGGAGGTTTCTCTATTTCTGCCACTATATCCCAAACATTTCTTTCCATCAATAAATATTTCATGTCAGATTGCCAATTGGCATAATTACTAGCATTTAATTTCTGAATCTGATTCTGCATCATCATTTTGAAAAATTTATACTTAAACCAAAAAAAAAATTTCACAAATTTAAAAACTTTATGGACCAGCCAAAAAAAATTTATAGTTAAAACATTTTGTATTAAAAAATTCTTAAAAACTCTAATTCTAAACTATTTCCTTTCTCTTTTCAAATTATTACGTCAAAAACGAAATCATTTCAAAAAAAAATTTCTAATTATCGGTCATCGTATGAAAACTAACGGCCCCCCCTAATAAAACTATCTCTTAATCCTCCTTGGGCCGTAGTTACACTTTACTGCACTAACATAAAGCATAGCTAAACAGAAACTATCTCTGCATGGGTATTAAATGCCCATAACCAAAAAATGTTATATGAGACTACTCATATAACTAGTGCTTAAAAATGATCTATTACTTTTATAAAGCACTTCAATAATACATCCTAAAACTAAGCAGATATAAAATTTGCAGTAAGAAGCATCCGCTGAAAAATAAAACCCTAAATATGCAGAGAGAGAGATATGGTTGTTTTATACAGTAAGTGTAAGAAGAAATGATGACCAGATAAATAAAAGAAAAACTTAACTTTATTAAAATTCTTTCATGATAAAATACGATAGTATAAAAATAAAGGCTTTGAAATTAAACAAACAAATATTGATTAACTTTATATCGTGCAGAAAATAAACGTAATAAGACAATACTTTAAGATAATCCCTCCAGAGCTCATGCCATAATATATTCACTCTAAATCAAATTGCAAATGAAAAATGTCACCTGTAGTAAACGAATTCAACACTTTATTTCATCTTGAAACTTGAAGAAAAACATCGTAGAACTAGCGAAGATCCAAAGATTAAAAGCATCCTCTCAGCAACTCCATCGTACGTAAAAACTCAATAACATAAACTTCATATCCGTTAAATAAACATCAGAGCGGCAGACATCAAAAACACCAAAAGAGAAACGACCAGCATGCATCAAAAACAAACGTTCCCCAACAGCTATCACGCCGTTCCTTTTATCTATATCGGCAAACACCGAGAGCTGCTCCGCAGAGAAGCTGCAATCGGAAACGCCCTCCTTCCATCGCACGTGGAAAAAGTAATTTGCATAGGCACATGCCACGCCAAAGGCGAAAAGAGCACTCGTGGACGGGCAACGCCACTTACCGGCCAACGGAGTTACCGCTCAGTTCGAAAACGATATACGATAGAGCTCGGCTGGAAAAACATCGCGATGTGAAAGTCCGATGATACGATGCAAGTTCTCTTTAAAACAAATAAATAGCTGCACAAATGGACAAAAATAAATTAGCTGTAAGGATGAAAGGTAAGTCATAACTAAAGAAGTTTCAAGATAAAAATATATTTAGTTGAATAAAATAAAGATAATGCAATTGATAAGAAAAGCAGGAATATGGCTAACAAGGTCGACGTAATCCAGACAGAAGGTTTAAAAAGGTCCAACAATGTTAAATGCAAAATTCTCACACAGTTACTAAAAGAAAAAGATGAATACGTACCAATTCAAAAATCTAACAATTTCCAATTTGGAAATGTCAGCATCAGCTCAATTTGACAGCTTGATCACTGTATTACATTAAATACAATTCTTTATTACAATTATATAAAAAAAATTATGTAGAATATTAAACAGTTAATGATTCATATTCCAGACATCTAGGCTCGAAAGACAGGAACTAACGGCTCTTACAAACTAACTAGCTTACGTATTCATAAATGAATAAAGGGCTCATTCATACAACTCGCAGTCTTCTGGTGCACCAGAATCAATTAAACCAGATAAAAAGGATGGCGCTCTAGATGCCTAGGATGAACAAAGCAAGAATTAATGATATGCATAAAATAAATTTCAATGTATAAGCACAGTTAATCACAATATTGGAGGTCTTTCAAATATTAAAAACTGTTATGTAAAATAAACCTCTCTAAAAAGAATTCTTTAAAACTTATGGAATGACCAAGTGACGCTGATGATATAAAAAAAAATGCATATAGGCAAATTAACAAAGTTAAGTAGCAAGCGTCTACACTAATCCCTTAACACCTATGAATAACAATTTCAGAAGGTACAGTGTAGCGACAGAAAGCTTGAAAAACAATTTTTACAATTTAATTCACCATAATAGCATTTAATGAGGTACAATTTATATGAAAAATTTATATATGAATGAGATACTTAAACTTAAAACATATTTAGCTTAAAATTAACATTACATCAGAAAAATTAACTTTAAGAAGCTCATGATCTCACTCTTAGATAGAGGTTTGGTAAAGGTATCCGCCAGATTAGACTTGCTCCGCACGTGAGAAAGCAGAAATTCCCCCCTGTTGAAAAGATCCCTTATAAAAAATAACTTAATATCAATATGCTTGGACTTATAATTCTCAACAGGAGATTTAACGAAGTCGATTGCAGCCTGATTATCCGCTTTCATTTCGGCTTTCCTCCCAAGTACATGAATGATCCCTTCCTGCGCACACTCGCGACGTATCCGGTCAAACCAGACCAGGTTCTTGACGTCCTCAGTCATTGCGACGAATTCAGACTCCATAGTCGATAACGAGACGCACTTCTCCTTGAAAGTGCGCCAATCGACAGGAGCTTCGTCAATCATGACTATTTGGCCGCCGATCGAGGTTCGGTCATCGCAGTTAGCCACAAAGTCGGCATCAGTGAAGATCATTAGATTTGCACGAGAGTTTAAGCCGGAAATGTTTAGTGGATCTCAGGTACCCTAGCAACCTCAATAATCCGTCCCAGTGCACAATCCCTGGGTTTGACTGGAATTGACTTAAAACATTCACGGCGTAAGACAAGTCAGGGCGAGTGCGATTAGCAATAAAAGAGAGACAACCTAAAAGGCTGCGATAAGGAATATGTGACATTTCCTCTATATCTTGATCAGAAACAGAACACTGCGACCTCGAGAAGACTATACCTTTACTAATTGGTAAAGATGAAAAAGGTATCTTGAATTTTTGAAAACGATAACATACATCTTCGATGTAGTTCTTTTGGTGAATTATAACTCCGGTTGGAGTATCTTCAAATTGTACACCCAAAAGCTTTCTTGTCTTCCCAAGTACCTTAATGTCAAATTTAGACTTCAATTTACTTAAAGTCTTGTCGATTAGCTTCTGAGTCTTCCCGAAAATCACGATATCATCGACATAGAGAAAAAGTAAAATATCAGAGTTAAAAATATAAACACAGTTGCAACTTGTAAACTTTTTAAAACCAAGTTCTAGTAGGACTTTGTGTATTTCTAAAAACCATTCTCTCCCGCTTTGATGCAAACCGTACAGGGCGCGATCCAATTTGCAATACAGATGCTCTTTGCCTGGCTCTACAAAACCGGGAGGTTGACTCATGTACACGTCTTCACTCAGTGGTGCATATAAGTAGGCGCAGGTTACGTCACACTGAGTGTGCGACCACCCGCTGTACGACACAAGAAGAGAGAAGAAGAACCGGATGACGCCAAAATTAACAACTGGGCTAAAAGTCTCTTCGTAGGACTGGCCCTTAATTTGTTTAAAACCTTGGGCAACAAGGCGAGCCTTGTGCCTGGCGATCCGTCCATTTTCATCTCTTTTTGTCGTATACACCCACCTGCAACCGACTGGAGAGACATGCACTGGTAATTCTGCCAAGTGCCAAACCCCACGGTTATGCATGACCTGCATCTCGAGCTTCATCGCTTCCCACCAGATCGCACTCTGCTCGGATTTGCATGCTTGTTTAAAAGTGCGGGGAGTATAATTTTCACCAACTAGTCATGCTGTAGGATTTACATAACTGGATTCACTGGAACAGGATTCATCTTCAGTATTTGAATCACTATCTGAATTTGAATTATTTGGTTTGGGGATTTGACCTGAATAGTGATTTGAACCCTGAAAATCGAAAATCTCTGGTTTAAACAATATCTTGTTTTCCTTACAGTATTTCTGTACCTCATTCAATGAACGTAATCTGTTGGTTTTTCCTGTTTCATAATAATATATATCGTAACGGTTCTCATTTCTGCGCTTGACTGCTTTCCTCAACCAACTAACTTCTCTAAGTGAGGGAATACCTGGTTGATTGATTTGATTCGGCCCTGAATCCATGTCCTCCTCCCTCCCAATCGGGGAATCTTGAGAAGTGTTGGAAGGACCTGGGATGTCCTCAGGTTCATCTTCGACAACATTATCTCGATTCCTCTCTGTTTTGGGAGAGAAGAGGGCATATTCATCAGAGCCCAGCCTTGCTCCATTGCGCTTCAAACCTTCAGAGTTCTCATTGAAAGAGACATTCGAGGATTCTACTATTTCGTCAGTATCTGGCAACCATATACGGTATCCTTTTGTACGGAAAGCGTACCCGACCAGGAATCCCTTCTTGGCTCTGGCATCCAATTTCCCACTTCTTTGTTTGGGAATTTTCACATAGGCTGTTGTGCCAAATGGTTTTAAGTGCCTAACAGAGGGCTTCCTGCCACCGTATAATTCAAATGGTGTCCTTCCTAAAAGTTTAGGACATACTCTGTTCCATGAGTAAACAAAGAATTTTAAAGCCTCAGGCCAAAAGGTCAAATCCAAATTGCTGTCAATCAATAACGTCCGCATCCCATCGGCCGCTGTGGACATAAAACGTGTTCTCGGTCCGGAAACAGGACCGGTCTAGAATTACTAAAATTGTAGCAGAGTATGGAATATATTTTAACTTTAAGTGCTGTAGGTAACCATGGCAGGATAGTGACTGAGAAAATGTAAAAGTGTAAAACAAGTAAAGATGCATTTAGATTTGAAATAAAACTAACGTTTATTTAACGAAAAACATGACTTAAATAAATATCAAACAATATAATTAAAATAAATAATGATGAAATAAGTTAGTGACAAATGGCAGTAAACAGTATGAATTAAATGGTTGAACAGTTCTCAATATTCACATACAACAAAAATAAAAAGAGGAACTCACGGTTTAACATTAGGCTGAATACGGCACACTGATATACTTTCCATGTAGACAACACAATAATAATTTTCCAATGCCAATAATGATGTTTTCAAATATATGCAAGAATAATGAAGAACCAAGTCCACTTGAAACATTTTTAAAAAAAGAATAAGTTTCCAGAGATTCAACAAATATCAGGCTTCCAACAAAAGCAAAGTTTTTCCATTCCTTAAGTTGTTTAAAAACGAACATCATTTATGAACATGCTACGAAATAAAGCTATTTAAAATTAAACACAAGCTTTTTCAAACTAACACAGGCTTCCTTTAAAATCAACATGACAAGCTGTTTAAAAATAACATGACCAGCATTCTTCAAAACGCTACAGCAAGAAGCACCCACACACCTTCAAACTAAAAATACGACAAGCTCTTAAAAGACAAGCTCTCACCCCTTCAAAATCATCGTCATATATCCTCTGCTTCCAACACGCCCTCTTACGATCAAAACATTCCCTCCCGTTCCAGCGGAGTTGAGAAAAACGCATCCTGCCTTACGGCAAAACCAAAGGATGAAAAATCGTATCTTCCGACACGGTGCAAAGATCAGCGATCAGGAAAAGGCGTGACGTCACATCGGTACGTACGGAGATCGGAGCCGTTGGAGAAATAAACAGACGATCTTTGAAAAACGATTGTAACGAAATAAATGATGAACGATGTGTGAATGAAAGTTTGAAAAATAAATAAATGAAAAAATAACCAAAAGAAAACTTGGTTATTGTGACGTAGCTGTATTAGAATGGAAATAAGGAAAACCAATGGAATAAAGGTAAGTACCATTTCAGGGTGTATAAGTATCAAGGAAAACAGGCTGTCATATTCTGACAATTGCCCCCCTCCTTGACACTTATACTGAAAAACTGGAAATGGATAAATAAAAGATTCCTTTACCTATTAATTCAAAACTAACTATCAACATCTGATAGTATGATATACACATTATGCAAATACGATTAAAAAACAGATATACTTATATCCATAACAATACATTTAAAAAAAATACACTTTATATAAATTTAATACACATTTTATACAAATTTAATACATATATCAAAAATAACTACAGAACCCTCATTACTTTGAGGAACGCTTTAACACATGAGTTATTCAACGATAACCCTCTTGGAAACCTTAAAGTTCAAAGTTCAAAAGTTCTTTTCAACGCAAAAGTTCATTTTGAAGAAAAAGCTCTTTTTCGATTTTGTTACACAATACCTCATCGCGTCAAAACGTGACTACTTTACCGTTATTTTAGTTGATGACGAAATTCAGGTAATTTACATTTTTATGTAGACAATTGTAAAGATTTTCACTTAGGACAATTTTCATTTTCAAGATTTGAAATATTCAAATGCACTTTGATTTTTCAAGAAAACACATTTTCAAATGACACATTTTACTTAACTATAGTGAGAATACTTATTCATATACATAGTGAACTAATATATATATATATATATATATATATATACTAATACTATTTCTATATAGTGAGCTCACTTAACAAGTATTGTATTAACTACTAGATAACTTATAAAAATTACTTATATTGACTACTTATGTAATACACAACCAGAAAGGTATTTTCATAAAAATACGCTGCATAATGAAAAATTGCAATTATGCATAAAAAAGATTACGGCTCGATTTCCAATAGCACGGACGGGACAAAAGTGGCAGTTCTAGTAATCATAACGAGGGACTTACTGAAATAAAATAAAAATGCCCGCGAGAGGCCTTCCTGTGGTTAGAACACTCACGAAGGCCGCTACCCCCTGCAGACCACTCTGGCTATTTACAAGGGCACCTCGTGAGTCGCTTCCTGAGGCTGCTCGGGTCCCGGAGGATGAACCAACGTGAGGTCCGACCACATTCCAGCGGGAATTAAATTGTCCGCGCCATTGGAAATGAGGGTAATAAAACATCACTGTACTTTATACTGAAAAACAAGAAAATCAACAAGTGTATAAGTACGGTGCAATAGTAATGAAAACAAGTGTATATACATAAGATTCAAACAATATAAAAAGACATGTCTCTGAAACTTTGAAGTTTCAGTATTCAAAAATGTTAAACAACTTTAACAGTTTAACCATCAAAAACATTTATGAAAGCATTTTCAAAAATACTTGGTTTAAGTTCAAAGGAGGAGGTTTGTTTTTTTTTTTTTTGAAAGAAAATATCATACAGGATTATTTAGACTTTAAATTAAAAATTACCTCAATGAACTTGTTTAAATCATACTTAGTAAATTTTAGTGATAATTGTCAAGATTTATCCTGGGTTCGTACATATAATCATCTTCTATTTCAAAGATGGTAGACGTGGTTGTATAACTACTACTAGGTTTAGATGAAGATGCAGTGTATGGATCAAATATAGAAGATATGGAAGCGTATGGTGGTGTTTGGCTAGGACTAGAATTATAGCTTACGTTAGTAGTGTCAACTAACCCCTCATACGTATTCTTTCCTTTAAAACTAAACCATCTTGCATCAAATCTAATACCATGTTTTTGACAATAATCTCTAACTTCTCTGAGTGATCTCAACCTTTTTGTTTCACCTACCTCATAATAATATGTGTCCCTGCGTTTATCGCCACGACGTCGTACTGCCTTTCTAAACCATGCCGCATCTCTTAAACTTCGTGAACACCTCTCGCTCTCCTCGTCACTTTCATCCAGAGATGTGCGACTGGAGGCGGGATCATCAGAGTGAGACTGGTCTGGCTCAGAAACGGCAGGAGGTGGTTTATCAGGCTGTAATTCTCTAAAAGGATTGATTTCAGGATGCTGTGTACCTATAATGTAAGTGGGACCCAGACCGCTTCCGTTGCGCTCTTCTGCAACATCGAAAGGGTCTGTTCCTATGGAATAAGTAGGACCTGGTTCACTGTGAGTTTGCCAATCCTTGGGCAGAGTTGCTTCATTACTAAATCTGACATTGATGGTTTCAATTATTTTATTCCCATCAGGAAGCCACACTCTGTATCCCTTTGTGGACATTGCATACCCCACCAGTATTCCCTTTTTGGCTTTCGCCTCAAACTTGGATCCCCTGAGTTGTCTAGGTACCCCTACATATACAATTGATCCAAATGGACGCAAGTGACGAATAGAAGGTTTATTTCCACAGTAATATTCAAAAGGAGTTTTGGTTTGAGACTTGTGGCAAAGACGATTCAGTGTGTAAGCATAGTAGAGAATGGCCTCAGGCCAGAACTTCAGGTTCATCTTACTCTCATTCAGAATTGATCTGGCTCCATCTACTAGCGTTTGATTAAGATGTTCCGAAACTCCATCTTGTTCCGGGGAATAGATATTTGTGAATTCGTGTTTTATCCCATTTGTTTCAAAGTAATTCTTAAAAGCTTCATTTGAGAATTCCCTCCCATTGTCACTGCGAACACTTTTAAGTTTAGTATTCAAAAACCGCTCGGCTCTTTTGACGTGGTTTGTGAAAACTTTGAAGACCTGTGTCTTATTACACAATGGGTGCACTGCAACTTTTCTGGAGAAGTCGTCAGTAATAGTTAAAAAGTATTTCTCCCCATTTCTGCCAGTGATTTTAGTTGGTCCCCATAAATCTGTGTGCAAGAGCTCGAGTGGCTTTTTGGATCTTATTTGTTTTAAAGGTTTGAATGAGGTGCGTCTATGTTTATTTAACTTACATACCTCACACTCAAAATCCCTGTTTTTGATGTGTGGAAGACCCCTCACCCCATTACACTTGTCAGTATGTTCGATTAAGGACGAACTGATGTGCCCTAGTCTTCTGAGCCATAGCTTTAGGTCATCCTTTTGGATGGTTGATGCCTCAAATCGAACATGTTTAGTTTTAAGATTACTTTTAAGTTTAGAATTAGTTATGGTTCTAGAACTAGGTTCAGGGTGGATATAATATATGCCATTTTTAAGAAATGCATGGAAAAGGGTTCTATCTTCGCGATAAGCCTTTACTCTCCCCTCACCTCCTTTAAACTTTGTCCCTTTTGTATCGAGGCGAGACCCTGATATAAGATTACGTCTCAGGCTAGGACAAAACATAACGTCCCCGAAACGCACCTTTTCCCCATTTAATTTTAAATCTACAGTGCCTGTCCCTTTGATTGGGAAGGTGGCGCCATCAACGGCTACAGCAAGTTCTTGATTTCTAAGAGGTTTAAAATCAACATAAAGATCTTTGTTTTTACAGAAATGGTGTGACGCACCCATGTCAAAGACCCAGGCGTCGTCATCACCCTTTACTTTACTGAGATTGGATTGTATTAAATAATGTACCTGGCTGCTATGGTGACGTTGAGGCTTAAAAGTGGACTTAGGCTTTGAAGTGGCACCTCTGTTCCTTGGGCAAACAGGATTGGATCTAGGGACGGTCTCTCTGGAAGTGGATGAGTCACGGGAGCTATTTCCGGCAGACGAGTCGGGACCAGAAGTTTCATGATTAGAATCGGCACAGTTTCTTTTCACGTGGCCCGTTCGTCCACACTTATGGCACTTTCCTTGGAACTTCCGTCTGTAATTAGAGTTCCTAGGTGGTCTAGTTCTAGAAAAGTTGCTTTGGATAGATTCAGCTCTGTCTTCGGATCGTAGTTTTAGGCGGGATTCCTCTGCGATCAGCTCGGTCAGTATGTCGTTGAACTTGAATTTATCCTCAGACCATCGGAGAATGCTCTGGACTAAACCATCGTATCTTTTCGGGAGCCATCGTAGGAGCTGGAATGAAAGATATGTCTCTTTGATGGGTTCATTCATCGCTGTTAATTGGTTTGCAATTCTCTGCAGGCGGGCTGCATACATGTCGATTGCTTCATCAGCTTCAATTCGGCAAGCCAATACCTCAGAGAATAACTGCATGTGACGGGAACGGTTGTCCGGTTGGAAATGTCTTTTGAGCTTCTCCCATGTTATCTTTGGGTCGTCAATATTTTCTATTATTCGTCTGAACTCCGGTTCTACATTCAGATATATTATGGAAAGGGCTGACCTGACTCTGGACTGGTAGTTCTTATCTGCTGCTGCATCTGTTTTGTCGGGAGCTTTCTCCGTTCCATTTACAATGCCCCAGGCATTCTTATCAAGCAGTAGGTACTTTACATCAGCGGCCCAGTTTCCATAGTTGTTCGAATTCAATTTGCTGATACTAACCTGAATACTAGCCATTGTCAGAAGAAAATAGAAAATTTAAGACGAGGATTTTTTTTTTTTTTCAAAGTAAAAAAAATTTACCGGGAGCCAGATATAAACAGTACAGTACAAAAAAACTTATAAAAAAAACTTTGAAAAATTTCAAGAAAAAAAAAATTTCAAAAAAATTTTTTTTTTTTTTTTTTTTTTTAAGTCATTACAATCTTTACTTTATAAATATAAAAAAATTTCATTAAAAAAATTACATCTACAGTGCACCCCCCGGACTAGAATTCACTAGGAGTTCGTATGGCCGACTGTAGTTAACACTTGTCACTTCCAATTCGCACCAAATGGTTACTGCTGACGCTCAAGGGTTAAAATAGGCCTGGCCCATAACCCGTGTTCTCGGTCCGGAAACAGGACCGGTCTAGAATTACTAAAATTGTAGCAGAGTATGGAATATATTTTAACTTTAAGTGCTGTAGGTAACCATGGCAGGATAGTGACTGAGAAAATGTAAAAGTGTAAAACAAGTAAAGATGCATTTAGATTTGAAATAAAACTAACGTTTATTTAACGAAAAACATGACTTAAATAAATATCAAACAATATAATTAAAATAAATAATGATGAAATAAGTTAGTGACAAATGGCAGTAAACAGTATGAATTAAATGGATGAACAGTTCTCAATATTCACATACAACAAAAATAAAAAGAGGAAATCACGGTTTAACATTAGGCTGAATACGGCACACTGATATACTTTCCATGTAGACAACACAATAATAATTTTCCAATGCCAATAACGATGTTTTCAAATATATGCAAGAATAATGAAGAACCAAGTCCACTTGAAACATTTTTAAAAAAAGAATAAGTTTCCAGAGATTCAACAAATATCAGGCTTCCAACAAAAGCAAAGTTTTTCCATTCCTTAAGTTGTTTAAAAACGAACATCATTTATGAACATGCTACGAAATAAAGCTATTTAAAATTAAACACAATCTTTTTCAAACTAACACAGGCTTCCTTTAAAATCAACATGACAAGCTGTTTAAAAATAACATGACCAGCATTCTTCAAAACGCTACAGCAAGAAGCACCCACACACCTTCAAACTAAAAATACGACAAGCTCTTAAAAGACAAGCTCTCACCCCTTCAAAATCATCGGCATATATCCTCTGCTTCCAACACGCCCTCTTACGATCAAAACATTCCCTCCCATTCCGGCGGAGTTGAGAAAAACGCATCCTGCCTTACGGCAAAACCAAAGGATGAAAAATCGTATCTTCCGACACGGTGCAAAGATCAGCGATCGGGAAAAGGCGGGACGTCACATCGGTACGTACGGAGATTGGAACCGTTGGAGAAATAAACAGACGATCTTTGAAAAACAATTGTAACGAAATAAATGATGAACGATGTGTGAATGAAAGTTTGAAAAATAAATAAATGAAAAAATAACCAAAAGAAAACTTGGTTATTGTGACGTAGCTGTATTAGAATGGAAATAAGGAAAACCAATGGAATAAAGGTAAGTACCATTTCAGGGTGTATAAGTATCAAGGAAAACAGGCTGTCATATTCTGACAAAACGCTCAGCAACGCCATTTTGTTGCGGCATGTAGCAGTTGTTAAATTCGTGGCGGATCCCCTTCTCCTCAAAAAAATTTTTAAAAGAAGCATTGTCGAATTCCCCACCGTTGTCAGTTCTAAAGCTCTTTACTTTATGATTCAGGTAAGTTTCAGCTCTAGTAATGTGCCTTTTTACCACGTCAAAGGTATCTGACTTTAATCGCAAAGAGTAAACTAACACACGGCGAGAAAAATCATCAATGATAGAAAGAAAATATCTTTAACCACTTCTGCCTTCAACTCTACAGGGTCCCCACAAATCAGCATACAGCAATTCCAAGGGATGATTGGAACGAATATTTTTATTATATTTATGGGAGATATTTCTTAATTTCCCCAATTTACATGATTCACAGAAAAAGTTGGATTCCTTCAGACCTGGTAAACCCCGAACACCATTTTTCCGACTAGTATGAGCAATTAATGAAGGACTAATATGTCCATACTTCCGGTGCCAATTAAGCATTTTTTCATTATTTACTGAGGAAGTCTCAAATTTAACAGATCTAGACTTGGAAACTGGAATTTTAGAGTAAAGACGATAGATGCAGTCTTTCAGATAGGCACTAAATAAATACTCCCCCCCCCGACGGAACCTTACCTCACCATTAAAACCATGAAAGGTTAGACCATTTAGGTCGAGTTGTGGGCCAGAGATCAAATTTCTACGAAGTTAGTCACTATACATTACATTACATAGAGTGAAAACTCTTTGACCAAATCGTAGTTTTACTTCCCCCTTCCCCTTTATAGGAAATAAGACATTTTTCACCGCTACAGACATTTCATTGTTAAGCTCTTCAAATTTAGAAAATAAA
This sequence comes from Maratus speciosus, assembly GCA_963932465.1. Lineage (NCBI taxonomy): Eukaryota > Metazoa > Arthropoda > Arachnida > Araneae > Salticidae > Maratus > Maratus speciosus. The sequence goes on from OZ010787.1 coordinate 8,389,743, forward strand.
GCTTTATTAGAACAAAAATGATGGCTAGCGCCACTATCGAAAATCCAGTCACAGTCACTATTAACTTTACTCAAACTTGAGTGAGAGATAAAGAAAACTGACTTACGTGAGGAATCTGATAGTTTTGCACGAGAGCCACCATTCCTGCCTTGACAAAAAGTAGGAGAACGGAAACGTCTGCGGGACTTGGTCTGGTCTCTGGATCGTCTAGGAGTAACAGGTGATATGTCAGGAGAGTCATCACAGGAATCAGCATAGGAGTCGGTGAAGGAGTCAGCAGATGGGTCAGATGATGAATCAATGCAGCGTCTTTCTGATGAGCAATACCGGTGCCGATGGCGAGAACCCGATCTTTCTCTAGATCTGTGACGTCTATAAGGCACAGGAGAAGCATTTCTTGAATGCAGAGGGCTACCTGGGACTCTGGCATAGCAATTTACTTATAGATGCCCTGGTTTGCTGCACCTCCAGCATCTTCTGTGTGGAGTTTTACGAAAAGTAGAATTTTGTTTCACGGAAGATTGCCTTTCAGCCGTTTTATAGCTATTGGAAATGTTGACATATGTTGCACCATTTTTGTCATGTAATTTTTGACGGGTCTCTTCAGCTACTAATTCGTCGACGATGAGGTCAAACTTAAAACTATCATCCGGCCTGGCCAAAACTTGCTGTACTAATGTGTCATATTTTGATGGAAGAAAACGTAGAAACTGATAGCTGAGATAATTCTCGGAAAAATTTTTATTAATTTGTTTAATTTCCATAAATATTTTCTTCAGCCTTGTTGCAAATAAATTCATCGTTTCGCCGTGTCGTATCCTTTCCTCCATCAAACTATTGAAGACTGTCATATGATGGGTGCGGGAGTCTGGATGAAAGTTTTTATGAAGGCGTTCCCATGCATCTACTGGTTCAGAACAATCTGCTGTTAAACGTTTGAACTCAGGTTCAATGTTAAGGTAAATCAGCGATAGAACCTTATTTGCACGGGTTTTAAATTTTTCAACGTCTTCAGCAGTGACTGTGGTACTTACTTCAAGTGCATTCTGCTTTTTCTCAACAATTTCCCATAGGCCCTTTTCAAGTAGTAGATATTTCATATCACAGCTCCATGTGGAGTAATTTCTAGAGGTCAGCTTATCAATTATGTTAGTGGCCATTTTTGGGAAAAGAGGAAAAATTTTCAAAATTTAATAAGAAAAAAACTTTTAGTAACCACAGTATAACTGCCCCCCCCTCCCCCCACTTAATGATCAGCTCTTCTTCCTCTGTCAAGCTCTTGTTTTTGGAAAAATTACTACTTCTAACATAAAAGTTTCATAATGTCAAATCATAAAAATAACAGTCTATTGTCATAATAAATTGTAATGAAAAACGAAAAAAAAGTTCGGAAATCGGCAAAACTGTTCGTTAAATAATACAGAGTTCAGCAACCAAAATTAAAGTTCAGCTTTAACAGGTGAAAGGTCAGCAAAATTAACTCAAAATTTCAGTAAACTAAAATAAATCTTCTTGGTATCTTCTATAAAAACTGCAAATTAAAGTTATTTCAAAATAAACTGAATCAAAGGTCGGTAAAATCAAAGTTCGTAAATCAGGAAAGTAAAAGTTGGTGAAAATAAACCAATTGTTTATAAAACTAAATTAAACCTTCATAAAACTGCATAATTACTCTTGATTATTGCAAATAATAACTGAAAACCAGCATATTTCGTAATTAAACTGTAACTTAAAAATGTAAACAAAAACGTAAAGATCGCTTAAACAGAAACGTAAAGATCGCTCACTTGACTGAAAACTTCCACTTTTTCAAACTTCTTCAGGCTTTCCTTTTCTTTCCACCATAACCCTTTAATGTGCTTTAATCATAACACTTTAAAATATAAGATGATTATGCACGTTAAAATGTAATTAAATGGAGCAGATAACGCATGTGGAAACTTTTGGCTGGGAAAGGATTATCCTGGAAGTGAATATGTAGAAATGCAGAAAAGTATTATGATCTTTGTGAAGGCAAAGTAAAAACATATGCAGATTAAATAAAATAAAGACAGTTTATTTTTGGTTCCAAACACATACTTGACATTAGTAATAAATAGCAGCATTCATTTTAAACAGACATTTTGTAGAACGTGATGACGATGTTTCACAAATCAGAGCAGACATTTTTGTTTGAAGATATCACAGTATTAGACTTTAAGATAAAACATAATTACACAGATAAAACTAAAACACAACATCCAGAACGTGGTCCAGCCATCGTTCAGTTACTTGAAATACTTCTTCCATTAAAGGAAGATAAAAAGTGCGTATAATTAAGATTGGAATCGTATATTTATATAAAAACGATTGGATTGAAAACGTCGTTTCAAACGAACGAACCAATCAGAGAACGGCATCGAATCGATGCAAAGCAAGATTCGATGAAAAGATTTGATTTGAAAACGATATTCTAAGTCGCCATCTGGCGGGAGAAATATCGTCACGGAAGTTGAAACGTAGTCGAAAGAAAGTTTTTGCCGGTGAAGTATGGTAATGAAATGAAATTAAAAACGGCAAAATGGTATGGATTACTATGGATGTTAAAAGGGTCAGGAAACTTTTATTACAGCTGGATATTGTCTAGAATCAATAGAGAGGGTAAGTAAAAGTTTAAGAAATATTTATTACTGTCATTATTTAAGAAATAAATAAATGTAAATAAAGTAAATGAATGACAATGAACTTAAAAATAAAATGAAGTTTGTGAAATGAGGTTTTATGACAGGAGATGATAAGAGGCAATGAGAAATACAGTGTTTGTATCTCTATCAATTAGCATTAGCGAACGGGTCTTTTCGCTTGACTAAAGTAGCGTCCCCTTAAAAAATTCTGCAATCGAGATCGAAAATGTAAAAAACGGACTTTGGACTGATCGATCTCAGCTATCCAATGCAATAAAATTTATTAAAAAATATAAATGCAACCGAGATATCTTTATAAATTTCATCTATAGGATTAGTATTAGCGAACGGTTCTTTTCGCTTGACTAATATAGCCTCCCCATAAAATATACAGCAATCAAGATTGAAAATGTAAAAAAACGGCCTTTGTACAGATTGATCTCAGCTCTCCAATGCAATAAAAATCATTTTAAAATATTGAAATGCAACCGAGATATCTCTATAAATTTCCTATACAGGATTAGCATTAGCGAACGTCTTTTCGCTTGTCTAAAGTAGCCACCCCATAAAAAATTCCGCAATCAAGATCAAAAATGTAAAAAATGTCCTTTGTACAGATCGATCTCAGCTATCCAATGCAATAAAAATCATTTAAAAATATTGAAATGGAACCGAGATATCGTTATAAATTTCTTCCATAGGATTAGCATCAGCGAGCGGGTGTATTCGTGCGACTGAAGTAGCCTCTTAGCATTACTCACTGCTGATTAGAATTGCAACAAAATATGCTTATTATTTTATCAAAATGTTTAGAATAACCTTTAAAATTATTCGATTGCTTTTCAGAAGGGAGAAAAGAAAAGAAAAACAACATATACACTAAGTAGAAATATATCATTTGTGTATGAGGATTTCGCCGCAATGGAATGTATTTGCTAAACGATTGAAAATTAGTCGAAAATTTCATTAAAACAGTGAAAAGAAATCTTTCTTTAAAGTTTGAGAAACACAGTTCTAAGTTTTAAATTTGTGTAATCCAATTTAATAATGAATTGTACAATAGTTATCTTTTAGTTTGCTGTATAGCACAAATGTTTAATTTTTATGAAAGAAACATTTAAATTAATTCAGTAAGATTTACCTAATAAATGATAGAAAAAAAGGTATTATAGACAATTTAAATACAAATGTATTTATTCGCCGCATATATCTATTAATTTTTAAATACACTAGTAACTATTGTTATTTTCTTTCGTTCTCTCTCTCTCTCACCTCCCCCTTCCCCCCCCCCCCCCTGTTGAGTGCAGATGACAAAAAGATATTTCTAGTATCTTTTGAGAATAGGCAACTTCTTCATTTTGATGTTGTATGGAATTAAAAAATCTTTCGGAAATTAAAATTCAAAAGTAGGAAAGAAAAATAATAACAATGATAAATCTGTTTTTATTCCAAATCAATAATGCTTATCTTTATCTTTACTATTAGATTAAATGCCTAGAAAAACAAACCCTCTGAAATCAACATCTATTTAGAACATTTCAGGAGCGCATTTTTAATAAAACTTCGTTCTTTGTGCACGAAAAGAAAATTGTTTTTATCAGACACCTAAAGTTGCTTCCAGTGCAGAAAATAGCCACAGGCAATATTTCACACTATAGGAAGACTTTCCTGTTTAGAGATTCCCCGCTGATTAAACAGGTGTCGTCTGAAACCCCCCTGTATTAAGGCGTTAACCTTGTAGAGGCGGATCTTGGAGCACTTTCGTCTGTTTAAAATGAAAGTGTTTCAACTTTTTATAAATGTAACATAGATTTAAATTTTTTAAAAATCAAAATAAAAAGCATTTTCGGAAAGCTTAATTATTAAACTATGCATGCCACTTTACCAAATCTTAAAATGTCCAACAGATTTTTCGCGATAAAGTACTAAAGGCGAATCTTTATCAACCAAAAATAAAACATCTAGAACGCCTTAAAATTAAAAAAAATAAATAAAATTTTAAAGTGGCCTGCATAGTTTAAGAGTACAGCTTTTGAAAGCTACTAAAAATATCAAATTCGAGCAAAATGCAAAAAAATAGTAGTTATAAATTTCTCCCATTGAAATAACATTAGCCGCTCTATCTCGGAGCGTTACTGAAGTAGGGCCTTAAGACATCCAATGGTTGTTTTTGTGTTTGATTAAAGAAGACCAGTTAAACATTTGAAAGGAAGCTAAAATAAAATCAATTAAGTAAACAGAGTCTTTGCCTCCCGGTATTTTTTAACAGCGTTATAAAACGATTGACATAATACAATTTACCACTTTAACTCCTTCAAGGGCAGTGGTTCTTTTTTTGGACCACTTAATTTTAATTCTTAAATGCCACATTGGCACCAGAATATTGGAATGAAAATTTTCCTTTTATTAAGTAAGTGAACAAAAGCATTTTTGTATTTCAAAATTTGTTTGTAAACTCTGGTGCCATTCACTGATTTCAACATTTTACGAATAGAAGTACCTTGCCCCTGAAAGGGTTAAACACACATTAATGTATTTATTATTTTAAAGTTTCCTTTCTCTTTTAATATTCACGCGTAAATAGAATTTTCAAGACATAATTTTCAATATTTTCTTGCTTTTAACACTTACTCATTTAATAGTAATTTTAAAGTTTTTTTTTCTGTTTTTAATAGACACGTGTAAATGAATTTTTAATCGTTAGGAAATATTATTCTTTGTGCTGTTTTTAGAATTGAAAACAATCTATAATAATAGCCTAAGTCATGTGACTATTATCAACAGTTTTGGGCGGATCCCTTCACTTTTTATATTCCAGGCTGCCATTTTGGTACTTTAATGTTAGCCAGCCACATGCGATAAGTCGCCAAATATTATTCTATCACCATCATTTCACTTACATTATAATAGTCCAAGTCATGTAATTGCCATAAACAATTACAACCCTTCGCTTTTCATAAGAAAGGTTTCCATTTTCATTAACAAATCAAAGTTATTTTTTCGAATAAAACTACATGAAAGATGCCATGATTGCAAAGAATTCTTGGTACTTTTATGTTAGCCGGGTGCAAATCTTGCCAATAGCTTTTTTTAACTCGCCAGTTTGCATTTTTTATTTTTCGAGTGGTAAATTAAAACGGTGCTACTTGGTTATCCCATCGACCAAAAATCTATCGCCAGACTATAAGATTAAATGCCAATAATGGTTGGTTGTAAATATCACATTTACCTGCCTGTAAGGAAGTTACATGTGTTTACGCCATCAAGTGATTTTTATTTCGACTTTTTATTTTCATTAATGCTATACTGATTTATTTGGGCACAGAGACATAAATCATTCATTATCTTACTTGAATGATTTACGTCTCAACGACTATCCACGTTGTTGGTGTCTTAGAGTTATTTCAGAACTTACGAGCAAATCAGACCGGTATCCCACTCCTTACCAGCATGTCAATCCTATAGGAACTATATCTTTGCCTTATTACAGTAATATTTCAGAGAAAATTTCAGCCATACTCAAGGATGTTAATGCTAGGACAACTCATGTTCCTTTAAATCGCATTGGTAATTTTTTCAGTAGTTTTAAACATAAATATTCGAAGTTTGACCTGAATGGCGTCATTTATAAAATTCCTTGTAAAGGTTGCAGCTCGATTTACATTGGTGAGACTGGATGCTCTCTGAATGCTAGACTCAAGGAACATAAAAATTCTTTTAATAAAGGTACTCTGAATTCAAGATTGGTTGCTCATGCACTTGAGTTCGATCATGTCCCCAATTTTGAGAATGCACGTATTGTAGAAGCCAATTGCCCAGTATATTTTAGTCGTGTATTCCTTGACGGTTGGATCACTGTTTTAGCTGAATCGCCAATTAACGAAGCGACCCAGGCTCCTGCTGATTATTCTATCCTACTTAAACCGTGATTTTAACTGTTTTTTCATTTGCTGTGGCTCTTGCTGTTTTGTGACTCTGCTCGTTTACTGATGAGGGCTATGAAAATAGACGAAACGTTTATATATATTTTTAATTATATTTTAATTGTTTTTAATAGAATTTTAATATGTGTATGTCTGTAGTTATGTAAATTGTGTTAATTATTAAATAATCCAGACGTAATTATGTATGTATTTTTAGATCTAAACTAATTTTGACAGTTTTTATAGATTTTTATTTACACTGCTTTGGACATGCAATATATATTTTAGTACAGTTGATTGTAGAGCTTGTGAAATTATGATTCTAAAATTCAAATATGTTCACTTTTTTTTTCATATTACTTAATCTTGATCCTGACACTGGAATTATATTTCATAATTATATTGCACATTAAAATATCTTTGATACATTAAACCAAATCTGGATATGTAAGAAGCTTTTTATTAGTGAAAATGATATGTTTTGTATAAAATGTGTATTTTTATTTATAAAATTAAATAGTTTTTCAACAGTTACTTAAAAATGACTTAATTCTGACTGTTTCTTCATTCCACACATCAGATAGCATCTCAAATTTATCAATTCAGCTATATTTGTGAATTATAGTTAGTTAAAATTTTCAAGGGAGTTTTTATTGATAGATTTTTTACAAAGACTTTAAGATGTAGACTGGAAATAGAAAGTCCTAAAATTATTATCTCTGTTATATAATTAGAATGTAACTATATAATCTTTTTATCTGTTAGTTTTTTCGCATATAATTTTTAAAAAATTAAATTTCAGTACTTTATTTTTTTAGGGATTGAGTGCAGCTATACCTGGACCCACTCTTCTAGATTTACAAACTATTGTACAGACCGATACAAGTCATATTGCATATATTTATTTAGGGAGGTCAAGTGGATATTTGCTTGGATCTTTTATAGGTAAGTTACAAAATATATAATCAACTAGTAAAAAATTTGGACAATTAATAGTTTTTTATCATTTATTAATTCAATTTCAGATTCCAAAAATCATCTATATACAAGATGCAGACTAAAGTCAGGAAACACTCAAATAATGTTTAAATGGATAAAGCTAGAATTATGGAACGTGTCTACCTATAGTAAAATGAATATGCGATATTATATGAGAGTGACTGAAGTGCTCCTACTGGCAAAATTTAGAACTTATTGACCCCATCTTGAACACTATGAAAGATAGCAGAAAAATGTCAATTGCAAAAATGGAAAACATCCTTGATTTACTGTGAAATGATGTCTTACATATAAATGATGATGAACTGAATATATATATGATAAACTATGAAATGATGTCTTACATATAAAAATAACTTTATTAAATGCCCTGAAACATAAGTATTTTACATCCAATCATTGGCTTAAATACATCACTATTTACAGCAAGGGACAATTTATTTTAGTAAGAAAATCAAATTTACTCCATGAGTTTTACCATCAACAGCAATACTATGTACTGTACTCGCATGCATACACATGCATTACTGCTTATGGCGGATACACTGAGCATACTTAGTTTGATTGTCTAATTAAAATAAATTACTTACATGTTTTATTTTATTAATAAATGTGCATTTGCCTTATAATGTTACACAGCACATGCAGAAGCACATGATTAATGATGTATTTAAGCCAATGATTGTATACTTGTATACATTTCAGGGCTTCTTATGAAGTCATTTTTACATGTAATACATCATTTCATACTAAATCAGGTATACCTTTTACTTTTGTAGTTTACTTTTTTTTTCAATATCTCCATAGTTTTTGAGGTAGGGTTGATAACTTCTACATTTTGACACCACGGATGCTGCAGTCACTCTCATAAGATAGCACATATTTGTTTAACTATAGGTAGACATATCCCATAATGTTACTAACCTTTTTTTAGGCTTGGATTATTAAAATTTTTGAAATATAATGAAAAACACAATCAATGGGATTAGTTGGTTTTGTAGATATAGATTTTAACGTTTAAATTTTTTTTTAAACTTGCATCCCAAAAGCCAATATTTATGCTTGCTACAGCTGAAAAAAAATCCTAGTTTTGGCCCTGGTGCCCATCTTTGTGGAGCCCTCTTAATTGCAGGGATCGTATGCTTCAGTGATTTTTTTCAGGACAAATATCACTATTTGTTTATAGCAAAATAAATCTAGGTTAAACGCGCAAAATTTCACCTTATTTAAGAGGAGATTTTTCCATAAGAAAATACTGGTACCGAAGAATTTCCTGGTTGTGAAATTTCGGGACAAGTACGATCCCTGTAATTGACATGTGCTCCACATTTTTGCAACTAGCCTCTTCTAACACAGATGGCTGGTTCATTCTTCATATTTCAATTTAGTGGTAGGTTCAAAATATGAAGCTATAAGTGGGTGGTGCCTTCGTACAATGCCACTTAGGGAATGCCATTTTAGATACATTCAAAAAATGAATTTGAATTTTACACAAAGTTATGACTTAATACCTTAAAGATATTGGAGTAAAATTGTTGATTGGTTTTGCTAAAATAGTAATTTTTAAGAACTAAGGAAAAAAAAAATCCATCAAGAAATTGGGCAGTTTTACATATAAAATTAATCAATCCCATTAAGGAAGTCATATTTTGTAGTGCTGCCATTTATAGTAGTAAAAAGAAACAAATTGCTGCTTTCCGGAATTTTAAGTCCCAACATATAAAGTTTTTTTTCTCTTTTGTGCTCATCACACCAGTAGGGGTTAATGTTAATGTTGCCCTTTTATATGTTCAGAAGTCATTTAAGTGTTTCCCGACTTTAGTTTGTGCCCTGTACATTAAATCTTGACGTCTTTGAATGTTGATTTTTCTTTCTTTTCATGCTATATTTAAATTTTCTAGATTGCAAATGTAAAGAATTTCTAACTTATTGAAATTAGTGCATAGAAATAAAATATCATTTAAGGTTTCAAAGCAGTTTATGTAAGTAGAGTGAACACATATTAATGTGTTTCCACTTAAGACATATCTCCAATAATGCGGGCAGTTTTGTTTTTCCCATCATTTTCTATTTGCAATTAATATTAAGGAGATTCTTAATGCATACTACTCATCAGATAATGCAGACATTTTTTTCTAAATTGACTTGGATTAAATTTTATTTTGAAAAAATTATCTTTGAGTTACTGTTACAAGCCTTTTATGTATACTCTGTTGCAATAAAGTTATGTGCAATATTTTTCAAAATGTAGAAACATTACCACCTAATAAAATTATTCAGGTACAGAAAAATACCCCTTTTTTATTTCAGTTGTTAGTCATAGATGTGCACATTGTCATTAGTCATTAATTTTGAAATATTCTCACTGAACTGAAAATAGTTGTGAACTTTATGTATCCTTTACTCTTGGTTTAAAATATAAACATAATTTATTTAATAAAACTAAGTTTTTAATTCATATATGTTAAGCTTTTTTTTGGAAATATTTATCTCATGTTCTATATGCTCTGTTACAATAATATTAATGAAATTACTCCTAAATCCTTATAAAACTAGTCGGAAGTGGCAATCCCAAAACTTTCTTCTATTTCATACATGTTAATGCTTCTTAAAAATGCAGCATATCAGTGCCACTGGTTAGGTGATTTACACCAAAATCTAATCATCAACAACTTATGTCAACTTCTAACTGAATCTGAAATTTGATGAAAATCCGTGCATTAGTTTTTGAGATAGAGATATTGCGAATATCGTAAAAAATTCTGCATAGCAGCACCACCTATTGGGTGATTTATGCCAAAAACTATTTAGGATCAATTTATACCAGGGACTAACTGAATCTGAAGCTTGATAAAAATTCATGCATCAGCTCTTGAGATACAGCTATTGTGGAAATCGTGAAAACTGCAGCATAGCAGCGCCACCTGTAGGGAGATTTACACCAAAAACTAAACAGCACTAATTTATATCAGGGACTAACTGAATCTGAAGTTGATGAAAATTTGTGCATTAATTCTTGAGATAGAGCTATTGCGATAATCATGAATAATGTAGCATAGCAGCACCACTTGTTGGGCGATTTTCACCAAAACATAAGCAGCACCAATATATATCAAGGACTAATGGAATGTGAAGTTTTATGAAAATCCTTGCAGTAGTTCTTGAGGTATAGCTATTGCAGAAATCGTGAGAAAGCAGCGCCACCTGTTGGGCGATTAGAATCTAAATGTAATCAGTGCCAGTTTGTATCAAGGTCTAACTGAATCTAAAGTTTTGTGAAGTTCTGTGCATTAGTTCTTGAGACAGAGTGCTTACAAAATTTTTGTCACGGTCAGATATTTCTAAAAACCATCAAATCATATTCAGGACCTTCTAAAACATATAAATCCATCAGAAATCGAAAATTTTCATGAATCCAATACTTTCTTCTTTTAAAGATAGAAGGAAGTAATAAATTAAGCACCAAATAATTCAAAGACTACATGATCACCAGCATAAATCTTAAAAGGGGTTTAAAGATGAAGTATGATTATTAGTATGAAATTTTTGGGGTTAAATGCATTTATCGATTTTTTTCTTTTTTTGCTCAAAAGGGATGTTTTAGAATAACACTTCTGTAACAGCATCTTTTGTATAAAGTTATATATATATACCACAAACTTATACAACTTACCCATTCACCTTTGCATAGTCTACAACAACTATATCTTGTTAAGTCTAAACAAAACTAAGGCACAAAACAACAAAAAATAAAAGTAGACCTACCATCATAACCCTAAAACAACTTTTAAAAACAAAGTTAACTCTCCAAAGCATATGCCAGTACCACATTGCTACTTACATGCTCACTCATTGAAAGCTCCACCTGCATATATACCCGATTACATGCAGAAAATTAACCTTATATCGTTTCCAACTTAAAAACAAATTTTTCAACATATAAGACACATCCACCACAAAACATTACGTCATTGCATTATGGAAGTTAACCTATGTAATAGCTGACATAAAAGTAACAAAACCATTTAACTACCAACTCCTCAACCATATTAAGTTTAAAAGTTCTTGCAGTTTTATATTGTATGCAGTAATGAATTTAAATATGTTTAAGAATGAACAACTATTTAAGATCTACTTAGAAAACAATAATGAACTAGAAAAATAATAATAAACTTACCAGGGGCCACCAACACTGTTAGCTAAAAATATCTATTTAACACTTAAGAAAGCAACATTATTAAGAAGTGGTGGAAAAAACTAAAAATCAGTAGAGTCTCTCACCAGTTGTGAAACAAAATCATTCTTTATAATTTTTAAATATTCTTTTCTAAATGTATTTACATTTCGATCATTTAAATTTTTCGGAAGCAGTATAAGTCATGAATTTTAATTATGCATATTGTGACAAATTTTTATATAAATATTGGTAGATATTTTTCGATATTTTATTGTAAAAAAATGTGTAAATTGTGTTTATCTTGCATGAAACTATGAAATTACTGTTTAACTTCATTTTCAGGTGGTGTTCTTCTTGACTGTTTAAAGTCAAAACAATTGCTGTTATTGTTATTTAATCTTGTAATATCTATTGGTGTATTTGGAACTCCTTGGTGCCGTGATGTTTATACTCTTGTATCTGTGATGGCAATTAGTGGAGCTGCTATGGGAGCACTTGACACAGGTGAATAGATATCATTTCTTAGGTTTTCTGTTTTACTTTTGAAAAAATTTTTAATTTACATACTTTAATAGATGCAACAAATAATGTCATTAATACCTTGCTTTTGCCTGTAGCTATACTTTGTTTAAATATTGATTTAGGGCAATCGCACATAGACTAGAATAGTAATGTCGAATGTAGTTTTTTTTTTAAAATATACTTTGAGAATTTTAAAAGATTTAATTTCTTTTAAAGGATATGTTTTATTAAAATAAAATTTGATCATATGATACTGCTATTTTTATTTAATGCCAGCAATGAACTTCATTCTTCATTTCTTATAAAGACCTAAGTACAGTTTAAAAAATTATAAGTAATTGCATTTACATGTTATTAATTGCTTTACTTATGAACTTTCATACACACATACAAATGTTTTACCATTTCAGAAAAACATGTATACAATGTATATATAAACATATGTATGCATTATGTATATATATATTTGTTTTGTATCTATACAATAATCATTAAAAAAAAAATATATATATATTTTGCAGCATGTGAGAAATCTCCCACTTTGAATTTCAACATTTTATTAAAGTTTATAGCAGCATGTTGCTTGATATTGAATTTTTACTCAAAATGGTAACAGTATTTGATAAACTTAACAAAATTTTTAATTAAAGTATCAGTTAAAGAATGTTTTAAAAACTCATTACAATGACACATTACATATATGCTTTTTGAAAAAAATATGAAAAATATTTATATAAACTAATGTATTGTAAAATAAGTATTTTCATTTTAAATTCAAAACATGAAATCTTACTTACCTGAATAATAAAATTTTAGTAAATCTTCCATTTATTCACAAGCTTTTATTTTTTTTTATTTGTTTCACACTTTATTTCTAAAATAAGAATGATATTAAATTTCATAATGCGCTTCAAAGCTGTGTGTGCTCAAAGCAGTTTTAAATTACTGTTACCATTTATAATACTATTTTCAGAAATGAAAGGTAATATATTTTATTTGTTTTACAAATTATTATCTGAAAACTTTTTAATGTCTCAAATAATTTATTAGCATATTTTGTTCATGTTTAAAATGAATTTCCTTAGATGAAATAACTTTTAAATTTCATAACATATATCCAGATATACAGTTATTTTATTTGTAAAGCTAAAATAATCTGAAAGGTGCGTATTCTTCTTTGCAAATTGTTTCTGTCTTTTTGAATGTAAAAAGGAATTTTATGTACATGAGTTTATTAACTTCATTTTCACATATTGTATAGGATATGTGCTGCAATTTTTTCTTCAGCACTATTATTATACCTTATTATGATAGCACTATTCTTAACCCATTTTCAGCCAAAGGTGCGTAAACGCACCATTTCAATAAATATTTTCTTATTAACACTGTGACGAATATTTTTCACTAATTTTATTTTTCTGCTATTTTTAAGGGTTCTGGAGACATCTATGAAATATCAGTAATACAAATGGAGTAAACACTTTATGTTGAGAAATTTTCACAATACGCTAGTTTTTTTAAATTGAAACGGGTATTGACAAATTCGACTTTTCGAAAATGTATAATTATTCGACTTGAGATTAATCATATGTTTTTATAATGGATTAAAGTTGCAAGTTCTGTAAATAAAATAATAATAAATTTAATGGTGCATTAGCGCACCATTGACCGAATGCATAAAAATGCCGAATGCATTTTATTTGTCAAATAAAATATTATTTTTCATGCACGAAACTTTTTTTTTGTCTTAATGAATGTAATTTAAGCATATTTCAACGAAAATAATACCACATTTTATAAAATTTCTATGCTTGGCCTAAAATGTCCTGAAAACAAACTAAATGTCCTGAAAACAAAGATTTCACTTAATTTGACTGAGGGTTCTTTAATTTTTCACAGGATTCAATGAAGTAAGTGGAATATTAATTTTATATTGCTGTAAGTAGCTCAAAAGCTATAATTTTTGCTGTTTTTGTTTTTTTTTTCTACGGCCAAGTAACAATTATTATATGCAATGCCTATATATAAATATTATATTTTCTATAGACATTGTGTAAGACCAAGGAAATACTTCATATTTAATTGCATTATTTGTGATGAAATATTGCCAATGAGTCCAAGTCAATTGAAAATTAAGTAAGAGGCAAGATTTACTATACTATGTTACAGAATTATATGGATTTTTCGTCCTGGTTTGCCGCCTAAATTGTTCTCAGAAAGCCTTCATTCATATAATTGAGCCCAGTAAAGATATTTAAAAACCTTATAAATGCTTGATGAGTTCCATGCCTTTTAACATTGTGTCATAAATTATGTTGAAAAATGCTTTAGTGTTTAAGCATTTGACAAACTGTTTCTTTGGAATCATTCTAGAAAATCTGTTAGTATATTAATTATTAAAATAAACAGATAATAGAATCTTAACCGCTTGAGGGGCAGTGGGATATATTATATCCCACTTTATTTTAATCATGATAATCACCAGAATCTTTTAATTAAATTTTATTTTTATAACTTTGGTAGAAAAAAGTTGTAAAATTTCTTTTTCTTATTTTCAAATAATTTTTCAACATGCAGTCACACAATTGTTTGTCCTTGAAAGGGTTAAGTTGCAAAAGAATTTGGTAAAATAGTCTCAAATGGAAAAAGAGCCTTTAGTTATAAGATTTATATTACATATTATATCTGGAACATACAGATTCACAAATTATTTTTATATTTTGCATTTGTACCTATAGTAATAATTGAAAATTTGCCTTTCAGGTAAATCTAGAGCAAGTTCTTTATTCTTTATGCTCTTATGCAAAGCATTATGTTTAAGTTGTACTTAAAGCATAAACTTATATGTAATTAAGTTGTAGATAAACGGTTTGGTTTTATTAAAACTTGCTTTATTTTTTTTTTTTCCTGGTGTGCAGTCTAAATACAACTTACATATATATTCTTTTTTTTTTTTTTTTTCAAATTAAAATTGCATATTGCATTTCAAGAGGTGCATTTGTGAATTTTTTTAAATGATCTAGGAAAATTGCTAAATTGTTTTGACTGATTGCTTGATATAGTTATTGTTAGACTATCACAGAACTTTCTTTGCAATGCCATGGAACTTTTTATTAGTGCCATTTACCTTTCAACTTGTAGTAAACAATATATTCATAAAAAATATATTACCTTTCCCTTTAACAATAATAAAATACTTTGAATAATTTTAAGAAATAGGTTCTTTAAATTATTTAGTCATAGATGATTGAAGAGATTATAGATGGATTCAAAACAGTGTAAATATTCAAATTAAGTAGGGGAAGAACAGGTAAAGTGTCCACTCTAAGGTTTGAGGAATTTTTATGATACTATTTTAATAAGTAAAGTTCTAGAAACAAATACCAATAGTAACTATAATAACTTTAGTTTCAATTGCTATTTTATTTTTTTTCTTTAAAATTTATTTTAAAATATACACTTTACTTTAAATGAAAAACTGTGAAATGGCCACTTTGCCCGCCTAGGCTGGCTAAAGTGCCCAGCATAAGTAAATGAACAAATCACATTGATTCACAGTAAACCCCCTGACTATCTGGCCTAATGTGGCAGAAGGGAGGGTAGGCCGGATAACAAAAAACCTGGATATGCTGGAATTCTATAAATATTTACTCACTTCCTGCCCTCCCTCTACCATGATATTAAAAACACATGTTGCACATTTTAAGATAAATTTTATATATGCAGTGTATACAGTTTCAAAATAAGCAGGGTTGGCAAAAAAAAAAAAAAACAGTTTTTTTTTAAAAAAAAAAGCTGGTTTATTTGGTTTAAACCAGGTTACCGGGTTTTTTAAAAATTATAAAGACTTAATAAACAGACTTTTTTTCTAAGTTAAAGTATAATACACATTACTTTTAAAAAACTAAACTAAAAATTAATAATATCTACGATCCAGTCTCTTGTGTGATTTTGATTATGAGAGCCAACACCGATTTTCTCTACCTTGACTGTAGATTTTTTTTTTTTCAGTGAAAACTAATTTGCTGAACATTTAAATATTTTTTTCTTGACCTAATCATTATTTCACAATTTTAAATAAAATCATCTGCAAGACAGTATCTCCATTATGATTAACTTTTTTATATGTCAGTATCTGATGTTTTTAAAGAATTTTTAATAAACAGAAAAAATAGAATGATAATATTGAAATGATATTACTAGCACCCAGTTTTCTATGCCCTCTTATTCGACTTCATTTCTTGAGATTCTCTTTTATTCTTAAAGGATAATTTCCACAATCAAAAAAATTTTCTTTTACAGCTTGACTAAAATCTTAAAGATCATTTTATGTTATTAATTACTGCAAGTAATCTGCATTTTCTCAAATGAAAATATTTTATGCCAAATATTTAATATTTTCAATCTATTTTACTTTTGCTAAATTCACATGTTTTATATTTTCTCTTTAGAGCATCAGATTTATTCATTAACACATGCAATTTTCATTCTACATGCATACAAACATGATCTAGACTCACTATGTGTCATGTTGACAGCTGAGAGCTGAGATAGACTGTTAAAAGTAGAAACTATATATATCCAATAATTTGAAACACTTAAATTACAAAAAAAGAGAAAATATTATATTAGATCTCTCCTAAAAAAAAAACAACTGTTTTTTTTTTTTAGAAAAAAACCAGTTGGTTTAAACCATGGTTAAAACCAATTGGTTTAAACTGTGCCAACCCTGAAAATAAGCAAAACATTAACGTAAAAATAAGCCTAATTCTTAAAAAAAAAATGAGTAAATTTTATTTTACTGTTTATTAATAAATGATTATTGCACAAATATGAAAAGTTATGCATAAGATAAAAGAGTCAAAACTTACAGTTTTTAGTTTTTGAAAAAGTCCTTGATAGATGACTGCTTCTCCCTGTTAGTCCCTCCATTTATGCAAGCAAATGATATCAGCTGCCGTCACTTCCTCTTACTGAGTAATGTACTGCAGTGCTGCCTCAATCGTCTTGAAACCTTCCGAATGTGGGATGAGATTTTTCCTGCTATCCTCCTCCTCTTTATCTTCTGTTACTTCTCCCTGTGTCACCATTTCTACAATATCGTTGTCAGTTAATTCATTAACTTTGTTGTTTGCCATCCATTCTGTAATGTCCTCTGCATTGACATCATCAGAGACCGGTATATTTTTCAGCAATGAAATAAGCTTATCCTTCTCATCTTCCACTTCATTTTCCCACATATGGGTTTATGTCCACCTTTATGGTCCAAAAGAATGTTCCAAGACTGTGCAGTTACTATGTTTGAAATTTCTTCCCATGTTTCTGCTACTCACCTTATGACATTTAATATGTCAATCTTTTTCAGAGTGGTTATGTAGTCTTCATTATTATCAATTGCTGATATCAATGAATGGAGAAGATGCTGGCGATATTTTTTCTTTATCATTTCAAGGATGCCGTGGTCCATCGGCTGACAGCCATCACATTGGGTAGTAAAAATTCTGCTTTGATGTCTCCATCTGCGAGTTCATCAATAGACGGATGTGAAGGTGCGTTGTCAAAAATTAGCAGTTTTCTTGGCGAATTGTTGTCTTTCAAATGTTTTTCTACAGTCGGTACGAATTCATTTTGGAACCAGCTTTTAAAGATCTCTGAATTCATCCATGCTTTCTTTTGATGCATGTAATATAGGGGTTGTGATTCCTGATTTTTCAGTATTTAAAAGCTCTAGGTTTGTTTGACTTTCCTATTAAAGTCAACCTAAGCTTATGGTTGCCGGTTGCATTACTGCAAGCCAATATGGTGACTCGTTCCTTGGTTTTCTTGTATCCTGCAGCAGCGATGCAAACATTTTTGTAGGGAGCATCTTATAATTTAAACCAGTCTCATCACAGTTGTACAACTGCTCCCAAGAAATTTCTTCCTGTTGAATAAGCTTAGCAAGATAGTCTTTGAATAATGGTACAGCCTCTTTATCAGCAAATAAAGCCTCCTCACTTAGGGTAATCTGACAAATACTGAATTGTTTTTTAAAGTGATCTAACCATCCTTCACTGGCAGTAAATTCTGAATCTTTTCCTTCTAATAGTCAGGAAAATCACAATGCTTTTTCGTGCAATATTGGCCCAGTAACAGGCAAGCCATTTCCTCTTAAGTGTTAATGCCACAAAAATAAAGCTTCCTTGACTTCTTTATGCTTCTCTTTCAGCATGGTTTTTCTTTTATTTTCATTCCATTTCCACTGGCTTGGGCAGCTCACCACATTTCAATTTCTGTTCGGGTTTTTTTACAGTCACCCACTGTAGTTTTACCAACTCCTAACTTCGAAGCAATAGTTTTTGCCGTTACCCTAGACAGTAGTCGATTTATAGTGCATTGTTTCTCCTCCATAGTCACTACAACCTTTTTTCGTTTATCACCCATTTCCTTAATCTTCAATAAATAAACACGAAGCTCACTAAAAACTATACAAAAGTAACCAGGAACAATAGCAAATAACATCCGCACTTGTAACACCCAATTCACAACTGACAAAACAGGTTATCAAGCCTTAACCTCTTCCCCCCTCCTTTCCTGTCTGTCATTGCTCTGCTATTGCATCCTGCAATCCCTTCTTGCTCCTTCCTGTCGTGAGTCAGCACTTTCTTATGAATGAGAACCTGCCTGTCTTGGCTGCTTGTAACATTCCTCATTTTTTTTTACTAAGCCGGATAGTTGGGAGTTTACTGTATATTTAATAACATAAGCTAAAGTAACACATATTAAGAATGAGTATTATATTTTGTAATATTTTAAGTATTAAATTATTGAAAGATAAAGTAAACAGTAATCAGTATCAATATGACAAATGGAGGATTACAAGAGCTGCCAGCAGACATGCAGACTGCAAATGTTGAGAGTAAGCTTTTCTGTGCATGAGTTATTGCCCCGACCTCTCTTCTTCCTTTCAAAGAGAATACTTTTTGAGTAATATTTTGTTATGAACAATGAGTGAAAAATCGTTTCCAGGCAAAGTGACCATCTGGCCATTTTGTCTAATCTCTTTGTGGCCACTTTGCCCGGAATGATGACATTACAAAAACTGTGGCCTAGCATCTAATCTACATGACTTAGTGTTTTCAAACACACATCATTTAAAAGTTTATTTCATACTGACCAAACAGCATAAAAGCAAATAACTGTAACACTACATATTATTTAGCTACAATCAAGAAATTGTACCACTTGACTAAAATCAAAAATGCAAAGAACAATAAAATGAGTTTAGAACCAGAAAAATTTAGCATTCTGCTTCAAAGTCCAGCATGGTGAGGGCACTATACAGAGGAAAAAACTCAAATGGCCACTTTGCCCTCACTGGCCATGTTACCAGCCATACTATAACAGATTATTTGTTGTAAATTAGAATTATTTATTTCTCAATGGACTAATTTTTGAATAGTTGCTTAAAGAATGCAAAATATCAACTCTAATTCTGTATAATTTGTCTTATGAAACACTGTTGGAAAGACAAAGATTAACCATTACAATTTCTATTTTTCATGTCTTTTAGGACTGGATAATAAGCTTTTTGTATAATAATCCAATGAAGCTCTATGTATTATACTTACCTTGTTTTAATAGTATCAATAAATATGTAACCTGTTATAATTATCATTTACCTATTTTGTAATGAATTTATTATGCTGATTTAGTGAAGAATAATGCACTCCAAAATAAAATCCTGATTATGTTTTGATTTTAAGTGATACGGCCAAGTGCTCAGGCCAAGTTCATGTAGCACACCATATAATATATTTTACAAAAAGCTATTCAAACCTTTTTTGACCTCCTGTATCTCAGAAGGTAATTGAGATTTACAAATATGATTTCGCTGATACTAGAGATGAGAGATAGAGTTACTTTTGGCTAACAGGTTGCATCATTCCACAATTGCATAGGCAACAGGTTCCAACAACCTCTTATTTTTGTAACATATAAGTAATCACTATGTATGCTGCCAATGAACATTGTAATTAAAAGGCCTTTAAACAAAACGTTTGAAATAATTTTGAGAAGTAAGTATAGGTGCTATTTTCTGTAAAGATGAATCCACACCATTAAAACCAGCTTATGTTTAAAACACAATTTTTGCCTCAGAAAACTTACCTAGTTATGATACTTTGAATTTCATGTATTTTCAGCATTTTCTGGCACTAAAAATATGTTTTTCCATTTTTGGTGACTAAAACACTGATCATTCATTAAATCCTAAGTATCATAATTAAGTAAGTTTTGGTCATAGAAGAATAAATTTGTCCTGTTTTACTTGTTAGAACATGAAGAAACTTTTTTCTAAATAAAACTAAAAAGCAGCTAGTTTAACATAAATTAATTTTTAAATGATGCATAACAAAATTTGAAACATTTTTGCAATTGGAACTATGCCTCTAAAATTAACGTTTTAGAAATTAGTATTTGGTAAACAATAAGAAGAGACACCCTGTATAAAAATAAATACAGTTTTAACAACGTGATTTGTAAACAAATGAAATACTAAAAACACATTTTTCCATTTTTGGTGACTAAAACACCGAAAATTCATTAAATTCCAAGTATCATAGCTCAGTAAGTTTTGGTCATAGAAGAATAAATTTTTACTGTGTTACATGTTAGAACATGGAGAAATTTTTTTCTAAATAAAACTATCAAAGCATATCCAAAGCGAATCTCACAAGAACAGGAAAATATTATTTATACACTTTTAATCAAAAGCAATTTATCCAAACAAATTTTCATTACGTTTTTCAAATTAATTACAATTGTATTAAAAGGTGTCCATACAAATAATGTGATGGTATTTGTTTCTTTTATTTTAGTGTAAAATAAAATCATAGATATAAAAATGTTTTCAAGCTCTCATTTTCTAAAAATGCAGTAATGAGAAAATAAAAAAATAATGCTAGCATCAGAATTGTTGAAAATAATCATAGCATTACATTAAATTCTTATTAATTTCTTTTTGTACAACTATGTTTATTGTGATTGGTTGTTTAATGTAGCTTTCTTTCACGGCCACCAATTCCCCGACATGGGCCTTGCAAAATCTATAAATACCTGTAAATTTTCTGTTTTCTTTCAGTATGTTTGTGTAATTGTCTTGTTAATATCAAATATACTAAATTCGATCCACGCATTTATGTCTGCCTTTTATTTATTTCAACAGCAGAGCGTTGGTTCTAGCAAGTGTTGAAATGAGCTGCGAGACATACTGACGCCGTTATCTTTCTGTTTTTCATTTCTGCTGGGATTTTGAGTGAAAAAGATTTTATCTTTCTTTTTATATATTTTATCGAGCAGAATGGATTCTTCAAAAGATGTTTACGGCATCCCTCTTTTTGATGGAAAAGTTTTTTCGGTATGGAAACAAAGAGTAACGACAATTTTTGCTGCTAAGGAATTGGAAAAATTCCTGGAAAATGAAGCAGTTCCAGACAATGCTGCCGGTGTCGTGAAAGCAAAAAAGGCTTACGCTTTATTATTATCATTATTAAGTGATAATGTTCTTGCGTCACTTCAAGATGAAAATGCAGCTCATAAAATTTGGAATAAATTAGAACGCACTTATGATACAAAGCGTGCAGTGAATCAAATTTTAATTCGGAAGAGATTGGCAACGATCAAGAAAGATCGTACAGTTTCTATGAGAAATCACACTGATGAAATAAATAAATTAATTTCGGATCTTAAGCTGTCTGGGGCAGAAGTTAATGAAACGGATACTATTGTTTATATTTTGATGTCATTGCCTCAGGAATTTGAAAATGTTAAGATTGCTTTAGAAAACCAACCGAATTCTGTTTTGACATTAGATTTCGTGACACAAAGATTATTAGATGCTGAAGCACTTCTTTTGGATTCAAAGAAAGAAAAAGTATATACTAAGGCTGCTCATGATAATACTGCATTTGTGTCGACTCGCAAAGAATTCTTTTGCAAAATTTGCAACTCTAAAGGGCATACACCGAAATATTGTAGAAAGAAAATTACTTGCCATTCTTGTGGAAAATCCGGACACATAAAACGTAACTGTAAAGCTGTTAAAAAATTCAAATGAAGAAAAATTTGCCTCTTCAGCTGTTTCTTTCGTTGCTGGAAGCATTAAAAAGAATGAATTTATAGTAGATTCCGGAGCAACTTCCCATATGTGTTCTAATGAGAATTATTTCACATCCTTAGTACCTTCTTCAGGAACAGTTAAATGCGCATCGAAAACAACGAATCTTGAAATCAAAGGTATTGGAAATATTAATGGAAAACTGTCAAATGGAATGGTAATTACTTTAAAGGATGTGCTTTATGTTCCAGACTTAAACAGGCAACTCATTTCCGTTAGGAAAATTGAAAGTGCAAATTATACAGTTATTTTCAAGAATCAAAAAGTATTTATCGAAAAAGGGAGAAACTGTAGAGTTTATAATTCATTTTTTCCCATCCCTTTCCACCTTATCAAATGTTTACTTACTGTAAACTGGATTCCCATATCTTTTCTTTATTTTACTTTGCTTTTCTGCTCGCTCGTTGAGCATTTGTTTATGTTTGGCCGTCACGGATCGACGGAGTTGAGCGGGCGTCTTCCTCTTTCTGGCATGCAGCCATTTTGAATTGGATCGCATTCGCAATCTCATTTTATTTCATTACTCCTTTAAAGTTCTTTTTAGGTTCATTTCATTTTTAAATTGCATCTTAGTTATTTTCTAGGATATTTTAGCAAGGTAGTAATTTTTCCATGTAATTTAAAATGTTTAAGGTAATATAAGAAGCCGCCGAAGTATGCAAAGTACACGCTTCATTTTCATTGGCTGCTGCCACGCCGCTCGCATTTAAAAGGTCCGCGATTCTGCGAGTAGGTGGTCATGTCTTGTTTTGTTGGTGTTAGTGTGTGTTGTTCAGTATGCTGTTTAACAAGAGATGTCAGCCGCTTCGTATCCTAGTGTATTTTGATGAAATATCGGGGTGAATTAATGAAATTTTGGATACGTTTTAACAAAGTTTAAAAGCATGTTTTTCGTTAGTTATAAAGTTAAAAATGGACGAATCTCCAAAAGTTAGCAAATGATTCGGTATGAAGTGTATTCAACTAACGTCAAGTATTAGAAGGAAAAATCGGTGCTTGAAATATGGGAATCCAGTGTTTTCTTCAGATGTAAATTATTTAAGTGCAAAGAAACCGAGATGGTTTTGTTCTGTCATTTGGAAACAATAAACTTTATTCATGGATACCTCTCTGTCTTCAAGTTTTTTAAACAACACCAGTTTCTGTAAGTACTCTTTTCTCTTTTCTTTATCACGAGAAGATAATATCAACTCACCACCATTAAATGTTCTGCTACAGAAAGGGAAGTGTGATTTGCAACTAAATATATCTAAACTGATATGATTAACTTGGGAAAATGAACACTCAAACTGCAAATCCACAGAAACCGTTTTTACTTTGGTGAACGTGATTTGAATGGACAATACGTAAGTGACTTTGTCCCTGTTTATGAAACCGTTCTTACTTCAAAGGAAAATCATTGTGATATCTGGCATCGCAGACTTGGTCATCCGAGTGACAAAGTATTGAAAGATATGAAGCTTCCGGTACCTGATTCTTTTTGTGATATTTGTGCTCAGGCAAAACAGAGTGCAACACCAATGGGAAGGGGACCAAGAAAAAGAGAAACCAAGCCAATGACTGTGATTCATAGTGACATCTGTGGACCTATTTTTCTGACAACTTTTTCTGGCGAGTGCTATTTTATGACTCTTATCGATGATTTTTCTCATTTTACTGAAGTACGTTTACTGAAACATAAAAGTGAAGTCTCAGAAGAATTAAAAATGTTCTTAAAATCCAACCCTACAGTGAAGAAAATTAGATGTGATAACGCTAAGGAATATTTTTCTAATGGTTTAGTGAATTTTACTAGAGATCTTGGTATAGTGATCGATCCCGCTCCTCCATACATGCAATCTTTGAATGGAGTAGCTGAACGCTGCAATAGGTCACTTCTGAATATAGGCCGTGCTTTGATTGCTGAATCAAATTTACCAAAGACTTTTTGGGGTCAAGCTATCCTTTCAGCAGCTTACTTGAAAAGCCGAATGCCAAGCAGCACTATTAAGAAATTAAGAACAAAACTCTGTACTTCCTGAAATATGGAGAAGAAGCCGATTTCAAACACATACGTGTTTTTGGATGCAGTGCTTACATGTTAATTCCTTTCGTTCATCGAAAGAAGCTTGACGATAGGTCTAAACAAATGATCTTCATTGATTATTCTTCAATGGGATATAGATTACTAGATCCTGAAACAAAACGCATAACTGTATCAAGAAATATGAAATTCGATGAAGAGAAAAAGGAAAATGTTCAGTCGAAACAATACATTCTAGAAAATTCAGAACCAGTCGATAATGAAATTGATCCAGATGTTCTAGAAAATACGAGTGATGAATTAGATGATCCTGAAGAGAAAGAAGACAAAACAAGAAAATCTGAAAGATTTAAAAAGCAACCTGTACGGTATCCAGATCCTGAAGTTTACGAAGCATTACTTTGCCAACAAGAAACATTAATGTTTGATGATATCAAATCCCTCCCTAGTGATGAACAACGCTTGTGGAAAGAAGCTATGGACGCGGAGATTGAAAGTATGAAAATCAACGATGTCTGGGATCTTGAAAAGTTACCACCTGACAAACGACCTATTTCCTGCAAATGGGTATTTACCATCAAAAGAGATGGTCGACATAAGGCGAGACTTGTAGCTCATGGATTTATGCAAAAAGAAGGGCTAGACTATAGTGAAACCTTTTCCCCTGTAATAAGTATGCCAGCTTTACGTTTGGTTCTTATTTTGATTTTAAATGAAGACTTATATGCATTTGTGTTAGATGTTAAAACAGTGTTCCTGAATGGTAAGTTAAATGAACTTATTTTTATGGATCAGCCGCAAGGCTATGATGATAAAAGTGGGTGAAAGTGTAAACTTAAAAGAAGTTTATATGGTCTAAAATAAGCCCCACGACAATGGTTTGAAAGGTTTCATGAATTTATTTCAAAGTTAAATTTTAAATCTTGTGATAATGAACCTTGCATTTTTATTCGGTATAATAATGATCATAAAATAATTATTGCTTTGTATGTAGATGATATGTTAATTGCAGGTTCAGATGTAAATGAAACTAATGTAGTTATTTCCCTATTATATAAAGAGTTTCATATGTCAAAATCGGAAAGTGTTTCAGAATTTCTAGGTATACAAATGAAATTCAATTCTGATAATTTAATAATGGATCAAGAGTCTTACATAATTAAATTGTTAAGTAAGTTTAATATGCTAGATTGTAAACCCAGTGACATTCCTATTTCTCCTATGTACACCCCATCTGATTTCAAAAATGGTAAACCTTTTAATGGTCCATATCGTGAACTTGTAGGTTGTTTATTATATTTCTCGACCTGATATTTTGTATGCTATTAACTGTTTAAGTCAATTGCAAGAAAATCCTACTGAAATTGCATGGAAAGCACTTAAGAAAATCTTAAGATATTTAAAAGAAACATTGTCTTTAAAACTTGTGTATAAAAAGCAAAATTCTGATCCTAAATTATCCATCTATGTTGATGCTGATTGTGGGGCTAACACAAATGACCGCAAATCAGTTACAGGTTATATTTTAATGTTTTGTAACATGCCTGTTCTGTGGTGTTGTAATAAACAAAAATCAGTTGCTTTATCGTCAACTGAAGCTGAAGTCATTGCTTTAACTAAAAGTTTGCAAGACTTGTTATGGTTTAAAAATATTGCTAGTGAAATTGTAAATATTAAGGATTTAGTAATTTTTGAGGATAATCAATCATGTATAAAATGTATCAGTAATGAGAGTATGGTAGAATGAAACACATCGATATCAAATTGAAATTTGTTTGCAATATTATAAAAGAAAATAACATCAAAATTGAATATGTTCCTACGAATATGCAAATTGCTGATTTATTTACAAAGGCATTACCTAAAGTTAAATTTTATGAACTATTATTTCTTTGTTGTTTGTACAAGCAATGTTTAAATTGTGTCATATTATTATTAATGATTGATTTCAAGAAATTTCTTTGTTTTCTGATGTAATGCTAGATTATGGGTGGGTGTTGAAAATAATCATAGCATTACATTAAATTCTTATTAATTTCTTTTTGTACAACTATGTTTATTGTGATTGGTTGTTTAATGTAGCTTTCTTTCACGGCCGCCAATTCCCCGACATGGGCCTTGCAAAATCTATAAATACCTGTAAATTTTCTGTTTTCTTTCAGTATGTTTGTGTAATTGTCTTGTTAATATCAAATATACTCAATTCGATCCACGCCTTTATGTCTGCCTTTTATTTATTTCAACAAGAATAAAAAGAGAAAACCACTCAAACTCTATGATCAATATCCATGTTAAACATTCAAATTCAAAGAAACTGCCACCCGGTCAAAAATAGACTGCACTAACTCTGCCAAAAATACAATGAAATTGAAATTAAAAATTACCTTCCTATCCCATCCTGCAATACCCTTTATTAAAAAATATGTTTTACTTAAAAATTTACTTTTAAATTCTGTTGATTAAAAGGATTGCATGCAACACTATGAATCTGCACAACAAATTACAATAGTTTAAGTTATATCACTGTGAAGTGTTTAAAAAAATGTCTTCGTACTGAAGAGTTGCATTATTAAAATCAATACTAATGATTATTTGCAATAACTGTCAAGCTATATATGATTGCTCAGAACTAACTGTTTAACAGTTTTAGAGAAATAATTCAGATGTTTTCTAGCGAATCTGACTCTTGATTGGTTGTTTGCGAGATTGCTTTGGCACATCGTAAGCGTATGAAATAGGACTTTTTTATTTGAAAGTACATCTTTTAAGCTCTTTTTTTATTAATATAGAAAACAAATTTCGGAAATTTTATTTTTATTATAATTTGAATGTGTATTTCTAAAAAAACTATTTTTTTCAGCCTTTTTTCTTTTTAACCCAGGAATACTCGCGCCGGGCCTAATAGACCAAGGGTGTATATGGTTTTTACAATTGTCAGCACTATTTTTTTAAAGTAATCTTTAACTTACTTTATCACAGAATTTACAACAATTGTCTGCTACTAAATGAGGTATGATTATTATTTATATTTATTGGTGATAAAGTAAAAACCATTCATACCTTGGTTATGCACGATTTCTCCCAGGCTAAATACTTTGCAGGTAAAATTCATTCCAAATTTAACAGGGACTTTCCGTGTATCTGTTACTAAATAATAAACTATAAAACAATAACATTGTTATTTATCCTAATACATTAAATAATGCCTATCTCTAGCTGATATTCATCATCTTCAATCACATAGATTTATCTTTTATAGGTTCTGAGACATCAATCTTCATAATTTTAGCATCCAATAGCTACAAAAAAAAAAAAAAACTTCTCATTAAAACTGTAATTAGTTAGGAAAATATTCAGATGAGATTTTGTTATCTAATAAAATAACATTAGTACTATGCAGCATTTTGAAATTATCTCATTTATCTTGTATAAATTCGAAGATATAGAATGTGAAAAATGGCTGTTTTTGAACTCGTCCAATGCCTGATCACAAACTATGCGATCAAAATGTGTAAATATTTCCGAGGAAAATTTCTTAAAATCTTGCTCATAAAATTCAAATATTCTAATTTTTTGTTGACAACACTGTCTTTCAGCATTTCTAAGTATTATTGACCAAATCCTTGTAACTGAGAAATTAATGGAGTTTTTGAACAGAAATTTTGCATATAACTGAAAGGAAAGATAAATCAAGCAATCTTTTTTTCTCAAGTTCCTTTAATAAAATTCCAAATTATTTTATTTATCTATTATTTATATCTACAGGGTGCATAAAGTGCTTTTATCCTTAAAATGCTTGTAAATGATGAGAGCTACAGCAATGTAAGTGGAATAATAGCATAGTAAATTGACTACACCTGATCTAATCCAACCAATGACAGTCCCCCTAATGTTGAAATTTTGAAGCTATTGACGCTACTATGAACACTATGAGAAATAGAAGCAAATCATCACAAAAATGTAGAACATACTTGATTTAGTATGAAATGATATCTAAGATGTAAAAATAACTTTATTAGGAGCCCTGAAATGTAATTTTTATATCCACTTATTACCTTAAATACCTAATCACACTAATCATCACTAATTCCTATTGTGGCATTACAATGGAGATGCACATTTACTAATAAAACTAAGACATGCATGCAAGGTACATTTTATTTTAATAAGAAAGTCAAGTTAAGCTGAATGCATCCAATATCACCAGCAGTGCATTCTGTATGTCAAGACATAACTAAATATGAAATCTGATGAAATTCCAACTTATGGATACTGAGATATAGCTATCACAGAAATGGTGAAAAACACAGCATACCAGGACCACCTGTTTGGCAGTATATGCCAAAACATAATCTGCATCAATTTATATGACGGTCTAACTAAATATGAAGTTTGATGAAATTCTGTGCATTAATTTTTGATTTAAAGTGGCCACAAAATTTGTGTCATATACAAATAGACAGACATTTTCCAAAAATAGCCAAATCTTATTTAGAAATTCCCAAAATGTCTAAATTTATCAAAAAAGAGAGAGTGAAAATTTTCATGATTTCAACACTTTTTAAATCGTATCAAAGGATGTATGAACAGAATACATGCTTAAGTAGAACCATTTAACTATTTTAGAATTCCTTTTATATAATTACTAAGTAAAGGAGATATGTTTACTTTTCCTTCTTATCTTTTTTGCAGTCTTGTAAACTTGTGGGTGAAACTAGCTGAAAAATGTATGTTCTTCATATAGTATCTTTTTTTTCCAGATATATTTATATGTTGTAAAAATGCTAAAATTTGGTTTATAAATGTTTAGTTTAGTAAAATTTACAATGATTTGAGTGATATGCTGAGATAAAATATCTATAAGATCAATATTGGTTAACTTTGCTTGATTTTTAATCTATATCTATATTGATCTCTGTTGGTTATTTCATCTGTTTTATATTTTTAGGAGGAAATGTGTGGTGCTTGGATCTGTGGGGTGAAAACAGTAGCATTTATTTCCAGGCTCTACATTTTCTATTTGGCCTTGGTGCTTTTCTCTCACCGTTGATTGCTGAACCATTTCTTGCTCAACAAGAAGGCTATGAACAGTTTCTTAGCAATACATCTCATTTTGCTGATCACTCAACAAATTATACAAATTTTTCATCTGAGAATTATGCATTCACTAAATCACTGCCAAATATAACTTATGCTTATAGTATTATTGGTTTATTTGCTTTTTTTGTGACTTTACTGTTTGCAGCTTTGTTTTGTATTTCTGTAAAAGAAGAAACTAAAATACCAAAAGCATCTCCTACAAGCAACAAGGGATCAACTTTTATTTCAATTTTTGTTGTTTTGTTGGCCAGTGTTTTGTTATCGGTTTATGCAGGTATTGAAATAGGTTATGGACAAATGATTGCAACATATGCTGTGAAAAGTGACCTACATTTATCAAAAGCTACTGCTTCTCTGATAACATCTGTTTATTGGGGAACATTTACTTTCTCTAGGGGATTATCTATTGTTTTATCTGCTAAACTTAGTCCCTTAAGTTTAATTCTTACTGACTTTGTTCTTATGTTACTTGCTAGTGTAACATTAGTTCTCTTTGGCAATACTTATATAGAATTTCTGTGGATAGGCACTGCTATATTAGGAGCAGCTTTAGCATCATTTTATCCATCTACTATTACATGGGTGGAAAAACATGTAGATGTTAGTAATAAAACAGCATCTGCATTTGTCATTGCTGCTTCTTTAGGTGAAATGATAGTACCATTAACTATTAGCCAATTTGTTGATACTAATCCAAAAATACTTCTTTATATTGTTGTTTATTCTGTTGTTATTTGTGGTATTTTAATACTTTTCTTATGGTTAATATTAAAGAAAATTGGTTATAAATATGTTTCTGACCAGGAAGTTTCTAATTATGTAGAAGAAAATGATTCATTAGAATTAAATGTGCAAACTGCTTGTCAAAATGAGTTACCAAATTAAGTGCGATGACATAAGTTATAAAAATTGGTCTTTTAGAATTGCATGTATAACTGACTGAAGAACATTCAAGTTTCAGAAGAATTTATGATTTAAAAAATGAAAAACTGATAGGCATTAACAAAGGCAAAATTAATTTTAAAAGATATTTATTTATAAAACGAACTGAAATATGAAATGATCCATTTATTTTTATATCATTAATAATTTAATGAATAAAACAAAAGTTTTAATTAATAAAGTAAATAAGTAATTGGGGTCATAAAAGGTGATATTGAGATTGCCTAATATTTTTGCTATGGTGGCTCATGCTTAGAAATAGATTGTTTAACATCAATGGAAAGGAAAGAATACAATATGAATTGATAATGGGATCACATTAAAGTATAATTTCATGCTTTTTTTTATTAACAAGAGACAAAGCATGGTCATTAGATTTATTATTTAAGCATTTAGTTTACTTTATTTTAAAGTATGGCAAGCGAAGCAGCTACTTGTATAATGATTCTTTTACTGATCACTTACAAAATACTATTAAGCTATACTATTGTTATTGCATGGCTGATGCAAAAACTTTTCTGAAATTAATTACTTTTAAGAACTGTGCAGCATGTAAATGATTATCTTGTTTTCATTTTCAAAATTCTGAGCTAGTTTAAAATAAGTGATGAGAGATTCCATGATAAAATTAGTAAAATATTTTAGAGCTTCTATATATTTATTGATTTGCAACCATGCTCTGAATTTATGATTTATTTGTGTGTGTGCATGTGCATGCTCTCACATGTGTAAGATATGTGTGTATAACTCACATATCTTACTCATACAATGCATTAAAGAATATTCCAATATGAAAGAGTTTTCTCACTTAATTCTCCAATGCAAGAATGTCCAATTCTTAAAATTCTTCTTCTGCTTTACATTTTAGAGATGTTTATCTTATCGGTTTATAAATTTCACTATATTCAATCCTGTTATGATTTTATAGTACAATTTATATTGCTATCCATCTTACAAAAACAGACTTATTATTTTAATTTCAGTTTTATTTCATTGCTATGTAAGTATATGTAGTACTAAAGCCATTTTTTAAAAACTCTCTCTCTCTCTCTTTTTTTTTTTTTTTTGGTTTATTAATCTATATTACAAAATTATTTACAACTGACTAAAAATGTTTAGTTTTGTTATGAGGCTTTTCTTTCTATACAGGTATAGTATTAAAAAGTAATAAGCCTTATAAAACAATCTAGTTGCTCCTTTCCACTCATTTTTAAAAAATAAATATGATCTAAGTACATAGTAAAATAAAATAAATGTAGCATGTTACTACACAGAATGAATGGGTTTGTATAAAAACCTTTAGATTATGTAAAGTTGGTCAAGATAAAACATAGTCATCATGTTTTACTGGTTGGAAATGTATTATACTTTCTTTATCAGCAATCTTTTTAAAGAAAATGGTACAACACTAATCTGCTCTTTTGATCCATTTAATTTTCTTATGTTTGGCAATTTTTGGTGACTTTCTGATGATAAACATTACAGCAGTTCTAAATTATATAACTAAACCAGAACTAATTCCCCTATCAGTACTTTTCCAATATTTTAGTTATCTGAATATACCTCTAAGTTTTTTTTTTATTATTATTCTAATTACAGGGGTCACAAAATTTCTCTTTTTCCTACTTGTCCCACTGTTGAAATTTCCTTATTTTTCCTATTTTCCAACTTCATTTATCTAAATTGATCTTGCATGATCATATTTTCTATTTGCCATTCTTCTTTGATTTTTCTTAACTTGTGATTTTCTGTTTTTATCAGCACATTTTAAATGTAGTTTTTGTCTTTTTTCCTCTATTTATAACTTCTTTATTTTGTATATGTATTCTGCTTTTTTTGCATCTCAATTGTTTCCATTCTTGTATTTCAGATATGTTTTCCCAAAAATATAGCGTGCTATAGGATAAATTCAGCTGCAGATCAGACTAAATGGTTAGAAGTAAATTGTTATGTATTTTGAATTTGTGGGGGGAGGGGGGGATGGCTATACCTAGGATTCTATTGAGATAGAAAGAAAAATGAGACACTGACTTCCAAACATTATTTTTTAAGACTGGGTAGTCTCAGTAGTTATCT
Organism: Maratus speciosus; assembly: GCA_963932465.1. NCBI lineage: Eukaryota > Metazoa > Arthropoda > Arachnida > Araneae > Salticidae > Maratus > Maratus speciosus. The sequence continues at coordinate 8,422,324 of OZ010787.1, forward strand.
ATTGATTTTTTGATAAAGCAATCCAAGCTAATGTGACATTCATTGTATATTTATGTTTTCATTGTATGTAAGCTACAGAGAAAAGCTTTTTCTCTGTTAGCTCTTGGGCAAATGTCTCATTTGCCTAACTATAGTTGCAAAGATGATTTTCAATTATAGAACAAAATGTTTGTTGCTATGCTTTATTTTCTTAGATCAGTTTTGCAGGAGATTAAGATTCATTGTGTTTTAAAAGGAAATTTTGATATTTATTGACAGAAGATCAAATTTGTCAAAAAAAGAAACACAATAAGCTCATTACTTTTATATCCATTTTTTTTTTTTGGGGGGGGGGGTGTATTTGATTCATTTTAAGTTTAAATCCTTTTCTGCTTTTCTAGAAAAATACTCTACTTTTTTTCTATTTCTTGAGATATTTTAAAAGTGACCCCTATTAGCATATTTTCTCAGAATATATAAGTATGACTTCAAAACAAAAAGTGTGGGTATTTATTCAAGTTGCTTGTAAGTGTTTGTATCTGCTAAAATCTATGAAAAATGTTAGAGATAAATTGGTTTAAGTGCTAAAAAATTCTATTCAGCAAAGGTATATGGCACTCTTCTGATTAACTCTGTGAGTATGATTGTAGATCTTGCCTCTCTTTTTTGGTATGTACATTTTATTATATTACATACAAATATCCTGATAAAAACTATATCATTTGTTTTCTTCATTCTTTCATACATGCAATCATTTTATGTTTTTATGTGTGTGTGTGTGAATGAAATGGGTCAAATTTTTACACTTTAGTTTTCTTTCAAAACATAGATCTGTTATTTATTGTATTGCTATATGTTGTTTTTGTTAAACTGTATTTTATATTGTTAATTGATCATTTTTAGTAAAATTATACACACATGGTTATTCTTGTGATATATTATTTTGAAAGTTTTTTGGTTTTAATATTTTTATACTTAAATAATTTTTTCATATTTTGCTTAGTTTTCTCATTCTTTTATTTTTTGAGGGAGAATGTGTCAAAGTTATATTTGATATGACATTGAAGAAATGTCTATATTGTTTTATGTATGAGGATTTGTAATAATATTTTTAGATGACATTTATTTTCCTTTCATACTTAAATAATTATTCTTAAGTGGTTGGATTGGAACTAGAGTCCTGCATCGTGTTGGGTACTATGATTTAACTTGAATTTGAACCCTATCTGACTGTACCGTTTGGGTCAGTTGACACCATTTTTTTTTCTTTCTCAGATCATATTGGCATTGTTTCAGGTTTAGGCCAGTTTAGGTTGGATTTTAACTCTTGTGGGTCTGTTTCAGGTTAACGTGAGTTTTTAAGAGAAAGTCAAGAATGCTATTTCAGATGAAAAAAAAAAAAAGACTATATATAAATATAAATGACTATTTTCCAGTGTATAAGACATAATACTTTTTTATCTTTAAAATGACCTTAAAAATAATGTGTGAGTTTTATAGTGGAAGTACAGATTTCTCCTTTTTCTTCAAACTCTTATTGGTATTTCTCATTTTTGTATCATACATATTATTATACTTTTGTTTATACTTTATTTAAAAATGAAAAAAAAATAATTAGTTACATTGACTAATGTAATTTATGTATGAAGAATGCCTTTATAGATTAATTCTATTAATTAGATATTTATGAGCTACTAAAAGTTCTAACATAAAACAATTTTTAAATGTAAGTTTAGCAAATTTTATTATTGCATTTAAATATTTCCTTTTTAACTAGGTATTTGTCCTTTTTTTTTGCTTTCAGGTTTTTTTCTAAAAAAATCTGTTAAATTTTTAGGTGTATCTTCAAGTTTGTGAGCAACTAGCTTTTGAACTTTTCAATTTCTCTGTGTACAAACCAAAAGAATGATTGGAATTTTCATTGCAAAAGTTGGATGAAAAACTAGTTATTACTGTTACTAGTTGTTATTTATTATTGCTCTTTTGTTGTTACAAACAAATCACTGGACTGCTGCTGTGTTTGTTGATTTCTACTATTATTTGATGGGAACTCCTTTGTAAAGTTCTATTGTTATATAAAACATAATTTATACTCGTATTGCAATAGAAAATAACCTAAGATATCTTTTATTGAATTGATCATTAATATTTCTTCTTGTTCATGATTCCACTTCATAATTTCCCTGCTAGATTTCATTGTGCTGGCTATATTGAGGAATGATGTTGTAAAATGCATATCTCTGGCTTGTTGAGGAAAAAATTGTTCTTACGAGATGTGTATACAATCTTGATCACCATCATACTGGGTGTTGAGGCAATTTCTCACAGAAAATTGGTTCAAAGCTAGGGTTGACTTAAAGTGCTTAAAAGTTGTTGAATGTGATAGCAACTTTATTTTTCTACATAAAATGTAAAATTGACATGAGATATAATTATAGATTATTTTTTCATAATTGTACCAAATCTGGATTAATTTTTCTGCAGTTTAAGTTATAGGTTCAAGTGTTTCAGAGTTGGGTTGACAAAAATTACTTTGTTGTATTTGTGTCAGATTTTGGGTTTACTTCAAATACAATTTTTTAGACCCGACTTGTGCAGGACTCTAACTGGAAACAAGGATAAATTTGAGATGACTGATTAAAGATTCTTGTATCTGCATAATGGGATAAAATGTATGTATTGTATTGCTATATCAAATAATTTCTAACAAAATAAGAGTTGATATGTGCTTGTGCTATTTAAGGAATATACTGATATATTTCCATTATTATGAAACTATATGTATTGTAATAAATATGTGTTTGGTATTATACATATAATATATTATATTATACATACAGTAGTGTGGTATGAGAAAAGGGATATTTTCCAATTTGCTATAGCTTGGAAAAGTTGGAAAAGTTGTCTACAACTTTGATAAAAAAAAAAAGAGATAAAAAGATTTTAGAATTTGAATAGCATTTTCTGTTTGCACATACCACCTAAAATTTCTAAAAATTGATGAGTTTGAAGGTTTTTTTTCACATTTAAAAGAAAAGTAACTCCAGTAATATATTCACACACTATAGCATGGAAAAGTTCCAGAAAATTATGGATAAAAAAATATTTTCAAAATCAGATAATGTTTTCCAATTGTGCATATACCTTAAAATTTATTTTTTAAAAAGTGACTTTTTTTCAAATGCATTGCATTTTTAGATCAGTATAGCTTGATTTGTTTACCGGCGAACCTCAACACAGCATAGGCAAAGTGTGCAGCTCTTTGTTTGCTATGAAATATAAAAAGTGATGAACCATTTTTGGTGTTCTCAAAACAACCCATAACTCACCGCAGAGAGGTGGCTGCTCTTAGAGTTTCATCCACACTTTTTTTTACCCAACCAACACTTGAACAGTGTGTGTTATCTATCTACAATATATAACATGTAGTACATGCATTATTACTTCCTGTAGACAATTTTCAGCAATCATAAATTTAAAGCCACCTATCTTGCCATTTAAAACTATCTTTTTAACAGAAACAACTTTATAGTGTGTTTTGTGTGAAAACTCAGGTATGATTGTTCTGGATTGTAGCATTGTTCTAATATAACCCTCCCTTGACTCTGGTCCACAAACTTTTAGTGATGCTTCAGAAACTAGTTTTAGGAATCTTTCCACAGACTGAGTGTGGCATGTGAACTTCGTTACATGCTATTTTGGACCAGATTGTATTAAAGATTTGATACCATCATTAGTTATGTTTCAAAGTAGAAATGGAGGAGATAATTGGGCTGAGTTGTAACCAATGAGTTCAGTATAATCAGAGGCCTTGCCATTGAGTGTTTGAGTAACAAAGTTTCTGATAGTTTTGCTTTTAAAAACACATTCTCTGACTTTTAAAACTCTTCTCAGACTAAGATATCTTATATATATATATGCTTTTCAAAAATTATAGCTGCCAATAAATTTACATTGTGGTCAAAGAATGGATTTTGTTCTATCACAGGATCTACAACTTGTTTCAGGTTATCAAGCACATAACGAGAAGTTTCAATGATGCTGTAAACATGAACAGGGCCATCCATAAAGTTCTTGTTTACTTTAATTTCAAACTAGACTGGAATGTAAGATTTAGTGCTAAAATTAACTATGACTTTTAGCTCATATGAGGGACTTGCTGTACTCATGTAAAGTTTAGGGGTTATATTGGCTTTTGTAAGCTATCTGGAATACGAAATAGAGCCAGGTTTACAATGAGAGTATTCATTTGGACAGTTGCCAGTTTTGATTGCAAGGCCAATATCTAGAAAATATTTGTTGAATTTTGCTGAATTTATTGCGATCACTTCAGGGGTTGTACAATCGATTGGTTCAAAGGGTACTATTGAACTAGCAGATCTATGTGCTGAAGCAGGTGGCAGAATGGCAACTCGATGAGATGACCTATTGCATTGGATGTCCAACGTAGATTTCAATTTGAGGAATCACATCATTTTTCCAGCCAGTATTGGTGTTGATAACATCACATCCAACAATGTCTAGGTCTTCTAGTGAAAACTTGTTTTTATTCTCGAATGCTGTGTATAATTTGTCTACTACTCACCTACTCAGTCAGCATTCTTATCATTCTGTCGAAAGTTTCTGTTATGGCTCAATACTAGCGATGAACTGCCGTATGTTTGGTGGCAGTTGAAGGAACTATGAGCTACCTCTCCCATGTAATTCTTTAAAAGCTCTAAAAAAGTAAATATTAAATTATCATGGAAGTTTGGCTCTTTTATACTTCAAAAATCATAGCAGGGCTTCGAATGAATAATAAATATTAAATTTCTTTTCAAAAAATAGTGCAAACACCTTTTCTTTAAAAAAAAAAGTTTTTTTTAAAATTATATGTAAAATATATGCATGAATGGTCAGGATATTATCCAATTTAAAAAAGAAAAACTATCTTTTTTTTTTTTTTTTTTCAATGCCATAGGCAACTTTTCCACAATGTGAGAAAATATTATTGGAATTATTTTTCTCTTTAATATGAAAAAAAATCTTAAAATTTGTCAATTTTTGGAAATTTTTGGCAGTATGTGCTATTGAAAGATGTTATCTAATTTCAAGAATCTTTTTAAAACTTTTTTATCCATGCTATATTTCCAAGACAATTTTTCCTCATTATTGCATGTGATAATATTATTGGAGTTATTTTTCTTTTTAATATGAAAAAATCCTTGAAATTCATAAATTTTCAGCAGTATGTGCAGTCAGATTTCAGAAATCATTTTTACATTTCTTATCAAAGCGTATGCAACTTTTTCATGCTATAGTGGATATATAATAGATATTTTAATTTTTTTTTTTGTACCACCCTAGCATACAGTGTCATAAAAAGTATTCCATCTCCCAATGTGCTCTTATGTGCATGGTGCAGAAAGGTTTTGATACATCAAAATATCTTGATTTTTTATTTTATTATATTGCAGTCTTATTCTTTAAATGGCATAACTCAAAAATTATGAATCTAGAGGTATTAATTCAAATGAAACATAAATTACATTCCTATTTATAATAAAAACTCACTTATCTTTAATAATGGCCACTTTATATAATTTAACATTTAGTGTTTCATGCCATAGTGGATATATAATAGATATTTTAATTTTTTCACATCACCCTAGCATACAGTGTCATAAAAAGTATTCCATCTCCAAATGTGCTCTTATGTGCATGGTGCAGAAAAGTTTTGATGCATCAAAATTCTTGATTTTTTATTTTATTATACTGCAGTCTTATTCATTAAATGATAGTACTAAAAAATCATGAATCTAGAGATGTTAATTCAAATGAGTCATAAAATATATTCTTATTTATGATAAAAACTCACTTACAGTAAAAGCTTAACTAACCGGCATGCTCGGGAAACGCCGATTGCCGGATACTTGAAAAGTCCGGATAGTTGAGCGCTACAAAGTCTGTCATGAAAGAACGATGTCACAGAGGCACGAACGAAAGCATCGACATCACAGTGAAGCAGGAAAATGATTTTTAGACTATTTTCCTGCCATTAGGAAGTCGATCAAATAACTCTTATTATTATTATTATTAAATTTGCATTTGATAAAGTTATTCTTTCCGAATAAAAAATAAAAGTAAACAAATTTCTATATTTATTTATTAATCTTTTGTAAAGTTTTATTATTTATAATTTGACATCTTCACTTTCCGAAAACAGCACATGGAAGCTTGGAAAATTAACTTTGGTATCATTCACTTGTGTTACCTCAACTAACCTCACAATAATAATGAATCTTTTCTGCATAGCTAAAAACGTTATCAGATGCAAACTGATAATGCCCGACTTCTCCAATCACGATAAAAACAAACTACACAGTCATTAGCTTTTTTTGTTTTTCTTGTTGGAGTGGCTCAGATAGTGGAGTCTTTTTTTGGGGGGGGGGGGATTTCTAAATTTCTGAAAACTTATTGTAAATTAATATAAATTAGGTAAGCGGCCTAATTTATTACTCTTTGAATTTGGTGAAAATTTGAACACAATAGGGCAATTAGCAACAGAGAAAGCAATTTTATTTTAATATAATAAGTAAGAGGAAAAAAAAAAAGTACCATTTCGTTCTTTTTTAAAAATCTAGAATAATATTATTATTATTTCTGTTTACTGTGTAGGTTGATGAAAAATATTTTTCCTTGCTAATTCAACAACGCAAAACTTTGATGGCTTTTCTCCCGGCTGAAGAGAAAAAGTTTGAACTGATAAAAACCCAACAAAAACAAAGCAAAAAGAAAGAAACTTACCCTGCAGCGTCTTTTCTTTCTTTAATTTCCAGTTAAGTGTAGTTGATCCAAACACATCCAATAAAAAATATTCTTGAGTAAATATATTTAAAATATAATTTGGTATAAAGATCTTTATTACATAATTCTTTTAAAATAATAATTTCTTGTTCTTGAGTAAATAAAGAAAAAAAAAAAGTTTGGGATATAATTTTTCATCAGTTACTGTGCGTTTGATTGCGTTTCTTTCGATGTGCCAGGAATACTACGAAACACATGTCTGATGTCCGTCTGTTTGAAAGAAAGTTCTCTTTTTTTCATGAAGCATTCTTTTATGAGATGCAGTTCTAAAACTTCTTGAGCCGAATACTGCGAATTTTTTTCACAAAACTTTAAAAAAGTAGATCAACTTTTCTCAGCTTCACTCCACGAAATTTTCTCCTCAATTTCATTTTCGGATTCTGAGAAACTATCATTTGTTTCTTCCTCTGGAGCTGTCATTTTTTTAATTAACTGCTCTTCTGTTAAAGTTTCGGTGACAGGAATATTTTTATCTATAGCTATCCAATTTTCGATTTCTGGCATTTCCAGTTGTGATAGAGATAAGTCAGTATTAGGCTCATTTTTTAATGTTTCCATAATTTCATGCAATTTGTTCCTTTTCTTGGGTTTAAATCCTTCAAATTCTTCATCTGATGAATCAGAACAAAAGTTTACTGTAAATAATAATTTTCTCCATCCCCTTTGAAGAGTTTTCGGTTTTACGGCATTCCATGCACTGGCAAGATCATAAATGCCATCTTTTATTGTGAAAGCTGATTGAAATTCTGCCACCGTTGTCTGTACATTTATGAGCTTACGCATGAAATGTTTTCAATAAATCATTTTTACGTTTTGTATGATCCCTTGATCCATAGGTTGTATCAGAGAAGTTACATTGGGGGGGGGGGGGGAAACATCACTGAAATATTGCCATATTTCAATTCTTTCTCGCTGGGATGCGTCCGGCAGTTGTCAATTAGAGGAATTATTTTATTTTCTTCCAGTTTTTTTCCCTTAGCTTCAAGCTCGCTAATTACAGATGGCACAAAAACTTTTTTAAACCAGTAGGTAAAAATATCTTTATCCATCCAAGCACTTTTTTGATTGGTGTAAACTACAGGGAGATGTTTAATTCCTGTAAGTGCCCTTGGATTCTTCGACTTTCCTATTACTAACAGTTTTAATTTATGGGAGCCTTCTTCCATTAACATCCTTGCCATACCAGCATTAGCGCAAGTCAGAATCGTTAGTCTGTCTTTGTTTTTCTTAAAACCATCTGCTGACGTTTCATTAGGACCAGCTAATGTTGAGGTCGGAAGGCAACGGAAATAGATTCCGGTTTCATCAGCATTATAGATGTGGTTTAGATCAATATTATTTTTTTTAATAAAATCTTTAAAAAGAAGTAGAATATTCCTCTGCACTTTCGTTATCTGCTGATTTTCGTTCTCCAGATATGTCAATTTTTCTAATTCCATGGCGTTTTTTGAAGCAAGAAAGCCACCCATCTGAAAACTTGCATTCCGTCGCAATGTTTAATTTTTCTGAAAAATCTCTTGCTTTTTCAATCAGCATAGGCCCAGAAATAGGAACTCCTTCTTCTCGTTTTAATAGAATCCACTGATATAAACTTTTATCCAGTTTTTCATGCTGAGGTTGCTGCAGTGTTTTCCTTTCATCCGTTGCTTTGCTTGATTCTGCAGAGGAAGCAAATGCCATCAACTTTTCTTTCTGCGATTTAATATCTTAAATCGTTGAGGATCCAATGTTGAATATATGCATCAATTGTTGTTTATTTTCCCCTCTTTCTAAACATCTAATAATGTCTAGCTTCTGAGTTATGGTTAAAACAACTCGTTTCCTTTTATTAGGATTTGACTGATCTGCCATTTTTTAATTTGACAAAAAATATGACAGAACACGATTAATAAAGGTTGAGAGCAATTTACTAGGCTAGCTGATTAAGCACAAGCGAATGGCAGTAAAAATGTGCCAAAACGAAAAAAAAAAAAAGCATCAGCGTGATTTAAGTCAAATTATAATTGGTCAAACTGAATGTGTAGACCCAAATCGGTGAGACAGATGGAATTTTCTAGTAACTTCAGGGGGGGGGGAGCACTACTGTGCATCTGGAGGGAAAATACGATATCTGAAATGACCATATCCCCATCCCAATTCTTAGAAAACAGTTTTCCTTCATGCTCCTGGCTTCCTCACTTAGCAGTTCAGTTTTCAGAAAAGATGTAGCTTTCTACCGTTTATCACGTCTCCCCCCTTCCCTCCCCATCTAGTTTCGCCAAGAGCAGAAAAGAAAGATCAAGCCTCTCTTCTCTTGTCTTCATTTTCCACCCCCTCCTTCTCTCTTTCAGAAGGAAAAACAGCCGGCGCGGCAGACTATCATGGACTATGACGCAACATGAAGTTATTCTGTGCTAATGAACTATAGACAATTCTTTATGCTATATTTTTATTTTATAACATTCACTGTTATGAACATACACACAGATCTGTTTTACGCCGAATTAGTCGCTGAGATAATTTGAGAATGCTAACAGTAAATTTCTTAAATTAGTAGTAAAAATTTTTCAACTGTTTATGGGGGGAAAAAAATAAATGATTTCTCCGAATTTTTCCGGTTAGTTGAGCTTTCCAACAGAGCTTTTACTGTACTTATCTTTAAAAATGGTGACTTTATATAATTTAACGCTTTTGTCTATAAATAATCAAAGAAGCAGTTGTAATGTCATCCATATTAATATAATTATCAACAGATATAAGTAGTGATGGGCGATAACGAGATGTTTTTCTCGATTTTCTCGATTGTATGGACATCTCGATATTTTTCGATTGTGTAAATTTTTTCTCGATGACTACAGTTTGCAAATTTCCTTTTATAAATCATATATTATGTATTATATACGTCATACATTTATCAAGAATCGTCTGCGGGTGAACTGGAATGAGTCGATATTAATAAAGACTAGGTGACTTCGACTGCTAGCGGGCCCCTCCTTTAATCAGGGTCCCTAATTTATATGTAATCTTGTAATATGAAATCACGAACAGGTTACCCACTATATACGGCACTGATATATGATAGCAGGTGGGTATGGTGTGCACGCACTACAAAATCTTGTAAAAAATATAATATCGAAACGAATGAACCTCGGACCAGATCTCTTGGGGGAGGGGTCAAAGTGAGCGGAGGGGCACAGCAGCTGCATAATATGATTAAGTCGTCACAGGTCTTTAGGCCTTTCCAACCATATGTCACATGAGAAGTCTGGATCTGAATTTATAAAAATGCCCTCCCCGTGGGGGCAAAGGGGAGGAGGGGTGCGGTAGGTGGATAACATGAGTAAGTGGTCATAAGCCTTTCCAACAATATGTCACATGAGGGGTCTCAGCTAAATTTAGAAAAACACCCCCGTGGGGTAAAAGTGGGGTGGGCGGTCACCGGAGGTGCATTACATCAATAAGTAGTCACAGACCTTTCCAATGATATCTCACATGTGGGGTCTTGGCTAAATTTGGAAAAGTTTCCCCGGGGTGGGTGGGGGTGCAAAATGGGGGGATGGACACCGGAGGAGCATAACATCAATAAGTAGTCAGAGACCTTTCCAACGATATCTCACATGAGGGGTCTTGGCTAAATTTGAAAAAGTGTCTCCCGGGAGGGGTAAATTGGGGGAGACTGTCACCGGAGGTGCATAACATCAATAAATAGTCACAGACCTTTCCGATGATATCTCACATGAGGGGTCTTGGCAAAATTTGGAAAAGTGCCCCCTGGGGGGGCAAAGTGGTGGTGGGGACACCGTAGGTACAGTCGTGGAAAAAAAAAAGTAAACACCCCCTACTAACTCCTCAACAAATTATCGTAGAAGAAAGTTACTGGTACCGAACGATTGGAAATAAAGCCTACTTTTAAATGATGTATATAAAATTTGCTTAGGGGGCCACCTACATATTAAAACAAACCATAACTTTGTTTTTTTCAATAGCAGTACCCAATTCTGACAGCATAAATGAACTCTACACCCTTCAATTAGCCTAAAAATGAATTTTTATGCAATTCGTACCATAAGTTTCCGAGAAATTAATTATTTTAAAACGAGCGTATTTTAAGGGCTGTATCCAAATTGAAGTTCCGTACTGGATTGTTAACCGAGAGAGCCTCTTCCTTGATCAAGGCACCTCAAGTGCCACTCAAGGAGCCAATGAAGCACGTTAGATTACAGTATGGCAGAATAAATTTCAAAATGTCTACTCACTTCCATCATAGACGGCCCCTTAAACCATCATTTTGCCGTTTTTTTAAGCATAATTTGAAATCTACTTGGAAGAAAAATGTGAAATTTTTGAATTTCCATAAAGCAGGACCTAAACCCATCAAAAAAATTGTAGGTTGCAATTCATAATTTTTTCGAATATTAATTTCATAATTCATATCATAAAATTATAAAAATTACAAATTCAGCTTATTTATGTTTGGGTATATTAGTATTATTACCACAAAAAAAATTAGCACATTAGGAGCATAATTTCGGGAGATATAAATAAAAATATGAAAATATAATTTAACATTAGAAGCACTAAATTTTGAATGTTTATAATTCAAAAACTTATCATTCAAATGACTTGAAATTTAGTGTCTAGGCATAGTTTGAACCGAAGATTTGAAATATCTCGTTAAAATTGGGTATTGCCATTGAAAAAAATGAAGTTAGGATTTGTTTTAATATGTAGATGACCCCTAAGAAAATTTTATATACATCATTTAAAAGTAGACTTTATTTCCAATCGTTCGGTACCAGTAACTTTCTTCTATGATGATTTGTTGAGGAGTTAGTAGGGGTGTTTGCTTTTTTTTTTTCCACGACTGTACATAACATCAATAAGTAGTCACAGACCTTTCCAATGATATCTCACACGAGGGGTCTTGACTAAATTTGAAAAAGTTTCCCCCGGGGGGGCAAAGAGTGGGGGGGACTGTCACCGGAAGTGCATAACATCAATAAGTAGTCACAAACCTTTTCAACGATATCTCACAAGAGGGTTATTGACTAAATTTGGAAAAGTGTCCTCCGGGGGGGCAAAGTGGGTGGGCGGCCACCGGAAGTGCATAGCATCAATAAGTAGTCACAAACCTTTCCAACTATATGTCACATGAGGGGTTTTGGCTAAATTTGGAAAAGTGTCCTGAAATTTCATATATTATAAATAATATTTAGCGGAGGGCTCCATAAAAAAATCCGATCTAAAATGATAAAAACGGAAAAAACTACCCTCGCAGTGGGGACCAAATTGGGGAGGGGAGGAAGAAAGTCTCATAATATGAAAGAGGCATCCGAAAGCTTACCGATGACATATCACATGACTGGTCCAAAAAAAGTTTGAAAATTGCTCCCCCTCCCTCCCCCCGTGGGCCCACTCTTTTGCCCAGAAATTCACACAGCCGCCACTTTAAAATTTTTATGTTCAATAAATAATATTTACCGGAAGACTGCATAAAAAACCCAACTAAAGTGATATTTAAATTTATTATAGAAATCGGCTGCGGTTTTAAAAATTTGTTCGCCCCTTCCCCATCCCCCTTTGGGCGAAGAAAGGTTCATAGTATGAAAGAGTGGTCAAAGGGCTTTTTGATTATATGCCACAGGAAGGGTTCGGTAAATTTTTTTAAATTGCACCCCACATGAGTCCACTCTCGCGTCCTCCCTCGAAATCACCCGACCCACCTTTTCCTCTTTGAAATTTTTATATTTAATAAATAATTTTTATCGGAGGGCTCCAGGTATGTGACATCTTGGTAGGGCTAAAATAAGAGAAACTTTGAAAATTAGGGCTTCATTTCACAGCTCATTGTCATGCCTCTTTCTCTATCTCGTCCCTTGGTACTCTCGATAAATTTTCTTACTTTTCTTCTCTGCCGAGGATGAGAGAAATCCTCGAAAAGCTTCTCATAGTGAAATGTTGAAAAGCGCGAGAAAAATCCTCGAAAGGCTTTCCATTGGGAGATTTCGAAAAGGACGAGAGAAACCAGCGAGAGGCTTCCCATCGGCAAAGGTTGAAAAGGGCGAGAGAAACTCTCGAGAGACTTCCCATCCCGAAAGGTTTAAAACCACGAGAGAACCAACCATCGAGCAGCTTCCCATCTGGAAGCGTCGGAATGCTGGAAAAATCATCGAGATGAGATTTGCCGAAATGCAAGATGGAAATAAAGCTTTCAGAGTCAAATTTACCGCATTTCTGGTTTAAGTCATAATTTCTCAAAGGAGTCCATCTGCTTATCCAATCTCTTTTTAGCTCACAGGCTATCTAAGCCTGAGAGCTAATGTACCCGTCGGTTCTGTGTGTATGCATGTACGTTAGGGTGGAACTAAAAAACAAAGTTTCGAATTTTATATTCTAATAGTGATTATTTTTTTCCTTTTTAACTCCATAAAAAGAAAATATTTTTCTTTTAATTTTAAAATGATATTTTCCGGTTCCTCAAAGCGCCTGATTTTCCATAAAAAACGAAAAAAAGCCAATAATTGCATGAAAAGTTTTTAAGCTTATTGTTAAATTTATATTTTGCAAAATTAAATTAATTAAGTGTTAATGTCCTGTAATAAAGAGAATAATTTAGTTTGAGTGCCTTAGAAAAGTTAGCCCCACTTTATTTGACTTTTGTAGAAGCCAGCGTCGTGGGCGTCGGCTTTCATTGTCTCTGATTTATTTGGCTGCGACACATAACAAGTTAGTCCGATTTAACGGGTGTTAACAGTTTCTTTAATTATTTTTCGATAAACATTCGGTGTCAAAAGTGACAAAGTCTGTTAACGTACCTAAATCTAGATAATTGTTGAAGTGTCCTGTATTTCGTGAACCAAAACAATTAACATTAGACTGTCATCTTTGACGAACATATGAAGAAGTTATGAAACATTATTTTTGGGTTCAATTTAACTTAAAATCTGACAGCTGGAATCTGGTACACACTATTTCTAAAATATCTAAAGCTGTTGATGATACAATTAAAAGTGTATTGCTGAGACCTTCAATTCCAACAGTTTCTGATACACAAATCATAAAAAATGATTAGAGACTAGTGCGAGAAATGTCAAAATTTGAAGAAAAATATTAAGATTAGAAAGAATAATCCCACATCCAATATAAAATTGCAAAATATTAGGTAATCCTGTAAAAAACATTTCTTTGTGTAAAAGCACTAAATATTATCGTGTATCAGAACAAGAACGTCACTTTCTCAAAGACCAAAGAGAGATGGGGTGATGACAATAGGATCAATAGATATAAAAACTACAAAAAATGTGTAGCAAGACTGGAAATGGAAATATCAAGGAAAAAAGTTATTTTAAAACAAAAAAATTATGTTTTGATTGAATGATCGTCAAGTGTAAAAAACAGTTCGGAAGGAAATAGTTCAATCGGTTGTTTTTCTAAACCTGAATTTCATAATCAACACGGTGAAAGACCAGAGTATTAGACAGAACTGCAAATATTATTGCAAATGGCACCTTAGAAGATATGGGTATTTCTGATGATAATAAAGAAAAGGTAACTGAAAGAAGGACTTGAAGATGACAAAGAGAAAAGAAAAGGAAGAATTTGAAAGAACAGGAAAGACGAAATGAGTTAATTTTAGAAGGTTAGTATTTTTATGGCAGAAAGGATAACGCTATAACTGAAGCAGAGGGAAAAAAGTATAAAGAATCATTAAAGACGAACATCTGGTCTCAGTTCAAGAACCAGGATAAAAATATATTGGTCATATTTCATTGACATCTTCTTCTTATATTAATATAGCCACTGCAATTTTGGTGTATTTTCAAAATAATAATACAGACATTTCAAGTTTGAGAGTTATTAGGTGAAACAGAAACGCCTTTAATGCAGGATGCAAATCTGGAGTTGTTAAAACATCAGAAGCAATAACCTAAAAACTTTATAATGGATAATTTGATTATTACATGCAAATGAACTTTTTTCTTAGATACTTATTTCAACATCTTGCTGAAAAACTACGGGTACAAAAGGATTTTCTGGACCAGCAGGAAAGCGACTTGAAAAAATGCGTACATATTGAAATTATAGACTATAAAAACATTGATCCTATCTTGACGGTCTGATCGGATGAAGAACTTAAAAAAAGTACAAATAGGGGATACACCTGAATTTTAGATTTTCCTTGTCATACTCAAACAGTGGAAACAGAAGTGTCAAAATTGTCCCGCGAGCTGCGTCAACTGTCTTTAAATCTTAAGCAAAAGACGGCTTAATCTTGGAAAAGTTGAATTCCCACAATGTAATGACAAAGTTTGCCTAAAAAGACTGTAGGTTGAATATCCAATTTAATTAATTCATAACAAAGGGAGGTAAGGAGGGTGGAAGTCGATATTTTACCACCTCCTCGTGGACTTCTGGATAGTATTTGCTAAATAAAAGTAGGTATGAGCTAACAGCTACGTTGTTTACTTTCAGTTACTTTATACTGAAATTTCAAAACTTTGACCTCCTTGAGGAACCGGAAAACAACTTAATTTAAAAAAACCTTTTCAGCCAAAAGTTTAGACATCCAAAAAGGAAAAAAGTTTTCACTATTACACATTAAAATAAAAAAGTTTCTTTTTTACCCTATACTTAAGTTCCACCCTAATGTACGTACATACGTATGTATGTACGTAACGCGATAACTCTTGATTAAAATGTACGATTTGCTTCAATTTTTTTATGTTCATTCTCATAAGGCGTTCCGCTGATTAGTTTTGACGGTTCATTGGTTAAGGATAAAGGGAGAGAAGGGGGCTGGTCCCCACCCCTCCTTAATTTAGATAAATAGGTTTTTGTGCAGAATTATTCGATTTGCTCCAAATTTCATATACCGGTGTTCAGGATGTTAAGGAGCTTCCCTGATTAAACTTGGAGGTTCATTAGTTAAGTATGAAGGGGGGAAAGGGGGTAGACCCCCTCCTTAATTTAAATAAATGGGTTTTTCATGCAGAATTATTCGATTTGCTCCAAATTTGGTATACCTGTTCATTATGTTAAGAAGTTGCCTTGATTAGATTTGGAGGTTTACGGGTTAAGTATAAAGGGGGAGAAGGGGGCTGGACCCCCCCCCTTAATTTTGATAAATGGGTTTTTCATGCAGAATTATTGGATTTGCTCCAAATTTGGTGTACCAGTTTATTATGTTAAGGAGCTTCCCTGATTAAACTTGGAAGTTCATTGGTTAAGGATAAAGGGGGAGAAGGGAGGCTGGTCCGCACTCCTCTTAATTTAGATTAATGGGTTTTTCATGCAGAATTATTCGATTTGGTCCAAATTTGGTATACCGGTTTATTATGTTAAGGAGCTTCCCTGATTAAACTTGGAAGTTCATTAGTTAAGTATAAAGGGGGGTAGACCCCCTCCTTAAATTAGATAAATGGGTTTTTCATGCAGAATTATTCGATTTGCTCCAAATTTGGTACACCGGTTTATTATGTTAAGAAGTTGCCTTGATTAGATTTGGAGGTTTACGGGTTAAGTATAAAGGGGGAGAAGGGGGGCTGGTCCCTCCTTAATTTAGATAAATAGGTTTTTCATGCAGAATTATTCGATTTGCTCCAAATTTGGTATACCAGTTTACTATGTTAAGGAGCTTCCCTGATTAAACTTGGAAGTTCATTGGTTAAGGAGAAGGGGGGCTGGTCCCCCACTTAATTAGATAAAATGGGTTTTTCATGCAGAATTACTCGATTTGTTCCAAATTTGGTATACCGGTTTATTATGTTAAGGAGCTTCCCTGATTAAACTTGGAGGTTCATTAGTTAAGTATAAAGAGGGGAAAGGGGGGGTAAACCCCTCCTTAATTTAGATAAATGGGTTTTCATGCAGAATTACTCGATTTGTTCCAAATTTGGTATACCGGTTTATTATGTTAAGGAGCTTCCCTGATTAAACTTGGAGGTTCATTAGTTAAGTATAAAGGTGGGGTAAACCCCCTCCTTAATTTAGATAAATGGGTTTTCATGCAGAATTATTCGATTTGCTCCAAATTTGGGATACCGGTTTATTATGTTAAGAAGCTGCCTTGATTAGATTTGGAGGTTTATGGGTTAAGTATAAAGGGGAGGGGCTAGTCTTATAGGTGAAAATTGGCGGTCGCCACTCGCCACGTGGCGATTAAACTGGTAAAAGTGGCGATTAAAAAATCGGCTATCGATCGCCACCCTAGTCGCCACTCGCCAAGTGGCGATAAAGAATCTGTTATCGATCGCCAAGTGAAATATAGCTTTTTTCATAGAAATATGCATCTCTACTTTGGTTACATCTAATTAGCAAACTGGTTAATTCTTTTTCTTACCGGATGCAAGCAGATTACGATGATTTAGCTGTATTTTCAATATTTCAGCTTTTCGCCATTGCTCTTCAGTTGGATTATTTTTTCAAGAAATACAGCTTTATTCTGCAAAATATATTCATCAGCTTTGATTTCACATGCATTTCAAATAATTTATTCCCTTTTTTTTTCACTGGATGCAAGTGGATTTTAAGGACATTGCAGTATTTTCAATATTTCGACTCCTGCCACATGCTCACCAGTTAAATTTATTTTTCGTCAAGAGATACTGTTGAATCCTGTGGAATACACTCATCAGCTTAGATTTTAACTGCATGTAATGTGTGTAGTATGTTAATAACACATTTACTTATTAAATAAAATCCAATTAACATTTAATTGTGCTTTATTTGATTTTTAGGTAGATTTCGTATGAAATACTACCTATTGGCGTAGTTCCTATGTTGGAATTTCTGAAAAATTTTTTCAGATCTACACCGATCATGACCCCTAGAACCCAAAACCACCACCAGTAAAAAACTTTATTTATATATATATCTATCTATGTATCTATCTATCTATCTATCTATCTATATATATATATATATATATATATATATATGAAATATTACAACACAATTTATCCTTATGGACTTAACAGTGAAGTATTTAACAGACTTGTCAAAGTCTTCACATCTATAAATAACAATATTGATTATTCTCCAATTTATCCTACTCTTAATCATAATTTAAATTGTAAAACAACACGAAACAAACGTGGAAAGGGTTCATCATCAGTTGCAGTTTCCAAAAAATCTATCACTAAACAAATAAATGATCTTCAAAGTACATATTTAGAGAATTATAACTGGTTGTTAATTCGAAAAAACATCTTTGTTATTAAAAAGAAACAGATTGTACAACATTTAAATGTATTTCTAAGTAAATCTTTCTCTAAACATTTCTCTGATATTTATTTTGACCTCATTATGACTAGGGTTAATCTTTTAAATATTAATTTACAAAAAAAAAAAAAACATAAAATTCAAAACATGAATACTCAAATGATAATTACTTTTTCAAATCACATATTTAATAAAATTAATATCAATTCTATAATTAATGATAAAAATTGTTATTTTCCCATTAATAATCTTCATATATCAAAAACCTTTAAATATCCGAATACAATTGGTAGAAAGATTTTTAACTACAATACATTTTCAAAAAATACATCTGCTGCAAGTAAATTTCCGTGTAAACGCAATGACACCACTCTAAAAAAATACATAAACAATGATCATGGACATATAATCACTGGAAATCTTGATATTGTTAATGATTTTAAATTGAAACAACTAATGGGTTATGGTACTAAATATAGACTTCCATCTAAATTTAATGTTAAATCTATTATCAAACAGTTTACATATGATATTGATATTTTTATTTATAAAATTTCAATCTCTTATAATAAGCCTATTGAATATTTTAATCAATGGAAAATATTAGTAATTGAAAAATTAACTATGGCTTTAAAAAATAATATTGCTGATTTGGTTTCTATTAATACAAAGCATTTTTTCCAACAAATTACTAAATTGCAAAAAAAACTACGTTATTACATATGTAGACAAATCTCCTAATAATTATGCTATTATATGTAAATCTTATTATCACCAACTTCTTACAACTTGTATTTCTTCTAATAAGTCATTTCAAAAAACTAATGAAAATATAATTGTAAATAATCGTAAAATTCGAAGTTATTATAAACTATTAAATATTTTATCTACTAACTTTAATTATCCTTATTTAGTTCTTATTCCCAAATTTCATAAAACTCCAATTAAATTTAGGACTGTAACTATTGGTTGCAATACATATAATAATAAAGCCAATAAACTTCTCTTAAAAATTCTTAATCAATTATATGTACTTACTACAAACAATGATAATACACATTGTATAAAAAATAGCTATCAACTTGTCAATATTTTAAAAAATCTTCATTGTGTATATAATATAACGACATATGACTTCAAAGATCTTTTTAATAATATAGACCTCTTAGATTTACATAATATTATAAATGCATTATTTAAAAAGTATTATAAAAAACTGGAATTACCATCTAATATAGATATTGCATATTTTAAATCTTTAACAAACTTCATTATCTATAATAATTATATATTGCAAGATAACAGTTTATATTTACAGCATGTCGGTATACCACAAGGCGGTTGTACATCCAGTTTATTATCAGACTTGTACTTATATCATTATGAACGTACTTTTACTAATAATAGTCTACATTTATATCGTTATATCTATGACATAATTTTAATTGAAACTGATCAATCTGTAATTACTCAATTTCCAGTAGATTATCCCACTAATTTGGAATTAACGGAAAACCTTTTATCTAACAATACAATTAACTTCTTAGATCTTAAAATTACAATAAAAGACAACAAAACAATCACAGATTTATATGACAAACGTAAAGAATTTAAATTCACAGTTAATACATTTACAAATTTTAAATCTTGTCTACATCATTCTTTATTTCGAAATATAATACTTAATCATTTATATAGAATAAAATGTTTATGTTCTTCTCCTCTAATTAACAATAATATTAAAAAACTAATTTATGATGCATTAAATCATGGTTTTCCAAAAAAATTCTAATATTCATTAATATACAATTAGTATTTTACTTACATGATCTTTTAAAACAAATTAACACATGCGTAAACAAAATTACAAAAAAAATATATAAAATTAAAAAATATCTATAAAAAATTAAAAATTGTAAAATAATATATAAAAAAATTATTATAGGTTGGATGGGTGGGTAGATGTTAGAGTACGGAGGAGGGTGGCGTTGTCTGGATAATACACAATGGTTAATTTATTTAAAAAAATAAAATGGGGCTTTTGTATTATAACTATTTTTAATACGTATTTTATAAGGATGTTGATTTGATATTTTATATGTAATTGGTGACTTTCATTGATATTATATTTAGCTTAATTAAAGTTTTATCTAATTTATAATCATTTGTTATTAAATTTTAATTTACTCAGGACAATATATTAATTACTAATAGTATGCCACTTTTATAGTGATTAATATACATATAAGTGTATTTAATATAACTAAAGTTATACTGTATGTATTAAAATTGGGTAATTATTTTTATTATTATTCCTCTATTCTTTTTAATATTGATCTATTTTCACTTTGTGTTATAAAATTTATTATCGGATTAATGTGTTTGAATGTCCCACATTCATACTTTTTGAATTTTTATGGCTGTATGAAAATAATCCACACACTATATTTGAGATTTTTAGGTAATGGGAATTTAAGTATCTGATAATCTTCTATATACTTCCATATGTTTTTTATTTCCTGTTCATTTTATAATTATCTTATATATAATAGTTATTATTAACGATTTTTATATTATTTTTAATATATATTTATATTAATTATTATTGAATTTATTTTATAGCTATATGCTATATATTATCAATGTTATAGAATTATTTAAATTCTTAGTGTAGTTTAAATGAGTAAGATAATAGAATATTTTGAATGCTTTTTTTAAAAATTTTATTAACAATAGTTTTAAAAAATATATATAGTGAGGTTTATATTAGGTTTATAATTATCTATATATAAGGATTTGTTTGGTTTTGCTGTTGATAAATTTTTACATTATTCTTTGGCTTTCAATTGTTCATCTTGTGACATTTGAATAATAAAAATACTACTAGATGGCAGCACCAAATTTTGTCTTTTGACAATAAGTTATAAATTTTGTCTTTTGCAGCTCCTTTTCAGTTGTAATTTCCTACACCAGGTGGATTTTTTAGCTAAATTTTGACGATATTGTTAAATAGTAATTAAGTAATTTAAAAGTGCATTTTAGTTATTTTAAATAATGTAATTACTTTCTATTTATTTTATTTTATATTATATTAATTGTATTTATCATGGTATTTCAAAATGTATTAAATGCATCCTTTGGTATCGATTACTGTGATTTCTTAACTGTTTTATTCACCTTAATCTTTATGATATTATGGTAGCCATGTGCAAGTGGATATATGGAAAAAAAACTGAAATATTAATCGGTATGTTGTGTAATATTTCTATTTTATATGCTATAAATATTTAAATTGGTTTTATTGATTTTTCCCTTTCATATTATTTGATTCTATTCTGTTTTCATTTTTAATCTATTCACTTGATTATAATGGTTGTTCGGGCACAGAGAAAAATAATTTTTAGCTTTAGCTTTTTTTTCCTCACAGAAAACAACCATTTTGCTTATATCATTGAATTCTGTGCCCTTGAAAATATAATTCAATATATAAGCTTTTCCATTATTTGTCGGTGTCCACTTTCTTCTTTTTTCTTCCATAATAATTCTTATAATAAATTATTTGGCACTTTTTTTTTTTTTAAAATACTTACAGCTTTAATTCATAATATTACGGTTTTTGATGGTGGTAGGTTATGTTTAATTAATGGTTCTATATATATATATAATATATATATATCACTTTCTTCTGGACACAATAACTTCCACATTTCTGCAGAAATCTCTTCCAAACTGATACATAAAATCAAGGGGCATAAAATCTCGGTCAAGTTCATGAATGGGCAGAATCGGACCAAGGGGATGGAAATAGGGAGGGGTTTTGTGAAAACAGAAAAACCCCCATAACTTCTTAATTTTTGTACATATCAAATCAGTTTAAAGTTTTTATTACTTCTAAAAATAGGACCAAAAATTTATGTATCACAGATTTTGGATAAAATTAAAAATGGGCTCAAGGGGCGGAAAAAATAGGATTTTTGGGAGAAAAAAATTCATAACTTTGTCAATTCTCAAGATATCAAATCCAATTAATTTTATTATACATCTCCTTAATATTATCTACAACTTTTGTATTCACAAGTTTTTGATAGGACCAATTCGTACCGCAAAAAAAAAGAAAAAAAAATTTAAAAAAAAAGGGGGGGGGGGTGAAGAAGAAAAATTTCTATAACTCCATCAATTCACAAGATATAGAATCCTCATGAATTTATCATATATCTTCTTAATATTGTCTTTCACATTTATATAGACAATTTTTTGATAGGACCAATTCTTACAGCAAAAACAAATTAAAAATACATAGCGGTTGAAGAAAAAAATCATCTTATTAAGAATGTATTCAAATCCAAACTGATTATTTTCTTACTCATTTTTAAATTAATTTTTGTTCTCAAGCGTGTCCAATTGATAGATTCTCTTCTCTTCTTCAGAAACTATATAATGTACCATAATGATCGATTTTTTGATAGAGGCAGAATATATTTCAAAAAATGATGTCAAAGTGGGCATTTTGAACAGAATTTTCCGAAGCGATTGTGTTAGAAACAAAAAATATTGCCCTACTGAGAAAATAATTGTTTATTAATCAAGTTTCAATTAATTGAAAGAAAAATAAAACGCAAGTCGCTTATAAATCTTTTCAAAAATCACATCAGCAAGTTTCGTATTTTTTCTATTAAAAATGAATCTGAAAATGTGCCAGAAAATTTCGAGTTGTTGGGCATGGAAAAGTTTTTTTTTTAATACCGCCTTAACATGATTCTGATAAAACCAGCTATTATATAAAATTGAAATAAAAATTCGTCAAAAGCAGCCAGATAAAACTGTTAAAGTGGATTTATATGTAATCATGATTTAGTTTTTGTTGGTGTAATTAATATACTTAACTTTGAAATCTACCTCCGCCTGTAGGCCGGGCCGGCAGGGATTTTTTTTTTTTTTTTTTTTTTTTTATTGTATACACCTAACTGTTGGAATTTTGATTTAGTTATTTTTTACATCAAGAAAATAATAGTAATTTAAATTGATAATAGTGTTTAGGAACATATACAAATAATCTAAAAATATTTTCTAAAAAATTAATGTAACAGATTCTGTGGTTTTAAAGTAATTTTCTTGAATTTTGACTGCTTCCCTATTCTTATCATGGATAGTTGGCTGGTATAAAACTCTGACTTATAGAAAAATATAAATATATACAATGATTATAGTTTATGTAGATGTCAAAGTTTGAAACATTATAGTGGCCACTAACTTTAAAAAGTGGCCACTAATGAAACTGAGTCTACCGGCCACTGGCTACTAACTCAATTTCCCAGTTTTCACCTATAACTAGTCTCCCCTTTAATTTAGATAAAAGGGTTTTTCATGCAGAATTATTCGATTTGCTTGAAATTTAATATACCGGTTTATTCCAATATGGCGCTTCCTTCATTAGATTTGAAGGTTCATTGGTTAAGTATACAAGGGCGAAAAGGGGGCAAGTCCCCTCCCCTTAATTTAGATAAATGGATTTTCATGGAGAATTATTCAATTTACTTTAATTTTTTTTTCTATGTTCGTTCTGATAAGAGCTTTCCTGATTAGATTTGGAGGTTCATTAGTTAAGTATAAAAGGGTTAAAGGGGTTAGACCACCCTTAATTTAGCGATATGTTTCTTTTTTTCCATGCAGAACTATCTGATTTGCTTCAAATTTGATATACTGATTTATTATAGTTAAGGAGTTTCCCTGATTAGATTTGGAGGTTCATTGGTTAAGTATAAAAGGGGCAAACAGGGGATATTTCCCTTCATTTATTTTTTGGGGGACATTATTCTTTGAAATAAGAGTATAATATACAATTAGTGTGAATAACCTGTGAGCTCAATGCCATCAGTTTAACTGGCACTTATCTTTTTATTGCTATTAACCGATGTGGGTTATGAAGCATAGTGGTTTATGTATTCAGTTCTGTATAGTCCTAGTTTCAAACTTTACTGTTAAATTTAGTGTCATTTTGCCCCGAATTTTCAATGTTTCTTATTTTAGCTCTGCCAAGCTGCCCCTTACCTGGAGACTCATATAAATACTATTTATTAAATATAAAAAGTTCAAAGAGGAAGGTGAGTGAATTCTGGGGGGCATGAGAGTGGACAAAGTGGGGGTGGGTAATTTTCAAACTTTTAGCAAAACTCTCCTTGACATATCATCAGAAAGTCCTTTCACCACTCTTTCATATTATGAACCTTTCTCCTCCCAGAGTTGAATTCCAGAAGGGGGTGGGGAGCGGTGCGGGGGTGAATTTTTTTTTTCTAATTGTAGAGATTTCTACAATAAATATCATTAAATGACGTTTTTTAATGGAGCTCTCCGATAAATATTATTTATTAAATATAAAATTTTAAAAGTGGGGCTGCGTGATTTCCGGGTATATTCTGGGATAAAAGAGAGAATCCACGTGGGAGGGGTAGATTTCAAACTTTTTTTTGGACCAATCATTTGATATATCATCGGAAAGTTTTCGGTTATCATCGGAAAGTTACTCTTTCATATTATGAACCTTTCTTCTTCCCTCCCTAGTTTGGCGCCCCGAGAGAGGCACTTTTCGAACTTTTTTGAAATCATAGCCTTTTTAAACATTTTAGATCTGATTTATTTACGGAGCCCTCCGATAAGTAATTTTTAATATATGAAAATTTCACAGAGAAGGATGGGCAGGGTATATTTTGGGGGGCACGATAATTGGAATCCTGGGAGTTGGGACTCTTTTCTATCTTTTGCTGACACCCCTCATGTGATATATCATTGGAAAGCTCTGTGACTACTATTTCATTTTATATATCGCCTGCGCCCCTCCCCTTACTTTGCCCTCACGCGGGGGCACTTTTCTAAATTTAGCCGACACCCATCATGTGACATATCGTTGGAAAGTCCTGTGACTACTTATTCATATTATGCACTTTCCTTGCCCCTCCCCCCTACTTTGCTCCCCATGGAGGTTTGTTTAATGTATTCCAGTCGAAGACTTTCTAAAAATGGGGAAATTAAAGATCCAATCTCAAATGACGTAGAAAAATCAATTAAAAATTTTGATCCCTTTTATCATCCTTTAGTTCATGCTTTTGCCACTAGAGGGTGCTTTTGATTCTTATTTCTTTGGCCATTTTGGTGCTAATTGCCGAAAAATTCTAATTTTTGATACTTAAACTCCCGTTACCGCTTCATAGCTACTCGCGTTTTTTCAGCTTTTTTCAACCAGGGGGCACCCTAAGACTTTTCCAGTCTTATGGCTCCTTTATAGCCTCCCTTTGGTTTGTTGTTTTTTTATTCAATCTGTTTTCAGTTACCCTATATTTAATAAAATCTGTCTTATATATATGTAAAAACAATGATTTCAATAATCGATTCTAGAACATCTCCTTTGTAGATTCTCGAAAGTAATCGATGACTGTATCGATTGTGTATTTTACGATAACGATTTTTTTTTATTGGTAAATTTTCGAGAATAGCCCATCACTAAGCCCTATCACTACTATGAAATTGTCGGCCAGAATAATAGCTAAGTTTTCCAATAACTGTTTTTAGCTTTTCTCATTATAATCGATTGTAAAACATCTCAATTGTAGATTCTAGGAATTAATCGATGGCTGTATTGATTGTGATTTTTTACGATGACGATTTTTCTCGATTGTCGAATTCTCGAGAATCGCCCATCACTAGATATAAGTATTATACTTTTGACCTTGGATTAAAATATATCAATTTTTAATAAATTTTAATTATGAAATAATTTATTTCAAAGCTTGAAAGTGTTTTTTTGCCTTTTCTGATGATTAAGGTTACGTGGGGCAACTGGGCCAGGCCATGATTTTACAATGTGTCTCTGGAGATTCTGGCAACTCAGCTTCCAAAAGCTAATGTTCTTTTGAATTAAAGTCTGAACCTTCGTAAATGTGTAAGTACTGTTATAAGTGTTTGTTAAAGATGGGAAAAGGAATGGACTATTGAGAGCTGTGGAAAATCAATTTACAAAATTCTCTTAGAACACATAAAGTCTATTAAGAGTGAGATTGAATTGGAATACTCAAATATTAAAAGAGAATTAATTGTTCAGCAGCTCAAAACATTTGATTAAAGTACATGGTATAATGTTCAGTGTAATTTAAAGTTAATGGCTTCAGTGCAGCATATCTAGTATTTTTACTAACTTCCCCTAAATTGTCCAAACTTTTCTTCCAAGATGCTCTGAAGACCTCCTATTATGACTTCCTGTATTTTTTTTACAGTGCCAAAATGATGTTCCTTAATGCCCTTAATTTTTGAGAACAGGAGAAAGTCAAAAGGGGTCAAGTCAGGGCTGTGCTGTGATTGGGAAAGTACGATTATATATTTTTAGTGAGATACTTCATCCCAAACAAAGCTGTATGTGTGTGTGTTCCAATAACATTGTCTTGTGACAATGATATCTGTATTCTGAAAACAATAAGAAAACAAATGCTAAGAGAAAGATTGGGCTGGATCTTCTTAGGGGTATTCCATTTATTTATTTTTTTTAGTAATTTTTTTTAAGCTGTACGTTTTAAGTATAAAATATAAGTAATTTAAAAAAATGAATGCAGAACATTCGTAGGCTGGGCCCCGGTGACTGTATGTAAGGAACAGTGATTGCTAAAAAAAGATTAATAAAAGAAAGATTTAGTTAAACTTAACGGGGCCTGATTATGGCATAGGCACACTAGGAATATGGCTAAGGCCCCAAAAAATTCAAAATTTTAATCTAAAAAAATACATTTCTCTATAAATAAAGTGTATAACAGTGGTGGAAATTTGGCACAGAGGTGGAGCCTATTGACACCACTAAATTTTAGTAGTATTTTTTGGCTTATCTAATTACAGAATTTCCAAGTTTTTATTAAGCTGAAGAATACAATAAACAATTAGTCATGTCAATAGGGTCCTCCTCTGTGCCAATTTTCCACCACTGTGCATAATAAACAAAAATGTGTTAAGAGTATTTCAATTAAAATAATTTTTTTTAGACAATCTCTTAAAATAATTACAAAATAAGGAACAAAAAATCATTTGTTTGACAACTACACTTTCACTTTAAACTCTAGTAGAAGGGTCTGTTTAATAGCCATGGTTTTATTAGTAAGTTAAAGCATCTTGTGTACAAAATTTGATCTGAGATTTACTAAATTCAATCAATAAATCTCAATTTCAAGCTCTTGTCAAAAAAATTTTGAAAATTTAGATTTAATAATATAAATTCAGATGTTTTAATGCATGATCAAGATTACTATATCTACAGGTTGTGCCATTCTCTCCCATAAGCAATATGGAGCGGTTTGCTGTTTGACATCACTAGGCATGCTGTGTACTGTTTTCCAATTCATTTTGTATTTGAAACGTGTTTTGATTTCATTTGAAATCCACTGTTGTGGAGATTGCTTTGAGGCCTATAGCAACAAAGGCTGTTGCCTTGAATGATCCTTATTTATACACAGAAATTGTAACACAAACCAGACTTAACAATTTTATTTTTCTACATTAAGTATATATATATTACTTTTGAAAACACAATCACATCCATGTATTACCCAGGGACTTGAACCTGGACCATCAGTGTGACAGCAGCCTGCACTTACTGACCATGCCACCAGGCGATTAGAAACATGTTATTTTTAATTGAAAAATATCAGTAGAAATTGTTGTGTCAAAAGAAGTTTAATGATTAAAAAATATTGTTTATACAGATTGCGACAGGTATTTAAGAACAACATAACACCTGCTTTCAAACAGGAATAGACACAAGGGATAGAGCATTTTTGACATTTTAATGTTTTGTACAGGTGACCAGATACACAATCGATGGCATCATTCATTGAAAATACCACCAGTTGCAATAACTGCATCTACATGATGTCAAAACTGACTGCAAGTAATAATCAGATGGGTGTTGGGATCAGTTGTCATTGCATAAACTGTGCTGAGAGCAGCAACAGTGTTATGTGGATGTCTGTTGGAGTCCCTCTCAAACATGCCCCATATGTAATAGCCTATCTGGTTAATATCTGGAGAGTTGGGGGGCAACAAGTTGATGGTATGGTCATGAAAATTTTTGGCCATCCATTGTGTTGTATCAGATGGTGCAAAAACTTGAAAAACCTACGGACTGCTATGGGCTACAGAGATAATCCAGAGATTTAATGCCTCAGTATAAGCAACAGTGTTGACTCTGGCACCTTGAGGAAAGAAATGTGGAGGCATCATGTCTTTGATGTTCATGACCCTCAGAATCATCAGTGAGGATCAAAATTTTCTGGGATTCTCTCTTCTTGGATTTTGCACAGCCACCGTTCGTTTTACAGTTCACTTTCTGGACCTGGGCAAAGTTTTTCTCATTGGAGGGAAACAACAGCATTCCCGGCTCCTCTTGATGTTTCTGCTTGAAGCTGGTCAGGTGGTTATTCCTGGTTCTCTTGGACACGAATTGCCCTCTCCTCATCACATAACATCTAACAAAGATCCTCATGAATCGCAGATCAGATGGTGGCCTCATAAACCTGCAGATCCTTAGTGAGTGCCCTCATCGACTTCCTGGGATTTTTGTCGACATAACTGATGAATCCCAGTGTCTTGATAATGTCATATCACTGACAATGTCATTTTCTGAGAAACAGTTGCCACATAAAACCTGGTAGCCTTCAGTTTGTTCCTTACTATAATGACGAATGACTGGACAAGTTTCAAGAATCCAACAATCTTTAAATCAGGATGTTCTTCAGCCAGAGACAGTGACAGCTTGCTTGTTCATTTCCTCAATTAGTCTAGGTTCTGACATGTTTACATGTAATAGAAAAGTATTTGTAACTATGGTGTACAGGGTGGTAAAGTAAATAGCTGAATACTTAATATTTTTAAACTGAAATATTTATGCAATATAATTATATGATTTTATGAAAATAAATTTTGAAATTCAGGTTAATATATTTTAAAACCACAGTATTGAAAAGTTTACTTATAATAATATTTTAATGCTGCATAATAATAATAAATATAAATGTACATGCATAATTGAAAGAAATTAAGTTAATTTTTTTGTGAAAGAGAGTTTAATGCTCAACAAAATTTTCAGGCAGTCGGTGTGATTGAATATTAAATCGATGTATTTTTTATAGAATAAGACAGAAGTATTTATAAAGAAGATTTAAAATACAAAATAAAAATAGAAACTTTAATTATTAAATTGCTGAATTTTTAAAACTGGGAGATTTATGTGATATAGAAAAGTTAAATTTGAAACTCAAAGTAATATACTTTTGTAAATACCTTCCAAAGGGGTTATTTAAAATTTTATTTTAATGCTGTATGACGATAAAGTTATACAAAATATTTTAATAATTAATATATTTTTGGTTTTTACACTCAGAATATGCTTTTATTTCAAGCATTTGATTTGATCACAGGGTACATTTTGAAGATGTATTTTAGATGTGTGTGCTCCATTTGCTATTTTTTGTATTACATTTGAAATAGTGAATATTCTTGAAGATTAAAAACTGAAAGACAAAAAATGATGATTTCAGAATCTGATAGTTTTATTTACATATTTTTCAAATTATTTATTCAATTTGAAATAAATAGTGAAATGCTTTTTTTATGAAATCCCTGTAAGCAGTTTTCCACCCTAAAGTTACATTTAATTGACTGCAGATACATCAAAAATTTTCTGCACTCTGCACACAGATTTTCATTACATGTGATATTTTGATCAATTTTTAATCCATTATTAATTTTACTTCTGTGTTGTATAGATATCAGAAACAGTGTCGAATTTTTTAATATTAAATGTTACTTGCATTGTGTACTTTTAAATGACTTTTTATAATCTCTGGTTTTAAATATGAATTTTCTACTGCATTTGTGTATTATTGTAGTGACATTAAACACATTTGACATTGAAATTAAGTGCTTTTCAATTTGAGAAAAATCTGTGAAATTTGTCTATGTAAATACATCTATGAGAAACTGAAAAATTCATGTGATTTCATGTATCAGTATTTAAATTATTCATGTCATTTTTTGATGGATCTTGATTTACCTTAAACTGTATCTATTCATTTTTTCTCTACTAAACTAATTTCAAAAGCTGCTTTTATTATTTTTATTGGAAAATTCCATATCAAATTAACACAGAAAATGTGCAATTCTTTCCCTGACTATCTCTGATTTTTATATAATTTGGTGTACTATTTTGGTGAATGCCAGAAGTTAGACTGCATTTTTTACTTTTTTTTTCTGAATACTACGATGTTTTAACTAGATATGTACCAAGTTTCAAAGTATAATCTTAATAAGATCATATAAATGTTAAAAAGTTGAAACAAAATTTTATGATTATATACCACTAGATATTGAAATAAAACATGGAAAATTTAACATCAAAATTATCTATCAACTTACTTTTGTAAATATATAGACATGAGTGTTTTCTTGCAACATAAAACATGTAAACCAAGTTCCACATTTCGGAAAGATTAAACAGAATACACTTTAGTTCAGTTTTTTTTTTCTTTTTTGAAGGGAATGAATGAATTCTGAATATCAAAAATTGAATAACATTTTTGGAATCAATCGTTAATTTTTTAGATCATAACAAACTGCCTGTGAGAGATTGCAAATCATTATACGTGTGTAGCAAAATGCTAGGTCCACACCAAAATTTAAAGATTTCTATTGAAATAACATTTTAATATTAAACAATGTGTTATACAAAGTATAAAACTCAAAAACAAAATGTTATAGTAAATATATTAAAAGTATGGTAACAAGATATGAAAAAATAGGAGTTGCAAAAATATAGGCCCACCAAATGAAATATAGTTATAAATTTTGTTTTAATAAAAAAAATTATCTTTTTTTCAGAATCATTTCATAAATTCTTTGTGGCATTGCATTAATGTGTTTCGGCAAGTGGTGCAAGCTGATAACATGCCACTCAGGTAAAATTGCTTGTGTTATTTAACTTGAGGAATTGCATTGTTTTCCAAGATATACACATCTTGGCTGTGTTTCTCATAGATTTTCTATGGGGTTTAAATCAAGACTTAAAGCAGGCCAGTCAATAATGTGCATACTATTGGAGAAACCACTCAAACATAGAATTTGTGAAATCAGTTGTGCCATTGTCTTATTGAAACATAATGGTAGCCCTCCTATTTCTTGAGAAACTGGTTATAAGGGGTAATTAAGTACCTTTTGGTAATCTTTAGCATTCATGCAATTATTTAACTTTTAATAGTTGTTAGCAGTCTCACAGAAAAATGTCTTTTTTAACACTTTCCAACAAAGTTGAAAAGTGTTTATGACTTTGGTTTGTCTGTCTGTCTGTCCACGCTCTAACTCTCGTAAATGTGCTCGGATCGTTCTGAAATTTTTGGATGTTAGTGACCTCTACCATAGCACGTTCCCTATTTCAAATGAAGTTTGTAGCATGTTTAGTTCATTTACAGGGACAGTCAAAAGTTTTCCGTTAAATTACGGTCAATGGGAAAAAATCGTTTCAAATGATTTTTAATGGTGTTACACTCTTTCAAACATAGTAAAATTAATATTCATTTATGAAGTCCACTAAAATATGCAGTCTGTTGAATATGCGGTGCAAAGAATAAGTGTTCATTTACAGGGCCACACAAAAGAATTCCGTTCATAATGGTATAGGGGAAATTGTTTGCAGCGTATTTGAAAAGATTTCAGATACTATATTGTATCCGAATTACTGTATATTACTAATGATTGCTCGAAATGCATTTTTAATTATGGTATGCGCTTTTTTAGGGCTTCGTTCATCTGACGAAACTAGAGCTCTGCACGGCCGGGCTCAGGCCTATTTTCATTCACGGCACTCGGGCCGGGCCTTACTTTTTTCTGAAGTCCCGCGCCGGGCCTAGTCACTACTCTTTACGGGCCGGGCTCGGGCCTTACTTTTTTCCTGAAGGTACAGGCCAGGCCGGGCCTAACTTATTTTTTCTGCACACACCCAGGTACTGGTTTCATTCTTAATCTTCATGGCCCAAAATTTTCATTCCTAGTTTTCACCCAGCCCGTATGAAAATCATTGTCTCGGCGTGGCCTGGTCCATTCAAATGTCAGTAAAATTAGGCGTGGCACAAATTTTTTGTTAAAAAATGCATACATTTTTAAATCGCCATTATTCTACAATTAAACATTCAAATTCATTCTTTTTAAAGAGTAGTAGATTTCTACACTTATTAAAATATAGTAAAACGTGTGAAAAAGAACCTGTCTATGACGAAATCTTGTTTTAAATTGAAAAATGTGTTGATCCATGCAAAATTAATATACTACTATGTAAGAAAAGAATATATAATACATTTACACTGGCTAAGAAGGGAACTTGTCTATAACGCATTTTTTTTTCTTTTCTATGCAATTCAGTCTTAGATTTTACTGTATAGCATTTTTCAGATATTTAACATTTCAATACATGGAATATGGATTAACAATATTAATGATAACTGAAACATTTACATACAAGAAATAGAGATTCATTAAAAAAATAAATATCGCACCCTGCGGCACTTCTATAAAAATGAAGATTATAAACATGAAAAGAAAAGTTAAGATAAATATTTTTGGCTTGAACTCCTCGTACGAGACAAACTTTTAACCAAATCGATTTAAAAATCAATGTTTTGTAGAAATTCACTCGGGACGGGCCGGGCCGAATTTTTAACTTTTATACCGGGCCGGGCCAATAAATTTTTTCTACGGCCAGGCCGGGCTCGGGTCGAACTTTTAACTTTTTTACCGGGCTGGGCCGTTTTTTTTTTCTCTGAGTCGGGCCGGGCCGAATTTTTTTTCTCTGAGTCGGACCGGGCCCGGGCTTGGAAATGTCGGCCCATGCAGACTTCTACACGAAACCCTATTCGTCTTGCTCCTCTGTCTGTCCATCTGTCTCAGAGCCCGTTCTCAGAAACTATACATGTTGGACACTTGAAATTTTGCATACTTATAGCTGAACACCACACATCATACGACAAATCATAAAAGTTTGAAAAGTCGTACATTTAACCCTTTGGGCTCCCACATGTGTATTTTAAACAATTCTTTCTAAGTGAGTCCCTAATTAGGTTGGAGGCGTTAAATTTTGCATACTTATAACTGAACACCACATATCATATGACAAATCATAAAATTTTGAAAAAATCGTAAATTTAACCCTTTGGGTTCCCATATGTGTATTTTAAACAATTCTTTCTAAGTGAGCCCCTATTTAGGTTGGAGGCGTGAAATTTGCATACTTATAGCTAAACACCTCGCATTAAATGACAAACCATAAAATTTTCAAAAAGCCGTACATTTAACACTTTGCGCTCCCACATGTGTATTTTAATCAATTCTTTCTAAGTGAGCCCCTATTTATGTTGGAGGCGTGAAATTTTGCATACTTATAGCTGAACACCACATATCATACGACAAATCATAAAATTTTGAAAAAATCATAAATTTAACCGTTTGGGCTCCTACATGCGTATTTTAAGCAATTCTTTCTAACTGAGTTCCTTATTAAATTGGAGATTTGAAATTTTGCATACTTATTGCAGAACATCTGAGGCCAGGCGATAAATCATAAAATCTTGAAAAAATCTTATGTTTAACACTTTGAGCTACCACATATGTATTTTAAGCAATTCTTTCTAAGAGAGCCCCTAATTAAGTTGGAGACATGAATTTTTGAATACGTATAGCTGAATACCTCAGACCACACGGCAAATCATAAAATTTTCAAAAAGTCCTTATATTATTTACTTTTCCGGGCTCTGTGTATTTTAAGCAATTTTTCTAACCTCCACCCTTTTCACCCGGGGAGCATTTTTCCAACTTTTGCCGACACCCCTTTGACTATTCTTTCATATTATGCACCATAGCCTAACATATTTTAGTTCCACTTTTTACCGCCAGGGGCGCCGACTTATCTCGGGTGCTATCGGCCCAATCCCCTCGACTAATATATCTACAGATAGTCTATAAAATGGAGTTTCGTTTGTATAGAAATTTGTGTAGAATAGAGTGCGATCCTGGTTGCAAAATGTTGAACTAACAGATTTTTCAAAAGGATAAAGTGTTTTGAAAGGAATATTAAACGAAACCCTCTGTGAGATCTGTGATCACACTTACCTACTTGTTCACTATATTTATGCATACTATAATAGTGTTGACTCTAGAAAAAAAGGGCCGCCGGGCAGAAATTTTTCAAAAAGGGAACACTATTCTAAAAAAAGGGTACATTTTTGAAAAAAGGAACAAACACTGTTCTAAAAAAGGGTACATTTTTCAAAAAGGGAACACTATTCTAAACAAGTGGGTAAGTGTGATCACAGATCACACAGAGGGTTTCGTTTAATATTCCTTTAAAACACTTTATCCTTTTGTGAAATCTGTTAGTTCCACATTTTGCAACCAGGGACGCACTCTATTCTACACAAACCTCTATCCAAAGGAAACTCCGTTTTACAACCTATCCGTAGGTATATTAGTCGAGGGGATCGGGTCTATAGCACCCGAGATAGGTAGGTGCCCCAGGAAATTGCACGGAACATTTTTTATAAGCTTTTTATTATGTGTTATGGACTATGTCAAAGTTTCCAGCAGATCGACTTGTTAGATTTCATAATTTTAACAAAATTGCGTTATGTTAGTTGCAAATTCCACCACCAGGGAGCGCACACTATTCATAACAAAAGTGTATCAGATCGAAACTCTGTTAAACAACCTATCAGTGGATGTGTTACTGGAGTTGGTGGCGGCCTTAAGCGAGAAATTAAGAAATTTGCTGAAAGTACTATTCGGAAATAGTGGTAACTAAAATTTTGACATTTTTATATTTCATAAGCAGCATGTGTCTGAGTATATCATAGTGCTCAAAAAACGACACCTAAAAAGGTCGTAAATGCTATTTTTTAAAAAAGAAATCCAGCGCCCCTCCCCCGCCCTCCCTTCACAGGAAATTGCATGCACCATTATTTTATAAGCTTTTTATTATGTGTCATGAAGTATCTTAAGGTTGCAAATGGATCGCCTTGTTATATTTCCTAATTTTAACAAAATCACGTTATGTTAGTTCCGCATTCCACCACCAGGGAGCGCACTCTATTCTTAACAAAAGCATATCTGAACGCAACTCCTTTGCGCAATCTCTCCGTAGATACATGGTCGGGAGGGTGGCGGTGCAGTCTTAACCAACAGTTTAAAACATTTTCTGTGATAACAAACGCTAAGATTTAATAAATAAGTCTAGTCCCCCGCCCCCCCCCTCCACTCCTCAATATCACACTCCATTCTTTTTTACACTTTTTCTTATGTGTTATAAAGTATCTTAAAGTTTCAAAGACATCGAGTGGCGGTCTTAAACAATAATTTAAGATATTTCCTGAAATTGCTATTCGGAAATAGTGGGATGAACACTTATAAACCTATAAACTTTTTCATATTGAATAATTAATACTTATCTCATAGCGCGCCATCGAAACACCCCACGCAAATTGTTAATTTTTAAATGAAATCTCCGTTAAAAAAGCACGTGCCTCCATCTTAATCTGGCATTTGATGGAAATAAAAGTAATTAATAAAATAATAATTAATATCTCAGCTCGTAATGAAGCAATCTCTTTGATAAAAGGTATGTATGGAATCTGCGAGAAATTTCCAGCCCGGATGTCAAAAAATTTAATCGAAAAATTTAATATATAAAAAGTTTAAATTTCATATTAAACTTTCCTCCCCTTAAATTTCTCCCGCGCCGATATGTCGAGAAATGATGTCAGCTGCCTTCCGGTGAATGGAAATCTGTTTTCATTGTTTTTAAAAACACAGAAATTAAATTTTTATCGATCGATTTTTAGTGGATTTTTTGCGTTGTATCCTACGCAGAAATTTGAAATTTATACCAAAATAAAGTAGAATTTTTTCCGTGTATTTCTACACCTGTTACGAATTTGTATGACCGATATTTTGGCAGATCCAATATTGCTTTTTGAAGGTCCACTTCATTTATTGCTTAAAGTACTCCGTGGTAACCCTGCACCGGCTGATTTGATGGAGCATCTGCCGAGTTTACTGGCAACCATTAGGAGAAACTGGGGAGGATTTCGATAACGTGCATTTTTACCTGCATTCAAAAGGTTGATTGGTTAATTTTAGAATTTAATTAGCCCGTAATTAGGTTAATTACCAACTTTTTCAAAATTTTATGATTTGTTGTTTGATGTGAGGTGTTCAGCTATAAGTACCCAAAATTTCAAGTCTCTAACATGTATAGTTTCTGAGAACGGGCTCTGTGATGGACAGACAGACAGACAGAGGAGCGAGACGAATAGGGTTTCGTCAGGTGAACGAAACCCTAAAAAGGGCACTTTTGTACCTTGTTCACAAAAAATATTTTGAACTGGTTTGTTTAGAGTCCCTAGAATTTGCAATATTTTCCCGGGATCAATTGAATTACCACGGGGATCATAGGAAGTGTTAAAAAGGGATGCCGGGCGCATCAGAAGGGTTTAAAAGGGCCGCCGGGTGCAAAAAATAAATAAAAAGGGCTGCTGGGCACTGCGCCCTGCTAAAGCGGCTTAGAGTCAACACTACTATAAAGTGCATATAAATGCTATAGTTCATATTACAGCTACAGAAATGAATTTGTAAAGGTTGCTTAAAGGTGGGTTTTAAAGGAGCATTTTTACGCTGAACTGAATTTAGTGTACTAAGAAATATTTGTAGAATATAGATAAAATGATATACAGGGCCATGCTAAGAGTTGGATACATGGCCGTCTATGGGTGTTAATTTCTGGAAATGTAATTTCAGTAGTTTTAAGCGTGTTTTAGTTTGAATTAAATTTTAGCTAAATAGTGGCATGTAATAAAGGTACTAGGTAAACTACAGGGCTGTACAAAAGTATTCAAGTATGTTTCCATCTATTAGTATAAATTGCTGAAAGATGAATTTCAACCTGTTATGTATTTTCTTGCTAAACTAAATTTTCCCATTATATATATCAACATACAGATCGAATACAGGGCTGTTCAAAAGAATTGGAATACATATTTGGCTATGGGCGGTAACTACTGAAATCAGATTTTTAAATGTTTACTTAGTTATCTTATTTACCTTATTTCCCTAAGTAATGAAGTTTTGTTAAAGCTTTCAGGGAGTGTTGGAAAGTGTTTCATAATCTATGCTGTATGCATGATTTTTCTTACTTGTTTTCTATTTTCACTGAGCTGGCCAGTTTAACTAGATACTAGTGAATCTTTGTTCTGTTTGGTGCCCTAGTATTATTGCTAGGGCCTTCTGAATGGATGAATTTTAATTATAATTATCCTGTACATAAAAATTGGTACAGAAACAGTTTCCTATCAGTTAATGAAGCCTTTTATTCATCTTTCGACTAAACAGTCTCGGAAACTGTGCACAAACAATTTCTGTTATAGTAGAAAAGGTTAAGGCTGCAAACAGACCAAATACTGCAACAAGAGTCATAAATTATTTCTTTGAGCTAGCTTTCTTATCGAAAGATTGTGTGGTGGCCTTTTTTATTGCTCTTCAAAGGTTTCAAAGCAAAGCAAACAAAATTAAGAAAAGAAATTCTTCCCAGGGGAGGTGCTAAGCATCTCAAAGTCCCTTCCTCTGAGATGTTACTTTCATGTGGTTGATTGACAACTTTCATTATTTCTCTGATGAGAGGCCTGCAACGTCCAAGGGAAAAGGTTTTGATGTGTGGAAAATGTCTCTAATCAGCTACATGTGGAAAGGGCGGTAAAAAAACGCAATTAAAAGAACATTTTTCTGCTGCATAGCACTTCAAAAACCATCTTAAATCTTAATGTCCATTCAGATCACATTCACAGAAGGCAGTCCTTTATTTCAGCTTCTTTGATGTGGAGAATCTGCTATTATGCTCGAAGAGAAGAGGCTCCCTACAGAAGGGAGTACCTAACATATTTATCACCTACCTGGGAAAAATTTCTTTTGTTGTTTTGTTCGCTTTACTTCAAGATCTTTGAACAGCAATATAAAAAAGTCTCAACTGATTAGACAGTCTTTCAGAAAGAAAGTCCAAAGAACTAATTTATGATTTTTCTTGCAGAATTTGGTCTATATGCAACCTTAAAGTCTGATATTTAGGAGTATGGCATTGCATCCACTAAGTTTGCATGGCTGTACTAAATTTTCTGGAACCGTTTCTGCATACTTTTCCCTCCCTCATAACTTTATTTTGAAAAGATCTACAGAGTTTTCCAGCGGACCAAACTCATAAAGCATTATCCTCAAATATGTAGTTTTAAACATATTTTCACCAAGGGATAGAGAGAAATTCTTACGTTCCTTTCTCTTTCACCTTTTTCTTTTCTTTACTTTTAACTGTTTATTAATTATGGTTTATATATTATAAAATATCTTTTATATACAGAAGGAACGTTTGCATAAGCAAATACTCATTCTTTGGTTATTATTATTATTTGAAATAAGTTTGTAGTGATTCCTTTCTATTCAAATTCTTCTATTAAATCATTGAATCACTAATTATTACAGAAGGGAAGTTAAATACAATTTAATTTATATTACTAGAATTCAATTAACTACTCCTTGTTATTAAAACTTTAAATTTAAGTTAAGTCTGCATTGTGTTCACCTGGTGCTTGTAATTCAGTCATAGCGAATCATACGTATATATTATAGTTAGGTATTTGAACACACATGTTGAAGTTAACCAGTGTTATTGTGTTTTCTTTAAAAGAATACACTGTAAAAAAAAATGGTAACGTTCCATGTAAAATCCAGGACCGTTTCGCCTTTTCTCAGGTTTTCAGAATAATTTAGCTCTTTCCTGTGAAATTCTGGTTTTCTTATCTGAAACGTTCCTGAACAAAAGTTGGAAACAGCAAAACGCTGCGGCCGCCATTTATTTTTTTGCTATAATCCGTTGCTCGCGCGTGAGTGTCGAAAACGAATTCCTTAAATGAATGTAAAAAAATCAATATGGAATGCAAATAAATCATTAGACGACATAATCCTTTACGTCTCTATTGTCAAGACAATTCAGATGAAAATACAATACCTCTGTGACATCACTAAGAGATTATCTCTCGTATTTGTCTGTGGAATGTTTAACGAGCAGACCGCGTAAAAAAA
Source organism: Maratus speciosus (assembly GCA_963932465.1). Classification (NCBI taxonomy): domain Eukaryota; kingdom Metazoa; phylum Arthropoda; class Arachnida; order Araneae; family Salticidae; genus Maratus; species Maratus speciosus. Next base: position 8,461,537 of record OZ010787.1, read on the forward strand.
ATACACCTATTATTTGGATCTCCATTAACCAGGGGACCATCAAACATGATTCTCATCGATTTTGATTAATTTAAAGTATGTTTTAGAGTTCTTATCTCTATTTATTCTTGTGAAAGGATTTCTTCAATTGGGCCTTAGATTTTCAGAAATTAGATGCCGAGGTTTAGCATACGTTTCAAATACCCATTAGTTTACAGTTCTCAACGTGTCTTTCGTGGTGTGGACGCAGAAAGCTCGCACGCCACCCGTACGGCCCGAGTTCGATGCTACCTCTTGACTTTTTTTTTCTTTTTTAATTAATTTTATATTTTAACACTTTATTACAATTTGATTTAAATTTGATATATATTTGACACTTTGAATTGCTGCAAACTTGAATTTTTTTTTTTTTTTCGGAAAAAATATACAATTACGTTTAGGTTTTTTCTTTCATGAAAATTTATATGTATTTTATCTAACTTGTAAACTAACATAATTACTGACGAAAATCCAAAATATTTTATGTCTAGATTTTTTTTCTAATTATTATTTACATTTATATATTTTTATATTTTAAGCAAAGTTCAGAAACAATATATCATATATATATTTACTTTATTGAATTTTAACTGAAAATTTATTTTTTTGTGTAAATTATAAATAATAATTTTGATGTCAATTTCAAAATATTTTTTCATTCTAACAAATAATGATAATGAAGTGAAAATTGTCAACTGGAAATGTAAAAATCGTCTGCAGATCCCGCATGCTGTGAAATGTCAGTAATGTTTTGCTGTCAACAGAAATATTCCTGGTATTTCGCAGGAAACTTACTGGCATTTCTGTAGAAAGTTTTTAACATATACAGTAAAGTTCCAGTCATTTTCAAAAAATGTTTCTTGGAAATAATGGGCAACTCAGCTGCCCATTTTTTCCCAGGAACGTTGCGGAATTTTTTTTACAGTGTAAGAAGAACTTACTTTAAAGTTTAAATACATTTCAACATGCTATTCACACTTACAGCCAAATTTTAACATTAACATACTTTATTTTACTAAAATTTACACTTTAAATCTTGAGATTATTAATTAGAATTCTTTCTTATTTCACACTCAGTATATATAAATATTTAATAAATTTTACAAGAACTAAAAGCATATTTAAGAATTATAATATTAACAATTGTCAAAACATTTCATGATGTTACTTTGAATTAATAGTAATGTACATATCCCTCGTGCAGATAATTGGCCGTCATAAATACAACCAACCAATAGTAATGTATTTTTTAAATTTTTATTTAATCTTTAATCCCACAATCAAAGGATAAAATGGACTTATCATGGGTCTGAGCAACTTGCTTCTATTTATTATTATTATTATATCCAATGTCAGCTTATTAACTTCTAGCACTCTGAGTCAATATAAAGGTCATCTTAACACAATAAATGTTCATGAATACTCATGCAACCAAGAGTCTTCAATTTCAGAATCCATTACCACATTTGATATGTTGACACTCATTGAACCGCATATGAAGGATCGTAAGCGGAGTCTCGAAAGCAAACCGGTAAGTTCACTATTCAGATCATCATCAGATAATCATTATCCATGGTAGTGCCATCACATAATGTTTATCCATGATAGTACCATCAGGTAATCTCACTTCAGCATCAAATAATCTTTATTTTACAGTAGTACTGTCAGGTAAACTTGCATCGGCATTGGATTGGCAAACCTCGGAGCAGCATCAAATAATTTAAATTTTACGGTAGCATCACCAAGTAAACTCGGATCTGCATCACATGACAACAAGCCAACCACTATCCAATGAGATCTCCTACGAGTCCCGTTAAGCACTTTGGGAGAATTTTCACGTAATTAGCAGTACAAGTTCTCCCTGGAAGCCATATCAACCCATGCAAAGCAGGATGACCAGGAGCTAAGAAAGTTATATCCATTGAGCGCTGAGTCAAGAGAGAGAATTATTCTCTAGCTATCATCTGATCTGAACTTACTTTTATTTTTTTTATTGTCCAAAATTTGAGAGGGGCAGCTATCACTCCCTCTCCAACTAGCGAATGCTTAAGGTTTTATTGGCTAAAATTCATCTACGTCCCATGAGTAAGGCAATTTTAAGTGATACTAACCTTCCTGACCTTTTATTATCAACAGGATTAGCATGGACACTCTTTGGCAAGTTTATAGATTCACACGAAATTTGGAAGGGATTACTTATGTCAAACCTTAATCACCATAGCTCTATTTTATTGCCTAAGAGGGCAAAAGTCAGTCATGTAACAAAGATCTGAAATACAATCTGATCACCTCCATAATGCAAAGGAAAACAAGTTGACCCCACACATTACCAAACCTTCCCAAAAACACATTCCAACTTCTTTCTGCAGTTAGTATCTATAAACACATCCCCATCTGCTCTTTAAAACTCAACACTTTTTGAAATAAGTATAAATAAACACATTTTTTGAAAGTAACTTTATAATTATTGCTTCTCTTTGTGTAATTTTTCTAATTCTATACACTTTAAATTACATCATAACACATTATATAAAAGTGTTGTTAAACTGATTCATTGGATGTGTATAAAAAAAAAAAAAAAGTTATAAAATATGAATAAGAAAAATAAGTAATTAAAAAAATGCAGTAAAAGTAGAAAATACAAATAAATTGAGCACTTTTCATTTAATTTCTCTGTTTTTTATTTTAAAAACAGATAAAAAGATCAAAATTAGAATGGTTTCAATAAAATCCCAAAGTGTTAAGGGGGTTGGTCACTCAGCTTCCAATTTCCCCTCACTAAAGTCTATGGGCATTCGTATATTTAAAATATCTCCTCGAGAAATTAATGTTTTTAACTTTTTTTTTGTGTACACTTCCTAAAAGATGTCTCTTTTCTTCTTAGTTCTCAAAATATTTCCAAAGTATAGACTTAATTTTATATGAAGTGTTAAAATCTTACTCAGAGTTCGGTCGCTTTTAACACATAAGATATTAAATTCAGCATACATTTTAGAAATATTTTGAAAACTAAGAAAAAAAGAGACATCCTTTAAGAAGAGTACACAGAAAAAAGATGTTAAAAATATGAATTTCCCGAGAAGATATTTTAAATATACGAATGCATCAAAAGTCCATAGACTTATGGAGGAGAAGTCTGAGGCTGAGTGACTAGCCCCTTAAAGGAATAGAGTTAGTTACCTGTGATATAATTTTTTTTTAAATTTTCAACACATTTTAGTTGTTAACTTATAACTAATAAAATTGTGCCTCTGTAAACTACATATTAACAAGGCAATAGAGCACACTGATCAAACTCTATAAAACTAATTGACAGGAATTTGCACCGAAATTATGATATTTAATACAATAACCAATAATAAGCTGTTCTTTAAGTATAGACTATGCTAACACTTTAAAAAAAAATGTTTAGATGTCTGAGCTATCCATACAGACGAAGAAAATGATCATGCAATGTTTTAATGTGAAGAAAGTTTGCGTTTTGTTGACACCCTGTGTATATATATATATATTATATCGGGTGGGCAGAAAGTTCATAGAAACTTTAAAATTCATAAAACCCGGGAAAATAATCGAAATAAAAAAATGGTTTGCATGGTTAGCATCTATAGGGCATGGGAATTTTTTTAAGACATTAAAAAAATAACTCAAAAACAGCCAATAGGTGGCGCTGACTTACCCATGTTGAAGAAAAGATACACAAATAACGAACAGAATGAATCCAAATCGTTTATTACAGCTCTATGTGATCTACATGACCACCACCCTAGGGGATAATACATTGCAAGCGAGTCGCAAATCCAGCAACGTCAGAGTGTAGCAGGTCTGGATGTACACATGACACCTCTCGGCGGTGCATCTTTCAGTTCCAACAGATTAGATGGACCGGATCGATACACCTGGATTTCAAATACCCCCATAACCAGAAATCTGCCGGTGCGAAATCTGGAGACCGAGGAGGTGATGGGAACCTGAAACCCCTGCTAATGATTTTGTCTTCCCCGAACGTCTGTAGCAAAAATTCCTTGACAGGAGTAGCAATGTGACTAGGGCACAAACGTGGCAGTAGAAAGTGCATCTCTTTCATACAAACATGACATGATCTTCTCACGCAGAGCATTAAATAACACTGAGCATTCACCTTAGCCGTTTCCCACCCATTTACTGGGAACTGCGTTTCAAAGAAGAAAGGTCCTATGATGAACGAACTTGTGAATTCACACTACACAATCACTTTTGGGGAATGCAGTGGTTTCTGGGTGTACTCATGTGGATTAGACTTCGCCTAGGTGCCACAGTTATGGGTATTATCGTCACCATGAAGCGAAAAATGAGCTTCATCTGTCCAGGAGATGTTAAAAACCCAGGTAGGATTCTGTACGATTTTGGAGAAAGCCTACCTCTCTGTACGGTATCCGCTGGTAAAAGTTCATGGCATGATGTTAATCTGTATGGGTACAGAACAAGTATTCCATGAAGAATATTGCGTACTGAGGATTGTGATAAGCCCAAGCGTCTGGCAGTTTCATGAGCACTACTGGTTCCCGCAGGCATATAAGCATACCATACTGGAATTCATGTACATAATAGGAAAATAGAGCTCTGCTATTGGCTAATCTGTAAAGTGACGTCCAAAACTCCACCCCTTTCTTCCCTGTCTTGTTTACTGTCGATCGCGCCTTTCTGAACTCAGTCCAGTGTTGTGTTATTAGTTTTTTGAAATATTTGCTTGTAATATATGAAATATTTTTTGTCTATTATGTATTAAACAAAAGAAAAAGCCGCCAATTAAAGCGAAGCTAAAAACCTCATAATCGAGCGTAGGCTCTGATAATCAAACAATCAATGTCACAATTTAGTTGGCAGTTATGTTTAGTTTTGCAATTTTAATTTATGTAGCTGCCATGTGCTTCGCGAAACAGGACGATTGTTTATGCTAGACTTAAAGAAAATACGAACATTTTATTTTAATTCAGTTTATGAATTAATTGGCCAGCTGGTGTCACTTTTGAAGCAGTAAGTGAAATTTCTTCTTCTGGTTGAAGGTGTATGCTTGCTAGCCAAACACTAAAAAATCCGCTGTAAAAATTCATTTAATGGATCCACAATGCAATTTCAAGTTTGGTAAGCATAGCTTTTTCTGTCCATTTCTGTTTATTTTTATTGAACAATTCTAAGCACCACCTGTGTATTATTTCCTTTTGTGTATGTGCATATTTGATAACATTAATCAGTGCTTTTTGTATTTAAAATTTGAATGCGAGCTTATTGATTCTATATAAAATATGCATCAACTTCAGTGTAATAAATAAAATGTATTTGTTAAGGTGCGATATGTAAAGTGTTAGATTATTTTAAATTACAGAAATTTAAAATAAAAATATCCGATTTCACAAGTTCTTCGCAAAGCTTCCACTTAGACTAGTTTTTGTAATACATATGAATTTATGACAATACATTATAATATATGAGAATACAAGTATTTCTTCTAATATTATATTTATAAAATGGTTGAATTTTAATCTGTTTTTTATACATCTCATGAGTGTTATTACAAATACTATAAAAGTTTTAGTATCTATAGTTGATAATAAAGCTGAAGGGTGCATTCTTTTTATCTATTTAGTGTAAACAAAGTATCGCAATTCTTGAAGTGGAAGTATTATTAATGTAAACAAAACTATTACATACTTTATTTTTTAATTGTTGAGTCCATAGAAAAAGGGTAAGTATTTTTAATAATCTCTGATGAATGTTAACTATATATTTGGTTACTTATTTATTAAATTATATCTTTTTTATTTGAAAATTAAGCTTTTTATTTTTATTTAAGTATCATGTTACTAGGCCTAACATTTTCCTTAATCCAAATTCTTTTGAAAAAATACAGGAATATTAGTTTTTAAAAGGAACATCAATCAAAATTGTCAGTTATTAAACTTTATTTTTTACCTGAAACATTTAGAAACTCATAAATCATCACTTTCTTTCTCAGTGCTAAACTACAAGAAATAACTATTTTGCATTTAAACAAAATTTTCTCTGATATTCATAATTTCAAAGTTGCTACTTATTTGAAAATGACTAATAAATACTTCTATTTAGATGTATAATGAATAAAATTCTATTAATTTATTTTAAAATATACGTATTTTGAATGTTACCTCTTTTATAAGAAGCCTATGTATTTTTATGTTAGCAAAGTACAAATTATAAATTGGTGAATATTATTTTCCATCAGCAACATTCGTACTGCATTCTATCATTTAAAATATAAACTTTTAATTTATTTTTTTATACACAAGCCTTATTTATCATCTATGGCACACAAAAAATAAAAGCTGCTGCTGAGGAAAGTTTCCTGTCGGCTAACTCTATCAGGGCCAAAACTACCTTTTTTTTGTGATCGGGGCAAACAAGGATTTTGGCACACCCTCTGCAAGTAATGTTTCTAATAGCCGATTTATTTTAAAATATAAAATCGTAACATAAAGGTCAAAATTAGCACTAGCCACCGGCCACAGGGCCAGTGAATGAAAAAAAGTGGCTAGTGAAAAATTGTCTGTCAGCGGCCACCTTCCGGCCACTTTTTTACAAGAAGATAATAAAATTTCCTTGCATTTCATCAAGGATTCTACTTTTTTTGGTTCCAATATATTTATATTAACATATTTATTTGGGCTACTCAGTTTTAGATTAATAGTTATAGAAATTTTACTGTTTAGCATTTTGAAATAAAAAAGTGGCCACTAGTTTAAAGAAAGCGGCCACTTAAAAAATTAGTCCTACCGGCCAGTGGCCGCTAATGAAATTTCCCAATTTTGACCTATATCATAACATACATAATACTTAACTACATAATCAGCTTTGTCAAATATTGATTTATTAAAACATTGAAAACAGAATCAAAAGGAACCAAAAAGTATTTCACTTTATACAGGTTCCCATCTTAGCAAATATAATTGTTGATATTCTTCCTGTTGAAAATTTTTATTTATGACAGTATTCCGTTAGACTGATTTTATTTTCTCAGATTTTACTTTAGTTGTAATATTACAATATTAAGAGACTACATTAGTCATACAGAGACATTCACAAGCTAATATTAAGGAGCATTCTTGACAAATATCTCGCTTACGTTTTATTACATAAAATAATTTTTTTTCATTGGATACCTGAGGTTGATATCTATCTAATGTTGTGCTTTTATACTCTTTCGAGTTTGGTTTCTTTTTTTTTTTTTTTTTTGGAACACTCATTTTTAAAAAACTGTTTTGAACCAGTTCTAAAATTTAAAGTATTCTCATATATAAAAAAAATTCAACTGCAGGAGGTGTGTGTGCTGACAAGATGTAAAAATCTAGGTGCCAGCGGGCAGCCAGCTCAAGACTGTATTTTATTCTTTCCAGGTCCTGTTGGGTAAGATGAGTTTTGTTAGCATTCTTACAAAAAATTTATATAAAATATTAGCCTAAATATACTGAATAAAATTTAGTGGTGAGAGACTGCCCACTGGCACCTAGATTTTTACATCCCTGCATATTGTACTTAACAAGCCCTGGCACCTGCCCCGAAGCACAACCTCAGTAAAAGAAAAAATTCATTACACTCAGGCTAAATTTTATCTTTTAAAAAGTTGGACAGGAACTTAATCACAGAGTAAAGAGAAATAATAGAGATGCAGTATGCTGTAAAAATGGTTTGCAATATGAATTCAGTTATTGCTCAAATTTAAATGCCTCAATTTTCCCAAACAAAACAAGCACATGCAACAGGGACCATATTCTTTAACATCACCTGTGTATTTTTTCACTAAATGAAAGTGGTCTGCTTATGTTTAAGCATTCTAAAGTAGCATTTCCTACTATTATGATTAAAAACTATTACTAAAAGTTTTCTTTTTTCGCGAGATACATGTGGTAGTATTTGAGCTGGATTTAGTGGATTTCAGAGTTACATTTTTGGCCACCACACTTCATCTATCCTTTCTTTTTACTCTTGTGAGCCTGAATTTCATTCTTTTAGGAACGGGTGCAGTGCATTTTTCTGTAGATTCAGGCCAGCTCAAGACTGTATTTTATTCTTTCCAGGTCGTGTCGGGTGAGAATATTTTTCCACAGGAGACTTGAAATTTTGCATACTTATAGCTAGACACCTGAGATCAAACAACAAATGATAAAATTTTGAAAAAGTCGTAATTAATGGACGTTATTAATTAAAAACTCCCAATTTTACATCTCATTAACGAAGAAACGACATAAAATGAATGCAGGTACAAACAGACTTTTCGAAATTATCTCATTTCTCCTTCGGGTTGCCACATGGCTGGGATTCGAGATGCGAAATTGCAGGTTAAGCTAAAAAGTGTACTGGACATTTTTTAGTTAAAGTAGGAAATCTAACAAGGTGATCTGTTGGAAACTTGAAGATAGTTTATATTTCGGGTATGGGCGGGGGGGCGCTGATTTAAGTAATTGGTTTATTTCTATTATATATTTATGGGAGCGCATTTTACCCATCCAGGGGTGGGGGGGATTTTCTAAATTTTCACAATACCTGTCATGTCACATATCGTTAGAAAGTCCTGTGACTGCTTAATCAAGTTATACATCTCCAGTGTTCATCCCCACTCCCCCCCCCCCCCCATGGAGGGAACTTTTCTAAATTTTGCTGATACTGCTCATGTGATTTATTGTACGAAAGGTCTGTGACCGTTTAATCATATTATACATCTCCGGTGCGCATCACCCCACTTTGCCCCCCCCTCCCCCCCAAGCACAATTTGCTTTTCCCAAGATTTTGCAGCACATGCGCAGCATGTATGCCATATACAGTGCCATAAGCAGCAGTGACCCAGTTCGAGGTTCGTTCGAGCGGGATTGCCTTTTTTACAAGACTTTGCAGTGCGTGTGCAACACAACTGCTATATGGTGCCGTAAGCAGCGGGGATCCGGTTCAGCTTTCGTTCGAGCGCGACTGTCTTTTTTAAAAGAGTTTGCAGTCGTGCTAAAATTGATTTTTAAACTTATAAAAGAAATGCGTTTTCGTATAGATAATAAACGTATTTGTTAAAATGAGGAAAACTCAATATCCGATTGTTTATAACAGATAATAACAATATTATGAAGTTAGCGTGTGTTGAATTTTGGTGAGGGGGGGGGGGGGGGGCTTTTTCCTATTTTTTTAATCAGCTGTTTTTTTTCATTTTAAATGCAGTTTTTTTCACTGAGCCCTCCTTTAAATATCATTTTTTAACCCTAAATATTTTAAAGATAGTGATGCCTGATTTCTTACCACTTTTTTCTACAATTAAAAATTTCAGTTTTTTTCAAACTCATTTTTCCCCATTAAAAAAGGCGCAGGGAGGCTTTGAGATAGTTTATAACATATAATACGAAATATATATAGTGAGGGTTGTGGAATTTGGATGGGGGGAGGGTGGGTAGTTTTCTCTTTTTTCTTCAGATCAGCTATTTATCGCGTTTTTTCAGTGAGCACTGAAATAAATATTATTTTATAACATTAAATATTTGAAAGAGTGGGAAATTCCAGGGGAGGAGATGGACCCTCCAAGGAGGACTATTGACGTGGAATTGTTAATATTAGGAAAACTAATTAACCAATCCCTTTTACTTTGACATAATTTATAACACATGTTACAAATTTTATAAAGCGAGAGTGCGTGTAAATTTGGGTGGGGGGGAGAGGGAGCTATTTTTTCTTCAGATCAGCTGTTTATTAAGTTTTGAATGTGTTTTTTAACTGAGCCCTCATATCAATATTATTTTTTAACCTTAAATATTTGAAAGGGTGGGTAATTCCCGGGGGAGGGGCTATTTTCTAAATTTTGAGTAAACTCCTCATGTGGCATATCGTTTGATAGGTGTATGAAAACTTATTCATATTATGGACATCTGATGCCTCTCCCCTCTTTTCTCTCCTCCTGGGGGCACTCTTCGAAATTTTAAGGACCACCCCTCATTTGACATATCGTTAAATAGGTCTATGAAACTTATGGATTCGATGCCTCTCCCTCCCATTTTAAATGCGGTTTTTTGATGGTGTCCTCCTTATAAATATTATTAGTGAAATATAAAAAAATGAAATAGGGTAGTGGATGATTTCAGGCGGGGGCATTTCTAAATGTGATGGTGCTGCCATTTATGTAAGAAATTAATAATTTTAAATTAGCAATTTTGATTTGTCAATTTAAGGATAAAGAGTTTTAAAAGAGATATTAAACGAAACCCTCTGTGCGATTTGCAATCACACTCACCCACTTGTCCAACAAGATAAAAATTTCACTGAGCCCTCCTTTAAATATTATTTTTTAACCATAAATATTTGAATGATAGAGATGCCTGATTTCATACCACTTTTTTCTACAATTAAACATTTCAATTTCTTTAAACTCATTTTTCTCTATTAAAAAGGGAACGAAGAGGTTTTAAGATAGTTTAACACATAATACAACATTCATATTGTAAGGGTGTGTGCAATTTGGATAGGGGGGGGGAGGGGCATTTTTCTCTTTTTTTCTTCAGATCATCTGTTTATTGCGTTTTTTCAGTGAACGCTCAAATAAATATTATTTTATAACATTAAATATTTAAAAGAGCGGGAAATTCCAGGGGAGGGGAGGGTTCTCCAGGGAGGACTATTGATGCAAAATTGTTAAAATTAGGAACACTAATTAATGGATCGCTTTTAAACTTTGACGTAGTTTATAACACATATTAAAAATTTATAAAGCGAGGGTGTGTGTAATTTGGGTGGGGGGGGGGGGGGGCTATTTTCTCTTTTTCTTCATATCAGCTGTTTATTGCATTTTGAATGCTTTTTTTCACAGAGCCCATCAATATTATTTTTTAACCTTAAATATTTGAAAGAGTGGGCAATTCCTGGGGGAGGGGAGGGGCTTTTTTCTAAATTTTGAGTAAACCCCTCATGTGACATATCGTTAGATAGGCCTGTGCAAACTTATTCATATTATACACATCCGATGCCCCTCCCCCTTTTTTGACCTGGGGCACTTTTTGAAATTTTAAGGACACCACTCATATGACATATTGTTAGATATGTTTATGAAAACATTCATATTATACACATCTGATACACCCACCCCCTTCCCGGTTTAAATGTGGCTTTTAATGGAGTCCTCTTATAAATATTATTAGTTAAATATAAAAAATTGAAATAGGGTAGTGGATTATTTCTGTGTGTGTGTGTGGGGGGGGGGGGGGTTGATATTCCTAAATGTAATAGTGCTGCCATTTATGTAAAGAATTAATAATTTTAAATTAACAATTTAAGGATAAAGTGTTTTAAAAGAGATATTAAACGAAACCCTCTGTGCAATCTGTGGTCACACTTATCCAATTTTTTTTTTTTTAATTGGACGGTTATTTTTTTTTCTCTATTATTAGAAAAAACTAATGGCACAGAGATATTTTCATACAAAATCTAAGGAGTGAAATAAGGATGTGACATTAATCAACAAGTTGGAAATTGCTCGTCAAACGTGGCAAATGAGGTGCGTTCGTACTATAACTAGTTTTATAATTATTTTTTGCACCCCATATCGTACTGAATGTATAATTTTTTGCACTTCATAAGGTACATAGTCTGTAACATCATTAAAATGCACTTCCAATATTTTTTTTCCCATTCCCCGTAATGTAACGGAACACTTTTGACTGTCCCTGTAATTAAACTATACATCCGATTTTCATAAAATTTGAAATGGCTCGACAAAATTTTGCAACAGTTATATATTTAAAATTTCAGACCATTCCGAAGGCTGTAACATCATTAAAATGCACTTGCAATAATTTTTCCCATTGGCCGTAATGTAACAGAAAATTTTGACTGTCCCTGTAATTAAACTATATATCCGATTTTCATAAAATTTGAAATGGCTCGACAAAATTCTGCAACAATTATATATTTAAAATTTCAGACCATTCGGTTGGGTAGTTTTTGCTCTGTTACATGCGGACAGGCAGACAGATGGACGGACTGAACGACGACTATAGGTGCTACGTATTTATATAATTACAAACTGATCAATAAAGCTATATTTTCTCGGCCGATCCCTTAATGGCTGGGATCCAGATAGATTTTGCTCTGTTAATGAAGCCAATCTTTTCGCTGTTTTAAGAGAGTAGATTTCCTGATTGGTCAATCTTGTTTCACTAACAGCACAAAATCTATCTGGATTCAGGCCAATATCATTTCCGAAAGAAAAGGAATTAAGAATGTTCACTAAGCAGGGAAAAATAAGAAAAATAATTTAGATATATCAATTTGAAAATTTCAGAGCATAAGTAGAAAAATATTTTACAGATGAGTATGTAATTTTTTGTGAAAATTGGATGGAAATTATTCTTATTAGCAAGAAACTTGTGGTGTCATGTCTGCATATATGATGCACCTTCAAAAGGTCCATGCAAAGTTCATTTTTGGTATCATATTTTAAATAAGGGCAATACTTACTTTACTTAATCAAATAAGTTTTGTGATTATGTAAGTAAAAAACTTTTTTTAAAAAGTGGTGACAATCCAAATAAAAATATGTAAGAGATGCTAGACCCGAAGGGGTTTAAGGGACTATTAAATTGCAAGCACGAAATTTTAAAAAGAACACTCCCATAGGCTTAACATTAGCATTCCAGTTTCTTTGCTGGCTAGTGTAGATCACAAGAAAACACTTGCATGCTAATGTTAAATCTATGGGAGCATTCTTTTCAGAATTCTCGCTTGAATTTTAATTTTTCTTTTCATATGATATATAATAATCTAATGTTGTGTGTTATTACTTTTTCAATTTTAGTTGTGTGATGACACCGTCTTGCACGGTCAATAAAATGTGTTTCTTGCAGAAAGCGATAGAGTTAGCTTTTTGCTTGGCACTAAAAGATCTCACCTTCTGACCATGGGTTTTCTGGTTCGATTCTTGGTGCCACTCATTACCTGCATTGGTGACCTTGGACAAATGAACATGCACTTCCCCATGTCTGCTCAAGACCAACAGATAGCAACACTGAAAACACACACACAACAACAAACAAAGCCTGTGAAACACCTGTAGCATGCAAGTAGCAAGCAACGCCCATGATGATTCTCGTAGCACAAAACCTGCTGTGTCGCACATCTTTGGGGACACATATATGCTTGACAGCATGACACCATCACAATGGCAACTGCCACCGCAACATTAATGCACAGTGCTCGTCCAACATCAACGAGACGTTCTTCTCACTGGGGAGTGGAATTCTGTGGTGACACCATCTTGCATGGTCATTAAAATGAGTTTTTTGCAGAAGAAATAGAGCTAGCATTTTTCTCAGCACTAAAAATCTCCCCTTCTGATCGTGGGTTCTCCGGTTTGATTCTTGTCATTGCACACCTCCTGCAGTTGCATCTTTTTTATATGTGAGAATACTTTAAATTTTAGAACTGATTCCAAACAGTTTTTTAAAAATGAGTGTTCAAATTAAAAAAAAAAAAAGAGTAACCAAACCCGAAAAAGTACAAAAACACAACATTAGATAGCAACCTCAGGTATCCTATGAAAAAAATTTCTTTTATGTAATGAAACGTAAGCCAGATATTTGCCAAGAATGCTCCCATAGGTTTAATATTAGCTTGTGAATGTCTTCGTACGACTAATATAGTCTCTTAATATTACAACTAAAGTAAAATCTGTGAAAATAAAATCAGTTTATAACGGAATCCTGTCTTAAATGACAAAAATTTCAGCTGAAAGAATATCAACAATTATATCTGCTAAGATGGAAACCTGTATAAAGTTAAATATTTTTTGGTTCCTTTTGATTCAGTTTTCAATGTTTTAATAAATCAATATTTGACAAAGCTGATTTATGTATTGCTGTATTATGTATGTTATGATTACATATTTTAGATTTTAAAATAAATCGGCTTTTAGAAGCTTAGCAAAATTCTCTTTATGGAGAAAGGGAGAGGGGTTGCCAAAATCCTTCTTTGCCCCTGATAGAATTAGCTGGCAGGAAACTTCCTCAGCAGCAGCTTTTATTTTTTATGTGCATAAATGATAAATAAGACGTGTTGAAAAAAAAATGAAGGAAAAGATTATATATTAAATGATAGAATGCAGTACGAATGCTGTTGATGGAAAATAATATTCACCAATTTATAATTTGTACTTTGCTAACATAAAAATACATAGGCTTCTTATAAAAGAGGTAACATTCAAAATACCTATATTTTAAAATAAATTAATAGAATTTTATTCATTATACATCTAAATAGAAGTATTTATTAGTCATTTTCAAATAAGTAGCAACTTTGAAATTATGAATATCAGAGAAAATTTTGTTTAAATGCAAAATAGTTATTTCTTGTAGTTTAGCACTGAGAAAGAAAGTGATGATTTATGAGTTTCTAAATGTTTCAGGTAAAAAATAAAGTTTAATAACTGACAATTTTGATTGATGTTCCTTTTAAAAACTAATATTCCTGTATTTTTTCAAAAGAATTTGGATTAAGGAAAATGTTAGGCCTAGTAACATGATACTTAAATAAAAATAAAAAGCTTAATTTTCAAATAAAAAAGATATAATTTAATAAATAAGTAACCAAATATATAACATTCATCAGAGATTATTAAAAATACTTACCCTTTTTCTATGGACTCAACAATTAAAAAATAAAGTATGTAATAGTTTTGTTTACATTAATAATACTTCCACTTCAAGAATTGCGATACTTTGTTTACACTAAATAGATAAAAAGAATGCACCCTTCAGCTTTATTATCAACTATAGATACCAAAACTTTTATAGTATTTGTAATAACACTCATGAGATGTATAAAAAACAAATTAAAATTCAACCATTTTATAAATATAATATTAGAAGAAATACTTGTATTCTTATATTATAATGTATTGTCATAAATTCATATGTATTACAAAAACTAGTCTAAGTGGAAGCTTTGCGAAGAACTTGTGAAATCAGTTATTTTTATTTTAAATTTCTGTAATTTAAAATAATCTAACACTTTACATATCGCACCTTAACAAATACATTTTATTTATTACACTGAAATTGATGCATATGTTATATAGAATCAATAAGCTCGCATTCAAATTTTAAATACAAAAAGCACTGATTAATGTTATCAAATATGCACATACACAAAAGGAAATAATACACAGGTGGTGCTTAGAATTGTTCAATAAAAATAAACAGAAATGGACAGAAAAAGCTATGCTTACCAAACTTGAAATTGCATTGTGGATCCATTAAATGAATTTTTACAGCGGATTTTTTAGTGTTTGGCTAGCAAGCATACACCTTCAACCAGAAGAAGAAATTTCACTTACTGCTACAAAAGTGACACCAGCTGGCCAATTAATTCATAAACTGAATTAAAATAAAATGTTCGTATTTTCTTTAAGTCTAGCATAAACAATCGTCCTGTTTCGCGAAGCACATGGCAGCTACATAAATTAAAATTGCAAAACTAAACATAACTGCCAACTAAATTGTGACATTGATTGATTGATTATCGGAGCCTACGCTCGATTATGAGGTTTTTAGCTTCGCTTTAATTGGCGGCTTTTTCTTTGTTTAATATATAATAGACAAACATATTTCATATAGTACAACTAAATATTTCAAAAAACTAATAACACAACACTGGACTGAGTTCAGAAAGGCGCGATCGACAGTAAACAAGACAGGGAAGAAAGGGGTGGAGTTTTGGACGTCACTTTACAGATTAGCCAATAGCAGAGCTCTATTTTCCTCTGTACATGAATTCCAGTATGGTATGCTTATATGCTTCCCGCAGATGAATCAGACGCTAATGCTTCCGTTTCGGCTGCAACACGCGGCGAACGTACCTTCACTAAACGTGGTTGTCCGGATATTACACGATCCTCCAGCGTTCTGGTTTCCTCAAACCGCCGAACAAGCTTCATAAGGCCTGTCGCTGTTAAAGGCCCTTTTCCAGTCCTCACATTCTTCTGAACTCTGAATTTGCGCAAAGCAATGGTCGCCGATTCCTGGTTTACGTAAAATAACTTCACCAACAAAGCTTTATCCTTCACACTCAACATCCTTGATCACGTACACGGCTCAAAACGGTGAACTAGTTCTGGGTTAGAAGCGCAAGTTCTTATAACTGTCTCATTTGCATATTTCCATCAAAATCGCACGAACCAGCGCCATCTGTCGGCTGCTTTTTGAGTTATTTTTTATTATATACATACCGTGACCTATACATTCTAATCCTGCAAACCGTTTTTCATTTTGGTTATTTTTTCGGTTTTTATGAATTTTTAAAGTTTATACAGACTTTTTGCTCACCCGGTATATATATATATATATATATATATATATACAGTAGATGCTCGTTTTTACAAACCTCTTTTTCACGAACACTTGTGATTTTACGAACTATAGAGTGGTCCCGAATACACTCCCATAGAATCAAGGTAATATTTCGCTCCCATTTACGAACTACGGATTATGAAAATCTCTTTTTTGCGAACTCAGTTTTCATACTTCTGCATTTTTAAAAAATATCTGAATGCATTGTTACGTCAATCAAACTCTCAACAGGTGCAATGAGACATCAGGTGCATTTCAAGAATGTGTTGTTTTTCCCAATCTCTTTCGGAGGGAGAGGGCATAGCAACTGTCGCGAGAAGAAGAAACCCACCGAAGCCACTTTTACTTTGTTGGGAATGGCAACGGCAGGTTTGTTGATGTAGAATGTTGTTCGACGATTTTGAGTCGTAACAATGTAACTCGAAAGCAAATGCTTTAATTTTGATGTATAAGATGTTCAGAGTGAATGTTTCGAAACGAAATTATCTTTAAATTGTAAATATGTATATAATTTGCGCGTTATATTAGCTGTGTGTGCTTTCGGAAATATTGTGTTATTTACAAGTAAAAACAATGAAACTCATCTACGTCGTCTGTCGTTGGTTCCAGCGAAGTGTCTCATTTATTTTTAATTCGTAGTGTTTATTTTCTATAGCAACAATTTCAAGTAATGGTTGTCAGGACTAAGGCACTTTTTTGAAGGGAGCAATAACTGTGAAAGGATTTCAAGCATAGTTAAAATGGAAACATATATTTTCCAAAATGTGATTAAAAAAAATGATAAGTGATTATTTCCATTCCTAATTTTTTATCTATGTTTTCATCTATGTATTTTCACCTACTATGAACTAATCCAGTATGTTTTCATATGTAATATTTTCAAAGCATGTTTCAGTGTACTAAAATTATCTTTTGTGTATAAATTTGCATTTATTTCTTGTATATGTATAACATTATTAAATAATAAATAATCTTGAAATACTGCTTCATCTATGAAGAGGGGGCAGTTTGATAAAATTAGATAAGAATAACGTACGTATTCATATAACGTACATATATATATATAACCATTAATTAAACATTACTGACCACCAACAAAAATTGTGATAGTATGAATGAAATTACAACAATACAGTGTCCCCAAACACACTGAATGGATACCAAAAACATAATATACAAGCTGCTTTGTATAAAATAAAGTCCCTTGAACTATATAACAAGAATTAATAGGGAAGAAGAATATGGATTTCGATAAAAATAATTGAAAAGCTTATATATTGAATTACGTTATCAAGAGTACAGAATTCAATTGTATAAGCAAAATTAGTCGTTTTCTGTGAGAAGAAAGCTAAAAGCTGAATTTTTTTTTTCTCTTGTACTCTAACGACCAGTATAACCAAGAGAATAGTTTCAAATGAAAACAGAATAATATTAAATGCTATGAAATAGAAAAAGCAATACAACCTTTTAAATATTTAATTTATAGCAAGGAAAAATAGTAATATTACACAAAATACCTAATAAAATCCCAGTTATTTTATCCAAATACACATCAGCACATGGTATCCGAAAGCTCGATAAGTTTAAGGTTATTTTTACAGTTAAGTTAACACAGATTTTAAAACCTAATGGTTGCAGTTAATCTATTTTGAAATACCGTGATAAATGCAATTAAAAAATATATAAATAGAAAATTATTACATATTAAGTAAAATACCTCTTAACACTTTTAAATTTTTATATTTCTTAACTAAAGTAAAAAATACCAAAACTATTAGTTTACAATATCGCAAATAGCCAGCATTAAGTTCCCCCATGTGTTAAAAATTGATATTATTACTCGAATTGAAGCATCAGACAGAATCCAATTTAAATTTTGGTGCTGCCATCTATGATATGAACTTGAAACTATTATGATCAAAATGTCATAAGATTAAGCTATTATAAGCTAATTCTTTCATAATATACCAACTGCTATATCCTAACAAATCCTAATATAAAAATACCATATTATATTTCATTATTCATATAAATATTAAATAAATACAAATGTTAATAGAATGATTACAATATATTCTACTACCATACCCAATTAATCTATACGGAAAATTTAAATAATTTTAAAACAATAATAATAATATAGCAGTATGCTATAACACTAAATAAATTATATATAATAAAAAATTAAATAAATAAATTATAAGAAATACTTTTAAATATAAAAATAATTAATTAATAAAATGAACAGGAAGAAAAAAAAATGGATGTTGATAGAATTATGTCAGAATCTTCATTTCCCAATTGCCTAATGATAACAAATAAATTGTTTGGTTTATTTTCATATTAACCATAAAAAACTAAAGAATATGAATTTGGGATTAACATTCAAATAAAACCGATAATTAATCATTTAATACTAAGTTCAAAATTAAACACTATTAAAAAGTATAGAGGAATAGTAAAAAACTAATAACCCAATTTTAATACAAACTGTAATAACATTAGTTATATCAAATAAACTTATTATGCATATTATACTCCATTAAGATGGTATACTATTAGAAATTAATATGATATTGTCCCGAGAAGACTAAAAATTAAAAACAAGTTAATTGTAACTTGATTAAATATTAATTAAGCTAAATAAATTCAATATGAATTTAAATGAAAATTTAACGTCACCATATATATATATAAAATATCAAATCAACCTCCATATAAAAAGTGTATTAGTAATGTAGTTATAATTCAAATGCCCCATCAATTTATTTAAAAAAAATAAATTAACCATTGCATATTATCCAGACAAAACCACCCTCCTCCGTACTCTAACATCTACCCACCCACCCAACCGTCCTATAATAATTTTTTATTATTTTGCAATTTTTTATTTTTTTTTATTATTTTGCAATTTTTTATTTTTTTTTATAAATATTTTCTTATTTTATAAGTTTTTTTGTAATTTTGTTTACGCATGTGTTAATTTGTTTTTTAAAAAGATCATGTAAGTACTAATTGTATATTAAAGAATATATGAATTTTTTTGGAAAACCTTGATTTAATGCATCATAAATTAGTTTTTTAATATTATTAATTAGATGAGAAGAACATAAACATTTTATTCTATATAAATGGTTAAGTATTATATTTCGATATACAGAATTATGAAGACAAGATTTAAAATTTGTATATGTATTAACTTTGAATTTAAATTCTTTACGTTTATCATATAGATCTGTTATTGTTTTGTTGTATTTTATTGTAATTTTAAGATCTAAGAAGTTGATTAATCTACTGGAAATTGAGAAATTTTAGTTTGATCAGTGGCAATTAAAATTATGTCATCAATATAACGATATAAATGTAGATTATTATTAGTAAAAGTACGTTCATAGGATATAAATATAAGTCTGATAATAAACTGGATGTACAGCCACCTTGTGATATACCGATATGTTGTAAATATAATGTGTTATCTTGCAAGATATAATTATTATAGATAATGAAGTTAGTTAAAGATTTAAAATAAGCTATATCTATATTAGATGGTAAATCCAGTTTTTGATGATACTGTTTAAATAATGCATTTATAATATTATGTAAATCTATATTATTAAAAAGATATATATATATATATATATAATCAATATATAGATTTTCTAATGTCACTGCCTTTTCTTTACATTAATTTAATATTAGCTATGTATAGATAGATATTTTATAAAAGTTTTAAATATATCAGATAGGAGTTTTTATACATAAGAATTGAAAATTATAAAGTTTAAAAATAAATTAGAAGTGAAATTTTCTTTGTTTTTCTGTTGCTCCTTGGAGCATAAGTAATGATAACTGAATATGCCGGTGAAGCGTATCTCATTGCTCTAAAGCAGGCCTGCCCAACCTTTAAATAAGAAGAGGGGCACCTCAGTTAGTGTCAAACACTGAAGAGCGCTATTATTCACATTGTTTGAAGACATGCAACAATATTATCTGTTAAATACTTTCATAATAGAATGACACTGGAAATAAGTAATCAATCGGTTGCAACATTATTTTAATTTAACTACGTTGCACGGACAAAGACAACAACATTCAAGCTATGATACAGAAGCAGAACTAAAACTTTTTACAGAGGAACTCTCAAACCCAGGAGCTTTTTACATTTAGACCATGGAGGCAACACAGAACAGTAGAAGTCAATAAGTCTGTAGAGTCAATACACGACACTCCTCCCCTCTAGGAATAGAGTAGATAGTCACTCAAATGTCTTGGAGTGGATCGGGGACGTTCAGAACGTCGTAGTATAGGTTTCTCATCTACAGGCTCGGGATCATCCCCACACTCTGGATCGGGGACCGTTGGTGAATCAGATCGCACTGGAACCTCCTTTGGAGATGGCAAAATCACAGAAGGCTCTATTGACGTTTCCGCACCTTTTACACAGCTGGAAATCTGATTAACATGACGTCTGTGGATAAAACCATCCACTAAATCTTGAGTTTTGTAGGAGACTGGTCCTGTTGTTTCTACAACTTTTGCTGGAACCCAAGGCGAACCTGAACTGTAATTACGAATATAGACGGGATCATCCATTTGAAATTGACGTAGACGTTTACTTTTGTCTACCTCAGATAGTTTCCCTTTCTTGGATTTCATCTCTTTATTAAGATCAGGGTGTAATCTATCCAAGAGAGATGTCAACCGCCTATTCATTAAAATTTCTGCCGGCGATTTACCAGTAGTTGTACACGGCAAGGTATGCTGTGCAAATAGAAATCTAGCTAGACGAGTTTTCCAGTTACCTTGAATTACACGTTTCAAAGCTAGTTTTGTCGTAGCCACCATTCTCTCAGCCTGGCCATTAGAGGAGGGATGATAGGGAGCTACGAAAATAAGTCGAATCTGGTTCAGTGCTAAAAATTCTTGAAATTCAGAGGATCTAAATGTTTTACCATTATCCGATGCGATTGAATCTGGGAGTCCATGAGTGGCAAATATAGATCTGAGGTTGTCAATGGCAGCCGAAGACGACATGGAGGAAACTGGTATAACCTCCAGCCACTACGAGTGAGAATCTACTAAAATAAAGAATGTTTTCCCTTGGAAAGGACCAGCGAAATCTATGTGAAGGCGAGACCATGGCTTTTCTGTCCATTCCCAAGGATGTATTGGAGCTTTGTCAGGTGCTTTTTGATTCTCTTGGTACAAACTGCAGGTTTTTACTACATTCTCAATGGCACTATCCATATTAGGCCACCAGACATAGCTGCGTGCAAGACCTTTCATTCTAACTATGCCGAGGTGTCCATTATGAAGGAGGACGAGGACTTCATTTTGGAGTGGAGTAGGTATAACAACTCTACTACCCCATAAGACACAATCTTGATGGACACTTAATTCATTACGACGGCTAAAGTACGGTTTGAAATTACTGTCGGTCATTTTGGCAGGCCAACTATTCATGATCATCAGAGCTACTCTAGAAAGTATTGGATCTTTTTTAGTTGCCGCTGAAATTAATTTAGACTTGAGCTGAGTGACAGGGGAAAATTCTAATAGTAGCACATCAGCTTGAGCCAGAATTTCACAATCAGGGATGTTCAAAGGCAAGTAGCTAAGCGCATCTGCATTCACTATATCCTTACCCTTCCTATATCCTAGATCATAACTATAAGCTGCCAGTATTAAACCCCATCTAAGAACTTGCGGAGAAATCATTTGGGCCAAAGGATTATTTGGATTAAATAGGCCTAAAAGAGGTTTATGGTCAGTAATAATTTTGAATTTACAACCCTGCAAATATTGATTGAATTTCTTTACCGCTGAAATTATTGAAAGAGCCTCGCGATCTGTTTGGCTTTAGTTTCTTTCAGCTGTTGTTAGAGTTCGGGAATGATAAGCTATGGGAGATTCCTTACCGTCGGGTAAAATGTGGCTTAACACACTACCAACCCCGTAAGATGAAGCATCACAAGTGAGAATCAAGGGAAGGCTTTCATCGAAATGTTCTAAAATGGTATCTTCCCGCCAATAAATTCTTAGCCGCGGTGTAAGCTTTCTGGTGTGTAGGCGTCCAACGCCAAACTGTGCCTTTTCTTAGCAATCTATGCAAAGGTTCTAAAACAGAAGATCTATTCTTTAGAAAATAAAAATTTAATAACCCTTAGAAAGCTTGCAGTTCAGTCTTATCTTTCAGACTAGGAGCTTCGTGGATGGCCTTAACTTTATTTAAACTTGGTTTAATACCATCTTTATTAACTTGAAATCCAATAACTCTATTGTGGGAACTGCAAATACGCATTTTTCGTGTTTAAGGTGAATGCCTGATGATTTTAAACGTTCCAAAACCTGTTTTAATTTCAAATTATGATCATCCATAGTTTTACCCTGAATGAAAATATCATCTAAGTAAGGTAATACCCCGTTAATTCCCGCCAGAACTTCCTTAATTTTCTTCTGGAAAATTGAAACAGCAACTGAGATACCAAATGGCAGTCTAGTTACTCTAAAAAGACCCTTAATTGTATTTAAAGTTAAAATTTTAGAAGTAGGCTCATCCACAGGAAGTTGTAAATAAGCTTCGGACGGGTCCAATTTGGAAAAAATAGTACCACCTGTCATAGTCGCTAAAACCTCCTTAACTGTAGGCAGTGGGTAGCTGAATTGTTTCCCAGCCTGGTTCACAGTACTGCAATAATCCCCACATAAACGAATGCTACCATCCTTTTTAACAACTGGAACGACAGGGGTAGCCCAATCGGAATAAGAAATTGGCTGAAGAATTCCCTCATTTACCATATTTTGAATTTCATCAATTATTTTATTTCTTAAAGCGAAAGGTACATTACGTGCTTTAAGATATTTAGGAGCACAATTTTCATCAACCTTAATTGAAATGGGGGGTCCCTTAAAATTACCTAAAGTTTCACTGAAAATATCATTGAATTTCTAATAAAATTGAATTTAAAGTTGGAACATACATTTTATGAACATTAGAATCACCAACATTAATATTTATTTTCAAAGCATCAAACCAACTACGACCAATTAGGGATTTACCCCTTCTCAAGAACTAATAAAGGCAAGGAAACATCTTGTGAATTATATCGCACATTTACATCAAAATAGCCATTTACATTTAATAGTTCAGAATTTCAAGTTCTCGGATATTAATCTGAAGCTGGCAGTACAGAAGGAGGATTTATTGGCCATAACCTAGCATAAGTGCTAGAACTAATTATGGAATGTAAAGACCCGGAGTCTATCTCCATTTTATGGCTGATGCCATTTAATTTTACACTTATATCATTAGGCGGACAGTCATTAACGGAACTTAAAGCATTAATATTATATAAACAATCATCAATAACTGAGTTACCTTAATCTATTTCGTGAACTTTAGAATTATTTATAATTGCCTTTTTGAAATTTTTTTAATTACACATCTTGGTGATGTGACCTACCTTTTTGCAGTAGTTACATGTAGCTTTTATAAATCAACACTCCCCGAAAGGGTGATTCATCCCACACCTATGACAAGGTTTTTTGTTTTGTGTAATTGGCTTTTCCTTTGAATACCTGTTGTGCACTTTAGCTTTAATCAGATTCACCTGGTTGTAAGAATCATTATTATTTCCTCGAATTTCAGATGCTTGTCGTAATGCCGCTTCTCCTGCCCTCAGACACAGGAAAGAAGACTAGACTCGGCAACATCAATTCAGCCCATGTTAACGAATGAAGTAACTGAGAGCGTGCTCTGGGGACGTTTTCTGACCCGCGGCCAGTGTGAGAGCAGTGAAACTCAAATTAGCGATTATTAAAAATAAATTAACATGTATGCAATCCAAAGGGTTCCCGATTATTCCGGTTTTCATTTATGAGTAATACTGTTAATTTCAAGTGATTGACCAACTTTTATTTAATATTTATTGAGGAATTTCCCTTACTCGAAAATTGAAGATAATAAAAATATACACTGTCTAGATTGCTGCTGCTGCCATCTGTTGAACCGAGCTTGATGAACTTGAAAAAAAAAATCTTTAACAGTAAAAATATTTAAAAAGTATGCTAAATTAATTGTTATTAAATGATATTAAAGTACTCGAGAAAAATGTATATACTGACACTGAAGCACTAAAATACTTCAGTTTTACTCAATAATCAGCAATATTCTTCCACCATTTACTTTAGTGTTAGTATTCCAGATTTTGAGCTAAATTTTTATTGCATTAATTTCATTAACGTTAAGTATTCTTATATATATATATATATGAATAATAAAATTTAATGACAAAATTAATTATTTCTCCCCTCTCAAAATACCTTCTATTATTAATATTATTTCACATTAAATCAAAATTGGCGTTTCTAAATTCACTAGATTTTGCCTATGAAGAAATTTATTAAAATAAACGTCAAAAGCCTGTGTTCTTAGATGTTAAAATCATTAATCATCATAAATCATTATCATCATTATTGCATTAATTTCGTTACCTTAAAAAATATTTTTTAGAATTCTCATCATTTTTTAAAGTAAAATTATGAATAAGAAAATGCAAAGATAAAATTAATTACTATCCGCCCCCACCCCCAACCTTTCATTTTTTATAATTTTTTAAAATAATTTTAGTTCACGTTAAATCAGAATTGACGTTTCTATATTACTAGATTCTGTCTACCAGAGGGTTTATTAAAATAAACGTTCTAAGCGGTGGTCTTCAAATGATTAATCAGTGAGTTAACAACAATTTTCTGCCTGATAAGTGATTTTTAATTACTTAAAAATTAATTATTTCGCAAAAAGTTATATATATATATCATTCGCAAATTATTAAAATGCAAATTTTAGCGATAATAAAAAATTCTTCTATATTTTTATAATAAAGATATTTTTAAAATAATTTTTAATATTTTATGATCTCTTGATTAGTTTTCAGTTTTACAAATCTTACTGAAGTATGAAATGATTTTTATAAAAGTAATGCAATTCATTTAAAACACTAGCAATAATTTTAATCTAGGTTCTATATTTTGTTAATAAAATTCTGGATTTAAACTTCAGCACTGAAAAGTTTACAAAATCAAATGAATGTTTTTTATAAAAGTAATGCAATTAATGCAACTCATTTAAAATATTTCTTATAAATAATCCACTGAGATGCAATATATTGCATTTACAAAATAAAAATATATATGCTTACTTAAGATTCACATACATCTTGTATTTTCTTTTACCACCAACAGATGGCAGAACCAGTACATTTAGCTGGGAATCTGACCCTTCCAATATGGCTGTTCGGTTACAGTTGAGACTTCAATTTTTTGAGCTCTTGCCCAATCTAGTTAGTTCTTTAATCTGAGCTCCTGCCAGAGCGATATCCATGGCTGTAGTGAGGGTTAATGCCGGATCGGCCAATAACTTATGCTGAATTTCTTCATTTCGGATTCCGCAGACCAGCCTGTCGCGGAGCATGGAATCTAACTGAGTACCGAAATTACAATTTTCGGACAGTTTCCGGAGTTCTGCAACAAAGTCAGCGATACTTTCGTTTTGTCGTTGGTCCCTTTTATTAAACTTGAATCGATACAATATTTTAGATGGTTTCGGCGAAAATTGTCCATCCAACGTCAGTAACAGATCCGGGGCATTCGGGGTACACAATGAACGTATTAAAGAATATAGTGTTGGCTCGGCCATACTGAGAAAAATAGCACGCTTTTTAACGGCATCATCAATTCCATTTGCAGAAAAATAGAAACCCAAGCGTTCCTTGTATTCAGTCCAATTAGTTTTTCCTGTTAGAAATTCTTCGAGTTTACCGAAAGACATTATTATGCTCTTGCCAAAGAAAGAATGAATCGAAACTAAAATAGTTCAGTTCAGTTCAGAAAAACTAAAGAATAAAACATTACTTCAATAAAAGTGAATCCATTTGTTCTCGCTCGTCGCCAGTGTTAAATCCTTATAATATTATAAATGTGAATGTGTGTCCGAAAGTTTGAATGAATTCAGCGTCTAAACGGATGAATTAATGCTTTTGTATCTTTGGATATAGATGGATTACAACCCAGAAATGAACATAGGCTATGTTTAATTTATTTTATTCAAATATTTTGCTTAATAATGCAAAATTTCATTATTTTTCATACACAATGAATTGACATTTTTCCGATAAATTTTAACCATCTTTCTTTCTTCGTTGCCAAAAAATAAAAACCCAGAATAATAATTTAATTTCCAATTGAAAGAATAAAACATAAATTTTCAAGTACCTTTAATAATACAAAGTGCATGAATTTTGAGTAAGTGCGGAATGAAGGGAAATGTAACGTCATATATGGAAAATAAAACGGATGTGCTTTGATGTTGAAATAAAATGAGATTGTGTTATGGTATTAATTCTTATTATTTAAAGAAAATTGTTATCAATTCTTACGGTTTATCTTCTGCGCACGGTTAACATACAGATTTAAATTTTAATTTAAAGTAAAATAAAAATAAAAACTTATGAAGAGCAAATGGATAGCAAATGTCAATAATATGTACAGTAAAATTATCAATGTCGAAAATGACGTAATGATTAGCAGGAAATATGTATTTTCATTCTTAAAAAGTAAATTAACAAGATAGAAAGGTTATATTCTGTAATCGGGTTCGTAGTCAATTTGCTTTTTTTAGAGAAAGAAATTTGGTGCAAAAGTAAATGTATTGTTGTAAACAGGTTTGTTTTTTGTGTGGTAAGGACTTAATAATATTCTAGATGATAATTTATTCGCCCACCTTTGATGCCAAGTATGATTGTAAAACATATAAAAAGTATCACCCGATAATTTTCTTGGCACAGATGCCATATACGCACCTGGTTTGGCGCGATCTGTTTTTGACACCAATTTGGCGAAAACATCGTTTTCGAACACCAGTTACATGTATATTTTTAAATTATGTTCTATTATTTAAAAAAGGAAATAACAATAAATAAAAAAATAAAAAAAAAGCAATTTAACAAATTACAACGACCATTTGGAAAATGATGTTTTCAAAGTCTAAAACTTAAGACATAAAAAATCGCACGGAGTTGATCCTACATTACGTACGCCATGAATTAAACATTAATAGTGTTATTACACGTAAAAATTGCAAGCGACAAAAATCGCCTGCGACTCGTCAGATTTCCTGAAACTTACGTATTATCCAAGCATTTCATCGGCTGTTCGGGAAAAGGCTTTTTCATCTTCCAAGAAATCTGACGACTGATTTGAAATGAAATTTCATTCTTAAGCTTCTAAACATCCCACAATATTACTTTTTACACCGTCGTATACAGAAAAAAATGTACTTTTAAATGCAATTTGTTTGAAAGCTGTATCTCAATTTGTTTCTGAGTTATTAAATTTTTTTTGTAGTTTCTATTACTTTTTTGTCATAGTGGCAACAGAAGTATCCATATCTGTTGAAAGTAAAGGGAAATACAGATTACTGTAAAGACCAATCAGAAAACGAATAAAATGCGGATTCAACCAATAAAAAGCTTCAGATATGCTTTTGATTTCCTACCCTGACGAGGACAATAACTATTTTTCCAAATGGTTAAAAAAAGTTTCATTAAAAACTATAGATCAAAGCAATTTATATAATTTTAGAAGAAAATTAAAGTAAATAAACAATTTATTAATAAATAAACAACAGTAGCCGGGTTCTGTCAAGCAAAATAATCTGTTTTGGCGACAATTAGGTATCCCGGTGCGTATATGACATCTGTTATAAACAGACATCCTGGTTCAGCGTATAAATCTGAGTTATGTCAAATGGCACTATAATAAAGAAATACCTTAAAATACCTTATAATAAAGAAATACCTTACTCATACTGGCCGCTCATGGCGACCAGTTTGGTCTCCCTTAAAATTTATGTTTGGGAAAGCATACTAAGCATTGTATCATGTTACTTTTATTCATAATTTAATTTACATGGACTCCCTTAACCCTCTCGCTGCGCAACCCGAGATTTCCTCGGGCAACGTAAAAGTAGCAAAATTTGCACAATCCGAGATTTTTTCGAAGATTCATTTTTTCCTCTGGCGACTATTTTTTTTTCAACTCGGACCACTTTTTAAATACGAAAAATTCCATATAGACTTTAACAACATCTACAAGAGAAATGTACTGAAAATTGATTTTCCTACAATAGTGGCACGAGACTATAAAAATATTCTCCAGTGACAGCCCTGATTTCGCCTGATTTCTAATATCCTATCCCATCTGAGATCCTGAACTCTTTTACAAAAAATGTTTACATATTTAAACTCTAAGCTATATGAAGATTTGAAATATGTAATTAAAAAATGCATAATTTTTTAACCTATTTTGATATTAAAAAAAAAAAAAACAATATGCAGTGAGGGGTTTAAATATAATAATTTAATCCCTTAAGCTAATATTAGTTTTTGTTGCATTAAAATATCTCAATTTGTTGATTTTCTGTAAGCAAATAAACCCTATTGGTTTACAATGGAAGTCTATGGGAATTTGGTGAAATATTAGAGATATCGTAAAGTTGGCGTCACTTTTGGCGACCAACTTGGCAGCATTTGGCAACAGAATAGGGTCCCCTATGGTAAACCCCCTTATAGGTGTGGAGATGCATTAAATGCTGTTAAATAACCAATGAGATGCGTATCATTTGCGCGTTACCATTAAAGAATTAACAAATAATTGTGATTTCTGTGCCACATACGATAGCGTAATATATATATATATAGATTGTCTACTATAAAATGTGATAAATAATTGGTTTATTATATATGTTTTTAACTATCAGCAGGGAAATGCTTTGCTTAATTAATTCCTTTCTTATTTTTATGTTACGTGAACGACTTCACGGGTAACAGCTAGTACTTTCATAATAGAATGACGCTGGAAATAAGTAATCAATCGGTTGCAACATTATTTTAATTTAACTATGTTGCACGGACAAAAACAACAACATTCAAGCTAAGATACAGAAGGTAGGTAGGTAGTGGGGGGGGGGGGGGGCTTTGGGACCTATGAGCAGCTCGGCTGTTATCCCGAATGATCCATGACCACGGAACCCAAATAGACACAGAAACACTAGACACCTAGCTAGAAGCAATCAATACAGTGAATAAAATGTAGGGTAGAATTACGAAAATCACTCGACGAACAGAACTTCTTGATAAAGCAAACGAAAGCACTCATCACTCAAATCACAATCCATCCAACAACTCCTGCGCTGAGCGCGGTACTTGACACAAGAAAACAAAATATGCTCCAAGGAGTTCAAAACACCACAAGCGCGGCAGCTGCCATCAGCATCCAAGTTAAAACGAGCCAAAATCCTCGGGGTAATAAGCATCCTGCAGAGAAGACGAGAAACTATCACATCATCTCTTCTATTATGAGCCCAACAGCGAGGATGATTGACACTGGGGATGTCCCCATGAGAAACAGGAGTAGTCACCCTGCGACTGAACGCTATGAGAATACGTACGAATAGTATCTTCCGGGGGGATCCATTCAATCAGAGGGTCAGAAACAGACACACTTTTAGCAAAGCCATCAGCCCTTTCGTTGAGGGGGATACCTCGATGTCCCGGAACCCAGTAAAAGGAAAAATGTAGGGAGAATTGCTGCATCCGAGCAATTTTATTATGGAGCCAAAAGATATCCCTGGGAGACTTCAGGTTAGTAGACTGGAGAGCCAAAAGAACCGACAAGCTGTCTGTTAATATCAAAACAGGACGAGACAACAAAGAAACTAATTCGTCGAGAGCCACGCCTATTGCTAGATCTTCCGCCGTGAAGATGGAGTTCACGTGTTGCACCCTGTAGCCAAAGTGATGTGAAGAAGTGCAGCCTGCAATCGAAGAGAGGGAATCCGTCTTTGAGGCATCAGTGGAAATCCCAAGAGTCAGTAAAGTTCTGGAAGTAATCAACAAACAACGGAGCAATCATGCTAGCGTCCAGGTCCGCACGCTGGAAAGGAAGACCAGAGGTGAAAAATTGCACTGCATTCGAGTTAAGAGAAAGAGGAACTTGGAAACTGATGAGGAAATCTGGATCATAACCCAGATCGACGAAAAACTGAGAAACATAAGAGAAATGATTTCTCGGCGAGACCAGAGAATCCTCACAAGATTCCAAGAGAGGGGACCAGCTACCAAGGGCAAGATGCTTCGCCCAAAAACCAAAGGCCAAGACCTTGATCCTGTCAGCTAGGAGACACGCCCCTGCATGCTTGAGAAGAAGAATATTGGGCGTCCACTTCGGGAGCCCCAAAGCAACCCGTAATGCACACGTCTGTATCACTTCAAGCTTTTTCAGCAGCGAAGGACTAGCAGTAGTGAGAAGTGCAGCTCCATATTCAATGATGCTGCGAATAGGGGCGAAGGCCAACGTGCAAAGATGATGTGTGTGCGCTCCATATCTTTTATGGGCCAGAGCTTTCAAGATGCTAATTCTTTTAAAACATTTAGTTCGGAGATACTCCAAATGCTTCCGGAAACCTCCATGACGGGCAAAAAGGAAACCTAAGAACTTTAGATTGGGGCACCACTCGATGATCCCACCATTCACGCTGAAGTCGTCCAGGACCTCATAGAAATCTGCCATGAAAATTGTAAAAAGGATGGGACTCAATACCGCCCCCTGGGGAACACCTCTACCAATAGTCCGAGAGGAAGATGCGTGACCCCTCTACGCCACCTTGACAACTCTAGAAGAGAGGAAGCGATGAATCATCCGTCCTGTGCACA
Source organism: Maratus speciosus (assembly GCA_963932465.1). Taxonomy (NCBI): domain Eukaryota; kingdom Metazoa; phylum Arthropoda; class Arachnida; order Araneae; family Salticidae; genus Maratus; species Maratus speciosus. The sequence goes on from OZ010787.1 coordinate 8,492,705, forward strand.
TTTATAAATTAGTCCATCAATGTAGACAGAGTCATAGGCAGATTGTAGCTCTAGGGGACCCCCCAGAATGTATTTTTTCGCCTTTTTGGCATTCGTAATATCATGATGGAGAATCGTTAGTGCCGTATTGGCAATCCCGAAAAGGAAGAAATCCAAGGTGTCTGGGGACTAAAATATTTTGACAGAGGAGGTGGTGCATGATTCTTCTGGCAATCATCCGCTCACAGATTTTCCACGTTACGGAGGTTAAGGCGATCGGTCGGTATGAAGATACCTGATGTCTCGGCCTGTCAGGCTTTAAAATTGGGAGAATAGTCGCCAACGTCCAGCTTGAGGGAATGTCCCCTGAGCACCAGATGCTGTTGTACATGTTCAACAAGCATTCTAGGGATTGATCATTTAGCCCCTTGAACAGCACCGCACTGATTCTGTCCTCCCCAGGGGTGGAAATCCTCGTCCTACCAATGGCTATCTTCAGTTCCGAAATCGTGAACAGGCAATTCAGCGAAGCATTACCCTCATCCCCGTATGTAAATGAAATTGGCTCATGGCAGCTACCCTCGCCAAAGCGATCTGCAAAGGCTTCAGCTTGGGCAACCGCATCTGCAGACAGGGAGTCAGGAAGTTGCAAGTAGAAGTGCGAATCAGAAAACTGGAACGAGATTTAAGGTTACAAAAAATTCTATATAGGAGGCCAGGGTCCTTCGCATTACAGCAGATGGAGTGCCAGTACCGACGCTTGTCATCCCTGACAACCTGGTGGAGCTTAGCTGATAATCTTTTGTATTTTATCCAGTGGTCCGCAGAGGTAAGTTGATGAGCTCCTCGCAGGTGGAACGTTTTCTGTTTACTGAGGGTACTACACCGCGCAGTTCACCACACCGGAAGGCGTTTCGGAGACCTCGCACAGGCAGTACTATGATTCGACATGGCACAACGAACCAAGGACTGGAACGAAGAGGGCTGGATATCGGTAACCAAATGAAGTCTGGAGTTAACTTCCTGGGTGATGCGGGCCCAATTGTAGAGAGTGGGACCAGGATGCGAAGGAGGCTGAAGCTCCACAGAGATAACAATGAGGTAATGATCGCTGTCGAAGAGATCGTCCTCAACGATGATCGAAGAGGAAGCTAAAAGATCAGGAGAAAAATCGAAAGGTCAATTAAAGAACTAGCCCCACTAGGGGCCACATGGGTAGGAACAGTAGAATTCAATAGGCAAAAGGGGCTATCAAAAAGCCAGTCCACAAAACGCTCGCTGGCCCGCGAGGACACCGAGGAACCCCACAACGGATGATGCAGGTTAAAATCTCCCAAAATAAGAGAAGGACCAGAAAGATCACGGCAGACCTTCAAAAGATCGTCAACCACCAACCCAGAAGAAGAGTAGACGTTGATAATGTTGAGACAGGAAGAGCCAAGGAAAATGCGAACGTCTAAGAGTTCGTTAGCTGAGACCAAATTATCGAAGCACAACCTTGTAGACGACCAAGTAGAATTCACCGCCAAAGCCAGACCACCACCAGGCCGACCGACCCTGTCCTGACGGTAGGTCACTTTACCAGCCACCGACAGAGGCTTCTCTGGTGAGAGGAAAGTCTCCTGGAGGACCAAGACATCCGACGTCGAAAAAGGCTCAAGCTGAAGAAAGGGGAACTTGTTGGAAATGCCACGGCAGTTCCACTGTAGAACGATAATACCCATAGGAGACTGAAAAAAGAAGTACAATCAAAAACGAAAGCCTAATCAAAAAGCAAGAATCTGCTCTCAGCAGAAGTACTCACCCAAACCACAAAATATAACAGAAAAAGAAAACAAGGTAATAAAAACTTTATTTTTTTTCACACCCCCCCCCCCTTTACCGTGCACGTATGCACGTTTCTGCTCCGGGGATTTATCACTGAGTTTAGCCAGACAGTTTATAATAATATTACTCAGAGCACTGATAGTTTCTAGAATTTTGATAGCTTGTTTTTCTGAGTGGTCCACTAAAATCTTTAGCATAATGTTAGTCCTGGTCTCAATCGTTTTTTGTATTTCATCATGATCGGGTTTTCTTACGCTGGTTTTCTGTGCATATGATTCAGGGTTCACCTTTGTAGAGAATTTTTGTCGAGCGTCAGTAAAGGATAGAAAATTTCTGCTTTCGAACCGAAGAAAGTCCATTTCTCTCGAGTGGGTGGGGCACTGGGGGTAATCCGCCCTGTGGCCCTCCCCACAGTTCACACATTTTACTTCAGACGTGCAAGGTCCAGTATGTTTGAGGCCACAAGTGGCACAGATTTGTTCTGACTGACAATACCCAGACGCATGATTAAATTTAAAGCACCGTGCACATTGCCTTGGCCTATCAACAAACTGGCGGATTCTCTGAAGAGTAAGCCATAGCTTAATTTCCGCCGGGATAGCAATACCAAGTGCGGTAATTAAAGCCGGAGAAACAGCACTTGACGAATCTTTCTTTATAAACCGCCGCATTTCTAAAATCTGTATGTTGTTGTTAACCATTATCTCCTTGCCCACCTCATCCAGGGGGATGTCTATAGGTACGTTGAAGACCAGGAAGCGATTCGAAATATTCTCCCAAATTACCGTATGTTTAACTGCAACCCCCAAAAAACTTGTAACCTGTCAGCAGCACAGCTGACATCTTTCGTACTAATATGTATACTGCCCGTACGTGTGTGCCGGACATTCTCTATATAACTGGCATGAGGAATTTTACTTCTAATCTCCGTTTGCACAGCTCTAGGATCCCTATTGGGTATATATTTAGAATCCGTACTCTATAAGAATATATTGAAACACTTACCGCCGTTCTCGGCAGCCATTAAAAGAAGCGACTCCGTGGAAGCAGTGGACCGGGCCATATTTTTATTAACGCTGTCACATTTCAGAATATTTTCTACCGCACCCTTCTTTTCGCTGTCACATGTCGACACGCTTTCTTCACAGTCCTCCATCTCAACATTAACAGCAGAAGGGTCGGCTGGTGCAACCACATCCACTATATTGAATTCAGAACTAGCCATAATATTACCCGGGGGCAATACCGGCATACAGAAGAAGTAAACAAACAATAAATACAGCAAATACACTCACCAAATCAACAATAATACAGTTCACAAATAAAAACCACGACAAAACACCTTACTTCAAACCACAGCAGCGTAGAAACAATAATAAGCTCGCCCAAAAATCAATTCGGATACAGCCGGCTGCAAAACGGTTACCGTCCCCCCCCCCCCCCCACACGTGTAGACGGAGGGAGCACCTAGCACAGCCAACCTTAGAAGCAGAACTAAAACTTTTTACAGAGGAACTCTCAAACGAAGGAGCTTTTTACATTTAGACCATGGAGGCAGCACAGAACAGTAGAAGTACCGTAGAGTCAATACACGACATTATCTCACCGTAATAATGGTATCGATACACTTTACATCTTATCAGTGTTCTAATTTATCGCGGTTTTTTTTAAATTGAAAATACCTACCATTATTGTCTAATTGTAACTGGCACCACAGTTTCGACTCAAACTGTCCAAAACCGACTCCACACTGAAGGTCTGTATGCTCGCAGACCAATGGTATGTGTTACGTTAACAACAAGGCACCGTGGCGCCTGTAGGGAGTAGGCAACAGAGCATGTAAACTGGAAGAAAAATGAATGGCGCAATATTCTTTTCTCTGACGAGTCCCGTTTATCTGTTCATCCTGATAATAGACGTATTTCCATCTGGAGGGAACGTGGCACAGAAACAATCCTGCGTTCGTGCAAGGAAGTGTCAGATTTGGCAGTGGGGTAGTGATGGTCTATGCTGGCATCTCCATTGATGGGCGCAACGATTTTTTCACATCATTCGAAATGGAGTTCCGATTGGTCAGCAGTATAGGGATGAGATCCTCAGACCTATTGTTGTCCCTTACGCTGCAGATATTGGAGATAACTTCATGTTAATGGACGACAATTGCAGGCCACATCGTGCTCACTTGGTGGATCATTTCCTTTTCGAGGAAGGAATCATACGACTGGAAGGGTCAGTGTGTTTTACCTACGGCTACCATCCCCAGAAACTCTCCAAGAACTGGAAAGAGCTCTTTTGGAGGAGTGAGACAGAATACCCCAGCTCCTCATTAATAGCCTCATTTACTCCATGCCTCAAAGGTGTTCAACGTTGCTGGTCGCCAGGGGAAACCATACGCCCTACTAAAAACGATTTTCTTTGAAGCAAACTCTTTTTTTTTCGTTTTTTCTCATATGCACAAATTGTGTTTTTTCCTTTTGTACCCAAATGCTCAATGCAATGCATTTTTTCTGCCAAACATGAATATTTTTTTTCTCATATAGCCTACCACGTCTGTCGATCATGTATCAATATATCAATCCTCTAAACAATTCCCCAACCGCAAGATCCATCCATCAATATCCTTTAATTGTTTTGAGCAGTGTAGACAACAGTGGTTGAAAATGGATTTTTACTGAGATATGTGTCTTTAAATTGCTTATATAGATATCCCATTTCATTGTATAAAAAAGGCAAATTTCTTAATAATTTTCTTTTTGTTTTGAAAAGTGTTTCTGAATCTATGCTTGATGCATGATTTTTCATTTTTGTTTTTAATCGTGGCATTTTGGCTTGCTTGTATGGCTGCAACTAAACTAGCATTTTTTATTTCTACACGTACACCGATCTATAAACTTAATGGATGACGGCCTGTAACTATAACTACATAAAATGCAGTTTACTGGATAGAGGGAAAAAAATTAAAACAGTCTGGTGCATAAGGTTTGCATTTACCCACGCAGGATTTTCGGGAAGGAGGCGAAATAGACGGTGCGAAAAACAGTTAGCGCAATTTAGCAATTAACAGTTCGACAACAACCTCTAAAAAAGCGTTTTATAGTTGCATTTTCCAATATTTCTTTTCTAAAATTCTTCAAAAATTAAAGACTTCTCTTGCGTTCGCCCTTGGCATTTACTTCGGAAATTCAATGCTCCAGACTTCTTATTATGGCAATAGCTGAGTAAAGCCTTCCCCGCATAATGGTTGTTTCTGTTGATGAATGTTTCTTATGATGCATAGTTTGTTATTTAATCCCTTAACCTTTTTCGGCGCGGCGTAAGTCTGTTTGTAAAATGATTTACTGACACCAGAATTTACAAACGAATGTATTAGAAAATAAAAAAATGCTTACTTTCCCGTACTTTATAAAAGGAAAATTTTAAATAAATATTCTTGGGGCCGTTTGTCAGTTTTGGAATTAAAATTAGGTGTCCTTTTTTCTGGACACCACCCGCTAAAGGGTTAATAAGTCGTTCAAAAACTTATTTTTCTGTTTATCGAACAATGATATTATTTGTACGATTGAATGTACAAGTATATACGTATATATATGTATGTATGTATTTATGTATATATGTATGTACGTATTTATGTATATATCCAGGTATATGTTAAAAATTCAAAAGATAAAACCTGCACACACGTATGTATAGAATCAGAGTAAACATCGTAAGTCTAGACATTTTTTAAAATACCCTCTCCCTTTCTCGTTTTTTCCCCTCAATATTCAAAGATTTTCCCCCAAAATCTCGACTTACTCCCAAGTTTCACCAAGATTTACCTCTAGTTTTTACTACTGTATTTCTAAACCATTGAAATATCTTTCATATGTCATTGATATATCAAATATGAATATGTGTCATACATTTTTATGAGTTGAATTTAATGATAATTTTCTGATGCCTAAATAGTGGAAACTAATATCAAAACAGCTGCTCTTAAAAAAGTAGATGCGTAGCCTGACAAAAAGGATTTTGTTAACTATTTGTGCATGATGAAAAAACATGATAATGATGTTATTTTGAACTTTTGGCTATACAGAGTTTTGTATCCAGTTATGAACAATCTAAAGAGACACTTAAAATATAATTTGACACTAATAAAAACATACGAGTTGCTTTAAACTATCTTAATCCGATGCAATTGTTTATTGATTTTCCCGATTGTGAGATAACTGTACAGTGTACAGTCGTGGAAAAAAAAGTAAATACCCCTACTAACACTGCAGTTAATTATAATAGAAGAAAGTTACTGGTACAAACGATTGGAAATAAAGTCTACTTTTAAATGATGTATATAAAATTTCCTTAGGGGCCCTCTACAAATCAAAATCAGACCAAACTTTATTTTTTTCAATGGCAAAATCCAATTTTGACAATATGTTTTAAATCTTCGGTTTAAACTATGCCTAGAAATAAAATTTCAAGTCATAAAGATGATAAGCTTTTGAATTATAAACTTTCGAAATTTAGAACTTCTAATGTTAAATTACATTTTCATATTTTTATTTTAATATCTCCTGAAATTATAATCCTAATGTGATAATTTTTATGTGTGGTCATACTAAAACCCCCAAACATAAATACATTGAATTTGTAATTTAAAAATTTTTATAATATGAATTATGATATTAATATTTGAAAAAAAATATGAATTGCAACGTACATTTTTAGAGAGATTTATATTCATTATGTCCTGCTTGATGCGAATTCTCAATTTCAAATTTTTCTTCCACGCAGTTTTCAAATTATGATTAAAAAACGTCAAAATGATGGTTTAAGGGGCAGAAAAGCATAATTAAAAAAAATATATTTTACTCATTTTATTGAAACATTTCGGCTGGCTATAGTTGAAACATGTCAAGCGAATGAAATGATCATATTGACAAGATAGAATATATTAATAGAAGTGTCATACTCATTCTGTAGCATTTCAACAATCGTGTACCGAACTTCAATTTGGATACAGCCCCTAAAATAGGCTCATTTTAAAATAATTAATTTCTTTGAAAATAGTCGTACGAATTTCATGAAAACTTATTTTTAGGCTAATTGAAGAGTGCAGAATTTATGGTGTCAAACTTGGCTATTGCTATTGAAAAAAAAACCAAAGTTTGTGTTCGTTTGATATGTAGATGGCCCCCTAAGCACATTTTATATACATCATTTAAAAGTAAACTTTATTGCCAATCGTTTGGTTCCAGTAACTTTCTTCTACAATAATTTGTTACAGAGTTAGTATAGGGGTGTTTACTTTTTTTAAATCCACGACTGTACATTCTTAAAATTTGAATAAATAACAAAATTCGCGTGAAGAAAACAGAACAATATTTTGTGTTTAAAATGTGTGTTGATTTTATTTTAAAATAACAAGACATAATAGAACTTTGGAAAAATATTTATTCGGATTCATTTTTCTGGTGTTTTCTCCCCTAATCTATATCACCAGGAAGTGATGTCTAATCACTGAATGTCGTCACAGCACATGGAAAAGATCGAACATGTAAGGTCACATAAAAATTGGATATTTACACTTTCATAGTGGTTGTTTCACATTATGTAAAATAAATGATGAAAAGATGATTGAATTGTGATGAAATCCCTGAAGAGAAAAAATCTACTCATGGCTTTGTGAATGAACTATTTTCAAACTGCTGCTATTTGTTGTTCTTTTTCTCTGATAGGGATTTCTTCTTGCACATATTTTTCTCCTTTACGAGTAAGACAGACGCTGAGAATTACGAACAACACACAGCATGAAATCGTTGCTGCAGTCATGAATTGAAATAAAACGTTTGGTTGTGTTCCTAAATACATGCTAATGGACAAGGGCACAGTCATTTCTAAGATACTGGATATAAGAGTAAAAATTGATGCAATTCTATTGTTGATGTTGATGTATTTTTCTACCCAGGATAATGTTGCTGGAAAAATGGAAGCGACACCAATACCCAAGAGAGCTGTTCCAGCCCATAAAGCAGGTTGTGACCAAGTTCCAATAGTTAGTAATATAAGAGCAGCAGTAACAGAAAGAATGAGATCAAAAATCAACAAATGTTTTACTTTAACTTTGCAAGCTAAAGGAATAGACAGTGCCCTAGTTGCAGTGAAAGTTGCCCAATAGACGGATGTCATATAGGATCCAGTAACTTTGGACAAGTTATGCGTACTTTTAACAACATAAGAAGTAAGCATTTGTGCGAAACTGACTTCAACCCCTGAAATAAGACCAGTTTGTAAACAAGCTAAAATAACAACTATTATTGTAAAAGATAATCCAGGATCTCTAATTTTTACTTCTTCTTCTTTCTCAACATTGTGCTTTTCCGATGATGAAAAAATGTATACAGCAATGAAACATCCACAAACCAATGTTCCTAATATTCCAACAATTGTATAAGCAATTGTAATTGTTGGAATGATGATAGATTCACTGGCTGTAATTTTGAGCTCAAAATCCGTTGTGTTTTGAACTCCACTTAGTAGCTCGGTGGTAAGGTTTTGTGTGACACCAAGAAGAGACAAATCACCGGTGATTGGTATTTGTGCTGATAGGAAAGGAGCAGCCAAAAGGGGAGCCAAGAAGCCTCCAAAGCCATACGCAAAATGAAGACCCTGAAGATATGGAGCACCTTTTTTCCCCCAAATTCGTAAGCAGCAGGCATTGCTTCCTGAAATAATGAAATGTATAATTAGGATCATTGTTATTCACAGATACATGACTCACCCGCAAGAAAACTGACACATCTCGCAAAAATTCATTTTGCGTTTTATTTCACTAATAGGTCTATCATAGGTTCGTCTTGGTACACAAAGAGTTTCATAAGTGTAGTTATAAGGAAAGTCACTTTATTGCGCTATATGTCCATTTGTGACCACAGAAGAGGGGTGGATTATGTGGGGAGGTAAAATGATCCAACCCTCCAAACCTCATCCTACGTCTTCATTCTTAAGGGTTTTATGCTTTTATGCATGTCTTTTTTCCTGCATGCAGAGATAAGTGCTATAATTTCATTTTACAGTGAAATCATGGAAATTTTCTTTTGCCGCTCCTGTTAAATTAATTTTTGTCGAGATGTGTTACTTTTCTTGTGGGTGAGCGTAATCTTCAACGTAACATACTGTATTTATTTGTGTATAATGCGCACTAGGCACTTGGAAAAATTCAAAATTATATTTCTTATATACCGCTATATACTGTGCAAAAGTTGCGAATTCGAAAGACAAAAGAAAATCTTTAAAAGGTAAGAAATTTATTAACACTATACCACAAATAGTGTTTCTAAATCTGGAGGTTTAATGTTTCAGAAATATCGAGTTCACACCAGAAATTTTTTAATACTAATTATCCTTTATTTTATTCACGATATATCTATTATTATAATAACCAAACGTAACTATTCAACTTTTATGGTCAGAATTTAAAACTTATTGACGATAATTTTATAAATGACGCATAAATGCATCAAGTGGCCTGTTTAGTGTTGATATCTCCCGATCGCCCTAGTCCTTAAAGTTCTTCAAATGGGCAAAAATCTACTGGGCAATTCCATGTGACTCACGTTATCATTTGACACATTTTTCCAAAAGTAAATTCTATATACATCGAAGAAATATCACATTTGTTTTTAAAAAAGTTCTTCATAGATATCTGGGGCACAATAAGAAACTAAGAATAACAATGTAATAAATTTTTAAATGAACAGGTGGTATGCAGACCCTAATTTGGTACTGTGACTCGCATTACAAAAAAAAGGAAGTCAAGTTTTATGGGTTAATGAAGACCTAGAATTTCTCCTCATTTATCACAACACAGTAAAAAAGAAGTATTTCAAAGAGTACAACACACTTTCAACTTATGATATACACAAAAATAATATTGTTTTAATAGTAATTAATTATATCAATCAATATTTTGAGTGTGACTCACGTTACATGGTATTGTGACTCGCATTACATTTCCCTCTTTAGCCATTAATCCTTTCAAGCGCAAGCAATTGCGTTTCTGTAATGTTGAACTCACGTCGGAATACTCGAAAAATTTTGTTTCAAAATATGGAAAAGCAATTTTTTTTATTTTTTTTCCTCCAAAGTTAGAAAGATAAATTTTAATTAAATGTTTCTGGTGCAAATCTTGATAAAATTAGGTGGGATAAAGTATATCCCCCGCCCCTCAAGGGTCTACACTATAGTTCCCATGTTATGTGGAATTGCCCTACTGTTTTATGTTAATTTTTATGATTATTAAACTTTATAAGACCTTAACGCTATAGTACTTCGGCCGGTACACCAGCGTGTAATGCACCCTCCGGTCTCTTTTGATTTTATATTTTTAAACGAAAATCTTTCTAGACGAACCTAATATTTAGGATCTCCCTGCCTTCGGCAACGTATGCCTTTGGATTTATATGAATTTATATTTTTAAACGAAAATCTATCCAAACGAAGTGAAAGTTGGGGACCTAACTAACTGCCCTCGCTAGCGTATGCCGGACAAGTTTTGATTTTATATTTTTAAAAGAAAATCGTTCCAAGCGAACCTATTGTTGGAGTCCTTACTGCCTTCTGCAACGCATGTCCTCGAATTTGTAAGTATATTTTTTATTTTTAAAGGAAAGTGCATCTAAACGAACCTAGAGTTGGGAGCCCTACTGTTTTCGGCCGACGGTGCTACGCGCGCTCCAGTTTGTTTCTGCAAATGGCAGGGCCGAAACTAGCCTTTTCTGCACCCGGGGCAAACATGGATTTTGGCGCCCCCTCCCCCCCCCCTCTTCCACAAAGTATATTTACAAAGAGAATTTTACTAATTTTATAATAGACGACTTATTTTAAAATTTAAAATGTGTAATCATAAAATATGTAATACTGAACAAATATGTAATACTGAACTACATAATCTACAGTGGCGGATCCAAGGGGGAGGTCCCTCTGAAGATCAACAAAAATATTCGAAACATCATTTTTAAAATGACATATTCAGTAGAGTCCCGCCTAACCGAGTTTCCGCTTTCACCGAGTTATTTTCTTCTGATGGACTGATGGCTTCCATTATTATGAAATAACCATTATAAATGAAGTGTTAGGTGAAGATGAAAGAGCAGTCGTAAAAAGTTAGAACTCTGATTTTCTTTTCCCATTCGGACCAGAAAATCTGAGTTCTAACTTTTTACGGCTGCTCTTTCATCTTCACCTAACTCTTCATTTATAATGGCTGTTTCATAATAACGGAAGCCATCAGTCCATCAGAAGAAAATGATCCTTTTCAAAGGAATAATCCTTCATTTGGCGCCCGGGGCATGTGTCCCCTCTGCCCCCCCCCCCCTTAGTTTCGGCCCTGGCAAATGGACCTTGAATTTGTATGAATTTATATTTATTAAACAAAATTGTTTCAAAACGAACTAAGGGGTCTCTGTTATAGGGATTTGCAAATTAATTTCTGATCTTTAGATATATTAAACTTTCAATTCTGTCAAAAAGTTCCGAGAAAACCTATATAATATAAAACGGGCACTAGCACATTACTCTTTTAAAACGCGAATCTTCCAGCATACGTATATTGACTATCTGTGTTAAAAATGTTGAAATTTTCCTGGACATATGCAGAAACAAAAAGCCCACCGAAAATGATTTAACGCGTAATTAAAATAGGGAAAGATATCTTCTAAGGCACTGAGAGGAAAAAATTCTTTGGCGAATCCGTGAAACTATTTAAAGAAAATAACTGTTTCGAAATAATAAAAATTAATATTTTTTTTTAAACAAAAGATATCGTTAGAACCGGAAAAGCACCAAGAATAAATGGATATGTTGGGTTTTTTTTCGGCCGAAAAAAAGTAAATGTCATTTTAAAACCGGAGAAAAAAAACGAAAAAGATGAAAACGAACGCGAATCGACCCTGAGAAATATATATATATTTTCTTGAAATAGTAAATAACATACGCTGTAAAGAAAGTAGAGTTTAAAAAATGCGAAAAATTCAAAAATTGTTCTACTAATTGTGAATAAATTTACTTAAAAGCAGGTTTCAATATTTTAGCCCAATGTAATACATTTTGTTCATTGCGATTTTTGAAAATTTCCTGAAATTTTATGCGATTTTTACCGTTTCGAGTTCTGATGCGAATCATTAGACAATTTTTTTCTGAAACGGAAATAACTCTTGCTAAATTTTGAAACTGCCATGGTTGAAATCAAGTTGCAAGAATGGGTCATACCGTAAAAAATGAGCAAATCAGCTGTGGCTGACAAGTCACATATTTTAATGAAAATCAGCATATAAGTAGATCATATTTATTTATGAGTAAATGCAAAATAATATATTGCAGGATTGTTTATTAAAGTATTAAAACTTACATTAAAAGTTGATGCAAAATCGAGGTTTTGTCTACATGCTCGAAATTTCAATTTTGATGATTAGCCTTAGGAATGGAAAGAGTATATTAAAAATTATTTATAATTAAAAATGAATTATAAGTGACAGATTGGTATAATTTAGTTAGTGTCTCTTTATTCCGTAATTAGAAAAAAAATAATGAAAAATTTTGAGGGGAAAAATGCAGTACATCTATTACTCGTTTGAATATGAAGGAAAGCTCTTAAAATAAAATAAATAATATTTGACGTTATAGATAAAAGTATATATTTTAAATATAGAAACTTTCATTCTTGCTTTTTTATTCCTTAATGAGAAAAATAATAAATAATGAAAAACAATTGTAATAAATATGAACTTTTTGAACTCAATTTTGTTATGTTAGGAATCAAAAGGCAATCTTAAAATTTTTTAAGCATATCATGGGCTTATTGATCTTTATACCTATGCAGTATTGTTAATGCTTGATTTTCCTTTATTTAATTTTTGCGCATACATAAGAGGATAAATTGTGATTTTGTAAATTTTTTTAAAGTTTCTAAGCTATTTTGAAGATGAAGGAAATAAATGGCAACTTCCAAACTTGAGCAATTTGACCTTCATGTGTAACATTCATCAGGCATCAATTTCACAGATGTTTTTTAATTCCTTTGATTTTTATAAAGTTTTAAATTTTCTCAAAATTAACAAATTTTCAATTTTTACAACCAATTTAAGATTAATCATAGTATTACCAAATTATTATTACTAAATAAATATGCAGATCATTTTCCAGACGTTAATTATTATAAAAACTTTTAATTTATGTTAAATAGTTTTCAAAATTCGGAACTTCAAACTTGCAACTTTGAAAGATTGAACGATTGCACACATGCCATTCTATGTGACAAGTTTTTTAAATGTCCAGAACTGCTAAAATGTTTTATTTTTTGGCAAGATGTTTTGGAAAGCTCTATTTGAATATGAATTGAATGTATGTACCAAATTTTATTAAAATCGGTTACTGTGTGGCCACGACTTTTTCTTAAATTTTTGCTCATTTTGTGTGGAATGACCCGAATGCCAAATCGGTTCCTATATTAATATGAACGACGGTGCTGAAAATTTTAATTTAATCTGTGACGAAATAAAAAGATCAATAATTCAAGCTTCGTTTGTTTAGAAACTAGAGCGGGCACAAGATTTCTTTTACGAATGTTAAAAAATCGCCACAAAACGTGAAAAACACTAAAAATCACACACACACAAAAAACAACAGCAAACAATTCAAAAAATCGCTGTAGAATTCCGATTAAACTTTATTAACGAAGGGCAAACATTACTATATTAGACTAAATGATTGAAACAGGACTCATTTTACTAGAGGGGAAATATCGCCGGAAAGCGTAAGTAAACGCTAAAAAAAAAAAAAAAAAAAAAAATTACAGAGCGCAAAATTTACTATACTGGGCTAAAACATTAAAACCGGATGAATGTCGTAAAATCGCCTCGAAACGCGAAAAAGATGTTAAAAGCTGTGGTAGGCGAAACAACGCTAAAAATCACTGAAAAATTAAAATGAAAGACTATAATATTTACTATATTGGGTTAAAAGATTGAAACTGGATTCCGTTTATGAATTTCAAAAAATCTCTGCGAAACGCGAATAAACTCTAAATTTGCGTTAAAAAAAAATCACGAAAAATTCAAAAGTCGCTGTACGAATTCCGATTAAACTCTATTAAAAATTAGGCATCATTCATTATTAATGTGGGAAAAACGTCTCGGAACACGAAGAAACAATAAAAATGGCATAAAATTTTCGCGAAAAATTGAATAATCGCTGTGCAATTTACGAATATGTTATATTATCTGAATGTAATATAACATAAATACTCTTTTGAAAATAGGGCAAAAGTTACTAGGGGTAGAAACCCCTAGTGGCCAGTGAGGGCAAAGTGGCCATTTGAGTTTTTACCACTGTATATTGTCCCCGTCACGCAAGAACTGGGAAAACAGTCGTCACAGATGCTGGTAGTATTTATTGTCTGTGACTTCGAAGCGGAAGGCTACAGTTTTCCAGTTCTGAACTCCTTTTATTGTTTTTTTCGCATTTTTGATGTTAGGCAAGTGGTACAATTTCTAGATTATAGCTAAATATTATGTAGTGTTATAATTATTTGCTCTTAGGCTGTTTGATAAATGTGAAATAATCTTTTAAATGACGTGTGTTTGAAAACATTCTGTCATGTAGATTAGATACTAGGCCATAGTTTTTGAATGGGGTCATTCCGGGCAAAGTGGCCACAAAGAGATCGAAAACGATTTATTTTCATTGTTCATAACAAAATACTGCTCAAAAATTTTTTTTTTTTTGAAAGGATCATGAAGAGTGCGCCGGTTGTGATGAAGAAGCTGATGAGCTTGGATACGAATTTTGAGAGAGGCCCTACGTCTAATCCTTTATTGATGGACTATTGATACTTTATACTTTATTTTCTAACGATTTAATACTCAAAATATTACAAAACACAATAGTTGTTCTCAATGTGTGTTACTTTACCTTGTGGTGATTAAATATACATCCTGAATCAATGTGATTTGTCCATTTACCTATGCTGGCCACTTTACCCAGCTTAGGTGGGCAAACTGGCCATTTTGTAGTTTTTCTTTTAAACTAACGTGTACATTTTAAGATAATTTTATTTAAAAAAAAAGTAAAATAGCAATTGAAACTAAAGTTATTATAGTTACTATTGATATTTGTTTCTAGGAATTTAATGATTAAAAAGGTATAAAAATTCTTGAAAATAAGGATGGACCCCATCCCCTTCCCTCTTTCTGCACAATCTCAAACATCCAAAGTTTCCCTAATAAAGGTATAGATAAACCTTTTATAAAACTTTTATTAAAATATTGCAAATTTGTCATTTTTCATGTAATGTACACTACTGTAACTGTATTTTTATATTTTACTGTATTGATTGAAACATTCAAAAACAGGGAATAAGCTGGGAGATGGAACATTATTCATTATTTCTTATGATTATTTATGATTATTTTATTATTATGACGTATTTTTCATTATATTATATCTTATGATAAAATTTGAATCACTTCTTGAGCAATTTCTTGGGACAAATTCTGTTCGATAATCGAGATACAATTGATTCTTTAGTGCGTCCTTAATTTTTGTTGTGAAACTGCATGAACTCACTTCATCAGTTTTTACATACGATAAACTGTCGTTTTTCTTATTATAGGTGAGATAGTAACTTTTTAATGTCTCGCTCTCTATTACCAATATAATGATTTTTCACATTTAGCAAAAATCTGTTGATTATTTTTTGTTTCAACTTTTCGTTCCCCTCTCCCCTTCCCTGAAAGAGTATGTATTAAAATAAGACAGTGGTTCTCAACCGGCATACCATGAAAGGAGTTCAACTGTACATTTATTTACTAAGAATTAAAAAAAATATATATTTTGCTGAATTGGCTGAAAACTAAATATTTGGTACGGCCAAACGTTGAATATACAATAGAGCCTCGGTTCTTGAACGTCCCAGTTATCGAACAATTCTGTTCTCAAACAGGAAATTAGAATAAAATTTCTTTTGATTCTTGAACAATGAGTGTTTTTTTTTCTGTGTGTACACTTGTGAGGTACAACAGTCGCAAAGTAAATAAAATACACTCATTTTGATATTCCTGTTCAGCGAGGAGTTTGATTTGACATTTTTTCTTTTTATTATTTTCTTTTTTTCCAATGGTGCGAAAAACACACACATATATATAAGATATACTGATCCCGGTGGTAACGAATTTCAGGCACTTTGAGATCCAAAAACTCAGAATTAATTTAGTAGTTTTTGTTAATTTAATTATTATTATGAAAAAAAGTATGAAACCCCCTTCCTCTCACTTTCTTCACAATCTCAAGAATACAAAGTTTCGCCGATAAAGGTATAGACGTTAAAAAATGTGATTATATGATTATATTGCCGTTCATTATTCATATATATGAGTTTAACAATACGTACACCTTTTGTTAAACTTTTATTAAAATGTTGTAAAATTTCCATTTTCTCATGTATTGTACAGTACTGTAATTTTATTTATATATTTTTATTGTGTTATATTATACAGTGCAAGTGTATCGTTTGAAACAGGTAAATATAGGGAGTAACTTGGGAAATAGGACCCAATAAATCGTGTTTTTATTTATTTCTTACGATAAAATTTGATTCTTGTTCTTGAACAATACTTTGGTATGAGTTTCTATTCGAGAACCGATGTAAAATTGTATATTTATTATTTAATGCATCACTGATCTGTGGTGTAAAACTTCATGAAGTTTAATTCATCAGTTTTTAGGCATGATAAACTGTCATTTTTTTAATTGATTCTAATCCGAGACTAACTTTTTAATGTCTCCCTCTGTTATCAATATTATGATAGAAAAAGCTTAGTTGTACATCTATTTACCAAGCCGTCATGTTTTGACGGGATCCAATTAGTTATTGCAAAATGTGAGCAGACGTGCTATATCCGCTTGTTTTTCTTTAACTGCACATGATCACTTAATGAACCTGGACCTCAATCTTTTATGGACCAAGGTCGAGATACTGAACCTAGCGTTAGTTTTCAGCGTCTGTCAGGTCCAAATCATGTGGACGGTGAATGTTATTTGAGCTTTAGACTGAGATTTTCGAACCTTACCCGAGGTTAAGGTAGTTGGTGAACACGAGCGTTTGTCGTTTCATTGGACTGACGAATGGCGGATGATTCACCCTCTATTTTAGAAGCTCTAGTTGCGATTTATCGATTCTTCACAAATCATACATGCGCACCAGTTTTATTTCTCAGTATTTTGCATAAATTAACTGCTAATGCGAGATCGGAAAGCGTTTAACCACTTACAGTTTCCCTAGATTACTGCTATAACAATACACATCATGATGAAATTGTACGAATGTAGAAGTAGTTACGAGGCTAACGAAAAAGACAGACTGCCACGGTGCGTTACATGTGTCTCTTTTTTTAGACCGCCAGAATTATGCGATGCTTGAATGCCTGAATGCACGAATGTAGGCGCACGAAAAGAGCATCACGCGACTCTAGCGGTCTAACACGAAAGGCAGAGTAGCCTGTCGTTTTCATAGCCTCGAGTTGTTAGCAGTAGCGTAGAATCAGGGATGCTGCATCACTTTACTAGCAGTATTATTATATACTAAATTTGTTCTTACTTAATCTTTGAACGCTACACGATTAAATAAGGCCAAATTTAGTATATAGTAATGCTAAGTAAAATGATGCGGCATCCTCTGACACTATGCCATTGGTAAATAGTAAAATAATTGTCCTTTTACACGCATTAGTTCGTGTAAAAGTGCATTAGTTCGCGTAAAAACGCATTAGGTCGCAAAAACGCATTAGTTCTCTCCTGTCGCACCTGTTTTTAACTTGACTGCGAAAAACCTAGCTCATTTATTAAAAGCTGAAAATTAAAAAGAATATTGTATTTATCATGGAAAAGCAAAAGTGATAGGGTTGCCTAGTCAAAGCGGGTACACTGAAGAGACATAAACCATAGCTGCCAACTTTTACTCTTTTTCCCTACCACTAAAGATTAATAGATATTTAAGACAACATTTACAATAAAATTTTAGTGGTAAGAAGAAAGCGTAAAAGTTGGCAGCTATGCATAAACTCACTCCCGGTGTGAATTTCCACCGCTCACTTAATTAATTAAAAGATGAAATCAGTGTTAAAATGATGATCTTACAATCCTCTATTAAAAAACATAGGGTTTACTGCTAAAATATGGGTACAACCAGTAATAACCCTCCGAAAATGCCCCAAAATAGCCCTGCTTTCTGGAGGTTTATAGTATGAACCATTCATAATACGTTTTGATCGTACTATTATTTTTGTAAATGTTTTGCATTAAATATTATAAAAATATAGATTACCTGTATTGCTGAATCCCATTGCAAAACCAGTGATAACGAAAGTTGCCAAAAGCGTGGTGAGACTTCTGCACCATGGAATCATGTAGGCACCCATGGATACGAACAAACTACTGATTATTAAGGCTATTTGTTCATTTTTAATGCAGTCCAAAATGATGCCGCCTAAAAAATAGAAAAGCGATAAGTTTACTACGATATTTACCTCTACATAAATATATTTTACATATTTCATAGAAACCAAGCATATTCAAATTATGTAGGGCAGGATATATTATTACATTTCTCAAAGATAAAGTTCACGAAGTGTATTTACAAATATGAGGCTGATATTTTTATAAAACGGTTTCATTCGATAAACATGCAACGAAAATTTAATATTTCATATAATTCACCATGACTCAAAAAAAGATTGTGATCTGTACCGATTTCGAGTTGATACCTTCTGTACTAAAATAAGAACTCTTTTCATCAAATTTATTTCTGAAGACACAATTTTTTAATAGAACTTTCACTCTGAATAGTACTTTGATCTTGAACTATACAAAAATTTGCGCTGTTATTAATTAGATTTAAAAACATTTAAAAAAAAAAGATGATGTCATAAACACACTCCTCAACATTGAATTGCAATAAAAAGGAAAAACCATAAATTTATAAAAATGGAAGAGTTGCATCAGCAGTTATGATGTATAAATAATAAAACTTTCAGTCGCTAGCTTCAATCAGCGAAATGTGGAAAAGATGGTAAAAAAAACTTAATTGAAAGAACATTTTTCTGACACATACCACTTCAAAAATCACCTTAAATCTTTCGGCTTGTCTGTGCGATGCCTGAAGCTCATCGATATGCATCATCAAAAGTTTTTATCCAGTTATCGCTAGCAGAGAGTGACACATTCAGGGATGTAGTGGAGGGTATACGGGGGTATATGCCGTATACTCTCTGGATTTTTTTAAGGAACACCGTATACCCTCTGTTTCTCAAGAAAGCTATAGTATATATACACCCTCTGCCTTGAGCGTATACCCTCTGCTCAGAACGTATACCCTCTGTTTTTTTTACGACTGCACCACTGGACACATTTGCTTCAACTCAGAGGTATATTGTGTTTGGGGGGATGATTTCAGCACTGTTCAACGGAGTGTATTTCTGTCGTTGCCAGAACGACGTCCTACACAAATGACAGCGAGAGGCATGCCAGTGTTAAATTTTTACCCGGCAAACTGTCGTATTAAAAGAACGGTAATTATTACTGTGAAAGGAATTTCGAAATTACGTATCAAACTCAGAGGATCCATCATGGCCTTCATAAAGTATCTGAAAGTGCTTGATTGATAGTGGGTTACGAAATAGATTTTCAGCGGCAGGCGCTCATCAGCATCACATCATCAACTTTTGTAGGCTATCATATCATTATATCTACACAAGCAGCAGCGGAGGCTAGAATGGAGTTATCTGCACATCACAGAAGAGAATCACCTCTATTCTATACTGTCGGGTAAATACACACGATGATAACTAGACCAATGAAATGTCTACCTATGGCCGCCTAGATCACAGCATACTTTTTCTGATTAGCCCCCTAGTAACAAAAATGCAAAAATTGGTCGGCTTTTACTAGCCCGTAATTTGATTCTGAATGACATGGTGATTGGCCAGTTGTGTAGGTACTCATCGCAAAGGGATGGAATCTCGAAATGGATATCATCTAAAATGTCTCATCCACAATAAGACACATTAATATCGTGAACTGATCACTTTATGATTTTTATGAATGTTACGGAATTTCCGGCGAGAATTCCTCAGAAATCATCAGCGGTGTAAGGACTAAAAAGGATGAAGGACCTTGATGAAAATAATTTATCCAAAATCTTTCTTGGCAGCAGGCACAATAGGTAACAGAACACATTTACTCAATGAGTTAGAGTGGCTGCAGGGATGCCAGTTTGGCCTCTTTTTTTATTATTCAGAAATTCCAAACTCATTCCGGAATTTCTGAAATTTTTTTTATTTCATTTATATAAAGCAAATATTATTATTCGGAATTTCTGGTATGAATTCGGATTTTATGGGCAAAAAGGGGAAGCCAAACTGGCAACCCAAAGTCCAACACTCTCAGAAATATTTTCTTCAATTCACGGAAATTATACTGGCAGCACTGCTGCCAGGATTTTTCCGTTAATTGACGAATATTCGTTAATATTTTCTCCGTTACAAGAGGTAAAATATCCGTCAATTGAAGAAAGTCTGGAAAAAAAGTTGGCCGACGTTGGAATCGAACCTACCATCCCAGCGTTACGAGACGTGAACACTAACGGCCGCGCTACAGTTGGACAGAAGTGCAATGCTTTAAAGTAAATATGTTTGTTTCAAATGGGCATGGTTTGATTAATTTCTTTAAAAAGGTTTGAATTTTGAAGTGAATTTCGGGAAGATTTCGTCTTTAATGAGATTGTGGCTGGGGTTTTAATACTTTAGTATTAAAATAGGATAAAAATATGAATTATAAATATTTTAAAGTAAATTGCTAAATGTAAAATATGAATATTATATTTTTATTCGATAAAATTTTTTTCTTCAGTAAAATCGAATTTTTCTTCATTTAATATTCAAATTAAATGTGTTCATTTAAAATATATTTTAAATGCGATTTTTTTTATAAGCAACTTTATAAATTATTTTTTTAAAACTTTTTTCACCTTATTCGACTTTAAAAAAACAAATTGTGAATACTTTTGAATGAATGAGAAAAGTAATTGTTATTTATTTTTAAATTCGAAAACACTTTCTCTTTTAGGTAGCTTTCATTACAAAAAGCTACCTATTGCAGCCGTTCGGCGGAAAGCGATTTCAAAAAATTTTGGTATATTTTCATTGATCATGACTCCTAGACCCCGAAACCACCCTCCGTTCAAAAGTTGATATATATATATATAGCTATATACCGGGTGTCCTAAAAAGGACTGACTGATTTTAAAATTCAATAACTTGCAAATGGTGACAGATATTTAAAAAATTCTTGCAGGAGGGTTATGCATAAGGTCAAATGTTTTTTTACAGTGATTTTCGATGTTAGTTCGAATTATAAACACTAGATGGCACTGTAATCAATAGGCGCTAAAAACAGGCTCGATTTTTTGGTTGATATTTTCTTCCATGCGGAAAAAGAGATGGAAATGTATTAAGTGGGTCCCGAAGGACCAAAAATCGAGATTGAATTTAGATTGAAATTTTTCTATTGATCGCAGCGCCATCTATTGTTTGTAATTAGAACTAAAATCGAAAATCACTGTAAAAAAACTTTTGACCTCATGCATAACGCTCCTGCAAGAATTTTTTAAATATCTGTCACCGTTTGCAAGTTATTGAATTTTAAAATCAGTCAGTCCTTTTTAGGACACCCGGTATATATATATACATACAGTACAGGACCCATTATCCAGAATTCCGAAATCCGGAAGGACCCAAAATCCGGAAGAAAAAAAATTGAAAATTTTCTATAAATTTGTAAATTTTTACTAAAATTTTGCAATTTCTGAAATTTGTTGAAAATTTTACAGATTTCTAATTTTCTTTTCGGTCTATTGTGTTACAATGTGTAACCACTAAAATATGTTACATCAGTGATGAGGGAACACGGTTCACCCCCTCCCCCCCCCAAAAAAAAATTAGAAAAAAATCATTTTTCTGTCAAATTTTAGTTTAATATTAATTTATATTACGATTCGTTTAAAAAAAAAGATATTTCATACCCTCCCTCTCACTTCGATAAAATATTATGACTACACAATTATGTTACTTGAATCAGGGGTGATTCTGAGTTAAAAAAAAAAAAAATCTGAAATTCACAGCAAATTTTTTGAAAATTTACAGAAGAGGGGGGGGGGGGGGCTCTCGGCACTAATTATGTGTTTTTTCCACGATCCTTTAATGAAAGTCGTGCTTTTACGTGATCTTTTGACGAAATTAAGATAGTGTTTTGCGATCCTTTGAAGAATTTTTTTTTCTATCTTTTGACGAAATTTGCGTTTTTTTCTGGGAGATTTTGACGAAATTTGTATTTTTCTTCCACAATCCTTTAACTAAATTTGCGTGTTTTTCGCGATCCCTTAACGAAATTTCGTTTTTTTGTGATCTTTTGACAAAATGTGCGGTTTTTTCGTGATCATTTGATGAAATTTGCTTTTTTTTCACGATTTTTGGACGAAATTTGTGGATTTTTTCACGATCTTTTGATGAAATTGCAGGAGGCTTTTTTGATCCTTTGAAGAAATTTGTTTTTTTTTCGCTATATTTTGATGCAATTTGTGGTTTTTTTGTGGTGCTTAGAAGAAATTTGTATTTTTTGCGATTCTTTGATGAAATTTGTGTTTTTTCACGCGATTTTTTTGACGGAATTTGGGGGGACTCGAAGTCTGGAAAATTCGAAAATCCGGAAAGCCTTCGGTCCCGAGGATTCCGGATAATAGGTCCTGTACTGTATATATATATATATATATATATATAACATTAATTAAACATAACCTACCACCATCAAAAGCCGTAATATTATGAATTAAAGCTGTAAGTTTAAAAAAAAAAGTGCCAAATAATTTATTATAAGAATTATTATGGAAGAAAAAAGAAGAAAGTGGACACCGACAAATAATGGAAAAGCTTATATATTGAATTACGTTTTCAAGGGCACAGAATTCAATGATATAAGCAAAATGGTTGTTTTCTGTGAGAAAAAAAAAGCTAAAGCTAAAAATTATTTTTCTCTGTGCCCGAACAACCATTATAATCAAGTGAATAGATTAAAAAATGAAAACAGAATAGAATCAAATAATATGAAATGGAAAAATCAATAAAACCAATTTAAATATTTATAGCATATAAAATAGAAATATTACACAACATATCGATTAGTATTTCAGTTTTTTTCAATATATCCACTCGCACATGGCTACCATAATATTGTAAAGATCAAGGTGAATAAAACAGTTAAGAAATCACAGTAATTGATACCAAAGGATGCAGTTAATACATTTTGAAATACCATGATAAATACAATTAATATAATATAAAATAAAATAAATAGAAAGTAATTACATTATTTAAAATAACTAAAATGCACTTTTAAATTACTTAATTACTTTTAACAATATCGTCAAAATTTAGCTAAAAAATCCCCCTGGTGTAGGAAATTACAACTGAAAGGAGCTGCAAAAGACAAAATTTATAACTTATCGTCAAAAGACAAATTTTGGTGCTGCCATCTAGTAGTATTTTTATTATTCAAATGTCACAAGATGAACAATTGAAAGCCTTTGAATGTAAAAATTTATCAAAAGCAAAACCAAACAAATCCTTATATATAGATAATTATAAATTGGCCAGCTTCATCCACCATCTTGTTTCAAAATGGCGGCCATTTAAAATTTTTAAAAATATTTAAAATTTGAAATGTAGTACCGAAAAATTGAAATTTGATAAATATTTTTTTCTTATGTGTTTGACCTTGATACAAAGATTCCGGAGCAGTTTTTGTTTCATCTATATCTTAAAAAATGGCTGAGTTATAGCACTTTGAATTTCTAGCGTGGCTGACATTTTGAAACGACCTGATTTTTGTCACACGATAACAGGCGTATTTATGAACCGATTTGGATGTACCTTGGTGTATACATAATACGTACCAATGTCTCGACCGAGTTCGTTAGCCAGCTTCATCCGCCATTTTGTTTCAAAATGGCGGCCATTTAAAAAAAAATTAAAAATTTTAAATTTAAAATGATGTACCAAAAAATTGGAAAATGAAAAAGATTTTTTTCGTATGTGTTTGAATTTAATACAAAGATTCCGGAACAGTTTTTGTTTCGTCTATATCTAAAAAATGGCTGAGTTATAGCATTTTGAATTTCTATTGTAGGTGACATTTTGAAACGACCTGATTTTTGTCACGCGATAATAGGCGTATTTATGAACCGATTTGGATGTAACTTGGTGTGTACATAGTACATACCAATGTCTCGACCGAGTTCGTTGGCCAGCTTCATTCGCCATCTTGTTTCAAAAGGGCTGCCATTAAAAACAAAATTAAATTTTAAATTTAAAATAAGTTATCAAAAATTGAAAAATGAAAAAGATTTTTTTATGTGTTTGACCTTGATACAAAGATTCCGGAGCAGTTTTTGTTTCGTATATATCTTAAAAAATGGTTGAATTATAGCACTTTGAATTTCTAGCATGGCTGACATTTTGAAAAGATCTTATATTTGTCACGTCATAAGACGCGTATTTATTAACCTATTTTGATGTAAGAAGGCATGTCGTAGTATATCGTAGTAGTATATCGTAATGTCTCGATTAGGTTCGCTGGCCAGCTTTATCAGCCACCTTGTTTCAAAATGGAGACCATTAAATTAAATAAAAAAATATATTTAAAGTGTGGTGCAAAAAAAAAATTAGAAATTGAAAAAGGTTTCTTTCTTAAATATTTGACCATGATATAAGGATTCCGGAGAATTTTTCGTTTTGTCTTTATCTTAAAAAATGACTCAGATATAGGAGTTTCAATTTCTAATGTGGGTGACATTTTGAAAAATTTGATTTTTTGCCTGCGAACATAATTGTATATATCAACCGATTGCAATGTGAGAGAGCATGTGCACAGGAATTACTAATGTTTCGACTAAGTTCACTCGTTAGCCTCATCCACCATGTTGTCTTAAAATGGCAGGAATTTTAAGATATCGCCCGTAGATAAAAAAGGCCGGTTCAACGCCAGCGGCGTACGCGGCGTGACCTTGAATGACCTCTGCATGCTGTTTGAAGGTTATGCGGCGTAGGTGAAGGTCATGTGGTGTACTCTTGGAGGAGGGGTTAAGGTGATGCGTCATCTTATAGTATGAGGGGTAATTTTGAGTTTGATTTTTTTACTAATGATAATTAATTTTAATTGGGGGACTTTAACTTTTTTCGGGGATAATTTTTGAAGATAGAAATTTTTAGAGATAGATTTTTCTTTCAGTCGTACTACACTACGAAGGGTTATTTTTACATTTGAAAAATACAATAATGATAATTAATTAAGAAATTTTAATTGGGGGACTTTAACTTTTTGGGGCTAATTTTTGAATTTTTAGGGTCCATTGATTTTTCTTTTCGTCGTACTACAGTACGAGGGGTTTTTTGGAGTTTGATGTTTTACTAATGATAATTAATTTTAATTGGTGGACTTTAAATTTTTCGGAGTAATTTTTAAAGAGTGAATTTTTTTGGGAGATAGATTTTTCTTTTAGTCGTACTACAGTACGAGGGGTTATTTTTACGTTTGAAAAATACAATAATGATAATTAATTAAGAAATTTTAATTGGGGGACTTTAACTTTTTGGGGCTAATTTTTGAATTTTTAGGGTCCATTGATTTTTCTTTTCGTCGTACTACAGTACGAGGGGTTTTTTTGAGTTTGATTTTTTACTAATGATAATTAATTTTAATTGGGGGACTTTAAATTTTTCGGAGTAATTTTTAATGAGGGAATTTTTTTGGGAGATAGATTTTTTTTTAGTCGCACTACAGTACGAAGAGGTATTTTTGAATTTGAAAAATTCATTAATGATAATTAATTCAGAAATTTTAATTGGGGGACTTTAACTTTTTTGAGGATAATTTTAGGAGATAGAATTTTTTCGCGGACATTAATTTTTTAGCGCACTACAGTTTTTGGTGATATTTTAACTTGTAAAAAAATAAATTAATGATAATTAAGATATTTTAATTGGGAGACTTTTAATTTAGGGAATAATTTTTGAGATAGATTTTTTTTTTTTTTTTTTTTTTTTTTTTTTTTACGAACGTTTATTTTTTTTTTTTTGTGCACTGAGTTTTCGGTGTTATTTTTAGGGGTACAACTTTTGTGTTAGAGTTTTTACTAGTGGTGATTTTTAATATTAATTTGAGAACTTTCATATATATTTTTTTTTTACGCGATTTTTCATTGACAATCGAATTTTAAACATTCATTAAAAATTTTAATTGGGAGACTTTATCTTTTAACGCAGATTTTTAGATAAAAATGGAATTTTAAACATAAATTGGATGAGAGGACTTTTCGCGATTCAATTTAGTGAAGGATACGCTCGAATATTGAGTATTAATTAAAATTATGAATGATTGTGAATTTTTGTTATTTAGTGTTAGAATTTTTGTCTGCAAATTTTTGAATAGTACTGCCCAACCCGTGGCTGAGAGGTTCTGCTTACGAAGCTAATAGACCTGAAGTGCTGGGTTCGATCCCAATCGCGCCCGTCGGCCTAATCGTTCGGAGTTTTGTTTAAGCCATGGATTTGCATGCATAAATATGGATTAGGTTCCCTTAAAAAGACCCTCACGAAGGGCACTCCCCACCTTTATCTCTAGTGTAGATAATCAATCGCGCCCGTCGGCCTAATCGTTCGGAGTTTTCTTCGAGCCATAGATTTGCATGCGTAAATTAGGGTTAGGTTCCCTTAGAAAGACCCTCACAAAGGGCACTCCCCCCTCGGGCCTAGTTTAGATAATCGGCCATTAAAATAAACCCACCTTTTTAATAGTACTAGAAAACTTTAGAATTTTTTTTCTGAATCCGTGTTAGATTAGTGGATATTTTTTCGCGGTTTTAGATATAAATAGAAATTCGTAAGATATTTATTAGGATATCGGTTTTCGATTTTTTATGCAATGTTTAGGTATGTATTACTTAATCCATATGAAAGTATATTTTGAAAAAAAAAACATGAAACGTCATTCGTAAAGATATTAGGAAATGTACACCACACCACCCCCTTTCTCCCCCTTAATGAATGAATATATTTTTGTAAAATATAGGGTTACCTATTCAATGGTCCGTTTGAATTATCAATGTCCCTAAAATGTGTCTATTTTTAAGTATAGAATTTTAAATAATATAGATCTATTTTAAAAACTAGAAAATCGATTTTATAAACGAAGCGCTTTTTAAACGTTTTTATTAAAACACTTTGAATTATTAATAAGATTTTGGAAAAAAACGCACTTTTGACAAATTTTCGCTAATAACTGCGCTTTTTAGAATAAAACTATCTAAGTTTTAAACACTATTTGATGTTACATAAAATTACCAAAAAGAAAATACACTTACTTTAATATTTTTCGACACAGGTAAAATTTCGGAGCCTCCGAGAAACGCGTGTGACAAGCTACATGATACTGAATTTGTGTTGTTATCTTGCTCACATTGAGAAGTGATTCACTTTATATAGATAAGGATTTTTCCTGAATACACTGAGTAATAGGATATCAGATTTTAATTACGATTGACTAATGGGGGTTACAAATTAAGATAAGCTAATGAGAGTTAGAAATTAATGTGTAGCGTAATTGGATTTTTTTTTCAAAGATATATTTCAAATAGAAACACTATTAATGATTGACTTATGTGATTTAAACATTCACTTTTTATTGCCTAACTCATAACGAATGCATAATTAAGATTTTCAAATAATTAATTTAATATTACGTCACACAAAACAAATTAAATGAATAAATGTATAATTAAGATTTTCAAATAATTAATTTAATATTACGTCACACAAAACGAATTTTATTAATAAATGCATAATTAAGTTTGCGTCACAATTTTTAAATGATTTTATTAATGTAGAATTTATATTAAATTGGGGGAATTTTTTCTCATCGATTTATTTAAAATAAAATTGGAATATTTATTAGCAATTTAATGCATGTGTGACATTTATTTTTGATTTAACTATTATAAAATTAGACCTTTTAAAACGGATACTTTTTTAATTGATTCATTAACCGTGAGAATACTTCAAACACGTCATTGATGAGTCATCACACATAAGTAAATTTTCACTCGTAAACATGAAAGTTTTAATAAATATATTGAGGTATATGAAAAGTGACACTCATGTCGTGCAGTGGACTTTGAATTTTTAGTCTAGTTCTAATTTCGATCTAGTTCAAATTTTGCTAAGTTAACACGTTACGGAATATAGGGGAGCTTAATACTATGTATTAATATATCTATGATTTTTCCTTATTTTTTTACTAGGATAAAATTTTTATCATCGGAAAAACACCTCTTTAAGAGATTTAGAATAAATATTTGTAAATTGCTAGCTTGACATGCTATATAATGTTTATTTTATTTTTTCGGAATTAAAACAGATTTTTGAAAAATAAACTGAATAAAATATAATTCAATTAAACAATTAAAAAAGAAATGAATTAAAACAAGCTTACCTGAATCATGTGTACATTCTTAGCTACTTGACTAGAAATGAAAAATTTTCCAAGTTCTTATCGAAAGGGTTTACCCAATCTAGTCTCCCACGTCATCAGTGTTATCATACATTACGTGTTGGGGTTTCCCCAACATGTTTTAATCCCGTTCGCCACCTTTAGAATTAAAAACATATGGAAATATATATATAATTTAATATCATTAAATATTTAGTATCGTCACACATAATTAATACATGTTAATTTAGTACGATTAAATTTAAAAGAAATCGTAATTTTCATTAAATTAAAAGAAATTTTACATTTAACTTTTAATCTAGCAAATATTAAAACATGAAAGAAATGATTGCGCTTTTAGAGCATATAACTTTAATCATAAAAATTTAAATACTTCTCACTTTCAAATGAAAATGATAAACCTTTATTTAAAATTTTTCAGTTTATAATTAGAGGCATACAATTAACTAGAAACTTAAGTATAAAAACAGAAATGAATATCTAGCAATAAGGTTAACATTTTTAATAAAAAAATTAATATTTTAGGTTAATTTTAAACGTACTAGTATTTTTAGACTAGCGAAATATCCCTTTTTTAGAAAATACTTTTCTGGTTTAATTTTCAATTATTTTTTAAATATAACTTTTAAAAAATATTCTCAACTGTAAAAACTGGGGATTTCCTTCTGACAATTTTATTTGAATTTAAGATTTGTTTCACATTTAGAAGTATATCTTATCAAAATAAATTCGAAATATTTAGATTTGTTTATTATTCATAATTTGAAAAATAAAACATTTAGAAGTAAATTGACTTACTTTTGTTTATGTTACATAAAAATCCAAAAGGCTTGAAAAAGAGTAGCAACACTTCACATGAGTTTTGTGATATTATAGGGAGTGAATTAGAATTTTGAACACCAATATCTTATCTGTTTGGGTATTTCCATGAATATGTGATTCATGAGATAAGCAGAATGTCATGTTCAAATATGAATCTAAGAACAGTGTTAATGAATTTACTTTATTCATATCGTATATACTTTAGATATAATTAATATAATGTGTTATTAATAAGGGATTTAATTAATATGATGCGTTTTAAGTAAAATCTAAATATAATTGAATCTTTTTCAGTCTTATTTAATAGAAGAGGAATGCTTTTCAAATTTGGTGATATTTTTTATAAACATTTTTAATACGCAACTGAGATAATAGAATGATTTTTTAAACTATTTAATGTGTAATTAACAATTCCCTATTGATTTTTCAAAATTAAAATCTAAATATAATTGTATCTTTTTCAGTCTTATTTAATAGAAGAGGAATGCTTTTCAAATTTATTAAGAAACATGTAAGTTATTATTAGCTTGGAAATTGCAACTGAATTAAAAATTGACTTCTCACATAGAATTAGACTTATGCTAAATTTTCAACAAAAATATTTCTAACTTAAAAATTTACTTCTCACATTGAAAAAGTCATATACTTGGAAATTTTACCTGTAAAATTTTCTCACATGGAAAAAGGCTTTAATGATTGTATTAGAATAAAAACTTATCATATTAAAATTTTTTATAAGTAAATTATTATTATTAAATCTATGTCTCCCACCACTCACTTTATTTACAAATAAATATTTATCACTTTTTAATGCGTTTTAAATATTTCGTTGCTATTTCCAAGTTAGTCAATTTATACTTTTTTGAATATGCATATACATATATTTGTAAATTTTAATGTTTTCTGTTAAAACTGACTAGTTATTTATCCTAGCATTATCCTATTATTATCCTAGTTATTTATCCTGCATTTATTAACACAATAAACCAACTGCTTTTCAAACGACTGTGTGATTATCATAGCAACCCAAATCCTTTTTTATGCACATGCGCAAACATTTTAATAAACTAGAGGCCACATTTTCAATCGAATAAAACAATGACTAATCAAATAGGTTATATCCTAACTTAAATTATACCTTTTATGTGATATTGCTAAACATGCTACTACAATGTCTAATCAAATAGGTTATGTCCTAACTTTAATTATACCTTTTATGTGACATTGCTAAACAAACTTCTAACTTGTAAAAATAGCATGATAACTTGTTTTCACTAGACAAACTTAATAATTTTCGTAGGTTTTATAAAATAATCGACATGTTTGGTTATCTCTCAACATACTTTTCTAAAATATATCCAAAAAAGTTTGCTACTATTAAAAAACATGCTTTTAATTAAGATAGTTTTCACTCTTATTATTTAAAAACATATAACATAAAATATTTTTATTAAATAATCACTATTTTTCACAAGTTTGCAATATTTTTTTGCTAACTAAGGTTAGTAGT
Organism: Maratus speciosus; assembly: GCA_963932465.1. NCBI lineage: Eukaryota > Metazoa > Arthropoda > Arachnida > Araneae > Salticidae > Maratus > Maratus speciosus. The sequence continues at coordinate 8,523,492 of OZ010787.1, forward strand.
ATTCAGACTTGAAAATATCTTTTTAGATTAAACATGAAAATTAATGTGTCTGACAATCCTTTGACTATTTTTAGTTAAACTTCCTGTCATGAAATATAACCACAAAGCTTAAAATTATACTTTGCAGTTTTCTAACTATTAAAAATTAATGTTTTAAAATTCATTAAAAATTTGAAAAATTATTAAATACTATTACATTTTAATTTCACATTCATTTTTATATATAAACACACAAAATAATAATACTTATCTAATATGGCAGCTAGCAGTCTTAAGCACAACCTTCTCTTACAAAAACTAAAAACGAAATGAATAATTCTAAGTCCTTATCAGCTAATCTTATCAACTGATTAGATCTAGTCACGTGATATATGATATCACTTATCACTGATGACGTAGGGGTTATCACGTGATTAGATCTAGTCACGTGATATATGATATCACTTATCACTGATGACGTAGGGGTTATCACGTGATAGGGAATTCCCATCACGCGGTATATGATACACCACACATTTATTAGAAAATCTTGTTAATTTGTAGTGTAATTAAGATATGAGATTAATTAACGATTTCAGCTTAATTAAAGATTAATTAAAGATTTGAGTTTAATTAAAGACTTTTAAACGTTTGAAAAGGAGATTTTTATCTAGGTGTATACTAAATATAAACTTAGTTATATTTAACCGAAATGTAGAATCATTTAACTCAAAAGAAATGATGACATGTGTAAAAATTTTAATGACTAAGGTAGATGAAAACTCAAACTTTGTAATGAACACACTCTCTAATTGTTTTTAGAATAATTCAATTAGTCTATTAAAAATAATTAATTCAAATGAACTAATTAATAAACTTAATCATCTAACTTAGTTAATAAAAATATTTTGAGAGGTCAAACTCAACCGTTTCAAGCAAAGTCTGATAGGTAAATGAATGATAGTATAAGTTCTTATCAACTAACCTTATCTTATCAACAATCTATCACGTGATATGTGACGTCACACGATTTTCGAAGTGATAAGAAAGCAAGCATGTTATCAATCAGTTCTCGCTAGGGATGCTTAGAAAAAGGACGTGTTTTTGTTCTAGTCAAGTGCTTGATACTAGGTAAGTATAATTTTGTGTATTTATATATAAAAATGAATGTGAAATTAAAATGTAATAGTATTTAATAATTTTTCAAATTTTTAATGAATTTTAAAACATTACTTTTTAATAGTTAGAAAACTGCAAAGTATAATTTTAAGCTTTGTGGTTATATTTCATGACACGAAGTTTAACTAAAAATAGTCAAAGGATTGTCAGACACATTAATTTTCATGTTTAATCTAAAAAGATATTTTCAAGTCTGAATACTGCTAACCCTAGTTAGCAAAAAAATATTGCAAACTTGTGAAAAATAGTGATTATTTAATAAAAATATTTTGTGTTATATGTTTTTAAATAATAAGTGTGAAAACTATCTTAATTAAAAGCATGTTTTTTAATAGTAGCAAACTTTTTTGGATATATTTTAGAAAACTATGATGAGAGATAACCAAACATGTCGATTATTTTATAAAACCTACGAAAATTATTAAGTTTGTCTAGTGAAAACAAGTTATCATGCTATTTTTACAAGTTAGAAGTTTGTTTAGCAATGTCACATAAAAGGTATAATTAAAGTTAGGACATAACCTATTTGATTAGACATTGTACTAGCATGTTTAGCAATATCACATAAAAGGTATAATTTAAGTTAGGATAAAACCTATTTGATTAGTCATTGTTTTATTCGATTGAAAATGTGGCCTCTAGTTTATTAAAATGTTTGCGCATGTGCATAAAAAAGGATTTGGGTTGTTATGATAATCACACAGTCGTTTGAAAAGCAGTTGGTTTATTGTGTTAATAAATGTAGGATAAATAACTAGGATAATAATAGGATAATGCTAGGATAAATAACTAGTCAGTTTTAACAGAAAACATCAAAATTTACAAATATATGTATATGCATATTGAAAAAAGTATAAATTGACTAACTTGGAAATAGCAACGAAATATTTAAAACATCTGTTATGTTAACATAGCTCAAATGTATGTATGTGCTACGTATGTGTACGTATGCAAAATGCTATGTATTAAAATTTGTTGACTTTAAAATATGAATGAAACATTTTAAAAATTTTTTAATGTTTTTCAAAGCATTTTTATCAGTTGTTCAAATCTTTAATATTGTCTTGTAATATTTTTTAATAATTTTCAAAGCATTTTTATCAGTAGTTCAAATCCTTAATACTGTCTTGAAATATTTAATACTCTCTTGAAATATTTATAAATTTTTTTAAAAATAATTTTATTAACCTTTAATGTGTATACCTTTTAAATTTTTTTCCCATTTACAAATACACAGACACACACACACATATATATGCACATGTATACATAAACATATATACTTATCTACCCTAAAAATAAAAAATCCTAAGTTTGAATTGCTTTGCAGTGAATTAATTTAATGTTAAATGACAAAATTAAGTGGAGTGCATTATATATTTATTGCTAAAATTATATACAAAAAGCTAAATATTCTAATGAAAGAGTCTTTCATTCTTAAAAAGCTTGGCGAGAGATGTCGAAATATCATTAAATTTGAATATTGAAAAGTGTTTTTATAACATGTGAGTGAAAAAGTATATGCTTGTTAGGTGATATTCAATAATTTTTCTTCGTTTTGAAATATAAAAATGATCGAATGTTATCTAATAAAGTTTTAAGGATTTAGTTAAAATTTATATTCATTAAACTAATATATCGTTTGTATAACGTATTCATGAGGGAGGTATAAATCCCTATGAATCATTTAGATAAGGAAAAGGGATTTTTCGCTGAAGTAACTTGTGTGCTAACTAATATGTGTAAAGCCTGCTTGTGAATTAAAAATATGCTTAACGAAAAAGTGAAATAAGGTTATGTCTTTCCTTTTTATAAATAAGTTTGCAAATGTTTTTTCTTAATATATATTTTATTTAGTGTATAATATATATATAATATATGAAACTAAAAATTTATAAATGCATGTTTTTTTTCTTCCTACAAAATGAGTAGAGTTTTCAAAAGAACTTGAATTCAAATTTTTCAAATTTTGTTTAGAATGTCTGTAGTGTATTTAGTATAAATCCTTTATTGTTGAAATGGGAGACTTCGATTTTTTTTTATGTTCTCTCTATAAAAGCTCTCAAAGGGTTTTAAATTTGAAGGAGTCACACTGAAAAAAAAAAAAGACTCATATTAATTTTTAAATAAAAAACGAAAGGTTTTCCTACCATTTTTGTTTCCATTAAAAAGTGATAAATATTTATTTGTAAATAAAGTGAGTGGTGGGAGACATAGATTTAATAATAAAAATTTACTTATAAAAAATTTTAATATGATAAGTTTTTATTCTAATACAATCATTAAAGCCTTTTTCCATGTGAGAAAATTTTACAGGTAAAATTTCCAAGTATATGACTTTTTCAATGTGAGAAGTAAACTTTTAAGTTAGAAATATTTTTGTTGAAAATTTAGCATAAGTCTAATTCTATGTGAGAAGTCAATTTTTAATTCAGTTGCAATTTCCAAGCTAATAATAACTTACATGTTTCTTAATAAATTTGAAAAGCATTCCTCTTCTATTAAATAAGACTGAAAAAGATACAATTATATTTAGATTTTAATTTTGAAAAATCAATAGGGAATTGTTAATTACACAGTAAATAGTTTAAAAAATCATTCTAATATCTTAGTTGCGTATTAAAAATGTTTATAAAAAATATCACCAAAATTGAAAAGCATTCCTCTTCTATTAAATAAGACTGAAAAAGATTCAATTATATTTAGATTTTACTTAAAAACGCATCATATTAATTAAATACCTTATTAATTACACATAATATTAATTATATCTAAAGTATATACGATATGAATAAAGTAAATTCATTAACACTGTTCTTAGATTCATATTTGAACATGACATTCTGCATATCTCATGAATCACGTATTCATGGAAATACCCAAACAGATAAGATATTGGTGTTCAAAATTCTAATTCACTCCCTATAGTATCACAAAACGCATGTGAAGTGTTGCTACTCTTTTTCAAGCCTTTTGGATTCTTATGTAACCTAAACAAAAGTAAGTCAATTTACTTCTAAATGTTTTATTTTTCAAATTATTAATAATAAACAAATCTAAATATTTCGAATTTATTTTGATAAGATATACTTCTAAATGTTAAACAAATCTTAAATTCGAATAAAATTGTCAAAAGCAAATCCCCAGTTTTTACAGTTGAGAATATTTTTTAAAAGTTATATTTAAAAAATAATTGAAAATTAAACCAGAAAAGTATTTTCTAAAAAAGGGATATTTCGCTAGTCTAAAAATACTAGTATGTTTAAAATTAACCTAAAATATTAATTTTTTATTAAAAATGTTAATCTTATTGCTAGATATTCATTTCTGGTTTTATACTTAAGTTTCTAGTTAATTGTATGTCTCTAATTATAAACTGACAAATTTTAAATAAAGGTTTATCATTTTCATTTGAAAGTGAAAAGTATTTAAATGTTTATGATTAAAGTTACATGCTCTAAAAGCGCAATCATTTCTTTCATGTTTTAATATTTGCTAGATTAAAAGTTAAATGTACAATTTCTTTTTAATTTAATGAAAATTATGATTTCTTTTAAATTTAATCGTACTAAATTAACATGTGTTAATTATGTGTGAAGATACTAAATATTTAATGATATTAAATTATATATATATTTCCATATGTTTTTAATTCTAAAGGTGGCGAACGGGATTAAAACATGTTGGGGAAACCCCATCACGTAATGTATGATAACACTGATGACGTGGGAGACTAGATTGGTAAACCCTTTCGATAAGAACTTGTAAAATTTTTCATTTCTAGTCAAGTAGCTAAGAATGTACACATGATTCAGGTAAGCTTGTTTTAATTCATTTCTTTTTTAATTGTTTAATTGAATTATATTTTATTCAGTTTATTTTTCAAAAATCTGTTTTAATTCCGAAAAAATAAAATAAACATTATATAGCATGTCAAGCTAGCAATTTACAAATATTTATTTTAAATCTCTTAAAGAGGTGTTTTTCCGATGATAAAAATTTTATCCTAGTAAAAAAATAAGGAAAAATCATAGATATATTAATACATAGTATTAAGCTCCCCTATATTACGTAACGTGTTAACTTAGCAAAATTTGAACTAGATCGAAATTAGAACTAGACTAAAAATTCAAAGTCCACTGCACGACATGAGTGTCACTTTTCATATACCTCAATATATTTATTAAAACTTTCATGTTTATGAGTGAAAATTTACTTATGTGTGATGACTCATCAATGACGTGTTTGAAGTATTCTCACGGTTAATGAATCAATTAAAAAAGTATCCGTTTTAAAAGGTCTAATTTTATAATAGTTAAATCAAAAATAAATGTCACACATGCATTAAATTGCTAATAAATATTCCAATTTTATTTTAAATAAATCGATAAGAAAAAATGACCCCCAATTTAATATAAATTCTACATTAATAAAAATGATTAAAAAATTGTGACGCAATCTTAATTATGCATTTATTAATAAAATTCGTTTTGTGTGACGTAATATTAAATTAATTATATGAAAATCTTAATTATACATTTATTCATTTAATTCGTTTTTTGTGACGTAATATTAAATTAATTATTTGAAAATCTTAATTATACATTTATTCATTTAATTTGTTTTGTGTGACGTAATATTAAATTAATTATTTGAAAATCTTAATTATGCATTCGTTATGAGTTAGGCAATAAAAAGTGAATGTTTAAATCACATAAGTCAATCATTAATAGTGTTTCTATTTGAAATATAACTTTGAAAAAAAAATCCAATTACGCTACACATTAATTTCTAACTCTCATTAGCTTATCTTAATTTGTATAGTCAATCGTAATTAAAATCTGATATCCTATTACTCAGTGAATTCAGGAAAAATCCTTATCTATATAAAGTGAATCACTTCTCAATGTGAGCATGATAACAACACAAATTCAGTATCGTGTAGCTTGTCACACGCGTTTCTCGAAGGCTCCGTAATTTTACCTGTGTCAAAAAATATTAAAGTAAGTGTATTTTCTTTTTGGTAATTTTATGTAACATCAAATAGTGTTTAAAACTTAGATAGTTTTATTCTAAAAAGCGCAGTTATTAGCGAAAATTTGTCAAAAGTGCGTTTTTTTCCAAAATCTTATTAAAAATTTAAAGTGTTTTAATAAAAACGTTTAAAAAGCGCTTCGTTTATAAAATCGATTTCCTAGTTTTTAAAATAGATCTATATTATTTAAAATTCTATACTTAAAAATAGATACATTTTAGGGACATTGATAATTCAAACGGACCATTGAATAGGTAACCCTATATTTTACAAAAATATATTCATTCATTAAGGGGGAGAAAGGGGGTGGTGTGGTGTACATTTCCTAATATCTTTACGAATGACATTTCATGTTTTTTTTTCAAAATATACTTTCATATGGATTAAGTAATACATACCTAAACATTGCATAAAAAATCGAAAACCGATATCCTAATAAATATCTTACGAATTTCTATTTATATCTAAAACCGCGAAAAAATATCCACTAATCTAACACGGATTCAGAAAAAAAAATTCTAAAGTTTTCTAGTACTATTAAAAAGGTGAGTTTATTTTAACGGCCGATTATCTACACTAGGCCCGCGGGGGGAGTGCCCTTCGTGAGGGTCTTTTTAAGGGAGCCTAACCCATATATACGCATGCAAATCCATGGCTTAAACAAAACTCCGAACGATTAGGCCGACGGGCGCGATTGGGATCGAACCCAGCACTTCAGGTCTATTAGCTTCGTAAGCAGAACCTCTCAGCCACGGATGGGGCAGTACTATTCAAAAATTTGCAGACAAAAATTCTAACACTAAATAACAAAAATTCACAATCATTCATAATTTTAATTAATACTCAATATTCGAGCGTATCCGTCACTAAATTGAATCGCGAAAAGTCCTCTCATCCAATTTATGTTTAAAATTCCATTTTTTATCTAAAAATTTGCGTTAAAATATAAAGTCTCCCAATTAAAATTTTTAATGAATGTTTAAAATTCGATTGTCAATGAAAAATCGCGTAAAAGAAAAAATATTTGAAAGTTCTCAAATTAATATTAAAATCACCACTAGTAAAAACTCTAACACAAAAATTGTACCCCTAAAAATAACACCGAAAACTCAGTGCACAAAAGAAAAATAAACGTTCGTAAAAAAAAAAAAATCTATCTCAAAAATTATTCTCTAAATTAAATGTCTCCCAATTAAAATATCTTAATTATCATTAATTTATTTTTTTACAAGTTAAAATATCACCAAAAACTGTAGTGCGTTAAAAAATTAATGTGCGCGAAAAAATTCTATCTCCTAAAATTATCCTCAAAAAAGTTAAAGTCCCCCAATTAAAATTTCTTAATTAATTATCATTAATGAATTTTTCAAATGCAAAAATACCTCTTCGTACTGTAGTGCGACTAAAAGAAAAATCTATCTCCCAAAAAAATTCAATCTTTAAAAATTACTCCGAAAAATTTAAAGTCCCCCAATTAAAATTAATTATCATTAGTAAAAAATCAAACTCAAAAAAACCCCTCGTACTGTAGTACGACGAAAAGAAAAATCAATGGACCCTAAAAATTCAAAAATTAGCCCCAAAAAGTTAAAGTCCCCCAATTAAAATTTCTTAATTAATTATCATTAATGAATTTTTCAAATGCAAAAATACCTCTTCGTACTGTAGTGCGACTAAAAGAAAAATCTATCTCCCAAAAAAATTCAATCTTTAAAAATTACTCCGAAAAATTTAAAGTCCCCCAATTAAAATTAATTATCATTAGTAAAAAATCAAACTCAAAAAAACCCCTCGTACTGTAGTACGACGAAAAGAAAAATCAATGGACCCTAAAAATTCAAAAATTAGCCCCAAAAAGTTAAAGTCCCCCAATTAAAATTTCTTAATTAATTATCATTATTGTATTTTTCAAATGTAAAAATAACCCCTCGTACTGTAGTACGACTAAAAGAAAAATCTATCTCCCAAAAAATTCACTCTTTAAAAATTACTCCGAAAAATTTAAAGTCCACCAATTAAAATTAATTATCATTAGTAAAACATCAAACTCCAAAAAAACCCTCGTACTGTAGTACGACGAAAAGAAAAATCAATGGACCCTAAAAATTCAAAAATTAGCCCCAAAAAGTTAAAGGCCCCCAATTAAAATTTCTTAATTAATTATCATTAATGTATTTTTCAAATGTAAAAATAACCCCTCGTACTGTAGTACGACTAAAAGAAAAATCTATCTCTAAAAATTTCTATCTTCAAAAATTATCCCCGAAAAAAGTTAAAGTCCCCCAATTAAAATTAATTATCATTAGTAAAAAAATCAAACTCAAAATTACCCCTCATACTATAAGATGACGCATCACCATGACCCCTCCTCCAAGAGTACACCACATGACCTTCACCTACGCCGCATAACCTTCAAACAGCATGCAGAGGTCATTCAAGGTCACGCCGCGTACGCCGCTGGCGTTGAACCGGCCTTTTTTATCTTCTATCGCCGAATTTGGCAACCAAATATAAGTTACTTTAAATAAAAGCAGCTTGGATAAAGCTGACTAATTTCGCGAAATTCTCATTCATAATGATTTAGTATTGATAAAAATTAGTATTGAATCCCCCATAATCGGTTTCCGCTAAATTGAGCTTCTTGTGTTTGAATAATATAAGCTTGCTTTTAAAAATAAGGAATATGAAAGCTACCTCTTCCTTCCGGCAATGGCCGGAAGGACTTTTTTAATTAAATTATGAATCTTAATTTATACCATTTTTAGTTTTTTCTTTTTTAAATAAATTCGGATTTTAGTATTAATAGAGCGCATGCGTGCTAGGAATGAACGCGAAATTTGACTTTCTATAAGACTTTTAGCATTAGTGCGAAATCCTGCAATTTCATTGGCTATCGCTTCCCAGATAGCCTATGAAATTGAACGGAACTTCTTTCCCTGAAAGGACACGAGCCGTTAATTCCCAAATTGGCTCATCCGATCTCAGAAATCTGATCCTTTGTTAATATTAATATTTTGGATTACTTTACTGTGATTTTGATCAAATTTAACAAAATAAATCAATTTAGATTATTATAATTCCATTCTATTTTACATGACACTACTTCATAAGAAAATAAATATAATTATCTACTATATAAATATCAGTTTTAGCCAATCAGATTGCTGGGATCGGTTGAGCCAATTTGGGAATTAACGGCTCGTTGAAAGGACAAGTATAAGAGTAAAATACTGTGTAAAGCAGGCATATGGTATTTTGGTAGCAAAAGCATATAAATGATCTAGCCCAGTGGTCAAGACTAGGGCTGATTAAGGTTTTGCATTTGTAATCCTAAAGTTGCGTGTTCTGTCCTTTCGCTGGCGTTTTCACTTTTTTAGAGTTTTGTTTTGATTTTTATTAAGTCAGTCAGTTAAAATCAGTCGATCTTTATTACCAGTTCTTTTGTAATTTTGTTTATCAATTAGATTTTTTAAAATAAATTAAATAATTAAATTAAAAAAAATCATTAAATCTATTTTTTAATAATTAAAGTAAACATTTATTAAAATGCAATAATAAAATTCCTAGGCTTACATTAAAAGTATTTTCATGTTAGAGCTTTATAAAGTTCTGATCATTTTAAATTTGTCTGTTAATATAGTAACAGATAAATGCAAAATTATCAGAATTAATATATTAAAGGTTTTTTATTTTAAAATTATCCTCGAGACATAAAAATCTTTATTAATTTATGACAGGTTACTTTATAATTTTTTATTCTAAATATTACACAAATATTTAAATTAAATTTTAATAGGGTATTTTTCTAATAAAAAAATTCTTTAATAATTAAAGTGTAATAATAATATTTTCTTAAGTCAGTTAGTTAAAATCAGTTGATCTTTATTACGAGTTCCGTTGTAATTTTTTTTGTCAATTAGATTTTTTTTAAATAAATTTAAATAATTAAATTAAAAAATTCATTTAATCTATTTTTTAATAATTAAAGTAAACATTCATTAAAATGCGATAATAAATCTCCTAGGCTTACATTAAAAGTATTTTCATGTTAGAATTTTATAAAGTTCTGATCATTTTAAATTTATCTGTTATTTAGATTATTATTTTTTTTATTGTAAATGTTATACAGATAATTGAATTAAATTTAAAAATTCATATGACTTATAGGGTATTTTTCTAATAAAGAAATTTCTTTAATAATTAAAGAGTAATAATAATACTTTCTTAAGGCTGTTCTTAACTGCTCTGCTCAACAAGTGCAAAACGTTTTGGCACATTTACAAATTCATTTTTTGACAGAAGGGTATACAATTGGAAAGCCTGGCCATGGAAGCGATTTGGAATTAAACTGTTTTCTCCATTTTTTGATCAATCAATTACCTATTGAGTTATAAGCGATTTTGATCACGTAACAAACACGTTTTTCTTCCGCTCTTCAGTGCTCTTTCTTCGCGCGGAAATTCGGTTCAAAACGCCCACTTTGACACTATTTTCTGAAAGATCTATTGCGTTTGCAAAAAAATGAACAAAAAAACAGCTCAATTACATAGTTTCTGAACAACAACACCAGCTAGTTTCATGCATTTTTGAACAAAAATAAATTAAAACTTATGTCAGAAAGTTGCCCTTTTGGATTTGAGAACACCCTTAAGTCAGTTAGTTAAAATCAGTTGATCTTTATAACCAGTTCCTTTGAAAAAAAAAATTGTCAATTAGATTTTTTTTAAATAAATTTAAATAATTAAAATATTCATTTAATCTATTTTTTAATAATAATGTAATAATAATATATTCTTACCTTAGATTAAAAATATTTTTTGTTGGAACTTTAGTAATTTATATATATATATATATATATATATATATATATATATATAATTAGCAGAAGTAATTTATTAAAGTGTTCCTTTCTCAAAATTAAGAATTATCTTTCATATATAAAAATATTTATCAATTATCAGCTGCTTTCTAATTTTTTTATTGTATATTCAATACTACTAAATTCTTATCATATATAAACTGTATGTTTAAAATGAATATTTATTAAAATTTAATTTTAATATCTTCTACACTTTCATGAAAAGTACTTTTATGCTAGAACTCCAGTAACATATAAATAGTAATTAACAGAATTAAATTATTAAATTATTCATCTTTAAAAATGAATTATTCATCCTTTATCTATAAATTACACTAATAATATATATTTTAATGATAATTTAACCATTGAAGACAGTAAATTACTATACTTTAAATAATTGAATGTATGGTAAAAATGCAACAAAAACAAATATATATATATATATCTGTGATTTAATAATTATTCGCAAAAAGTTTTATTATTATATATATATATATGTTGCAATAAAAATGTAATATGCATCAAACATGAACAATGAAAAATATTTTGCTATTAGTTGCAATATATATATTTAAAATAACGATTATTATTATTTTATGGAGATTTTTGTTTTTATCTTTACTTATTAATTTATTATCAGTAGCTTTACAATTTTTATTCGAAATATAATATTGTGATTAAATTTTACTACATAATACCACTTAGGAGCTAATGTTATATAATTAAAATAAAATATCTACTTAAATGCAATAATAATATCTTTTAAACTGACATAGAAAAATATTTTTATATATCTAGATGGAACTTCAATTACTTCTTTTTAGTTAAGCTGCCAGAACTTGAATACTGATTGCAAACATCTGAGTAAAAAAAAAAAAAAAGTTCTAAGCAGCTTATTATAACAATCTCATTATTTTATCATAATTTAACTAAGTCAATGAGGTTTTAGAATTGTTGATAATTTTTTTATAGAAAATTAAATCAAATTTAATAATTAATTATATATTATGGTATTAACTTTATAAAAATTGATTTTGTGTTCAGTTTGAGAAATATATACGCTTTTTTTTAATGCATCAAGTTATTGTTATCAAGAAATACAATTGATGAAATGAGTAGCAGCGCTGTTACTTGTAAAATGGATTTTTTCCTTTCAGGGAAAGAAGTTCTGTTCACCGATAGCCAATGAAATTGCCGGATTTCGCAGTAATGCTAAAAGTCTTATGGAAAGTCAAATTTCGCGGAATGAACGGAATTTCCCCCTCTTTTTCAGATTTTTTGGAAGCATTCACGGATAAAACATGTTTTCTAGGAGTACTGTCAACTGGGGCTACTTTGGTCCTTGCGGGGTTACTGTGGTCCATCCCATAAAAAAAGGTTTTATTCTTTGTATTGAACAGACAATACAAGATAATTCGAAGTTTTTGACCCTGAAAAATATTTTAGACACTACTATAGGGTATTTGAATAGTTTGGGTGTAATTAAAACATTTTTAGTGGCAACACTGGATGTGTTTGTAAACAACTGTTTTCGTGTGTAGATTTTAACGCCCCAAACTTTCTATAGTGATACAATTTTGATAAGAGATACAAATAAGGTAAGTATCAAAATATTAACTTTAGTAACCTGTAACCCATGTGTGATCATATTTTTTCCTTTAACTTTTTATTTTGACAGAAAATGTTTACGTTTTCATAAAGCTAAGATGAAAACTAGTTTTTCGGGCTACTTTGTGCCAGGCTTTTAGGTAGATTTCGTATGAAATACTACCTATTGGGATCGTTCCTATGTTGGAATTTATGAAAACTTTTTGCAGATCTACACCGATCATGACCCCTAGAACCCAAAACCACCCTCAGTAAAAAACTTTATACATCTATCTATCTATCTATCTATCTATCTATCTATCTATCTATCTATCTATCATCTATCTATATATATCACTTTCTTCTGGACACGATAACTTTCGTAATTGTGCACCAATCTCTTCCAAACTGATACATAAAATCAATGGGCATAAAATCTCGGTCAAGTTCGTTAATGGGCAAAATCGGACCAAGGGGAGGGGAATAGGGAGGGGTTTTGTGAAAACAGAAAACCCCCCATAACTTCTTAATTTTTGTACATATCAAATCAGTTTAAAGTTTTTATTACTTCTAAAAATAGGGCCGAAAATTTATGTATCACAGATTTTTGATAAAGTTAAAAATGGGCTCAAGGGGCGCAAAAAATAGGGTTTTTGGGAGAAAAAAATTCATAACTTCGTCAATTCTCAAGATATCAAATTCAATTAATTTTATTATACATCTCCTTAACATTATCTAAAACTTTTATATTCACAAGTTTTTGATAGGAGCAATTCGTACCGCAAAAAAAAATTAAAAACGAAAACAAAAAGGGCGTTTGAAGAAGAAAAAAATCCATAACTTCGTCAATTCTCAAGATATCAAATCCAGTTAATTTTATCATGAATCTCCTTAACATTATCTACAACTTTTGTATTCACAAGTTTTTGATAGGACCAATTCGTACCGCAAAAAAAATTAAAAACGAAAACAAAAAAGGGGTTTGAAGAAGAAAAAAATCCATAACTCCGTCAATTCAAAAGATATAAAATCCCCATGAATTTATCATATATCTTCTTAATATTGTCTACAACATCTATATAGACAAGTTTTGGATAGGACCAATTCTTAGGGCAAAAACAAATTAAAAATGCATACCGGTTGAAGTAAAAAATGATCTTTGTAAGAGTGTATTCAAATCCAAACTGCTTATTTTCTTACTCATTTTACAATTCATTTTTGCTCTCAAAGGCTTCGAATTGGTACGTTTTCTTACTCAGAAACTATATAATGTACCGTAATGGTCGATTTTCTGATAGGGGCAGAATATATTTTTTTAAATGCTGTTAAAAAGGGCATTTTGAACCGAATTTACCGAAGCGGATTGTGTTGGAAAAATCATTGTATTAAGGATGCGCTTAAATCCAAACTACTTATTTTCTGACTGGTTTTTAAATTCATTTTTGCTCTCAAACGCATTTAATTGGTAGATTCGCTTATTCAGAAACTATATAATGTACCGTAATAATCGATTTTTAGATAGAAGCAGAATATATTTCAAAAAATGATGTCAAAGTGGGCATTTTGAACGGAATTTCCCGAAGCGATTGTGTTAGAAACGAAAAATATTGTCCTTCTGAGAAAATAATTGTTTATATATCAAGTTTTAATTAATTGAACAAAAAATAAAAACACAGGTCGCTTATAAATCTCTTCAAAAATCACGTGAGCAAGTTTCATATTTTTTTTTAATTAAAAATGAATCTGGAATTATGCGAGAAAATTTCGAGTTGTTGAGCATGGAAAAGTATTTTTTTGAATACCGCCCTAACATGATTCTGATAAAACCAGCTATTATATGAAAATGAAATAAAAACTCGTCAAGAGCGGCCAGATAAAATTGTTAAAGTGGATTTATCTATAATCATGATTTAGTTTTTGTTTGTGAAATTAGTATATTCGACTTCGAAATCTACCTCTGCCTGTAGGCCGGGCCGGCAGGGATTTTTTTTGGTCCGGAAGTAGCCCCAGTTACTGAGAAATGCCTTTTATACAACCAAATCTCTTAAAATATGTATTAAGTAACATTTTTTTTTTCAAATGTTACTTTAGAAAAATGTTACAGTAATTATTTTTGTTCCAGTTGCTGAGGATAATATGATGAAAACTGTTTCTTGTATCTTTAATATTAACATTTGGTTTATTGTGTTTAAATGTAAAAAAAAAATAAAAAAACATTTGTTTATCAAGTTTGCAGTGTTAATTCATTAGCAGGTCCTATTGCAATCAATTGATAATTGGTTTCAATATTCCAAGATAGGAAATGTATTCATTTTATATGAAAATAAGGGAATGGACCAAAGAACCCCCCAACAGGGGCTATTTTGTTCCAAAACTTTAAAAATAGTTAAAAAAAAATAAAAAATTGCCTCTTTAAAACCATACAGTTTGCTCCATTGCTTTCTGTTAATTGATTACAATTCAATTTCGACTTTTAAAAATCATATATAAAAATTTTTAACAATGAAAATGTAAGTATTTAAAACGGAAATTATTTGTTAAAAAATGAGGAATAATTTAGTGTATATTGACTAGTTTTGGTGGCAGTAAAGTACATTCCGATAAGCTGATTCTACCACGTCTAGGGATTACAATCCCGAGACTAATTTCTAATCCCGGGATTTTGGGATAGCTTTGATTCAATTCCCGGATGACCCCGGGATTACGAAAATTAGAATTTCCCTAATATCACCAATTTTTTCAATAGTTAAATGTAATCTTATAGAAAAAATAATTAAAGCAAAAATACAGTATTAACTTACATATGAAAATATACCAAGTTAAAAATTTATGACTTTTAATTAATTATCCAAAAGTATAGCACAAATCACAATTGAAAACTAAAACAAATATGCTGCTGATGTTTGACAATATAACAAAAAACATGAAATATATGTGTTTCATCTTCTAGGTAATTTCTTTTGTTTCCTGTTAAACAAGTTTTTGAATGGCTTAATATTTGCAACATTAAACAAAAATAGTATCACTAATTAGATTTTGAATTATTCTCATAACCACTTAATTAAACATTATAATTCTAGACTATCTCAAACGCAAAATTTTGCCTAATATGATGTATTTTTTCCCTTAAAATAAAAGAATACACACACATACAATAATAAAAAATTACATAGATGTATAGTTTAAATTTCTAAATAGAGATAGTTGGAATAGAGAAGTTTATTATAGAACTGCAGTTCACTACACGATTTCGAATTGATGCTGCAGATTTTGGCAAACCATTACAGCCTTTAGCTACCAGTAAGTTTCTTAAATCAGTTGAAGTGATGAAAACGTTAAATGAGAAAGCGTCTTTAGCTGTCATTCGCGATAAAATTAAATCCAGTGATTCCTTATCATTACTAAAAAAATCCTCTATTTTTCACTTTTTAGAAAGCAATACTATACTGAACATGTAATCCATTATTTTTTCTACGCGCTACAAAATCCTTTTCATTAGACATCTTTAAAGCAAATTAAGTATAAACGCATGAAAAGCAAAGAAGTTAACACATAATAATGACTATCATACACAAAAGCGACGCTTATCAGTAAACTCTTAATTCGAAAATGACTTAGGAAGTGAAAGATATTTTCTATACACGCAGCGAAATCGAAATAAACCAATAATTTCATTTTTCCTGACTAATAGCTTTGCGGATTAGATCTGTTTGCAAGACAAACGATTTCCATGTTAAAAGATTTAATCTCTTAGAAATATATGTAAAAAATACTTGAGATACATATTCTTTTTCAATGGTATATAAACTTTATAAAAATTGATTTTCTTTCCAAAAGTGAAAGTTTATAAATATATTTTTTTTATTTCAGCTGAATATTGTTCCATTAAAAAAAGATACAATCCCGAAAATCTCGGTATTTGGTAGAAAAAATCCCGGGATTTTCGGGATTAAAAATGAAGCGGGATCCCGGGATTGTAATCCCTAACCACATCGGATATCTTTCAGTTTACACTTTTAAACTTTTCGTGACGCGCAATAAAGTATACGTGACGCTTAAAATGCCCAGAAGCCTTGATTTTTCTTACCAGTAATTTTTAATTCAGAACAGTTATTAAATAATTATTTAATCAAAACATTCCCTTTTTTTTAAAGCGGTGATATAAGATTAAAAATTCTGTAGAAGACGCTCTTTGCGAAGGGGCTAAACATGTTCACATCCAGTGGGGACAAAAAATGCGAACAATTTTCAAACAATGATAAGAAATATTACTATTATTATTCTGCTGGCAATACTTAGAGTTGTTTACTAGAGGCTGCAATTAAATATTTATCCGAATATTTATTGTTATTTTTAATGTCCAGGAGACGACTATGAAAATAAATCTAGTTATGCAACTTCAGGAAATTAGATTACAATTAAATTTGTAAGTTATCAACTTTTAGAGTCTAGTAATTATAATTGTTTAAATAAATTACTTAATTGAGGTTACATAACTGTGGACGTCTGTGATTATTCTACGGAGGGCGCCTAGTTGCCAGCAACAAGATCAATCGTCAGGGGTGCAGATCCTAAAGGACGAAATTTGGTACGTTATCAGTTATCAATAAATCGTGTCTTATATTAGGAGTGTAAAATCAACCTTGCATGGGACGTCACCAATTCCGGCTGTGAAGCTGATTATTGAAACCTAAATTTACTTTTCCCGTTTCAAATGTTTTAGTACCCTCATTCAAAACTTCTTTGAGTCTCATTAAAATTCCAAATAACAATTACAAATGTACAAAAAGTAATGGTGATCTTTAATCCTTTATGTACTGACGGTACTTTGAAGTACCTTTGAAGAAAATTTGATATAAAATTTATTTACTCTGTCTATTAATAAAAGTTTAATTTTCTTTTCCCACAAAATACTCTGCTCGATCAAATTTAGAAAGCGTAGAGAAACAGTCTAAGCTAAATAGAACTTTCAGAAAATGGTACTTTCCTTAGTCAATTACATAGGTACAGCTTTTCTTAAAAAAAAAAAAAAAAAAAAAAAAAATCATTTTCAACTGCAAAAGCCTTTCCATTTACAGAGAGGATCATAATACATTTAAATACATTGCTTTTATACGAATTGTAATATTTCCATAAGAGTATTTTTGGTTAATTGATCTGATTATTTTTGTAAATATTTAAAAAAAATAGTTATAACTACCTATTTATTTAATCAGTTTTAATGAAAAAATATATCTAAATTTCGCATTATTATTATTTAAAAATTCCAGTATATCTTCAGAAATTAAAGAAGATATTTACTGAGGTGAAGCAATTTCTTGATAAATAATTCCGTAAATAAAGAGTTGACTAGCTGAAAAACTATGTTTACTCAATTCCTCAACACAGATTATATTAAAATATAGTGTTGGAATTACAATTTAATTATGGTTGTAATGAAATTCTAGATCATATAAAAGTTGTATTACATCATAACTAAACTACCAGATTACAGCTTAATAGTTATTATGCAGTTTTCGAAATTAATAACGATTACTATCAATCACATGCAGCCGGAATGTAACCATTGAAAAAGCAGTCTCCCGGCCTCTTAGTGTCAACTCTTCATAAGTGACTTTATAATAGAATTAAGGGTTAAGTGATAATCATAGTGATTTTATTTATGATGCTATTATTTTTATTATGAAGCTATTTCTGTAGAGTCAGGGATTTCTGAACTTTATTAGAAGCTTTGTTTCACATAAAAATGTTCTGGTAATTTTTCATTGTTAATGGAAATGCATTTAATTAATTCACAGAATTTTACCTAATTGTTTGTAACTGTAAGTCTGATTTAGAAGTATTCATCAAATAAACGTGGTAGTTGATGCAAATTTCACGGATTGAAACGTTATATCATAGATTATTTTTATGGTTATTGCTGAGAAAGGGATCTTCATAATTTTTGTTTTAATCTCGGATTCTTTTCGAGAAAGGAAGTAGAAAAAGACATTACCGATGAGTGATCCAATTAAGTAACCAATAGATCTTGCAGTGAAGATGAACGAAATACTGTGAGCGTCAGTTCCACTGGAGTGTCTTAAGTCAAGTAAGGTGGGGCCAGGGATGGACATCATCAGACCCTGAAAAGTAAACAAAGACATTTACTTCGTATATAGTCTTCTCTCTATAAATATTTGTTTTGAAAACTGTTCTAATTCAGAGATTTGTAGTCTCTGAATATGAATAGATTATCCTCTGTGAATAGAGTATCGATCTGTGAATTGTAAGTTCACCGAGAGTCGATAAAGTTTAGACATAAATTAGTATATTTTTACTAAGAAAATTAGGCTTGTCGACAATGAATTTTTTACAAATAAATAAAATCTGAACAATATAGTTCGAATTGAATTTTATTTTCTGATGATAAGGTTGACAAAATATTTAGAATGAGACCGATGTTTTAAAGTAAAGACATTCCGTGAGATACTCATTATATTAAAATTAAATGTATTATTATTATTTATGATATTATTATGTTTAATTATATATACAGGGTGATTCAAAATAACGTGGCCAAAATGAAAGGGCAAAGCATGGGGTCGCAAACGGCATCCGCGACCGCTAGAGGGCTTTGCAAATTATATGTAATGCAAGAAGAATAAACCAAAATCATTCTGCATCATTTTATTTATACTGGAATTCCACATATTTTACACATTTAGGACCAATACTATTACAGGAGATGCTCAAAGATTTTGCCAGACGGTCAGAGACGTGCATTACATTGATGCTGCATGGACTGGCACACCATCTCAATGCAACTCCACCACCTGGACTGGCACATCATCTCTCGCCTGTCTCCAGGCGTCTGGCAAAAACTTTGAGCATCTCCTGTAGCAGTATTGGTCGTAAATATGTAACATGTGTGGAATTACAGTATAAATAAAATTATGCAGAATGACTTTGATTTATTTTTCTTGTATTACATATAATTTGCAACGCCCTCTAGTGGCTGTGAACTGCCGCATTTTCTCAATGCAGCGTAATGACTGCCTCCAGGCTTCTGACAATAACTTTGAGCATCTCCTGTAGTACTATTGGTCGTAAATGTGTGACATGTGCGGAATTACAGTATAAATAAAATGATGCAGAATGATTTTGACATTCTTCTTGTATTAATTACAATTTGCAACGCCCTCTAGCAGCCGCGGATGGCGTTAGCGACCCATGTTCCTATGTGATTTTTGATTCTTCTTGTATATCTGCTTTACCCTTTCATTTTGGCCACGTTATTTTGAATCACCCTGTATATATTATAATTAAATTAAATGTATAATAATTAAATATATTCACATTATAAATAAATAAATTTATATATATATATATATATATATATATATATATATATATATATATGTATTAATCTAAATTCCTTTGAATTTAAAATCCCATAAACTTACAAAACTGAAATATTATATTAAAAAGTTCTAAACACTCACATACTGGTCAATCAATTAGAAACCTTGATTCTAAAATTTGCACTTCATTTAAAACGGATGACAGTGCTTTTAAAAATATAAATTAATTGGCTGAATCACACTTAAGAACGTGGAATCTCATGTTGAATATATTGCAAAGTTGTATCTTAAGTTTATGTTATAGAAGTATTTGTCAGATGAAGGTGTCCAATATAGTTCAAGTTTTCTTCAAGGAGTTTGGATCTGGACTTTGCGATGACGAACGTTTGGACGGACGCTAAACATGGTGGATTCGTTTAATCAGTTATTCCAATATTATTGCCTATGTATTTCCTTTAAAATGCATGTTGAAAAAGTAATATTGTGAGCTGGAAGCTTGATTTCAATCACTGTTGAGGAAACATTTGGATGACACCGGGCATTCCAAAAATATCAGGGAATGAGAAAATAAAACTACGAAAATCTCCTAACACATAGCATACGCACCAACAGCTTGAACTGTACTGCAGGTTTCTAATTCACTGGCCAGTGCACATATTTCGCAATTCACATTAGGAAAAATAATATTATATAAGGGTGTTACTCGTAATGCTTTCATTCATTCAATAACAAATCGTCTTTCGAAACGTGGATCAAAACATATTTCCCAGGAAAGGGAAGTTGAGAGTGCCCTTTATTTTCTGAATCTTGTTTAGGAATCCATCTTTCATGGAGAAGTCAAGAAAGCAGTCATTTTATACATTTGCTTATTCCCTGTTTATCCATGTGTGAAGGTAGAAGATAATCAAATGTCATTTGATGGAATTTTCTCATTTGCAGCTAGCAGGTTTTTTCGTTAGAACGTTAAACAAACAATTTCTAGTATTCATAGTATGTTAATGAATACCAAAGACCATATTCTGTTCGTTATACATGCGGTAATTACTTCTCGTAGACTGTTTCTTCTTATATATAATATGCCCTACGTTATTTTTAAAAAAGCAAAATTTTCACAACTTATATCTTATCGATATTTTTTAAACATTTACTAACTGGAAAAAAAAAAGTTTTTGGAATAACGGATGTGTATAAAAAAATCTTGTAATGTGTTTAAACTACCGTAAATTTCAAATGTTCTGTTTATTTGCATGCGTCTGCTAAGTTATTTTTTAAGACAGTATGGAAATAAATTCAAAAATTTAATACGCGTTGTTTCAAATTTTATTATAGAATTGGATTGCGCTTTGTAACAAGAAATTTGTAATCGTTGTGAGCCAAACAAGAAATTTTTTTATTTCATGAACAGCATAGAATTATTTTCTTTCAAAATGGGGAACGTGCATGAATTTTTACAATAATTTGAGTAAATTATTGTCATTTTGATATCTTTGATTTATTTATGTGTACTTGTATAACTATATTTATTTAACACCGGTGATAAAAATAAACAGCAAATGAACGCATGTTATTTCAATTTTTATATATTGTGCATCACGGAACTCTTGTGTTAAAAATGCACCAACGACCAAAGCGTATAATACTTTAAAATAGTGAATGTAGAGTAAAAAAAAAAAAAAAAAAACGATTTATTAAAAGTTACTTAAAAATTCTTAGAATTTCTATGCAGATTACTTAAGATTGTTTTATTTTGTGATAAAATCTCGTAATTTTAAATTATCTAATAAATCAGAATTTTTTTAATTAAATGTTCTTTTTAGGATAATGAATTTTGTATGCAACTGAATGACGCTTTTAAAGATCTGGTTTAATCCATTACATCTTATTTTATTTTATTCTGTTGTAATACCTTTGAAATTATTGTTGTAGATTGCGTTCTAGTTATCGCAATTGCTATATCAAATCTAACCAAGAACGAAAAATCATGCGTACAGCATAGATTATGAAACACATTCTCAAAACTATAACAAAACTTCAGAGTTTACTAAGGTGAAAAAGGATGTCTAAATGAAAAAAATTGGAAAACGCATAACCACAACGTATTTTAAAACCAAACTTCTGCTATTACCATGAAGAGTCGGGAAAATATACTATTTTTTTATGCAGCCCTGTATAGGATCTATCAATATGTATGTATACTAAATAGTATGCTATAAGTTAGTTCAATTAAACGCATAACACAGTTAAAAAATTCCATTCAGGAATTTCCGCCAATAAACGGATCTTGTTGAGAAATTTTGTGCGGCATTGTGTATGATCTATCGAATTCATAAACACCCAGTAATATTTAAATAATAGTGAAATTTAAAAACGCATACCACAACTGAAAACACACTTCCAACAATTAATGTTCGTAGGTTTCAAAAGTTCAATTATTGTCCCTTTTCTTCTGCAGCCAAATTCTTTTGTGTGTCCCTGTAAATTAACAATAAAGTCTAAGCTCACCATAATTAGAACATTGTAGTGATATATCAGTGATATATCATTAAGGTACACTGTAAACGATTTTCCCCCATAGACCGCAATGTAACGGAATTCTTTTGAGTGTCACTGTAGATGAACCGTATATACTACACACATCATTTTCAATACTGAACATGCCTTTGTAAAACCCGATAACATGTAACAATTTCATAGCAATCGGGCTATATTTACGCCAATTAGAGCACGGACAGGCAGACAGACGGACAGCCAAAGCGAATTCATAAACATTTTTCAACTATGTTGGAAAGTGTTAAAAATATGAAACATCCTTATTTTCATGGAGATCATATGTAAATTCTGTCATATTTTTCAAAATGAAGTGAAACTCTCAGTTCGAGCTTGTATAGTTACTCGAGGAAGCTAACAATATTTTGCCAGTTCCAGGGCACCATTTCAAAGTTTTCTTGGGTGGGCGAGGCAAGGTGTCCTTTGCGGAGGGCAAACTTTTTTTCCTTCTTGTGCTCAGCTGAGAAACAATTGATACTGTTTTATTCCCATATATGTTTTTTTTAAATTAGCCAAAGTACTCACTCATAAATGATACACGTGTCTCACTTTAAGAATGTTGCAAGTACATGGCTTTAGCTAAATTTATTGGTAATTATTAATTTCTGTGTTTAAAGTTTTTATTTAATGCTAACGTTTCCATTTCATTAAAATCTGACCCGTAATTTTAGCTTTTGTGCCAGTTCGGATTTTTTTATTTGTTTATTTGACTTGTAATACATTTTATAATATTCGATTCCTTGGAAGGAAGGGGGGATGGGGTGGCAACTGCTTTAGCCTCCCTCAAATAACGCTCCTGAATAGTACATGAAGTTTTTTAATTAATGTTTTCTTTTGTTACATTTCTCTAAAGTTCGTTTATCCTCTTGTTATTTTGGAATATTTTATTTGATGTTTGAGCATAATACAACCATAGAGTGAAATGAAATGATATAGAAATGATTATATCCTTTACAACAACTGCTACTTTAGTTCTTATGTGACCTGAATCATCATAATTTTAAAAATTATTTTTTACAGCGTTTATCCTTACAATTAAGCTTTTGCTTATGATTAGTTGTTTGTTTACATTGAGAAAGGATTTTATTTAAGAAAATTTCAATCTGCAAACATTAAACAAGTGTCAGCTCAGATAAAATTCCAAAAATGGTAAAAACTTATGAATTTGAGTTTTTATCAAGCATTTCTTTGTAAAAATCTGGAATAAAATGGCGTTAAAAATATATTGGAAAGAAAATACAGTTGATGCATAATTTCACGAGATTAAATTACAGCTATGTGATGCTTGTGTGCTGAAATGATATAAGCTTTTGAGAAATTTCTAAGGTATTCGGCACATATATTGCATCTTTTCATAGTTTTTGAGAAGAGTAAACATTGTCATTCAGGTAAAAAATGCTAAACACAGTAATATATCATAAGAGATTCTGAATCTTCAGAAGTAATTCTCCATAATTTGTTTTTTATCCTTTTGCTTTTAAAATAGCAAAATAGGAATTAATATACTTTCTTTCTTGGCTAGACCTTTTTAAATATTTTTATGTCATATTCACAAATTTTGTGCCAAAATTTTCAATAGAAAACTGTGTCATTTATTTTTATTTATATATTAAGGAACGAAATTCTAGTGTTATTTAATTTTTCATATTGGTGTGGGGGTATAAACATAATCTTATTTCTATACGAGGTTGAATTATTCTAAGTACAGAAATTCCTCTTTTCTCTAGTGTAAAATTTTATATAGAACTGAATAGTAATTAGTAATAATAGCTTTAGAGTAATTCTTTTTATTTATATATTCATATTAGAAAAAGTATTTTTTATGGATCAGCCAAAATTTTGGCCGTTCATTTTTCTGGCATAAAATGATGACATGACATCGTGAAAACCGCCTCGCGTAACCTCCAACGATCTTGAATGGGAACATAAAGATAAATTTCAAAACAAAGCATGATAAATTTGAGAACTCTAACATGAAATGATGAACATTTTAAATCTCAGACGAATAAAAACTATGTAATTAAGTTGATGCTCTTGTAGATAATCTTTAATGTACTTGGATTTCATTAAAAGTTGTATTTCACCTTGATGACTTCTCTTAGATTATTTAGTCATTTCTCCAAAATAAATAATTAATCTATAATAGAAATGCCTACATTGATATCAAGTAGACAAAGCCTTACCAGTATAGTAAACATGAAATAGTGCACAGCTGTGCGTGCCACGTCTAAAGTCCTACCATATAACTGAAACATTTTTTTGTTTTCAATTGCTTGGGATGATCTGAAAAGGTCAAAGTCATTTTACAATCATATATCACACTTTAAAAAAAATGAAAAGAAATAGAGAGAGAGAGAGAGAGAGAGAAAAGATGAGAAGAGCTAGGGCCAAATAAATATGTCATTCAAAAATAAGAATATATGAAAATATATAATGTACAGCAATCACATGCATGCATGTAATGAAAAGTATTTGAGCGTTGCAATTATTTACAAGGTCTCAATTTATAGATTTCATCACATTATGGTTGCAGTACTAAAATAAATAAACAAACAAACAAAGAAAAGCACAAAAGAAAATATTGGAAATGCTTGACTACTGCCGTGCTAACTGTAAAAATAAAAATAAATTGTTATTGAGGAAAGTAAATTGGTGATAAAATGTATAGTTTTTACAACCTCGTTTTTATTTTAAATTTATAAAATTTCTTACACAATGCACTAAATATGTTTGAGTTATTCACGTATATGAGGTGGTTGTTTTCCTCCTCTCAAGATAAATACAAAAGCACATTTTATTTTAAAGCATTTATTTTCAAATAATTACCTCTAGATAATCTGATACACCTTCTTAATTTTTGAATGAGAAATTGTAAATTTTAACTTAAATTTTCAATTAGTACAGGCAGTAATTGTGCGCAAAACAAATAAAACTGAGAGAAAAGAAACAGACAAAAGAAAGGAAGACTAAATGAAATAAAGTTCTCAAGACAGAAAAAAGGGAATATTATATGAAGAGAAAAATAAAAACAAGCAGCAAATAAAATAATAATAAAAAAATAAAAGGGTTTTTTGTCTGAATAAGATTTTAAAACTTTTTAATATTTAAATCAAATTTTAGTTAAAAATTAATTGGGGTTATTTCTTTATAATAAGTTTATGAATTAGAATTTTATACTTTAGATACATTCTCCCTATAATTTTGAAAGATTTTTCTTGTTTGTAAAGCTTCAAAATGTTCATTTTCTTCAATTAAATTTTAAATGCATAAAATAAAATATGATAAAAAGATGAAAGTTATGTTAGAGTTTTTTGATTCTAAAAGGAAAAATGAAAGAACTTAAAAAAAGAAAAAAAAGAAAAATTTTTATATTTCAAAAATAAGAAATTTTATTCAAATTCCTTATTCCATATTCAATGAAATACAAAATAATGAATTTCAGTGTTTCATCCTATGCGTCTGAAAGTATATGAGGCTAATTATTTATTTAATCTAAATTACAGTTTAGAGTATATTAACAAAAGAATATTGAATATTATCATAAATAATATGTTTCTTTCCTTACAAACTTGTCTTCTGATACATGCTTTCAGAGGACAAATCGATATCCTCAAATATGGTGTAATCTTACCTGATTTGAAGCAATCACGCCGCTCAGGATCCCTAATAAAACAGAAGCTGAAAGCCAAGTAACAGCGTTGAACAAGCATTAATGCTACTCCAGAAAATGCCCAACATTGAGTGGCTCAACAATCACTTTCAAGTTACGATAGCTGAGGCCATGCAAACAAAGCCCACACAATAAAATCTTTCATCTTGCTAAAGCCTGGAATTATCTCTCACTATATTAAATAGTATCATACTCCGGATATTTTGTTTTGGTTCCGTAATTGATGCTATGGTACGTCTCTGTTTTTTGTTTTATTAGAAGAAATAAAATAATAGCCGAAATTCAATTCTTTAGCTGAACTTATGATTTGTCATGGTTACTAATTTTTTCTCAAAAATGATACTGAAGATAGGTTGTTCTTTAGATCAGCTGGCTCATAGACTAGTCGCAGTTTTATTTCCTGTTTCTCTATTTTTGATGACAGCTATTTTTTAGGTAGCTTTCATTACAAAAAGCTACCTATTGCAGCCGTTCGGAGGAAAGCGATTTCAAAAATTTTTGGTATATTTTCATCGATCATGACCCCCAGACACCGAAACCACCCTCCGTTCAAAAGTTGATATATATATATGGTATCTTATATATATTTTTATATATTCCCAGGTCGCTAAATTATTTAGCAATCTTTTAAATATTATACGCTTAGATCATTGCTGCAATTAGCGCACTATCTATGTGTATTATCAATAAGATTTCTACCATGTAGTTATCTGATACCTATTTTAGGATTCCATTAATTTTTTCATTCCTATCATTGCTACGATTTATTTAATGTTTTTTAATTTTCTAGTTATGATTTTATAATAATTTCTTTTTTTTTTTAATACTTACAGCTTTAATTCATAATAATTGACGGTGGTAGGTTATGTTCAATTAATGGTTATATATTAGCATTCAAATTACTATGATGCATTTGCGCAAGTAATTATGAATGTATGCATTTTACGATATTTTTAAATATCTTTTCATTTTGAACGTCAACAATTCATTTTGATGTATTTTTTCCTTAAGGTATCTTATATATATTTTTATATATTCCCAGGTCGCTAAATTATTTAGCAATCTTTTAAATATTATACGCTTAGATCATTGCTGCAATTAGCGCACTATCTATGTGTATTATCAATAAGATTTCTACCATATAGTTATCTGATACCTATTCTAGGATTCCATTAATTTTTTCATTCCTATCATCGCTACGATTTATTTAATGTTTTTTAATTTTCTAATTATGATTTTATAATAATTTTTTTTTTTTTAATACTTACAGCTTTAATTCATAATAATTGACGGTGGTAGGTTATGTTCAATTAATGGTTATATATATATATATATATATATATATATATATATATATATATATATCTGACCTTTGTCATACTGTAACTTTCGAATTTATGAGCCGATTTGGATGTAATTCGGTATGTACATAGTACATACCAATGTCTCGACCGAGTTCGTTGGCCAGCTTCATCCGCCATTTTGTTTCAAAATGGCGGCCATTTAAACATTTTTTAAAAATTTTAAATTTTAAATGTGGTACCAAAGAATTGAAAATGGAAAATATTTTTTTCTTATGTATTTGACCTTTATACAAAGATTCCGGAGCAGTTTTTGTTTCGTCTATATCTTAAAAAATGGCTGAGTTATAGCATTTTGAATTTCTAGCGTGGCTGACATTTTGAAACGTCCTGAATTTTGTCACGCGATAAAAGGCGTATTTATAAACCGATTTGGATGTAACTTCGTTTGTACATAGTACATACCAATGTCTCGACCGAGTTCGTTGGCCAGCTTCATCCGCCATCTTGTTTAGAAATGGCAGCCATTTAAATTTTTAAGAAAAATTTAAATTTGAAATGTGGTACCAAAAAATTGAAAATTGAAAAAATATTTTTTTCTTATGTATTTGACCTTGATACAAAGATTTGGGAGCAGTTTTTGTTTCGTTTATATCTTAAAAAATGGCTGAGTTATAGCATTTTGAATTTCTAGAGTGGCTGACATTTTGAAACGTCCTGATATTTGTCACGAGATAACAGGCGTATTTATGAACCGATTTGGATGTACCTTAGCGTGTATATAGTACATACAAATATCTCGACTGAGTTCGTTGGCCAGCTTCATCCGCCATCTTGTTTCAAAATGGCGGCTATTTAAAAAAATTTTAAAACTTTTAAATTTAAAATGAGATACCAAAAAATTAGAAAATGAAAAACATTTTTTTCGTATGTGTTTGACCTTAATACAAAGATTCCGGAACAGTTTTTCTTTCGTCTATATCTAAAAAAATGGCTGAGTTATAGCATTTTGAATTTCTATTGTGGCTGACATTTTAAAACGACCTGATTTTGTCACGCGATAACAAGCGTATTCATGAACCGATTTGGATGTTACTTGGTCTGTACATAGTACATACCAATGTCTCGACCGAGTTCGTTGGCCAGCTTCATTCGCCATCTTGTTTCAAAAGGGTTGTCATTTAAAAAAAGAATTAAATTTAAAATTTAAAATGAGGTATTAAAAAATTGGAAAATGAAAAAGATTTTTTTATGTGTTTGGCCTTGATACAAAGATTCCGGAGCAGATTTTGTTTCTGAAAATTTGTTCTTTTGTTTATATCTTAAAAAATGGTTGAATTATAGCACTTTGAATTTCTAGTATGGCTAACATTTTGAAACGATCTTGTATTTGTCACGCGATAACACACGTATTCGCCTATTTCCATGTAAGAAGGCATGTGGATAGTACACATCAACATCTCAGCCAAATATAAGTTACTTTAAAGAAAAGCAGTTTGGATAAAGCTGACTAATTTCGCGAAATTGTCATTCATAATGATTTAGTATTGAATCTCCTATATTCGGTTTCCACTAAATTGAGCTTCGTGTGTTTGAATAATATAAGTTGGCTTTTTTAAAATAAGGAATTTGAAAGCTACCTCTTCCTCCCGGCACTGGCCGGAAGGACTTTTTTTGTTGTTGTTGTTTGTTTTTTTCTATAGTGATGATCAGTATGATATTCATTAATTTCCCTTGTTACTGCTTCATAAACATAATTAAACATTATCTTGGTGATCTTTCTTTAATTCTCTGCCAGAAATATAGGTCTTATAAAAAGCAACCATCTTACATGGACCACAAAATAGCTCGAAGAAAAGTGTAAGACTTAAGTTATTGGCTTAAATTATTTATATGTTTTCCTTTGGCAGAGGTCAAAGTCGATCCAAAATATAGCCGAAAGTAAACAAAATAACAACATAGTAAAATGCAAGCAAGCGAAGATTTGTTTAACCCTTTCAGGGGCAAGGCACTTTTATCAGTAAAATACTGAAATGAATGACTGACACCGGAATTTACAAGCAAATTTATTTGAAAATAAGTAAACGCTTTTCTTCACATACTTAATAAAACGAAAATTTTCAAACTAAAATTTTGGTGTCAATGTCCCATTTTGGGATTAATATTAGGTGGTCCAAAAAGGAACCACCGCCCTTGAAGGAGTTAACACATATATTTATAATGAGAATAAAATCAGAAGCCAAATTACAAGATTTGGGAACCAAAATTATTAAATTAATTAATTGAAAGGAAAACTTAAACTTAAGCTGCGGATTTCTCCAACTTTGACCATTGCTAAACAGAAATGGAAGTATTTATTAAAAGCGACCGTGTGAATACAAAATGGACAATCAATATTTTTTCAGTGATCAAAGCTTTTTTTTTTTTTTGTATTTTTATTTAATAAAACCAAACAAACTAATTTTAGCTTTAAAGAAGTCCTTCAAATAGTGCCAAATCTATTTAAAATGTGAAAACTTTGTAGCTTTTTTGCAATTTTTGCTTCGAACACTAGTCACATAAATTTTTCTCGAAAACAGCTATAATGAAAATCAAGATTTAAGAGATATACAGAATAATATAAAGAAAAGATATTTAAAAACCAATAATTGCATAAAATCTGATATCAACAGCCTGCACTAGTTACGCGAAGAAACGCGCAGGCTAATGTTAAACCTATGGGAGAGTTCTTTTCAGATTTCTCGCTTGCATTTTAATATTTTTAAACGATTTTTTTGCATAGGATAAATGAGGTTGGTCTCTAACGTTGTTAGTTTGTATCTTTTCGCTTTCAGCTGCAGTTTTTTTTTTTTTTTTTTTTTTTTTTTTTTTTTTTTTTTTTTTTTTAAGAAGGCTACTTGAGTAACTTTATTTAAAAAAAATCTGCAAGCAAAATCGAGAAAGTAAAAAATAACTCGGTTAGAGATCAACCTCAGCTATCCTATTAAAAAAAAAAGCATTTAAAAATATTAAAATGCAAGCGAGAAATTTGAAAAGAACGCTCTAATAGGTTTAACATTAGCTTTTGAGTTTCGTCGCGTGATTAGCGTAGGCTTTTAAGTACATCATATAATAGGCAGCCGAAATATATTTGTATATAATATTAAAAAAAAGATTGGAATTTTTCGTAATTGAATAAATAATGCTTTGTTTGACGATTAACGTATGCAGTATCATTTAAATGTATAATGAAAATATATTTTTAAGTAAGTACCTGAAATATATTTATTTATTTTTAATTTTTATTGAAATTTATCATAAATTTTGTATTATATGGTTCAATTGCTTGAAAAAATATTTTGATCTGTAAATTTAGTTATTATTTTAGGTTGAAGTTAAAGTACAATACTTTAAGAACATACAGGGTGCATCTAAACTCTTGGGCAAAACTTTAAGGGGTGATAGTACACATCAAGACAAACAATATTAAATAGGAAACTAAGGGTCCCGAACGTCTTCCGAAGGAGATAGGCGCCCTTAAAGTTTAGGGTCCAAAATTTCAATTGATAATAATCATTTAATCAATAATATAATCATTTGAAATTATAATCAAAAACGGAAAAATTGGTCGATTCATTTGCAGTTTTTTTCTAAAACTATTCTTTATGTCAGTATTTTCTTGAAAATAAATTTCAAAGATAAAGTTTTAAAAATGCCAATAGAGGGTGCTTTAGACTTTGGAGTTACGAACAACTACTTTTTACCGTTATTTTTTGTATCTCATTAAATGCTTAAAAAACGAACTTTGTTCAGGATCATCTTTGTTCAGTTTTCTTGAACTGTGTTCAGGAGTTTAAATTTGAACCCCCCCTCCTGAACACAGTTCAGTTTGCGTTACTTAAACACTCCCAACGATTCAGATTTTGAGCTCAAAATTTAAGTCTAAACTTTTGAAAGCATTTAACTGAGATACACAAAATAACAGTAAAAAAGAGTTGTTCGTTACTCCAAAGTGTAAAGCGCCCTCTATCAGAAATTTTTTAACTTTATCTTTAAAATTTATTTTCAAGAAAATACTGACATAAAGAATAGTTTTAGTAAAAATCGCAAACGAATCGACCAATTTTTCCGTTTTTTATAATCATTTGAAATTATGGACCCTAAACTTTAATGGCGCCTGTCTCCTTTGGGACCCTTAGTTTCCCATTTAATATTGTTTGTCTTGATGTGTGCTATCACACCTTAAAGTTTTGCCCAAGAGTTTAGATACACCCTGTATACATGTAATATTAAGTGGATATGTCGAATATATTTTTTATAATCCTGCGCGCAACACATGCATGCCAAATCACCTTTTTTGAAAATCCTTAATTAGTATGTTTTAATTAAACTAAATTTAAATGTTTTCCATTAAAAGTATTTAAAGGAATACGTAAACAAAGATTTGTGCAATTTACTCAATAAAAATTGTTTAATATAAAGAAATATTTACAGCACCAATTTTTTTTTAAATATTGTGTTAAAAACAAGCAATATCGAACTGCTGAAGGTGATCTCCCCCTTTAAATGAAGTTCAATGAAAGGTAGTAGGTTGGTAGTTCAAGGGCAACGTTATCAAGTACAGTAAAACCTCTCTGAAGCAACCACGTTCCATTCCAATAAAAATTGGTCGCTCCGAGAGGTAGTCTCTTAATGGAAGTCATGTTTAAATCTAGATTTTAATTATTGAAAAAAGGTAACAATTAATGTTACTAAAATTTATTTTTCACATTAGGAAAAAATATGAAAATTTAAGTATCAAAACAAAAGTTAATTACATAAGTTAAATAGTGCAGGGTTTAAAAAATATATACATTGGCGTTTGCTTTGATTTTACGGTTTTATCTTTTATAACTTATATTTCCAAGTCCTTTCGAAGTTCAGTAAATAAATGTAATTTTTTTTTGACGGTAACAAATTATGACGATTTCATTAATTTATCTATTTCTTTGAGAGTTCCCTGACAGAATAGGGCAGGAGAGTTTATTAACCGTCGTCCTTATTTTGTCATCAGAGTTAAATCCATTGCCTAAAAAGGCACAAAGGAGTTTAAACACTTAAAAGTTACCGGAATAAATAAAAATTCTAAACTTAGTAGAAGTTTGATGAATAATGCGCTCTCCGGAATTATTATTCTATTAAAACTTTCTTTAAGCGACCAGGAAAAAATGGAATTTGTTTAATTTTTTTCAAAGAAATGGGTCGCTCATGGAAGGAGTTCAACTGGGGTGGTCTCTTAATAGAGGTGAAATTAGTATTGGACCGATGGGAATAAATTTCGTTCCATGAAAAAATGGTCGTCCAAGGAGGTGGTCTCTTAATGGAGGTGGTCGCACAGGGAGGTTTCACCGTAGTCGAATGATATTCACCTCCGCTACACAGAAATATGCAAATTCGATACAATTTTCGGGTGTGGAACGTGGAATAGGTTGTTGAGAAGGCATTTGACAGAATGTGAGAAATGGCGTTAAATTGGCAGGATGGGAGGAGCACATTTCGGTAAGGGGTGTCTATACACCTTATAAATTTTTTCTTCGTATTTCTGAAAAAGTTGTGAAAAATAACACACATTTTTCCCTGCCTCACCTAATATCGCCTTTCCTATATAAATTAATTTTTTTTTTTTTTTTTTTTTTTTTTTTAGAGAAATAAGATATTCTGCATTTTGAAGATATGTCAGGCATGACAAAATAAAAATCCTCTAGAAGTGTCATGTTAGTTACAAAATCATTCAAGTTACAATTATTTTTATATATTTTTTTTCCGCCAGTATAATTGAAATTATAAATAAATATATAAAGCTAAATATTTATATTATTTATAATTATTAATTATAATAAATATTATTTATAATTTCATCGCTCAAGAGAATTTAAAAATATTTTAAAAAGAAATCGCCTTTAATTTTTTCTCTCCGGTATATTTAAAGCTAAATATGCTTATTTATAATTTCATCACTCAAGCGAATTGAAAGATATTTTAAAAAGGAAATTACCTTTAAATATTAATTTTATTATTATAATTATTTGTAATGTAAGTTAATAAATTTTCTTGTTTAAAATATTCCTTATAATGCATAATATAAGAAGAATTATCAGACAGCAGAATAAGCAGACAAAAGAAGATATATTTTATGTAAAAAGAGCAGTATAATATTTATGGATATAATTCTGCGGCATTAGTTTTAAAAGTAAGTTAAATAGAAAAAGATAGAAAGCGTTTCTAAATTTAAATTTCAAAATAATGGCTAATCAAGATAAATTAGACTAAAGTTGATATATAAAATACTAATATATGAATGGAAATATTTACATTGCAATTATCACAACACTACTTAATCTTTTAATCACTAAAAACTTTCTTCTTATTGCATAAGTTATAAAATATTTTTCAACAAAATATTTAGAAACATAATATAGAATTTATTAGCTAATTCAAAAGCGCAGAAAAAATAAATAAAACCTCACTTACCAACTATTTTAAAACAAAATATGTACCGCTTGAAATAGTACTTGGCGAGTAAAATAGGAACTAATTCAGAATAGTTGAATTTAAATGTAGTTAAGGTACGAGGGGAAAAAATATCGCGTTTGAGTGAAATTATTTGGTTTTCCTTTCAACTTATTTTTTTTAGGGACTCATAGATGCAATATTGCGGTGATGTTACGAGCTTCAAAAGAAGACGCTGCACGGCATTGGATGATACAGGAAGAAACTGACAGTCCTCACCCCGAAATTAAAGGGACTGACACTCTGCTCCCCCCTCTGAGAATCCGGTTCGAAGTGGTATGCGCCAGAACGTCGCCAAGTTCCCGTTTGCGCTTATTGTGATCAAATGGTGATGTTCATTTCGACACCCAATTAATTCTGAAATAAAAGTAACTTGATGCTATTCGTAGATTAATGCACCACTTTTTTTTTCCGTTTTGCATCCAATTAAAAGTTGCTCAATGAAACGATTCATTTAACTATTCGCGGTAATGGACTCAGTGCACGTGCAAAGTGACTCATTATTTAATTTCTTGACTTATTCTAATGACATTTTCGAAGAAGTCGCTCTCATTTTACATTTCTTCAGCTAGTCGTTTAACTACTGCTGTTTTTAATAGAGTTCTGTACGGGTCGGGGTGAAAATTCTATTTCAACTAAAGCCGCAACTCGATCCGAACCTAACAACAACAAAAATTGTCAACCCGAACACGGCACACTTCAACCAGAACCCAAAATGCTTAATCTGTAATCCGAACTGGAAGAAAATTAATCCATATTTTATAAAATAAAGCAAAAATAGCCTACAATTATATGTTTAACCCTTTAGGCTCCAACGGTACTTTTAAGTACCATTAAAGAAAATGCAATATAAAACTTATTTAATTCTTCTACTGATAAAAGTAGATTGTACTTTTCATACAAAATACTCTGCTCAACCATATTTAAAAAGCACAGCGAAACAGTCAAAGATAAATATCTTTAATGTGGTTACTTAAATAGGTGTAGCTTTTCTCCTATTAAAAAATATACGAAAAATTTGCAACTACAAAACACTTCTCAGTTACAGATAGGATCACAATATATTTATTTACATTGTTCTTAAAAAAATTGTTGCGGAACCACCTAATTTTAATTCCACATTTACAAACGGCACCAAGAATATATTAATAAAATTTTGGTTTTGTAATGAAAATTTAAAACAAAAGGTTTTTAAGTTCTAAGAAGTGCGTTTTTAAATTCTGGTGTCAGTCAATCATGTCATAATTTTACGAATAGAATGTTTCTGTGCCGGAAAGGGTTAACGAAAATAATTATTTCAGGTGGAGCATTCTTTTATTCATAATTCGGGCATAAAGGGTTAATATCAATTTTATCTTTGACGTTGAAAGGTGACCCGAATTGCGGGTTCACTTTTGTTCAACTCTACTATTTATACTATAGCAATAGTTGGAATAGTAATAAAACTTTAGTAAAAATAATGAAAAGGATTACAAATTACTTTATAAAAACATTACCGTCAACCGGTGCTACCTTAGTCCTTGCGGGGATACTTTGGTCCATCACATAAAAAAAGGTTTTATTCTTTGTATTGAACAAACAATACAAGATAATTTGGAGCTTTTGCCCTTGAAAAATATATTAGACCCTACTATAGGGTATTTGAATAGTTTAGGGGTCATTAAAAAATGTTTAGTGGCAACACTGGATGTGTTTCCAAACAACTGTTTTCGTGTATAGATTTTAACTCCCCAAACTTTCTATAGTGAGACAATCGGGATAAGAGATACAAATGAGAAAGTGTCAAAATATTACCTTTAGTAACTTGTAATCCATGTGCGATCATATTTTTTTTCTTTAACTTTTTATTTTGACAGAAAATGTTTACGTTTTCATAAAATTAACATGAAAACTAGTTTTTCGGGGCTACATTGTGCCAGGACTTTTTTGGTCCGGAAGTAGCCCCAGTTACTCAGAAATGCCTTTTATACGATCAAATCTCTTAAAAAATGTATTAAGTAAAGTTTTTTTCAAATGTTACTTTAGCAAAATGTTGCAGAAATTATTTTTGTTCCAGTTGCTGAGGATAACACGATGAAAACTGTTTCTCGTGTCTTTAATATTAACATTTGGTTTATTATGTTTATCAAGTTTGCAGTGTTAACTCATTAGCAGATCCTATTGCAAACAATTGCTAATTGGTTTCAATATTCCAACATATGAATTGTACTAATTTTATATGAAAATAAGTGAATGGACCAAAGAAGCCCCCAGCAGGGGTTACTTTGTCCCAAATCTTTAAAAATAGTTAAAAAATAAAAAATAAATAAATAAAATGTCTCTTTAAAACCATGCAGTTTGCTTCACTGTTTCCTGTTGACTGATTACAATTCAATTTCAACGTTGAAAAATGATATATAATATTTTCTAATCATGGAAATGTTAGTGGAACCAGGAAAAAGTGGGCCAAAGTATTTGACGGTATTTTAAAATAATAAGCTCTTTAGAAATGTTTAATAAATTTGGATGACTTAAGACAAATTCCCCTAGAAATAACTTTAGAGATCTTCTGTTGAATAGATCTGTCATGAGTTACCAAAAATATTCAAAAACGGAACAAAAACTTTTATTTTGTCTTTTTTTAGTTACAAGTATGAGATGGAAAATTCAAATTTGGAAGCGACGTATAAAAGCAAGTTTCATTGAAAGGGGTAAAATGGAAACAGGAAACAAATAGACAAGAAGTAATCCAGAAAAAGAGGGAGGCGCAAAATATACTTTCTTTTCTATAATAAAGCACATGTCAATGAACAAGATGAAAAAAAAATCCTTGTTAAAGTGATATTATATTAAACATTATAATTTTTTTTTAATAGTTGTACATTAATAAAAAATCGAATAAAAACTGCCCCGTTAATGACAAATTATTAAAAACAAAAGTTGCTTATTTACAATTCACTATTTTAACAACCTGAAGGTCTAATAATTAGAAACTGTCTTTTTACTTTTTTAAAATTATTTTTAAAAAATTTCTAAAATATTTACTTATGTAATAGGCATTTATATATATAGTTAATAGACAATATACAGGGTGGTCATAAAAAGACTTCCCCGATATATGTACCCCTAGAGACCTAACCGCTCAACCAATCGAAAGGAAATTTCAGATTTAGTTATTCGAAGGTATGCGCTGGAGATCGTGATGATTTAAACAATAGAGTTCTCACGGTTACGGTTACAGTGAAAAAAATTCGAAATTTTCGAGTGGTAACACCTTTTAATTTCCTGCGCAAATTCTTCAGCTCATTAAAAAACCATGAATGGCATTGGAACGATACACGTATGACTAAAATTGCAGGTAATATCGTGGCACTCGATCCTAATCAGTTCATATTTAACGTAACATTCAGCTCTCTAAAACAAATGATTGCATTTTTATTTTCACTATGTGTACACAAACACAACTCAGAAACACATTTTAAAACAAATCTTACAACATTACTCAGTTCACAAGTGAAAAAAAAAAATTCGCTACTAAGAAACATGTCTTGTAGCCATTCCTTCGTACCTAGCAATGGTCTTTTTTGCAAGTGTTTTACGCCGTCAATTTTCATCGTACGTGTATCATTTTAACGCCATTTATTGTTTTTCAATGCGCTGATGAATTTGCGCATAAAAAAATGGGTGTTGCTATTGAAAATTAAAAAAAAAAAATTCACTGTAACCGTAACCGTGAGAGCTCTATTGCTTTAAATCATCACGATGTTGAGCGCATACCTTCAAATAAGTATATCTAAAATTTCTTTTCGATTGGTTGAGCGGTTAGGCCGTTAGGGGTTCATATATCGGGGAAGTTTTTTTTTTATGACCACCCTGTATATATTTCTTTTTCCCGGCAAATTTGCCTGTCTATTATTTGAAATATGCATTTTTCTGCGACTCTTTAAGTTTTGCCGACTGACGGTTGGATATTCATGGGTCTCATTGGCTTTTAAAATTTCTATCATCATTTGGTTTCTAAAATCTATTTTTTCCCAACTTGTGATTAAATTATCTTCATTTCAATTTTGTCTGGCATAATATGTCTTTGAATATGTTTATGTTTTTTAATATATTGAGATTTCATGGTAGATTCTCTTTTCTTCACTGTACTGTAACAATTATGTAAAATATTATTACATGCCATCTTTCAATTAAAGTTTGTGTCATTTTATTATTGGAACTCGTTAGCTTTTTATTATTATTATTATTTATTATGTATTGAGGTGTTCTATGTATAAAATAATCACATTTCATCTTTAAATGAGTGATTTGGTCAGATTTCGTTTTACGAACTTGATTGTTGTGTTTTGATTTCAAAGGTATTATATATATATATATATAAGTAGTCAAGCATTTCAACAAAAATTAAAATAAACATTACATGAGCACATTCCTATTCGCTTTCAAATAAGTTTATTCCGTTATTGCATTTATACACACACACACAAAAGAAAAAAAAAATGCCCATACGCGAAACATTATAGAAGTACTTAAACAGTATTAAATGCATTAAAATGTTTCCGTCTGATTCTTATTATTAAGGATCGAACGAAACAGGTTTTTAAGACAGAAAGAGAAACTGAATTTCTGTAATCTTTCTATTTTCGGCCGAAAACCGAAAATGTCCAAAAATTTTTGTAAAGTAATTAATACATGCATAAATATACATAATGATTAATTAATTATGCGTGTTTATTAAATAATTAATTAATTATACGTGTAGCCTAAATTGGCTTTCTGTGCTTCTGACAAAAACTTTTATTTTCAAATAAAATAAAATGTAATTAATTCGTCAACGACACAGAATGATTTTCTAATTGTACAAATTTCATAGAA
Organism: Maratus speciosus; assembly: GCA_963932465.1. Lineage (NCBI taxonomy): Eukaryota > Metazoa > Arthropoda > Arachnida > Araneae > Salticidae > Maratus > Maratus speciosus. Next base: position 8,562,376 of record OZ010787.1, read on the forward strand.
AAAAAAATATTTTATGTATACATACCTCGATTTATCTTTTATAATGCCTTTTGTAAATGATCATGTGTTATTCTAGAACTTTCTCAAAGAGTATTCGAAACACTTCTGCGATTTCAAACTAAAAATTTTCTATTAGTGTTATGTCTGCAGTTTTTAATGAGCGCGTGACAAGCGTCTTCAAATTTGAGCCCTATTGGCATTACTTGCTTTATAATTTGCACTCACGTCTTGGGACAGTCAATACTGATAATTATAAACAGTGAAGTTCATAGCAATAAATAAAGAGTGTCTCATTTGAGTCGATGCAGCTGAAATCAGTGAGCAATGTTGAAATTTCCAAAAGAAGAAACGAGATTTTTGGAATACAGATCGTTTCGGTCTGGCCGAGTTCTCGACAACATTTTCACCGAAAATCTGATTTAGGGCCGAAAGTGAAACCGAAACCGAATTATCGCTCGTCCTCTACTTATTCTAGAACATGCTCCTATCTGTGAAACCTTCGTCGTATAACACTGAAGGGGATGGAAAGACAGGAGGAAATAAACCTCTTCTTTCATCCGTTAGTTCATTGGTCTCTATGTAAAATACAACCGACGCCAAGAAGGTGTTGAACTTCGCTGGCGGATGTTTCTGATGAAAATACGCTTTATAAAAATCCACACCTCTCCTAATTAAATTAATAAAGCGAAATTATGAACTAAAAATATTGTTTTCACTTTAATTTACAATATAGCCGCCAAGTTTACGAGTGTTTAGTCAATATTTTAAATATATATTCCGCAGAGATTGTAGGTCTGTTGTATATGTTATTTATGTCATTCTTCGTGTACGCTTACAGTTTCGTTTTCGTTTGGTTGTATTTCAGTTCGTAAATGCAACAACCGCTTATTTAACTTTTTGTTTAAAGGATATTAAGGCAAGGATTGTTCACGTCGAATTATTATTTAGAGATGAGCTGATCCATTTGTTGATTTAGAGTGAGTGAGGGGGAGTCACGGAAATTAATGAAGCATTTAAAAAATATATTTATTTATGTATTTTTCCATACAAAAGAGGGCTGTTTTGGAAAATATATCTTGCTTCATGAGGGAGAGGGGTCGTGACAACTATGACTTTCCCCTTAGATCCGCCTTTATATAATTGACGCAATGAATCTTTTTTTCCCGCAAAAATGAATAATAATATTACTTATATTTGTGATAGCTTCATAAGCCTATATTTTTTATGGAATAAATTTTTATATTAAAGAAATCGGTTACAGCACTTTATTGTTGCAATCAACCAATGAGTTATAGAATTACATTAGAAAAAAAAATTATCATCACTAAAATAAAATATATATTTAGAAGCTAAAAGTGATTAAAGTACACATAAAAAGTCCTAAAAACCTTTTAATAACAATCGACTAGTTTCGTACAGTTTTAACAGTGACATTCTCAAGGTCTGCCAATAATAAATAAACCATTCAACCGATGAGTTATAAAATATGCCGCACATTTTGTACTATACTTTAAAAACACATTTTATGTGAGATGTATACATGAAGTATATATATATAATTGGAATGTCACATTCACTTTGGATTAGAAACATTTAAAAATTAAAAATCTTGCTAAAAAGGTGCACATGTAATCGAATCAACCCTGAAGATGATGAAGTTGTGATCGAAAGTACTCGGCGTGTGGTATTGGAGTTTTAAGCTTTTAAAAATGATTTTTATACGTAGTAACAACTTTTACATATTGTGATATTTTTTAAGGACTTATATGCACCTACCTTTTTAAAAAGATTATTACTTATTAATTTTTAATTTGATTTAACATTTAATGTATTGTAAATTCTACTTAATTTCAGTCTAAATGTATAGTTGGTTGCTTTAGTAATCACTTTTATTTAAGTATAAATATTTTTTTAAAATTATTTTTAATCGTCTTTATGAAATATTTGTATTTCAAATATCTTTTATGTATTTTTAAATGTAAATATTTCAGAAGAATACACACGCCTTTCGCCATTTTCATGATTTCATTTTTCATATGAGATTATATGCTTATTGCATGAAAACTAGTTCTTGAAAGTAACAGCTAAAAGTGGGATTGTCAGAAAGATCCGATTTCCCGAAAGTGAGTTAAAGAGTGAAAACCACTGACTTACTTTTACTTTTTTAAATATCAGCAGTAAAAGCAAAGTTTTTAGCTTTTAATATAAAATTTTCAGGAACAACTCATATTATGTTAATACGGTAAAAAAAATATATGCTAAAAGTGATTACACTTAGCCCTAGAATACTACACGTTCGTAATTATCACGACTATCGCTATACAACGTTAATGCAATACTATGTCTAGTATTCTAAGGTTAAAGGCTTATAAAAACCCTTTAACAAACAGATCTCTGTGAAATACTATATAATTATATAAGAAAAAACATTTATTATCATTAAAATGAAAATATATACTAAAAGTGATCAGAATACACTTAAAGGCTTTTAAAAACCTTTTAATAAACAGATCTGCTTATTAAAAGGTTTTTTATAACCCCTTAAGTGTACGGTAATCACTTTTAGCATCTATTTTCTTATTTTAAAAAATATGCAATTGACCTTTCAATTTACAATAGAGCGCCGATTATCCGAACCTTTATCAGCTTTCACTTATTTTAATTTAAATATAAATTCGGTTTCTTTTTTAAAGAAAAAAAAATGAGGGTAAAACCAAATAATTCTAAAATATAACAATACAACCGAAATTATGTAAAGAAATAAAGTTTATCGTGTTTAAAGGTACATTCAATTTATCAAACTTCTAATATAAAGAAAGTTTTGAGAAATGCCAGTGCGTACGGGCAGAACCACGGCAAGGATGGTGCGGACGGTGCTCCCGCACTAGGCACCATGAATTAGGATAGGCACTGACAAACTTCAATGGTGCCGTCCCGTACCACTCACTTCTACCGTACCGACGTTCGATAGAAAAACTAACCAGGTTTTTTTACACCAGGCACTAAATAGAGTTGCTGTGGCGCTGGGTAGGGGATCATTTTCACAATTTCACCTCTTCAGAGAACAAAATGCAGATTTAGTAATAAACAACTCTTTTTTACGACACCCCCCCCTTTTCAATCACATTACCTACCCCAACGATCTTTATAAAATTCCTTATAACTCGAATAGGGATTTGAAAAGCATTGAAGTTTAACCCCTTGAAGGGCGGTGATGCCGTCACGGCATCACATAATTTTAATCCCAAATTGCCACATTGGCACCGGAATTTTATGATGAAAATGTCTTCTTTAATTACATACGCGAAAGTTTACTTTTACTTGTTTACAAATAAAATCTCTTGTTAATACTGGTGTCATTAAATTATTTGAATATTTTACGAATACAAGTACCTTGCCCCTGAAAGGGTTAAGACAGTTTTGTTAAGTGTTGAATGGAACAGACAGTAATAGACGTTTTGATGGTAGTCCGGGAGCCAATGACATCCAAAGTCCCGCCATCGAGGAATTGAAAATTTATTATGTTAATCGATAGTAAAAAGTCGTATAAACGAAATGAGCTAGGTATGACTAGGTTTGATAAGCCGAAAATATGTTAAATGAAATTAATTATTATTAAAAAGTTGTAATGATTTACCGTTTTCGCGAAAATTTGACACTTGGCTAGTGTCCAGACACAAAATAAATTAGCCACTGGTAAAAATTCTAAGCAAAACAAATGTGAAGTTTTATCATCGGCCGCCTCCTTAAAATAGGTATGATAGACTTTTCCGGCAGAATAAAGTTTGTTATACCAAGTTTTTCTGAAAGAGCAGATAATTTTCCATAAAATGCTCTAAGAGTTATCAATATTCACGATGACGGTAAAACATTATAGATTTTCCTTAATAATTCATTTAATTAAACATACTTTCGTTTTGTCAAACCTAGTCATACCTAGCTGATTTTGTTCGTATGACTTTTTGCTATCGATTTACATAAATTTTTTTCAATTCCGCGATGACGGGGCTTTCAATGTCACCGGCTCCTGGGCTATGATAGTTGAAGGTGCGAGTGGAAGAAAGCCTTGACTCACATTTTTATCTTTTTTTTTTTTTTTTTTTTTTTTGTATGAATGATCATGTTTTGAGCGATCTTCATATCTTAAAGCTAAAATATCTGGTCTCTAATTATTCTTGAAGATATGAGACATAATTTTTTAATATTTAATAATTTAAACAACAATAATAATGATAGTATTTAATAATTAAATGTTAATAAATTTTTGTAGAGAATTTATTACTTTCTGTTGACATTTTAAACACATGCTACCACGAAGAGAATAAATAAAAAAGTTACAACAAACAACTTTCCCTTCAATTTTTCTCGAAATTTATTTTTTCTTACATAGCATCTTCTTCCACCTGTGTCTTCAATTATTGCTTTGCAAATTTTTTGTTAATAACAAAACGTAACTTGTCTAAATGCACAAGCAATTAAATCCAGTTAAAACTGGTGTTTTATATCATAAGAACACATTACGCATAAAAATTAATTTAACATAATTAACTGGAAGATGTTATTTACCTCTTTAATCCGTTCGGTCTCAGGAAAGTACACTTTGTAGATGTGAAGTTAATTATAAGCACCTTGATCTTACAAGAATAATTGGAGAAAAATAGGTCAACACTGTTATCACATTTTCTTATCTTTTATAGTAAGAGGGGAGAAAATTAGGAAAAATTCTATAGCCTCAAATATACATTTCCTGCATGATTTATCGCGAGAAAGATAAGATGAAGTAGAGTTTACTTGGGGAGTCGAATTGACATCTTAGTAATAACTTTAAAAGGCTACTGACCCAGAAAGAAAATTCCTGATCTATTACTTAATTGAGATTAATGCAGTGTAGAATTCAGACACTTTTCTCCAAGAGGGATTTCTGTGACTCCGGGGGGGGGGGGGGGGTTGCCCTTTTTGACCATTGAAAACCTAAAATCTCAAATCTTCAGGGGGGGTCGCATTACTCCGGGGGGGAATGTCCCCCTCCCGGGCCACCACCTGAATTCAACTCTGGATTAATGGACAATATTCAAGTGACGTCACAATGGGAATCATATGGTGTAAAAGTAGCGCGACCAGCAGTTTCTTTATATATTTCATCACTTGATGTAGCATAAATAAAGGTAAATGCACGCGTAAAATACTTTAGATTTATTTTGTAGAAATTACTATTCGATAAATACATATTGGAAAGTTCGTGTATATTTTAAAATTAAAATAAACAGTTTACATTTAAAAAAATAACATGAAAATATGCAAGAAGGTGCATTAAAACAGAGAAAAAAATTCATGCATAAGCTATATCTATTCTTGAAAATATCTAAAACTCGATATAAACATAAAATATACCCATAACTTTTCTAAACACAGTGCTTTTCAAGGCCGCGGTTCTGAATGTTATTCCCAAGCAAACGAATTTTTGTAACCTCGAGCCCAAAGGAAGAATAATTTACATATAGGTTGGGTTTATTTTGATTATGGCCGCATGGTCAGTTCTTGACCACTGGCCATGCTACCATAGAAAAATTATGTCTGCAAGGTATGTAGATGTTAATGAGAAATATTATTCTTTCTGAGACATATTTTGCGATATTCTTATTGTATATATGAAGGCAAAAGGTTATTTGTTAAGACTAATTACGAAGAAAAATTTTGCTCTGTCTCGAGTGAAACATTGGAAATGAATTTTTTAATACAAATTCCTGTGAAAAGATTTCTATAAATTTCTGTGTGATTTTCTAATTATTGAAACTATTTTAATCACAGATGGAATTGTATATACGTGTATAATAATAATAATAATAACCATAATAATAAGAAGAAGATCAAAACAAAACACGAGCACAAACAAATAAAGTCCTTCCGGCCAGTGCCGGGAGGAAGAGGTAGCTTTCGTAATCCTCATTTAAAAAAAGCCAACTTATATCATGCAAACACACGAAGCTCAATTTAGTGGAAACCGAATATAGGAGATTCAATACTAATTTTTTTCAATATAATGAATGAGAATTTCGCGAAATTAGTCAGCTTTATCCAAGCTGCTTTTCTTTAAAGTAACTTATATTTGGCTGCCAAATTCGGCAATTTCTTAAAGTGCCTGTCATTTTAAGACAACATGGTGGATGAGGCTAAGCAGTGAACTTGGTCGATACCTTAGTAATTGCTGTGCACATGCTCACTCACATCGGAATCGGTTAATATATAGGAGTGCTGTCGCATGCAAAAAATCAGATTTTTCAAAATGTCACCCACAATAGAAATTGAAACTGCTATATCTGAGCCATTTTTTAAGGTAAAGACAAACAAAAAATACTGCTGAATCCTTATATCAAGATCAAATACTTAAGAAAGAAACCTTTTTCAATTTCTAATTTTTTTGCACCTCACTTTAAATATATATATTTTTTTTAATTTAATGGCCGCCATTTTGAAACAAGATGGCTGATGAATCTGGCCAGCGAACTTGGTCGAGGTGTTGATGTATACTATCCACATGCCTTCTTACATCGAAATAGGCGAATACGTGTGTTATCGCGTGACAAATACAAGATCGTTTCAAAATGTTAGCCATGCTAGAAATTCAAAGTGCTATAAATCAACCATTTTTTAAGATATCAACAAAAGAACAAATTTTCAGAAACAAAAACTGCTCCGGAATCTTTGTATCAAGGCCAAACACATAAAAAAAATCTTTTTCATTTTCCAATTTTTTAATACCTCATTTTGAATTTTAAATTTAATTTTTTTTAAATGGCAACCCTATTGAAACAAGATGGCGAATGAAGTTGGCCAACGAACTCGGTCGAGACATTGGTATGTACTATATACAGACCAAGTTACATCCAAATAGGTTCATAAATACGCCTGTTATCGCGTGACAAAAATCAGGTCGTTTTAAAATGTCAGCCACAATAGAAATTCAAAATGCTATTACTCAGCCATTTTTTTTAGATATAGACGAAAGAAAAACTGTTCCAGAATCTTTGTATTAAGGTCAAACACATACAAAAAAAAATCTTTTTCATTTTCCAATTTTTTGGTATCTTTCAAATTTTTTAATTTTTTAATTTTTTTAAATGGCCGCCATTTTGAAACAACATGGCGGATGAAGCTGGCCAACGAACTCGGTCGAGATATTTGTATGTGCTATGTACACACCAAGGTACATCCAAGTCGGTTCATAAATACGCCTGTTATTACGTGAGAAAAATCAGGACGTTTCAAAATGTCAGCCACGCTAGAAATTCAAAATGCTATAACTCAGCCATTTCTTAAGATATAGACGAAACAAAAACTGCTCCCGAATCTTTTTATCAAGGTCAAACACATAAGAAGAAAATATTTTTTCAATTTTCAATTTTTGGTACCACATTTCAAATTTAAATTTTTCTTAAAAATTTAAATGGCCGCCATTTATAAACAAGATGGCGGGTGAAGCTGGCCAACGAACCCGGTCGAGACATTGGTATATACTATGTAAAAACGAAGTTACATCCAAATCGGTTCATAAATACGCCTTTTATCGCGTGACAAAATTCAGGACGTTTCAAAATGTCAGCCACGCTAGAAATTCAAAATGCTATAACTCAGCCATTTTTTAAGATATAGACGAAACAAAAACTGCTCCGAAATCTTTGTATAAAGGTCAAATACATAAGAAAAAAATATTTTTCCATTTTCAATTTTTTGGTACCACATTTCAAATTTTAAATTTTTAAAAAAATTTTAAATGGCCGCCTTTTTGAAACAAAATAGCGGATGAAGCTGGCCAACGAACTCGGTCGAGAGATTGGTATGTACTATGTACACACCGAATTACATCCAAATCGGTTTGTAAATACGCCTTTTATTGCGTGACAAAATTCAGGACGTTTCAAAATGTCAGCCACGCTAGAAATTCAAAATGCTATAACTCAGCCATTTTTTAAGATATAGACGAAACAAAAACTGCTCCGGAATCTTTGTATAAAGGTCAAATACATAAGAAAAAAATATTTTTCCATTTTTAATTTTTTGGTACCACATTTCAAGTTTTAAATTTTTTTTAAAATTTTAAATGGCCGCCATTTTGAAACAAAACGGCGGATGAAGCTGGCCAACGAACTCGGTCGAGACATTGGTATGTACTATGTACACACCGAATTACATCGAAATCGGTTCATAATTACGGGAGTTACAGTGTGACATAGGTCAGATATATATATATATATATATATCAATTTTGAACGGAGGGTGGTTTCGGGGTCTGGGGGTCATGATCGATGAAAATATACCAAAATTTTTTGAAATCGCTTTCCTCCGAACGGCTGCAATAGGTAGCTTTTTTGTAAAGAAAGCTACCTAAAACAAAAAAGAGTCAACAAGAAATTTATAAATGAAAACGAAATAATATGGGCTACATCATGAGAAACGTCGCAGGGGGTGATTCCCATAATGAAAGCAAAAAAAATGTGAAGTTCCTGTCATGATACAGCTATTTTAGCTGAATTTCAATCTCATTCCAGACAAAAATTAAAACAAACAGTACTTCTGTTGAACTTGGCTGAAATGAACTATGATCAGCCTATGATCGCATGCTGTTTTAAAGATACGATTTTTGGATTTTTGCACTTATAATGAATTTCAAAGTTCATAGCTTAAATCTAAAAGTGGTTTGTGAATATTAATCAATTCATGGGGTATGTAAATGAAAAGTTGTTAATCCAGGGAACAAAATGCATCTAAATACTAATGCATTACCTTTTTGAACATAACACTACAGAATTAATTCCTCGGATCAGCTTTATCACGGAGCTGTATGTCGTATTTATATATGTTGTAGAATTTTTCAACATTCATCAAACATTTTTATGTATGTTTATGATAATTTACAATTACATCGATAAATAATTCCCACATGACGGAAAATGCAAAATATTTTAGACCACTCATACCAGCGCATCTGGTAAGAGTTAACAGAAAAAAAATATTTACTAGAAAAGAGACTATCTTAATGTTATCGCATGAACCTACTGCAGTTCTCTGTGCTCTGTTAAAACTGTGATCACGCGACCTTAAACATTGCCAGGAAAGACAGAATGATGTAAAAGGAAATCATCTTGGTGCGCTATTATAAGATTCTACATGACGCAAGCAAGTGGTCATTGTATCCCTCACAGAGCTTGTTGTAGTTTTAGGCTGATTCTGGAAGGCTTATAAGTGTAAATGAATGTTGTGTCGGATTAGTTTCATGGAACCCTTCTGTGAAATAATTTTTACTTTCCCGATTGATAAACTTTTTTGAAATTAATCTGTCTTAGTGAGGAGAATCAGCTTGTAGCTTTCACTTCTTTTTTTTTTTTCGCAATGTAATTACAAAACAGAAGTGTCATATGTATCATTTAGCATGTGTCGTATGAAGATCTCGTTTATGAAGATGGTTGACTTCCTGTTAACTCAAAACGTTACCTTACTGAACAAATTACGAAAATTTATTATCGATTTTATTTAATCTGCAACTGCTTTATTTTGGTTATTTTATATTTGGTATTGAAGAAACAACTCTGCCTATCCAAAGAAATAAATTACATTCAACTCAGAAAACTTAAATAAACTGAGAGTGTATTGTCACGCTGATCATCAAATACTTACATAACATTTTAGAAATATGCATAATTTTATACAGTACAAGTAAACGTTATAACAAAAATGTAGTCTATATTGCATTACTTTTAAAAACGGAATATAGGTTACTCAAGGGAGAAATATATACAATAATAATAAAGACATACAATATGAAAATTAACAATTTTACTGGATGAAAAAAGAGGTTTTCATATTCATATGGGATAGAAATTATTTATTCAGTTACCGGGTTTATTATTATTATTATTATTATTATTATTATTATTATTATTATTATTATTATTATTAGCATTCTTATTATAGATTACATTGTAAAATAACTAATATAAAAAGGAAAAATAAAATACACACGCGCACACACACAAACATATATATATATATGTGTGTGTGTGTACTTGAAAGACCAAATTATGAATCAAGAAATTAATCCACCTCAATAATTATCAACCTTAATGGCTGAAGATATATACGAAAATTTATATAGTAATAATATGAAATTTAGATAATTTTTTATCGACTGATTTAATTTTTTTATTATAACTCTTTTTGTAAAATATTTACAAGAACAATTAGATTAATTTACAAAAAATATTGCTATGGAAATCTCGCAATTCTGATGAAAACAATGTAAATAAATATATTGTGAGCCTATCTGTAAATGGAAATGTGTTTTTAGTTGCAAATATTTCATATAACATTTTTTTAACAAGAGAAAAGATATACCCGGTTGAGAAAGTAACCATCTAAAAATATATTTATCTTTGATTGTTTTGCTGTGTTTTTAAATGTGATCAAATATTCTATAGTCTAAAGTAAAATCTATTTTATTAATAGACGGATTAAATAAATTTTATATTAAATTTTCTTTAATTTTACTTAAAAGTGCCGACGGATCATAAAGAGTAGAAATTTAATAATAACTCTGAGACAAAGTAAATAGGAGTCGATATGCGTAAATGCCTTTCATTATTGATTAAAATTTAGGAATGATGACATGCTCAGTTATCGTTTAGTTAATTTTGAAGGAATGTTTCAGGGATTTCGAAAGCATTGTTTTAGTCGATATGTCTAGAGTGTTTTCTTCACGTTATCTGTTTAACGTATTCACATTCTCATGTGTTTTAGTGTAGACTATTTTTAGAATGTTACAGCGTGAGAACAAATAAATAAATAGAAATTAAAATAATCAACAAAAAATAATATATAAATAAGCACATATGTTTTATGTATGTAAAAATGATTATGTAAAAAATCATTCTAAAATTAGCTGTATTGTCTTCTCAGAAAAGAATTATCTACAAACAATAAAATTAAATAATAAATGCATAAAATATACCTTAAATGAGTCAGGGCCGAAACTAGCCTTTTTTGCACCCGGGGCAAACATGGATTTTGGCGCCCCCTCCCCTCTTCCACAAAGTATATTTACAAAGAGAATTTTACTAATTTTATAATAGATGACTTATTTTAAAATTTAAAACATGTAATCATAAAATATGTAATACTGAACTACGTAATCTACAGTGGCGGATCCAAGGGGGAGGTCCCTCTGAACATCAAGAAAAATATTCTAAAGATAATTTTTAAATGACATATTCAGTAGAGTCCCAATTATCCGAGTCCCGCCTAACCGAGTTTCCACTTTCACCGAGTTATTTTCTTCTGGTGGACTGATGGCTTCCTTTATTAGGAAACAGCCATTATAAATGAAGTGTTAGGTGAAGATGAAAGAGCAGTCGTAAAAAGTTAGAACTCTGATTCATTCGGACCAGAAAATCAGAGTTGTAACTTTTTACGGCTGCTCTTTCATCTTCACCTAACACTTCACTTATAATGGCTGTTTCATAATAATGGAATCCATCAGTCCACCAGAAGAAAATGATCCTTTCCAAAGGTATAATCCTTCATTTGGCGCCCCTTTGTTCTGGCGCCCGGGGCACATGCCCCCTCTGCCCCCCCCCCCCCTTAGTTTCGGCCCTGAAATGAGTTATCTATATAGCAAAAATATTTTAAAGTTTAAACATTCAGGTAAGATTGCAAATAAATGGTATCACTTTTAACGTGGGATTATTTGTTCGCATAATATTATTTTCAGCTCCAGAGCAATAGTATTTAGTACCTGGTGTGAGAAATTTGGTTTATTTCCATTAGCAATCGCCAGGGCACCATAAGTGATAACTCACAGCGCCCATGGAAATTTAAAAAAGTTTGCGTCTGGTGCCACACAGAACCACCTGTACCACTGTTTCTGTGGTTCTAATTATTTTATTATATTACCGCAGTGAAAACAGTGCATAGAACGCCTTAAAATAATTTTTAATGCAGAAAAATATCAATTAAATGTAACCAGTAATCCTACAAGTTTCCTCAATTCAACATTGTGCAGGAAACACAGATCTCTCGCAAGTACTCTTTAACATTACATATCGGTTACGGGTTATTTTGACACCTACCAAATGACTATACTTTGATTCGAACCAGAAATTCTTTATAAAACCAGTTAAATATATTCTACACAAAAAACTTTTTAAATAAATAAATTAAATAGTTTTAAATAAAAATTCTGATATGAAGTATTTATATAAAACTTGAGTAAAATTTCCCGTGGTTCTAGTGTTAAAAATTTAATTTTTAGCAGTTTGATGCTTGAGAATTAGGCAAAGAATCGTCAGACTATTAAATAAAAATAAATAAAGCTAATAAATTTTGTCCAATTTTTTAAAATTTAACAAAAAAAAAAAAAAAAAAAAAGAAATCATAGTGCAATAAATATGTTGATAGGTTTAAAATACATTTTTGGCAGACTGTTAAAAATAATCTATAATAATAATAAAGTACAAACTTACCCGAATAAGTAGATTTTCAAGGCAGCGCTACACTAGCGCGTATTATCGCTAAACGCTCATATTAACAAAAGGAGCGATTACTACTTTACAAGCAGTAAAATAGTCCAGATTTGGAACTCGCTCTTAACTGATATCGTTTGTTAATTTGCTTCTTAAATACTGTTAAGAAAGTGTTGACTGTCGGCCAGAAACCTTCTGACCTAATGCTTTGACATTTCAGGGGTGATAACGAAATAAATATTTGTTCAGTGCTAACTCGCATTTTATTCACAACATTTGGTCGGAAACCAAAACTTTATATGGAGCTTTCCCCTTTTCATAAAAAATAATGACGCGAAGTGGAAGATTAATTTTTAGACATAGTATCCATACAAGGAAGAGTGATGGAAACGTGACACGATGATGAGTTTATCAGTTCTGGAATGCTCTGATGTTTCAAAAGAAGCTTGTTTTGAAGGACTGTAATGTGTTTTTCCGTTATTATTTTCGTTTCGAAGTTATTTAAAAGATGTCGTTCATCTTACACGAAGACCAAATAGTTTCAAACGTATACAAAATTAAGAGGCGCGTGAAGGTGCAACGAAGAAAATCGAGATGAAATAAAACACAAACTGGCAATCAAAGTAGAAACTACTGGTGAAGAAGGATGTACAAGTCAGGCATTCTTCCGTTAATTTTAAAGTAGATTTCGTAAGAAATACTACCTGTTACATTTTCCCCTATGTTGGAATTTCAATTTTTTTTTTGCAGATCTACTCCACTCATGACCCCTAGAATCCGAAACCACGCCCAGCTCGAAACTTTACATAAAATCAAGCGGCAGAAAATTTCGGCTTTGTTCATTAATGGGCAAAATTAGACTAAGAAGGTGGGAATAGGGAGGGTTTTTGTGAAAACAAAAAAGCCCACAACTTCTTAATTATAATACATATCAAATCATTTTAAAGTAATTATTACTTCTAGGAAAGGGGCCAAAAATTTATGTGTAACAGATTTTTGATATCATTAAAAATGGGCTCAAGGGGCGAAAAAAATAGGGTTTTAAGCAGAAAAAAATTCATAACTTTGCCAATTCACAAAATAGCAAAGTCACTTAAATTTATTATAAATCTTCTTAATCTTATCTACAACTTTTACATTGACAGTTTTTTTATAGGACCAACTCTTACAGCAAAAAGAAAAAAAATAGAAATTGAAGAAAATATATTCGTATTAACATGATTCTGATAAAATCAGCTCTTACAAGAAAATGAATTTAAAAACTCGTCAAAAAACGGCCAGATAAATTTATTAAATTGGGTTTATCTCTAATCTTGATTTAGTTTTTGTTGGTGAAATTAGTACTTAACTTCGAAATCTACCTGTGCGTGTATGCCGAGCCGGCAGGAATTTTTTTGTTTTTGGCAATTCCTTTCACATATAGATACGAAATATTTTTCTTAATGCGAGACTTATTGCGCTTGATACATCTCGGTAATTTGTTTTAGTTGTCTTAATAATTTTCTCTCGCGGCAATGCCATTTTGCATGCAGCTATAAAATACTTTTCTAAATGTGAGTTATTGCACTTAAGGCATCTCGGTAATTTATATCATTTGTCTTCATTATTTTCGTAATCTCGAATTTTTCGCACGGGTCCACTGGTTGCGATGTATTTGAAATAATGTAGGAAATTCGGGGTGTCAAATTTAATTTTCTTCATAGAATTTGAATGCTAAATTTAACAATATGAAAAGGGAAACACTCCTAATCATATCAAAATATTTTCAGAAAAATTTCAAGGAAATGCAAAATATCTCCTTTTTAGAGTTTAGCCGGTGAATGTCTAACTTCATTCTAGACTAAAACATCTAGCATCCAAACTCCAAACATCTCCTCTTCACATCCAAGTCAGGAAAATGTTAATGTGCATGTGCATCTACGATTCCTAGAAAAATACCAGAATTTTATTTTGCATATCACTTTGTAGAGAAATAGTCGCCTTATTTAATTACAGACACTTTGCGATTAAATCAGGTGGATAATACTATATACCAAAATAGTGCTATTGAAAATAAAATTTTAGTATTATTCCTGGCAACCTTGAGTACATCAGTGATAAAACGTTTCAGGGTTTTTTTTTCTTTCAACTAACCGACAATTTGTGGATGCAGCTCGTAAGAAAATGGCTGTCCTTTGAACTATATTCATTCTTATCGATATATTTTTCTTTTCTTATGGGGTAGTGAGGGAAAAGTCTTGATCTGAAGCCATGTTGAATGAAATTCATAACACAACTTAAATTACGTTAGTTCATAATGAATTGAAAGCAAAAACTTTTAAATTAAAGGTTTTTATACTAAACCAAAAAATGTTTTTCAATGTCGGTAAACACCCTGGTTACTTGTTCTATTCACTTTTTTTAAAATCATCTCTTTATTGTATGATGTACATATCGTCGCCTCAGAGCAACAGTAAAACATCTAGTAATAATAAAAAAGATGTCTGAGTTACTGCTATGAATAACCATGTTTGCATCTAGTGGGACAACTTGAAACACAAAGTTATGTATAACCCTTTCCGGCGCGGTGTTCTTAAAAAAGGACACCTAATTTTAATTCCAAAACTGACAAAAGGCACCAAGAATATTTAACTAAAATTTTCCTATTATAATGCACATGAAAATAAGCAAGTTCGCATTTTCTAATAACTTCGTTTATAAATTGCGGTGTCAGTCCATTATTTCATCAGTTTATAAACAGAATTACTCCGCGCAGATAAGGGTTTTAATACTATATCTCAGATGTGTTTTATAAAAATTGCCTACTGTTCCACTAGATGCAGACACAGTTTTTCATAGCAGTAAGTCAGACATCTCATTTTCGATCATTACTGCTGTTGCTCTGAGGCGACGATATAATGAATCATCATTTAATAAACTATACCAAAATGTATTATTAATATAAAGTAATATATATAACATGCATGTATTTAAAATATTTAATACAAAACCCCTTATTTTTTACGTCAGATATTTTATTTATCTTTGATACATTTGTATTGTGTCCTAGGAAGAAACTTTAAAAAATTCACCACGGCTTTAGAAAATTTTTATCTTTTAAATGGAAAACATTTACCCTAAAATTGCAGTATACGTATTTTTGAAGAACTACGAATAAGAGATTAGAAAATAAATGAAGAAATAATCTGCCCCCCCCCCCCCCCCCCTGAAAAAACGTTTGACCTACTTAGAAATATGGTCTAACTACGGACCTGTTTAAAATTCTTTATAAAGAAATTCAAGAAAGAACTGTTATTTAGATAGTTCTCAACATACAAAATCCGTCCTCTTTTGTTAAAAATATAAGGGAAAGATTCAAGAGAAAAGGTATAGAAAAGATAACAAAATAAAATAAAGAGATAAAAAATTCTGTTTCATTGGATTCCTTGGAAAATTATTTAAAAATTCAAAGATTTTATTACCGACAGAAGTCTTTCAAACTTATAGTTAGTCTCACAGAGGCCTATGAATAAAATAAGTATTCCAACTTATTTCCTTTACAGTATTCTTCTTTTGTACTCGAAGCTATAAAATGCCAATTGTTTGGAAAATAGAGTACGCCGCTCGTGTCTTTATGTATGTCCAAAATGTATGTGTCTTTAAGGGTTCTCGGCTAATTAGCGACAATTTTTTTTCGAAAATCATTATAAAAAATCCCTTTATACGTCTGCGACGATAGATACATCTAGCGCTCATTAACTCCTTTGCTGAACGCCCGCAAATCGAAATTTGTGTGTAACGGAAAAATGCGGAAAAATTTTCTCTAAAACTATGTGACCCAGGGTAATTCCTATATTTTTCCTGCAAGGTTTAAATTAACTTCTACTACCCCAAATTTTTTCATGATTTTAGTTTCAGTAGATTCGGAAATTGAGGGGGAGAGGGGCGGCATATTTTTGCATTACATTTTTGACGATATCTCTGAAAATATAATATCTAAAATTAAAAGAAATGTATTTTTGAGTTCAGCGTTACAAAAGCTTTCACACGATTCCCCACACGATACACAAAGAATTTTTTTTTCAAGCAACTTAATTAGCCCCTCTACATTTTTACTAAATGTATTTGTGAATGGTTAATAATCTATAAATGTGTGAGTCAATAGCCTTTATTACTTCAGCCAATTTGAACTTTCCACGTTCGATAGTTAACGAGTAATATGGCTGTGACAGACGGACAGACAAACACTAGAGTGATCTTATAAGGGCTCCGTCTTTACTTTTTAAGTGCGGAACCCCAAAAAGGGAGTTTATTTATATGATGGCACGTTTTCTAAATTTTTGAGGGAGAAAAAACGGACGCAAGGTAAAGTATGATTATTACTCGCATTTTTAGCATAATATTGTTACAGCTATTGCTTCTAATTGTTAAAACTTTTGGATGCTGTTTGGTATTTTGATATTTACTATTTTAAGTAAGAAAAAAAACCTACGTCAGTCTGTAAATATGAGATAACGAAAGACATTCAAAATTTCTTCCGATTATTTTATTAACTCTTTTTAATAAAGAAGCACCAGTGTAAATTTTTATATCTTTTACAGCTAAAATATGTATCCTTTAAATATCTTTCTTACCAGAATATATGAATCAAATTTTAAAACAAGTAAAAATTAGATTTAAAAAATCAAAAAATCCGACTGCGTAAAAAGGAAACTAATTAATTATTTCTCATCAATGTTAAGCTATTTTTTATATTACTTACATATTTTGTTTTATTTACTTGTATTGATGACTTTTAAGTTGTGTTTAATTGTTAGTTCCTATTTATAAACACGGTTTTAATGAGGCCTATAGATATCTATGATGGTTAGAGTTTCAGTAAAGCTAGAGATCCTACCTACACAACTTCCAGGTTGCGTAATATTTAAACGGAGCTTCCGACTGTAAAATAGTCAATCAAACATCGTCTTCATTTTGAAAGACCTATCCAATGATATGTCACACAATAAGGTGCGTAAAATTTTTTTTCGTGTCTACCGTCATTTTAATTTATAAAAACAAAACCTAGCCTATAACCATCGGACGGTTAAGACGAATCAATAGATACCTCATTCATTAAAATCCATCCAGCCGTTGGGATGTTTCAAGGGTATAAATAAATCCACATACCCAGATTCGCGTAAAACACATAACCCTTCTTGGCAGCCAGGTAATAACCACTTTATCCAAATCTGTGTTTATTTTCATCAAAAAATTCCCATGCTATTCAATGAAAATAAAATTTTGACTGAGTTGCATAATGGCTGGGGTAAAAAAAGTTTCCTGTACCCAGAAACTGGGTTATTTGAAGGATTATTTAATTTACTGAAGCACGTTTTGGATCTTTGACTTATAGTTGCAGTCGATTTATATATTACATCTCAGTTCACTAAAATCTGGCTGTTTGCCATAAAGATCTGATTGCGTCATAAAACTTTGTCTAGTTTTCAAAATTGAAAAATGTTTTATGTTCAACAGAATGCTACGTTAATAACCGCTTTCTCAGAATTTGGAAAGGCACCAAAACGCCAACTATTAATACGTCCAATGAGTTATTTTTCTGTTCCTTAACACTAGAACGCCCGGAAATTTTACTCAAGTTTCATAAAAATATTTGCCACCGGAATTTTTATTTAAAATTATTTGAGTGACTTATTTAACGTAAATTTGCGTGGTTTAAATTGAACTTATTTTATGAAAGAATTTGTGGTTCCACATGACATTTAATCATATGGTCGGAGTCGGATCGACTCTTTCCGGGCATTCTAGTGTTAAATTCTAGACTATCAGGAAGTTTCCGGACAATGAAGTGGAAATAACAAAATGTACTTTGAATAAAAAATTGCTATTCATAATATGAATTAATGGTTTTCGTAAAATTACCCAAATGATTAAATAAAAATATACTAATATGGGCATGTTTGTGTCTGTCGCAATACTTATCTGAATCTTTTTTAAATATTCAATGCAAATTCATAATATTTCTGATTGACTAACATTTTGAGTTATAAATTTAAAGACTTAAAAAAAATTACTTTATCATTGAATACACTCCTAAAAATATTGATAATGCATAAAATGCATCAAATTCTTTAGAAGGCGGCATTTTTATCATTAAAATATTATCATTTTAGCAAAAAACTTAATGCACTAATTATATAATAATACACTAATAATGCACTAATAATAAATTTTAATGCACTTAATGTAATGGGAGAAAAGCATAAAAATTTAATACTATGAAAATTCGGAATGGACTATAAAATTAATAAAATTAGTAAGTGTGATCATCAAGCTAAAATAACAGAGGAGCTTCCCTATCAATTAATTTCTAAAATTCATGGAATAAACATATATAAGCTTGCAGTTTTAGTTTTTTATTCATTATTATGTTTCACTTTTGAATATAATATTTTATATCAATTTAAATCAATGTAATATACAATAAAGAGTGCCGTTATAGCAATAAAACGATTATAATCGAAATAACAATGAAGACGCTGATTTAAATGGCATAATTTATCAAATATACAAACCTTTTAAAGACGATAATCATAATCACACATATCGGTTGCCAAAATACAGCGAGCCTCATGTTTTCTATGCAGAGGAATTTTCCGTGCTGATTCCATTACAAGCAAAAACGACTGTTTTTTATTTTAGGGATAGTTTAAAATTAAGAGTTTAGTAGAGTATGCATAAAACAAACTATTTATTTCGAAGTAAGTATGAATGAAATCCATGTTTAATTTTTCACATTATATTTTGGATGAAAATACAGAGCAAACCGATCTAAAAAGAAAATCATTTTAAATGACTTATTTAATATTCTAAGATTCTTCACTGCCGAAAAGCAGACCTATGTCATCAAGAATCATCTTTTCTAAAATTTATGCACTCTACTACTTACTGCAAAATACTATTTTTTTAAGATGTTAAATTCTTATGTAAAATTAAATTCTAAGTAAAGATTTTAAAAATCGTCCTTAATTAGGATATACAGCTGACATAGCTACAAAATACAACAAAAAATCGAAATCTGCAAGCAAAGTAACCTACATACGTCAAAAAAAATTTCTCTCCTCCCCCCCCCCCCCTTTAAAAAACAACAAGCCAGGTAGATTTAAAAGAAAATCTCCAATAAGTACAAAAATATCACA
The DNA here is from genome assembly GCA_963932465.1 of Maratus speciosus. Taxonomy (NCBI): domain Eukaryota; kingdom Metazoa; phylum Arthropoda; class Arachnida; order Araneae; family Salticidae; genus Maratus; species Maratus speciosus. Next base: position 8,582,066 of record OZ010787.1, read on the forward strand.
TGCGTTCGAATTTTTCTTGAACTTGTGTATCCACAATATAAGTTCTTTTAAATGTGCACCGGGTTACTCTACAGAAAACAATACTGTTTAGGTTTGCGATAGTACATTTTTGACAGGATATATATGCTAGTAAATCTGCAGATCAGGAGCCTCAATGTCAGCTCTGGAAGTCATTGTTTTTAAACACACTTTGGTAATATTCAATTTCCTTCAAACCGCAATTTAAAGTTTTCAAATTACATAATTATTTATAAGAATAAAAAAAATACTAAGTTTTCAGACATTAGAAGCGTTAAATTAAAAACGTTGTTATGTAAGGATATTTTGAAATTTTCATGAGCTACTAATTCTGGTATTTTTTTAGATAATAAAATAGATTTCTTCAGGGGGGCGGAGCCCCCTTGAACCCCCCGTGGTCTCATTAAATTTACACATGTAACATTTTAACCATTGCGTTAATGGTTATTGTAAATCTTAGATTTCTTTTTATACTTCTGAGCCTTATTTTTCAATACCGGTGGACAGAAAATAATTTACATTGAGGCAATTTTATTAAAAGTGTAAGTTTTATGAACGAAAATGTAATTTCCTTTTAAAAATAAAATAATTTTCATTCATATTTCCTGAAATGAGGCGACATTAAGAAGTAACACTCGTCAAAAAATATCTTTTCAGGTAATCTAGTTAATATTTGGTTTTTAAGAAAATCAAAATATTTATTTCCCGATATAATGACGTCATTTTTGACAGAGATAATTTTGCGGTGCATAATTTTGACATTTACTATCTATTTGCTTTTCAAAAGTTTTCTTTTCTCATTAAAATTTCCGATTAAAAATTAAACATTTCTGTTAGCCGTGTGCAGACGATAAACCGTGAGATATTGGTAACATTTTTTTTCTTTTAATAATAAGAATTAATGTAACACAAGGCCCTTTTATTTCAATCTCAAAGCGTATTCGTTTTATTTTTGATATATGAGATCAAATTCATCTTCTTTTCGTATTTTCGTTTTATTTCCAATATAGAGACGTATCTATGTCTATTTTTTATTTCATTTTCTTCTTGCACATGAAAATCTTTCAAATCAAAATTAACTGTTTAGGATAAATTATTATTCCGGGATCTGATTTTCTTAGCAACGGTTAAAAAAAAAAGATTGTTAAATTTTATAGCAAAATGTCAATTTATTCCTTATGAAAATAATGAACTTTTTAATTTAAAAGAAAAATATTTGAACAAAATAAATAGAACACAGCCTTTCTTATTCTGTGGTAAATTCCATCTATATGTAAAGACACAAAGTCATCAATTCTTCCCTTTTGACGTTGATTTGACTTCAAACAATTACACATACTTTCACACTTACGATATTTTTTGGTGTAGTTCTGTTGCTAGGCAACAGTTAAAAGAAAATTAAAACAATGAAATATGTGCATTAAAAAAAAAGTAAATTTGTAAAAGAAAATATTTTATATTATTGGAACACATATATAAAATCCCTCCGTAAGTTATACACCGAATTTAAAAACCAATGCATACACAAAATTTCAAACTAATATGAATAATGTATGGTTCTAATTAGGAAATTTCATCATCCATAATTTACCATTTAAATCCTTCAAACATATGAGCCATTTCCTACCAACAAATAAAAATGGAAAAATCGTCTGAATTGCTATAGAAAAGCATTATTGCACAAAATAAAATATTCTATATTTTCCGAACGAACAAACCAAATGTAACAAAAAACTATACAGCTAAATCTGGGTACTTGACCAACATACCCACTTAATTTCAAGCTAATCGGATGCTTTTTGCGGCAGTTATCGCGGAACAGACAGACATATAATTAAAAGAAAATATGCATGAATTACTGTCACAACCCTTTTTGTATTCTCCGTTATAATAAAACTAGTAAATCTGCAGATCAGGAGCCTCAACGTCATCTTTGCAAGTCATTGTTTTTTAACACTCATTGCGTAACATTCATCTTCCTACAAATCGCTTTTTAAAGTTTTCAAATTACATAAATATTTATAAGAATACAAAATACTTCGTAAAGTTTCAGAAATTAAATGTGTTAAACAAGTGGTTATACACTGATGTTCTGAAATTCTGATGAGCTGCTTATTCTGGTAACTTTTTAAATCAAAAATTGCATTTCTTCAGGGGGGCTCTGCCCCCCTGAACCCCCGTAGTCTATTTAAATTTACATTCATAATTTTTTATTGATTGTGCGGATGGTTATAGTATATCATAGATTTTTTTTTTTTTTTACGCTGTGATTTATAAGGATAAGCATAAGTTTTTTTTTTATAAATTAATAAATTTAAAATTTAAAATAAAATCCTCATGTTAACCGTACGCAAACAATTAATCTTGAAGTGACGCCAAAAATGTAACCTTAAAATCCGTTACATTCGACCCAAACACGACGGCGTGCTTAAAAAAAAAAAAGAAAGAAAAGAAAAATATTTTTAGTAATACAGTTTTTAATTCATAATACGATGAAATGCTACTTTAGAATGCTTAAATATAAGCAGATCATTTTCATTTTACAGAAAAAATGCACGAATGAAGTCAAAGAATTCGGTCCCTGTTCCACGTGCTTGTTTTGTTTGGGCCGAAGGAGGGCATTTAAATCTGAGCGATAACGCACATCATATTGCAAACTGTTTTTACGGCATACTGCATCTCCATCTATCTCTTTCCTCCGTGAATAATAGTTAATTTTATTTTACCCAAGATCTTTTTATTTCAACATCTTTTTTTTTTTTTTTTTTTTTTTTTGATAAATGACGTCTAATTCACCTGCTATTCGTACTTACTCAAAACCTTTCATCTTGTTATATTAAGAAATACTTGAGAGTTTTCTTTTTATTCCCAATATGTCACCATATTAATTTTTTTATTCTTAATTTTTTTTTTCATTTTCCTGTTTCACGTCAAAATCTTTCAATTGAAAATTGTTTAAGAGAAAATATTATTCAGGGTTTTGAGTTTCTTGGCAACGATTAAAGAAACATTGATAAATTTTATGAAAAAATGTTACATTATTCTCTATAAAAATAATGAACTTTTGTATTTTTCAGCAAAATATTTGAATAAAATAAATAAAATATTGCCTATTTTTATTTCTGGGGCTAAAATCCATCTATATGCAAAAATACAAATGCATTAATTCATCCGTTTTGACGTTGGCTTTACTGAAACATTATAGACGCATTTAAGACCAAATATGTTGCTAGGCAACTGATGAAAGAAAAGGTAAAAAATGAAATATGTATTATGTCAAATTGATAAAACAAAATGCTTTATATTATTGGAAAACATGCATAAAGTTCCCCCCAAAAATTATAAACCTAATTTAAAAAATCTCACAAATATATTGACATAATTTCAAACTAATTGGAATAATTTAATAATCTTATTTAAAAATTTCAGCATCCAAAATTTACCATTTAAATCCATTTTTTATATGAGCCATTTCTTTCAACAAATGAAAATTTGAAAATCGTCTGACTTGCCATTGAAAAGCATTACAGAGCAAAATAAAATGTTCTATATTTCCCGAACGAATAAACCAAATTTAACCAAAAACTATACAGCTAAGTCCGAGTACCTCATCAACATGCCCAATTAATTTCAAGCCGATCGGATGCTTTTTGCGGTAGTTATCGAGGAACAGACAGACAGACAGACAGACAGACAGACAGACAGACAGACACAGACAGACAAACGGAAATCAAAACTTTTCGTGTCTCCACAGTAAGCCTTCACTGACATTTCGGCAATTATGAGAAACGATTTCCAAAATATAGTAGCACTCGTCACCTAATAAAAATATTCAGAATCAGGAGGCATCCATTTTTAATTTCAGTTATTAACCATGAATGTGCACATTGTCTTTTGTCATTAACCTTGAAATATTCTCCCTAAACTCACGAACTTTAAATATCACCCGTTCTTTATTTAACGCGTTCGGGTCAGGAGTACTATTAATAGCATATGTCTTTTCATTGAGCATTATTTTGTCTTAAAAATTATTTTTGTTACTATCTACATGTAGTAATGGTAGTATATGTCTATGCATTTCTTGTTATGACGTTTTAGCATTTAGTAATAATAATAATAATAATAAAAGTTTGCTTGATTCTTTATGAACCGTTGGTAATTCTTTCATTTTAAACATATATTTCATTCTTTAAATAATAAAATATATATATATAGGTTACTTTTTAGCTCACATGTTATCAAAGCCGGAAACCAATGTGCTCGCAGGTTCTGTATGTTACGTACGTATGTATGTACGTAACGCGCTAACTCTTAATAGAAAAATCCGATTTGCTTAAAATTTTGTAAATAGGTTCATTCTGATAAGGCCCTTACCTGATTAGTTTTAGGGGTTCATTGGTTAAGTATAAAGGGGGAACAGGGGTTAATCCACCTTCGTTTAGATAAATGGGTTTTTCATGCACAATTATCCGATTTGCTTCAAATTTGGTACACCGGTTTATTCTGATAAGGAGCTTCACTGATTAGATTTGGAGGCTCATTGGTAAGTATAAAGAGAGGGGGGGAACCCCCTTTAATTTATTTACCGTTTTACTCAAAAAGAGTGAGTTCTATTTTATGAATAATAGACATAGGGGAGACTAGGGAGGCTTGACCCACCCCTCAGTTTTCATATTTAAAAGGATTTCAGACTTTTATGAATAGGTGTCAACCAAAGCTACTGGAATGCTTAAACTACAGTTTTTGTTTCATACAGATGATCGAAATAGGTGTGGAAAAAACCAATTGTGAGGCGTTTTCAATCTAAAAGTTGTGTTTTTTAGAAATATTTTGTAAGCCTTTTTCAGATAAAATATATCATAGAAATTTAAGTATGTAGGTTTTAAGTAATGCAGAAATATCGAGCTTTCATTCCTAGTATAAAGCTTGTACAGTAAGTTAGGCTTAACATAACAATGTGCTATTCTTTAGAAAAGGGGTATGTGGGGAGGCTTGACCCAGCCAATGTGAGGAAGTGTTGATCAGATGCTCAAGGCTCCCTTAATTAAGTGGTTTTGGAAATATTTTTATTATATACTGTGCATAATGAAAGGTTAATGGTTATATATAGAAATGAATGTAAATTTATTCTGTAAAGCTACAGTAAAATGGAGTGATGGAAAATAAAATGTTTAAAACTGATCAAAGAAAGATGTGGAAAATTGCTATAGTATACACTGCAAGAAAAAATTTAATGAAATGTGAATAGGAAAGTTGATAGGAACTTTTTATATTTTAGATATGACATACAATAGGTAGATATAAACAGTGGAAAAGACTAAAAAGTATGAAAGCAGCAGTCTTAAAAGCTGTTAACCTTTCGATTACGGACTAGTACTGTGGACTATTTATGTATCCACCGGCACCACAATTTACAAAAGAATTTCTTTATGGTAGAAATCTCTTGAAAGTATTCTAGTGTAAGTGTATGGAAGAGAATTTTTTTCAAAAAGTGGTGCGAATAGAATAAATAAATAGTCGTTAGGACGACATATGTCCAAAGGGTTAATGATAATAAATAGTCAAAGGGTTAATGATAAGTTAAGTGCTCATGCGACTGCAAAAGAACATAGCATTGATCGAAAAACTTTAGGAAGGTATGTAGACAAATTTCTCCAGAATGAATACAGTGAGATGAAGCCAAACTATATGACAACTAGAGTTGTCAGATCGAATGTCACAAAAAGTAGGACAAGGAGATAAAAAAATGCGGGACAGTGGCTCCTAAATCCGGACATAATATTACATGAAACACTGTGAAAACGGAACCTATGTCTAACTGAATACTGTTTTAAATTTTAAAATTTGTTTTTCCTTGCTGTGCAATTATATCTGCTCAGACAAAATCCTGTTTGAAACAAAATTTTCCTCCTCTGACTTGCGATTGGGTCTAAACAGATTTGCTTAAGCATAATATTTTCAAAAACATTTTTTATAATAATTAAAGTATGTAGCATAAAGTTATTTTGCTTTTTTTAAACTGATTTTATTTCTCTTCACAAATATTTCAGTATAAAACAAAGTGGGTCAAGCCTCCCATATAGTGGGTCAACCCTCCCATATGTGGGGAGCCTTGACCCGTTATTTTCTCATGATTAAAGTCAATCATTTTTCAAATTTCTTATATATTACACATATGTAGCAATTTTATTCTTATAACTGATAGTATAACGATTAAAATGATATATAAAACTTTATTATAGGTTCAATATTCAAAAAATAAAAAATCCTTTTGTAAAAAGTGGGCCAACCCTCCCTCTCCCCTAAATAAGAGTATAATAAGCAATTAGTGTGAGCAATTAGCCTATGAGCTCAACGCCATCAGTTTAACTGACTACTTTTCTTTTTATTTTAACTAATTATGTGTGATAAAATGCAAAAAAATATTAAAAAGTTGTAATGTCTGTTAAATCCTCTTGCAATATGATATTTTCCAAACGTCACCAAAAACTCTTCCTGAGCCAATTGTCATATGAATGTCAATTGAATAACACGCTAAATAACTATTCATTGGATTTCAGATAATGAAATATTCCTTAAATATCAGTAAATCTATTTGGATAGCTACTATTAACATTATTTAAGTAAAAATAATTTTTTTCTCAAAATTGAAAAAAAATCGGATCCGAAAGGGTTAAAAAATAAGCATATTTATTTAACAAAAATAACTTTTAATTCATATGCATAGAGCTTTTTTTTTTAAAAATATATTTATTTTTCATATTTTATCCTAAATAAGTATAGCATTGTGGAGCAAAACATTGTGTATTTGAACCCTCCGTTACAATTTAATTAAAGAATCCCTACATATTTATAAAATAAATTAAGCAGCAAATAATGAAAAGACTATACGACCACCTGTATAAATCTCAAAAGGTGTGAAAGATGAACTGTGGATATTAATATAAAAATTTTTGATTGAAATTATTTAATGTAATTTTTTACATTCAAAATGTAGCATTTTCCATAAAATGACTCTCTTCCGATCCTTCATTTCTTTCTTTTTTGAACTACAGTACAAAGTCTAAAGTTCGGACACCCAAAGTTCAGAATTGTCCAAAGTTCGGACTTTTCAGCGGCAATATTCAAGAAAGGAGAGAAAAACAAAATTCTTAAACAAACAAACAAAAAAGATCTAGAGCAAAGAAGCTTTATTACTGATTCAAAACGTATGTCTATGTAACAGAATAAAATAAAAACTACTTAATGAGAAACCTAAGTTAAAAAAGCAGCGCACATTAACCGAAACGTTCAATAGTTAAGTAAGTCAGAATTTGTTCTTAAATTGTATGTTCCCTTAAATAAAGATTTTTGTTTTACTTTTTATTTTGTTATAATTTATTTAATTAAAATGGTTGTTTAATTTTGTTTTAATAACTGTTATATGCATTTTTTAATATATGAACATCATATTTTCCATTTTTAAGTAGTGAAACTTGTTTTTCTTTTTTATTGAAAAAGTAGTATTTTTGATGATCCAAAATTCGGAAAAATCTGAAGTTTGGATTTGGTAAAGTCCCGACGATTCCGGACTTTAGACATTGTACTACCAAGTTTTCCACTTTGTACCGATAGCTTCCTTTTTTCTTGAAGTGCTATATCTCCGATTTTTTTTTCGAATAAGGCTAGTTCCATGCATACTTGTAGTGTAAGCACATAAGTGGAAATTGCTACGATTTTTGACTGCCAGTATTTTAGAACGGAAAAATGTGACTTATTTTACCGGAAATATCTCATTAACCCTTTATCTACTGACGGTACTTATAAGTACCACTCACTTTAAACTTTCATCCCATAATGAATATTACTATTATTCTAATGGTACTTTGCAAAAACACTCTTTTAACTCCATTTTATCCGGATACATGGCAGCAGTAGTTCTAGGTTTGTTATTTTAGCTAGGAAGGGGGCTATCTTTGAAGCAGTCGATGTGTTTTGTGCCGACATTTTGATTTTGTACAGATTGTCACGTTCGTCTTTTTATTGCTACAAACACAGTAAAGGATACAAGATCTGTGTTGGATTTTTTTTTTTTTATGTGTTCATTATGATTTTGGAATACAATTTGACTAGCTATTTTAGGTGAACGGTGTATGTATTTGATTTAACAGTTGAATTACTCGGTGGTACTTATAAGTACCGTCAGTACACTGAGTGCTGCAGAAAGACTTCTTGTTTATTTTTCGTCTGTGTAGCTATCCATCGTTTTCATCTGCTTTAAAATGTAATTACTGAAATGTAGTGCAGTAATAATTTTCCTAGTATTTCTTTTTTGTTTCATTATTATTTTTTTTTTATAGGAAATCGAAAAAGTTGTGTCACTGGCTCTTTTTTGCTATGCTAGAAATGGCATATGTAAATTGATATAGTGCTTATGTGGAGATGCGAGAGAACATGTTGTCCCTAGAATATAAACGTCGCATAACTGAAGGACTGCTAACAAGATCGAATCCAAAAAAAAAAAAAAAAATGTCTTTTTAACCCTTTTAAGGGTAAAGCATTTTCAATGCTAAAGTGTAGAAATAAATGATTGGCACCGGCATTTGCCAAAACATTTATTTGTAAATAAGAAAAAGGCTATATTTCACATACTGATTAAATCGAATATATTTTACCACAATTCTGGTGCCATTTGAAATACCTTGTGAGTTTTCTGTTACGATATTTTAGTCACAGTGTACTGACGGTATTTTAGTCCTTAAATGCGCAATTTTTATTTTGTTTCAAAAAAATTACATATGACTCTCTGAAAGGTTTATTACACAGGAAAAATAATGAAAAAAAAATCAAAGATACATTTTTCACATAATAAGTCAACTTTTTCTTCTGTTGCACATCTGCAATACAAGTAAAAAGTACTGTCTTGTGGCTGTTTTACGCTAAAATATTGCAAATTAGTAAATATTTTAATAAGTATGTCTCCAAATACCTTATTTTATATAATTATTTATTTTATAAAACTTAATCTTTAATCCTTTAATTCCCATGACAGAATACGTTCTAGAAATTACGCAGTTCTGAGAATCTGACTTTTCACCAGAAAGTTTCAATGGTTAATTTCGCTTTATTTAAATACCGAATGTCTGTTATTAATTAAAGCAGATATTGCTATTTTAATTTTCTGGTGAATTAGGTATATACGAATAAAAAATATCTATTAAGTTCAAAACACTGTTGCTCGCATATATGCAAAGCTGCGCACTAAAGGGTTAAAGTACCACTTTAATTAATTACCTCTAAGGAATTAAATTTCTCACGGGTGAGTATTTTTTTTAGGTTTATCCTTTAGTTTTCATTGTAGTAACTGAAAAAAAAAAAAATAAAAAAAAAAATAAACCTTGAAAAAATTGCAGTAGATCATAATGCAGTAGATAAAGGGTTAATTGAATAAGGCGAAGAAATATTTTCAAAACTAATGGTGGCCAAAAAACTTAGCACTTATCAGCTATGGGGTTTACACTACAAAAAACCATGGAGCTAGTCATCAGTTGTATAATACATGCATATCCACTTTCTTGGATCCACTCATACTCGGAGGAAATGAATATCCCAAAGATATAATAGTGAAAAGAAACCTTGTAGAAATATTTTTATTTTCTTTTATCTATAATAGAAGAAAGTAATGTAATCGAAATTTTTTTCGACTTCTAATTTTCGGCGGGTTTACATGTTTTAAGGCTCAGAGAGATCCCGAAAAAAATATTTTTATAAAATGTCTGTCTGTCCGTGTGTCGTCTTTGGTCACCGGAAAGTGTACTATGTTATACATATACAGTGAAACCTCCCTGTGAGACCACCTCCATTAAGCGAGCACCTCCCTTAACGACCATTTTTTCATGAAACGAAATTTATTTTCATAAGCTCAATATTAATTTTACCTCCATTCAGAGACCATCCCAATTGAATTCCCTCCATGAGCGACCAATTTCTTTGAAGAAAATGAACCAATTCTGTTTTTTCCTGGTCGTTTGAAAAAGGTTTTTTTAGAAAAATAATTTCGGGAGCGCATTTTTCATCATACTTCTAAACTAACTTTAGAATTTTTCTTTACTCTGGTAATTTTTAAGTGTTTAAACCCCTTTGTGCCTTTTTAGGCAATGAATTTAACTCTGATGACAAATTAAGAATGACCGTCAATAAACTCCCCTGCCCTATTCTGTCAGGAAACTCTCAAAGAAATAGATAAATTAATGAAATCATCATTATTTTTTCCCGTCCAAAAACATTGCATTTTTTTACTGATCTTCGAAAGGACTTGGAAATAAAAGTTATAAAAGATAAAACCGTAAAATCAAAGCAAACATCAATGTATTAATTTTTTAAACGCTGCAGTAATTAACTTATGTAATTAACTTTTGTTTTGATACTTAAATTTTCATATTTTTTCCTAATATGAAAAATAAATTTTAGTAACATTAATTGTTACCTTTATTCAACAGTTAAAATCTGGATTTAAACATGACCTCCATTAAGAGACCACCTTTCGGAGCGGCCATTTTTTATTGGAACGGAACGTGGTCGCTTTAGGGAGGTTTTTCTGTAATTGAATCAAACTTCATATGTATGTTTTTGACTATGGCCGTTATGAAATTGGGAATATTCTCTGGGAAGGGGGCATTGTGATAGCGATTATGACCGATTTTTCTCTTGTATCATCGGAAAGTGTATGAAGATATGGATAGAATTGAAACAAAACTTCACATATACGTTTTTGGCTATGGACGTCATATCCTAGTTTAAAATGGGCATATTCGCCCCCAGAAGGAAGCGCTGTGATAGCGATTTTCTTGATTTTTTGCAATTTAAGGGAAGAATTTTTATATTTTTTTAGACGAAATTTTCTATTTAGATATAATGTCACAGGCCGAAGAACGTATGAAATTTGGAAGAAAATCGCCCGAAGGTAGGGTTGTACTAGAGAATTTAGGTGCGATTTTTCTTTTGTATCATTGGAAAGTGTATGAAGTTATGGATAGAATTGAACCAAACTTCATATATATGTTTTTCACTATGGACATCAGGTCCTAGTTGAAAATGGGATATCCTCTCTGAAGGAGATGCGGTGATAGCGATTTCTGTGCGATTTTCTCGATTTTTTGCAGTTTAAGTGAAGAATTTCCGAATATTTTTCGACGAAATTTTATATTTAGAAGCAATGTAATAAGTCGATGTTTGTATAAATTTTTGGAGAAAATCAGCTTGAAGGTGGCGCTGTGATAGCAAATTTTGTTCAATTTTCGGGACGGGCGTGGAACCTATTTAAAAAAGAATTGTATTAAATCATCCAACTATCCAATCTAGGTTTAATTTGCATATTTGTAATAAGCAAAAATTTCCCCCATTTTTGGATGTATTACCTCTTGATTAGACTTCATTACGATTCCCCCCCCCCCCCCCATCCCAGTTTGAAAACTTATTGACAAAAAACTTGAAGAGTAATAAAAAAATAAATTACAGAAATGATTTCTACACATTTTTTGTTTCTAAAGTGCATGATTTAAAAAATTACGCTTTCTGAAGTATTATGATGTATGAGATAGAAGAAAGTTTTAGGATTTGCACATCCCACTACACTTTCATAACATCCAGCTTTATCGCACGAAAGAAAACAAAACCCTTTTTCTCCACTTAGTTTCTATTTGCTTTTTATCCAACTTGAGTATTTAGCTTAGCGTATTGATTGTAATTTCATTCAGAGTTTTGTTTTCATTTTCGTTAGTAGCTATTTTTATTGTAACCGTACAAGAGGGAATTCAAACGTTTAGGGAGCAAAATATGGTCTGCCTTGATTGAAAGAGGATTGTGAATGTTATATTTTACTTATGTGTGTGTGTGTGTGTGGAAACATTTTGCTCAATATTGATATTAGCATGCTAAAATTTATTGATATCATTTCATCCAAAGACTTTTCTTCGCTGCCAGCTATTGCCATTGTAATCTTCCAAAGGTGTAAGCGAAATTTTTTAAAGAAGAAAAACACGTTTTATTTTGACTGAGACAGGATTATAGAAATTTTATTTCACTTCTAGAAATACCTTGCTTAATAATAATGAACAAATTTTAAATGTTTTGAATAGGTTATCTTTTACTATAGAAAATAATTCTCGGAGGGATATCGTAGTGCTTCCAATTTCTCACAAAGCATGTACCTATCTATCTCAGTCAGTTTTGTGTTTTTTAACTTGATCTCTTTTTGTGCCATTTCTAGTATGTCATTACCTCTTTGAAATCTGCTGTACATTTTCTTATGATATCCTTGAACAGGTGCTGAAAATTTCAAAAGAATCCAAATAAATTTGATACTAATGCTTTATCTAATACTTGCTACTCTACTACTTAAGCATTGCACTATGAAGGTTGTATTTGGAACAACCAAGGACTCATCTACAGATTTATAATAAAATAATTTTCTTTTTGAGTAAACACTTACTCCGAGTCTTGAATGCAAGCTCAACATCTGGGTCTTTGGCAAGTTTAACTATCATCAATCAAGCCTTCATCAAAACTTTTACCATGTGTCCTTTACCAGTTACAACATTGCTTTGTAAAAGTTGTTGCACTGGCGAGCTCCATTCCTTTATATTGGTACGGCTATCATATGCTTGTCTACGGATATTTTCAACATCTTCTCCTAATGTGTCAAGCTCATGTAGATTGACCATGTTCCTGTTCCACAAATTTCTACCTCTACTACTTCACATCTTTGAAGACTTGATGAAATATTTATATTGTAAACTTTCAAATCTCTGATAAATTTACAGCTAGGCAGAAACCCCATAGAGTCCATTGTATAACGATTTTCAAATCGAAATATTTATAAGTCCGGTTTCCACGCAGGTAAGCTCAAAGAAATATAGTCACCACATTTTTAGACACTTCTACGACACAAAAAATAATAGCGATTGGAAACAGCACCTCCTTGAAGGCCTCGGGCACAGACCGCGGGAAAGACCTGACCCAGCAAAGACAGCCTCATGTAAAAGCGCTTGAACTGAAAATTCAGTCGACGCGTTGGTTATCTCAGAACCTCCCGATAGAATCAAGAGTCGTCAGAAGGGATTACCCACATATGACACCCCAAAGATGACGAAGAAATAAAATGGGAAGAGAAGATAGAAGATGGAAATAATTTTTGTGATTTGGTGTCTCTCATGTGAGAGATACGGGTGAGAAAATCCTCGAGAGATGCATAAATAATCGGGTCCGGCTTGGACTCAGGAAAAGTAGGATTGCCGAGAGCCTTAGCGAAGATTTCGCACGTTATTTATTCTTCCTGTGAATTGCCCCCAGTTCGCAACCGGTGTGAAATTAGTCCCAAATCAATCCCAACGTGATATTGTCATAATTATTCTTTTTATAACTTTCACACAGTTTGCCGATTTGCTTCTAAGATCACTTAGCAGAACATCGTTAGTATTTGAAGCACCCTGATTATTAATGCCAGTGGACAATCCTTGTCAATTTACTCTTCAAAGAAAAACAGTGCGTCCAGCTCGCAACACTGATTCTATCTGGGAACTCTATCATTTCTCAAAAGAGAACCCATGGAAAGTTATCTACGACATTGCCTACGCTTGTCTTGTCACCAATTAGCAAACAGTCTTCGTGATAAGACAACTTTGTGGAAACGAAACTTATCATGTAACTGCATGAACTCAGGAGAACAACGGTGTGAAGAATCCAATGGGATTCACAAAAAAGGTCCCATATATTTTCAAATGAGAACTCTAGATAGGAAAAGCAATGTATAAGCATAACAGCTCAAAATATTTCTAAGTCTCAAGGTTCTGCCGGAAATGATAAAAAGAATCAATCCATCTAAACCAATCTTAAAGGTTGACGGAAAAGTAGAACGGCATGAAAAAAATAGGAGTTATGGAATTCCTTTTAAGTAGCAACTTTGCCGATATTTTCCCAGGACAATTTAAAAATGAAACTAGATGCAAAATTTTCTCACGCTAGCAGAGAGGGTCTCTCTTGACCAATGATATCGAAGTTTGTTAGTGATATCATTCAACCTAGGCTCTGAGTGGGCCGACAGATAGCCTTTGTTTTAGGAAGGTGAATTGGAACGAACAGAGAAAGGGGGGAGATGCGTTTTTGAATCCCAAGGAGAGAGCTGCTCTCTGAGTTGGGAGTTGAGTTTTCGGATAGATCCGAAGGGATAGAGGAACCTGCCGTTTCGGGCTGGGTAAGATTTCTCCAGTGTAAACCGCGAGATATTGTGTAGTTGACAAGGACTGATATACACCAGAAAACAGAGGCAGCTGTTTCTTACCAGACTATCGTGACAAGATTTTGGATTTGTATCGAGAACGAAGCTAATAGAACTTTGAAGGTTAATCTTATACACTGAACATTAAGTCTTTAATGAACATTGTCATCAGCTGAAAGTACCCAAAATATAATGTAGTTGTAATTACAAGTAAATAATCAAGAAATATTCATTTATCTTATGCATTTAAATAAATTGTTTGATTTAATTATTACTTGGGCCTCCGCTTGACTGAAGTTCCACGCTACCACTTCCACATGTTAGTCGAAGGTTTTACAACGGATTTAGAACTGAATATAGCGAACTACTTAGAAAAAGAACTAAGTTTGTTTAGCTGAAATACTCCAAATAACATTTTTATCAATAATCATGATCGAACCTATTCATTTACTTATTTAATAAAGAATTATTTATTGTTTTTATTTGTTTTTGAATTAAATATTCTTAGTTAAATTTTTTAAAGCTCTCTTAGTCTGTTGATAAGCTACCTACTCGACTTTTAAGGAAGATGTTGCAATATATACTTGATGCAGTATTTGATTATACACCATCAGTCACACATCTAAGTATCATAGACATTTGTTCCTAGTGACCGATGTTGCGTGAACAATCGATAATTATTGCAAAATACTTAATAGGCTTGACTCAAAAACTACTTTCTTGTAGAACCACTTGACCAATTATATTTATAAGATCCTTTTGAATCCCTTTTTTAAAATAATGACCGTGTATTTCCTTATTCTGAATTTTTTATTGATGATCTTGCATTAACCCTTTGTGTCTCAACAACTTTAACTTGAGAAATATTTACTCAGAAGTTATAATACTTCATTTTAAGCATATAAAGCAAAATAAAATAAAAATAAAAGAATTATTGACTGAAAGGAACTTTTTTCACATCCGCAATAAACAGAAAATTACATACTTTTCATAAATGTTGTGAATTTTCTAATACAAAATTGTAAAGTGTACCGAACTTACCTTTGTAAAAAATCTATTTTGGGACGTCTCCAGTCTTTTCAATTTTACAAAATTTACGAAGTTCATTTTAGCAATAATGATGTGAAACTGCTCCAATGATAAATAAATTTTTGGCATAAAAAAATATCTCAGTATCGCCGTCTGTTGCAAATTCTATGAACACTTTACATTAACTGTTGCGATGGAAGAAAAAAGCAATGAATAAAATCGTCTTTTAAAGCCCACTGTCAAAATAACACTGAGGTTTGTGTATGCTGCAGATATGGAACGCGGTGATACAAAAAGTTATTGACAGAACATCAAAAACATCAATGTGGCGTTCCTATCTATTTCTAATAATTGTTATTGGCTTAAGAAACTATTCGCTTTAGAAAATAATTTAAATTTAGCTGAACCATAAATTAACATAACTTGCGTTCCGTATAATTTTGTTACAATAATGACTGCTACTTTCAGTAAAACATGAAAGGTGACATTATACAAATTATATATTGTAGTGGTAGCGTGTACTTAGCAAGGCAAGAGTAGATTATACTCTAACTTGGGCCTTTTTTGGCAAAAGGCCCAATTAGAAGCAATCGGTCTAATCGGCTTAAGGCTGCTAGTCACTCAGCTTCTGAATTCCCCTCGGTAATGTTAAGTCTATGGACGTTTGATGCATTTTTATATTGAAAATATCCCCTCAGGAAATTGATATTTTTAACTTCTTCTTTCAGTGTTCTCTTCTTAAAGAATGTCACTTTTTTCTTAGTTTTCAAAATATTTCTAAAATCTATGCTTAATTTAATATTTTATGTTTTAAAAACTGAAGAACTGGAGAAAATCTCAACATTTCATATAAAATTAAGGGTAGATTTTATAAATATTTTAAAAACTAAGAAAAAAAGAGACATCCTTTGAGAAGAGTTACACAGAAAAAGAAGTTAAAAATATTAATTTCCTGAGGAGATATTTTGAATATAAAAATGCATAAAGCGTCCATAGACTTAACATTACCGAGAAGAATTCGGAAGCTGAGTGACTACAAGCCTTAAGGCCAACACTGGCAACATCCTAATTTATTTTTCAGCATCTGACTTTAAAAACGACACTGTTAAGTTCGAGAAAAGTTACTTTGTATTCGAAAAAACTTTGAAGATAAGTTATAAGAGTATTGCAATCGTTAATTTAATATATTCATGGCTGATTTCACGGAAATATTTCTTAGTTCATTAGTTTCTACAGAACGCTTCCTACAGTAAATACATTATTCAGTTGCAAAAGAACCAACACGCAAAATATTTTTTTTTCATTTCTAGCATCTTTTTAGTCATTCATACGTAACGTGATTAGAGTAGGATGTACAAATATGGCAAGCAAAACAGGATTAGCGTCATAAGAGAATTTTAACTTATTATTAACTTATCAATTTCTTCTCGCGAATCTAGATATTGATATATAAGATTTAATATTTTCTTAAACAAAGATATGAGTAAAAATTTAGATTCAAGGACATGACATTTTGAAATTCCATCAATCGCTGTAATTCTTTCGTATTAAAAATCTCGTCAATGAAAAACATACTTGTTTACGTGTCAAAAGGGTACGTTAAACGTGACGTTAAAAATAGTTTTCGCTACGTACAAATAACACTTTCGGAAACTGTAAGAATTTACGATAAATAATGCGTAGATTCCATATTTAATCCTCGGTGAAATCTGAAATTAAAAGAGTTTAGTTATATTGGAAGTATGTCATTGAAGCCATTAGTTCACTAAAGCGTTAAGTGAATGATGCATTCGCTTTATAAAAACACGCTTTTGATATTCCAGAATATTTCTCATAAATTATTTGTCACAAAAATGTATTTTATATTAGCATAAATTATCATTTGTTAGTATGAGAAGCATTTAAATCACCGAACTTGCTTTTCAAAAATAGACAATTTTTCTATCTTCTTGTTGTGAACATTTCATTGTAACTATATACTTAAAATGTATTTCTTTGTACTTTTTTTAATAGTAGTCCTTTTTCTCAAAAGGTTAATGAAAACTGTAAAAGCAAGCCTTTTAGAATTTGGTTTAGATGAGCCAATGCAAAATATGTAAATTTAATGAAAATTCGCTGAGAACGAGAATCTTTTTTTAATAATTTCTAAAATGCTTATTATTTAAGACATTCATACATTAATTAATCTTAATTTAAAATTAAAATAGTCGTAAAAACAGATAATTACTGTATTAGTACTTATACTATTACTATTATATAACTCATGCAACATACGTTATTTAATTTCAACGTAAATACTTGATTGAAATGTAATTGATTTCGAAAATGAATATGTGCGAACACAAAAAGAAAATATTTATTATCACCAAAAATTTATACTTAATTAAAATTACTCCTACTTTTTAAAAATATTATTTTTTGTGTTTAAAGTTAGATTTTTTTTAAAAAATTGATCAATATTATTTTGACCAAAACTATTCTCAAAATAATTCGCAACCTAAATTTATATATTTATATCTGTGTACCGGATTAGGAAGTAAATTTATTTCAATACTGATTGTTAGGGTATTTTTATTTTTATGAAAAATTAATAAAAAATATTATACAATTAATAGATGGCTTAGTTTTTGAAAAAGTTTTTGAATTAAATGAGTTTGGATCAAAATCAGAATTAACCCCTTAATTCTCGCTCCCGTCATATTCTCGGGCTGTGTCTTTTACTCAGATTGTTTCATTCCCACCAGTTTTATAAAATAGTGAAGTTGGCTATATTTTAGTATCGTTTTTCCTGTCATTAAATAAGGTGAATATTTCTTTATCATAAAAGTGGTGCCAATAAGCAATTTGAATTTTTCAACCGTAATTTAATTCGAGCGTTAAGGGGTTAAAATGTATGCTATTCAGAATTTTTTATGAATTATTTATGAATAATAATAAACTTTTCTTCAATGTGAACAAACTTTTAATATAATATGTAATTAAAATTTTCATAAGAAATCTTTTCTATAATGTTTGATATAAGTGATGTTGTATAAGTGACAAATGCATTTTACATTTAAAAAAAAAATGTTAAATGATAAACTATCATAATCAATATTTTAACATACTACTCCCATAGAAATGCATTGAATGAAATTTTATTTTAAAAATAGGGATTACTTTAAATAATGAAATAGTCGATAGCAAACTTTTACGATGCATTAACTATCGCAATTGATCCTTAAACAAAACTACTATGGTATGAATGCCGGTTAGATTAAAAAAAAAATATGGAAATAAATAAATTAGTAAGTAAATAAATAAACACACACACATATATAATTATTTAATTGGCCTTATATGATTAATTATTATATTTTCAATTTAATTATTTTTTTACCCTTCTTTTCCCAATAATGTTTATACATGCAATCTCATTTCAATTATATATAGCCGCAATAACACGAATTTACATCATGAAAAAATATATATATTATTCACAATATTATGTTTCCTGTATATTTGAAGAGGTGTAATAATATACAGGGTGCATAGGAAAGTCCCTTTAACCTGAAAATACTTGCGAACGGAGAAAGCTATAGCTATGCAAGTGAGTTAACGGTATTGTAAAACGACTACGCCCGACGTAATGCAAACGACAGCAGCGCCCCTAGTGACAAAATTTGGAAGATAGCCATTGCAAATCGAAAACGAAAAGAGATAGAGCAAAATTTCCAATTAGAAAGTTTTAGAGCATCATTTAATTAGTACGAAACGATATTTGGTTCACAAGGATAAGATAAATCGTCGCCTGTATACACAAAAATGTCCGAAATCGATGAGCGACGATTCTACTTTGCATATTCACATTTTGGAAATGTAGCAGAGCGCAATTGCAGATTGTGACGTTGTACTGTACTGCAATGTCTATAAAAATTTAATTGCCAATGCATTTAAAATTTTAGTTTAACCCTTTCAGGAGCAGAAGAATTCTATTCGTAAAATGATGAAATAATTGAATATTCAAACGAATTTTTTAGAAAATAAAACCCCGCTAATTTGAACTTTCATTACAAAAGCAAAATTTTACTAAAATATTCATGGTCTCATTTGTCAGTTTTGGAATTAAAATTAGGTGGATAGACCGTCTAGCCAGCGCCCTTGAAAGGTTGCTATGTCGTCTTATTGAAGAGGCTTGAGAGAGTGTATCGTGAGCAATGGCGACCTTTTCGAATCTACTGAATATTAACATTTTATCACTGTGAGACAGTTTGTCTTTTTTGTCTTTTTGTGTGATGTTATCAAAATGCATTGAGATAAGTACGTATATATAAAATAAATTGTGCGTATTTCTTCATACTTCTGGCTATTCCATTCAAACGTTTAGACAAAATGGAGTGCAACGATTTCGGACATTTTTGGGTATACAGGCGAATATTTATCTTATCCATGTAAACTAAGTATCGTTTCGTACTAATTAAATGATGCTCTAAAATTTTCTAATTTGAAATTTAGCTGTGTCTCTTTTCGTTTTCGATTTGCAATGGTTATTTTCCAAATTTTGCCACTAGGGGTGCTGGCGTCGTCTGCATTAAATCGGGCGTAGTCGCTTTACTATACCGTTACCTCACTTGCATAACTGTAGCTCTCTCCGTTCGCAAGTATTTTCAGGTTAAAGGGACTTTCCTATGCACCCTGTATAGTAAGCCACCATGATAAAAATTTCAGCATATCGCTCGAATATGAACGCTTTGGTACACATTAATTATAATTGTTTCTATAAAGTTACATGAAACTTAAAAATGTAAATTTTAAGCAAGAATGCAGGCTTTTTCTTTTTACTAAGCTTGATCAAATTGCACATGCATAGAACTACTGAAATCTAATACATCAAAAAGTAACAAAAATAAACCCTGAAAGATTTTTTTTCATACTAAGGTAGTATTTGTAGAATATGGAGATGTTTTCTTCCCCCCAAAAATAAATTATCATTTGAATCTACATTAGAATGTTATTTCTTTTCTAAAATATTTCCTCGAACCACTCCTATGATATAAAAGGTATAAGCGTATAAAATCAATATAAAATATGTTATAATTATTTTAAATCGTTGATAGTTTGCCATTTCATACTAATGTAATGTATATTTTTAAAAGAAATAAAAAGTTTTAAGCAGATGAAAAAGCAAGAAAAATAATGAAGTTTGTTCACTTTTCCAAATGCGATACAAAATTGATCAAAGGTATTGAAAAAGAATATACACACCAGAAATTTTTTTTTACACGAACAGCAAAAGCAATAGTGATTATAAAAGTTTGAATATATATTTTATATTTCCTTACGAATTTTATGTATTTTTAAAAATGATACTGCATACGGAGATTATTTGCAAAGTTCAGTAAATAGGAACAGTGCGCATTGCAGGTAAGAGCATGCAAACTATTTAGCAGTTAAGAAAATATTTTTTACACTACTTTCTTTAAGAATATTAGAATATTAATTATTTTATGTTTAGAAACTAATTTTTTTTTTTCTAAAAGCAAAAAAAGTTTTTCTTTATACAATAGGAATGTGACAAATATTTAAAATTTAATGAATATTTATTACAAATTTTAAATTCCAAATAGATACATAAAAATGAATAATTATAGTTTTTAAATATTTCTTACTTTTCAGAAAGCCCCGACATGGCGTAGGACTCCGAAGCTTGTAAAAGTTAGCAAAATATTCTTTATAACTCTGGCTCCATTTTGGTATATAGCAAAAGGCTGCAATGACAGAAGTTGGGCCAATACAGCCAGTATTCTAGCTACTGCTTACAAGTGACGCATGCGCAGTTAAAAATCAATACTTCTCTCACAACATAAAACCGAAAATTAAGCAAGCTTTTCACTCTTCATCTGTGTAAAATCACACTGTTTAACAAAACTAATTTTGCGCGTGTTTCATATAAACTTTCCAAACATCTCAGGTAACAGGAGGCTTTGAAATATCGAATTTGTTTCTACGAATTTTTCCGTAATGGTTTGTTGCCAAAAGGAATTGAATTGGGACATAAAAATGCAGAGTAAGGTTTGGGTTAATACTTATCTACAATTACTTTTTTATAAATTCGATACGAACGTTTTATTAACATATTATACGATATCTTAGAAAACCTGTTCAATTCAGAAGTAATGAGAAAACTTGCTAAACTCAGAAATAATGATTAGAGGAAAGAGGTGGTATTTTTAGCATATTTGAGTATGAAGTACAATTACGTGAAATCGAAATAGTATTTTTTAACACTTTCCAACATAGTTGATAAGTTTTTATGAATTCTGTGCTCTAACTCGCATAAATATACTCGTATTTCCATGTTAATGAGGTTTACTATAAAATGTTCGATATTGAAAATGAACAATGCAGCGTTTATAGTTCATTTACAGGGACACTCAAAATAATTCCGTTTCATTACAGTCTGTGTGAAAAAACCGTTTGTGGTGTATTTTTAAAGATGTTATACTATGTGAAACATATTTGAACTGATATATATCAGATGAACTGATATATATGAGGTGCAGTACATGCAGGTGCTTAATATGGAATATGGTGAACATAGCATATATCGCTCATTTACAGGGGCACACAAAAGTATTCAATTACAGTACTATCTAAGAACAATGATTGCTGGAGATGTTAAATTGTAATACGCGTTTTTAAATTAAACTAATTTTTGTCCATTACTTGGTATGTATAAATTCTATAGATGATATACAGGGCAGCACAAAAGATCTCGAGTACATTTTCGTTTCTGAACGGAAATTGATGAAGAGGAATTTACAACTGTGCTAATGCGTTTCCTAACTGAACTAAATTTTAGTATAGTTTGTAGTATGTGTACAAATCTATAGATCATATACAGGGGCTTCACAAAAGAATTCAGATATTTTCCCAACTATGGATGGTAATTCCTGAAATTGGGTTTTGAAATGCATTATGCTTTTTCCAAATAGTTTACTTAGACATTTCTCCTCATGATTGCACTTATACTCTAAAGCGGAAGCTGAGTTCTCGTGTCGGCTATCCCTTGTGATCCCTTGTTTACTTAGACACATCTTTCACTTTATTAAAGGTGACGTTTTGTTAAAGTATTCTGGAAGTATTGGAAAGTGTTTCCTAATTTATGCTTGACCCGTGATTTTCCTTTCTTGTTTTTTATTTTAGTCGTTAATGAATGATTGCATTTAAATATTTTGTAATATATGGATATTTAAGCTGTACATTAAGCACTGTACCCATTTTTGCCGGGGTTTAGTCCCCGTGGTTTATCACAAACCCTACCGAAATTATCATTGAATAAATTTATTTCTACCCTGCTCAGATAGTCAAAGTTTTGGTTGAGGGTTTGCGGGATTGGTCAAAATTGTGATTGTAGATTGCAGCTCCTTCTGGTGATTAACTTAACATTATATGCAAATGAGTATGTCTTCTTTTTATCATATTGTACGAATAAAACTTAATTACAAATACTTTTGATTCAAAAAATCGAAAAATAGCAAATTGAGAAATTTGGCGTGGTTACAATTAAATAATAATGATAAAAATTGATTCACGTTCTATTAATAGCAAAGCAAAATATTTGGCATGGTTTGGAATAACTATACTTTGCACGATTAGGGTTAAAATAAATGGCGCATTAGCATTCACTTTGGCATGGTGTTGCGATAATAGAAACGTACCGAACACTTTTATATTTCTTACAGTACAAGCCAGTAAAAGCTTTTTGTACTGATATTGCATTCAATCTAAACAGGGTATCCACGTCTAAGCTGACGACCTTTATTTTTGCAACCGTTTTTCTTAGATGCATACTTCCAATTACAAAAGTGGTCAAAATTAGGTGCAGAGTTAAAATAAAAAAAGTTTGAATCGAAGAAGCAATTTAGTGAAGAATTACATAATCTAAATTTTTATATAGCCCCCAGGTCCCTATATTTATATTTAGGAACGTTTTGTCTATTCAAAAGTATTGCAAACACAAAAGTTCCGTATCTGTAAGACCAATATTCACTGAAAAATTTGAGAACAGTATAATATTTGTCTAATCACTGATATTGAAAATAAAAATGTATATTTTGTATAATACATAAAATCACAGTACACAAACTCATACAAATTTAACAAAGTAGTTTGAAATAATAACATAGTAAGTAGTGCTTTCTCGTAGATAAACTAAAAAAAAAAAAAAAAAAGAAATAGAAATAAACAATGTGGATAAATATCGTCTTTCATATTTTCTCCTTACATGTGTTCTAAGTGTCTTCCCTGGACTACAATACATAGACGGACACGTGACAGAAATTCCTCTTGAACATTTTTTAGCATTACAGGTGCGACACATTTGATGGCGGATAAAATGCGATTCTGCAAATCTACTCGGCTTACTGACTCTACTTCGTAAATATTGCTTTTTAAATAACCCCAAAGAAAGAAATCTAGGGGATTTAGAACCTGCGATCGAGGAGGCCATTCTACCAAGCATCTATAACCTATGATGTTATCTTGAAACATGCTACGTAGAAGTGTTCGGGAGGAGGCTGTTTTGTGGGCTGGTGCCCCATCATGTTGAAACCACATCTTGGTGAGGTCTGCTAATGAAACATGGTTATCTAAGAAGCCAGAAAATGGTCGACGTAACAGATCTACATACTTTGCACCTGTTAAAGTGTCATAAAAAAAGAATGGCTCCACTAACGTTCCCTCTCAGATGCCACACCAAACGTTAACAGACCATCGTACTTGATGCTTGTTGGGTCGTATGACATTCGGATTTTGCACAGACTATAAGTGTGTATTCTGCCTAGTCACAACACCAATTCTTGAAAACGTGCACTCGCTTGTCCAAAAAATGTCATTCAGAAACGACGAGTCTGTTTGTAGCTTGTTCATAATGAAATTGCTAAAATCGAACCATCTATCTTCATCTCCTGGCAAAAACGCTTGTACTAATTGCGGGCCGGCCCAAGGCGTGTGCGAAGTGTGCCACCGCACGGGGCGCCGAGCCGAAGGGGTGCCTACAAGAGCACCGATAAAAACTATTTTATGTTCTGCGTTTTTTTTTTTTTTTTTTTACATTTTCTCTAGCTAGGCTGAGGCCGGCCCGAGAAAGGATTCTTCATTGTGTTTAAAAAAATATTCAAGGGCGCTGAATTTTTCTCATGCAAACAGCGGCTTCTTTTCTTTATATGAATGGAATTGCCTATAAGCTAATATTGCTCAAATTGCTTCGTCATACTGAGAAAAGAAACAGAATCACGAACCCCAGAAAACATCCTATTGAAATCTACTTTCCTTGCGGGATGCTAATTAATTTCGACTTTTACACGTTTATATGTCTACAGGGAATCTGAAACTGGCCCCTAGATGCCCGGAAAAAAGAAACCATTAAGAGCTTAAAAGTGCAGAAATTTAAAAATGAAAACCAGACGTCTGTGAAAAAGTTTTTTTCTAGCAGTGTCCTCTGGATATGAGCTCATCTTCTGCTAATAGTCAAAGTGTCAGAAATTTTGAAGAAAATGAAAAACGAAAAAAGGGCATATAACCAAAGATATGTATGGAAATAATTCTTATTAAAATGATCGTAATATCGAGACAATACGATTCGGTCGTTCACTAATTATTTTATTAAACTGCTGTAAATGGAATATTTAATAGGTAGAAATGAATCAAGCCAAAGATTTTTCAAGTAACTTCATTCATTTATTTATTTCGTTTAAATGAGTAATTTTCATGCGGAATATGCGGTCATGAAACAGAATATTTAAAGTTACAACGCATGCTCGAAAGCTGTCAGTTCTTGAAATTACGGTACCCTAATCTGAGAACGGCGGAACTAGAGCCCAACTAACCCTATATATTGCGCCCTGGAAAGTGGAGCAAACATTCAGATGGGACCGCCTTTAACCAGAATTTCTGTTCATGAAGGAGAATTTTTGCCTGTAGAAGGTCGAAAAGAAGGATTTTTTTTTTTTTTTTTTTTTTTTTTTTTTTTTTTTTTTGTAATAGGAATGAAGATTTTAGCGCCAGGTTTTTTGCGAGTTATTTGTTATCATTTGAAGAACATTTAAAAAATTTTAAATAAAAAATTGATGATGTGGCTCCAGTTGCATGGGTGGATGCCCTAGTATGCGCGCCGTGCACTTCCAATTGGGCGGGATCCGATAAATCGCCAGAGTCACTTGCAATCAATTTCCGTTAAAAATTATGAAAGAAGATAATATTGCCTGGAGTTTCAACCACTTTGAGATTAAAAAAAAAAAAAAAAAAAAAAAAAGTTGAAAATCAACAAAGTGTCAGTGATTCGAAAAAAGATCTATTTCTGACCCCTTTTTTCGCACTTTGGCGTGGTTCTAAATATATTTATTTTTTATAAAAATGGCTGAATGTGGTCCAAGTTCCAATAAATTATATCACCTTTAATTAAAAAAAAAAAAATAGCAAGATCGATTATAATTTTTGGGTTCTGACTCCGCCCAGCTTGAAGAAAGTCATTTTGAGTAAAATGCGCTTATTCTCCTCCAGTCCTGATGTCGCCTGTAGGAGACACTAAAAATCACTCTTTAAATTAATTTAAATGCTTCTAGAGGTGTTAAAATTTCTTCTAGATCTTTTTAATAAATGTGTGCATATCATACGTATCGATATATAGAATGATACATCTTTGGAGATGTTTTACAGAAATTTTAAACTGGTTTTTGTAGTCCCACGTAATATTTGTCTCATGACTAAGGAGGATAAAATGCTCTAAAACATTGTAAGCTTACGGATGCGTTGTGCTAAAGCACTCTGTAACTACGAAAGGTCTTCGGCCAAATTGCTGAGCACGGATAGTCTGCAGACTGTAGGAAATAGGGAAATGTAAAAAAAAAAAAAAAAAAAATCGATGTTTTTTCAATTGAAAATAAGCAATTTCCCTTTTTAAAAAAACGATTTTGGTGTTTGGGTTGGCGGGGTATTTTAGAGTTGAGAGCCTGGGCATCTGCCTCGTTTGCCCTTGCAATAATCAGACTGATCGGAAAAAATGTTATTTTTATACACATATCGTGGTCGGTCCAGCCTCCCGGAAAATTTTCGGGCAATAGTACAATTAATGAACTGCATTCCAAACCTTTAGTTTATTTTTATTTTAGTGTTTAATTAGTCCAACATTTATTATCTTAAACGAGAGATGGGGGAGGTCGGAGCTCCCATGATGAAGAAAACATTAAACTATTTCCATTCTTACAACAGGCACACATTTGTTCCAAAATCTCTCCCCTTCAGGGATTTCGTTCAGCCGGCGCCCACGCTATATTTTTTGAATTTATGTTCTGCCCCAGTTTTCCGAGACATATGATCTGAAAGGAACACTGAGCTGAAAGCCAGTCAAAAATATCGTCATAAAAATATATAATTGCGTTATAATGACGCACTGTTTCATTCATCATTAGAGATTATTTATTAGTGGAATATACTAGTTGGCCCATTACAAAATAAATATTTCGCAATGCTGGAATTTAAATAAATGAAATTTTCTTAATTTAAAAATAAAAATTTCTGGAAATTTGACTGATTTTTTTTTTTTAAGAGACTTTTCTGGAATCAGATTATGTATTTGATACCGAGTCAAATTTTGTTTAAACCAAGAGGGGATTCTATTCAATATTACAGAGATTCTTCATTATTTTGTGATACTTTGCATCTTAAGTGCTGGAAGAACGAAATCTACTTTGGGGTAAAATTTCTTTGGGATAATATTGTGCTAAACCTTCTTATAATATATACAGACTTATGCCCAAGCACAATTTTTCTCTTAGTGATTTAGTATTTAAAATTAAACGAAAAAAGTATATTTTACACTGCTTCTCCCAACTTTTTTATAAAATCATCCAAGATAATGAGCTTTTTTTTCAAGAGAGTGGGGAAAAGGCCCTTCCTTGCCCACCCCCCACTATATTGATTTTTTTCATGATGATTTGATTTCCTACACCAATACCCTATGATTTAACTGAATTCATACAATTATAATGACACTTTTTTTTATACAATTTCAGTGCGGCGCTAAGACGTAAATTCGCAATACTTAAACATATATAGGGGACTTTCTTTGGAATGGTTTGTTTATTTCAGACGTGGGCGTTAGTACAACGAAATCCAGGAAAGGGTAAACTTTTTGGGGGGATGGTTTTGTTAAGCGTATTCCTTATTATTATAAATAGAACTCTTATTCCCAATCATAGTTTTCTCTTAATGTTTAATTATTTTAGGTTACCTAAAAAGAATAAATGATACTATTTTTACCCCTTTTGGTAAAAATTATGACAGATAAAGAAAATTTAGTTTTAAAAGAAGAGAAGCAGAATCATTCTAAAAATGAAAAGAATATTAATATTTCCGGGATTAGCTGAAGAGAAAACGGGGTTTCCCCATTTTTCGACAGCTTCCATCATGAAAAGTGAGCCTTTTATGAAAATAGATACTTAAATATGAAATGTATTCGTACTTTTTATGTACTAAATAACGAAACACTATTAGAGTCTTCATCTTACATAGCTGCTACTTACTAGTAGGTCTGATTTCTTTATTTTAATTAATTAACTTATTATTGTTATTTTCGTCCAATACCATGTGTTGTGTTTTTTTTTTTTTTTTTTTTTTTTGGATCGTAACATGTTACACATTAAGAGTGGTAATTACTGTAAAATTCAAATTTCCCTTATGAGACTTAATTTTACAATTTACCAAATACAAACTCAAAGATTGGATTAAAATTAGAAATTTTATCAGTTTTTGATGCACTTTAATATCTTAAATAATTAATAATAATATGCATAAAAATTACTGTATTAAAAAAAAAATTAAGAACATAAGTAATTTTTCTTTTCCGGGGGTAAGGTGCACTGATGGGTGATCGCACGGGCGCCAAAATGTCCTTGGGCGTCGATAAGGATGTGCTCCGTGTATATTTAAAACGTTCCATGCATGGGATTTTGAGCAGCCACAAGCTTCACTAATATCCCTAACACTACACTGTGGATACGCAAGAGCATAGCCAAAAGTCTCCTCAGAGACATGCATACTTGAGCTTCCATATCGAGGATCTTTTTTACGCTACCCGTTTCTCGTAAGCATTTTACAACATTTAAAATCGTGTTTTTAGACGGATGGCTATCATTTGGGAATTTAATTGCGTACTGCCTTGAAGCCTTTCGTCCATTCCGATTATACTGGCCATAAGTAATATCATTTCTACGTACTGCTCCGTGGTGTACATTTTAACTACAACCATCAACGAATCAACTAAATACTCGTACATCTGGTGTAAGTCAATTTTATTCAACAATGAAGGGCTTACGTCATTTTTTGTCTACCAATCGGTATGCAGTGAGTGAAATTCGCATAGGAGCCTGCAAATCCCGCAGTACTGCGTACTGCTTTGACATAATAAGGATAAGGAAAATTTAAAACACGATTTCGTCTTCAGATAATCGTGGTCGTTGGGTTAAATGAAGTGATCACTCCTTGAGTTAATAGTCAGATCGTTAATGCGAAGTAAAATGGACTAATCTAGTTTAAGTTCAGTTTTTCGAAACTGAAGGAAAGCCTACTTTCCGTGTTATAGCGGCTAAATGGGCCGCCCAAAGTGATAGGAGCGCGTTTTGGCTTATAACTAACTCCAGGAAACACAACACAAGAGCGTGAATTTGCCCAGCCTTGAGCGATTTTATAAGGGATATAATCATGCATACTCGACAGATTTCCTCTACGATTAAAACTGACCGAGTAATAGCTGTTTAAAGTTGGAGTATATTTTTTGCTGCGAAATAGGGTCATTCACAAATGTAGTAGAAATATAAATAATCGTCAGATATAACCAAAAAATAGTTGAGAGCAAAATTAACATTGCAATCCAATATAAATATGAAATCTATAATCATTCTGACATATTACTGCAAAATATACAATTTGTACTGAACATATAAGAGGATAAAAATAACAGAATTTTTGTTAAATAAAATGATGAAAAACAACAGCCCCAATTCTTTCCAAATGATACATATTTTAAAATGCTGTTAGATTACACTGTCTTTCAAATTTTGGGTTGTACCATGTTTTTAGCTTTTGAAAATTGATTCTTATGAATTTTTAGCGATGAATCCAAAAATGACCTTCATTTTAAACCATCACGTCAGGACTTTTCTCAAATCGCAAATTTCAAAGTTAAAAAGTTCAAAGTTAAATTTGACCCCCCCTCCCCTCCCAACCTCACAGGACCCCTGAGCTTTTTAGCTGTAAGAACCCAGTATAAGCCAAAAAATTGAATAAATTATTGAATTTAATAAAATTAAACTGAATAAAAAAGGTCTTACATCTATTTTATAGTATCAGATTTTTCGCTATTTTTTAACCTTGAAATTTACGATTTGTGAAAAATCCTGACATGATGATTAAAACTGAAAGTAATTAATTTTCTTATTCAGCGTTAAAAAATACATAAAACATAATTATAATTAAAAGAATGAAAAACAACAGCCTCAATTCTTTACAAAATGATACATATTTTTAAATGCTGTTAGATTATAGTGATTTCAAATTATGGGTTGTGGTATGTTTTTTAGCTTTTGAAAATTGATTCTTATGTATTTTTTAGCAATGAATCCAAAAATGACCTTCATTTTAAACCATCACGTCCGGAATTTTCATAAATCGCAAATTTCAAAGTTAAAAAGCTAAAAGTTAAAATTTATCCCCCCTCCCCTCCCAACCTCATCGGACCCCCGAGCTGTTTAGCTGTAAGAAACCCAGTATAAGCCAAAAAATCTAATAAATTATTGAATTAAATAAAATTAAACTGAATAAAAAAGTCTTACATCTATTTTATAGTATCAGATTTTTCGCTATTTTTTAACCTTGAAATTTACGATTTGCGAAAAATCTTGACATGATGTTTAAAAGTGAAGATAATTTTTTGATTCAGCGTTAAAAAATACAAAATGTACAAAAATGTAATTATAAAAGTTAAAAAACACAACCATCGCAGGTTTATGTTATCTAATCTAAAACTCTTTCTTAAACTTCTTGACGGTAATCTTTCCGAATTTTCTTGTGTTATCCTCTAATATAAGTATGTATAAGATGGTAAGAGTCGAAAATCATAATAATACTGCATTGCCAACGGATTTAAGTCAGTATGTAAAATTTAACTTCAATCGGACATTTGAAAGTAAGTTAAAGTTCGAGTGCAAATTTTAAACTGGAAAGACGAACATTGCAAGTTAAATAAAATCTTATGAAAATAACATAATTTTAGTTAAAAGAAATCATAGCCTCAAATCCTTACAAAATAAAACATATGTTAAAATACAATTATTTTAACATAACTGAAACTTAACTAATAAAAGTTTATCGAAATATTTGTACGATTTCTTTCAAAGCGCAGATACCTTAAAATAAGTTTAAGTACTTTATAACACGATCCCTGAAAGCATGGTCAAAATTGTCTGTTTTGATATGCAAAAAAGTGCTATAAGTCATGCATTCCAAAGTTTCATAACTCGGTCAATTTTAATGTTAGATGAATGGGACTTTTTTTGTCTTACTTGTTAGTGTCACTGTAAATTTTTAGTAAATATCATTTATAGGACCGGGAGACCGTATAAAAATTTAAATTTCGTAATTTTTTAATAAATGTTTTTCTTGACCCAAATCGCTTAAAAATAATTCTTTACCTTATTTAAAACATTTTTGTAATTGGAAGTAATTATTTAATAAGTTTTGTAATTGGCTAGGACCAACGGTTTCGAAAATAAAGGTCGGTCAGGTTATACGTGGACACACTCTATAATGTAATGGAAAACTAGCCTATAATATTAACTCTAGCCACATTATCTCTATTGTGAATTGTATGTTCAAAATGAACATGTAAACTATTGTTCATATTCAAATACACATTTTTTCGTCTGAAAAGTTATTCTAATCTTTCTTCAGAAAAAAATAATTAAACTGAATCCGATCGCCAACAAATCAAATCGCTACTCAAAACCAACCAGAAGCTGAAACAATTAGACTAAACCAGAACCGCAGGTGGCAAAAATTGCTAATCGGGTTCTGTTAGGGTAAAATGATGTTACCAGGCCCGATGCAGGACTTTAGGTCTGATAAATCCATTTTACTATGGGAAAGGTTTTCTTTGTTTTGTACAGTCGTGGAAAAAAAGTACCCCCCCCCCCCCCTAACTCTGTAACAAATTATTGTAGAAGAAAGTTACTGGTACCAAACGATTTGAAAAAAACCTTTACTTTTAAATGATGTATAGAAAATTTGCTTAGGAAATCATCAACATATCAAAACGAACCCAAACTTTTTTTTTTTTTTTTCATTAACAATACCCAAGTTTGACACCGTAAATAAATTCCACACTCTTCAATTAGCCTAAAAACAAATTTTCATGAAATTCGTACGATTAGTTTCAGAGACATTAATTATTTTAAAATGAGCCTATTTTAGGGGCTGCATCCAAATTGAAGTTCGGTACTCGATTGTTGACCGAGAGAGCTCCCTTCTTGATCAAAGCAAAAAAAAAAAAAAAAAAAAAAAAAAAAGGTAAACGCCCTTACTAACTCCGCAACAAATTATTGTAGAAGAAAATTACTGGTTCCAAACGATTGGAAATAAAGTCTACTTTTAAATGATGTACCTATATAAAATTTGCTTAGGGGGGAGGGGTCATCTACAAATTCAAAACGAAACCAAACTTTGTTTCTTTCGATACCAATACCCAAGATTGACGCATTAAATAAATTCTACACCCTTGAATTAGCCTAAACACAAATTTTCATGGAATTGCTATGATTAGTTTCAGAGATATAAATTATTTTAAAATGAGCATATTTTAGAGGCTGTATCCAAATTGAAGTTAGGTACTAGATTTTTGAAATGCTACAGAATGACTATGTCACTTCCATTAAAGTATTATTTCTTGCCAATATGACCATTTCACTCGCTTAATATGTTTCAATAAAATGAGTAAAATATATTTTTTTCAAATTACGCTTTTCTGCACATCATAGATGGCCCCTTAAACCATCATTTTGACGTTTTTTAATCATAAGTCGAAAATTACTTAGAAGAAAAGTTTGAAATTGAGAATTTGCATAAAGCAGGGCATAATAAATATAAATCTATAAAAAAAAAAAAAATTGTAGTTTGTAATTCATATTTTTTTCGAACATTAATTTCATAATTCACAATTCATACTATATATTTTTTTAAGATTACGAATTCAAAGTATTTATATTTGGGTTTTTTAGTATTATAACCTCACAAAAAATTATCATATTAGGATTATAATTTCAGGCGGTGTTAATAAAAATATGAAAATGTAATTTAACATTTAAAGCTCTAAATTTTGAATGTTTATAATTGAAAAACTTATCATCCAAATGACTTGAAATTTCGTTTCTAGGAATAGTCTGAACCGAAGATTTAAAATATCTTATCAAAATTGGGTGTTGACATATTAAAAAACAAAGTTTGGTCTGGTTTTGATTTTTAGATGGCCCCTAAGAAAATTTTATATACACCATTTAAAAGTAGACTTTATTTCCCATCGTTTGGTACCAGTACCTTTCTTCTATTGTAATTAGTTGCAGAGTTAGTAGGGGTGTTTACTTTTTTCCTTCACGACTTTAGTTATCATTAGAGTTTTAACATATAACTGTTCTTCAATTAATTAAAATACTTAAAAGTAAAACTCAGCATCGGGTCAGATAATCCGATTTTTCCAGGGGTCGGATGTCTTTTTCTTTTTTTCATTAGTATGTTTGTGATCATCTTAGTTTTAACTTATAATTATTCTTGAATTAAATAAAAGTACTTAAAAGTACAGTCATTTTTCGTGTCGAGTATCTAGATTTTACCCAGGATCTCTTTCTTTTTTTCTTTCTTTCCTTTTTAATTTTTTTGCGGTGGGAATCAAGTACCTTTTTGCAATATTTTTCAGATGAATTTATTTACCAAACTTATTTTTTCGCATTATTTCTATTGTTCTTTTTCTCCAATGCCCTTTTATATATTTCGTGATACTTTTTTCCACTTCTCCCTGGCATTACCCCTGCCGAGCTGCACATTTTTTTAGAATAAACTCTATGTTGGTCCCATCGATGTCCAAGATAAATAAGCTTTACGTTTTATCTAGTTACAGTCAAATCTGTGTAAACGGAATAGCTAGAGATCGTTAACAAATTCGTTGTAGACAGACTTCGATCTTACAGGTATATTTGTATAGTTATCCTTCCGTCATTGGGACCATGAAATGTTTCTGTTTCCGAGAGGATTCCGTGTTCACAGAAAACCTGCCAAGAAGGAATTACAAATGAAAAAAATCCCATTTTATTTAGGTTTCAAGGCTTAGCAATTATAAATATATAGTATTGTTTTCGTCGAATCTTGAATTTTTTCTCTTTAAGATAGATGATATCTTTAGATTTTACTGTCATACATTTATGCTCTTCAGAGGTGTACTATAGAGTAAATACGTTTTAACAGTTTTAGTGGATGCTGTGAAATCAGAACGTGTTTTTTAGCGGAACCTGCCTAAAGTAGAAAAGTTCATAGCCACGGCGAAAACATACCTTTGAATTATACCTTCTAATACGAACACCTGTCTAAAGCGGAATTGGTCATAGGTTCTTTGTGATTCCATCTTAGCAGTTTTGATTTGTTGTATCTATGATTCAGTAAACAAGTTCTTCGTTCTGGGGGTGGAGGAGTCATGACCCCCTGGAACCCCCCTTGAATACGCCACTGTATTGTACAGAGAGCCGCGGTCTCTGTACAGTCGTTTGGCAGGGCCGAAACTAGCCTTTTTTGCACCCGGAGTAAACATGGATTTTGGCGTCCCCCCCTCTTCCGCAAAGTATATTTACAAAGATAATTTTACTAATTTTCTAATAGCCGACTTATTTTAAAATTTAAAATATGTAATCATAAAATATGTAATACTGAACTACGTAATATACAATCGCGGATCCAAGTGGGAGGTTACGGGGGTCATGACTCCCATCTGAACACCAACAAAAATATTCTAAAGATCATTTTTAAAATGAAAGATACAGTAGAGTCCCGATTATCCGGGTCCAGCTTAACCCAGATTCCGCTTTAACCGAGTTATTTTCTTCTGATGGACTGATGGCTTCCGTTATTATGAAACAGCCATTATAAATGAAGTGTTAGGTGAAAATGAAAGAACAGCCGTAAAAAGTTAGAACTCTGATTTTCTGGTCAGAATGGGGGGGGGGGGGGATGGCCATAATTAAAAAAAAAATATCACCATTTTTTTCGCCATTCTGACCAGCAAAATCAGAGTTCTAACTTTTTACGACTGCTCTTTCATCGTCACCTATCACTTCATTTATAATGGCTGTTTCATAATAACGGAAGCCATCAGTCCATCAGAAGAAAATGATCCATTCCAAAGGTATAATCCTTCATTTGCCGCCCTTCGTTCTGGCGCCCGTGGCACCTGCCCCCTGCCCGCCCTTAGTTTCGGCCCTGCCGCCTGGTTACCTAATGGTTGTGTCGGTCAGTGTTGAAATCAGGGGGTGGCCCGGGAGGGACATTCCCCTTCCCAGAAGATTTGAGATTTTATGCTTTTTATGGTAAAAAAGTGCCATTTCCCTCCCCCTCCTGGAACTCTATAATGTCCCCTCGGAGACACAGAAATCCCCCCCCCCCCCCCCCAAAGGAGAAAAATGTCTGAATTCAACACTGGTGTCGGTCCTTCCTCGGGTCCCGATTAGGCTATTTTTATACTTACTTTTTATGTGAAATTGGTTTCTTCAATCGTATTTACTCACCAGAGTAAGTCGCCTGAGTTTTCTTTTATTTTCGTGATTGGATCGTTAAATCGTGATTGGATCCAGATTAATGCATATTGCTGGTAACAAACTTGAAATTGTAGAATTTATGGTGCTGCCATCTTTGGACAAGATGTATAAATATTTTCAGTCATCCTTGCACGCACACAAATAGACTAGCTTGCATTATTGCATTAACTAACATTCGATTTTTGCTCATAAAGCTCCTTTTTATAGAAAATTCTACATATGAAGCAATTTTAATCGTGTTAAAAATTTCCAAAATGCCAAATTTATGAACTATAAACACAACTGCATCATGAAAAAGTGATGAAAAGTAAATTATGGAATCTTTCACAGGGCATATTTATTTCCCAATCACAAAAAATTTACAATGATGATAGACATTGAGATCATAAACTTTTGAGACAGTTGTTTTACCCAAACTGAGAAAAATGTGGATTTATTTATTGATTGTCAATTATTTTCACACACAATCAACATTTATTGTTTTAAATATTTTATTTGGTGCATAATTCATTGCTGTACTTATATTTTTTATTTTATTGGTATATAAGCTTTAACCCTTTATGCTCCGACGCCGACGGTACTTTAAAGTAATACCATTAAAATAACTTGTTATAAAATTCATTTAATACATCGATTAGTAGTAATACATTTTAGAATGAGTTGTAGATACATTACTTTATCTTATTCCAAAAGCATTGTTGGTTGAAAAAAAAAGTGTTTTTAAAAGGATGATTTCTTTTTCAGTTGCATCTCTTCAGCTTTCTTGACGTTCAAAGATTGTGGGTAAAATGTTTCAATTCGGAATTATTCCTATATTACTATTGTAAGAGCATTATATTTATACATTTCCCTAATTCTAATAAAAATAAATAAATAAATAAATAAAAGATTTGAGTGAAGTTATAAAAATTACACAAAATCCGTATAAATACAAATTTAATTAATTAATTTTAATTAGCAAAATCCTCCTAAAATTTATTAAATGTTTGTGTAAATCTTCTAATGTAGTATCAAAAATTCACGAAAAATACTTTAGAAGATGAAATTTTCATGAATTCTTAATTTGAAACATAAAGGGTTAAGAAGGATTGTAGAATTTTAGTATTCAAAAGCAAATAGCAACACATTTGGCCATCGTCTGATTATGTACACTGAATTATCGCATTTAATCATGTATAATGCAAATTCATGTATAATTAGTATCCCATTTTTCACAGGGAAAATGAAAAAATATATACATCGGGTATAATGCGAACCATGATACTTTGACAAAAAAAAAAAAAAAAAAAAAAAAAAAAAAAAATCCGGGAATGAAAAAAAATCTGTAGAAATCCTGACAAAACTTTCAATCTCGGACATAAGTTACTGGGTCAATCCATTTCAAGTGGTCCAGCACTGGTTGCTCGACCATTTAAAAAAAAAATCTGAAATTTTTTGTACAACAACCCTAACATGATGGAAGTTCAAAATGACTATTATTTTAATTTTATTAATTTTTGTTTGTGCATGGTGGCCATCTTTGTTTCATCGTCTGCAGCAATTTTCTCACATGAAGGGTTTACGGGTGTAAATAATTCATCGTTTATTTCTCCAATTCAAGTGCGGATTGAAGCAATTTGTGCAGAATACATTGAGCTAAAAATATGGTAGTAGAGTAGTTTCTGAAACTAACTGCTTATTGGTGAAATTTAAGCATAAAGTTTCAGTTTTTTTCAAAAATTCGTCCGTTTAGAAGAGGAAATTTTTCTAGCAAGGAAAACTGTGAACACGAAATAATTTTTTTTACAAATAAGCCGAAAGTACTTGTACTCAGACACGAAGTTCCAGATCTGGGAATTGTTTTCTCTTCGCTAAAAAAAAAACCCAAATTTTTCAAAAATTTCAAAAATCGCACTTTTGAGGCTTTGATATCCCTGGTGGGGCACAAGATAAAATTATGAAGTTCTGGTTTCTGAGAGTATTGTATGGTAGTGTTATGCACAAGAAATTTCAGGATGGAGATTTGATTACAAGCTGAGATATGGCAAGGGCAACATGTCAAAACAATTCTGCCAAACTATTGTTTTGTTGTAGTCACAGCTAAGTATTTATCTCAGAGTGTCATTTAAAATTATTTTTTTTTGATTATCTTTAAATAATAGTATCAGAAAATAAAGCCTTTTGCAAAGATTAGCAATTAATTAAAAAAATAATTATGCCTAAGGCCTACATTTTGTATGGTTTCAGTAATTTTTGTTGTAATTTTAGTAACTAAAAGAAACCTCAGCACTTTTACATAAAGAAAAAAAATATTTTTATAGATGACCAGAGACAAAAACAGAATAGGGAAAGAGAAAAGCTGTTAATGTTGGCATACTTGTTGAAACATGATCAAACATGTCAAAACACATTTCTGCTTATTGGTTTAAAAACCCTAATTTTAATGCTGCTTGCCAGTCCCTGAAACTTCTTCCTACCATAAGTATGTTCCTGTAAATGAAGCATTATGCGATGTTACCATGCATCAGCCTCAAGTATTTTTCAGAAAGTAAAGATATCCAAAGCCCTTTTAAAATTTATACTGCAGAAAAATGACATTTTTGCATAAGAAGTAAGCTAGGAATTATTAATGAAATGAGACTTCCACATAGTGATTTTAAAGTTTATTTCTATGAGCCAGCAGGGCCAAGATCTTCAATCAAGTTCTCAAGAGATGACAAGACTTGGTTCCTACAAATAAAATTTTGAGAATGATTAAAATTGTGGTTTTTAAACCAACAAGCAAGAATGTGATTTGACACGTTTGATCATGTCTCGATCATGTCTCAACAAGTATGACAACATTAACAGCTTTTCTCTTTCCCTATTCTGTTTTTGTCTCAGTTCTTGTATAATTTTCTTTTCTTTATGTAAACGTGCTGAGGTTTTTTTTAGTTACTAAATTTACTTACAACAAAAATTAATGAAACCATTCAAAATGTATGGCCTTAGGCATAATTATTTTTTTAATTAATTGCTAAGCTTTGCAAAGGGCTTTATTTTCTGTTACTATTATTTAAAGATAAGCAAAAACATAAATTTAAGTGACACTCTGAGATAAATACTTAGCTGTGACTACAACAAAACAATAGTTTGGCAGTATTGTTTTGACATGTTGCCCTTGCCATATCTCAGCTTGTAGTCAAATCTCCATCCTGTAATTTCTTGTGCATAATACTACCATACATTACTGTCAGAAACCAGAACTTCAAATTTTTATCTCGTGCCTCATCAAAGATATCAAAGCCTCAAAAGTGCGATTTTTGACATTTTTGAAAAATTTCGGATTTTTTTTTAGCGAAGGGAAAGCAAGTTCCAGATCTGGTATTTGGCGTGTGAGTACAAGTACTTTCGGCCTATTTGTAAAAAAAAAAAAAAAAAAAATTATGTCACGTTCACAGTTTTCCTTGCTAGAAAAATTTCCTCTTGTAAACGGACAAATTTTGGAAAAAAACTGAAACTTTATGTTTAAATTTCACCAATAAGGATTTATTTTTGGAAACTACTCGATTACCAAATTTTTAGCCCAATGTATTCTGTACAAACTGCTTTAATCCGCACTTAAATTGGAGAAATAAACGATGAATTACTTACAATTCCGTAAACCCTTCTTGTGAGAAAATTGCTGCAGACGATGAGACAAAGATGGCCGCCATGTACAAAAAAAAAAAAAAAAATAATAATAACATTAAAATAATAAACTTCCATCATGTTAGGGTTGTTATACAAAAAATTTCAGATTTTTCAAAAATGGTCAAGCAACGAATAAATGATTTTCTGGACCACTTGAAATGGATTCACCCTACTTTATTCCCCCAAGTATATTTCGCTCCCAAATTAAAAAAATCGCAATGAAAATTTTTCTCACTTTGTAAATTTTATTCAAAATATTTATAGACATCAGAAATCGATACCTAATTTTGCTCATGATGCAATCGTATTAGCTCATAACATAGCAATAATTTCACTTAATTCACTTACTACTCTTACATTCATATAAGGTTATTGCAAAATTCTCAATGTCTTGGTGAACAAACGTTTCGTATCATATAGCTGTGGAAAAGTGTTTCCTTTCTGCCACCTCTCACCCGGAAGGGATCAGTACCACCTCTGAGCAAGTCTGTTACTCCCAGAGGGAAGTGAGGGGGGATTTTGAGTTATATTACAATTAATAAACTAATTATATATGCTTTAACTACAAATACTTTAAATTTATGTGTTGCCACCACCCCTTTCCCTGAATAAAATGGTCTGAAAAAAAAAATTGCTTGTAAATATTCGGTGTTTAATTCGGTTCCCAATTTCTGGCCCTAAAATTTTGGAAAAAAGACGTGTATTCTACAGGAATATATACGGTAATCGTTGTTAAAATTTGTAACTTTTTATAGTCTGCTATAGGCCTGCTTTTACAAATAGCAATTAGTTCAATTTTTGAAAAAAAGGACTTAATTTGTATCTATTAAAAGAAAAATACTGAAAGGATGCCGAATGATTGAAATTAAAGCTTTCAGTAACTGGGCATCTCTGTGAAACTCTATGGAATACATTACGGAGTTTCAAATCTAAGACCAGGGAATCAAAATAGTTGTTAAGAATAAAGTCTGTTACCATTAGAAACATTTAAAAAATCAAGATTAAACTTTCGAGAGCTTTTAATAAATTTCACGGAATACCTGATTATCCGAAAAGTACTAAATGAATGATTTATAGCAAGGTTCACATCCTTTTATTTTTTTCAAGTACCTTTTTCTTATAATTTTCAATTATGCATACCCCTTCTCGGATAAATTCCGCTCCCAAAATTTTCTTTTTTGTTCGTTAGATATATTCTGATACTAGATACCAATGTTAGATGTAGTTCTCTAAAGAGTTCCACTTTTCAACCACGTATTCATTTTGAACCACAACACGATATCGAACAACACGATAAAGCACTAAATATTAGCTAAAGATTTAAAATTAAGCACTCTCAAAGAAAAAACGACGTTATTGCCATTAATACATGCTATAATTGACTTTATGCTGTTCAGCCGAACACTAAAACGGGGATCTACTTTCAAATGGGATTTAAAAGAAAACGTCGAAAACAAGAATCTCCGATATGACTCGGGGAATTTTTCTGGATATTTATATACACTGGTGAAAACAGTTAAAAGGACAAATGGTTTTTTGGAATTAAAAAAAAAAAACTAACAAAGCAAATAAAACCAAACTTGGCCTAAATATCATTCGATATAAGACCAATGTATGGGAAAACAAAAATGGGCACAACCTGCACCCCGAGGCTAACGAGAAAGACAGGCTACCGCGGTGGGTCCGATTGTTCTTTTTTTACAGACCGCTGGAGTCACGTGATGCTCCTTTCGCACACCTTCATTGGTGCATTCCAGCATCACGTGACTCCAGCGGTCTGTAAAAAAGGAAGAATCGGACCCACCGCGGTAGCCTGTCTTTTTCGTTAGCCTCGCCTGCACCCTAAATAAGGTAACTGGTCACGTGTCCAGCACAGCAGCTGATCGACACCCTGTGAGTCAGAGAAAAACATGTCTAATAGAGTGTATAATCGTCTGTAACAACTACACAACTCTCGCATCGGCGTTTCATACTGATTACCAGGGTCCTTATCAATCTCTGTGGCAACTGCACCCACTCTTGCACCAAGGCACCCTTGAGCTATAGCGCCTAGAATATATAGTGTGGAAATCGGCTATCGGGTGTAATACTTAAAAAAAGCGCTAAAATATTGTAGCCCTTAAATGTGCAATGATACTGCTGCAATATGCTGATCGCAGCGACATCTGCAGGATATTTTCCACAGCTGCAAGAAATTGCTAGTCTATACAATGTAATACTAGTAATATGAAAATCCCGCAAATGTCGCTGTGATCGACACTTGGGATTTTAGCAGTATCGTCGCACATTTAAGGAATACAAATTTTTAGCACTGTTTGGATAGCATATTTCCACACTAGGCACTGTAGGCGCTGTAACGCTGTATTCCACTATCGAAGAATTTGTTGTTTCCATGGCAACAAGGCATTCTATTGAAATCATATCGAATGAGTTCAGAATTGGGACTTAAGAGCAAGATTGTATTGGCGAATAAGACCCACTCCCTAGCCTTAATCTCCTTCCTTCGCATCAATTCTGAATGACGTCAGTTTCGTTCTGGACTGAGCGTCAATCGCTGTCAGCGCCATCTATTGCTTGTAATTCGAACTAAAATCAAGAATCACAGTAAAAAACTTCTGACATCATAATACATAACCCTCCTGCAAGAATTTTTTAAATATCTGTCGCCATTTGCAAGTTATTGAATTTTAAAATCGTCGGCCATTTTTGGGACACCCGGTAGGATAGGATATTTATATTTTAGTAGAAAGAAACAGAATATGGAAAAAAAAAAGTGGGGTGGACACACGAGAAATCGCGCGATATTATTGGAGACGTCAGATATAATGGCAACAAATGATCAACCAATTACTAAGCTTAGAAATTTTTCTTCATTTTGCGAGTAAGAATATTTGACTTTCACACAAGTCTGTTTGCAAAAGAAAATTCTGTGCAACTTTATCTTTCTGATTTGATTTTAACTTTTATTTTTTGCATTTTCCGCCATTGCCAATGTAATTTTCACGTACCCCCAACTGTTCCATATCGCACCTTCAGGAGTATGCATATGCATACCTGTGGTTGGCAACCGCTGATCTATATGGTTTAATGTACGACTAATATAGGGTTCCGTGATCTAATTTAAAAACAAAGGGGGAAAAAAAGGAATCGGACTTTTTTCGGATAAATCCATAGAAATGATATAAGGATTCGCAGGATTCTCAAGGGATATAAAGTGACAAAATTTAGATTTGGAGTAAATTGAGTTCAAAGTTCAACGTAAATGGTAAATGAATGAATTAAAATATGAAACTATTGCTTATTTCATCACGGTCTTTGAACTCTTATTTCAGTAACTCCAAAAGAAAAGTGGAATACAATATTTTTTAAACTTAAGTAGAGATTAAAGAGGTTAAGTAGTTTAAAGAGCAATTAGTTGACCTCTAGAACGCAGCGCATAATTAGAAAATCACTTATATTTCTATACCTCCAAACAAATAGCCTTATTTCCAGATAGCCAGTGCACTTAGCTCAGTTTTTTTTCAATTTTGTTACTTATACCCCTTGGCTTCTGGGATCCTCATATATTGCATATATTTGCAAGGAATTTACACTTTTTGATGAAAGTAAATTTTATATCCTGAGGTTCAGAAATAAGGATAAAGATAAAAAGAAGACAGAAATAAAAATTCTGAAAATACATCAGTGGCAGAGGTAATGTAATGTGACAATGTGACAATGAAAGGATCTCTAGTATGTCAGAAATTTTTGTAGTTCAAATCTAACAATATTTTACAGATTAATAGAAATACCTTTATTATAATGGAAAAATGAAATACATTCTGTGTTAGGGGATTGAGTTTGGGATGCGTTTTAGATACATAGTTAGTAAAATTACATTTTGTCAAATTTAAATAGAAGATGGAATAGAAATACATGAACTGAAAAGATATAAACTAGATTAAATTCTTATTGAGCAAATTTTACGAAATTTAAATTTAATGTAGACAGATTTTGAAGGATTTATTAGCCCATCTACTCAACATTCCTGGATTAGATGAGAAATGCTTTTAAGTGCGTGTACATGATTGCCAGCAGAGTTAAACATTTCATAAGGAAAAGAGTTATCAAGTAAAAAATATCAGAGAATTCCAAATAAAAAAATATACAATGTGCATAATAATCTATTGTTTTTCTCTCAATTGTTAATTTGCAAATACCAACATAGATGTTTTTAGATCTCAACGATATGGATGAGAATTAAGCTGGAGCTATATATTACCATAAGAAATTACTTGGCGCAGTACAATATAAACTTGAGTGTTTTCACATTACATTACACTTGACATCACACTTGAGTCATTTTCACATTACACTTGAGTGTTTTCACATTACATTTATTATATCTTATTAGCTGTTCTCTAAACATTCCTGAAATGCTATTGGCCAATAAACTTGATCTTTGAATCCGCTCACATGGGGCGTTTCCTAAAATTTCTTATCGTAATTTTATTGGCTAATAAACTTTATCTTTGAATCCACTTCTCTTTTATTGGCTGTTTCCTAAACTTTCCTGTAATTTTATTGGCTAATAAACTTTATCATGGAATCCGCTTCTCCCACATATATTTCAGCAATTTTCTTTTCTGGGCAATCATATTTTGCACTGATGACGGTATGCTATAGCTACTGAAACTAGTTTTCAACAAGAAATAAAGTGTTTTGGTGCTTTAAACGTTGTTTTTTATTTATATGGAGCTATATACATGTATATAGATATATATATAAAGTTTCTGTA
This sequence comes from Maratus speciosus, assembly GCA_963932465.1. NCBI lineage: Eukaryota > Metazoa > Arthropoda > Arachnida > Araneae > Salticidae > Maratus > Maratus speciosus. Next base: position 8,625,681 of record OZ010787.1, read on the forward strand.
CGATTAAACCATTGAAGCCAATGATGTTGACTAAATATTATGAAATTACAAGGTGTCGTAATTATCTCCTTGACACTGAGACCGCTTTTTTTTAAAGTACGGACGTATATTATGTACCAGCATTTAGTGTAAATTTGTATTTTCATATTCCATATAGAGGTACGCGCTGTACGTATGGTAGTCGTCTACGATAAAATCAGGACGTACGCATCGTACGTCCTGGATGTCAAGAGGTTAAACTGGCAGTACTCTGTAGGCGATCTAATTGCGAGAATGGAGCCAAATTTTGTAGGATAGTTAAACAAGACGGAGACGAAGGATTCCGAAAAAAAAACAGCACCACATATTGAACTAGCGGTGACTTTTGGAATTATTTTTTCGCGGAATCGAATCCTCCGCCCCCGTTTTGTTTTAACATCCTACAAAATTTAGCTCCATTATCGCAATTAGATCTCGCTACAGAACACTCTGAGTGCTATCAGTTTAATTAAGGAATATAAGGGTTATAGGATATATTCCAATTGGAATTTATCACCCTTTTCACGCTAAAGATTTTCATTTGATTTTTTACTGTGTTACACAATAGAATTCGTACACCATAGTTGCAAACTTTTTTGTTATCATTATTTTTTTTATTGATAATGGCCGTAAACTGCCGTATCAAATCGTGAACATCTACGATTAAATAGGCCACTTTTATTCTTCAAAAATATGGTAAGAAAAAAGCTTAAAAATTGGAAGCTGTGGTGCACGTTATGCGTCTATGAGAAGTAATTGATTGAAATGCATTTTATCGATATCATACATTTTTTCAAAATGAACGAAGTTCGAATATCGTATTGAGCGATATGTTTCCTATTAAAAATGTTGAACTTGCCATTTACAATTCTTTTACAAAACCATGACGAAAATATTATCATTTATGACATTTATTGTTAGAAGTGACTTTGAATACTGTTTGAAGGACTTTCAAACTTTACTCCTTTCTTGTAAAATATGGAGGATATCAATTTCACTGATGTACATCTACCATTCGTGATTGTGTTCGAGAAAAATCTGCAGTAGGGCTAAAAGACGGCAAATGAATTGCCTATCTCGGTAACATTCGGTAAAAGGTTGCCAAATTTGGAGCTGAAAGTACACCATTAATATTATTGCCAATTTGGCGAAAATCCTATTCAAACATTACCAACACATTAACATTTACCTCTTTTGCTTACCCTCTAAACTTTTCTGTAATTCAGATATTTTGATAAGGAAAAATTTAATTTTTTAATACTAAACATACAGGACAATATCTCAAGCATAAAAATACATTATTATTATTTTTTAAATTCGCAGCATTTCCCCACTTTCAAAGACTGCGATGTCCAGTACCACTTTTTCCCAGACAATAGGCGATGATGACTTTGAATTGAATCTAATTTTTTTGCAAACAAAATTTTACTTTGTGAATATCTGGAAATAAATACAAATAAGCAATTGCTTATACTAAGAAAATCAACTAAACTGTTACATAAAATACCAAAATGCAAGATTAATGCAATTAATCTGTCTGCCAGACAAACCGTCCATACACAATTTAAATATCTAAAAAAACTTTAAAATCTAAGAATTAAAATTTGTTATTTGGGTACATTACAGTGTGTTCCCACCAATGGATGGATTATACACAAGTTTACAATCCGCAAATCTGTTGGAAGTCCATGGGTTGGACGCAGGGGACAAAGCCCCTAGTGAATAAATAAATAAATAAAACTGTGAACTCGAAAGCCAGTAAAATCTTCTGTATTTTTTGCGAGATTTCTGGTATTTTAACCCTTAAATGCCGAGTGTTGCCTTTCGGCAACATACCCAATTTAGGCTTCTAAAATAGTATTAGAATAACATTGAAGGTATAATACCTAATGTTGCCAATAAAATACATTCTGAAATTATTATTAAATCGATTTTCAACATGTAGATGGCAACACTTGTGCTGTTTAAGAATAAAGATAGATTTATTTTTTCAATTGTTGCTACATGTTCTTTTTGCTTTGTTTGGAAGCTTGCGAAATACCCTATTTTGTTCTGCAGTGAGCAAGTAAAATTTATTTCTTATCATAGTTCCTAAAATTCTTGTGTGTTTAGTATTATAGAATTTTACCAGGGAAAATTGTTTTTTTCAATTAAAGACCAGTATTGCCGATTAGTAACAAACTGTGTTTTAGCCTTAGACCATACTTAAAACAAAATATGATTTTTAAAGTATTTTTCCCATGATTTATTTAAAAAATGAAAGCCGAAAAACATTATTAAAATTATTTTTGAATAATCAGGCATTTAAGGGTTAAAAGATTTAACTCGTAAAATAAGCAATTTACAGATTTCCCGTAAAATAAGAACACTTTTACTACATCCTGCCTCACAGTTATTTTTTGAAATCAACAGATTCTTTTCCTTTTTACAGTGCAGTATTTAAACAAGCTGCACAAAATTCCTTTTATATAAAAGCACTTAAAATTCATTTTCTTAATTGAATATGCTTTACTTCCCTTGTAGAACGCTTCACATAAAATTATTATTGATTACTTTCATAATTGGATACGTTAAGGATATTCAAGCTACTATTGGGAGAGACACTCAAAGTAAAACGACTATCATTACTTTATATGCTTGGAAGTGTTCCAGTTTTTTTTGAATGCCTAACATCTGAATTTTCTTTCTCGTTTAATTTCTTTTAATCATGCTTTTTCCGAAATTACAAGTCATAAAGATAATTTTGTTTTCAAATGAAAACTAACCAGTGTAAACTGAATAACTGATGTCGAGAAACGCTAAACAAAACTTAAAATATGTAATTAAGGGGACAGTTTACTTTTTCAACAGTTTTGTTTAGTTTTAAAAATATGGTTCAAATGGTGAACTCACTGCTTTTCAATATTCAACTAAAAGTACATTTTGAAAAAAAAATTACTGCATATTTAATTCAAATTTAATTTTTTTTTTAATATGAATTTTTTTAAATCCCTACTACTTTTTTAAAAATTAATATTTTGCCCAATTTTTTTAAGATTTTCAAATATGTATTACACAAAACTGCGCATGGATTTTTAGATACATCTAATATTACATTTAATATAATTTTTTACTGTTATGTATAGCGTAAAACAATGAAATCTAACACATCTTCGTATACTTTTTTTTTTTTTTTTAAATAATAAAAAACCTGAAGGCTAATTCCAGACGCAGATTTATCATATATATATATATTATGAAGAACATGTAAAAAACAGTTTAAATCTCTCAAATTAAAAAAAATAATAACTTTGCATTTTTAAAACATGACAGTGAAGAAAATATGAACATGGAGAAAAAGCCATTTAAAGTTTTCATTTGTGTGGGTAATTGCGCTGAGTGTATTAGCAAAATTTACAATATCTCGCGATATAATTACCGTATGGGTAATTATATCGCGACAATATAAATGTACAACAATGGTACAACAATAGTAATATAATTAACGACGGCGGTAATTATATAATTTTTAAATTATATTTAAAAATGAGGTGTCAAATTATTTACAATTAAACAGGTTTTCATTTAATATTAAAACAGAAAAATCGATTTTTTGACCAATTTTAAGGTAAACCTCCCCTTAAGATAAGGTTTTAAGGTAAATTTTAAGGTAAACCCTTAAGCCTAATTCTGAACTAATCTGTGTCGTTATCATTGTCTTTTTTTTTCAACATATTTGAACTTCTTTTAAAATATTCTTTCATTTATTTTCGTTTAAATTTTTCAAAACTAATTAAAAAATTTATTCATCTGTATTTTTATTCTTTAAACTGATTTTAAATTTTAAAACATCTTTTTTAAGTAATTCCCATTTTCGAGTTTAAAAATTTTACATCTTGAAAACCAGTAGCAAGTATCAAATAGAACTAATCATTAAAAAATTTTTATTAAAAAGTATAACATCACAGGAAAGAAATACATTTTATGAAGCAATGATTTATTTTATTGACGTGCACTTGCCTCTAAACTCATATGAAACGTTCGACAAAACAATAGCCGAAAGTCCTTTCACAATCGCTTAAACCTTCAAAACACCGAAAGCAAATAGTTCATTTTTAATGATTATTTTTGTTGAAAGTGGAATGGAATTTAATTGACAACATGTTTTAATGGGCTTTTTAAAAAGTGTGTTAGAGGTTGATTTACGCAATTCACTGCAAGTTGTTGGCACTGTGATTTGACATATTGAAATCAATGTTTGTAATAAATCGAATCCTAATTTGATTATTTATCTGATAAATACTAGTATTACACGATTCATTGTCGTTAATTTGGAATCTCATTAGCCAGTTAAACAGTATAAAAATGATAAAATCTTTGAATGACTGGCATTAAATACCGGAGATAGTAATTAGGTCTTTTAGAAATACAACAGAAAAACTTTAGAACGCACCCGTTGGAACGAGGGATTGTGCGTATTATAGAGTTTTGTGTTGCATACAGTCATCAGCAAAAGTTTAGACACTGATGATATTTAACCTTTAAATAAAAAAATACGAACTCTTGGGTTATATAAATAACTATATTTATTTTTTAATATGTTTTAAACATTTTAGGATGGACATAATGGTTTAATGTAGGATAATATTTAACTGAAAAAAGTGAAAGTTCCATATTGCAAAAGCCATTTCCAAAAGTTTAGACACTTTCTTGATTTTTGGAAACTGTTCATGAAAAAATGCAAATTTCAAATTTATAATGTCACATGCATGATGTATTTAAGAGCACTTCTCGATAGCATCGGTTAGAGAAGATGCCGCAAGATAGAAAAATTCTATTAGATGAAATAATCGAAATATGGAAGCTGAAACCGAAAGGGAAGACTCTTGCAGAAATTTCAGCTAATTTGAATCGTTATAAGATGTTTGTCTATCGAGTATTGTCCAAGAGGGACCCCTACAAAGCAAAACGTAGATCTGGTAGGCCTCGTGTGACCAGAAAAAGAGATGATAGAAGGATCAATATACTGGCATCGGCACAAACGATGAGTGCTAGTCAGATTAAAAGTCAAGATTTTCTATGTAAACGGATACGATTCGTAGGCGAATTAAGGAAAGGGGTAAATTAGTTTATACGAAAATGAAAAAATCTGCCAGCTTTGAAATCTCATCACAAATTGAAGAGAATGCAGCGGGCTCGCAAACATATGTCATATGGACCCCAGTGGTGTACTGAGATATTCAGTGACGAAAAAAGTGGAATTTGGATGTCCCAGATGGATGAACATACAATTAGCACGACTTCTGTAAAGAGCCTCGGAATTTCTTTAGTCGGCAACAAGGTGGTGTCTCTTTAATTATTTGGATCTCATTTTGCTTTAATGGTCAAGTATTTCTGGTGTTCCTCAATGGTTGACAGACAACACAAGACCACACACATACATTGGAGAACAATTTACAGCCATTTTGGGAACTTATAGCTGGTCCAAAGTATGTATTTCAGCAAGATAATGTGCCCATCCATGTTGCAGACAAAACAAACACTGGTTTAACTATCAAAATATTACTGTTCTCGATCGGCGCGGGTCTAGCCCTGATACAAACCCAACCGTAAACCTTTGGGGCATCATGTGTCTCGTAAGGTTTAAGCAAAATTTCGCCAATGCTCCTTTATTAATGAACTTCGAACTGCTGTTGAACGTGCTTGGTGTGAAATAGAGATCCAATTGACGCAGGATTTAGTTTCTTCGATATAAAGTCACATTTTTGCACAAATTGCAAACAATGGGGGTGCAATTCGATTTTATTTTATGGTTATTTTTCTGTAAATATACAAATTGTCTATATTTTTGCAACAATGCTAATTTTGTTTTTTTGTCATTATATACTAATTAAAGTACACAATTTAAAGTTTATTGTTTGTGAATAAAGGATAAGTCACAAGTAATATAGGACAGCTGAGTTACAACAATTCGTTACATACTTCTCAGTACAGAAGCGTAATCGATCATTGTCTAAACTTTTGCTGCACACTGTAGATCATTTCATACTTCAATTAAATTAAATTTGTTTTGTAAACATAGCGAAATATGAATTTTTGCCAATTTTAGATTTTTGCATAACATAGATGCTTTTGCAGATTGCTAAATTTAACTTGTAAACATGGTCCAAATATGCCTGGACCAAATCCCTATATTAAAACTTTAGAACAGAAATGTATTAAAAAAAATAAACATATAAATAAGCAATAAACAATATATTTAAGGACCATACATAAAATTGATTTTTTAAAAATAATTCAATGGTAATTTGTTGCAGTTGTCTTGATTTTCCTCTTATTAGTTTTTCTTGAATTCTGTGTACTGTCATCTGTTAGTATTTTTTGATCTTCTACAGAGTTTTGTAGTTTGAGAAATTTCAAACTCTGTTCCACCAATTTAACTGTATCTGATACAGAATTTTTTTTCTTTTTGTTCTCAAAAGACGTTTTATTTGCAATGACCATCAGGTAGCGTTATGTTATCTCATTACTCATTTCATATTTTCAGAACTTTATGTAATAAATTTTTTTTCTATTACTAGAAAACTCTGAATTAAGGAGATAAAAATGAAAGAATGTTAAAAACTTAATGGTCTAGAATGTAGAAATATTTCTACAATGTGTGCAGGCGCTCCTTAACTGCATAATTAGTTGTTTACATTTGAAAAGTTGTGCGTTATAGTGCCATTATATACCGATACAATGCTATTTCTCGTCTCGGATATGAGCGCATGCGCACAATACTTTTTGGAACTGTAAGGCGAACAATTCCATAAAATGACTTTTATAATTTTTTTTTTTGTGAATTAGGAAATAGACACTAACATTAAACTCATGGATTAGATAATGTAGGAGAAGATGAGGTACATTGCCACAAGGCACACATAGACATAGTCGTTGTTAAATCAAAACAAAATGCAGTGGCAGGTCATACACGCACACATGCGTGACAAAAACACCACAGACAAAAACCTCAGAGGACAAAAGCAGTGCGGATAAAAGCCCAACATCTGCTACAGTTCCAATAATGTTTGAAACATAAATTTGCTGTTTCATGCTTAATATTTTACTAAATGTAAAATTTGTTTGAGTGAAGAATTTTGGGAATCTGATATGGATCGTTGAATGTACTTTTATATAAAAAAAAGATACTTAATTTCATTCACAATTCACACATTAGTACTTTCAGTACGCATAAACCTTTGTACCGCGTAATGTTGTATCTTTCAAACTTAATTAAGGCTTCCATAATACGCAGTGTAAACATTATTTTCAACATGAAAAGATATGTAAAATTTACTCACTGATCCTTTTTCATTCACATCGCTCATAAATTCAAAGTATGGGTTTTAAAAGAAATGATATCAAAATTCGAGTGACGCCGTGATGAGATTTTAAAAGACTTGTTTTAAAATTCCATTACAATTATTTTTTTTGTCTTCTAAACTCTAAAGTATATTTACACATTCAAACAAAACTTTTAATTTTCCAACACACTGTTAAATATATCACACTTTTACTGAGCCTATATTATGTATTGAAATGTATTTATTTCAATAAAGTGATTTATCTTTTGCGTCACACTATCCAAAACTGTAAGTAAAATTTGCGTAAATGTTTTCTTTGTGTCACACTATGTATTTGCATATTACTTAGTTTGGATACTATAACAAAAAGTAAACAATATTTTCATATGATCAGGTGTATGAAGCTTTTTCCAGAATTAAACATTTAGATGGCTTACACATAATTATTTTAAATCCATATAGTATTCAATCTCAGAATAGTGCAATTTTGGAATATAATAGATTGAAATATAACATTTAAATCTGATTTAACATTGTTTCCATTAGACAAAACTATTAATAAGAATGTGTCAGACAAAAACAAATATTTAATACAAGTTCGTTAAGAGTTTTGAGAAGTTGCTTTAATTATATAATTTATATGGGTCATTCTCTGAAAAGTAGCTGTTACAAAAAAAAAAAAAAAAAAAAAAAAAAAAAAAAATTGAGCCATAATAAAATTGCCTTAAAAATCTCAAAATTTAGCCTGCAAGTACCTTATTGCTATATTTATCAAAAAATAATAGGAACCGAAGTGTACCTGATAGATCTTCTGGGATTTTAATTATTTTAATAATTGAAAAAATGAGGGAATAATGCTGTGTATAAGGGAATGACAGATCATCATTAAAATTGACTCTTTTCATATAACACATTAGTTTTGATTTAATTATTAGTAGACAAGAATAAAACATTATTACCAGACTGCCAAGAAGGGTTATGTGTTTCACGCGTATCTGGGTACGTGGATTCCTTTATACCTTCGAAACATCCCAACGGCTGGATGGATTTTAATGAATGAGATCTCTATCGATACGTTTTAACCGTCCGATGGTTATAGGCTAGGTTTTAGTTTTATAAATTCAAAATGGCGGCCGTAAAATACAAAATGGCGGTAGAGACGAAAAATTTTTTTTACATACCATATTGAGTGGCATATCATTGGATAAGTCTTTAAAAATGAAGACGATGTTTCTTTGACTATTTTACAGTCAGAAGCTCCATTTAAATATTACACAACCTGGAAGTTGTGTAGGTAGGACCTCCAACTTTACTGCAACTCTAACATTCACAGACATATATAAGCCTCATCAAAACAGTGTTTATAGATAGGAACTAACAATTAAACACAACTTAAAAGTCATCAATACAAGTAAATAAATAAAAAAAATAGGTAAGTAATATAAAAAATAGTTTCACATTGATGAGAAATAATTAGTTCGCTTTTTACGCAGTCGGGTTTTTTGATTTTGTAAATTTAACTTTTACTTGTTTTCAAAATGGTTTATTTGATTATAGTGACATTTTTATCCATAAATAATCACATGTAAAATTATTTTATCAAATTTATACTGGCTTGTTCTACTATTGCAAGGAGTAGGCCGAGGCAGTTTATATTTGATATCTATTAAATAAAAAGTATGGACCACCCTTGTTGAGGGCCATGCATATCTGTTGGTTCCTGTTGCAACCATGACATTTATCATGAAATTGTCACCGTCTACTGAAAGAACCGCTCCAGGATACAGTGTTTTCTGATAATCTACTATTACCCACTAACCACAGACTTCATATTTAGTGGTTTTGATCGTTTGATCTTTCTTTGATGTAGATTTTTTAAATTTTATTTTCAGTATTTAACTGAAAATGTGTGGCATTTGAAAATTTTGCTCATAAAGCAAGAAAGGGAACGGAAATCCAGTATTTTATCTGCTGTTGTATATACAATTTGGTGAACCTTTAATGTTCCCAAAAATGGTTCTAAATCTTTTGCTAACACATTATCATCTTTGCATATAACGTCTTCGTCAATTGAAAATACCTTGATTTCTGTGCATTCCTGCCATAAAATTTCAATCAAAGCTTCAAATGTGTTGACATCTTTACCTTCAGCTACAATTCTATCTGCTGTTCGTTTTAAAGAATCTCCTACGCCATCAGGTGGCCCTTTCCCATATCCTGCCTCTGTATAATTCCATGCCAAGTTTTGGATGCCTGAAACAATTCTTGTGTGTGATACCTTGGGTCAATCCATTTCAAGTGGTCCAGAACTGGTTGCTCGACCATTTTTAAAAAATCTGAAATTTTTTGTACAACAACCCTAACATGATGGAAGTTCAAAATGACTATTATTTTAATTTTATTAATTTTTGTTTGTGCATGGCGGCCATCTTTGTTTCATCGTCTGCAGCAATTTTCTCACAAGAAGGGTTTACGGAATTGCAAATAATTCATCATTTATTTATCCAATTCAACTGCGGATTAAAGCAATTTGTACAGAATACATTGGGCTAAAAATTTGGTACCGGAGTAGTTTCCAAAACTAACTGCTTATTGGTAAAATTTAAGCATAAAGTTTCAGTTTTTTTTCCAAAATTTGTCCGTTTACAAGAGGAAATTTTTCTAGCAAGGAAAACTGTAAACATGACATAATTTTTTTTTACAAATAGGCCGAAAGTACTTGTACTCACACGCCGATTTCCAGATCTGGGCCTTGCTTTCTCTTCGCTAAAAAAAATCCCAAATTTTTCAAAAATGACAAAAATCGCACTTTTCAGGCTTTGATATTTCTGGTGGGGCACGAGATGAAAATCTGAATTTTTTTTTATAAGAGTATTGTATGATAGTGTTATGCACAAGAAATTTCAGGATGGAGATTTGACTACAAACTGAGATATGACAAGGGCAACATGTCAAAACAATACTGCCAAACTATTGTTTTGTTGTAGTCACAGCTAAGTATTTATCTCAGAGTATCATTTACATTTATTTTTTAGATTATCTTTAAATAATAGTAACAGAAAATGAAGCCTTTTGCAATTAATTTAAAAAATAATTATGCCTAAGGCCTACATTTTGTATGGTTTCAGTAATTTTTGTTGTAATTTTAGTAACTAAAAGAAACCTCAGCACTTTTACATATATATATATATATATACAAGACCTGAGAAAAAAACAGAATAGGGAATGAGAAAAGCTGTTAATGTTCGCATGCTTGTTGAGACATGATCAAACGTGTCAAAACACATTCCAGCTTGTTGGTTTAAAAACCACAATTTTAATGCTGCTTGCCAGTCCCTGAAACTTGTTCCTACCATAAGTATGTTCCTGTAAATGAAATATTATGCGATGTTACCATGCATCAGCCTCAAGTAATTTTCAGAAAGTAGGGATACCCAAAGCCTTTTCAAAATGTATACTGCAGAAAAATCACATTTTTTGCATAAGAAGTAATCTAGGAATTATTAATGAATTAAGACTCGTACATAGTGATTTCAAAGTATATTTCTATGAACCAGCAGAGCCAAGATCTTCAATCAAGTTATCAAGTGATGACAAGACTTGGTTCCTACAAATAAAATTTTGAGAAAGATCAAAATTGGGGTTTTTGAACCAACAAGCAAGAATGTGTTTTGACACGTTTGATCATGTCTCAACAAGTATGACAACATTAGCAGCTTTTCTTTTTCCCTATGTTGTTTTTGTCTCAGGTCTTGTATAAAAATATTTTTTTTTCTTTATGTAAAAGTGCTGAGGTTTCTTTTAGTTACTAAAATTACTTACAACAAAAATTACTGAAACCATACAAAATGGCCGTTAGGCATAATTATTTTTTAAAATGATTTCTAAGCTTTGCAAAGGGCGTTATTTTCTGTTACTATTATTTAAAGATAATCAAAAACATAAATTTAAATGACACTCTGAGATAAATACTTAGCTGTGACTACAACAAAACAATAGTTTGGCAGTATTGTTTTGACATGTTGCCCTTGCCATATCTCAGCTTGTAGTCAAATCTCCATCCTGAAATTTGTTGTGCATAACACTACTATGCAATACTCTTCTAAAAAAAAAAAATTCAGATTTTTATCTCGTGCCCCACCAGAGATATCAAAGCCTGAAAAGTTCGATTTTTGACATTTTTGAAAAATTTGGAATTTTTTTTAGCGAAGAGAAAGCAAGTCCCAAATCTGGAACTCGGCGTGTGAGTACAAGTACTTTCGGCCTATTTGTAAAAAAAATTATGTCATGTTAACAGTATTCCTTGCTAGAAAAAGTTCCTCTTGTAAACGGACAAATTTTGGAAAAAAACTGAAACTTTATGCTTAAATTTTAGCAATAAGCAGTTAGTTTCGGAAACTACTCCATTACCAAATTTTTAGCTCAATGTATTCTGTACAAATTGCTTTAATTCGCAGTTGAATTGGATAACTAAACGATGAATTATTTACAATTCTGTAAACCCTTCTTGTGAGAAAATTGCTGCAGACGATTATTCCGGGAGGCGGCGACACGAATGACTACGTCATCGAGTTACGGGATGAAATCATGATGCAGGACAAGATTTTTAGGAGTAGATAAAGGAATGACTGGTCTGCCTCGACATTTCTTGGTACGATAGGTGCAGCAGCGGGCGCCAACTCGTGTACAAATGAAAACCCTATAAACATAGTATTTTACATTACATTGAAATATATACTACTTCATATCGACTTTCAAGATGAATTAAGGGTTTAGGAAAAGCTTATTAAGAGTACGTGAGGAAAAGACTGATTTGGCATAACTTGGCACAAAGCGCGAAGAACGGGGCGCCAATTCGTTATTTTCACAGTGTTATTACGTCATCGAGTTACGGCTTGAAATTTTGGCAAATAAAACATACCGATTATTACAATACGAATATTTCAGTCTGCCTCGTCATATCTTGGTAGGAGGTGAGCAGAACGGGGCGCCAATTGTTAATTTTGGCGGTATAATCACCTCATCGAGCTACGACTTAAAAATTTTGCACATTAAAGGAACATATCAGTACAATGAGGATATTTCAGTCTGCCTCGTCATATCTTGGTACGAGACGAGCAGAGCGGGGCGCAAAATTTTAATTTTTGAGGTATAATCACGTCATCGAGTTACGGGATGAAATCATGATGCAGGACAAGATTTTTAGGCGTACATTAAGGAACGACCGGTCTGCCTCGACATTCCTTGGTACGATAGGCGGAGCAGCGGGCGCCAAATCGTCATTTTGGCGTCACTATCACGTCATCGAGTTACGGGATGAAACCGGTGCCAAATTAAAGGTGAAAAATAGTCTTTTAAGAATATTTTGGTCTGCCTGCGCATATCCTGGTAGAAACCCCCGGCAGACTAAAATCTATAACAAAAAAATACATCATAATGTACAAATGCGAAAACCCTATAAACACAGTATTTTACATTAAACATTAAACATTTCGATTAGTACGATACGAATATTTCAGTCTGCCTCGTCATATCTTGGTACGAGATGATCAGAGCGGGGCGCCAATTTTTAATTTTGGCGGTATAATCACATCATCGAGCTATGACTTTAAAATTTTGCACATTAAATGAATATATCAGTACAATGAGATTATTTCAGTCTGCCTCGTCATATCTTGGTACGAGGCGAGCAGAGCGGGGCGCCAATTTTTAATTTTTGCGGTATAATCATGTCATCGAGTTACGGGATAAAATCATGATGCAGGACAAGATTTTTAGGCGTACATGAAGGAATGACCGGTCAGCCTCGACATTTCTTAGTGCGATAGGCGGAGCAGCGGGCGCCAACTCGTCATTTTCGCGTCAATATCACGTCATCGAGTTACGGGATGAAACCGGTGCCAAATTAAAGGTGAAAAATAGTCTTTTAAGAATATTTTGGTCTGCCTGCGCATATCCTGGTAGAAACACCCGGCAGACTAAAATCTGTAACAAAAAAATACATCATAATGTACAAATGAAAACCCTATAAACACAGTATTTTACATTAAACATTTCGATTAGTACGATACGAATATTTCAGTCTGCCTCGTGATATCTTGGTAGGAGATGAGCAGAGCGGGCGCCAACTCTTGTACAAATGAAAACCCTATAAACATAGTATTTTACATTACATTGCCATATATATTAATTCATATCGACTTTCAGCGTGATTTAAGGGTTTACGAAAATCTCATTAACAGTAAGTGAGAAAATAACTGATTCGGCGTAACTTGGTACAAAGCGAGGGGAAATTTAATAGGTCAAAATTTCCTATTTTGACGGTACTATTACGTCATCGAGTTACGGCTTGAAATTTTGGCACATAAAGATAACGATTAGTACAATACGAATATTTCAGTCCGCCTCGTCTTGGTAGAAGTTAAGCAGAGTGGGGCGCCAATTCTTAATTTTTTTGGTATGATCAAGTCATCGAGTTACGACTTGAAATCTTCGGACATTAAAGTAACATATAAGTAAAATTAGAATATTTCAGCTCTCTCAATAGCTTTTCACGACATAACCACTATCCTGGTTGGTCCATAATGTAGCGGGTGAGCCAAATGTTCGTTATAACGGTAAAAATTCATAAAAAATGAAGACATTATGATAAAGGAGTGCGGTTTGCAAGAAAGGGCTGACAAGTTAGTCGGATTTTCTTTTTAGTAGCAAAAAAAAAAAAAAAAAAGAAAAAAAAAAGAAAAGAAAAAATAATAATATGCAAAGGGTGCTGACGACCCGAAACACAATGAACAGGACAGCTGTTGTGTCGTAGAATCTTCTGGAGGTCATGTTGAACATTTGTTATTGGAAGAACAAAAAAAATGGAGCGTATTTTTGTCCTGTTTATTGTGTTTTGAATCGTCAGCGCCCTCTACGTGTGATTATTTATTTATTTATTCCCAAACCCTTAATTTATCTTAAAACTCGATACGAAGTAATATATATATGGCAATGTAATGTAAAATACTGTGTTTATAGGGTTTTCATTTGTACATTATGACGTATTTTTTTGTTATAGATTTTAGTCTGCCGGGGGTTACTACCAGGATATGCGCAGGCAGAACAAAATATTCTTAAAAGACTATTTTTCACCTTTAATTTGGCACCGGTTTCATCCCGTAACTCGATGACGTGATAGTGACGCGAAAATGACGAGTTGGCGCCCGCTGATGCGCCTATCGTACCAAGAAATGTCGAGGCAGACCGGTCATTCCTTAATGTACGCCTAAAAATCTTGCCCTGCATCATGATTACATTCCGTAACTCGATGACGTGATTATACTTCAAAAATTAAAAATTGGGGCCCCGATCTGCTCGTCTCGTACCAAGATATGACGAGGCAGACTGAAATAATCTCATTGTACTGATATGTTCATTTAATGTGCCAAATTTTAAAGTCGTAGCTCGATGATGTGATTATACCGCCAAAATTAAAAATTGGCGTCCCGCTCTGGTCATCTCGTACCAAGACATGACGAGGCAGACTGAAATATTCGTATCGTACTAATCGGAATGTTTAATGTTTAATGTAAAATACTATGTTTATAGGGTTTTCATTTGTATATTATGACGTATTTTTTTGTTATAGATTTTAGTCTGCCGGGGGTTTCTACCAGGATATGCGCAGGCAGACCAAAATATTCTCAAAAGACTATTTTTCACCTTTAATTTGGCACCGGTTTCATCCCGTAACTCGATGACGTGATAGTGACGCGAAACTGACGAGTTGGCGCCCGCTGCTGCGCCTATCGTACCAAGAAATGTCGAGGCAGACCGGTCATTCCTTAATGTACGCCTTAAAATCTTGTCCTGCATCATGATTTCATCCCGTAACTCGATGACATGATTATACCGCTAAAATTAAAAATTGGCGCCCCGCTCTGATCATCTCGTACCAAGATATGACGAGGCAGACTGAAATATTCGTATCGTACTAATCGGAATGTTTAATGTTTAATGTAATATACCGTGTTTATAGGGTTTTCATTTGTACATTATGACGTATTTTTTTGTTATAGATTTTAGTCTGCCGGCGGTTTCTACCAGGATATGCGCAGGCAGACCAAAATATTCTTAAAAGACTATTTTCACCGTTAATTTGGCACCGGTTTCATCCCGTAACTTGATGACGTGATAGTGACGCGAAAATGACGAGTTGGCGCCCGCTGCTCCGCCTATCGCACCAAGAAATGTCGAGGCAGACCGGTCATTCCTTAATGTACGCCTAAAAATCTTGTCCTGCATCATGATTTCATCCCGTAACTCGATGACATGATTATACGGCAAATATTAAAAATTTGCGCCCCGCTCTGCTCGCCTCGTATCAAGATATGACGAGGCAGACTGAAATAATCTCATTGTACTGATATATTCATTTAATGTGCAAAATTTTAAAGTCGTAGCTCGATGATGTGATTATACCGCCAAAATTAACAATTGGCGCCCCGCTCTGATCATCTCGTACCAAGATATGACGAGGCAGACTGAAATATTCGTTTCGTACTAATCGAAATGTTTAATGTTTAATGTAAAATACTGTGTTTATAGGGTTTTCATTTGTACACTATGATGTATTTTTTTGTTATAGATTTTAGTCTGCCGGAGGTTTCTACCAGGATATGCGCAGGCAGACCAAAATATTCTTAAAAGACTATTTTTCACCTTTAATTTGGCACCGGTTTCATCCCGTAACTCGATGACGTGATAGTGACGCCAAAATGACGAGTTGGCGCCCGCTGCTCCGCCTATCGTACCAAGAAATGTCGAGGCAGACCGGTCGTTCCTTAATGTACACCTAAAAATCTTGTCCTGCATCATGATTTCATCCCGTAACTCGATGACATGATTATACCGCCAAAATTAAAAATTGGCGCCCGCTCTGATCATCTCGTACCAAGATATGACGAGGCAGACTGAAATATTCGTATCGTACTAATCGGAATGTTTAATGTTTAATGTAAAATACCGTGTTTATAGGGTTTTCATTTGTACATTATGACGTATTTTTTTGTTATAGATTTTAGTCTGCCGGGGGTTTCTACCAGGATATGCGCAGGCAGACCAAAATATTCTTAAAAGACTATTTTCACCGTTAATTTGGCACCGGTTTCATCCCGTAACTTGATGACGTGATAGTGACGCGAAAATGACGAGTTGGCGCCCGCTGCTCCGCCTATCGCACCAAGAAATGTCGAGGCAGACCGGTCGCTTTTTCAAGAAGGCTCACGTTTTGAGCACCTTATCGCCAGAGTAAGGGTTGGCGCGGGGATGAATTCAACGCTACGCACCCTTTTTTGTTCGTGACGTCGTACGCGTAGCGAACAGCAACCCAATTCAATCCTTTGCTGAGAGGAAGAGATGTGCTTTTTTCATTTGGTTTTTCCGCAAATGTAAAAAGCTATACGAAATGTTATTTCCCCGTGGTTTGCAATTAGAACCTTGCTTAAAACAAAGATCTTTTTCGGATTAAAATAACTTTTAATTGCACAAATATATATAATTCAAACATAAGTTATTTTTTTCAGTTCTATAATATTCATTTCATTAATTCGTTATATGTTCGAAGAAATTGAGAACGTATTTTAAAAACAGACGTAAAAATTTTCTTTAATAAATATAATTGATCATGTTTTTATGACACAATTGAACATAGTTTTATTAGTATTATTACTGAATTAATTTAGTTTTTTTTATTATTATTAAGCGGCATAATTATGTGACGTATTGATTGCATTAATAAAACACATTTTCACTGAAATAATTCATTAAAAATTAATTGTTTTTTTATTTAATTGCTATTAGAAGTTAATAGGAAGTTGAAACTAAAATCAATTCGATTATAATTAGATTGAACGATAAAGCATAAATTATTTAGTCGTATCCTGCAATTAAATCTATCAGCTAAAATAACTGCAAGTTGATGCATGGAATTAAATCAATTACTATTACATTTTAATATTGTTAAAATTTTATCATTATTTGAGTTTTTATGAAAAAGACATTGGTCTGTCCCTAGTGCACAAAATTAAAAATCTTTAAAATTCTTCAGTTTTTTATTTTAAAATTTTTGCTATATTTTTAAATATTATTTCGCCTTAGTTGTTTTATTTATTATTTAAAAATAATAATTCGTCATATTCGAATAAATCATGTAAATTCTTCTCTCGAATGAAATCCCCCCCCCCCCCCACACACACACACTTTATATTTCTTCATTCTGCACACATATTGCTCTATTTATTAAGTTGAAGTGGCAATAAAATAATGCTCAATTGTCTGAGGCAACCTCCCATTTCGAATTTTCTCCCCCCCCCCCCACCCCCTCTCCTCCATCACACTATTTTTTGCCCATTTAAAATTCATTGTTGCCTTACAGAAAAGATTAGTTAAAATTGCGTCTGAAATGTTAACTATTCCTTCGCTTATCCATAACAGTGCATAAAGTTTACTGTTTTGCTCTATCTGTTGATTTTTAAATAACAAATAAATAATTTACCATAAAAAAAGATAAGGAAACAAACAGAATGAAAGATTTTAAAAATAATAATAAGGATTAACCTTTTGTGCGCACGCTTTCATTTTATTTTTTAATTCTTTACAGTTTTTTAAATTTTCTGTCCTATTTATTACTTTGAAGTAACTATAAGTAAAAGACCAATTATTCAAATTCTGCGCCCCCCCCCAAAAAAAAAGTTAAATATTCCAAGTTTTTAATTTTTTCGTTTGTTTTTTCTATTTGTTAATTGATAAATTTAACTATTTAAATCTATAGCCCCTCACTATCATATACAGTTAAAAAAATTCTCTAATGATTTTATTTGTTACTTTGAAGTAACAAAAGATAGTCATTCAATCATCCTTCTACCCCACCTCCCCTTAAGAATTTCATCTCACATTGAAAAGGCAATTTCTAAACATCCTGTTTGGGGGTGTGAAAGGTTTTTTTTTTTCTTTCTTGGTTTGGCCTATTTTCACTCGACTTTGGGGGCTGTTTTTGCAGAATGATTTGGTATTAAATTAATTATATAAGTTCATCGACGAAAATATAGTAATTTTCTTCCACAGGTATTTTTTAAAATCTGTGTTTATATATACATCAAAATACACTGAAACTGCATTAATTCATGATCCCCATAAATCCATCTTTATATGTAATCAAATATCTAAATATATGAAGGTAATGAGTTTTTGTTTAAGAGGTATGGAATTAATAATGCTCAATTGAATGAAAATTTAGATTTTTGAGGGGATCAAATAATCAAAATTTTAGTCTATATCATCAAAAGTAATAAAGGCCTTCGATAAAACAGAGTATAAGAATTCGTAATACAATTTCTTCCGAAGAAGATTTCTTTTCATCTAGAACACATAACAGAAAATATTTCTTTAATTTAGGTAGGACTAAAATATGCTAGTTCGTCTTCCGCCATTTCGGTTCAAAACAAAACACAAGACGACGATTGGCGTTAGAGCTAGCTGAACGCTCTCGCTTTCGCCAACTCGCCAAGGCTGGTGCTGAAAACGTGAGCCTTCTTGAAAAAGCAGACCGGTCATTCCTTAATGTACGCCTAAAAATCTTGTCCTGCATCATGATTTCATCCCGTAACTCGATGACATGATTATACCGCAAATATTAAAAATTTGCGCCCCGCTCTGCTCGCCTCGTATCAAGATATGACGAGGCAGACTGAAATAATCTCATTGTACTGATATATTCATTTAATGTGCAAAATTTTAAAGTCGTAGCTCGATGATGTGATTATACCGCCAAAATTAACAATTGGCGCCCCGCTCTGATCATCTCGTACCAAGATATGACGAGGCAGACTGAAATATTCGTTTCGTACTAATCGAAATGTTTAATGTTTAATGTAAAATACTGTGTTTATAGGGTTTTCATTTGTACACTATGATGTATTTTTTTGTTATAGATTTTAGCCTGCCGGGGGTTTCTACCAAGATATGCGCAGGCAGACCAAAATATTCTTAAAAGACTATTTTTCACCTTTAATTTGGCACCGGTTTCATCCCGTAACTCGATGACGTGATAGTGACGCCAAAATGACGAGTTGGCGCCCGCTGCTCCGCCTATCGTACCAAGAAATGTCGAGGCAGACCGGTCGTTCCTTAATGTACGCCTAAAAATCTTGTCCTGCATCATGATTTCATCCCGTAACTCGATGACGTGATTATACCGCAAAAATTAAAAATTGGCGCCCCGCTCTGCTCGTCTCGTACCAATATATCACGAGGCAGACTGAAATATCCTCATTGTACTGATATGTTCCTTTAATGTGCAAAATTTTAAAGTCGTAGCTCGATGAGGTGATTATACCGCCAAAATTAACAATTGGCGCCCCGCTCTGCTCACCTCCTACCAAGATATGACGAGGCAGACTGAAATATTCGTATTGTAATAATCGGTATGTTTTATTTGCCAAAATTTCAAGCCGTAACTCGATGACGTAATAACACTGTGAAAATAACGAATTGGCGCCCCGTTCTTCGCGCTTTGTACCAAGTTATGCCAAATCAGTCTTTTCCTCACGTACTCTTAATAAGCTTTTCCTAAACCCTTAATTCATCTTGAAAGTCGATATGAAGTAGTATATATGGCAATGTAATGTAAAATACTATGTTTATAGGGTTTTCATTTGTACACGAGTTGGCGCCCGCTGCTGCGCCTATCGTACCAAGAAATGTCGAGGCAGACCAGTCATTCCTTTATCTACTCCTAAAAATCTTGTCCTGCATCATGATTTCATCCCGTAACTCGATGACGTAGTCATTCGTGTCGCCGCCGCCCGCTCTAGATGAAACAAAGATGGCCGCCATGCACAAACAAAAATTAATAAAATTAAAATAATAGTCATTTTGAACTTCCATCATGTTAGGGTTGTTGTAGAAAAAATTTCAGATTTTTTAAAAATGGTCAAGCAACGAATTGATGATTTTCTGGACCACTTGAAATGGATTGACCCCCTTAATAAATGAAACTTTTTTGGGGGGATGTGCGTCGAATACAATTTGAATTCTTGCTACATGTTGGCTGTAGCACATCATCTGTATCTATAGCCTGTTCACTGCATTTCTTCTGTCGATAATGTTTTGAATTTTTTTCCACTGTTTTCTTTTTTGACGTAATTCATGAGGAGTCATTTTATTTAATGGTTTGACTTGCCATTTCTCAATTTTTTAAAAAAATATTTAGTCTCTCTTTTTTTCTCTCAATTTTGCAAGCAACACTGGATCTGATTTATTTTTTTCTCTTCTGATTCTATCATACTCTTTCTTTTTTCAGCCTTAATTCTTCCTTACATAATTTCCCCATCATAATTTTATTCAAAATAAAAAAAAAATGATAATAATTAGAAGTCATACAGTCAACAAATATTTTTTTTTTTTACTTTATTTAAAATGAAAAAATAAAGATAAAGCATTAAAAATTAGCAGATTTAATGCTTATTTGAATTACTACAATAAATTTTTAAAATTTATTTTTGACATCTTCCAGTAAAATAATAAAAATAAAAAATGTATTATCCCTACTTACTCTAACTAAAAATCTTATGAGTTTTTTAATGCGTATTTTATTACATTAGATTTTCTTATTTTACTGTTTAGTACATATATAAATGGATTCAGATCACTCCCTCACAACTTAAATCATTCTCTCATATATTAAAATTATGAGGGAATGATTGGGAGGGAATGATGAAATACTTCTGAAAACCATGTTATAAAAAATGATTAGTATAAGGTATTATTTTCAGTTACTAAATATCTTTTGAAATACATTTCTAATAATATAACAACATAAAAAGACATTTCATTAGTTTTTATTAAATTTATAATAGATGAGGGAATGACAGGTAATAAAAATACTTACTTTGATCCAGTACCTGAAACCCATGTGCTAGCTATTCAGGGATGTTTTTGAGCAAAAAACAATATGGCTGCTTCACTTTACTCTTGTATAAGCTGTCCTAGACCTACAGTGGTGGCCAAAATTGTGGACATTTTTTGAAATTTTCATGTTTTATAATTTTGTGTGCTTGAAGAATATAATAAATTTCACTTAAATACAAATGTTTACATATCAAACTCAAGGAAATTTAATGTAGAATTTAATAATAAAAAAAAAAATAAAATATCTGCTTTGCAAAAAAAAAGTTACGTTTACAAAACATTGTATTTTAAAGTTGCACTTACACATTCAATATTTAGTAGGATAACCCTTGTTTTTTTATTACAACTTCACAACGTCTTTTCATTGAGAGAACTACTGTTTGGTGTTCCTCCTTTTTAATCACATGATGCCAAGAATCAATTATAGCTACAATAAGTTGCGTTTTATTAGATAGACGCTTTTATTGTACAAGGATTTTCAAACGTCGCCACAAATTTTCTATAGGATTCAGATCAGGGCTGTTTCCTGGCCAGGTTAATAATTGTATGCTTTTATTTTAAAACCATTCTTTGCATATTGTGAATCCTGCTGAAAGATAAATGGTGCTTTATTGGGGAAGAGATCCCTGATGGAAGGTTTCAATTTTGGTTCCAGGACAGTTTCGATGTATTTTTTTTTTTAAATTCAGAATGCTATCAATCACTTGAATGCGGCCCGCACCATCTGCAGACATACAGGCCCAAATCATGATATTTATTGAGTTCGTTGTAGTTGCTTCAATACAATCAGGATGCAGCTCTTTCCCTACTCTACGTCTCACATATTTTTACCTACCGCTACCAAAGAGCGATATTTTACTGTCATCGCTCCAGATTATTTGCTTCCACTGATTTTCTGGCAAATTAATGTGTTCTTTTGCCCGCTAAACTCGTTTTTTGAGTTGCTGAAGAAAATGGTTTTTTCCTCGGAATTCTACTTTGCAGTCCAAAACATGCTATTTTTCTCCTTATTATTTTTGAACTAACTGAAATATCCATTGCATTCATTTCACATCTAACAGAATATGATCAAATTTTTGTATCTTTGAGGCATATCCTTTTTATCTTTCTATCGTCAGAAACACCTGTGCATTTTTTTCGGCCTGATCTTAACTTATTTATCACTGATTTAGTTTCTTCCTAACGTAAGCACAACTTTCGTACGCCAGATAAAGTGACTGATCCACCAACATGTCTTGCAATTTCAGCATAAGAGAGACAATTTTTTCTCAATATGGCAATTCTGCTTCTTTTTGTAGGTGTCCAATCAGTACTTATTGTTGATGGCATTGTTTTAAATTATTTGCATTAAGAAAAAAAAATAGAAATATTTAAAAAAATCATTATTTTATTTAGTTACACTAGTATTCACCCTTCTGCAAAATTCATTCCAGCAAAATACCGCTTTTACAAATGAAAACATACTACAGTTTAGGTACTAAAATTTGATTGTTTCTCAGAACAGTCACTGTGACTGGCTAGGAAGCTTTTATTACAATACACTTCAGCATTCATGAATAATTGTGTTCGTATTTTAGACTAAAGTGTAACTTTTTTTTGTAATGCAGATATTTTATTTCTGTTTTTTTAAATAAAATTCTACAGTAAATTTCCTTGAATTTGATACATAAACATTTGTATTTAAGTGAAAATGAATATATTCTATCAGTACACAAAGTTATAAAACATGAAAATAAAAAAAAATGTCCACAATTTTAGGCACCACTGTATATAATGCATGTGCAGCCATGTACTAAGTAAATAGGGACACATTTGTAGTTATGTGAGGGAATGATGACAAATACTAGGGGCATCATTAAAAAGTGCCCTAATTCTTTCATTACATAAAACATAATATAATTAAATGGCTAAATATTTATTTAAGTATATTTAATGGATTGAAAAAAAAATATATATAAACATACATGCTGCAATGGCAGAGAAAGCATTTTCTTTCCTACATGTGTGAATGGGGACATAGTGAGGGAATGATATTTGCATTAAAAAAAATTAAAATATTATAGTTCAATTTCAATAAGCAAATAATTACAGTTTATATGTATAAATGATTAATATTGGTAGTTTAAATCACTTTTTCTTTTTGTACTTTTAAACATATCTCTTCAAAACCCCTGGAACATAAAATTGCCACTTTTCAGAGAATGACTCATATATTATTAGCCTATATTATTCGAATAGTAACATTGAACTTCAGGTTTATATGTGAAACTTCTTATACTATTGTATCAACATTCATCTCTGCATATATGCTAGTTGGCAATTAGTTTCTATTTCAGTATACGTAATCATTAAACAATATTTTATAAATATTATGAAATGTTAAATATAGTTGTTAAATTTAAATAGAATAAAATATGTTTGAAACCTCTTCCTGATATTGTTTGTTAAATATTTTTTCTTCAAATAAGATATTAAAAGTCGGTGTGCGCGTGTCACACGAGGGTGCGGCATATGCCAATAAATACAGTATCTAAAAAAAACTTGTAAAAATAACTGCAACAAACAATAATTTTGTCGTGATGTTAGCATACTTGGTCTAAATTAAGCCCAGATTTTCACATATCGACAGAGACTAGCAAACTAAATTAAGGAACAATATAGTAGCATGTAATACCAGACTGACTTACCTTTTACATCGGAAGACCTTTACAGATTCTGATGTGTTCCCACTCACGGGGAAAGGGGGCCAATTAAAAAAAAAAATCATCTTATTTCAAGTTTATTCTTAGACAACATCTTGTAAAATTTTATCTTCTGAGGCCACCATAGATTATGAGATATATTTTTGCAGCCCCGCCCTCAAGGAGATACAGGGGGGCGGGGAGGGGATTAAACAAAATCATCAGTATTTCATCTTTACAGTCTGAATCAGCATCTTGCAGATTTCATCACTACCGTCGTGGCAGGTTTTAGGACACACAAGAATTCGCTGTCGAAAAGAAGATTGAAAAAAAAAAAATCATATGTATTTGGTGTTTACAATCTGTATTTAACAATAATCAATAAATTTTGAGATACGTTTTTAACCCCCCCCCCCCATTCCTTTTCTCAAATCCCCTACGCTTTAAGAGAAAGGGGCGAATTTTCAAAAAATCCCCGGCCTTCTAAGTACTAATATTTATAGAAAATAAATAAAAAATACTTATATAACTCATAATGCCTGATTTTCAAATGGGTCCAGAGTGAACCGCTGATAATTTTTATTTTAAAAATCATATTAGAGAAGATCAAATTATGTTTTAATAATATGTGAAATAATCAAGTTTCTTTCTGTAAAATAATTTTGTCAAAATGAAACTTTTGTCCAGTAGAGAGGGGCTTTTGTTCGCAGATGGTGTTGTCTGGTGAAGGTTTTTTGCAGTGGCGTTTTTGTGCACGTCCCCAAATCAGTACGTGTCGTCGGAAGTAATCATACTCCACAATTGCAGAAGCTGTCGGTCATCGTTTCGCGCTCGACAAGCATAAATCTATCTTTAATTATTTTCAACATAATCACCTGATTCGTAAATACATCATACGAGTAGTAATTTTTCCAACTTAGTAAAAATGTGCCATGACTGGGACTCTAATCCAGAAATTTCGGCTGTAATTGCCAATGCTCTTCCAATTGAGCTATCTGGACGACATCCCAGGCAACACAATATTCATTCAGAGTAACATTTCGTAATGACTTCTGGTCTGTTATTTGAAACAGATAGTTGGAATAAAGTGCAGGTAAAGGAGCTCCAATAAACTATGGATGCGTAATTACATTTTAATTATTTTTAACACAATCAACTGTTTTTTTTTAATACATGGAAATTATTCCAGAGAGAAACATTCGCCTTGCATACAATATTTCAAATGAAAAACAAATTTCAAAGTGATTGCTTAAAAGGCGCAAAGGCCAACATAGTGAAAAAGATTCCAAGCCGGGACTCGAACCCGGGCCATCAGTATAGCGCACTGACGTTCTACCGACTAAACCACTTGGAACGATACCTAGCTCGGAAAATTTCTCACTATTATATGTTGGCAAGGCTACAAACGTAGCACAAGATGGAATATTAATCGTGAGCCACCGACCTGGGGCGAGCACGAAACATAATTAAATCCAGCATCGATAGAAACTATTTTAATACATGGAAATTATTCCAGAGAGAAACATTCGCCTTGCATACAATATTTCAAATGAAAAACAAATTTCAAAGTGATTGCTTAAAAGGCGCAAAGGCCAACATAGTGAAAAAGATTCCAAGCCGGGACTCGAACCCGGGCCATCAGTATAGCGCACTGACGTTCTACCGACTAAACCACTTGGAACGATACCTAGCTCGGAAAATTTCTCACTATTATATGTTGGCAAGGCTACAAACGTAGCACAAGATGGAATATTAATCGTGAGCCACCGACCTGGGGCGAGCACGAAACATAATTAAATCCAGCATCGATAGAAACTATTTTAATACATGGAAATTATTCCAGAGAGAAACATTCGCCTTGCATACAATATTTCAAATGAAAAACAAATTTCAAAGTGATTGCTTAAAAGGCGCAAAGGCCAACATAGTGAAAAAGATTCCAAGCCGGGACTCGAACCCGGGCCATCAGTATAGCGCACTGACTTTCTACCGACTAAACCACTTGGAACGATACCTAGCTCGGAAAATGAGAGAAATTTTCCGAGCTAGGTATCGATAGAACGTCAGTGCGCTATACTGATGGCCCGGGTTCGAGTCCCGGCTTGGAATCTTTTTCACTATGTTGGCCTTTGCGCCTTTTAAGCAATCACTTTGAAATTTGTTTTTCATTTGAAATATTGTATGCAAGGCGAATGTTTCTCTCTGGAATAATTTCCATGTATTAAAATAGTTTCTATCGATGCTGGATTTAATTATGTTTCGTGCTCGCCCCAGGTCGGTGGCTCACGATTAATATTCCATCTTGTGCTACGTTTGTAGCCTTGCCAACATATAATAGTGAGAAATTTTCCGAGCTAGGTATCGTTCCAAGTGGTTTAGTCGGTAGAACGTCAGTGCGCTATACTGATGGCCCGGGTTCGAGTCCCGGCTTGGAATCTTTTTCACTATGTTGGCCTTTGCGCCTTTTAAGCAATCACTTTGAAATTTGTTTTTCATTTGAAACAATCAACTGGTTGGTGAATAAATTATACGAATAGTAATTTTTCCAACTGAGTGAAAATGTATGCAGATCGGGACTCGAACCCAGAACCTTTGGTTGTCCAGATAGCTCAATGGTAAGATAATTGGCAATTAAAGCCAAAGGTTCTGGGTTCGAGTCCCGATCTGCACACATTTTTACTCTGTTGGAAAAATTGCTATTCGTATATTTTATTTACCAATCAGTTGATTTCGATACAAATATACATTAAAAAAGAAAAAAAACAAATTTCCTAAATAAAAATTTTGGCGCAGCCTATTCATAGACAAAGCTACCATTAAACCTCATCTATTCATACTAAATAAACAATAGATTAAGCCTAAGTGCACTTACCTCACCAAATGTTATAATAGAAGGTTATATTAATTGTTATTTTTATTTTATAAATATTTTAATCAATGTTGGCATGATTTAGATTAGGAATTTAGGCGCCATGTGCATGTATCAATGCGACCCGCATGTGGGGCAGTTTAATACAAATTCCAGTAAACAACAACAACAAAAAAAGAGTTAGTTCAATTTTCTTGAAATAATTTTGAGTCGAACATTGCTCTAAATAAATTACTTAGACACTGAACACAATCGAATGAACTTCTTTACTTTTATTCTGTCAATATGCCTCCTTTTCCTCTGTATAAAAAATCGTATCAATGTACCTCAACTCCTCCTCCAAGTAGAACTAAAGGGGAAAGAGAAATCCGAACCGCAGCTCCAAGCTGTAAGCCTGAAGCAGTGTTTTCCTACGGACGGCCGAAACCAAAAAGACTCATAATATCGAATGTTATTTATAATATTGAATGCAAATAGGAAGTGCTGCACTTCCACAGTGCCAACACACAAGCCGATACTGCTTTTAATAAGAAAATGGCTATTTTTTTATTCGGTCTTCCAAAATGGGGTTTCTCAATAATAACATTGTCCCTAAAGACGCTAATTTTAACTGTGATGAGTTTTTAAAACTTGAACAATGATAATTTACATTTAAGGTAAATAAAACATACCAAATGGAATGAAAGAGCAAAATAGGGGTTAGTTAACAGGGGATAGAATATAAGCTAAGACCAAAGCAGAGGTAAACGCAACGGAAGTATAATTGCTCAATAACAAGTTCACACAATTCGTGACTTTTTCAGATTTTATTTAAAAGCAAAAAATTAGACAACTGTACTTAATGGTGTTAAATTAAAAGTTGACTCATAAAAACAATACAATTTTTACAATCATATTCTGTTGAAGTAACAAACTGTAAAAAACTAAATTGTACCAAACTGGAAAAATATATTTACGAAACTGGAAAACAAGTTTTAAACAAGTAAAAATTAAATTTAAAAAATCAAAAAACCCGACTGCGTAAAAAGCGAGCTAATTAATTATTTCTCATCAATGTTAAACTATTTTTTATTTACTTACCTATTTTTTTATTCACTTGTATTGATGACTTTTAAGTTGTGTTTAATTGTTAGTTTCTATCTATAAACACTGTTTTGATGAGGCTTATAGATGTCTATGATGGTTAGAATTGCAGCAAAGCTAGAGGTCCTACCTTACAGGTTGTGTAATATTTAAACGGAGCTTCTGACTGTAAAACAGTCAATGAAACATCGTCTTCATTTTGAAAGACCTATCCAATGATATGCCATTCAATAGGGTGCGTAATTATTTTTTTCGTGACTACCGCCATTTTGTATTTTACGGCCGACATTTTGAATTTCTAAAAACAAAATCTAGCCTATATGCATCGGACGGTTAAGACGAATCGATAGAGACCTCATTCATTAACATCCAACCAGCCGTTGGGATGTTTCGAGGGTATAAAGAAATCCACATACCCAGATACGCGTGAAACACATAACCCTTCTTGGCAGTCGGGTAATAAAAAATTAGAACTATATAGTAATATACCTTATTACGAAATTACATTTTTGAGAATATATTTGTATGATTAAATAAATTACGTATTGTTTACCCTAATGTAAGCCTACTGTGTTCTCTGTAGTAGGGAACAAACATGTTTTCATCCTATTTGTTAACAGAAACCGTGGGCATTCAATACGACGGATACTTATAATAAAGTATATAATAATAAAGTATATTATAATAAAGTATAATAAAGGCAGTGGGGATCCCAACATCAGGTCCGTTTCGTATTTTCGTTAAAAATATTAAAGCATTCAACATTAGTTTTAGGTATATTGAATGTTATTATCATGGTCTAGGGAAACACCATGCTGGTCAGCTAGTGGTAGAATAATGTGTGTATATGAACTTGTTGTTGGACCAAACTTGTGTGTGAACTTGATATTTTTAGGTAGATTTCGTATGAAATACTACCTATTGGGATCGTTCCTATGTTGAAATTTCTGAAAAATTTTTGCAGATCTACACCGATCATGACCCCTAGAACCCAAAACCACCCTCAGTAAAAAACTTTATCTATCTATCTATCTATCTATCTATCTATCTATCTATCTATATATATATATCACTTTCTTCTGGACACGATAACTTTCGTAATTCTGCACCAATCTCTTCCAAACTGATACATAAAATCAATGGGCATAAAATCTCGGTCAAGTTCGTTAATGGGCAAAATCGGACCAAGGGGAGGGAAATGGGGAGGGGTTTTGTGAAAACAGAAAACCCCCATAACTTCTTAATTTTTGTACATATCAAATCAGTTTAAAGTTTTTATTACTTCTAAAAATAGGACCAAAAATTTAAGTATCACAGATTTTTGATAAAGTTAAAAATGGGCTCAAGGGGCGCAAAAATAGGGTTTTTGGGAGAAAAAATTCACAACTTCGTCAATTCCCAAGATATCAAATTCAATTAATTTTATTATAAATCTCCTTAACATTATCTACAACTTTTATATTCACAAGTTTTTGATAGGACCAATTCGTACCGCAAAAAAAATTAAAAACGAAAACAAAAAGGGGGTTTGAAGAAGAAAAAAATCCATAACTCCGTCAATTCAAAAGATATAAAATCCCCATGAATTTATCATATATCTTCTTAATATTGTGTACAACATCTATATAGACAAGTTTTGGATAGGACAAATTCTTAGAGCAAAAACAAATTAAAAATACATTCCGGTTGAAGTAAAAAATGATCTTAGTAAGGGTGTATTCAAATCCAAAATGCTTATTTTCTGACTCATTTTACAATTCATTTTTGCTCTCAAAGGCTTCCAATTGGTACGTTTTCTTACTCAGAAACTATATAATGTACCGTAATGGTCGATTTTCTGATAGGGGCAGAATATATTTTTTTAAATGCTGTTAAAAAGGGCATTTTGAACCGAATTTACCGAAGCGGATTGTGTTGGAAAAATCATTGTATTAAGGATGCGCTTAAATCCAAACTGCTTATTTTCTGACTGGTTTTTAAATTCATTTTTGCTCTCAAACACATTTAATTGGTAGATTCGCTTATTCAGAAACTATATAATGTACCGTAATAATCGATTTTTAGATAGAGGCAGAATATATTTCAAAAAATGATGTCAAAATGGGCATTTTGGACGGAATTTCCCGAAGCGATTGTGTTAGAAACGAAAAATATTGTCCTACTGAGAAAATAATTGTTTATATATCAAGTTTTAATTAATTGAACAAAAAATAAAAACACAGGTCGCTTATAAATCTCTTCAAAAATCACGTCAGCAAGTTTCATATTTTTTTTAATTAAAAATGAGTCTGGAATTATGCCAGAAAATTTCGTGTTGTTGAGCATGGAAAAGTATTTTTTTGAATACCGCCCTAACATGATTCTGATAAAACCAGCTATTATATGAAAATGAAATAAAAACTCGTCAAGAGCGGCCAGATAAAATTGTTAAAGTGGATTTATCTATAATCATGATTTAGATTTTGTTTGTGAAATTAGTATATTTGACTTCGAAATCTACCTCTGCCTGTAGGCCGGGCCGGCAGGGATTTTTTGTATTATATCATCCCGACACAAAAATAGATGTTCACAATTACCCAGTAGTCTTTGGGGAAATTGTGAACCGGCAAGTTTAGGTGCTTAATTGACATCTCTCAAAAACAATAATTAATATTAATTAAAGTATAGAAGTGAAACAATAACTTTATGACAGTTTCACAAGGTTTTACATGGATTATGTGGTACTTAAAGCTGTCAGTAGTTGAAACTAGCAAATGTTGTTCACAATTACGTCTATCAACCTCAGTGTAATCGCCTTTTTCATATAACTATATTTAAATGTTGATTGTATTATGTATATCTTTTTTAATTGCGCTAAGAAAATTGTAATATGTATATAAATTAACATTTTGACAGCAAACACAAAACATTTTCTTGTACGATATCTTTTAAATTTTTAATGTCTTCTGTTATACCGCACTTATTGGATTGTACTCAGACGCGATATAACTAGGGGTCACTGTATTATTTAATATATGTCCTCAATTTCGAGTGTAGATTGAATCCTTTCAAAAAATCTGAAAGTAGCGAAGTAGTGACTACTTTTGAAAAGTAGTTTGTGGTCACTACTTTTTTAAACAAGTAGTTGTAGCTGTAGTTCGATCCAATCAATAAACTAAATAGTTTTTCCAACCACTGGACACAATCAACTACGTTCTTATAGCGACAGCAATAGAAACGGAAAATCCAGAGAGAGAAATCATACCAAACATAATTTTTCTTTTTTTCAGTTTTTCAAAAGGAAAAATCTAGGCTTCGTTAACGAAAATTGTACAATTTTTAAGAATTTACACAAAAATGCTACATCTATATAAATATGTTGCTCATTTTTCTTTATGCAAGCATCTTTTATTTTAAAGTCTGTCATGAAACTACTATTCACATTGCACATTTTGATACAATCATTCAGTTTTTATAACACCTATACAAACGAATCAAACTCATTTAGAATAACCATTAAAAAGAAAGTAACATTAGGCAAAAGATGATGTACCATGTAGGAGCACACGATGTCTCCTTTGCGTTCATGGTTGGGGATATACATAAAATAGGTTGTGGATATACATGTGGATATATGTAAAAAAAAGGTATAAAAAAAGAAATTCGTCCTTATTTCTCTCCCATCTACAGAGCTTAGCTTAAAACGGACTTTAAAGTAGATTTAGAAGTGAAAAAAACAAGACCAGGCGAAGCTAAATTGCTATGAGATCCCCCTTTCAAATTATCTAATATTCTTTAATGTGGAAATTATGCGAATATTTTTTTATATGCACTCTATCTTCAAAAGTAAAAGATGAGGAAAATACGCGATAAATATAATCTGTTGATCACGCACATAACGTATATCATCCTTTGTTTCTCGTTTTTATTATACCTTGCGTTCATTAACATTTTTTGCAAGGTAAAGTTATGTAACATGGGTGTTAAAGAAAACAGAAAATGAAAAATTATGGAAAACAAAATTTTTCAAAAATTTTTTTTGATTGCTCAATTTTTAATTATAAAACAATCATAATTATTTTGATGAAAAATATAGGAATGCAGAATAAGATTAGAAAATACCGTTATTTTAACCAATTTTCTAAGTTTTTTTAATATTTAAACAACTAAAATTCATTGCTTATCTCTCCTGTTCGAAAAAAGAAGATAAATTTACTTATGCTTAGCAAAATGGAATCGGACGCATGTAGCATTATAATTAACTACGGAATAACACTTGTTACATATATGGTCATTGTGCCTAAATGCGACTATGTTCTTGTACTTTCTTAAAAAAAATTTCCCTTTACAATACACATAGTTCATTATAGACTGCCCCCATATTTCCTAAATGCGGCGAAAAATCCCGAAAATGGTTCACAGTTTTTGTTTTTTAGATTTGAAGATCAAATATCCTTATGGACGTCAAAGGCTGTTTCATTTACCTGAAGTGTAAGTTTAGGAAAAGGCGACAAGTTTTCAAATTAGAGTTCTAAGAAATCCTACGCATTTTGGTGACTTGTTTTGTTCGGAGACCTCTTAGCGACGAACGTAAAAGCCTTAAATGAGGAGAGACTTTCAGGAAATTAACTGAGGTAAGACTGTATGGTATTTTGTTTTATTGTATTTAAATGACGTTTAAAGCAGTTATCGTGTTTAATTAAGCTGTGTTGATTTAACAAATTAATAATTTCAACATGTTCCTCCAATAGTGTTCTTCTTTGACCGGATACTTAAATATGTATTTCAAATGATTAAAATAAAAAAGTAAATGTCTTTAAATTTTTTAATAAAAAAAAAAATAAAAAAAAACCTGGCATTTTCCTGTTCCATCGGTGTGCGGTTCCAGAATCCTCTTTTAATCCCAATGCTATATAATGCTTTAAACATTTAAAAAATCAGAAATATTGATTAAATACTTCTATGAGTCATATCCACAAAATGACTTGGCTTATGAGAATTTAGGTGTTAGCAATAATTTGTTCACTGACCTGTTTTCTTAAATCAATTTTTACTGATCATTTTCATGTTAATGAATCCAATACCTATTAATAATGATGATTTTTCTGCTAAAGATGATAATATGTTTCATGATTTTGAAATTAGAGATGATAAAGTTGGTTAATGAGGACTTAACAACTAATGCTGACTGTTCTGCAAGCTCAACTTTTCAAATCGAGCACCATGAAGGTTCGAATAACAAAACTTGCAAAATAATGTTTTTGTGTCTGTTTAAACAGATTTAATATTGCATAGAAATGTAAGTGATGAAGATTTTAAATTTTTGCAAACAATGAGAGCATATTAAAAAAAAAAAATCCCTGCCGGCTCGGCCTACAGGCACGGGTAGATTTCGAAGTTAAGTACTAATTACAACAAGAAAAACTAAACCATGATTAGAAATAAACCCACTTTAACAATTTTATCTGGCCGCTTTCGATGAGTTTTTAATTTCATTTTTATATATAAGAGCTGGTTTTATCAGAATCATGTTAAGGCGGTATTAAAAAAAATACTTTTCCATGCTCAACAACTCGAAATTTTCTGACACATTTTCAGAATTACTTTTAAAAGAAAAAAAATTAAACTTGCTGACGTGATTTTTGAAGAGATTTATAAGCAACCTGCTTTTTTATTTTTCGTTCAATTAATTAGAACTTGATTTATAAACAATTATTTTCTCAGTAGGACAATATTTTTTGTTTCCAACACAATCGCTTCGGGAAATTCGGATCAAAATGCCCGCTTTGAGATCATTTTTTGAAATATATTCTGCCTTATCAAAAAACCGACCATTACGGTACATTATACAGTTTCTGCATAAGAAAATCTACCAATTGGATGCGTTTGAGAGCGAAAATGAATTTAAAAATGAGTCAGAAAATAAACAGTTTGGATTTGAGTACACCCATAATACGATGATTTTTTCTTCAATCGCTATGTATTTTTAATTTGTTTTTGCTGTAAGAATTGGTCCTATCAAAAACTTGTCAATATAAAAGTTGTAGATAATATTAAGAATATATGTAATAAATTCATGCGGACTTTATATCTTGTGAACTGACGAAGTTATGGATTTTTTTCTTCTTCAACCCCCTCCCCCCCTTTTTTGTTTTCGTTTTAAAATTTTTTTGTACGAATCGGTCCTACCAAAAACTTGTCAATGTAAAAGTTGTACATAATATTAAGAAGATTTATAATAAATTTAATTGGATTTGATATCTTGAGAATTGACGAAGTTATGAA
Source organism: Maratus speciosus (assembly GCA_963932465.1). Classification (NCBI taxonomy): domain Eukaryota; kingdom Metazoa; phylum Arthropoda; class Arachnida; order Araneae; family Salticidae; genus Maratus; species Maratus speciosus. Next base: position 8,659,871 of record OZ010787.1, read on the forward strand.
TTTTGTTCTCCCTAAAACCCTATTTTTTTCGCCCCTTGAGCCCATTTTTTATTTGATCAAAAATCTGTCATATTTAAATTTTTGGCCCTTTTTTAGAAGTAATAATAATTTTCAACTGATTCGATATGTATCATAATCAAGAAGTTATGGGTTTTTTTCGATTTTCACAAACCCCCTCCCTATTTTCACCCCCTTGGTACGATTTCACCCATTAATGAACTTGACGGAGGTTTTATGCCCCTTGATTTTATGTATCAGTTTGGAAGAGATTTGCGACGAATTATGGAAGTTATCATGTCCATAATAAAGTGATATATATATATAATGGAATTCAATTTTTAGCTTATTGCTGGATTCTATTACAGAAATCGACTATGTTTTTGCTTATATTTGTATTTCTTTTACCCTTGAAAAAGTGAAATGCTATATAAGCTTCCGGCTACATCCATCCATTTGATCTATTATTTGTTTATGATACGTCTTTTAATGGTTCAACAATATTTCGCTGGTTATTTGTATCTGTTGTCTGTAATTGGCTATTTTATCAAAATTTGGTGGTTATTCCTACGTTTTATATGGATTAAATGTCCGCAATGTGCTAGTGAATTAGTGGTATTGTGCTTGATTTTGTATTACTAGTTAAAGGTTCCATCTTTATTTTGTATAATGTCAGAGTTATGAATTGAAGCTAAATTTATAAATTTATTAATTTTAGTAATTGGAAATAAATGATGATTTGTAATTATATAATGGTTATATATATATATATATAATAAATTTGAAATCACAAATATATGAAGAAATTGATAAAGTTCTAAAGATGGTTTAGAAATGAACATATGAAACCAGTATGTAATATAAGAAACTATGAATGACTCACAGAATCATCAGAGGAGCTTGTGAGTTCATTCATAGAAGATGCGTTATTTCATCCAATTTTGTCGGCATTAAGCCTAAAATGACAAAATTTAGCTCCTTATAACGCAAACATTACTGAAAATACATAATAAAAAGCTAAGAGATCCAAAGAAAGATACACCTCATACAGGATATTAAAAATTATTAGAGCACAATACCTGAATGACATACTAAGAGTCAAAACTACTGCATATCAGCACGCAAAACAAAGTTAAGACTATTTTAACATGTGATCTACAGTTGAGCATCTGAGTGAAACCCATAACTGTGCTGCCATCTGGTGTGAGAAAGGGAAAATGTAAATTGGAACTGGATTAATAACAATAATGTTTAGAGTTGCCATCTTAAGCCCCCCCCCCCCCAAAAAAAAAAAAAATAAATGAATGAAAATGATTGAAGAAATCAAGAAAAGACTTAGATTAACTTTTAGTTAAACTAGAATGAAAAAATAGGAATAAACTTAATAAGTACTGAGTGAATACAAAATAAAATAAAGAAAAGGAATAAATTAATACAAATAAATAAATAAATAAATAAAGAATTATATAAAAATAAATAAAAGGGCAATTTATTAAATTAATGTTTTAAAGACAAAAAATTGTAATATAAAAAAGTGAGAATATAAATAACATTTAAAAAGATGAGGAATATTTGAGATAGTAAAATTTAGCCTTGTATTATGTAAATAAAATTGAAATTTTAAAAAGCAATGAGGAATATTGAGATAGAAAACTATATCCTTAAATTATGATGCAATATGTGAAAATATATTATGTTAAATGCATGAAACCCCATATATATATATTTTTTTAATATATGCATATAAGCATATGTATATAAGCATATATACATACACTTATACACTCTCACACACATAAAAACATACGAAGTTTTAAACTTTTTTTAGCATTCCCGACCTCAACCCTCCATAATGGTATTTTTATTTTTTTGTTTTTTATGTTTTTAGTGTATAATGTATGGAAAAACATACACATACACCAAACTTTTTTTTAAAGATTATATATATATATATATTATATACATACATATAATTTTTTGTGTGTATGATTTTTATAATTTTTTCAGCAATCCACATTCCACCCTCCATAATAGTGTTTTCGATTTTTTAGTTTTTTTAAACATATTAAATGCCTATACTGGTAAGAAGTAGAAAAAAATGAATATTAAGATTTGAGCCATGCAGATATAAAAGAGATGGGATAATTATAAGACAATGCTAATTGCTTTAATTTAAAAATGTTAGGCTGTAAGAATTGGGAGGAACATAAACGTTTGATACGAAGACAATGATTAAGCAGAATATTTCTATATACTGAAATATGCAAGCAGGAATTAAAGTTCGTAAAATTAATTACATTAAATGAAAATTCATTGCGTTTATCATAAATGTTGAATGTTAGGGTGTTATTAGGGAGAATATTAATTTTAACAACCATAAAATTGATACTAGAATTATTTGAAAAGGTAGTACTAAGTTCTAGATTAGAAGGGTACTTTACAGGAAGAGATATAGAATTATTATCTGCAACAGAAAGAATAATTATATCATCTATGTATCTGTAGAGCAATAAATTATTATTAATAAATTTACGTTCATAAAAGTAAAGATATAAATCAGATAACATGCTTGATGAAGCAGCTCCTTGGGGCATGCCCTGTATTTGAACAAGTGGGTAAGTGTGATCACAGATCACACAGAGGGTTTCGTTTAATATTCCTTTAAAACACTTTATCGTTTTGTGAAATCTGTTAGTTCCGCATTTCGCAACCAGGGGCGCACTCTATTCTACACAAACCTCTATCCAAAGGAAACTCCGATTTACAACCTATCCGTAGGTATATTTGTCGAGGGGATCGGGTCTATAGCACCCGAGATCGGTAGGCGCCCCAGGAAATTGCACGGAACATTCTTTTATAAGCTTTTTATTATGTGCTATGAACTATGTCAAAGTTTCCAGCAGATCGACTTGTTAGATTTCATAATTTTAACAAAATTGCGTTATGTTAGTTGCAAATTCCACCACCAGGGAGCGCACACTATTCATAACAAAAGTGTATCAGATCGAAACTCTGTTAAACAACCTATCAGTGGATGTGTTACTGGAGTTGGTGGCGGCCTTAAGCGAGAAATTAAGAAATTTGCTGAAAGTACTATTCGGAAATAGTGGTAACTAAAATTTTGACATTTTTATATTTCATAAGTTGCACGTGTCTGAGTATATCATAGTGCTCAAAAAACGACACCTAAAAAGGTCGTAAACGCTATTTTTTAAAAAAGAAATCCAGCGCCCCTCCCCCGCCCTCCCTTCACAGGAAATTGCATGCACCATTATTTTATAAGATTTTTATTATGTGTCATGAAGTATCTTAAAGTTGCAAACGGATCGCCTTGTTATATTTCCTAATTTTAACAAAATCGCGTTACGTTAGTTCCGCATTCCACCACCAGGGAGCGCACTCTATTCTTAACAAAAGCATATCTGAACGAAACTCCTTTGCGCAATCTCTCCGTAGATACATGGTCGGGAGGGTGGCGGTGCAGTCTTAACCAACAATTTAAAACATTTTCCGCGATAACAAACGCTAAGATTTAATAAATAAATCTAGTCCCCCCCCCCCTCCACTCCTCGAAATATCACACTCCATTCTTTTTTACACTTTTTCTTATGTGTTATAAAGTATCTTAAAGTTTCGAAGACATCGAGTGGCGGTCTTAAACAATAATTTAAGATATTTCCTGAAATTGCTATTCGGAAATAGTGGGATGAACACTTATAAACCTATAAACTTTTTCATGTTGAATAATTAATACTTATCTCATAGCGCGCCGTCGAAACACCCCACGCAAATTGTTAATTTCCTAATTTAAATGAAATCTCCGTTAAAAAAGCACGTGCCTCCATCTTAATCTGGCATTTGATGGAAATAAAAGGAATTAATAAAATAATAACTAATATCTCAGCTCGTAATGAAGCAATCTCTTTGAACCGGGTATGTATGGAATCTGCGAGAAATTTCCAGCCCGGATGTCAAAAAATTTAATCAAAAAATTTAATATTTAAAAAGTTTAAATTTCGTATTAGACTTTCCTCCCCTTAAATTTCTCCCGCGCCGATATGTCCAGAAATGATGACAGCTGCCTTCCGGTGAATGGAAATCTGTTTTCATTGTTTTTAAAAACACAGAAATTAAATTTTTATCGATCGATTTTTAGTGGATTTTTTGCGTTCTATCCTACGCAGAAATTTGAAATTTATACCAAAATAAAGTAGAATTTTTTTCGCGTATTTCTACACCTGTTACGAATTTGTACGACCGCTATTTCGGCAGATCCAATTTTGTTTTTTGAAGGTCCACTTCATTTATTGCTTAAAGTACTCCATGGTAACCCTGCACCGGCTGATTTGACGGAGCATCCGCTGAGTTTACTGGCAACCATTAGGAGAAACTGGGGAGGATTTCGATAACGTGCATTTTCACCTGCATTCAAAAGGTTGATTGGTTAATTTTAGAATTTAATTAGCCCGTAATTAGGTTAATTACCAACTTTTTCAAAATTTTATGATTTGTTGTTTGATGTGAGGTGTTCAGCTATAAGTACCCAAAATTTCAAGTCTCTAACATGTATAGTTTCTGAGAACGGGCTCTGTGACGGACAGACAGACAGACAGACAGACAGAGGAGCGAGACGAATAGGGTTTCGTCAGATGAACGAAACCCTAATAAAAAAAGCATTGTCTTGGAAAATAAAATTATGAAATAGTAGAAAGTTAGTCAAAGATGTGAAGTAGTCAGTATCAATGTTATATCAGGTAAATTTAATAAAGAAAAATATTCTAGAAATAATGAATTGATAATAGAATGCAAGTCTTTTAGAATGATATTATTAAATAGGCCTTTGAAATCTAAAGTAATAATATTATTGACATTTGTTAATGGCTTTATTTTATCCACCAATTCAAAACTGTTTTTAATGCAGCGAGTGTTGTCTGTTTTAACTGATAACTCATAAATTTGTGTAAGAATATATATATATATATATATATATATTTATTTATATATATACGTTCTGAATCAGTTGTGTCTTCGAGATGCACTGTTTATTGTGGCGTCGGGTCTGGTGATATGCTTTCAATTGTTTTTATGCATTTGATTTATGTTTTGCGACACTCTGGCCGAAACCCACTGCCACTACTGAATAATAGTTTGTTGTAAATTGTAATTAGTCTGAGACATTGCTGTGCTTTTTAATATGCCCACCGCTGAAGAGGCCACAGCCTTTTGTTGTTTTTTCTTCTTCAGGTTATATCTGTTTAAATTTCTTGGATGTTTTATGGTTATACTTAGTTTATTTATGGTGCAGGATTCTGGGTCTGACAAATGCATTTAATACATAATGTGCTATATATATATATATATATATATATATATATATATATATATATAACCATTATATAATATTACAATTCATCATCTTTAAAAAAAAAAATAAAAATTAATAAATTGAGTATCAGTACATTACACTGACATTATACAAAATAAATCTGAATCAACTATTATTAAATTAACTAATCATTTATGAAAATTTTTTTAAAATAAACCTATATCCTAATCACCAATATATGTATTAAAAATTAAAATATTCAAAATTGGCGAAAGGAAAACAACAGGAAGTCGAATTCATAAAAAGAACAAGTAAATAAAGAAATATATGTAGGAAATCATAAATATTTGAAATATTTTCTAAAACTGTTTGTAACTAAAACAATTTAACCAATGAAAAAAGACCTGAAATAATGAATCATTGTCAACATTAACAAATTCTTTGCACGAAATCTATGATCTCAAAATTGAAAATTCATTAATTCAAAAAGAAAATCTATAAAATGAACTTAAAATGAGAGAACAATTATGAATAAAATTGGAACTAATGATTCGTAACTCGTTTTCAAGGGCAATATTACAAAATCATTTGTAAAAAGCGGTTAATTTCTGAGGAAGAAATAATAAGCTACAGCTTAAATGCTTATTTCCGCCATTGCCCGATTAACCACAACCATAAAAAAATGAAAGAAACCTATAATTAATCAATATCTAAGACCTGGACAGAACAATGTCATGCACAATAGAAATAAAAATGAAACATGCGAGTTAAAAACTTACTCAGCAATAGAATCACACAATTTTTTAAAATACCATATTTGAATCGTAATCATGCTTCCCCACAATCACAGCAAAATCTCCGCCATACTAATGGGCTACAGTTAAAAGCGAATTCTGACAGTTCAAAATCAAGTAAATCACCAAGTAAATAACATTATTAATAATATAAATATAATAATTATAAATTATTATCGTAATTAATCTAAACATTGTAAATTATTTTATATGCTAATTAAAGGATCCCAGAGTAAATCCATTACAAAATAGGACTGAAGAAATACAGTTATTAAATTGAGTGGTAGACAATAATTATATAAGTAGGCAACACAAAATTTTAATAAAAATGAATGTGAATAATTTTATAATGCTGCCCTCTACTGATGATTCTTCAAGTTATAAACTAGTTTAAATTAATATTAAGTAAAAATACAACAGGGGCTGCCATTTGTCTTAGATTATTGAAATTAAGTATGGAGAATACTAATGCAAGTTTGCATATCATAAATCCAGATGATCCTTAAAAAATCCTTAATTTCCTTAAATAATCCTTAATCCTTAATTTTTAATTTTTAAAAAGAACCAAACATGTATAATTCTAAATCAGCTAATTAGAATATCGATAACAAATAATTAGCATCTATAATGTAATGTTTTCATAATTATTTTTAAATTATAATTCAGAAGAAATTAAGTAAATAAATAATAATATTAGAAACATAAATAAATAGTATAAAAATACTACACTACCCGTCCCTTTATAAATTTAATTTTTTAATTCTTTTTTCTATTCTTTCCTTTCCTTTTTTTTTGGGGGGGGGGGGGAGATAAAACTAAATATAACATTTTTACATGTATATATATATCATATACAGTATTAGAGTCCACTATTTATAAATTATAATACATAGAAGTAAATTAATATAATTTAAAATGGTTTTATGCATTATTAAGGATTGCTTATTCATCACAACCAACATAAACGTTGAAACTAATTATTACAATGTACCTTTCCATTTTTTTAATAATATTTTTATTAAATCAACATTTGCGTATAAATTATCCAGACAACGTCTCCCTCCTCCATAATTTAACATCTACCCACACAGCCAAACTATTATTTTTTTTATATATATTTTGTATTTTTAATTTTTTATGATTATTTTATAATTTTTATATATTTTTTTGTAATACGCAAAATTTTAATAGTAGCATACAATTTACTTCTCTACTATCCATTTTTTAAATCATTAATAAACTAATTGTACATTAAAGAATATATGAATTTCTTTGGAAAACCATGATTTAATGCATCAAATATTAATTGTTTAACGTTTTTATTAATAAGATGTGAGGAACGCAAACTCTTCATTCTATACAAATGATTAAGGACTATATTACGGTAAACTGAAATATGTAGACAGGATTTAAAATGAGTAAATGTATTAATTTTGAATTGAAAATCTTTACGTTTGTCATGAAGATCAGTTATTGTTTTGTTTTCTGCTAATTTAATTTTTATATCTAAAAAGTTAATAGTATTGTTTGTTAAAAGGTTTTCTGTCACTTCTAAATTAGTTGAATGATCTACAGGAAATTGTGAAATATTTGATTGGTCAGTGTCAATTAAAATTATGTCATGAATGTAACGATACATAAGAATACTATCATTACAAAAAGTACGTTCATATTGATATAAATATAAATCTGACAACAGACTGGACGTACATCCGCCTTGTGGGATTATATATATATGTATATATATATATATAACGGCTAAAATGGAAATGGGCTGGGCACATTGAAAGAAGACAAGACAATAGATGGAGCACAAATACCCTACAGTGGTATTCCAGAGATGTAAAACGACCAAGAAGACGACCTCAAGTAAGATGGAGTGAAGAAATCAGAAAAGTGGCCGGTGTTAATTGCATGACTAAAGCACTAGACAGGAAACATTGGAAAAATCTGGGGGAGACCTACATTCAGCAGTGGATTGAAAACGGTTGATGATGATATATATATACACACACACACACACACACACACATACACACACACACACACACACACATATATATATATATATATAGATAGATAGATATATAAAGTTTTTTTATTGAGGGTGGTTTTGGGTTGTAGGGGTCATGATCGGTGTAGATCTGCAAACAATTTTCAGAAATTCTACCATAGGGGAGATTGCAATAGGTAGTATTTCATACGAAATCTACCTAAAACGAACGTGAAAACTAGATCAGATTCTATTCAAGAACAGTGTAGAGTGCAACCAGACGCACATTTACAAATATCTATTCCTGAAGCTAATCCATCTCACACTTTTCAAAGCTGTTTGTTAAAAATAGTTTCACAACAAATCAAAATGCAGCTAAAAAGCGGAAAGCTGTAGTGTCAAACTTTGCTGAATGCTTAACAACTGAAGCATACAGGAAATAATAAAAGAAGACAATGAAGTGAAAAGGCAAAAATGAAGACAAAAATTGCAAAAGAGAACAATTAAACCTTAAAAATGAAAAAAATAGTATTTAAAAAACGAAATTCCGGAAAAAACTAGAAGTTAGTTACTAAGACAATCTGGAAGTAAATGTTCGGCAGAAACAGAAGTTGCGAAGAAGCCTAAACCCCAAACATATCTAGATTCATACCATTCAGAAACTTAAAAGAAAACAATGTGGCCTACACGACAGATGAAAAGCAAATACGAGTTAAAGGCAAGCCGAAAAGCAAGAGATTTTGCAAAACTTGTTGTATCAGTCATTCCTTATTTACTTCTTGTCTTTCAATGGTGAAAGTTAAAAGTGTGTAAAGTATGGATGTTGAAGTATACATTATTTAATTATAATATATTCAAGATCATGTATCTGAAAGTTTTTTTAAATTATTATTTAAGTTATTATTAATTGAAGTTATTAGTATATTGAGTAATTCAACAATAAGCTATTGAACTTTCAATTTTATGTATTTCAACTCTTAAGTAATTCAAAAATTTATTGCAATTAAATGAATATTTTAAGATGAACTGACATGTATAAAACGCATTGTCACATTAAGGACTTTAGACGTCTCATTTAGGTTTAAACTACCGTAAATGCGACAATCGTATATTATTGGCTTATATTACCAGATGATTGAATTTCTACAAAACAAGTTAGATTTGAAGCAATAATTTTCTGCTTAATAATATATATATTTATTTAATAAAAGCCCAAATGTTCCCTAAATGCGACAAAACTATGAGGAATCGCGTCGTATTTAGGCACAATGGCTTTATAACTTATACAATCAAAACAACCGAATAATAATTGTGGTACTTAATACAATTAATTTCATATACAGGACTGCACGAAAGAATTTAAATACATTGCCGTCTATGGATGGTCATATCCGGAAAGGCGTTTTCAGTCGCGTTATGTGTTTTCCAGCAGAATTAAATTTTAGGATAATTATGAAAATCTATTGATCCTATATAGCGCTAGACAAAAGAATTTGATGTACCGTCTATGTATGGTAGTTGTTGAATATGTGTTTTCAACTGCGTATTACGCTTTCTAAATTGTTTTTTAGATATATCCTTTCAGCATAAGAAAAAACGAAGTTTTGTAACAATATTCTGGTAGTGTTGAAAAGTGTTTCATAGTTTAAGTGTGACACATATTTTTTATTTCTTTTTAATATTATCTTTTTTTTTGTTCAATTCCATTTCTGTTCAGATCACGTTTTTATTACTAGACCTAATAATGATCGTGTTATATTCGAGTACATACATGGTATACTGAGCTGCGCTGTAACGGGACTATAGTGTAGCTAGATTTGAGATTTGATTTATTCTCGTTGATTAAATTTTCTGCTTTATATTTTCGGTCTTCTTACTTTACTTGATCCTAGAACACTAGATGCTCGTAATTATCATGACTATGTAATCTAAACTATGTCTAGTATTCTAGGGTTAATGATAGTTTGATTTCAGTCGGTAAAGTTTCTATCATTAGTTCTGTAATTAAAAATATTGAACAACTCTTTATAGAAATTATGTTAAATTGTTTTCTTTCTTAATATAATTTCCTTTAAAAATAATGGTTTAAAATTTCAAAGGATACTTATATTAAATTTTGTTTAGGTTATTCTAAGAAAGAAAAATGTTTCTTCGCTCAACAACGCGCAACTTTCTGACGCATTTTCTGACTCATTTTTAAACGTAAAAGCATGACACTTGCACGCATGATTATTAAAATGATTTGTGATTGATCAGTTTTTGTTCCTTTTATTCGATAAGTGTATTAAATCTTGAGTTATAAGAAATAATTGTATCCGGGCGGCTGTTTTTTGACTTTCCAGCTCTGTCACGTCCATAAATTCGATCCAAAATGTCAACTTTGACAGCATTTTCTGATAGATATGCTTTTGCCAAAAAATGAAAATAACTGTTCCATTTCAAAATTTCTGAATAAGAGCACATGCCAATTTCATGCATTTTCGAACAAAAACAAACTAAAAAATGTGTCAGAAAATAGCCGGTTGGGATTTGAGAACAGCCTTAAGATAAAATGTATAAAAAAAATTGATTTAAAAAAGAGGTCGTTGATCTGTCTGCCACTAAAAAAAAAAAAAATAAATAAAATAAATAAACCCTTTAAAAAAATTGAAAGGGAGAGAATTTGTACTATAGAATCTGTAAGAATGTCTTACAACTCGTCAACTCTCCGTATTCCAGATTGTTGTTGGCAAGAGATATTTGTATATGTCTTTGAAATGGGGTTACTATTATACGACTTCACAATGAAGATTCATTTTTTTATCGAGTTTTTTATTTTTTTGATGAATTGAATTGATGACATTTCATCCGAAAAGTGAAGTAATATCGTGGATTAGACTGTTCGTGTCACAATTCATCGTAAAACTGGCTGAACTCCAGTGTTGGGCACTGACAGAGAGAGGACTTTGACAGCATATTTTTGGCTCCGTTTCATACTGAGGACGAAATACTCATTCTGTCAGTGTTAAATATCAATGTAAATAAAATATACTGAAATCTTAATTACTACTTCTTATTTGAAAAGCTTGAAATGTATTTTAAAAGTAACTAGACAAAGTTAGAACAGATATAAAAAAAATAGTCTTCAAAAGTTGCATACGTTACTTATTTGCCAGAGTTTTTGAAATCAAATAGCATGATTTTCCCAATATGCCAGTGCAAAGCTTTGTTATTTTCAAGTAGTTTCCGAATGAAATTTGAAATGACTCGTTTCCATTGCTGAAACAATTTTGTACAGTTAATAAAAAAATGTAATTTTATTAAACATTATTAATAAAAAATAAATATTCCATGTTTTATCTTCATACATGTCATGGTCCTTTCTGGCCTTAACTCTCGCCCTGTTTTTGTGATATTGGAAACGGCTTTTTACACATGTAAAAAATCAAATCCTAATTTTGTGAATCAGAAATCCGCGTGTCCAAGTTCCTATTTAGCCATTGTTTATTCCTGTTTTACAGAACTATGTTATAACAAATGTATTAACACTAGAATGCCCGTAATTTTACTCAAGTTTTCTAAAAATATTTTATATTGGAATTTTTATTTAAAACCATCTAACTTATTTATTGAACTTATTTCTGTGTGGCTTATATTTAACTTATTTAACGAAGTAATTTCTGGTTCGAATCGGCATTTAATTATTTGGCTGGAATCGAATTGATTCCTGCTGGGAGTTCTAATGTTAAATTTAAGCACATAAATTTTTATACGACATGTGGCTATTAAATAACGAGACTAATGCTGTAAAACATTTCATTTTAATTTTATACACACTTAGTTATTATCCTCTTCAATATACACCCCCCCCCCCTTTATCCCTTCAACGCTCCATGCGAATTTTCCATTGTTTGAAATAGTGCTGGAAGTCTTCTGCGAACTCTTTCATGACGCGTGCCGCTTTTTCTTTCACAACTTCAACGGTCTGAAAACTGGTTCCTTTTAATGCAGATTTGACCTTTGGGAAAATATAAAAGTCACATGGTGCTAAGTCAGGCGAATAAGGCAGATGGTTCAACACTGGGATGTTGTACTTGGCTACAAATGTCTTGACAGATAATGCAGTGTGATCCCATGACTTGTTATTCCAAAATTTGGGTCTTTTTTTTTTTCGTATTTTTTCACGGAGTTGAGCATGGATCTCAAGGTAGTAACGTTGATTAATAGTTTGACCTTCAAAACCCAGTGAAGATACACAATCTCATGTATATGAAAAATTTTCTCCGCTGTTGACGTGGAAGGACGACCTGAGCAAACATCATCTTCAATATCTTCTCGGCCATCTTGGAAGCGCTTAATCCACTCCAAAAACCGCGTGCGTGATAAACATTCATTGCCGTATACTTCTCTTAACAAATGGTGAGTTTCAGTAGCTGATTTCCCAAGTTTAGAAAGAAATTCCCCACTAATTCGTTGCTCTTTTAAAACACTCATCAATTTTTTTTTTGGCAAAACACTAAAACAGGGTCCAAAACAAATGAAGGGCACGGCCAGACTAATTGGAAAACAGCCAATTTAGAGACGGTAATCGATACAGGAGGCTTTGCACTACACAACTATTGGTCGTACGAATTTGGCGCATGCGCAGTTCTTCTGTAAAAGCGTTAGTCTCGTTATTAACCACACCTCGTATGAGGACGTGAGTGTCAAAACTCGCCCTATCCAGAAAATGAAATTTTGGGAAATCGCGAGAAACCTCTGACTGCGTCCATTGGTTTTCATTGTAAACCAAGATTTTAAAATGCCAGAAATACACGATAAAACTAGTTTTTTTGCAGATTATAGTGTTTTTTCGAATCAGGTTTACCTATAGAATATATTGATAGAGCAAACTCGATTTTGCAAATTTTGGATAAGGCGTGTTTTGAAACTCACGTTCTCGTATTATATAGATGATTTAAACAATGTATATACAATTAATTCCCTGATAAGTGGCAAGTTTTTCTTTTATCAGGTTTAAGTAACTGACACCAAACTAAGCTTAAAGTTATCCTGAAATGTTACTGTAAGTTCAAAAACGTTACTGAAGTGCAGAGATATTTTAAGAGAGGGTTTAAAAATAGATGAGCCTATGCGATCTCTAGAGATAGAAATAAGTGTGGGGCAGATGTAACTGTTCAAACTGTTATCATGCAACGTTCAGGAAGACCACACGGTCGTCAAACACAGCAAATGAAAAGAGGCTGATAGATATATTCTGAAAGAGGCTGGCGAGGTGGGACTTTCAAAATATTGGAAAAATCACATTCCAAGATTAGTCTACGCTCTCAATGAAGATGATCCGAATCGATATAATCTGTAACGTAATAATTACTTAATTTGTGTATACATTTTTTGAAATATACTGTATATAACTAAATACGTTCTTAGGTGATTTCAGTTAGTTTGTGAAGTGTTCATTTTGAAGATAGAAAAGATAATTTTGTGAGGGGTTTTGTTTTAAGATAAAAATAATTATGAAGCGTCCTGGTTTAAAATGAAAAGCATTGTGAAGGGTTTTGTTTTAAATGAACATATTTTTATGAATCATCCTTTAAAGGACTCAGATACTTCCTTAAACGAATCCTGTATTTAATATATTTCAGTGAAACATGAACTTGCCGATCAAAACTCTCGTTTGAAATAACTCTTTTGATGGTCATGAACATTGCATTGCCCCAAAAATTTCTGAGCATTTACTGCAGATGCGAATTCCAGCTACGTGTGAGTATTTTTTATTATTTGAAAATAATAATTTTTGAGTAGAAATTTAAAGTAAGAAGAGCGGAAGACATTTGGCCTAGCCTTTACCGAGATCGGCGTAGTTAGAATATATTTGCAGACTGTTTCATGCGGATGATGAATAGTCTTATTAGACATTTGCTGCTATTCTTTTAAAAAATGAAGATTAATGCTGATTAAAACTTATAACATTTGTGTAGTCTATAAAAATCATGTTTTCGGTCAAACAACAGTTTGGGGACAGTTTGTAAAGTTTAAAAACGGAAAATTTCGATTACGACATCAGGGTTCGTTTGGACAACTTATTGCACCGGATAAAGACGATAAAAAAAAGGGGGGAAAATGAATAATATCCGAAATATATCTCTTCAAAAATAACTGAGTTAATGAAAATAATTAAAACTTTACACAGCGTTTATTACTTTTTAATATTTGTTAAAGCAGGGACGATATGTTATATAATATGCATTTGGGTACCATACAATGTGTCAAAGAAAAACTACATGGATCGATATTCTGTGTACAATGTGAATTTGAAACAACATAAAATGGAAATATCTTTCAGAATATTTATTGCTCCAGATAAAAGGCTATTATATATGACAATATGGCGCAGAAGAGAACGTGAAATCAATTCTCAAAGTCATTACAATAAACAAAGTCCGGTATCCGCTCACAAGAAATTACTCCTTGTGGTTGGTGACATTATAAAGTTATATTTTACTGTAGAATTCTTTGATTATATCATCTCTGGTGTCTACAGCTCATATCTAAAGTTACTGTAACAAAATGTGTCGTAGATTCAGCGAAAACATATATATTAAAAGAGAGAGAGAGAGGTATTCCAATACGGCACAGTGAAACTTCACGTTTATGATCTTCCGAAAAAAATTACATGAGTACGTTGAAATATTGTAAAACATTCAACAATTCGCCAGGCATTGAATTATCTAACTTTAATTTGTTTTGCTCTCGTCGAAATATTTTAGGCGGAAAATCATTTGCTGAAAAAGTTACTCTTAAAAGTCACTTCGATATTTTTTTCTGTCAAACCAGCTCAATTCTAAATTGAAATTACGAAATGGGGCTGAAAATTAAGATAGAGTTCAAGTCATACTTTGAAAAAATATATACATGTAGCTTTAATTTTTCTTTCATTTCCTTGAAATTTCGCTAAAAATGACCTGAACATTCCGTACAACCCAATATATCCACATGAAACGGCCTTAACTTTAATTTTACTTAAATGTTGCTTTGTATACTTATACTTTTACTTGCTGACTTTAAATAAAAAAAATAAATAAAATAAAAATAAAAGATTACTAACTCGAACTGACCCCAGTGTTAAAACATTTATCATTCTCTTTTCTTCAATTCCTTTTTTTGCTCCTTATGAAACATTCTCCGATACCAAAATATCGAATTTCTAGAAGTTCCGAAGATAAATAAACAGCACATGACAACTGTCACGAATCTGATTGTACTTGTGCATATTTTTGATTAAATTGTATAATAACACGAATATTTTAAGTGTAAGGAAAAAAATAAATACCATATTTTAGAAAACAGACATGAAAAATTACCGCCGATATAAATGACAAGAGATTTATTTCATGGCACACGAAATCGAGTTTATTATTTATTGTTTATGAAATATTCACTACGTTTTACTCAACTGCAGTCCTAATATTTGTTTATTTTTGGAAACAATTTCAGTAACTAAATGAATAATTAATGAAAATGAGTTAAAGATTTTTCTTTTAAAGATTCGCGATTTAATAGATTAGGTAATGACGTACATGAGATTTTTCATTTTCAAAATCTATTTATTTACGCATATTAAATTAGTTGCTTTATTTTCCATTCTAATTTGGGTATAATACATATAACACATACGTAGATACGTATGTGCTATATGCGTATACAATAAAACCACGGAAAATCAGATAATGCAGCGACTGCGAAAATTTACCATTTAACTCAATGATCGTTTCAGTGAGGGGACTTACAATGATTTATTAGTAAATCACGAAAGTGCCCGTTTAACGGATGTCCGGAAAGCGAGGTTTCAATGTACAGTCCGAATTTTAAAAAGTGATCACCCCCTACTAACTATGCTAAAAACCATAGCATAAACATGTGATTAGTAGAGGAGAAAGGGACTCATTGGGACAAAACCCTTATCTCACAACATCCATGAGGGAAAAATTCTCAAAAAATTGTCAGAAGATGGTACCAGTATTGCCTATTACCACATGTGTTTGCAAGTCTCACAGAAAAACTAGTAGCATTCCAGGTAAGCAACTCTATTTTTGCTGCTCAAAACTAACTTTTCCAAGTCATTTTATGATGAAATTATTTTTAAATTATTGAAAGTTATTGTAATGAACTTTTAAGAATATGAATATACATATAATAAGGCTATTTTTACAATTCCAAAATAGCGCCTACCAAGTTCCAATAATTTAGTATAACATATTTTTTAAAAATTGGCCCTTAGGGGCACATTGGGACAAAAACAAGTGGGGTACATTGGGACAGTCCCAATGTGCCCCAGCATCTGCTGACATATGAGATACCGAAACTTTTAAAACTTTTATTGTCGTTTTGCCATTTATTACTAAATATTAACTAGTGTCAAATAATGAGCATGTTTAAACTTAATAATTTGTGTTTTTTTCTTAATTTTTAATTGAAAAAATCTTGGTATATTATCACGTCCTAATTTTCTACTGAAATGGCTTTCACTTATTAACATTACGAGGCTACTTCAGTCAAGTGAAAAGACCCGTTCGCTAATGCTAATCCTATGGAAAAAATTTATAAAGATATCTCGGTCGCATTTCAATATTTTTGAATGATTTCTTTTGCATTAGACAGCTGAGATCGATCTGTACAAAGGTTGTTTTTTACTTTTTCGATTTTGTTTACAGATATTTTTTATGGGGACACTTTCAATTTCGGAACCGGTTTCGAAAAAGAAAACATCCTCATAAAGAAAATCTCCAATGAAAATCTAAAAAGTAAAAAACGGTCTGCATACAGATTGATCTCAGCTATCCAATGCAAAAGAAATCATTCAAAAATATTGAAATGCAACCGAGATATCTTTATAAATTTCTTCCATAGGATTAACATTAGCGACCGGGTCTTTTCGGCTGACTGAAGTAGCCTCTTAACATTTCTTCTTCATACCACATATCGGTTGAAGCCTCTTGATATAGGTGTATTTCGCTCATTCAAACCACACACCAAAAGAGCTTTCAATGACTGAATGGTTTCAATTTCTGGGAAAAAGTTTTCTATATTTGAAATCCCAGATCTTGTAACGCTTGCATATAATTGCTGGGTTACTGATTGCTTGTCTTAAAATATTGGATTTCATATTAAAATTATTCTTTTATTTTTTTTCAAGATACGTATTGTATCCTTAAAACAATTCTGAAAACCAATCATATATATATACTTTTAGATTAAATTAATAACATTGTAGGGTTGCATTTAACCCAAGTTCGATATGCTAACCCAGGACTCAATAAATAGAATTCATTTAATTAAATCATAAAATAGTTTATTAAAATTTTAAGGAACATATTAGAATTATATTTTACATTGATAAATATTGTTCGGGTTATGTTATTTAATTATCGAAATAATAAAGAGCTCAGAGTGTTAATATAAGAATTGCTTATCATGCATGGCTGATGACTTTCTTAAATCTTTATAATCCACTGGAAAGATCACGTCACACTTACACTCACCACAAATTCGCACAAATTATTTATAAGTTTTGAAGACTCTAAAATCCTAGAACTACATCCGAAATTCGCGCAATATAGTTTGTAAAAATTGGAAAGGAACTCCAAAACTCCTGAATTGCCCTTTTTTTCTCGCACTCTCACATTTTGTTTGCCATCGCATTATCCATGAGGACACCCCTTTTTTTTTCATATTCGCAATCTCTATCCATTCAGCATTAAGTCCTGCCCTTTCCTTTTTTTGAATTTTAGCTTGTTCCTAATCTTAATTCACACTTTTTTGTACACAACAAATCCCTGCGTCAGGGAAGTCGCCCCTTTCTTGTTTACATTAAATAATCCTTTTACCCGTATCCTAACTGGATGAAACCCATTCCCTATTCTCATATTTCCGCACTTTTCATAAATGCTTCGGGTCCACGCCTGTCTACCTTTTTTCTTTTTTCTTACTTTCATTTCCCTTCCTTTGCTATTCCCTTTTCTGGCCAAACTACTGGGTGTTAAGAGAAATTCCTGTATTATTATGTTTTGCCGTACCCTTTCTCCGGCCAAAAACAGCCAGATGTTATAAGAATTCTTATGCTTTGTTCAGATTTTATACTGCCCGGAAGCTCGGCAGAGTTCGTTGTGTACGAATGCGAGGGGGCCGGATGGGGACGAATCGCCACCTCCTCGAGAGGCTCATCTCCGACAGGCGTTGAGTCCGGTGGCCACGGTTAACGGACGTTGTGCATAGGGCCGTAGCCCGCTTCGGCGGGTTATCAAAAGTGCTGTCCTCCGGCAGCCAGGTTCTCTGGCCAAGCCGGGTAGCGACGGTCCATAGGTCGATCCCGGTGCCGATCTAAGGGCCGGACGGTGTCGCCGGGCAAAGACTAGCTAAGGCGATAGGACCCCATCTACCTTTTGACTAAGAGAGAGCCTGAGGTAGGAGTGAGGGCTTTGTAGTGGAAAGTCCTCGGTGCTCGCTAGTGACGACGGGGCTCGCGGGAACGCCATGCAGGGACTCCCGGAGCAACCGAAGGGCAAGGGTTTTGGACAGCGCCCAGGTTACTTTATGACTTGAGTGGCTCATCCCTCCGAGGACCTCAGCTGAAGCAGTTGTGAGCCGACCCTAAGGTGGGTAGGGTTTGGCGGTGCCCCGTTGACCAAGGAGCGGTAGCGTGGGGAGGCCAGTATGGCTCTGGTTGCTCCATGTCATGCCGTGACCCTTGGGAGGGGGTCGGCCAGCAGGTCCACCATCGAACGCTGTCCCCGTGGGGAGACGGGCCGGAGTCTCGCCGGTAACGCGGCGGCTCATCGTGCCTGAGAGGAACTCTTGGTCCGATCCAGGTCCTTCGTGTCTATGCGATACTGGAGTTTGCCTCGCCCAGTGATGAGGACCTAGAGGTGTCTACACCTAATTTTCGAACGCATTAACAAATGTAGCGGTC
The DNA here is from genome assembly GCA_963932465.1 of Maratus speciosus. Lineage (NCBI taxonomy): Eukaryota > Metazoa > Arthropoda > Arachnida > Araneae > Salticidae > Maratus > Maratus speciosus. Next base: position 8,678,929 of record OZ010787.1, read on the forward strand.
GGTCACTGCACGGGGTCAGGGGCCTTCGGGCCTGGGTACCCTCAACGGCCGTGAGGTAAGGTAGTAGTGGGCGGGCTTCTGTCGGCCTCAGCTGGCTTCTCTGTCTTCGGGCGGGGTCGAGTCGGCGGGGGCTGGCGGGACTCCGTTCCATTAAACCCCCTAGTGAGGCGGAGTCTATTCCGTCTAGGTGGAGCTTTCCGTGCCCGACTGGGGTAGCTAACGGCACCTAGTCTGGGCTAACTGGTTCCCGGCGTGATCCACGAGGGGTTCCGTCGGTTGAGCCGGGTGGTCTGGGCGAAAAGCCCGGAGCTGGGTCGCTTTACGGCCGGAGGGATTTTCCCAGTCCTCCCCGGTTTTCACGCTAGGGGCCCTTCATTAACTTTCCTATCGGCTGGCCCACATAAATGTCTTTGCCGGAAAATGGTATTTGATCTTGGGGGCCTTCCGTAAAGTAACTCCGGGTCGGAAAGCCTCGCTTCAGCTCGTAGGCCCGGCGTCTTTATAGGCGTCCGGTTCCTGCAGGGCTTGCGGGGTCTACCGGCTCGGGAACCAAGTTTAGGGACCACTTGGTTTTTCTAGATGGGTGGTGAGGACTGTCGTAGCGGCCGTTCGTCCTGATTTGGGAATAGCCGACGTGCCGTGCGCTGGGCAGCGCGTCGGTCTTGACCGGAGCGAGCGTGGGGTTCCGCTCCGCCGGGGCTTGTCTGGCGGCGACCTTCGGGACGCGCCGCGGGCTTGTCTCGCGGGTGGTTCCCTGCGTCGGCAAATGGGCCTTCTAAGTGCCTGGGACCGGGGGATTGCAACCCGTCTTTATGCCTTTGCATTTTACTTTCGCAGACTTCTATCTTCTGACCACTTCATTAGGCATTATATAAGTTACGTTCTGCCGACGGCAATTTATTTGCGAGCGGCGACATGCCTTGTCCATTTTTACCGTCCTGCATTTTCGCGAATTCTTATTTTCGGATATTTCAGTAAGAATTGTATAGTTACGCCCTGTCATTATTTAGCGAACGTTCAAACACCTGGTTTCCCTTTAGCAACGCAACCGAACGATTCATGTATTTGTGTCCACTACACTGCTTTCTTTAACTTATATAAAGAACCCGCGATTTCGCAGCTGTAGGAATATTGCAGAATATGCTTTGCCCTCAGGTGCTAACTTTACGACTTTTTTTTGTATCCAGCCTGTATTCATGGCTACAAGATATAGCTTTTCCCGCGGTCCTTTTATGCTGGACGCTTTTGTTAACGGGCCCCATTCCACATGCCGAGAATTGTGTTTTGTTATAATCTGCTCCCATTAAAATTCTTGACCATTCATTGTACGCTTAAACTTTCTCTAACATCTTTTCTGTGACCGAAAAGATCACACGTACGAGTGTTATAAATTTTTGCCAGCAATATTCCAGCAATATACGAAAAGGCAATAAAGGAAAAAAAAAGAAAATAATTTAGGTCACAGTGACATGCCATTTATAAATAGGAGAGAAAAAAAATTTATTAGCATAAAATTAAATGGTATAACGCAAAATTGAACTAAAATTTCAATTTGCCTTAAGATTATAGGTTAAAGCAAAAATAGAAGTATAAGGTATCCGAAATTTGCAAATAGTATACAACACATACAAATTGAAATAAACAATAATAAAATAAAATGGCATTAATAATCAGGAAATACAGATTGGAATTGCAAACAAGTGATAAAAGGTAAAATTTTGAACTGAAATTATAACACAATTGAAATTAGCACAGTAAGTGCAATTTTTTTTAATAAAATTCCACTAAGTTTTTTTTTGAAAAAGTATTTTGTTTCATCATTTTAGTTTTGTATAGCAATCCCAATACCCCCAGATTAGTTGAGATTATTTAACGAGACTTGCAGCAGCATGTGATAAGAGTTGCAAATGTCGTTATTAGCAAACAGACTATAAACAATGCTGAGCCTATTAGTTTCTGAAAAAATACTGATGAGTTCAAATTTGGCATTGTGAACCAGTCCCATATATTAGTGGACGTCATAGAACTAGTTGTGCGTGTATAGTTTGTGCCAAGTTCTAAAAGTTCTACAGATGGTTCATCCAAACAATACTTAAATGTGTGACATTGCGTGGTTGTTGGTGACTTTAAACAAAGCTTTTCCGTGGCACATTTCAGTTCTGCATGAAATTTGGTAGTATGTTCACTAGGTTCAGTTTGAAGAAACGTTGCTTTTGTGTGAATTGAAATTTGTTGCAACTGCACCGTGACGAGACCTGGTTGACATGAGCTATGTGCTTTGAAGACCAGGCGAGCTAGAATTGCACAATTGTAACAACCTTTCATAGAGATGCTTTCCTAATTTATTTGAGGGCATATTGTAGAGGTTTGGAGTGCAACTTTGTAATTACTGAAATGAAGCTGTACTCGTACAGCAGAGGTGAGCAACTGTGTAGATTGTAGTTTACCGTCTGCGATGTTGAATAAGTGTATGTGTTTTTGCAAAGGTAGTGCATAGTCCTGCGAAGCACGAAGTCGTTCTATGGTGTCAGGAGCTGTAATGCACCGTAGGCTATCCTCAAAGTAGTCACATGTGGTGAGATCGGGGGCGAAGATGAAATCTGTCGTGTATGACATATTTGCTTGAATAGCACCGATCATATTTGGTATAGGAATATTACGTTCGCAGGCAGGTGCTAGGTACGCTTCTTCAGGTCGGCCAACTCGTTGTATCAGTTTTTCCGTCAAATGTAACTGTGGTTGATCATACGCCCCAAGTACAGAAATTTTTATACCATTGGGCGTATAAGCAGAATCTGAAATTAGCAGACGGGAAACTGTATTGTTCTCAACGTGTGTTACTGAAATTTGGTGTTTGCACGAATGACCTGCAGTTTAGAAATTTCAAACTATTTAAGAGATCGGGTTCGTACCACACTCTGTGAAAATTGCAGCTTGGTCTGGTGAGAATCAAACATCCATTACCATTTTCTCCCGCATGGGACGCTGAAAATCCCGGGAATTGTCTGCTTTCGATGGTTTCTGCTTCGAAATGTATACCGCCTTTACCTAAAACCCGCTTTAAACAATGCTGTCATCTACCACAGTATTTGTTGAATATGCATGATATTTGACTTATTGTTTTTGTGGTGACTGGAAATGTAAAGTACAGTCGTTCCTTGGTAAATGAGCACAAAACTGAGTCAAGTTTGATTTTTAACGTGAATAAATGATTGTCCGATTCATCAGAAAACCATAGACCAGGGCTTAATTTGTATTTAAAAAGGTACCGGAGCCCAAATATTCTGCAGTACTAACAACCGTAGCGTCTCCCCCCCCCCGTCCGTCCGTCATTCCAATCTGCATATTTATATTTCATATATTATTTTTAAAATTTAAAGCATTTTTTTCTTTAACAAAATTAAAATTTTAAATATATTTATCAGCATATACTTAGCTGTCAATTATTCCACTTTTTAGTTATCACTCTTTCCGAATAGAAATCTTTGCCCAATTTTAATGTTAATTAATTGCAGAGTTCTGGGATTAAATATAGTGAGAATTATGATTCAGAAGTAGTGTTAACACAGAAAAAGGAATAGTTCGCCAGCTATGGATTTTTATTATAAAATGAATGAAATTTACAGAAATTAATACTTACATGCTGAAGAATGGAACAACGTTTCTCAATTTCCTATAAAAAGTGCAGATCTTAAACTATAATCGATCCCTTCCGCATAACAGTCTTTTGTGGTAAAGTCCCTGAAAATCAGATTAAGTTAAATATTGGACACCGTTATCGGAAAGATTCGATGCTTTTATAGAAAAAGGAGAAACACTGCTCGATTGCTTTCTATCAGAATAACAATACAAGGCAATTATATCCACTTACAACTGAAAGTGACTTCGTAAATTTGCAGAGCAAAGCCTTGAATTGGGCAGCGTTCATGATAGGGGGAAAAAACCAAAAAACGCTATTGCACCGAGCTCCAGAGCCCTGTATTTATGAGCTCCGGTGAATTCCGATCAATATTTAAATATTTACTAAGAACAGAGAAGTACCGGAGCTGAGCTCCGGTGGGCTCCGGCGTAAATTAAGCCCTGCCATAGACAGTTCTCCGCTGCGATGGATCTAAGAGAGATTTCGGCAGTAGTGAAAATTTGGCAGTGTTTAGACCCATTATGCAAGATTTCGCAAGATTTAAGGTCAGATTTGATAATCGTGTGGGTGCTACAGTCCGCTAAAGCCGTTGTGAAAGTACACGTGCAGACTAATAATATTAGTGGCAAAGTATAGACGTGGGCACATTGGGCAGCGTTTCTGTCTAATGCTGCATAACAGTTATTTACTAGTTCACGAATAGTGTTGCCAACAAATGCTCCTAATAGCAAGGAACATCTAGCGAGAAGTTTGAATGCTCTAATCAGTTCAGTGCCCAGTATTAGAACCATGTAGAAGATGAATTTCAAACTCTTAAGGACTAATTTAACACAGTACAATAGAAATACAACGATGAAGCCGCAGAGAATGAAAAGTGAATATTGGATGCATGCTGGATAGCATTTGAAATGACGAAATATGTCTTAACATAAAAAACATTGACGTAGTTGGCAAACAGTTTTCCCATTGACGTGTATTTCACCCACTACTATTTTACCATTAGGATGGAGATATATGACTTGTATATTGGCTTTATAGGCGAGATATTCAAACGGTATGTGAATAATCTTATCAGCTGGTACGGTCATAATGTGCTCAAAGTCTTCACTCCGTAGAATGACCCTGCCTTCGTCTGGGAGGTGTAACAGTGGATCCTCAAAGGTGAAAGTTAAATTTCGTTGTGAAAAGGTTGCTTTTTCACCTTTTAGTAATCGACGTCGTCTTATCAGAAGAATGTAACTTCTTTTTGCCAAAGTAACACATTTCGATTCTTAATATGTCAGGATTTGTGATGATATCGTGAGGCATGACTGCTATGAGTTCCAGTTTTTCAAATGTTAAGTCGCAGAAACAGTTACTACTTTCGAAACAGTTCCTAAATTTGCAGAATTCTGCGGTACCTTGACAGGTAGTATCTGCACAGTCACATGCCTCTCCTTTTGGCGTAAAACATTTGTAAGCAGTTGATGACATGTCCATTGTATCACGCGCGTTTCTTAAAATAAACTGTGTTGGCTCGATGAGTTGGAAAGATTTATCCAAGATGAAAGTCTGATTGATGATGACGCATTGGCTGCAATCATGTAAATAACAGGCGTTCGGGGGTACATCTAATTTGTTCCAAAGTTGCTTAGATGGTTTTGTGCAGTTGAATTCATTATGGAAATTACACAAAAGTCCGTACCTGTGTCTCTGCCTGGACGAGGCTACTACTGGCATCATCATCATCAATATGAAACTTAGCACTGTAAATTGGAAATAAAACAATCCTTACTACACAACACTCTGAGCATGGGACGAATATGTAATTTTTTTTAAAATTTTAAATGGATTTATAGATATATCAATATTGTTAGTAGCATTTAAATTTACAACAACTATAATTGTAATTAATAGTATTAGTTTAATAGTAATGTCTTTCCGAATTTGATTGGCAAAATTAAATCTAAATAATTGGATTATTCAGTGTAATTAGATACAAGAATTCAAACATTTCACAACACTAACAGATAGGTGAAGTAGACAGCAATTTTGCCCTATCTAAAGAAGGAAATTTTTTTTGAATGAGATACGCACATTAGTTGCAACGTATACGTGTACACTTTATTTATATATATATATTTTTGATATAGAGATTTTCATAATGATGATTCAGAGCAATTAAATAATTAAAAAAAAAATTAATTTATATGATTTGGGCAAATCTTTGCAATATTAAATTAAATTTTGAAATAATTTGTATGTCATCTGATTGATCACAAAATAATATAATTCCTTGCATAAAGTACCATGATTTGCAATTGGCCATTTTGCAAACATAATTAACAATGAACAAAGTGAAAAGTACCCGAAAATCAAACAGTATCAATTTGAATGCAATAATTATAAGCTACGTTGTATATATATATTTATACATTAGTGTTAAACCGTAGAAATAAGTAATAAGAAACTAATAATATCAAATCAGTTCCTTTATTCTACTTAATATTATTTATTATTTTATCAACATTATTAATATTTTATTAATTAATTAATGTATTTAATTAGGATAAATAAAGTAAAATTTTCTATAATACAAATTTATGAGAAACATACATTTTGGTATATATATATTTATTATTATTATTTATATATATGTATATATATTTTATTTTATTTCATTTTATTTTATTATTTTTTTTAAATTTTAGGTCATATATTTAGTTATCAAAATTGACATGGGCGTGAAATACAGTATTGGCAATAGTGATATCTACATGGAAATTATTCGTTGACAATCTCTACTAAAACTTTTATGTACTATATCGTTATTGTTAAACAACAACAGAACAATCAGCGAATAATAAAATTATATAAAATTGTTTTGTGTTATAATAAAAAAAATAGAAGAACACATGGTATACTTTCTAAAATGTATAAATATGTAGGTAAAATAAATAAAGTAACAGTTCAATAATTTACAATATAATATACAGATAACTGTTGTTCACAATTGGAAGTGATATACTGTATATATATTATCGACTGATAATGATAATTATAAACTTAAAACTATAAGACTATGTTATTAAATAACTAAAAGGAAATAAATTCACAGTAAATAACTCAGAGGTATATTAAAATTAATAATGAAACTACTAAGAAAATAATATATACAAGTAAAATTTATGAGAATTTTTATTATTTAGTAAGTTGTAAAGCTCATTCTAAATATCGAATCCCATCATAACGTGGTACGATGTCTCTTAGATCGTAGTTATGCGACGTCGTATCGTTATTATGAGACGTTGCATTGTCATCATGGGGCGCTGTACCGTGATTCTGGGACGCTGTATCGTCGTTTGTTCGTGGGGGAGTATATAAAACAGTGTCACTGGACTCTGCTGAATCGACACAAGGATATTCTATATCCGAGTGAATTTCTGCCCTTACGTCAGTAGATTGGTCATGATCAAAAGTGTGATTCGAAGGTGACATTGGCAAGACTTTGTCTTCATCGGGAGGTTGGGGAATTGTAGAAGTATATGTTCCCCCCCATAAAAGGTCAATATCAGGGTTATCGTCAAATTTTGCATGTGGTTTCTGTTTCTCAGGAAGTATCGGTGAACTAACTTCTTGTGGATTTTTCATCACCGAGTGGAAATAATCTAGTTCTTTTTTTCTCTGTTTAAATGGTAAAAGTCGTTGAGAGTGGATTTTTATCCGTTTCGCATTTGGTTTAAGAGGATCTATAATCGAAAAATCTACATCGCTGTGCTGTTTTACTATTTGAAAAGGACCCTCGTTATAACGTCTTTTCGTTGTAGGTTTATGTCTATCACAATCTATGTTGTGTAAAAAGACGAGGTCTCCCGGTGAAAATTCGCGTTTCTTCGCCTTATGATGTTGATAGTTTTCTTGAATCTGCGCTGATTTTAATAGATTTTGTTTAACTTTCTCGTTGACGTATTGCAATTGGGACGCTTTCAGTGCAACAAAGTCACTATGTGAAACATGTTCCACTGGTCGGGTGCTATCCAAAATGTCTGATGGTAAAACAGGGTTGTACGCAAATTGTAAGTAAGCTGGTTTTTCATTTGTTGAAGAATGAACACTATTGTTATAAATTAGTGTATAAAATCCTATATAGTTATCCCAGTGATTAGTTTCATTAGCAAAAATTGCCAAAGATTTCTTAATGTTTATGTTTAGTCGTTCCGCTGCTCCATTTCCTGCGGGGTGTTGTGGTGTTGTAACAAGTTTATTTACGCCAAATCTTTCACATAGTTGCTTGAATACCTCGCTCGTAAAGCATGTGGCTTTATCGGAGAGATACCGTTCTGGTATTCCAAATGTGCATAAGTAATCTAAAACACATTCTGCCGTATGTTTCGCAGTAGTACTTGGTACTGCATATAGTTTGATAAATTTGGAAAAGTGATCAACAAATGTAAGGATAAATTTGTTTCCTCTGTCTGTTTGATGAAATGGTCCGATATAGTCACCAGATATAAATTGGTTAACTCGAGAAGGTATAAAATTACGTTGAATAGGTACTGGGGCAAGAACATTTGGAGATTTGTAAGCCATACATTGCTTACACGTGTGTACAAAATGTTTAGTGTCGGTGAATAAATTTTACCAGTAGTGTTTTTCCCGAATGGCGTTGTATGTTTTTAAAACACCAAAATGACTTAAGTGATGACTACTTAAGATATGAGGTTTAAATTTATCTGGAATAACTATTTGTTCAATGTTCGTTGATTTTCTCACTCGCGGAATTGTAGCCTTGTGTAACAGCAAACCGTCACGAATAAAATAATCTGCGTACTTATTTGAATAAGTATTAGGATGAGTTTCTAACTCTGAAATGATTAAAGAAAGTTTATTATCTTCCCTCTGAGCCGATTTAATCTCATTTATTGTCGGTAGATCTATTTGAATAGAGTTAACGTTGAACAATTCTGATTCGCAAGAACCTGCAATATTTTCTATGTTAACGTAAAGGAGAATGTACGCTTGTTTATTAAGAACGTCTTCTAGTGTTACCTTTTGGTTTTTATCGTCATCCATTAAGTACCAATTGCCATAATTGTCTTTATTATAGCAATAGTAATGGCCATTTTCAGTAATGTCACTATCATGAACAATGACTGTATTGAGAGAATACTATAGTGGTTTATTACTGCTCTTATTAGTCATGTATGGCCGTATGTTTAAGTTCTCAGGATAAGTAACGATTGTTGACAATTTATTGGTTTGTGAATGCAAAAAATTGAATCTATTTAAATGGATCGTTAATATTTCGGGATTTTTCGAAATGGACATAACTTTATTTGCCTTACCAATTAGTTTGCACTTATAACAGCGATAATTATCTGATAAACATTCTAAATTTGTAAAGCGTTGCAATGCATTTTCGAGTGATTCGAATGTCTGTAGGACATCTAATGAAATATCCATACATGGATCAAAAGTAATACTTTTTCTATTACAGCTTAGACATTTGACTTCACTTTGGAAATTACCTCCGAATAAGGATTTAATTGGATTATTGATGCTGTCGGTGTTCGTATTTTTACTCAAATGATTTGTAATATCCTGATCTAGCATACAAATAACCCAACGAAGAAATTCATGCGCGTCTGCTTGTTCATTCCTACGTAATTGCGCACCATTCTTAATTAAATTTTCATATAAGTCTAATGGTTTAATCACCTTTCCTATATTCTTAGATACTGAAATTAAGTGTCTCTTTAACAAGCATACCATACAAGCATTTGCATCCTTAGAATTTATAGTATCATATAATAAATAATCCGTAAAAGGTGTTAAGTAAGTAAGAGTTTGTAATATTACGTTCATGAAACATGAATTTCCGAGATTTTCTAAACCTGTACCGGTGCTAAATTTTTTTGATTTCTCGGAATGTGGATTCAGGTTTGTTTGAATTTCATTGTTGCAATTCATTGTATTTGCATGTCCGACATTGGAATTTGTATTTTCTAATAATTTTTTTATTACCTCTCTTTGTGTTTTATTTTTATTGCTATTCACGTTTTTTGTTTTTACTTCTGGCTCTGAATTGGCAAAGTAATCACGGGAAAGGATATCCGCGACAATGTTTTCTGATGATGGTATGTGTTCAAAAGTATAATTATAGTCAGCAAGAAAAGTGAACCATCTTGCTACACGATTTCCTGGACATTCTAACTTGGACATTTGTGTTAAACTTTTGTTATCGCAACGTATAACAAAATGTCTTCCGTATAAATAGTGCTTAAAAGTAGAAACACAACACACGATTGACATGAGTTCTTTTTCTAGAATGGTATATCGTCTTTGCGTGAAATTAAGTTTTTTTGAAAAATAGGCAATGGGACGTATAATACCATTTACGTCTTTTTGTCCTAAAATTCCACCCAGTACATTGTCTGACGCATCTGTTGGCAAGATAAATTCCTTATTATAATTTGGATGAATTAGTATAGGGGGCGCGAGAGGCATTCCTTAAGTATGTCAAACGATGTTTGTGCCTCCTCTGTCTAACGGAAACGAGCATTCTTTTTTGTGAGATCAGTTAGTGGTGCAGATAATTGAGAAAAGTTTTTTATAAATTTTCTATAATAGGATACTAAACCAACAAAACGTCGAATTTTTTTAACTGTATTTGGCGTCGGAAAGTTTCGTATTTTGACTATATTCTCCTCTATAGGTCTCGTTCCGTCCGTATTTAGTTTGTGGCCTAAGAAGTCAATTTCGGGCAACATAAAGGAGCATTTTTCAGGATTTATAGTGATACCAAATAATCGGAATCTTTCAAAGAGTAATCGTAGTTTGTGGAGCATTTCCTCTATGTCTCCAGATCCCACAGCGAAATCATCAATATAATTAGATATATTTAAATTAGACAATGGGGCTAGAATTAAATCTGCTAACATTGCGAAAACTTCAGCTGAAGCATTTAACCCTTGAGGGGTCGTTACAAATCGAAAATTTCCTATCGGGGTGCTAAATGTTGTGAAATCTCTATGTTCGACTTTTAGAGGAATTTGCCAGAATGAACTACTCAGATCGAGTGTTGTAAATAATTTATTCCCTCGTAACTTGTCTAGTAGGTGTTGTATTATTGGTAATCTGTACCTAGGGTACTTTACGTGCGTGTTTAGTCTGCGGTAATCAATTACTAAACGATATTTTTGTTTGAGGGGGTCGCCTGTTGGATTTTCCTTCTTTATTATTACAAGTGGAGAACTAATATGTGAAGTGGATCGTTCAATGATATTCGCATCTTCTAATTCAGTTAATAGGCGAATATCCTCTTCTTGTAGTGCTTCAGGTATTCGATATGGTTTAATTGATGGTAAATTTTCTACATCAACCTGTAGGTTAGGCTGGATCGCCTTGGTTCTGCCAATAGTGTATAGTCGTTTGCTGAAAATATCAGCATATTCCATAATTAGGTTAAGTAGTTTGTTTTTTGTTATTTTGTCTAAGTGATCTAATTTAAAGTCGGAAGGTTGTAATTCGTTTTTTCGCAATTGCTAATTACCTCTATGTTTCTAGTATCAAAATTATTACTAATTGTTCCTATCTTTGTATTTTTGTTCATGGGAATAGAATTACTTGAAAGATTAGATACATTCACTGTTATTTTTCGTCTATTTTCGACCGGGTACATATTATTCACAAATTTGATGTTTGGATTTTTTAAATTTGTGAATATTTTAACAACGTTGCCTTCCGTTAAAGTTTTATTTTGCGACAAATCAATATCTCTAGTTTCACCCGCTTCTAAAATAATGCTTTTTGGCAGATATGCATAAGTTGTTTGATTAACTTCTCTGTTTGTCAAGGCATCATGTATGTTAATCACAGCATTATCAGATTTAATCGTGTCTGTTTCGAAACAAATGGCAAATTTCTTTGCTTTTAGGAAATCATATCCAATTATAGCATCGTAATAATGTGATAAAGGGTTGTTAACTACATAAAATTTATGTTGATAGTATTTATTCCCGATGGTAATGGGTAATGAGATGCAATTGGTAATCTCTATATTCCCTCCTGTTACTGATTTTATACGTGCGTCAATTTTTAAAGTTTTAATCCTGTCATCGTTTTTGATTTGCTGAAAAATCGCATTGTTTAGGAGCGTAGCTGATGCTCCTGTATCTACAAGGTTTTAATTAAAACGTCTGCTAATTTTAAATTGACTACAGGTAAAGCATTTTTCCGTTCGTTAACTGAGCTATATGCAACTGTTTGTGTATTTACTTTATCAATAAAAGTATTTTCCTGCCCTTGAAATCTTGTACGGGGAAGGGAGCCGGCTCGCCTAGGGCTATCGATGGGGAGGGCTCCCGTTAAATGTTTCCCGAACTATTTCTACTGGCTTGTTGATAATCTCGTGATGACTGAGATCGTTGATCTCAGTTGTTAAATCGCATTGTATAAGAGGCTCTACCATTTCTTCGTAAACCATTATTTCTACCCCTAAAATTTCCTCTATTTGCGGGATTATTAAAACAATTTGAGGTAAAGTGTGCTTTTTGACAAATCCTACAGGTAGGAATACTTCTCTGCATAAGATTTCTGTTTTGGGTGTAACGTGAATACCCTGTTCCTCGTCTTTGGGAAGGTCGAAAGGAATAATTGTTATACGTTTGTGGTGAATTTTGTTGCGTTTTTAATTTTAATTGCTCAACTTCCTTACTCAATGTATTGATAATTTCCTGTGTATTTAAGGCATGGGCCTCAAGAATGTTTTTTATGTCATTCTTATTTGTAGTTGAAGATATATTATTAATCGTTTGTTCTTTTGGAAAATCTATAGTAGATATTTCATTAGATTGTAGTAACTGGACAAATTCAACCGCACTTTGAAATGTCTTGGGGTCTTTTAGTATTACGGATTGTTTGTACTCTGGGAGTAGACCTTTGATGAATTTAGCGAGTTTAGTCTGTTCGAAGATGGATTTAACGGAATCATTTGTCAGATCAGGTGTATTAAAAAAATTTTCCGTGGCGACCTACCTTAGCGGCGTATGTTTTGACTTGTTCGTTTGGCATCATTTTACAGTTCGAAAACTGTTTTTGTCTGGGACTTAAACTATACTGCGTTTTAAAAAATGCTAAAAATTTCTTTTTGAATTCATCGTAATCTGTTTCATTATTTAAGTCGGGGTAACTAATTATGTTAGTTAATGCGTCACCTCTAATCCTTGACTTAAGAACCATTAGCTGTTCGTTTTTACTGCAGTTAGCCAGTTTAGTTATGGTCTCAACGTTATCCAGAAAATAATTTTGCGTAATCGAGGATAGGTTATCAAATTGGGGGATTACCGTTTGGAATCCCGCGAGCTTCCGAATAAATGCATCGGAATTGTTACTATCTCCTCCTGGACACATGACTAAAATTAAATGTCCGTTACGTATTTAAATCAATTCTAAGTTCGGATATAAAGAAAATTCAATCGATAGGTTTAAAATTACCAATACTAACCGTACGAAAGTATATAAATATTTAAATACCGTACATAAAATTACTTTCGGATTAAAATATATAAGAGAAATAAAAATAGGAAAATAATGAAAATAATACACACAAAAAAATATAAAATACAATATAAGCACAATAAATAATATGAACTTGCACTATAAATAAATGAGTCTTAAAATCAAACTAATTCAATTTTCTATCAAAGAAAATATCGACACTTGTGATATCCTTTTGTATAAATATATCAAAACCAATTGAAAGATATCTTAAACGTAATCAGTGTCAATCACATAAAATCAAAATTAATTTCTGACTTATCTTTCTCGCTGAAATGTGTAAGTAAATTTTGACCTTGATTCCTCGTTAGTACCACAACAAAAGGAATTATCTTTTTTTTTTGAATAACTTTAAAATTTATCATAAATAACGCAACAATTGTAAGTGAAATTTAAATGACAAACGTTGTTGTATTTATATAACGGAATTAGTATAAAATTAATAAACAAGTACACAAAATAATATGAAAAAATTTTAATTTTAGTGATTAATTATTTCAAACAAATATCATTAAAGTATCCGATAATTTCTCAATTTTCCTTATCTATTCATTTATTTATGTATATAAATATTTATTGAATTATTTATTTATTATTTGATAAAATAATTTTGAAAACAAATAGGTAAAGAAAAAAAAAACAAACGAGATTGATATCAATAGGAATTAATATTTAAAATAATTTTACTTTAAATGTCCTTCCGTATTACTAAGTTTATATGTAAAATAGTAAAATTAATTATTGACTTTTAAATAATTGTAATTATCTGATAATTGTAAATGGAATTTAAATAGTAAAATGCTAATACATTTTACACTGAATCATTAGATGTGGAACAGATAAAATTTCTTACGTAATAAATAAGTGAAACACAAAATGTAAAAAAAAAATAAAGATTTATAATTTCTAATAGACAAAATTTGAAAGTCTACTCCCTTATCTGTATAAATTATTTTTAAAAAGACATAGATGAAAACAAGTAATAGACTGATATCTATACTTTCAAAAGATACTAAATATAGTTCAAACCCATTAAATAAATATGAATGTTTCAAAAGAAATTGTTAATGGAGTCAGTATATGTTATATAAAAGTATACACGGTGAATACATAAAGGTAATTAATAAGTTTTAGAATAATAATTATAAAAATGATCTTGAAATTCCCTTCGTCTTTAAAATAAGAGGCTTTTATTCATAATTTGGAAAGAAAGGGATTTATTATCTCAATATTATAAATCAAAATTTAAATAATAAATGTGTTGTTATATAATGAAAAATATGTAGAATAAAATTGCTAATGGAAATCAAATCAGAAAGTTGTGATGGTTACTTTAAAGAAATATTATTATTATTAATATTCTAAACTTGTTTATGTGGAATGAAATTTCAAAATATAAATTTAAAAGAAGAATTCATATGGTAAAACAACACACGAATAAATAGATAAATATTATATGAGATACAGATTAAGTATATATATATTTATAGTTTAATTGTTCATGACATAAATTTTAAGTACGACTTTGCAAAGTTAATCATCGCTTCCATATTAAACACCATCAAAATTATTGATTCGAATAAAACATGTTATAAAATTCAAATAGTCAGTAATCATTTGGAGAAAAGGAAAGTAAAAGGTAAAATTTATGAACAGTAAATAAATTTTATATGACCGATGAGCCGATTCAAATTATATATGAACGAAGTCACCATACGTACAATTTATATATAATTCAGAAAAAGTAATTTTTTTTCGTACTGTATAACTTGTAATTCAAATTTAGTAAAATTAAATTAAACCTATTATTAATGCAGTTTACATACACAGTAGTCGTTGAAAGAAGAGGAAAATATACGAATAATCAATAAAAAAAAATCATTTGTCATGGACTTATTAAAATAAATATTGAATCATACATATAAAATAAAAGGAAATATGGAATTACTGTTTCTTTATATGAAGTTGTGCAAAGATAATTATTAACACTTTAACATTATTGTTATCATTATTAGTTACATAGATATATAATTTATAAATGTGTAGTTATAAAGTTAATGAAGTTAATGTATATTAAAATTGTAAAATATCAAACAAGGAAAATTAATAAAGTTGAGAATGCTTGTAATTTATATAGTAAAATTTCAAATTTTGAAAAAAAAAACGTTACTAGAGTAGAATTTAAATGATAAATATCAAAACCTTTGAATATTAATTGAAATTAGAACATAATAATTTTGAAACTGATAAATTTGAATAGCTATTATAGTAGGTAGATATTAATATGCACAATTTGTACACACCAATTATAAACGAGAATACTAGTTAAAAAGTTTTACTTTTCACTCCAATATAAATATCAATAGTTAATGTATTTTATATAGTATTTTATTGCATAATACTGGTAAAAGTAGAAAAGGTATAGATATCAAAGGTTTCAAATTATTAAATACTGAACAACAGGAAATGTTTTAATAAATATATAAATTGAAATGATACTGTGTGAAAGTAAAATAAGCATTTTAGAACTCATATAAACAATCTTATAAAATTATAATTATGAATTCGTGAACGAATTATGTTTGAATTCTTGCATATAGATTGTTTTTAATACCTAAAAAGGTATTATTAGTCGCGGACACCATTGCTGGGTTACTGATTGCTTGTCTTAAAATATTGGATTTCATATTAAAATTATTCTTTTATTTTTTTTTCAAGATACGTATTGTATCCTTAAAACAATTCTGAAAACCAATCATATATATATGCTTTTAGATTAAATTAATAACATTGTAGTGTTGCATTTAATCCAAGTTCGATATGCTAACCCAGGACTCAATAAATAGAATTCATTTAATTAAATCATAAAATAGTTTATTAAAATTTTAAGGAACATATTAGAATTATATTTTACATTGATAAATATTGTTTGGGATATGTTATTTAATTATCAAAATAATAAAGAGCTCAGAGTGTTAATATAAGAATTGCTTATCATGCATGGCTGATGACTTTCTTAAATCTTTATAATCCACTGGAAAGATCATGTCACACTTACACTCACCACAAATTCGCGCAATATTATTTATAAGTTTTGAAGACTCTAAAATCCTAGAACTACATCCGAAATTCGCACAATATAGTTTGTAAAAATTGGAAAGGAACTCCAAAACTCCTGAATTGCCCTTTTTTTCTCGCACTCTCACATTTTGTTTGCCATCGCATTATCCATGAGGACACCCCTTTTTTTTCATATTCGCAATCTCTATCCATTCAGCATTAAGTCCTGCCCTTTCCTTTTTTTTGAATTTTAGCTTGTTCCTAATCTTAATTCACCCTTTTTTGTACACAACCAATCCCTGCGTCAGGGAAGTCGCCCCTTTCTTGTTTACATTAAATAATCCTTTTACCCGTATCCTAACTGGATGAAACCCATTCCCTATTCTCATATTTCCGCACTTTTCATAAATGCTTCGGGTCCACGCCTGTCTACCTTTCTTCTTTTTTCTTACTTTCATTTCCCTTCCTTTGCTATTCCCTTTTCTGGCCAAACTACTGGGTGTTAAGAGAAATTCCTGTATTATTATGTTTTGCCGTACGTTTTCTCCGGCCAAAAACAGCCAGATGTTACAAGAATTCTTATGCTTTGTTCAGATTTTATATGTCTTTGCATTTTACTTTCGCAGACTTCTATCTTCTGACCACTTCATTAGGCATTATATAAGTTACGTTCTGCCGACGGCAATTTATTTGCGAGCGGCGACACGCCTTGTCCATTTTTACCGTCCTGCATTTTCGCGAATTCTTATTTTTGGATCTTTCAGTAAGAATTGTATAGTTACGCCCTGTCATTATTTAGCGAGCGTTCAAACACCTGGTTTCACTTTAGCAACGCAACCGAACGATTCATGTATTTGTGTCCTCTACACTGCTTTCTTTAAATTATATAAAGACCCCGCTATCTCGCAGCTGTAGGAATATTGCAGAATATGCTTTGCTCTCAGGTGCTAACTTTACGACTTTTTTTGTATCCAGCCTGTATTCATGGCTACAAGATATAGCTTTTCCCGCGGTCCCTTTATGCTGCGCGCTTTTGTAAACGGGCCCCATTCCACATGCCGAGAATTGTGTTTTGTTATAATCTGTTCCCATTAAAATTCTTGACCATTCATTGTACGCTTAAACTTTCTTTAACATCTTTTCTGTGACCGAAAAGATCACACGTACGAGTGTTATAAATTTTTGCTAGCAATATTCCAGCATAATGCATTAATTCGTTTAGTGGGCTTAAATATATAGGAATTTGGTCGTTTAATCAATGTGTTTTCAGTACAGCAGATTTTAGTTTTTCACGTTACAGAAACAACAATGACAATCCTGACAATCTAGGGGATGATTGTATTCAAAACCCAGGTTTTGAAAACTATCAAAATACTGGTGTTTTTTTTTGTCCCTCTCCAAACCATGTAGCTCTACTCAAAATCTCATTAGCAATATTTTTGTTACTGCATCAAAACATGAAAGGCATATTGCCCCTCCAGTCATTCCAGAAGATCCTATCCAAAGACCTTCTGTAGAAAAATAAAAAAAATTGGGTAAAAAACCTGTAAAGTCTCGTATTCTAACTTCTACCCCAGAGAAAAACTGAATACAAGGGAAAAAAAGTGTTGAAAAGCAAGAGAAGAAAAGAAAATTAAAGGTAAAGCATCAGTTAAAAGAGTTAAAATATCTAAAATAAAAATTCCAAGTCTCAATGATTCCGATTCTCCTTTTTTAAAGACAGTAGCTCTGATCCTGCACTTGAAAACTAAGTAAATTTCGATAAGGAGTTAAAATTGTTTAAACTTGTCACTGATGAATTAGAGAAAAATGATTTTGTTCTTGTCAGATTTGTGGGAAAAGTCACTGCTTGTTCTAAGTTTCGGTATTACTTGAGCTGTGTGGAATCAGTTGAAAGTGAAGAAATAATATATATATATATTTAAGCAAAAAGGAGAATTCCTGGAACTTTACTTACCCAAATAATGATGATATGGCTGCTGGCAATAAGGAAGATGTTTCAAAACTTCCTCACTTCATAGCTGTATTTGGAACATCATCAAGGGCGTTAACAAGCAGGAAATTCTGAGTTAATGTAGAAAATTTTGATGTCCGATAATAATACAAACGCTGCTGTAACTTCTTTTTAATATCATTAAAAATTACTGTGCATAAACCTACACAAATAATGAAGATATAGCTGCTGGCAATAAAGAAGATGTAGTTTCAAAACTTCCTCAGCCCATAACTGTATTTGGAACATCATCAAGGGCATTAACAAGTATGAAATTCCGAGTTAATGTAGAAAATTTTGATGTCCGATAATAATACAAAAGCTGCTGTAATTTCTTTTTAATATTATTAAAAATTACTGTGCATAAATAGGCATTAATTTCTTTCTGAGAGTTCAAAGCAACGTGATGTCCCAAACTGCCCCCATACCAGGGACACATTGGGGCAATATTTTTCATTATACTCTTTAAATAAATAAAAATTTAATATTCAATTTTTCAGTTTGGTTGGAGGCTTTAAAGATTACCAAGACTGTAGACTACAAAATAGTGATATTAGTTATTTGGACTAAGTCATAAGAATATATGAGAGTGATTAAAAAGTGTCTCAATGTGCCCTCTTCTCACCTACCAAGCGATTAGTAATAACGTTTATTAATGTTATACTTAAATTTTGTTTAGGGGTCTTACTAGCGATTGTACCAACTCTGAAAATTTTGAATACTAACACCAACTTTTATCATATTTGAATTCGTTAGTAAAATTTACCTTTGGATACCAAATGGGAAGTCATTGGATGAAATAGTTTAGGGATTATGCAGGTTCAAGTTAGGAACTCCTAATGTTACATTCAATTTTTTCAGTTGTAAAAAAACTGCCAAGCGGGAAGTTTTTTAAACATAACCCAGAAACTTCTTCATGGAATGAGCTGTAATCTTGGATTCGCATATTTGAAGCTCTTATAAATCGATTTCTGATTAAAAATTCATGGGCTACATTTCATAATTTTTTTTTGAAAATTCCTTTCGAATTATTCGAAATAATTTTTCGAAACAAATATGAATTGCAACCTATAATTTTTTTAAAAACAAAAATCGATTTCTAGAAGCTTCAAATATGCGAAACTAAAATTACAGTTCACTCCGCCAATGGGGTTTTGAGTTATGCTTTAAAAACTACCTGCATTGCAAACTGTTTTGAAGCGATTAAAAATGAACTTGTAAAATTCCTAAAACTGCTTGGACGAAATATTTGTCTTTTGGTATACGAAGATACAATTTACCAAAATACCTAAATATTATGCAAAATTTAGGTGTTGGTATTGTAAAAAATTCACGCTTGGTACAACTTCTGTATGGGAGAACAAATCGAAAGAAGAAAAAAATTATGTGTGGGACCACTAACACCCTGTATCAGAAAAAGCTTGAAGTGATCTGTAGCTGAAGCATGCCTTTGGGGTTCTTGTACAGCATTTGTGTTCATTTGTCCATCTTAAAATAACTGTACACTCGTTATTTCAATAGGAGTTCATTTTGAAAAAAGGTATCTTTTCAAAATAACTTTAATTTGAAGAACATAACATAAACTATATCGAATTAAAAGTTAATTTTAATTCATTTAATATTTAACCACATGCTTGTTAAAAAACATACACCATTCAAAAATACTTTTTAAAATTGTCATTGAAAATTTTCTATTTTATAATACCCCCCTCCCCCCACCACCACATCCAATCTTTTAATACGTCTGTTATCTAAGTCAGAAGTCTAATTTTTATTTTTATACATAAATATATATAATGCCATAAGAAATTTCGAGACTCAACTCCGCGAGAGCAACGAGTTCGTGTTATACTTTTAAAACAAAGATAGATAATAGTCTAATATAAGTGCGTATTTCCTAAAAGGTTTAAAAATTCAGTTACGATATTAATTTGTAGATGGCTTCCAAACCCTAATTAAATCACGCTATTTAATGGCAGACAGCATTTACTGAATGGCCATAAAAATATAATAGTCCAGGCAATAGGGAATTTTACCTAGAAAAATTAATGGTAGTACTGGAAATCGGCTTCCTAGATCTTTTTTGGGTCGCTGAATCCGAATTTGTAACTTCCTACCAAAATGTCCCCCGGCAACCTCACCAAATTTTGGTAAAAAGCCCCCCCAAAAAAGGTTTTTATTAAAAAAAATCAATTTTTTATTGTTTTAGAGAAAAAGTATCTAGAAAATCAGAAGGTAGACAAAATGTACAACAAATTAGATATATGACATTATGACTTAGGATGAAGGGGGAGGTGGGATCTGCCTCGGAACATGCGCGCGGTGCTGCGTAAACTAAGTTGCGCAATTCCACTTAACCACTCACACGTTTAAATTCGCCCTCCCATCTCCCATCCGAACTTTCTCTATAAGGTTTACTTTAAGTTTTTTGGGTCGCTGAATTCGAATTTTTAACTTTCACCCAAAAATTTCACTCCCGAACCCCCCCCCCCCCCAAATAGTTGTTTTAACTTAAATTTCTTATTATTTTAGGGGAAAAGCATTACGAAATTCAGAAACTAGACAAAATTTGCAACAAATAGGATATATGACATTATGAATTAGGATGAACGGGGAGGGTGAGGGCTGCCTCTGAACATGCACTGCGGCGCTACGTGCACTAAATTATGAAGTCCAGGCAATAGGGGATTTTATCTGGCAAAATTAATACTAGTTCTGAATTTCGACTCACTTTATGTTTTTTGGGTCGCTGAATCCGAATTTGTAACTTCCCACCAAAATTTCACCCGGCAACCCCCCAAAAAATTGATTTTTTGAAAAAATTTGGTTTTTGAGAAAAGCGCGCGGGGAATGTTCCGAGGCAGCCCCCTCTCTCCCCGTTTATCCTACGTCATAATGTCATGTGTCGTATTTGTTGCAAATTTTGTCTAGTTTCTGAATTTCGTAATGTTTTTCCCCTAAAACAATAAGAAATGTAAGTTAAAAACAACTATTTGGGGGGGGGGGGGGTTGGGCGGGAAAATTTTGGGGGTAAGTTAAAAATTCGGATTCAGCGACCCAAAAACTTAAAGTAAACCTTATAGAGAAAGTTCGGAGGGAAGATGGGAGGGCTAATGTAAACGTGTGAGTGGTTAAGTGGAATTGCGCAACTTAGTCCACGCAGCACTGCGGCGCATGTTCCGAGGCAGATCCTCCCTTCCCCTTTATCCTAAGTCATAATGTCATATATCTAATTTGTTGCGAGTTTTATCTACTTTCTGAATTTCTAGATACTTTTCCCCTAAAACAATAAAAAAATTGATTTTTTTAATAAAAACCTGTTTTGGGGGCTTTTTACCAAAATTTGTGGGGGTTACCGGGGGAAATTTTGGTGGGAAGTTACAAATTCGGATTCAGCGACCCAAAAACATCTAGAAAGCCGATTTCCTGTACTACCATTAATTTTGCTATGTAGAGTCCCTATACGGTCTCTATTGCCTGGACTATAAGTACTTGTCTATTTTCCCGTCGGCGACATTCTATAATAAAAGAACTTTCGTCAAACAATGGGATTTAACGCCAAAAATGTTGGCAAAAAGCCACCCCTGCTCTGCACAGTAGGTTACGCGCACTAGTACTTAGATAAATAAATAGATATCATTCTGGCCATTAAAACACAATTAATATAATAATATAGGTAATTGCTTACCTTTATCTTTCTTCAGCAGCAGTATTCCTCATTCTTCGGCTTGGTGCACATTTTTAACTCCGGTGGGTAATCCATTTATTACGAAGCTAAAGTGTTAAAAACAGAAGGTGTTGGTTAAATGTATTATATTATTTATATTTAATCCACACTTGAGACTTGATCACTTTCGTTACAGAGAATTATATTAAAATTTTGACTTTACATTTTAAATTAATGCTTTACATACAGCTGCCTTTTGCAGCAACAAATTAAATATTACATCTCTCTCTATTGAGATAAATTGGGCAACTAACTTAATAATAAAAAGAGTTTTTTTTTTTTTTTGAGTCAGAGTTCTTTTGATGACGTCAGACAGCTGCAGCATGCGTGAGTTGATATTAAAACAAATTTCGCGAACATATTTCACATATTAATATCATTGTTTATCTTGAGTAGGATGATTTAGCAATAATCGGAAAGTTTGTTTATTGTAGAATGATTTATTATTACTTAATGTATTTATTTATGTGTTCAAATGTTTGTATTCTTGTGTTATAAAATGCAACATCTCTAGTAGTAAATAATCTCAATTTTATTATTTATTTATCTTCCTCAATCTTAAATTAATATTTATTCATTTTAAACTCAACTTTAAATCTAGAAAATTCTCCTCAAAATATTTAAGTTTCCTCTTAATAAAGTTATTCTAAATTTTATTTATTTTCCTCAATAAAACTTAAATTCTATCTTTCAATCATTTATTAAAATATATTAAACTAAACAATTACAATAATATGTGTAAACAAAGTTTTACGTTCGTGTTTACTTTTCCGAAAAGATCGCGATTCTACATTCTTTATAAGTTTAATACAACGAAAATAAAAATAATTTATTTTTTAATATTGCATGCTCGATCTATAATAAATAGATAGAGTATATTTTTCTGATTAATTTGATATAAGTTGCAGCAAAATCCGGCAACAAATATTGGAGATATTTAATTTAACGTTTTCTGCATTTCTCTATTTTTAAATATTGGCGCGATGCTTTCTGTCCGCCATTGATAAAAGGATGCATTTCTGCGCCATTTTTTTCGTACAATTCGGTGACATCGCGAGACACCCACGCGTATAGTTCATTGCACTCATGCGTTCCCGGATGGACGCGCGGTGCTTGAATGCATCGGATTGGCTATTTTCAAAATCTTACACATTCTTTCAGGCTGAGATCTGTTTTGAGTCTGTCATTTAGGGATTAAGCAGACAGACGTTGGTGTGCGAGCTCGGCGTAGCTTCGGCTGCGACCGGGCAGAGGGAGAGTAAAATGTGCTGGAAGAAGGAGTGATGTTTTATTTGAAGATTGTCATCAATCCAAGAAAATGAAATTGTTCGTAATTTAGATGAAATTAACTACGGCTAAGGATTTACACATTCAATGATTAATGCTCAAACTTGATTCTCTGGACATCGTTAATCCAAGAGTGGTCGGGGAACATCATGTACATGGATTCAACAAAATAGCTCATCCCAAGTTCCGACAGGAGATCCATCCCAATGTTATTTAATTTCAACATTGTGAAATATAATTATTGATTCTCTGTGCTAACCTGATTATTTCTACTTCATCTTAATTTACGTTATCATAGTGAAATATAATTTTGTACGCCCGACTCTACTGACTTCATCTCATACATCTCATAGATCTCATACATCTAAAATAGAAATATTCGACGGACTAAGTGCTAACGTTAAATTCCGAACTTTGAACATTGAGAGAACTTTATTTCTGTTGGATATCCTCTTTAAAACTAACAAATTATTAATTGAATAGATAGCCATATATCTATTGAGTGCATCTCAATAAGTGAATATGAAAATATGATTTTGATGTATTAAACAATAGTGATTACCTCGATCCATCTCCTCCTCCTCCCCCCCCCTCTTGTTTTTTTAATTCCGGAATTCAAATATCTTTAATTCATGTTTAAATAAATGTTTGATGATGTCATCTATATTTTAGTGATTATTTATTCCATTTTCACACACACAAGAGTTGGTTGAGTAATTTATGTTTTCTTTATTTATCATTTCTCAACAATTAAATGTTATATAATTAATATTTTTTAGATGGCTTTAATTCTATTTTCATTTCAACGCAATGTCTATCCACTTTACTTTCAGGTCGGTATGCGTCTTTGGATAGAGGGATTTCATACCTCAAGCTTTTAACTTAACTCTATTAATTCAATAATTTTAATTTCTTAAATATTGCCAACTTAAAAAGTTTATTTCATTACTTTAAATCCCTTTTTCCAATCTCTTTTTTCATCTTTGGTGCCGTGTTTTTGAGACTTATCTGGGGTATCGCGGATTTAATTTTTTTTTCTTTTCTTTTAAAAGCTAATTGCCATCTTTTAATGATTATTAAAATATTTTTAATTTATTAAGAAATAGCTCATTTCAATTTAATTTCTGTGTCTTTATGTGTGCAAATCAGGAATCTATTTTTTATTGAAACTGTGCAATATAATTTTATAAATTTATGAAAACAATTCAATATTATTAATATATTATGCTTTGGTAAAAATATCCAGATTTAGTGCAATATTAATTTACTGAATCGTATATATTTTGGTTGAAATTTCTATAGTTTATTTTTATTTTCTCAAATATCTACAATTGAGTTTTTACAGCTTCAATTTTAAAATTTATCATTTTCATATTAAATTTATTTGAAGAATTTATTTCAATTATTTTGGTTAAAAATAAATTGTTAATTTTTCTTTCAAATTTTCATTAACCTCTACTATTACTCTATTTTTTTTTCTTTGAAAAAAAAAATTATCACAGCTGAGTTTATAAATTTAGGGGTTTTGCTACAATAACAACATATACCTTTATATGCTTACTATTTTCCTTTTTGGGGGAATCTTATATCAATATTTACAAAATTTCACAAATGATATAAAATAAATTTCTGATTTTTTGTATTGCAAGTTCAAATATTTGTATGCTATATTTTCATGTATAGAATATAACTTCTATTTTTTATTACTTTAAATTTTATGATCAAGGTTTTTTCTCAAAAGATTGAACTTAAAAAAAAAATTTCCTAATCTTATTCCTATGATTAAGCATTTTACATTTTATATAGTACTATTTTTATGAATTTTGGGGTATTTATTTTAATTTTTTCCCTCTTTTCTTAAAAGCAAAATTTTTAAGTACTGATTTCAAAATAATTGGGCTAATTTTTTTTCAACTTTTACAATTGCACTCTCATAAGTTTGATATTATCAGATACAACATTTCAGAGGTTGAATTTTTAATTTTTGTGCAGATAATTTTCAATAATTTTCTATTTTATTTTTGTGTTAATTTCTCAGTAGATATTAATTGCTTTACTTTTGATAATTTAAATTTATATAGTTCACGATTGTTAGGGCAATTTTGATTCGTTTCCCTCACATCTATTTCTGAATTTTTTTTACTTCAGAGAAATTTGCAATGGCGAATCAATTGCTTTTAAATTCACTTTTAGCATCTATTCCCACTTTCCACGGGCGAGATGATGAAAACGTGGACATTTTTATTAGGAATGTGAGTGATGTGTGCAACCTAGAAGCTTGGCCAGATGTAAACAGAATTCTTTTATTGAGACTTTTATGAAGGGACAGGGCGTCACAATATGTCTCGGGAGATCCTGAAATTGGTAATGAAGAGAATTTTGAGGTAGTGGTGCGCCTTTTGAGAAACAAATTCACTAAACAGGACAATTTTCAGCAAGCTTCATATGACTTTTCTAGAATCTGTCAGAAGCCAAAACAAAATGTTAGGAAGTTAGCCGATGAAATTAAATAGGTTGTAAACCGAATGATTCCAAACGACGAGAAAATTCCGCAAATAGAAGCAGTCAGAGCTAATATGATGTTCGCAAAATTATCTGATGCACTTAGATCAGATATAAAATCTGAAGTTTTGAAATTTGGCCGCAATAATTTTGAGGACCTTGTTGCATGCGCGATGGACATAGAGAAGGCTCTAGAACAATAATCCTTGTGTATTAACAATCTCAATGCAACTGAAGCTCAAAATTCTAACACGCAGGAATCGCTTATTTCACTTCTCCTAAAACAGCAAGCAGATTCTAATAAATTACTCACAGACATGGCGAATCAGCTGAAAAAGATTAAAGAGGAAAAGGCGGTGTGCCATATATGTAGTAAATTGCACAATACAAGAGATTGTTGGCATTTTACAAGTAACAACACTAACAGTACATTTCCGGTTCAAACCAATTTTGCGAGTCAAGGAAACAACTTTACAGCTCAGGGAAACAATTTTGCAGGTCAGAGTGGAAATTTTTGGAGTCCACACAACAATTCACCGGGCAATGACAGATTTAATTTTACTCATGATCGATATTTTTCTGTACAATCGAATAGAGGAGGTGATAACCATGTTCCGAGATTTCAGAGAGGCAGAGGTAGAGGTAGGAACAACTTCAGGCCATACAATCACAGAGCTAGGCGGAATTTAAACTTTTGAGGGGTTCTGGTGATGATTTTCATAATTTTTTCCCTCCGTCTCACAGGACCCTCAATAATGATGTTTTTGGTATGCGAGAGGGTTTTGATAGTTTTGATGGCTCAGTTTCTAATGTTAATGTTACAAAAAGTCTAATGTCTTGTTACGAGGATAATTCACAACTTCCCATTATTAAATTAAGATTTAATAACCATATTTTTGATGTTCTTCTGGATTCGAGTGCAAATTTGTCGTTAATTCAGCCAAAAACAATACAGATTTTAAAACAAAAAAACCAAACTTAACTTCATTTCTAAATCCGTAAATATTAAAACAATAGATAACACTAACATTCCATATTCCTCTGCAGTTCAACTAAGCTTTAAAATAAAAAATAAATGGTTCAAGGTAATTTTCTTCATAACACACAATAATTGGAATTCAAATTATCAAATAATCTTAGGCTACGACATTTTAAACAGAAACAAACTTTTGCTGGACTCAGCCAATTCACAATTAATCATGGGCAACCTCACATTTCCTTTTGAGAACAAAAATCCAGATTCAACTAAAATTCATATTGCAAACAATGACTTAAATGACAATATTTCTGATACTAATGATAATTCTCTAAATAACTCCAATTTTTCTGATAATGAACATAACGTCAACAATGATTCTGATGAAAACAAAAACATTGTAACTCCTGCCAACAAAGTTATAATTCGACCTAATCAGGGAAGAATTAGACGTCTAAAAGCTCTTCATAAAATCAATAAATCCTCTAATTATTTATTTTGTCCTTTAAAAAACAAATTAGCTTTAAATTTAGATTTCAGTCTTCACACACCAAATGTCAACAATTCAATTTTACTATATGTTCACAATAACAACAATACAAAAATAACTCTAAATAAAAACACTAAATTAGGCTATATTAAAGTAATTTCAGATGACCAAATTTCCTCACACAATAACAATAAAACTTATCAAATTAATTCACTAGTTTCAGAAGATATCTTAGAACTAAGAAAGAAGGAGTTAAATGTAAACAATTTTAATGTAGACCACTTACCTCATTCAGACCGAAAAAGTATTCTCAAGCTTCTCATGCAAAATTCTGCTGTTTTTTCTTCTTCATATAGCACACTAGGGTGTACAGACAAAGTCGTTCCTCAGTTCAATTTGCTACATGATTTTGCATTACAAACTAAACCATATCCAGTACCTAAAATTGCTAAGAAATTTGCTTGCAATGAAATTTCTGAACTTTTAAATGCTGGTATCATAGAAAATTCTACATCCAATTATTGTTTTCCTGTTATTTTTGTCAAAAAGAAAAATCTTGCCACAGATGATCCAAATAAACTTAAATTCCGTATGGTCATAGATTATCGTCTTCTTAATGCAATAACTGAACCTTATAAAATTTGTCTACCTAAAATAAATGACATAATGCAAAATATCGCTGGCAAAAAATTGTACACTGTTCTGGATCTTAAATCTGCATTTTTTCAAATTTTGCTTCAGGAAAAGGATAGGTCGAAACTGGCTTTTGCAACAGAATTTGGTAACTTTATGCCAAAAAGATTGCCATTCGGATGTGTCAATTCAACTTCTTATTTTCATACTCTTATAAATAACTGTCTTAGCTCATTAAAAGGTAAAAATGTACAATATTTCTTAGACGACATAATTGTTGCAGCGGATTCGATGCAGGAAATGCTCATCTGGCTACAGAAAGTTTTTGACAAACTCAAAGAATTTAATCTCACATTAGATCCTGGTAAATTACAAATCTGTAAAGAGGAAATTACTTACTTAGGCTTCAATTTAAATAAAAATGGTCATTCTCCCTCCACTGACAATATTAGTAAAATAAATAAATTTCCTGTTCCAACTAATCTTAAACAAGTACAGAGCTATCTAGGCATGATTAATTACTTTCGACACTTAATTTTTGACTTTGCTAAAATTATTCAACCTATTGTAAACTTAACGAAGAAAAAAGTTAAATTTGTTTGGAGTACACAGTGTCAGGAAGCATTTCAAAAAATTCAAGATATACTTTTAACTAATCCAACTGTAAAGAATTTCGATGACAGCAAAGAAGTTTTTTTAGTTACTGATGCCTCTAAAATTGCAATTTGTGGTATTTTAATGCAAAAACATAATGATAAATTTTATCCTATTGAATTCTATTCGAAACAACTTAATGAAGCAGAATCAAGATATCCTTCAATTAAACGTGAATTTTATGCTATTTATTCCTCTGTAAAACATTTCTCTGAATTTCTATATGGTAGAAAATTTAAAATATTAACCGATGCTAAAGCCTTAACTTATCATTTAAATTTGGAAAAGCAAGCAGAAATTATAACTAGATGGCTAATGTTTCTACAAAGTTTCAATTTTAAGGTGGAACACATTCCTGGACTGGTGAATCCAGCTGATTTTCTTTCTCGTGTTGTAGACCTCCCCAATAACCCTAATTTATATGTCAATGCACTAAATATTTTCATTCCCACAAATGACTCATTAAAAACTGATAATATCCTTAAAGAACAATTAAATGATGAAAAACTTAAAGAAATCAGAGAGAAAATAATCAATAAAACATGTTCTAACTCTAATTATTCCATTAATCCTGATACTAATCTGTTAATGTTTTCAAGGAAAAAAGCCGGTAATGTCAATAGATCTAATAAAATCCTAATTCCTAAAACTTTAATTAATAGCTGCATAGCAATGGGTTATCAAGTACATTTTGGAATAACGAAAACTGTGGATACAATCTCGAGAAATTATTTTTGGCATCGAATGGTTCAACATATTCAGAATTTTGTCAATTCATGTGAAAAATGTCTGCCTCATAAAAGTAAACAAACAAATACTAAGCCTGCGTTCATTTCAAAGTGCGAATTAGCTCCCGGAGAGATACTTGCGATAGATATTGTGGGAAAACTCCCCAGGTCACATGACGGTAAATTTTTCATTCTTACCATCGTTGACCACTATTCACGCTTTCTGGAAGCGATTCCACTTAGAGAAGCTACTTCTCCATCAATAATTAAAGCTCTCAATGACTATTTTTCCAGGTACGGTCTTCCTAAAGTTATATTGTCTGATAATGCTAAAAACTTCACATCTGACATTTTTATCAATTTTCTTAAATCTCTAAATATTAAACGTAGAAATTCTTCAATTTACTTTCCAAGGTCGAATGGACTTTTGGAACGTATCCATCGATCGCTCAAAGAGTCTGTTGCAGCACTATTTGATCAAGTTATTGAGTGGTCAGATAGATTGAAATTTTTTGTCCTTCACTACAATAATTCAAAACATTCAGTTCCTAACTTCACTCCATCTAATCTATTTTTGGGTAGAGACTTAAATTTGCCAATAGATACTTTTCAACCACCCAAAGAGGCAGAAGGACCTTCTATATATCTTCAAAAACAACAAGAAAATATCACAGCAACCAGAGAATTAGTCAAACAATTTGAGAAAAATTATTTTGATAAAAATGAAAAATTCCTTAAAGGTCGCCCTGCTTGTAAATTTAAAACTGGTGATATAGTATACTTAAAAAATTTTCATCATGGTTCACCCTTTCATCCAAAAAATTCTGGTCCATATAAAATTATTAGAGCTTTCAGAGGTGATAATTATTTAATTAGACATTTTAGTGACACCACAATAAGAGATATAAAAGTAAATGTCACTAAGTTAATTAGGACAGGAGGTAAATAGTATGTCTATCTTCTACTCCTTCATCTCTCACTTGATTATGGATATTCTTTTTTCAATTTTTATTTTTTTTACCAATCTTCCTACAACTTTAATTCCATTTTTATATCATTTTTGCATTTTTTTTATTAGATATATTTTTTTATTAGTACAGTGGTAACATTTAAATCATTTAAAAATAAATATTCCAAGTTTTGCGGGCAAAACAGCAGTGTGCTAATACGTAGTGGCACACTGGGATCTATTTATTTTTATGATCCAGCTTTATCATAATTTTATCATTAATTTTTGCCATAGCCACAACTACACCAACTTATTTTCCCTAGATTTATATTTTATTTTTGTATATCAATATTATGTTACCACAATTTTTTTTCTTCTCAACTATTAATCTTAATTCAATATATCGTCCATTTCATATTGTGCAGAGAGAGTTATTTAGACTTTACTAATTTCTACGACTTGTTTAGAGTGATAAAATTTTTATATATTTCAAATATTACAATTTTAGGATCCTAAATTAATTTTTTTACAAATGATTATAAGAAAGTAAACAATTTATTACTCAGAGAAAAATATAAAATGAAAATAAATAATAAATAATATAAAGATAATGAAATTAAATGAAAATTTTTAATTATCTCCAAACAAGCGCTTGCCTATATGGTACTAGTGGAGATTTTAGTATGAGAATACGATGGA
Source organism: Maratus speciosus (assembly GCA_963932465.1). Lineage (NCBI taxonomy): Eukaryota > Metazoa > Arthropoda > Arachnida > Araneae > Salticidae > Maratus > Maratus speciosus. Next base: position 8,709,804 of record OZ010787.1, read on the forward strand.
GCAACTGCTCTAAGTCTTTTCTCTTTTTTTTATATTCCCACAAAATTTTAATGAGCACACACGGAAGGTAAATTCGGCATAGCTTGGGGAATTACTTAACACAAAATTTTTACCCCTCCGATAAGTCCTTCAAAGTGCAGTTAAGCTATAATTTTAAAGGGAATAAAACTTTTATTTGTAAAATTTTGTCCAGTTTCGCATTGTTTTAATGGTAACAAAGATGAAATGAAGGAATAAATTAATTTTAATTTTTTTGGGACACAACTACATTCTCTAAGATGTGTACGCAAGTTTTCCTCTTAAATGTTATGTAGTAATTTTGCAATTTATTAAAAATATGAAATATTATTTCTATTGTTTACAATTTTGTCTCAACATCACTCTACAAGTTACGTAGCAATATTTACATAGGAATCTCTGGTTATTGTTTAGTAGTTTTGATTTTACTACATTCAAATATATCTTGTCATATTCTATAACTGTCAATTATTTACAAGTGCCAATATTTGCTGTTTCATTGTGTGTACATAAATATGAGTTTTATCATAAATTGCTATTCCTTTTATATTGCAATATGTTCAGGTTTTTGATTTGCACATATGATTTCGCAGAATTTTAAGTTTCTCAGGTATACTCACCCTTCGTGTGTAAATGATAAAGGTTATTTCTTGTATTGTTTGTATTTTTGTTAAGTATATATCATTGTTATGTATCACATATTTATATTCATAGTATTTGTATCAAAGTTTAGTGTTGTATTTGTATCAAAGTTTAGTGTTGTATTTGTATGTATTGTGTTTGCATTTGTTATCTCTGTACTTTTGTTGGTTTAAGTATTCAGTGTGACAGCTATAGAGTAATGCAACTAGGATTCACTTCAAAGCAAGAATTTATTGAGTACAAATTATACTACAGACAGTTTGATATAAATTAACAACAAACTTCAATGATTACGGCCAAGCCAGCAATTTTTTGAGCCGTCAGCAAAGAATTTTTTTTATTGATTATTTTTTTCTACAGGGGGAAGGAAATGTTATAAAATGCAACATCTCTAGTAGTAAATAATCTCAATTTTACTATTTATTTATCTTCCTCAATCTTAAATTAATATTTATTCATTTTAAACTCAACTTCAAATCTAGGAAATTCTCCTCAAAATATTTAAGTTTCCTCTTAATAAAGTTATTCTAAATTTTATTTATTTTCCTCAATCAAACTTAAATTCTATCTTTCAATCATTTATTAAAATATATTAAACTAAACAATTACAATAATATGTGTAAACAAAGTTTTACGTTCGTGTTTACTTTTCCGAAAAGATCGCGATTCTACATTCTTTATAAGTTTAATACAACGAAAATAAAAATAATTTATTTTTTAATATTGCATGCTCGATCTATAATCAATAGATAGAGTATATTTTTCTGATTAATTTGACATAAGTTGCAGCAAAATCCGGCAACAAATATTGGAGATATTTAATTTAACGTTTTCTGCATTTCTCTATTTTTAAATATTGGCGCGATGCTTTCTGTCCGCCATTGATAAAAGGATGCATTTCTGCGCCATTTTTTTCGTACAATTCGGTGACATCGCGAGACACCCACGCGTATAGTTCATTGCACTCATGCGTTCCCGGATGGACGCGCGGTGCTTGAATGCATCGGATTGGCTATTTTCAAAATCTTACACATTCTTTCAGGCTGAGATCTGTTTTGAGTCTGTCATTTAGGGATTAAGCAGACAGACGTTGGTGTGCGAGCTCGGCGTAGCTTCGGCTGCGACCGGGCAGAGGGAGAGTAAAATGTGCTGGAAGAAGGAGTGATGTTTTATTTGAAGATTGTCATCAATCCAAGAAAATGAAATTGTTCGTAATTTAGAGGAAATTAACTACGGCTAAGGATTTACACATTCAATGATTACTGCTCAAACTTGATTCTCTGGACATCGTTAATCCAAGAGCGGTCGGGGAACATCATGTACATGGATTCAACAAAATAGCTCATCCCAAGTTCCGACAGGAGATCCATCCCAATGTTATTTAATTTCAACATTGTGAAATATAATTATTGATTCTCTGTGCTAACCTGATTATTTCTACTTCATCTTAATTTACGTTATCATAGTGAAATATAATTTTGTACGCTCGACTCTACTGACTTCATCTCATACATCTAAAATAGAAATATTCGACGGACTAAGTGCTAACGTTAAATTCCGAACTTTGAACATTGAGAGAACTTTATTTCTGTTGGATATCCTCTTTAAAACTAACAAATTATTACCTGAATAGATAGCCATATATCTATTGAGTGCATCTCAATAAGTGAATATGAAAATATGATTTTGATGTATTAAACAATAGTGATTACCTCGATCCATCTCCTCCTCCTCCCCCCCCCCCTCTTGTTTTTTTAATTCCGTAATTCAAATATCTTTAATTCATGTTTAAATAAATGTTTGATGATGTCATCTATATTTTAGTGATTATTTATTCCATTTTCACACACACAAGAGTTGGTTGAGTAATTTATGTTTTCTTTATTTATCATTTCTCAACAATTAAATGTTATATAATTAATAATTTTTAGATGGCTTTAATTCTATTTTCATTTCAATGCAATGTCTATCCACTTTACTTTCAGGTCGGTATGCGTCTTTGGATAGAGGGATTTCATACCTCAAGCTTTTAACTTAACTCTATTAGCTATTATTTTAACACAATCAAACTGATTGGTAAAGTTATCATACAAATTGAATATATCCAACTGAGCGAAAAAATGCCCAGGCCGGGAATCGAACCCAGATCCTTGGCTTACAAGGCCAATGCTTTTCCGTTTAAGCTAACTGGGCCGACAACCAGCCAGCATATTTCGCTCATATTTCGCTGGCTGGTTGTCGGCCCAGTTAGCTTAAACGGAAAAGCATTGGCCTTGTAAGCCAAGGATCTGGGTTCGATTCCCGGCCTGGGCATTTTTTCGCTCAGTTGGATATATTCAATTTGTATGATAACTTTACCAATCAGTTTGATTGTGTTAAAATAATAGCTCATCTACGTATCCATCGTTTATATGGAGCTCCTTTACCTGCGGTTTATTCTGTTGAGCTGTCTACATGGCAGACCAGATGTTACTACCAATAAGGTTTTCTGAGCGAAATATGCTGGCTGGTTGTCGGCCCAGTTAGCTTAAACGGAAAAGCATTGGCCTTGTAAGCCAAGGATCTGGGTTCGATTCCCGGCCTGGGCATTTTTTCGCTCAGTTGGATATATTCAATTTGTATGTTAACTCTATTAATTCAATAATTTTAATTTCTTAAATATTGCCAACTTAAAAAGTTTATTTCATTACTTTAAATCCCTTTTTCCAAATACGCGTATCATCTTGAATTGCTTCCTGTTTTGAAATCAGTTAATGATATCTAAGATGATTATGAATTGATTTACTGCTACTAAATTAGTTCAAGTATTGTAAAGTTTTATGTCCTTGAAAGTTATTGCTTGTATAATGTTTCTAAAGTAGTTTACTGTTCATATCTGAGAGGGTTATAAATCCATCACCCTTCCTTAACCATCTCAGATGCTTCCGGTAATAGTTGCATGGATTCACGATGTTTCAGGAATTTAGGCTTGCTCAGTGGCTTGGTCAGCGCGTCTGCTGTCATGTCTTGTGTTGGACAATAACGAAGATCTAGTATTCCATCTTCTTTCATCTGTTTTATTGCATGGTAACGCACGTCTATGTGCTTGGTGCGTTTTGAGAATTTTTCGTTCTCCACTATCTTGATGACGCTCTGTTTGTCTTCATACAGTATTACTGGTAAATTTTGTTTCAAGTCCAGTTCTGCTAATAATTTCCTCAGCCAGGCAATTTCCTGTCCGGCACTAGCTGCAGCTACAAATTCAGCTTCTGCCGATGAATAGGCAATGCAATTTTGCCTTTTGGAAAACCATTGAATGGGACTATTTCCCAACATAAATAGGTTTCCAGTAGTCGATTTTCTCGTTCTTGTATCCCCCTCCCAGTCGGCGTCAGAAAATCCGATTAACTTTGGTTGATTGTTTTTGTTTAGTGTCAAATTTAAAGTTTTTGTAAAATTCAGGTAACTTATTACGCGTTTCACACCGTTCCAGTCTTTTAGGCGTGGATTTTCACATCTTCTGCTGAGTATGTTAACAGCGGCTGAAATATCTGGACGCGTAGTGGTTCCTATATACAGCAACGATCCTATCACTTGTCTGAATTTCGTGTTGTTAGGTAATAAATTTTCTTCGTCTTCTAATTTGTGAAAACCTGCATCCATGGGAGTGCTTTCGGGTTTTGCGTGTTCTAAATTAAATTTTCTTGCAAGTTCTTCTATTTTTAGTCTTTGATTCAGTTTATACCCGTTTTCTGATTTCTTTATTTCCATGCCTAAATAGTGAGCTACTTCCCCAAGGTCCTTTAATGCAAATTCTTCCTTTAAAGATTTTATTATGTCTTCAATTGTTTCGTTTTCACCGCCTATCAAAATGTCGTCAACATACACTATTACGTAAGTTGAAATTTTGTTCTCTTTTCGTGTATATAGACATGAGTCCACGGTGCTCTGTTGAAAGTTTAAATTTTTTAGAGATTGTGCGATTTTTTTATTCCAGGTTCTGGCTGCCTGTTTTAGTCCGTAGATCGATTTTTTTGGTTTACGTACTTTGTTTTCTGAGTTTTTCTCAATGTACCCCTCCGGTTGTTTCATATAAATTTCGTCTTCTAACTCACCGTAGAGAAAGGCTGTGTCGATATCTACGTGTCGCACGTTCAACTGCTTATGTGCGGCTACTGTCAAAAATGTTCTCACAGTTGTTTGTGACACTACTGGGGCGAAAGTCTCGTCATAGTTTTCCCCATATTTTTGACTAAACCCTTTGGCTACTAAACGTGCTTTGTACTTTTGAGTGTTTCCGTAACTGTCTAATTTCTTTTTGAATATCCATTTGCAACCTATAACCTTTTTGTTAGGTGGAGGATCCACTAATTCCCATGTGTTGTGTTGTCTCAGCGAATTGATTTCCGCTTGTGTGGCTTTAAGCCAATTTTCCTTTTCTTTGGGATTATTTATTTCCAATATTTCATTCCAACTAGTGGGTTCTGTCATATCATCATTTTTTACATAACAGGCATATCTGTCTGGTGGTACCCCCCTGTTCCATCTTTCAGATCTTCTTGGTTCATTGGACGTGGTTGGTTCTTCGGTTGTGTTGTTTGTCTCTGTTTCAATGTAATGTTTGTCGTCATATGAGTTTTCTGTCTCTTTATTTTCTTTTATGTTAATTTTGCTATTTTCTATGAATTTCACTGTTCTGCCAATTACAATTTTATTTTCTTTAGTGTATACGCGATATCCTTTTGAGTTGTTATCGTATCCTACAAAAATCCCTTCCTGAGCCCTGTCGTCCAATTTTCTTCGATGTTGTTTATTCACGTATACGTAAGCTTTGCACCCGAATGTTCGCAAATAGTGTAAATTCGGTTTGCGATTAAACCATAGCTCAAATGGGGTTTTATTTGTCGATCTTGTTGGTAAGCGATTCTGTAAATGATTCGCGGTGTTAATTGCTTCTCCCCAAAATTTTTGTGGCAGATCTGCTTCTCTGAGTAGGCTTCTAGTCATGTCTAATAGCGACCTATTTTTTTCTCTCCGCAATGCCATTTTGGCTCGGGCAATACGGCACGGTTAATTGATGTTTAATGCCCCTTTTTCTTAGGTAATCCTCTATCCCACTATTTATGTACTCTCCCCCGTTATCGGATCTTATTGCTTTCGGATATATCCCGAACTGGTTTCGAACCATAGCTATATAGTCGATTAGTTTATCCCGTACTTCATCTTTATGTTTTAATAAGTATATTACAGTAAATCTAGAGTAGTCGTCAATGAAAGTTACAAACATTGTTTTACCACCTATTGTGGGGGTTCCTATCGCTGTGCATACGTCCGTGTGCACTAGATCGAGTACTCTACCTGTTTTATTTCTATACACTGTTTTGGGATAGGGAGCATCGCTTGTTTTTGTTTGTATGCACGTTTCGCATGTTGTTCCATGATTGCAATTATTTAGTTTTATGCCATAGGCTAAATCATCTTTAACCATTTCCTTTATGGAATTATAATTTCTATGCCCTAGGCGTTTGTGCCAAAGTTCCAGGCAGTCTTTACTTTTGCATTCATGTGTCATATTTACTATATTCCTATCAGCATTTTCTAATAATTCAACTTCGTATAGGTTATTTTTCATTTTTGCCTCCAAGTAGATTTTCCCATTTCGGGACAGCGTGCATCGATCTTTATCAAAAAATAATTTATACCCATTCTTTGTCGCTTTACTTACTGAAATTAAATTAGATTCTAGCTCCGGTACATATAACACTCCTTTCAACGTAATTTTATTTATGCCTCCATCGGATGTTTGCGTCGTGAATGTAGTTTCTCCTGTACCTAGCGAGTTTAGAGTTTTTCCGTTGGCAATTATGACCGTTGTTTTTCCGGTGTCATTTAATTTAGTAAAGTCATCTTTATTATTTAGGATATGTGAAGATGAACCAGAATCAATAATCCAGGTTTGTTTTCCTGCTTTGTCTATTAGAAAGGCTGCGTCGCTGCCTTGATCTGGTTTTGTTTCCGTTCTATAATTTCTCTTGTCTACTGATTCGCGGTCAGTGTTTCCTATCTAGTTATCAGATTGTTGATAACACAACGATGATGAGTAATGTTTGTTTTTGTATGTTTGTTGTTGTTTTTGTGTATTTGGGTGATTGTTTCGATTTTTCAAATGCCAACATTGTCTGTACGTGTGATTTCTCAATTTGCAGTCCGTGCACTGTTTATCTTTTTTAAAGTTATCATTAGGAAATCTTTTCTGCGTTTTAAACGCTTTTGTTGAATTTTCACCCTGGTCTGTGTTTTCAACCCTTCTATTGTACTCATCTGTTAATTTACTTCTAATAAATTGTGGTGTAAGGTCGTCTTCATTTCGTGATTCAAGTGCAGTGATAAAAGTATTATAACTAGGGGGTAGCGAACACAGCAATAAAGCTGAAAGATGGGAGTCGCTAATTGTTTCCCCGATCGCTGAAAGTTTGTCTATTAGTTCTAGAATGTATGTTATGTGTTTGATTAGGTTCCCGTTTTCTTGGAGCTTGGCTCCATAAAGCTTTCTTAACAAAAATAATTTACTAGAGAGGTTCGCCCGTTCGTGTATCGTTTTAAGTGCATTCCACGTGTCTTTGGCTGTGTTAAGCCCTTTTACATGGACGATTTGTGAATCTTCAATTGATAGATTTATTATCGCTCTGGCTTTCTTGTCCTTTTTCTCCCAATCGGTTGTGACTGGCGTGGACCTATCTTCGCTAATTACGTTAAACAAGTCTTCTCTAATCAGTAACATTTCAGTTTTGAATTTCCAATTGTTGTAGTTACTCGCATTTAATTTTTCTACCAACTGTATCTCGCGTGATGCGGCCATTTCTCTAGTTATATAAGTTTTACTTATGTGAGGAATTATGTGAGGAATTGCTGTTTTTATTTTATTCTATATAAAACTTCTTATATATTTAATTTTCTTCAATTCTTTAACATTTCATATATATCAATAAAAAAAATGCACAATATTTATTTCATCATCAAATAACTAACTATACTTTCAATAATTTTCAATTTCTTTTTAATGTGCATACATGTATGGCCAGTAGTTTTTTTTTTTCACATATTATTTATTCACTAAAATACAGATTCTCTCAGTCTCGGAATCAAATTGTTGGCAAAAAGCCACCTCTGCTCTGCACAGCAGGTTACGCGCACTAGTACTTAGATAAATAAATAGATATCATTCTGGCCATTAAAACACAATTAATATAATAATATAGGTAATTGCTTACCTTTATCTTTCTTCAGCAGCAGTATTTCTCATTCTTCGGCTTGGTGCACATTTTTAACTCCGGTGGGTAATCCATTTATTACGAAGCTAAAGTGTTAAAAACAGAAGGTGTTGGTTAAATGTATTATATTATTTATATTTAATCCACACTTGAGACTTGATCACTTTCGTTACAGAGAATTATATTAAAATTGTGACTTTACATTTTAAATTAATGCTTTACATACAGCTGCCTTTTGCAGCAACAAATTAAATATTACATCTCTCTCTATTGAGATAAATTGGGCAACTAACTTAATAATAAAAAGAGTTTTTTTTTTTTTTTTTGAGTCAGAGTTCTTTTGATGACGTCAGACAGCTGCAGCATGCGTGAGTTGATATTAAAACAAATTTCGCGAACATATTTCACATATTAATATCATTGTTTATCTTGAGTAGGATGATTTAGCAATAATCGGAAAGTTTGTTTATTGTAGAATGATTTATTATTACTTAATGTATTTATTTATGTGTTCAAATGTTTGTATTCTTGAATTGCTTCCTGTTTTAAATCAGTTAATGATATCTAAGATGATTATGAATTGATTTACTGCTACTAAATTAGTTCAAGTATTGTAAAGTTTTATGTCCTTGAAAGTTATTGCTTGTATAATGTTTCTAAAGTAGTTTACTGTTCATATCTGAGAGGGTTATAAATCCATCAAAAAATACATAAGCGGACGCCATATACATTTACATGTTTACGATTTTCGACGAACAACCGTGGCAGAATGCCGTGTCCTTGTATATCGAATACGGAAGATTATTGGGAAGGCAAATCCCTGAAAAATAAAAATACTAGGCATGACTCCCGTCCTAAAAATCGCATGATAAAGCTCTTCGCCGCAAAATTACTTATTTATGCTTTTGTATACTACTGTTATAGTTTCTACTACTGTTATACTTGCGTTTTCTAAAGGCACGTAATAACTTAAATTTGGCTAAAATAGATTGCTCTTTATTATCTTTGGTACAACTTAACTGTAAAAAACAGAGATACATGTTTGCATTCAGTGCATGCAAACTTTCAACTTCTTGTGAAAAAAGACAAGGCATTAGAGATGATTGATGCAAGCTCACCAAAAGAAGTTATTGCATTACTTACTTGTTTGGATGACAGAAAGGGAGGAAAAAAAATGTCTAGAATGACAATGGTGTAAATGGTCACAAATTCATTAAAATGGAATGAATTCGAAGATGAAAATTTAAGATATCACCAGTGGATTAAAAAAAGGTGATATAAACATTAAGGGAATGCTCAACGTTATAAAAGCAACAGTTAAAGTGGAAGTGTAATCTTCGAAAAATCAGTTGGTATCTACAGGGTGTGTCAAGCGGTCATGCCCAAAAGGCAGGAGTGGATGTGTCAGGTTATGAGGAGCAAGAGTTACATAGGAACTAGGGGTCGGAAACGCGATCGTGACGGTGCAATTACATCGTGAGCATGACGCAAAGAAAAGATAACAAAACGTGTAAAAGACCTTTATTTTACAAAAAACTTAAAGTACAAAGTACAAATGAAAAAGTTACCACTCATAACAAGTGTTCCAAATGTGCGCCATTAGTTGCGATGCAGGCTTCACATCGGCGCAGCACGGAATCACGAACACTTTCCAATTGGCCAGGAGTCTCCCGGGCGCGTGACACCGCTTCAGTGATCCGTGCCATGAGGTCCATGGTCTATAGAACAGGTGTCTCGTACACCAGACACTTAAGATATTCTCAGAGGTAGAAATCCAGAGGGTTTAGGTCCGGGGATCGCGGTGGCCATGGCACAGGACCGATAGGAACGTGTTCACGATTCCACGCGGCGGCGATGTGAAGTATACAATGCGGCTAAAGGGGCGCATTTGATGCACTTGTTATGACATTTATAACATTTTTCATTTGTATTTTGTACTTCGATTAAGTTTTTTTTTTTTTTCTTACATCGTTTGTTATCTTATCTTTGCGTCACGATCATGATGTAATTACACCGTCATGATCGTGTTTCCGACCACTAGTTCCTATGTAATTCTTGCTCTTCATGACCTGACACACCCACATGCGCCGTTTGGACATGACCTTTTGAATCACTCTGTATATTTTAAAGATAAAGTTACAGAATTCATGACTTTAATTTTTCAAGTTATAAAAATTTGTTGTAGGTGCGCTTGATTTAGTTATTATTATATTGAGCCAGACTTGAGCTCATTACATTTTATTTAGCTGCGATAGCAATTTTTTTTCTAAAATTCATTTTAGTTTATTTTCTAGGAAGCTTTCTTCAAATAATTTGCTTTAAATATTAAAAGTTTATTACTTTTTAATAATGTTTTTTTTCTGTGTTATTACATCTTTAAGTAGGTCTTTGGGTTCTAGGCAAGCAACTACAGTTAACATCAATTTCAACAATAAACAAAAGCTTAGTTATTCAAATAACGTCTGTAGACTTCACAATCATGTCTGTGTACCTTTATTTTTCTTAAATATGATTTAAAATTGAAATTGAAATGTACGATCTTTACTACTACACTGGTATTATTGATAAACGTAAGGGCTACCTCGGAAAGTGATATAGAATTTTTCAAAGAAACTTTCAAAATTAAAACATATGATGATCAAATTGTACATTTCTTTTATAATGACACATACAACAATCATATAAATAACAGCTATATCATATAAACTGTACGTACAAATTAGATAAAGCCTTGAAATTATGAGTAAAAAAAATATCAAAATTTGCCGCAGCCATTCTGACGGCCAAAAAGATCTAATGCCATTCAAAATAGCAATAAAATAGTCCTCATTTTTATGAATTCGGCGCCACACAAACTCACTTAAATATGACTCCCAGCTGTTTATCATATTTTTCAAAAATGCGAGAGAAAACAGTGATATAATAGTTAATTGACATGCTTCATTAGGAAAACTAAACTGGCTTATCCGCAAAATAAATAAGAATGGAATGCGTAGATCGCGTGCTAATACTGCATTTGATATTAAACGTGGCGTCATGCTTCTGTATTATTAGCATTAAATCACATTGTTTGGTGAATATTTTTAAAGAAAGTGGTAGACGGAAAAGTTGACAAGTAGTGAAATATCTTAGCAATTTGTTAGATTTAGATGTTTCATTTCGAATCTGAACACCATACACGTACAATAAATTTAAATAGAATTGAAAAACAAATCTTGTTATTTAATTTCTTTGAATAACAGAGTCGCAATATTCTGTAAAAAATAGTAGGCTGTTGTTTGGTGGTGTTACATCTATTTTGTGTATTTTCTTAATTATTTAGTTAATTAACAGGTTTTTTTTTTTGCTAATTAAGGATAGAATTATTTTAAACCGAACTTTAAAAACGCACGTAGCTCAAGTAATTACCCGTTCAAAAATTCAATCCTTGCTTTTTTTTATCCATTATTTAAGTCTCTATGTTGTTATAAAAGTTAAACTGACGAAGAAGGAGAGAAATTGATATTTAGCATGTTCACGGATTTCTTAAAATTCTTTATCTTTGTTTATAATTCACTTGTAAAGATGAGTTTGGTCTCAAATTAAAGAACTTCTCCATTAGATTATTCTATTTTCCGTTCTATTTATCCGAGATGCTTGGTTCCTTTATTTTACGCCGGCATATTTGGTCAAATTAACATTTAGAAGTTATCTACTGTAAATAAATAGTAAGTGGTCTCATGTTTGCTTCTTGGAGCTTGTTTGTTTGGTGGTCTTAATAATTTTTTAAAGCTTGGGTTGTCAGAACGATCGTCCTGCTTTATTTTGATCGACCATTTCCCGATGTGGCGGGAAATCCATGGGCAAAATGCCATGCATTGATGCAAGACTCTTCGGTAGGTGGTAGTGGCGTGCTTGCGGTACCAAGGAAAGTGCCACTTTGTGGCGGGAATATTCCGTTCGATTGGAGGACGTCCTGCCTCTGTGACTTGTTCTTATTCAGATTCAACGACTTCATTGTGAGTACCGTATTCCTCGCATTTATATAGTATTCTATCAAGCATGACGATCGTTCTGATAAGCCAAGCTTTAAAAATAAAACTAATTTCATCAATTAAACAAATGCTAAGAAGCAAACATCAGACCGCTTACAGCTTATTTACAGGAGGGCACTCCTCCATACTAATTCGACTAAACATGACACCGTAAAATATTAGATATCCAAGGAATCAAGCATCGCAGAAAAATAAAGTAGCAGAATCTAATAGAGAATTTCTTTAATTTACGACCAAACATATCTTTATAAGTGAATTATAATCAGAAATACATAATTTAAAAAATATGTTAAGGTACTAAAAATCAACTTTACATTTTTCTCGCCAGTTCAATTTTTAAAACAATATAGAGGCAGAAACTGAGTAATAGCACATGTTTTCCAAGCTAACTTTGTAAGTTCTTGAAATAAATAAGCGAAAATATCAGACGCACAAATTATACTTTCACCTCTCTTCATTCGAGTCAAGATTGAGCCATCGTTTGTCTTTCCATCACTATCATTCATGAGCACAAACAATAATAATAAAAAAAAATCTTTGCTGTCACCAATAAAGTGAAAATAACAGGGGTAGGGAAAAAGCTTAATCCACTCTTTGCACCCTCTTGGAAAGATTTTTTTCTTGCTTGCTGAAAAGAGCGTTATATAATTTGATTGACATAACAGCATATTTGTACCAATAACAATAAGGTTGAATATTGCTTTCTACTAAGAACACTTTTCAGCAGACGCCAATGAGATTATTTTTAGAACAAACACTTACCAAGAATGCAAATAATGGAAATATTTTTTTCTTGTCTTTTCGTTTAGAAAGAAAACAACCGATTTGGGAATTTAGAAAATCATTTTCCTGAGATATAAGGAAGACATGTCAATAAAAATTGTGGTAGAATGGGTTTTATAACTTTGACTTTTCTGTCTATCTGCTGTTCTATTTTTTACTCCGACCCCTTATATTAGCGCTAGAGCGATATTTTTTCACGTAATTAAATTAACAAATAAAGATGTCAAAATTAAATAAACATATAAAAGAAATTTGGACGCGTTCTACTAAGACAAACGATGAGAAACTTATCAAAGTACTGTAGAAAACAAGGGATTTATGTGAGAGTCGCCAGCCAGGGCTGAGTATACCCAGTGATTATTTTGAAATATATATATATATAATGAATATTAAATAAGATTGCCTACCTGTGTTTAGCTTCGGCAAGAGGACAGGCTCGCTATATGTATCCTTTTGTTGCAATTTATTTTATATTTTATTTTTTAAGATGAGATTGACACACTTCATCATTGACTGCACACGGATGCATGTGCACTTCAAACTATCTTTAATACTGGACTAGGATGCTACAAAAATATATACAAAGAGTGATTAATATAATGGGTAAATAAAAAATGAATGGTTTTTCGGTTGACAAGATACTTGGTGTTTGAACACCAGAGAAAATCCCTTCTGGGATAACAATGGGATTTGTATCCCGTCGGACAGCATGTCCGTTTAGTTGAAAAGGTTTACGATGACTGCGGGGTTCAAAAAAGTGTTCACATAGACTCTTTTAGGTGATGAGAAAGGCAATAGATTATGCAAAGTCAGCGGATTTATTTATTTCAGTACAGTCACTTTGCAATGTCCACTGAATGGTGCTGCTATCTGGTCTTCAGATATTTCTTCAGATGAATTCTGGTCTTCAGATATGAAAATGCTGTCTGGTGGATCGTCTTGTAGATTTGGTGCTGCCATCTATGAGTGATGAGATGAAGCGTTTCTGTTACTTTTCACGAGGTTCACTGTTTTTGATTAGATAAATGTTGTGCATATTTCCACAAACGTTTACATACCTCACAAGTTCGGTTATAAGTCTATGTAACATGTTATTTGTGTCGCAGGTTCGCATACAAAACTTATTAGTAGAAGTAGTATTTCTAATATTCCTCCTTTTTGTTTGAAGGACCTGTGACAAGTTTCAGCTGTAGTTTGTTTCGTAAAAATTCATGTTGAACTTTTGGAAGCGGTTTTGTTAGTATGTCCGCTATCATGAGTTTTGAAGGACAATAGGTGATATTAATTATTCCGCGTTCGTGTTGATCTCTGATGTGGTGGAATTTGACCTCAATATGTTTAGTTTTTGTTTGTGCTTTCTCGTTTTTTGTTAGTTTTATGGTTGATAAATTATCCTCATACACAGTTATTGGTAGTTGTTGAGGCAATTCCAAATCATTGAGTAAATTTAATAAATGTATCACGTTTTGTGTTGCAGTTGACGCCGAAATGTACTCGGCCTCTGTAGAAGACAGGGCGACGCTTGTCTGCTTCTTAGAGATCCAGGCTAACAGGTTGTTGCCTAACTTAAACAGATTGCCTGTCTTTGACTTTCTGTCTATACGATCATTCGCCCAGTCGCTATCGCTGTAAACCGTTAGTATGGGCGGTTTGCATCTATCTATTATGAATTTCAATTCTCTTGTAGTCATCAGGTATCTGATAACCTTTTCGATGACTTCCCAATCAGCTAGTCTGGGTAGCTCATTCCTCCTCCCTAGAATATTTACTATGGCCGCGATGTCGGGTCTTGTTAGTGTCGCGATGTATAGCAATCCGCCAATTGCTTGTCTATATTTTGTATTATTTTCCATTAATTCTCCTTCCGGATCTAAATTAAAATAGTTAGTGCACATTGGCGTGTAGGTGGGTTTGCTAAGGGTTAAGTTGAACTTTTCCGCGATTTCTATAATTTTGTGTTCTTGATCAAGTTGTAAGTTACCGTTTTCTGTTTTAGTTATGTTAATCCCTAAATACTGAGTTACCTGTCCCAGATTTTTAATCTCATATTCCTTGGATAACTGGTTATATATCTCGTGCGTGTCATCTTTGCCACCTGCTACGAGTATGTCGTCCACGTAGACGATCACATACGCGACTTTTCCATTTTTGAGTCGTTTAAACAGACATTGGTCTGAGTCGCATTCGGTAAATTTTAGATTCTTCAGGGATTGGTTAATTTTTAAACTCCATACCCTTGCGGCCTGTTTAAGGCCATAAATCGCCTTGTTTAATTTACATACTTTTTCTTCCTCCCCTTTCTTTAGATAACCCTCCGGTTGATACATATACACTTCCTCCTCAAGAGTCCCATGCAAAAAAGCGGTTTTGACATCAAGGTGCGTCACGTCAAGATTTTTGTAAACGGCTGCATTTAAAAATGCTCTCAGTGTGGTGTGCGATACGACTGGTGCATACGTTTCGTCTTAATCGCACCCATATTATTGCGAGTACCCCTTCGCAACTAACCTGGCTTTGTACCTTTCTATTTTGCCGTTTATCCCTCTTTTGGCTTTAAATGTCCACTTTGACCCTATTACGCGTTTTCCGGGTATAGCTTTAATTAGTTTCCAAGTTTTATTCTGTTGTAGTGATCTTATTTCCTCATTTGCTGCTTCCGACCACTTATTTTTTGTTTCTATATCCTTAATGTTTTCTAATTCGGCCCACGATTTCGGTTCCTCAATTTTGCACAAATTCACGGTCACTCCGAAACGATTTGGAGGTACGCCTCTGTTTTCCCTTTGCGAACTCCTCGGTTCGGGATTATCTGGCGTCGGGGTTTCTATCAGATCTTCATAATTATTTGTCAAATCAATCTTGATATTTTCGGTAGGTGTTTGAGCGTTATTTTCGGTTTCCGTAGTATTATTAATTTCCTCATGGTTAGTCCCTTCTTCAATGAATTTTACCGTTCTAGAAATTATTATGTGGTTATTTCCCGTGTGAATTCTATAACCTTTGCTCCGAAAATCATAACCCATCATGACCCCTTCGATAGCTTTTTCGTCAAACTTCGTTCTTTTTGATTTATCTACGTAGGCAAATGCCTTACACCCAAAAGTCTTAATGTTTGATAGGTCGGGCTTCCTATTATTCCACAATTCGTATGGTGAGGCGCGATTTTCATTTGCGTTTGTCGGCAGTCGGTTGGTTAAATATGTGGCTGTCATCACCGCTTCTCCCCAGAAATGCTTAGGCAATTTTGCATCTGACAGCATAGTACGTGCCATTTCAACGATTGTTCTGTTCTTTCTCTCAGAAACCCCGTTTTGGGGGCTACTCTACGGGACACTCAACTGTCTTTCTATGCCGTTTTCGGCTAAGTAGTTTTCGAAACTCTCCCCAAGATATTCTTTGGCGTTATCAGACCTTATAGCTTTTATTACCTTCCCGAATTTATTTTTTGTTAGGGCTACGTACTGCTTTAATTTCTCTACCGCTTCAGATTTATGCGCTAATAGATATGTCATAGTAAATCGACTGTAGTCGTCTGTAAACGTTATGAAATAATGCTTTCCTCCTGGAGTCTGAGTCTCCATAGGTCCACATAAATCGGAATGTGCGAGCGAGCATATCTCTTTGCTCCTATTTTTAGCTGCTTTGGGGTAGGGTGAAATTGACAGTTTCCCTTCTATGCACTTTGTGCAATGCAACTCATGCTTGCAGTTATTTATAATTATTCCCTCAGCCAACTTATGATTAACCAAATATTTAATTGCGTCAAAATTTTTGTGACCTAATCTACGATGCCATTTATATATACAGTTTTCATTATTACAGGAGGTTTGCGTGCTTAAGGCGTAACCGTACTCATCCTTAGGATTTACTTCATAGAGATTGTTGTTCAGTTTAGCGGTTAAGATAGTGTTGTTATCTTTAATGAAAAACATGTTTCCTTCTCAAAGATTACTTTTATGTTATTATCGGTTGCCTTTTTTACTGATAAGAGATTACTCTTTAATTCCGGACAATATAATACGTCCTGGAGTGTTATGTTATTTTTAAGGCCTGTGTTTATCGTTATGTCCCCTACACCTTGAGAATTTAATCTTTTCCCGTTAGCTATGGTGATGTTACCAAAATTTCCTGGCTTAAACGTTGTAAAGTGTTCTTTTGTGGACGTAACATGTCTTGTACAGCCCGAATCTATTATGTAGGTGTTAGTGTTCCTTGTTTGTGTGTTGTTAACTAGCGTGGGTTCATTTTGAAATGCGTGTTCAACCTGGGGAAGAGGAACGCCTAACCCTGTTTGCTCACTAGCTGAGCTTATCTTTCCGTTGAAACAGTAGTTGGAGGAATGATTCTTACTGTTTTCCTGTCCTTTGTTGTTTCCTGCGTTTGTTCTATAACCTGCACCGTAATTGTTGTTTCTGTTCCTGTTATTTTCGTGTCTATAATTATTCTTCTGCGAGTTATACCTTTCTTTGTTTTTCAGTTGAAAACATTCATTTTTAACATGTCCACTTCGGGAACAAAAGCTGCAAAACTTTTTGTTTTTATACGGTTTGTTTTCAGATTTAAATGCCGTCTCAATAGGAGGTAAATTGGCGGCATTATTTTCCACTTTATACGCGGTTTGTTTAATATACGAATTAGTGTTTTTTTTTCTAGTCGATGGGTATACTCATCGATTAGTTTGTTCTTCACAAAGTCTAATTTTAAATCAGATTCATCACGCGTCTCAAGAGCAGTTATCATCCCGGCATATGATGGGGGCAAGGAGCGCAACATGATTGCTACAATGTGCGACTCACTGATATTTTCCCCTATGGCAGAGAGCCTGTCTCTTATTGTAAGAATGTTATTAATGTGCTTCACCATATTCCCATTTTCTGAGAGTTTTTGAGAGTAGAATTTCCTTAATAGAAATAATTTTGAGGATAAGTTCGCGCGCTGATGGACAGACTTTAATTCTTCCCACACTTCCTTCGCAGTCTGTGAGTTTTTTACATAAATTATCTGATCATCGTCTATGCACAAATTAATGATGGCCTTAGCCTTTGCACTATTTTTTAAGTAAGCGGCGTCCGGAGAGGGGGGTGGATCATCGACACAGAATTTAAATAAATCATCCTTAATAAGTAGGTTTTCAATTTTAAACGGCCAGTGTAGGAAATTCGTATTATTCAACTTTTCAATTGAGGTTAAGCCCTTTGACATCGCCATTGTATATTTCTTATTTAACTATATATCACAATATGTTATATTTTTAAGTTCAGAAGTTTTTGAAACTTTCCTTATTATTTCTCATTTATAATCACTAATTCAAATCACTAATTTAATATTTATACCATTCACATATACATTATATAACAGTATCATATAAATAATTTTCAATATCATATCATATGAAGCACAATTATATTTAACAAATGTTATCAACTTCCAATATTCATAAATTTATTTCCGTATGTGTAAAGGTGCAAATACGCTACCTTTTATTTTTAACTGGGTTTATTATTTTTTTTTCTATTTATTTCTCACTCCCTTGCTTATATACCTTCAGTCTCATAATATGTAGAAAACAAGGGATTTATGTGAGAGTCGCCAGCCAGGGCTGAGTATACCCAGTGATTATTTTGAAATATATATATATATATATATAATGAATATTAAATAAGATTGCCTACCTGTGTTTAGCTTCGGCAAGAGGACAGGCTCGCTATATGTATCCTTTTGTTGCAATTTATTTTATATTTTATTTTTTAGGATGAGATTGACACACTTCATCATTGACTGCACACGGATGCATGTGCACTTCAAACTATCTTTAATACTGGACTAGGATGCTACAAAAATATATACAAAGAGTGATTAATATAATGGGTAAATAAAAAATGAATGGTTTTTCGGTTGACAAGATACTTGGTGTTTGAGCACCAGAGAAAATCCCTTCTGGGATAACAATGGGATTTGTATCCCGTCGGACAGCATGTCCGTTTAGTTGAAAAGTTTTACGATGACTGCGGGGTTCAAAAAAGTGTTCACATAGACTCTTTTAGGTGATGAGAAAGACAATAGATTATGCAAAGTCAGCGGATTAATTTATTTCAGTACAGTCACTTTGCAATGTCCACTGAATGGTGCTGCTATCTGGTCTTCAGATATGAATTTAATATAAATGCTGTCTGGTGCATCGTCTTGTAGATTTGGTGCTGCCATCTATGAGTGATGAGATGAAGCGTTTCTGTTACTTTTCACGAGGTTCACTGTTTTTGATTAGATAAATGTTGTGCATATTTCCACAAACGCTTACATACCCCACAAGTTCGGTTATAAGTCTATGTAACATGTTATTTGTGTAGCAGGTTCGCATACAAAACTTATTAGTAGAAGTAGTATTTCTAATAAGTACCAAGGAGGATTTAGTTTTTAATCTCACATTAAAATTGGTACTAAAATAGTACTGGAAACTTTAACTTATTTAAATGTAAGATAAAAGATGAATGAGAGAAAAACATGAATTGTGCATTAAATAGGGTCCACTTGTCTTACTGAAATTGGCACATATAATGAAACATCAAGTCTTCGCGTATGAAAGGGCACGGCCAATTTGCCGTGGAAAGACTGCGCAATATTCATCACACTGTAAATAAAAATGTCTGAAATTCAAACACTTAAGTGTCTGAAACGGAGTGTTCAATTTTCAGACATTTTAAAATGTCTGAATTTTTTCAGACACTTTTTGCGTCTGAATTTCAGACACTTCAAACGTCTGAATCGCATCAATTTTTTTGTAAGCATAATACGTAGCCATGTTTGACCACGTTGAATCCTGGAAAAATATTTGGCTGTGGTCCTGCCCCTTCCACCCCCATACAGCCTGATTTTTTTTTGTGCTCCCACTTTTGGTATACAATTTTCGTTAAACTGATAATTTAAATCTTTTACGACATTGTGCTGATTTTAATCAATATCTTGAACTTCAGGAGTAGAACAAGATTAATGACAAAAAATATTTATCTAATTATTAGGTTTTTTTTATTCATTTTTTTTGTAATCTTATTTTAATTTAAAAGTTCAAAATATTGATTATAATCAGTACAATTTTGAAACAGAATTAAAATATAAGCTTTACAAATATTGCACATCAAATTTGGGGGCTCTACAATCGTAGAGGGACGGGCACTGCCCAGTATACTCATGCTTTAATCAAGAAGTTTGCAAAAAAGGCAACCCTGCATTATGGTTATCTAAATTGAGATGCCCGGTATTCGGGAGTATCCGTTGTGGAGGACATTCCCGAATAGCGGACACCTCTATTTAACGAATACTTTTTTAATCAGCAAGATATACATATTTGTATCTTTTTACCTCACAAAAGCAGATATCTCTGTTTATCGGACAAATTCTGCGGTCCCGAAGTGTGCGCTATTAAGGGCATTTAAGGTACATGGATAAATATATTTTTTTTATAATCTTTTCTACTCTAAAAGTTCAAAATATTTATTATACTCGGTTGAATGTCGAAAAAGATTTAAAATATCAGATGTGCAGAATTTGCTAAAATCCCCCCCCCCCCCCCCCCCACCAAAAAAAAAAAAATTGAAAATTCATATAATTTAAAAATTAGATTAAAAAAAATTATAATTCCACATAGGCAATTTTACATATACTATATCAGGTGATACAGCTATTTAACTATGAGTAAAATAAATAAATAAATAAATATTCTACTTTAATAACATTGAGAAAAAAATTCTTCGGTATTTTGTTAAATATATTTGCATTTTTAATTTTGTCTTACTCTAAAAGTTCAAAACTTTCATTATAATCAGTGTAAGATTTAAAATATCAGCTTTACGAAAAGTTGATACAAAATCCCCCCCCCCCCCCGAAAAAAATGAAAATCCTTATAATTTAAAATAAGATTTTTTAAAAATTTATATACTGCCACATAGGCAACTTTTTATGTAGATCAGAGGGTAATCACAAAAGCTATTCAACTATCAATAAAAATAAATAAATACATATTCTATATCAATAACATGAAGAAAAAATAACTTATAGTTTCCAAACTTCTTTCGTCTTAAATATATATAGTAACATCTAAACTGTCATTTTTCTATTTTTCGTATTAGTGCATATAAATAAAGTTATTTTAAGTTCAAAATCTAGTTATAGCTTTTACTTTCTCCCATTATAAATTTCAAATTACCTTTTTTATTAAAAATAATCAAAATATCAATATTAGAGTGTATTGCAAATCAAATACAGATGTATATTTTCACTGGCAGTTTCACATAATAGACGAGTCTCATGTACTTTATTTATCATTTTTTAATCTGCGGTTTTATGCCAGGAAGTAAGGAAGCATTTGGTGATCTTTCAAAGCTTTTTTTTTTCTTTATTGCCTTGTGGTTGTCGTTTACTGTGAGATAAGAATTAGCTATTGAAACTAAAACCTGCCATTGAATATATAATTTGTAATAAAAGACAGCATCATAAGTTTAAAAATATATACTTCTAGAATTAGTGGGTTTTTTTGCGAACAGATTCAAAACTAATTGAATTTCATGGAAGATTTTGTACAATAAATAAAATCATAAAAGACACTAATTTTAGTACTACACTGCTCAAAACAATTAAAGGATATTGCCGTTTTAGGTGGATTTTGTATCTGGTAAACTGTTTAGCTGATTGATACATGGTCGACAGACATAGTAGGTTATATGAGAATAAATTACACATGTTTGGCAGAAAAAAATGCATTTTATTGCGCATTTGTGTACTAAAGGAAAAAAACACAATTTGTGCATATGAGAAAAAAAGAATAAGAAAAGGTGTTTTCTTCAAAGAAAATCATTTTCAGTAGGGGGTATGGTTTCCACGGGCGGCCAGCAACGTTGAACACCTTTGAGGCATGGACTCAATGAGGCTATTAATGACGAGTTGGGGTATTCTGCCCCACTCTTCCAGAAGAGCTCTTTCCAGTTCTTGGAGAGTTTGTGGGGGTTGTTGGCGGCCAGAAACTCGTCTTCCTAGAGCGTCCCAAACGTGCTCGATTGGATTCATGTCTGGAGAACACGCTGGCCATTCCATTCGAACGATTCCTTCCTCGAAAAGGAAATCCTCCACCAGGTTTGCACGATGTGGCCTGCAGTTATCGTCCATTAAAATGAAGTTATCTCCGATTGCTGCAGCGTAAGGGACTACAATAGGTATGAGGATCTCATCCGTCTATCGGCGACTAGTCAGAGCTCCATCTCGAATGATGTAGAGGTCAGTGCGCCCGTCAATGGAGATGCCACCACACCAACACTCCTTCACCGCCAAATCTGACACTTTCGTGCACGAACGCAGGATTATTCCTACTGCCACGGTCCCTCCAGATGAAAATACGCCTATTATCCGGATGCACAGAAAAACGGGACTCGTCAGAAAACAGAATATTGCTCCATTCATTTCTCCTCTAGTTGATATGCTCGGTTGCCCACTCCCTGCGGTCGCGACGATGCCTTGATGTTAATCTAACACATACCATCGGTCGGCGAGCATACAGACCTACAACATGGAGCCGGTTTCGGACAGTCTGAGTTGAAATCGTGGTGCCTGTAGCCGAGCGAAGGTGTTGTTGGAGAAGAGTAGCGTTCATGGTTCGGTGTCTCCGAGCTGTTAACGCTAAATACCGATCTTCATTGGGCGTTGTTGCCCGTCTACGACCTTGCCCTGGTCTTCAGCCTGCACATCCACTCTCCAAAAAACGGTTCCAGATCCTGGAAATGACACTTTGTGACACTCCAATGGCTTGCGCTACTTCGGCTTGAGTTTGGCCCCCTTCTAACCTACCAAGAATTCTCAAAGCTTCTGAATCTGTCAAATGACTTCGCTGAGACATCGTACTCATCGAAACAAAGCAATCACTGAATGCCGATCATCCTTGTCTTCATTCTCTTTTATCCAGTTGAAAGTCAAATTTCATTCGCTGCCGTTGAAGCGACGTTTTTGACGTCGAACTCAAAATTTGCATACTCCACAGTTTGAAAACCAGAAAAATTTGCATTTGTGATTCTCTTCTTCTATTTTCGGCAAAAAAATTTCGTTTATATCTTTATTTTATATAAAACTTCAAATATACTTTAATTGTTTTGAGCAGTGTATAAGGAAATTATGGCACTTACTTCAAACGCTGTTTGCAAGAGGAAACAAAAATTCCTTGATTTGGAATTTTAAAAACTACCACCGTGCGGGAGAAAGACTTGTATCGTTTTAGAAGAAAATTCCATAATGTATCCGACTAGCCATATTTAAAGAATGAATTGTTTCATCCTCAAAGTAGGACCCGCCAGACAAAAGTTTTTTTTTCTTGTCAGCTTTGACAGGATGAAGACGGATAACACAATATTATTGATACAATACAAATAAGCACTAAGTCCATTGCACACGCTTTGTAGAGTTCCCGGGTGTAATCTTCAAGTTGTTGTTTACTCTATCACGTCCTTATATCGACGACAGCTTATAAGAGACATTTGGTGTCAAGCTCACACGTTAGATGTATGTATTCAATTTATAAATAAACTAAGTGAATACGAATTAAAATCACAGTACTTCACATTCCGCAAAAAACGAATTAAAATACACGCGTACATAAAAACAAACTTTCCGTTTGAATTACAACGTATACTAATTCGAACGAAAGACATCTAAAACGCATGCGCAACTGAGAGTGCCCCCTAGTGGTTATTGCGTTGGAAGAATCAAAATTTCTTAAATTAAGACACGTTTGAAGCAACGAAGTGTCTTAAAATAAGACGTTTGCGAATATTTTAGACACTATTCTCAGTTCGTTTACACCATGATCATAGTAAGACACTTATGGGTCATTCCATGTCAGTTCAGGCAGGCATGTAACCCACCATCACAGATTTTGATGAAACTGCGTGTGTTTTTTCCTTTTATTAAGATATGATTCCCAGTATTTTTTTTTACTCCTTGGTCAAATAGTTTCTGAGAAAAAAATTGTCAAAATTTTGAAAACTGCCATCAGTTGGCATTCTTGACTGCTCGATTTTCAAATGTAGCATGACATAAATATGATCATATTTCAATATCTATTCCACAAATCATCTTCAAATAATTTATGCATAATATATAGGGTACGTATTTTATGAAAAAAAAATACTGTTACGCTTATATAACATTTTAAGTGTGTCTAAAAAAATGTTTAATCTTTGAAGTCGTGATTTTTTTATGAAAAATAATGCATTACCTAAAATAGCATTATTAACAAAAGGCGGTATTTTTATTAAATTTATTTTTTGTGGGGGATATACTTAAAGGTGTCCTTTACCTGATTCTGAAATAAAAGTAGTGGGATTTGGGGTGTTTTTAGTAGTATTTCATATTTAAAAATATTTTGAGGCGTATTTCAAATCAAATCAAGCAGAGTCATTCCATGTCAGTTCGCCTAAGATATTTAATTCACTGTCACAAATTTCAATGAAACTGGGTATGTTTATAGCTCATTTTAAGACAGGATCAAGAAAATTAAAGGTGATTACAAGTAAAATATTTTTTAAGATAAAAAAAATCTAAATTTTGAAATTTTTTAAAAAATGTTTTTAATGGCAGATCTATATTCAAAGACAGCATAAAAAAAAAGTCATTTCAATATAAAATCACTAAATAAGTTTCAAATAATGTATATGTGACAAATAATGTACGCAGATTATTATTTATTGTTGTTTGTCATGTTTAAATGCTAAGAGTGTGTTCAATCTTGTGAATTCTTAAAATCAAGAATTTTGTGAAAAATAATGTGTTAATCAAAAATTTATTATTAACCGAAGGCAGGATGTTATTACTTTTTTTAATTGTACGTAAAAATATCTTTTCAATAGTTATAAAATAAAAATAGTGAAAATATGAGCAATTTTAACAAAATTTTCATAAAATGTGAATGTTTAATGATAAATATTGAAGCTTTTCATGCTAAGATGTACTAAAATGACTACGATATCGTGTATTTCTATTCTTGCTTAAATATAATACATACAATAATAAAATAACAAATATTATTTACAGCAATAAAAATTAAATTAAATAGTACCAGTTCCTTTACCAACACTACATTGCTCAACAGCCGACTTAAAATCAACAGCCCGCACTCTTATTGAAAAATACTTTCAACTGTTCAAATAATAAATAAACTGCATTTAAAAATTTTAATATCAACTTATTATCTTAAGACGATAATAATAACTAAACAACATGATGAATTTATAAATCAGCTTTTAATTGAAAAGTCATGAAAGGGTCCCTTTAAATACTGTTGTTCATCGAGTCAATCAAAACAAATTATATAAAAAAAAAATAGTGAGCCTAATATGCTAACTGCAATGACAGTTCTAACAAAACTAATTAATTCATTACCATCTGAAATCAAACCCGAAAGATCAAAAGAAAAAAAAATCATCTGTAGTGTGAATGTGACTTACTCAGTGTTTGTTGAGGTATGTCTTTGTGACATTTTCACCTGTACTTCAATAAAATATAAACATGTAAGCTTTTTTCATTCATCCAAATTAAGTAAAACAATTATAAAATTTTGTTGTCATTACACCAGATGTTAAATTTTTCGTTACATACTATTAGATAAGTTCTTTACTTTTAGAGATTATTGACATAATATCATAAAATTTGCTATATGTATTTTCTGTAAGTGTATAAACAATATATATATGCTTTATTAAACATAAATGAATAATTTTTAAATAATTTGTTTGAGAACAGGGATATATATACACACATATATATGTTGAAAATCCCTCTTTCAGCAATATTGTGATGAAATAAATCAAATTACCGTAATTTCCGGTGTATAGCCCGCGGATCATACAATCGTGTTTCGACCCAGAAATTTTTAAAAATAAAATGTAACTTTTTAGATCACAGTAAATATTGGTCTTCAAATACTGAATAAAATTTCTGGGTCCAAACTGAATTGTTTGATCTGCGGGCTATACACCCGAAATTACGGTACATATCATTAGAAACTGAATAAAGTTACAAAAGTGCAACTCATTAAGTTTTAAATATTTTTTTAGATATAGTTATTTGAAAGATATAAATATAATGGATTATGCATTTTTTGCATATATTTAAAGCACAATACGTCAAAATTTTCTTCAACAGAGTGAAATTTGGTTTTTTCTCCAATATTAGCAGCTCAATGCTAAATTTTCAATATTAACAGCCAAATATGAGTTTAAAGATTAGGACTGTCATTTTGAAAATTTTTATTGGGCGGTGAGGAGCTAGTGATTTTTCTCTTTTTTGGAAAGGGATAATTGCTCTTCGCCCTAGAAGTTTTACTAAAAAACAATATTGTTTATTTTTTTCCTTAAGAAACGAACATAAAAGATAATTTGAAAAATAAAATAAATGTATAAATAAAAATATTTCCAGGGATCATACATTGGATAAGTTTTACATTTGAAAATATTGATAATTTTAAATATGATTTAAATACTACTAAAACCAACCAAAATCCCACTATTTTTATTTCAGATCCAGTTATAATGTAGTATTATGTACAATTTAAAATTAAAAAATTAGTCATAGAAACTCCGCCTTTGATTGATAAAGATTTTTTAATAATTTCATTATTTTTTGTAAAATATTTTTGATTTCAAAGATTATACAATTTTTTAGACACATTTAAATATTTTTTAACATTACAGCAATATTCTTTTCATAATCTACATGCTTTATTTACCTTGCTTAAATTATTCGAAGAAGATTTCTTTATTAGTTATTGAAATATGATTTTATATATAAAATGAGGCCTTTGAAAATTGAACAATCATTAATGGCAACTCGTGGCATTTTTCCAAAATTTTGATAATTTTTTCTCATATGTTCACTATTTTTATTTTATAACCATTTAAAAGATATTTTTACGTACAATTAAAAAAAAGCAATAACACCCTGCCTTCGGTTAATAATAAATTTTTGATTAACACATTATTTTTGACAAAATTCTTGATTTTAAAAATTCATAAGATAAAAGACACTCTTAGTGTTTAAACATGATAAAAAACAAGAAATAATAATCAGCCTACATTATTTGTCACATATACATTATTTGAAACCTATTTAGTGATTTTATATTGAAATGACTTTTTTTTTTTTTTTTTTAATGTAGTCTTTGAATATCGAACTGTCATTAAAAAAATTTAAAACAATTTTTCAAAATTTTGATATTTTTTATCTTAAAAAATATTTTACTTAGGATCAAGAAAATTAAAGGTGATTACGTCTTAAAATAAGCTATAAACAAACCCAATTTCATTGAAATTTGTGACAGTGATTAAATGGCTTAGGGGAACTGACATGGAATGACTCTGCTTGATTTGATATGAAATGCACCTCAAAATATTTTTAAATAGGAAATACTACCAAAAACACCCAAAATCCCACTATTTTTATTTCAGAATCAGGTAAAGGACACCTTTAAGTATATCTCCCATAAAAAATAAATTTAATAAAAATACCGCCTTTTGTTGATAATGCTTTTTTTGTTAATGCATTATTTTTCATAAAAAATTCCCGACTTCAAAGTTTAAATATTTTTTTAGACACACTTAAAATGTTATAAGCGTAACAATATATTTTTTTCATAAGCTGCGTACCCTAAATATTGTGCATAAATTATTTGAAGATGATTTGTAGAGTAGATATTGAAATATGATTATATATATGACATGCTACATTTGAAAACCGAGCTATCAAGAATGCCAACTGACGGCAGTTTTTCAAAATTTTCACAATTTTTTTCTTAGAAACTATTTCACCAAGGAGCAAAAAAAATTACTGGTGATCATATCTTAATAGTAAGAACAAACACACGCAGTTTCATTAAAATCTGTGATGGTGGGTTACATATTGATATTTTACTGCCTGATTTGACGTGGAATGCCCCTTATGTATCTTAAATTAAGACATCTGTAATGTCTTAATTTTCAGATTAAGACACTTAAGTGTCTAAAATTATTTTCAGTCACATATGTGTCTAAAATTAAGACGCCTCTATTTGCAGTGCACGTATGTTAAAATTTTTAGACAAGTAGAATATGATAGCATAGCAAATAGTATACGTAAGTGAACTAATAGGGAAAATAAGTAACGAACAAAAAATATAGTATTAAAAACAGTGGTGTGCAGGAGCGTACTAATTTTGTTGAAACTCGTGAGTTTGTCCCACTTTTTGCGAGTTTTGAGTTGAGTTTGATTCGCTTTTTGAAAAACGAACTTTAGTTAGACTCGAAATGACAACTCAAATTCATTCAACTTTTTTCGCAATTGCCTGAAAATTTTACTCTCCTTTAAAAACACTTTTTTCCTTTTTAAATAATCCACTTCCTGCAAACTAGAGGAACTTCAGTGGAGAATTTTGAGAAAACGTGTGATAAATAATGGCGGGTCAACACCGCCTTATTCTTCCAGCACAAAACTTTGGATATGACAGCAGAATTTTGGAGTCAAAATTCATATTTATCTCTTTTTTGAGGTTCTGTGCCTCTTTAAAAGTGGAAAGTCCAGAGCATTCGCATCCTTTTTCTTTGTGGTAATCAGGCTCGGTACCCAATTTTTTTTCATACGCAAATACTATGTGTATGTGCATCTGATTCAATTTACTAGGCGGCATCCCCCCCAAAAAATCATGCGTTAAGCATAGATTATGAAACACTTTCCTACACTTCCTGAATGCCTTAATAAAACTTCGTTATTTAGGGAAATAAGGTAAATAAGATACCTAAGTAAACATTTTAGAAAACGCATAAAATATTTAAAAAACTGATTTCAGTAGTAACCATCCATATCCAAATATTTATTCCAATTCTTTTGAACAGCCCTGTATTTGATCTTTAAGTGGATATATATATACTATATAATCGGAAAATTTAGTTTAGCAAGAAAACGCATAATGGGTAGAAATTTCTCTTTCAGCAATTTATACTAATAGATGGAAACATACTTGAATACTTTTGTACAGCCCTGTAGTCTACCTAATACTTTTATTATACGCCACTATTTAGCTAAAATTTAATTGAAACTAAAACACTTTTAAAACTACAGAAATCACATTTCCAGAAATAATCATCCATAGACGGACGTATATCGAATTATTTGCGTGGCCCTGTATATTATTTTATTTTATTTTACAAACATTTCTTAGTAAACTAAATACAGTTCAGCGTGCAAATGCATAACTCATTTAATAGCCACCTTTAAGCAATTTAAGCTCATACTCATTAACCCATACGAGTTCTTTTCTGTAGCCCTGTATATGAACTATAGCATTTATACACACTATATAGTATTCATAAATATAGTGAAACTTAAAAGCGCATATCTTAATTAAAAATGCATTTCTAGCAATCAATGCTGATATACAATACTTCGGATACAATATAGTATCTGAAATCTTTTGTGTGTCCCTGTAAATTCTATGCACTTCGTATTGTACATGAAATAACTTAGTAAACCTCAGCGACGTATATAAATTTCATTATATATGAAATAGTTTAACATGATTGAAATACGCCGAAAGCAATTCCCCCCTATACCATTATGTAACGGAACACTTGTGTGGCCCTGTAAATGAATAATAACTATTCTTTGCACCGCATATTCCACAGAATGCATATTTTAGTACACTTGTTAAATGCATATTAATTTTATTATGTTTGAAAGGGTGTAACACGATTAAAAATCATTTGAAACGATTTTTTCCCATTGGCCGAAATGTAACGGAATACTTTTGACTGTCTCTGTAAATGAACTAAACACTAAACATAATACAAACTTCATTTGAAATAGGGATCGTGCTATAGTAGAGATCACTAACATCCAAAAATTTCAGAACAATCGGAGTATATTTATGAGAGTTAGAGCGCGGACAGACAAACCGAAGTCATAAACACTTTTCAACTTTGTTGGAAAGTGTTAAAAAAAAGAATCTTCCCGCCTTTTAATAAATTGAATCCAGATGCATACAATGGTGGACAGAAAACAGGGCACTGAAAAGACACCAGAAAAAAGGGTACTCGGAAAGAAGAGCGCCGGTAAAAGGACATTTTATTTATACATTGCACTTATAAAACTAATATATTTAGGTTTCGATTTTATAATAAAATAAAACCTACTAAGGAGGAATTGCAAAGCGGCCTGTGGAAAATTTTGGTTTAGACTATTGATTCTCTTAAGGGTGTTCTCAAATTCAGAAGGGCAACTTCATGACGTAAGTTCTAATTTATTTTTGTTCGGAAATCTAGCAGGTGTTGTGTTCAGAAACTATGTAATCGAACTGTGTTTTCGGTTTTTTGCAAACGCAATAGATCTTTCAGAAAAGAGTGTCAAAGTGGGCATTTTGAACCGAAGTTACACGCGAAAGAAGAACAACCACTAAAGGAAGGGGGGAAATGTCTTTGTCACGTGATCAAAATCGCTTATCTCAATAGATAATTTATCGATCAAAAAATGGAAAACACAATTCGATTCCAAATTGTTTCCATAGTCAGGCCTTCCAATTTTATATCTTTCCGTTAAAAATGATTTTGTAAATGTGCAAAAACGTTTTGCGCTTGTTGAGCAGAGCAGTTGAGAACAGCCTTAACACGTACATCAACTATTGTAATTACACTGGCCTCCAAAAGTTAAGGTACATGGACTGGATGCTTTCGATTGCACACGTTTTGTCGAATATCTACAAAAATTATTGGCGTATTGCTCTTGAACTTCTGGGATGAAAAGAACATGTTTGATTTCATATTTCTTGGTGAAGATTTAGTCGGGCAGACAACTAGGGGGCTAATAATAAATTTAATAGTAAAATAACATTTGCGATCAGCTACAGAAAATTCTGGGAATGGTTTGTTACAGCGTTAAATGACTATTTGGGTCCTGTTCAACGTTTGTGTGCACTTGTGTAAGCATAGCACTCATATTCGTGAAGATGTTATTGTGTCTGTGAAAAATTCAAAAGTTTTTTGCTTATAGCATACAGAGTTTTCAACCAAATTTAACACAACTTTCCGAAAACTTGCCAAAGAATAGTAGCAACAGTATACTGCAATTAAAACATGAATATATTCAATATTTGATGAGATATGGGCATTTTTATGAAATAATTTTTAACTGCGCATGCGCGGAAGATTTCAAAATTTTTATTTCATAATTTGGTAGTCAGTATTTTGGGGCAACTTCTATAAAAAGTCCAGTCAAATGTTGGGAAAACTTAGAAAGATATAGTGAGCTGATTGAAAAGTTGTGGAAAACCCCTTATAATAAAGCTATTTTTAGGAAGCAACTCACTATATCGACCCTATCTTTGTAAATTTTCGCAATATTTGACTGGACTTTTTTAAGTTGCCCAAAATACTGACTACCAAATTATGAAATAAAAATTTTAAAATCTTCCGCGCATGCGCAGTTAAAAATTATCACATATAAATGCCCATATCTCATCAAATATTCAATATATTCATGATTTAATTGCAGTATACTGTTGCTACTATTCTTTGGCAAGTTTTCGGAAAGTTGTGTTAAATTTGGTTGAAAACTCTGTATGCTATAAGCAAAAAACTTTTGAACTTTTCACAGACACAATAACATCTTCACGAATATGAGTGCTATGCGTACACAATTGCACACAAACTTTGAACAAGACCCAAATAGTCATTTAACGCAGGGACAAACCATTTCCAGCATTTTCTGTTGTATAGCTAATGTCGGTTAGAAAATATTCTTTTATTATTAAATTTATTATTAGCCCCCTAATTGTCGGCCCGACTAAATCTTCACCAAGAAATATGAAATCATACATGTTCTTTTCATCCCAGAAGTTCAAGAACAATTCGCCAATAATTTTTGTAGATATTCGGCAAAACGTGTGCAATCGAAAGCATCCAGTCCCTGTACCTTAACTTTTGGAGGCCAGTGTATATTCGACGGCGCTATGGAATTGTTTCACATAGTAAGTGTTTCAATAAGACGGATCCTTGTCCTAAAAGGCATTTTATTTCAGTCCCTTTTGATTCTATCTTAACAGGTGTTAACTTTGACACAGCTTAATAATTTCTATCTCATAGTTACTGATAATCCGCCAAAATGCCAAGTTATCGATTGAGACTGTATATTAATGAGTATGATTTTGGTACTGTATACTTTGTCGTTACATGCACACATGCAAATTGAATAGCATAGGTTCCTTGGAGTTCCTTTCTTTGAAAAACTCAAAGTTCACATCAAAGAAAATTGATAGAAACTTTGAAAAGATCATTGCAATTATATTTATAGAATGTTTTTTCTACTTCAACCCATGATAAAAAAAAAAAAAAAAAAAAATCTATGATATCGGGCGGTGGAGGAAGAGGGGAAGGGAGCTGATCAGCCTTTCCGTGGTTGTATTGGATGAAAAATAGCATTGCGTAAATAAATAATATATTTTTTAAAAAATTGATCATTATAGCGTAATAGTCACAGTAATGGACGTTCGTTATATTGAGCGCACACACAATATATACGCAATCTTCTTAAATTTACCAAGTGCATACTTACAATGATACAATCGTGCGGGGGATTTTAGAGTTACCCTCCCGTCTCCCCATAAGGTGTACAAAATATTAATCTGTAGGAAATTCCTTACAAACATCTAGGAAAAGTGCACCCATTCAATTGGCCTAAAGAAGCAGTTAAAATCTTAACCTAAATAAGCCTTAATAAAAGAATGAAATACATAGACGTTTTCAACGTCGTCATTCTTACCTATTGCCTTTTTAACTGCGCACCATCTAACGGAATGGTGGTTTATTTTTAATAATAGGCAAATTAAAATACATGAATGAGAATAAACCCTGAGAGAGATTTCATTTTTTTTTTATAAAATTAAGTTAAAAAGTATAAATCTATTAAATGCCTATTGGTAAACTACGTATAATGTCTTTTTCTTGGCAAAATATATTTGGATTTAAATCTCTATTATAGTTAGATAATTTTTAAATATACTAAGGAAAACTGGAAACAATTATAAGTTAACGTTAAATAATGGTTTATTATAATCGCTCAATGATGCAGTTTTCAAACTTTTTGAAATAGAGTATGAGCAATACAGTTCAAGTGAAATCTTTCAGCTTAAATAGACCAAATAAAATAGCTACAGGGCGTAGTCATTCCTGTAAAAAATATCACATGAGCAAAACTATAAAATAACTGTTTAATTGGCTTCTCTTTTAGAATGAAAAATCTTTTTGTTATAGCAATTTGAAAACATATTTTTTAAAGCTCCCATACGTATGAAGCTCATAACTATATCCGTATATATAAAAGGTACGTATATATACACTATATGGCCATTCATGATCGGACACTTTCAATTTTAGACATTTTGTCGAATATTTAAAGATATATTTGTCAGATTTTTCTGAAACTGCAGGATTTTGAAGACTATGTTCTATTTCATATTTATCAACGGCGGTATGATCAGAAGGAAAGTTAGACGGCAAACAAAAAATCAAAGAAAAATAATGATGTTTGGGATCACCCTGTAAAATAAAATGCACGAAATGATCTATCGCTATAGCTTACGAATATGGATATTGTACAATATATGTATTCATTTGTGGAAGAATAGAACTTATATTCATGGAGATCAATCGATTTTTTTTAAAGTTCAAAACAGTTTTGTATGTTTTTTTGTTTATATCATGCAGGGTATTTTACCAAATTTAACGCCAGTTTCAGAAAAGTAGTAGAAATAATACGGTGTAATTGGAATGTAAATATATTAAATATTCGATGAAATATGAGCAGTTGAATGAAATATTTTTTATCTGCACATGCGCGCACGATAAAAAATATTTTTTTTTCATGATTTGATAGTAAACTCTATGGAGAAATTCATTAAAAAAAGCCAGTCAAATATCGTGGAAATTCAGAAAGATATCGGCAATAGACTGAGCTGATTTTTAGTTGTTCTCTACCAACCCCTGTATTTGTGACTCAATAAGTGGATTGCGACCCCATGTTCTATGGTAATTATTGCTCGTCTGGATGGGTACTATCACCCCTCTTATTTTGTAAAAACAATTTAGAATCACCCTGTATATATACAATACCTTTGAAAATCAAAAGACATCTAACAAGTTCTTTTAACAAAACCTGACAAAAATTATATATAATATAATTTGTAAATTTTATAACTTATATAACTTTTTAAAATTAATTCCAAAAGTGAGATTTTGATTTAGTAGCTTAAAAAAGGTTATCTGGTCGAGAATCAACCTCTTGTTTATAATGTATGCTAAGCTGTGAAATATACGCAGAAAGATTTTCTAGGACTTCATTGTTGGCAGATACACAGGATTTCTCAAGAAAATCTTACCTTCAAAGAAGAAAGCATTGCCCAGGATTAAGAAAAGAAAATGTGGAAAGAGGAGGGTTTACAAGTTGCCTTGTAATATTGATGTCATTGAACACCATAAATATTATCCTGCTATCAAAACCCATAGTTATAGATAAATCATGGAATCAAGTTTTGTATCGCATTAGAAAAAGCATATTTAAAAATCAGTTTATTAATGAAGCGTATTTCGTTTATTAACCGATTTTTAAAAAAAGAGAAGCACTTATTTTGGTATATTTTCTTTTCTGAATTATAAGTTTCTGGATTATTTATAAGTGAATCATTTAAAAATCATTTTTATTTTTATTTTCGATTATTGTATAAATAACGTATACATGTTTTAAAATAAACATCTTTTTCAAAAGAATTTGCTGAAAAAAAAAAGAAAGGTTTTGTGTAGGGGAGACCGGGGGAATGGTGGCACATTAAGGGAATTTAATTTTTTTTTTCGCCTGAAAAAAATGTATTTTTTAACCTTTAACTGATGTCACGCGGTCTCTCGGACCCCGCGACTCCCAGCTGTAAACACTTTTACAGCTTTTTACTTTTCTGTACTGAAGTTAAATAATATGAATAAAATACTTTTTTCATGCAATTTAATTCACATGCTCCTAAGAGAAGTACAACGGTATTGTTAGGACAAAATTTAAGTAAATTCAACCATTTGAGTTATTTTTTCTATTCATTTTATTCGAGGGGTCTGTGAGACCGGATCACATCAGTTGTGTGACAAATTTTAGTCACGTCAGTTAAAGGTTAATAGTAAAAATTCTAAAGCTGAATCATGGTCTTTAGTATCTGTATAAAACCGTAATCATAACTGTAAAGTAAACACACATAAAACCAATTTCTTTCAATATCTGTACAGTGGCGGAATTACCCAGGATACTGGGGTAATTCCGCCACTGTATCGGGGTAATGGCGCCACTATTTAATGACCTAGTAAATACATAAAATGGATGCTAGGAAGCACATAACCTACTGAAAATATTTAGAAAGAAATAATTTTTCAAAATAATGAATGATTACAATGTTCCTTAAGCTAGATTTATTAATGTGCTAAGCTTACAATTTAACTCAAATTGGAAAAGTCACCCTTTGCCATGGTGGCGGCATTATCCCGAGAGGACAATATAGCGGAAATCTACCAGCAAAGCCGAAAGAAAAACCGAACTTGTTCAACAAATTGCATCAAAATGTCGGCAAATGCATGTAGATTACGGGTAATATTATCTTAACCTTTAACTGATGTCACCGGTCTCAAAGACAGCTGTTTTTTTCAATTTTCATAGTTTAACTTGCAAATTTCAGTTTATCTACAAACACTACTCACAATTTTTTTTCGTTTGCAACTTTAGTACTAACACCAGAGACTTTTGAAAAGGTGAATTTTAATTATGACACTCCTGTACAAAAAGTTTAGTACAAAAACAACATCCTATGAGTTAATCGCGGCTTTTATTCCTCTTTCAATGGAGCGGTCTCACAGACCGCTTCACACTAGTTATGTGACAATTTCTGTGACACCAGTTAAAGGTTAAGTACCTAATGTTACAATAAAAGGTGTTTAGCTCTACTCATTTTAAGCTCCAAAATAAGAAGCAACTAGTTGACAACTGAATTTTTCACTAGAACAAACGAACGACGTACAACAAAATCACTCTCATTCTAAGCACTGTTTCTATTGTTGACCGCTATAGTGCAGGCGCATTCACTATTTCAAACTACAGTTACTTTTTAAACTAGCGGGGTGGCGTCATAACCCCGAGTGACGCCATTCCTCTGGTCTCCCCTATGTTTATTTTTTATCCTTTATGGCTGGAGAAAAATATTTTGGACTGTTTCACATTTTGCGTATAATCAGAAAAGAAAGAAAGAAAAACAGTTAAAATTTTGCTAAACACGAATGACTTGGTGACCTGATGAATTCATACGTAAAAAGGTGTTTTTCTCAAGGCATAACTTTTAATTTTTTATCTTTTTAATTTATATGGGTATAAATTTTGTAAAAAATAATGTCTATCCCTCTTTTTTTAAAAATAAAAAACAATTTCCCAATTTATACCCCCACTCCCCCCCCCCACAACCATAATTAAAAATATAATAATTTTTGTTTTTAACCCTGATGATGAGCATGGTATGCTCGAAAGTACTAGGTTTTTAAATTTATCATATTATAAATAAAAACATCTTTAAGTAATTTGAATATTGTTTGTATTTACAATTTTTTAAACTTGTCATAATTTTACTTTGTCTAAAAATTCCCTTAAAAAATCTTTTATAATGTTAGTGCATATTTACTTAAACCAATATTCTATTATTCTAAAATGATGCCGATATCTAGTGTGTTAACCCTTACAGGCTGTTTAAAAGTCTTATAAGACCGCTGTTTTGTTTTCAATTTTCAAAATTTTACTTGTAATTTTTAGTTTAACGACCGATACTAGGGAAATTTTGTTTCGTTTGGAGCCCTAGTACTATATATATATATACCTAGTACTAGAGACTTCTGAATAGGGGAATTTTAATTAGGGGAGACCGGGGGAATGGCGCCACTTGGGGTTATGCCGCCACCCCGCCTAGTTTAAAAACTAACTGCAGTTTGAGATAGTGAATGCGCTTGCAATATAGCGGCCAACAATAGAAACAGTGCAAGAGTGAGAATGATTTTGTTGTACGTCGTTCGCTTGTTCCAGTGAAAAATTTAGTTTTCATCTAGTTGCTTTTTATTATGGAGCTTCAAATGAGTAGACCTTTTATTATAACATTGGGTACTTAAGACAATATTACCCGTAATGTACACGTATTCGTCGACATTTTGATGCAATTTGTTGAACAAGTTCGGTTCTTCATTCGGCTTTGCTGGGGGATTTCCGCTATATTATCATCATGGGGTAATGCCCACACCATGGCAAAGGATGACTTTTCCAATTTGAGTTAAATTGTAAGCTTAACACATTAACAAATCTAGCTTAAGGAACATTGTAATCATTCATTATTTTTCTAAATTATTTCTTTCTAAATATTTTCAGTAGGTTATGTGTTTCCTAGTATCCATTTTATGTATTTACTAGGTCATTAAAAAGTGGCGTCATTACCCCGATACAGAATTACCGCAGCATCCTTGGTAATCCCGCCACTGTATAGTGGTTGAAAGAAAGTTTTCCTATGTGTGCTTACTTTATAGTTATGATTACGGTTAAATTTTTACAGATACTAAAGATCATGATTTAGCTTTAGAATTTTTACTATTAAAAAATAAATATTTTTTTGAGGTGAAAAAAATTAAATTCGCTTAAGGTGTTGCCATTCCCCCTGTCTCCCCTATAATAGTCTTCTACATAAAGTTTGATACAGAAACAGTGTCCTATGAATTAATCGGGTATTTTATTAATCTTTAACTGATGTGACAGAAATTGTCACACATCTACTGTGAAGCGGTCTGCGAGACCACTCCATTGAAATATGAATAAAAGTCGCGATTAACACATAGGATGGTGTTTTTGTACTAAACCTTTTGTACAGGACAGTTATAATTAAAATTCACCAATTCAAATGTCTCTGGTGATAGATCAAGCAGGACGGTCGTTCTGCCAAGCCAAGCTGAAAAAAAAAATGTTAACCTCGCCGAACACACAAACGCCAAGAATAAAACGCAAGACACCGTAACTGCTTATTATACTGAAGTCAACTTCTCCATGTTAAATTGACCAAAAATGCCAGCGAAAAATTTCCCATATCAAAAGTACCAATCATCGCAGAAAAATAAAACCAAAACGGCCTAATCAAGAAGATCTTCAATTTGAGATCAAATGCATCCTCATAAATTAATTATAAACAGAGATACAGATTTTTTTAAAATAACGTCGAGATACTGAAAATGACAGATTTATTTTCTTCGTCACAACTTATGTTTCAATCGAGGTAGAGACTTAAATAATGGACAGAAAAAATTAAGGATTGAATTTTTGGACAGATATTTACTCAATCTACGTGCTTTTATAAAATTCAGCTTTAAAAACATAAATTTTCAATTCATAATTAGCGAAAAACTGTTAATTAATTCTACAGTTTACAAATTATGCCAAATAGCGATAAACCCGCCAAAACATTTTAGAAATCTTATACTTTTCTTTTATATATCCTTTTGCATTGATTTCATCGAAGAAAACTATGGCCGAGATCCAGATAGATTTTTCGCTGTTAGCGAAATGATTTTGACCAATCAGAAGCCAGAATGTTTGAGAATTTTTGCTGTTTCTGGATCCCGGTTCTGAGTCATTTTCTTAGTGCCATGGATGAAGTGCAATGTTTACAGAAATCTAGGCTGGTATCCAGATAGATATTTCGCTGTTAGCGAAACGAGATTCACCAATCAATAGCCTGCATTGCTGCAAACAGCGAAAAATTCGCAAAAGTGCAAGCTTCTGGTTGATGAATCTCGTTTCGGTAACAGCGAAAAATCTATCTAGATTGTGGAAACACAATTTTGCATTTCCACATCCAGGAAGGGTATTGATGTCAAAACAACAGAGCATATTCGAAACTATTTAAGGCATTGATTCTGAACTCCTTTGCTATACGAGCCGTTAATTCCCAAATTGGCTCAACCGAGCCCAGCAATCTGATTGGCTAAAACGGATATTTATATAGTAGAAAATTATATTTATTTTCTTATGAAGTAGTGTAATGTAAAATACAATGCAATTATAATGACTTAAATTGATTTATTTTGTTAAATTGGACCAAAATCACAGTAAAGTATTCCAAAATATTAATATTAACGAAGGATCAGATTGCTGAGATCGGATGAGCCAATTTGGGAATTAACGGCTCGTCTTTGCTAAACATTTCAATATTTAAGAAGTTGTTGTTTCAATAGTTTTAGTACTTTTCTCTATTGCTCACTCTAAAACACAAATATCGAAATTTAACAAACAGCGCTCAGAAACTATAGCGCCTAGAATATATAGTGTTGAAATCGGCTAACCCTGTAATACTTAAAAAAGTGCTAAAATACTGTATCCCTTAAATGTGCAATGATACTGGTGCAGTATGCAGATCGCAGCGACATCTGCAGGATATTTTCTACAACTACAAGAAATTGCTAGTCTAAACAATGTAATAATAGTAATACGAAAATCCCGCAGATGTCGCTGCGATCGACACTTGAAATTTTAGCAGTATCGTCGCACATTTAAGGGATACAAATTTTTAGAACTGTTTGGATAGCATATTTCCACACTAGGTACTCTAGCCGCTGTATCAGAAACAACACCATAACAGAGAGCCTTTATACATAAGAGTGGTGATATATGCACAGGAGGCACGCTCATTTCAAGTTTTTGTCGAAAGTACGGCAATACGCTTTCTTGAATAGAGGATATTCAATCTACGTTATGATCGCATGGCCAAGGCAAGAACGTTTAGCGTAAAGAAGGGAAGGTTCCGTCTACGTAATGTAAATCCCCGCCAGCCAATGAAACAGTTCATGGGAGAAAGCAGTAGTACGATGTTAAAAATATCGTGAAAAAATACCTCTGTTTTTAAAGGCTATCTGTATTCTGAACAATGAGAACGCTTCATAGGCGTTTATGTAGCGTTTTCATTGGTCAGAAAATAGAGAACCTTTAAGAACAGAGGTAATTTTTCACGATATTTTTAACAGTGTAGTTTCTTGTTTCCCTTCTT
Organism: Maratus speciosus; assembly: GCA_963932465.1. Lineage (NCBI taxonomy): Eukaryota > Metazoa > Arthropoda > Arachnida > Araneae > Salticidae > Maratus > Maratus speciosus. Next base: position 8,749,670 of record OZ010787.1, read on the forward strand.
ATCAGTTAGAAATTCTTTGGGTAAATTACCGGTACCACGTGACTTTTTCAGCCTCGAACCCATATTTCGAATATCCTCCATTAGATGATACGCGCATGGACGATCTCTATTGGACTAGGGAAATAATTCAACATGCATTAGCCTGACGATAATGGCATGCTCGCAAAGAACTTTAACGATTTGTTTTTATCACTTTTACCAATAAACATTTATTGGTCGTATGTCACTACTTCGTTATAGAGACATACTTGTTCCTAATTAGATCCCGGCCTTAATGTATCAAAATACGGAATTTGCTTTCTGTACTATACCTGAGCTCAGCTATAGCGTCTAGAAATATAGGCCGGGATCCAGGCAAATTTTTTCAAACAGTGAAAAGTTAGCAAAAAATTTGGCTTCTGATTGGTCAATCTCGTTACGATAACAGAGAAAAATCTACCTACATCACGGTCATAGTGTGGAAACCGGCTATTCCAGTAATGCTTTAAAAAGTGCTAAAAATTGAATCCCATAAATATTGAAAAATACTGAATGACAAATGTCGATAGGAGCAACATTTTCTAGATCTTCTCTGAGCGAAACGTTTTCTTTTGAAATAGTTACGTTGGAATTACCATATGTCGCTGTAATCGACATTAGTCGTTCAGCCTCGTTCAACATTTATGGGATACAATTTTTTAGCACCTTTTTAATAAGCCGATTTTTAAACTATATCTTCTAGAAACTATTGCTCCATTATAGCGTCTAGATTATATGTTGTAGAAATCGACTATCCCAGCAATACTTAAAAAAGCGCGGAAGTATTGAATCCCTTAAATGTACAACGATGTCGAACTCCAAACAATCATTTGCATCGATATCTGCAGGATATTTTTTAAAGAAAAAAGAGACATGTGTAATGCATCGCTATAGCGTCTAGAATACATAATGTGGAAATTTGCTATCCAAGAACCGTTAAAAAGTGTATCCCTTAAATGTGCACTGACGCTGAAATCCAGGGAGATGATCGCAGCGACATCGGCGATATATTTTCAAATTTCAAAGTAAACATCGTATTATTACAGCGGGTTTGACGCCAAGCACACAGGTCAGATGTATGTTAATAAAACGTAAAAAAAAAAAAAAAAAAAAAAAAAAAAAAAAAAAATGTTACAGCGTCTAGATGAAATTGTCTTGGAGTTTTCGGAAATATCCTGCAGATATCGCTGTGATCGACTGATTGGATTTCCACACTATATATTCTAGACGCTGTAGCACCGCGGTAGCCTCTCTTTTTCGTTTGCCTCGAAATAGATATAGATGACGTCATTTGAAGCTGTTCCGAGGCTAACGAAAAAGACAGGCTACCGCGGTGGGTCCGATTCTTCTTTTTTTACAGACCGCTGGAGTCACGCGATGCTCGAATGCACCAATAAAGGTGTGCGAAAAGAGCATCCCGTGACTCCAGCGGTCTGTAAAAAAAGAAGAATCGGACCCACCGCGGTAGCCTGTCATTCTCGTTAGCCTCGAAGCTGTTCCTAAAGTGTGGCCAGCTCATCACGTCACACGGAGTTGATTATCTGTACACGGCAATGGACACAAACAAATCGGCGTACCGCTTTGTACTAATCATCGTGTAAAGATGATCCAACTCCGTGTGACTTTTAAACGTCATGAACTGGCCTATTATGTCATTGGTCACGCTAACACCCTCCCCCTTCCGTCCGCCATATATAGCGGCATCTTGCACTGGAGACTGCTAAATGGGATGCTATCGGTCAAAATCAAGAAAGAAAATGGCAGAAGAAGGGGAAAGAACTCGTTTTTTTTATGTAGTTTTCACACGGGAAGATTGACATGTCTGCTCCTCTCCTTTCATAGCTTCATGATGGTGAAATAAACCAACGCCCCCTAGATATTTGAGAAAGTCTTGACACGCGTCACGAAAACATCACACAAAGCAGGCAAAGCAAAGGAACAAAATCATTCATTGGCTCGTGGATATGAACGAACCAATGAATGATTTTTCTTCTTTGTTTTGCCTGCTTTGTGTGATATTCTCCTGACGCGTGTTAAGGCTTTCTCGATTATTTAAAGGGCGTTGAATAGACCGGGATCAAGCTAGATTTTACGCTATTAGCGAGATGAGATTGATCAATCAGAAGCCTGCATTTTTGAAAACTTTTTTATGTTTGCAGTAAACACCGAAAAGTCTGCAAGGATGGAGGCTACTGATTGGACAATCTAATTTTACTAACAGAGAAAAATTTATCTGGATCCCGGACGTTAACTTTGGTTGGTTAAGACGATTTTGAATAAAATCAAATCAGAAAGCCAATGTTTTTTAACTTTTCTGGTTAGTTTAATCGAAATCTTCCACGTCTATTACTGAAAACTGAGTTACTGTACTTTGAACAAAAACTTGAATATGAGTACACGACTTGTGCATATGTCACCACTCTTACATATAAATGTACTCTGTTATGAGCATGATTCTAAGCGCAGCTGGTTAAATTTGAGTATCTGGGTAGAGAAAGCAATAGTGGCCCACTGTGGCTGAGTGGATAAGACACCACGCCGCTAATCGCTTGAGAGCGTAGGTGGGGGCGGGTTCGAATCCCGCCGTGATCCCCACGTGATCTGATATATATGTGTTCAATAAAACAAACAAACAAGCAATAGTGAAAGGTACAGTTGCCATGGAAACAACGACTTCTTTAATTCGTATAGAAAATTAATGAATAGTTGTAAATGACTTAAGTTTAAAATGTAGGCAAATGCTCTGAAAATATCAATGGCTCCCATCTAGTATTTTACAAAAGTAATTTAATATATTCACATGATGTATAAATTGATGCAACTCTTAGCTAATGAAAATTCTGCAACAAGACTTATGTAGGTAGATCTTTTCAATGATTAATTCAGAATTCTAAGAACAAAACGAAGTTCTTAAGTGCACTTTCTAATCCCTCCCCCCCCCCCCCAAAAAAAAAGAAATACGATAGAAAGATATCAGTATTTGGATAACCTCAGTATTTCTGTGATCTTTTGTCAGAGTTTAGAAAAGGTGTCTGGGTATTAAAAAGAACATAAAACAAATTTGACGAACGATAAGACTGTAGATTTCAGGCAATTTTTAACTGGAAAAAATTTAATTCTAATGTTTATGCGGCTTTAATAATAGACTATTAAAGTTAATCAATTTACGGGAATTTTTATACGAAATTATATTCTCACATTTATGCAAATAGGTATGGATAAACAAACTTGAGTAAAATTACATATTTATTCTTTCTTCTCTATAACACGATCTAAATGAAGATGAAGTTATATGTAAAGTTTATATCTTTAAATTTTTAGATTTTTTTTATCAAAAATGTTTCATCATCATGTCTAGAATTGCTATATTTACTTCTTTAGACAGATCTTCGATTATTTAGATGCCTGCGGGGCTTCATTCTCGGATTATCCGTAGCTTTTTGTAAAGGTAAATTTATTTTGCAAAACCGTCAGCAAGAAAAAGGTTAGAACAAACAATTAACTGACAGACTAACTGTAAATATATATTTTATTTTGACTCTATTTGATTTTTACTAAATTTTCATCCTTCATCGAAAATTTTAAGGCGATATAAATTGAGAAAGACTGATACTTTGAAAGAAGAAATTGACTTTCCTTACTTTTAAATTATTAATTACTCTAAAAAATGAATGATAGGTAAACAAAATGTATACTATTGTGTTTGTTCCCTGCTTATAAAGGCTATGCAAGGACTAATTTTAGCGAGTAGAATTATTTCAATTATATATAATCTGTTTAACAAAAAGAACTGATATCTACTAAAAAACAACTTTTTAAAAGTAAAAAAAAAAAGCCAAGCAAAAAAAAAAAAAAAAAAAAAGGGGGAAAGTTGTGGCTAAAAAATAGTGTGATATCAAATTTCCAAGCTTATATTATGGTACTTATTTAACATTTTTTATTAAAAATTTACCATACGTAAGTCGAGTACCTAAGTATGCGTTGATAGAAAGCCTTTTCTCCTTTACTAAATACATCATAACGTGTTTCTGAAAATTAATTTTTTTTTAAAATTATGCATGATGGGCTTGGCGGCCATCTTTCCATATTTTACACAAATTTCTAAGCAGACATGCTCGTAATATGTTTGCATTATATTTGAACTTCTAGTTTTGGCTACAGACAGATAAATTAAGAAAGTCTTTTATTTTGAAAAAAAAAATTGATTTTTACTGTTTTAACTAATTAATCATCCCCCTCCGAAAAAAATAGAATCATAAGATGAAACCTGAAGTTACTTCAACTTTATTTTAAGACACAAATTTCTAAGCACTCATTTCCATGAATTAAAGGAGTAAAATGTTTGCTTTAGCAACAATTTCGAATTTCCGATCTTAACAATGTACTTGTGTGCTTAGAAATTTGCGTAAAATATGGAAAGATGGCCGCCAAGCCCATTATGCATAATTTAAAAAATATTAATTTTCAGAAACACGTTATGATGTATTTAGTAAAGGAGAAAAGGCTTTCTATCAACGCATACTTTGGTACTCGACTTACGTATGGTAAATTTTTAATAAAAAATGTTAAATAAGTACCATAATATAAGCTTGGAAATTTGATATCACACTATTTTTTAGCCACAACTTTCCCCTTTTTTTTCTTTTTTTTTGCTTGGCTTTTTTTTTTTACTTTTAAAAAGTTGTTTTTTAGTAGATACTAAATTCCCAAATGAAATAAAATTTCGGTGGTGTTTGTTGTTAAACTGAAAGTTACAAGTTAAACTATAAAAACTGAAAAAACAGCGGTCTGTGAGACCGGTAACACTAGTTAAAGGTTAATGCTTTGATCAAACGATCTCATAGACAGCTCATAATATTTATGCGACAATTCTTATCACGCCAGTTAAAGGTTAATAGGACAACTATTTCGTCAGGAGAAAGCAGGATATAAATGGTTTTGGTTTATCAGAAGGTTATCTATACACCTGAAGGGGGATTGAGAGTATCTTGAGTTGAGGAGTTTTAGTCCGCTATTATAAGTGAAATACAGCAAAAGCATTCCACTTTATGTTACTTTTACTGTGAAGGTTAAAATTTCATTTGTTGCATCCAGTATCCTTTCTCATTTTCCAGAATTGCTTTTGAATATTCTCAGTTAATTATTTGATTCAGCAGCTTATTTTATTTATTAATCACAAATATTTTCCCTTAAGTATTAACATATTAAGACTTTTTGTAGCTCTAGGTAAAAAAAATGCTAAAATTACATAAAGAAAATGAAAAAAAAAAAAATACGACTGCAATTAAAATTTTATGACTAACTTCTTGGCCAGCAGTAAATGGGGTATGGGAGGGGGAGAATGTCACAATACATCCGGATCCTGTGATTATAGTGGTTCTAAAGAAACTGAAAAAACTTTTTTTTTAACTTTTTCTTTTTTTTTTTTGGAGGGGGGGGGGGGCGTAAAGGGTCGAAAAATGTGTGAAACACGAACCGAATCTGAATCCCATACTTATAGGGCCTCCAATGAGACTAAAATAGCATCCTTTAAAATTAGAGCTACAAAATTTTTTTCGCACAAGAACCCTTTTTAAAAGAAGGCTGGCCTTAATTAACATTGAATGTAACGAATTAATATATTTAAAGTTCTTCTAAATATTAAAGTTACTATTAAAATGCAAAATATATTTATTCGGGAAATTAGGAAGAATTTCTACGAATAAACACCCCCTTATAACCCTTTATAACCCCTTATATAAACAAGGGATTTAATTTCCTCTAATTTCATGGTATACATTTTTTTGGCCATGATAAAGGGAATTTTGATTTAGTATGAAGGCATATTTATATAAACTGAAGCACGAAAAATCTCTTACTCTCTTTTTCATTTTTATGCATAAAAGCTACCTCTGTTTTTTTTTTTTTTCCTAGTAGAGTTCATTAACCGAAATCATGAATATTTTTTAAAGCGCGAATGAAAAATGGATTCTAATATAAAGTGTTACAGAAAGAGAGCGATAAATACTCACTCTTGGTTACGTTCATATATTCAAAGATTTTAATGAAAAGTGGCATGTTTATCTTTCCGCACTTAGCTTTATTAGTTAAGCACAAAAAATAGAAGCGAAAGATGCGAATTCAAAATAAAAACGAAAAGGATGATTTCTCTCTGCATCTTTCGCTTTCCCTTCTTGCCAAAATGTTACCCACGTGAATGTAACGTTCATCAATTTACAAAGCGGCGCCGTCTGATGAGAGTTTCTTCAGATTCTCTCATTGGTCAGTTGCTTCCGTTCTCTGCCGCCATCTGATGGTGATAGCATAACTACTCTGGAGCAAAATTGCTCTGTCAAACCACACCGGCGGATTTTGTAGCTCGACGCGAAAATGGAAACACTAAACAAACATGGGACTTTCAACATGCTTTGTGTATTTGTTATCAGCTGTTTTTTCTCAAAATCAGTTTCTAGTCAAGTGTGTTTAGGGTAAGTGAAAACATGTAATTATTATTATTATTTGTTGTTGTTGATATATTCTTTTTTATGTATAAAAAAGGGATGAATTTAAAATCTTTATTTCTGATTTGTTCCTTATCTTAATTTTAAAACTTTACCAGTTTTGAATTGTCTAATCAAATTTGTTTAAAGTAGGTTAAAATTTAGTAATGTTACTTTATTTTATGTAAAGAAAAATACATTAAACGATGAAAATAAAATACTTATGTTTGATATTTCATTTTTCTCACCTCTTTATAAAAAATTTGGAAATCCCTTTCTTGTTAAACTAGGGGGTAAGGTTTCTTTTATTTTACGTAATATATATATATATATATATATATTAAACGATGAAAATAAAATATTTATGTTTGATATTTGATTTTTCTCATCTCGTTATAAAAAATTTGGAAATCAATTTCTTGTTAAACTAGGGGGTAAGGTTTCTTTTATTTTATGAAAAAAAAAATAACGATGAAAATAAAATATTTATGTTCGATATTTCATTTTTCTCATCTCTTTATAAAAAAATTGGAAATCCCTTTCTTGTTAAACTAGGGGGTAATATTTCTTTTATTTCATGTAAAAAGAAATATATATTAAACGATGAAAACAAAATATTTATGTGTGACATTTCATTTTTCTCATCTCTTTATAAAAAATTTGGAAATCATTTTCTTGTTAAACTAGGGGTAAGGTTTCTTTTATTTTATGTAAAGAAAAATATATTAAGCGATGAAAAGAAAATATTTTTATGTTCGATATTTGATTTTTCTCATCTCTTTATAAAAAATTTGGAAATCACTTTCTTGTTAAACTATGGGGTAAGGTGAGTGTAAAGAATTTTAATGACATATTTTAAATTTTATTTGATATTAACTGAAAACTATATTAAAATACTTATTTCTGATTTTTACCTCCATAATCTGATTTTTAGAATTTACCTTTTTGAAAACAATTTTTAAATTGATTTGTGCAGCGTGGGTTTAAAGAATTTTAACGTCTCTTTCTTTTTGTTTGATATAGAGAAATTTATATATATATATATATATAAATGAAATTTAAATATATATTCTTGATTTACTTCCAATAACTCTACATAAAAAATTACGTTTTTGAAATCCTTTTCAAATTGTCTACAATAGATGTAAAGAATTTTAGTCTTATTTTTCCTTTCTAATTCTTGTTTTAAAAAATGAGTAAAATTAAACGTTATTTCTGATTGGTTACTATCTATCTTAATTTTTAGTCAAATTTGTTTAGGATGGTTTAAAGAATTTTCATTTTGTCATTTTAAATTCTTGTTAAAAATAAAATAAGATAAAAACAAATCAAAATATCTATTTATGATCGATTCCTTTTTGCCTCGATTAAAAAATTGTATCGTTTCAAATCAATTTCCAATCAAGTTTATTTAGGATTGGTGTAAAGAATTTTAAAGTTTTTTTTCGTTCTAATTGCAGTTTAAAGGGATAAAATCAGAATTTTTATTTTTGATTGGTTCTTCTCTATTTTGATAATAAAATTTGATTCGTTTTAAATAATCTTCTCATTAAGTGTGTCCATTTTTGAATGTGAAGAGTTTTGATATTCTTATTTCATATTTTATTCTTATTTTATATCTATATCTAGCTATATATATATAATATAACCATTATAGAATATTACAATTCATCATCAATTTCAAATAATGTATACACACACACACACACACACACATATATATATAAAACAACTGGGATTTAATTCGGTATGTTGTGTAATATTTCTATTTTTTATGCTATAAATTAAATATTTAAAAGGTTGTATTGTTTTTTCCATTTCATGCCATTTGATATTGTTCTGTTTTCATCTTGAAACTATTCTCTTGGTCATATTGGTTGTTTGAGTACAGGAGAAAAAAAAATTTCAGCTTTTAGCTTTTTTTTCTCACAGAAAACAACCGATTTGCTTATATCATTGAATTCTGTACTCTTGAAAACGTAATTCAATATATAAGTTTTTCAGTTATTTTTTTCGGTATCCATATTCTTCTTTTTTTCTTGCATATTAATTCTTGTAATTAAGTAAAAGGCATTTTATTTTATACATACAGTTGTATATTATAGGTTTGTGGTATCCATTTTTATTGTCATTTCATTCACAATATTGCGGTTTTTGATGATGGTCGGTTATATATATATATATATATATATATATAACCGACCGATTGATATATATAATACATCAATCAAAAAATATTTACTTTCGACTGGTACTTCTGTATGTCGATTCTATTTTTTGTTATGTTTTCTAAATAAGTTTCTAGTCAATTTTGCTTAGTGTGTGTATAAAGAATTTTATTTCTGATGTGGTAAAAGAAAAAAAAAATAATACAACGATATTAAAACATTCAATTAAAATTGACCCCTGTATATCTTGACTGAAAGAAATATCTTAACAGAGGAATTCTAAAGGGACTGGTTCTTTTCCCGGAAAAATTAACTTATTCAGTATGACCGATTCCTTCGTATGATGGATAAATGAATTTAAAAAAAAAAACAAAAAAAAAACCTAGTTTTTCATATCTAAAATAAATTAAATTTTTATTATTCGCAATTTAAATAATATGTACATTTACTTTTATACTTGTTTTAGAAAATGGTATACATATTTCGGAAACTCAGAAAAAATATATTTAATGCAATGAAATTAAAATATTCAATTAAAATTGGCCCTGTATATTTTGACTGAAAGAAATATGTTGACTGAGAGTATTATAAAAGGAATGGTTCTTTTCGCAGAAAAAATAGCTATTCATTATGGTGGAGTCCTTCGTATGACGAAAAAGAAACGTAGTTTGTCATATTTAAAATAAATAATTTTTTTCTCATTCGCAGTTTAAAAAAAATATATATATATTTACTATTGTACTTGTTTTAGAAGATGATATAAATATTCCCCCACCTATTTCACTTAATTATTTATCAGTTGTAACCATAACAACACTGTACAAAGTATACAACACACACATATACAAAACTGTACGAGCGTCTATATCGTATCGCATGCTGTTGAATGTTTATTTCGTGTTCTCAAGTAATTTTAAATTAATAAAAAGTTTGTAAAATTTCAATAAAATAGGAATAATTTCTTTAAGTCAGATTTAGTATGTGGAAGAAATATTAATGTCCGTAAAACATTTATTTCCCCCCTATAATGCATAAATCTTGTTTTTATCTCTCAACATCTTTCTCTTTTTACATTGCATAATTCATAGTTATTATTTTCCTGCTCGTCATTAAATTTTATATCAAGTCAGGCATATTCGAGGAATGATTATGTATGAAAATGAATTTCCTTAAAAAATAATTGATTATTGAAATATTAAATACATAGATTTGAATTAAATATATAGATTCTTGAAATAGATTATATTAACCATTGTTATACATTTTTAAAAATGTTAAATGTAAAAATAACATTCGCGATAAACAGAAAGTAGCTTTACATCTTGCTAAATTTAATATGACTTTATATCCAGTACTGCATAGATGACAATACTTTCAAATTCTTTGATGTTAGTCTGCAAAATGAATATGTGTGCTGTGCTGTCTCTTTTTTAGAAAAACGTGCTGTCCTATTTTCCAGTAAAATTTTAAAATTGCATTTGCTGTGCATTTATGAAAGATAAAGCTCTATTAGACAGATAGAAAAGTCTCCATAAAATCTTATACTAAGAAATTGCAGAAAGTTTTCCTTAAATTCTGAAAACATTTATAAAACTCCAATGTAATCACTTAGTTACCCACTTCCGTAAAGCTTTACCGTAACTTCGAATAAAATTTTGGGGAAGGGCAGGCAAAAACTACATAAAATAATAGGTTTTCGAGGTTTGCGGAAATGTTTATGAAATGAATGGGTCCATGGGATCCAATAAATTTTAAAAGACATTTCTATTTGTTGGTTTTTGACGTTTCTTATTGATTCATCACTTACATTTTTCTGAAGATAAAGGAAATGTTTTCAGAATAGTGAGTAACTACATTGTTACACTAAATTTTCATAAAAATTTCTTGTATATCAACGAATGCTTCTAGAGATTTTTATCGTGTAATCTATTTTTATTAGATCTTCTAGCCCCTCTTCTAGCTCTTTAAACCCTCCTAGTATCATTGTGGTCTTACCCCTTTGTTTTCTTTTGAAGTTTGTTTCGAACCAGGAAAAAAATAATTTAAACTTAATAAAAATAACTGAATAGACACCTCGTAGGAAGAAGCTATATTTAATAGAATTAAATATATAATAGAGTTAAATATCTAGATGTCCAATTTCATTGGATATAATTAAATCGTTTAAAACAAACAACGCTCATCCAAAATTAACACCTGGTACTCGGAGGGTTAAACAATATTATGAAATCGGTGCACCTTTCAAATAAAAATAAATTAAAAAAAAATAACTAAAAAAAAATAAATTTAAAAAAATTAAATAATAAATTAAATAACTAAAAAATTAAAAAAATTAAATCTTAATAAATGAAAAAAAATGGAGGTCAAATTGAGAATGCATTGTTAAATTCAGTTAATAGTTAAAATATTCGGTAAAGAGGGAAAAATCACAAAAATACAGTAAAATACAACTTTAGATACAAATGAAGATAATATATACCGAACTTCATGTTTTACCACGTTGATTCAAGAATATAGTAAAATATGTTTATTTAAAAATAAGGTAGCTGCTTTTATAATAAAATTATCTGCATTTTACAAGATTAAGATTTTGAATTCATGCTTATTCACTTACATGCATAAAACGATGTTTAACTATGTGTATTTGTTTATATTTCTGAATATGCATATATGAAAATATAATGTTTTTAGGTTTTATTAGCAAGCAGTATCTTAAGATACTTAGGTGAAATTAAAAAAAAAATTACTAAATATAAGGAGACCTTGTGGTGTAGTGGTCAGCGTTCATGGCTACTACGCACGCAACAGGTCCAGAGTTCGGTTCCAGGCTGGGCAACGTTTACTCAGCCTTTCATCTCTTTGGGGTCTATAAAACGAGTACCAAGCTTTCTTCAGAACTAAAAAATGAGGATCCCGAGTTAAGCTGACCACCTGACCGGGGCATACGCTGTATAGCACCTCGGGGCCCAGGGTCAAGAAAACAGGGTTGGGCACTGTAGGCCCTGATCCTTAATGGAACGTAAAGCTACAGGTTTAGTTTTTACTAAATATAATGCACTTCTTCTAAGCACCTAAACTTTTGACCTGTTAGAATTATTTTATAACATAAATCTATTCAATTGTTTCTCAGTGTTGTTTCGACAAATCTTGTCCGTAAATTTAAACTATTGGAAGAGTTTTTATGAGCGTTCTCCGATTTTATCAGAACTGCCAAATTTAATAAAACAAAAAGAAAAACAAAGACGTATCCGAGGTATCTCTTGATTTGTATAAGGAAAGTCCTTTTTACATTTTGTAGGAAAAAATTATCCCCCAACGCAAAAAAATTATAAGCAAAATTTTGATAATCCAGAAAAAAGTTGATAAGAGATATATTTTTCTCTTTCGCGTAAAAAACATCAAGACAAGCAAATAGTTATTTCCCCCTTAACATTTTTTTATTTTTGGAATTTTTTTTCCCAATATCTTGTTTTTTTCTCGCTGAATTCAGAACTTTTATTATTATTATTATTATTTGAAAAATAGTATCCTTTAACATTCTATTACCATATGTTATTTCTAATTGCTAAAATATTAAAACTTTAAAAACAGTAAAATAGTGTTATTTGACGGTTGACATGTTTCGACCTTATCCGAGTCATTTTCAAAACAAATAATGGTATTCTGAAATTGTACGGTCCATGATGCAATGATCTGAAACGCCGCCATTCAGTTTTTCATGTAACGCACGTTATTATTTTTTTTTTATTTTACTTGGATGTTTATTTCTATTTTCATAACCATTGGGTAATTCGAGTCACAGTTTTGGTAATTTAAATGATGCTGCATTGTTACATATGGAATTTTTACGTGTTAGAATCTCTATGGTACCTGTTATAATGGATGGATAATATAGATTGGAGAGGAAAATTATTTTGCTTATATCCGTATTACATTTCAGCTACGTTACGTGTAACATAATCTTTGTTTTCTTTAACATCGTATAATCCTATCGATCGTTACAGCTCTATCGCACATATATCTTATAGATTGATTTCAGGTTTGGCACTTTTTAGGTCATAATACGGGAGGACAGTTCCTAGGGCATGATATAAATATGGATTTGATCCTGTTGAAAGTTCTCCATTGTACTTCTTTTAGAAAGGTAGCCAAATTTGCTTTAAATAATAAATGCACAGTCGTGGGAAAAAAAAAAAGTAAACACCCCCTACTAACTCCTCAACAAATTATCGTAGACGAAAGTTACTGGTACCGAACGATTGGAAATAAAGTCTACTTTTAAATGATGTATATTAGGGTGGTCCTTAAAAAAATAATTTTTAAATTTTCTATGGGGCACCCTCCTATTTTGTTCTATGTATCAAATAAAGACTTCCACAAAAATTTCAAATTTTTAAAACATTCTTTAAGGGTCGCTACCAAGGTTTGAATATTTAGAAAAAAATTAAAAATTGGCATATTTTGTAATTTAATAATATATTATTAATACAAATCCATAGTGATTGCCAAATTGAATCATGGTATGATATTAGGTTGTAAAGACTGTCATTTGTTTCAAGTTTCAACATATTTACGCGGTTTATTGTCCAAACACAGACAGGAGTATTTCATGTCTACACTCTATTTCACCTCAACTTTGCAGCATTGTGAAAGGTAGAGAATCTAACATTCCGCCTTGAAAAATAGTTATCTGTTATTTTTTAATCTTAAATAGCTAAAATGCGTAGGAATTTATAAGATAATGTGTATAAATTATAGAATTTGGTTTTTTTATATTCGTAAACTGCCATACTAGATGGCCATATTCGTATCAAAAGCAGAGCGCAAAACTTAAAAAAAGAGTTTTCGGCAAGCGTTCCTTTGACTGTTTACTGGGATTACAAAATTTTAGAAGACATTTCAGGATCTGAAACTGTAGACAGATTATCCTTTATTGTTTCAGGTAAAGGTACTGACCATTTAACTAGCTGTTCCAAAACTTGAATCAGGAACAGGTGAGGCGATAGCTTCTGCTGTTAACGAAATATTGGAGTCGTGTGGAGTACCTACCAACTAAAATGCAAGTTTTGATACAACCTTTGTTAATACTGGATTACCAAGAGAAGCTTGAGTTCTTCTGGAACAGAATATGAACAAAGAAATGATTTGGATTGCCATCATCACATCCTTGAAATACTGTTTTCGATCTTTATCTTTTGTATGAAGTTTATTGTATAACTCTATGAGTGCTACCCCACTTTCGGCTACATCATCAACAACTTTGACTGAAGTCTCTAGTACATTACATGTTTTGTAGGATTCATTTTCATTCCAATTAGTCACATCTGTTTCAAAAAAGTCTGAAGGTTAAGTCATAATTAAGAAAAACCTCAGAGTGCTGCTTGTTACAAATCTTGCAAGTCATTTTGGAGAATGATATCAGGATCAGCACGTGTACGGTTCAAGGGCACATAATTTTCTTTATTTTTCAAAGCATGCACCATTTTTCTTTTACTTTCAAAAAAGACATTATCATCAAAAAATTCAAAAGCAACTAGCTCTTCTGTGAAGTACAGAAATGTCCTAGGAACTTCTTCAAAGCACAAAAAGAAATGATTTCATTTACATTTTCATCTTTTTTCAAGTTCTTCAGGAGCAATAAATCATTGGGCCTGATGCCAGCTGTGAATGTAGATTTTCACTACAAACGAGCAAACTTGACGAACTTCACATTCTTCCTGCTTAGAGAGTTTAAACTGATCTCTAAATAAATAAACCTTGAGAGAGTATATGCCCTTAACCATCCATGGAACCCGATGCAATAAACCTGGGGCTCTAATGTAAAACCTCTTCGGGTACTCCTCCTAAGAAAATGATGGCAAGCACTATCAGTTCCTTGTAATCGTCCCTTTGTTGTAAAATCATTAAGATGATTTTGAGAAAATTCCGTAATTTCTGACGCATTATGTGTTATTTTTTCATTGATTAAAATGTCTGAAATATGCCATAATCGATAAACATCCACGAAATTTTAAATCGTTTGAATAACAGCATGTCTGCTCCACTTGGAACTCCGAGAGACTTTACAACAACTTCCTCAAGCATAATTTCAAGGATGTGATGATGGCAAGCCAAATCATTTCTTTGTTCATATTCTAATCCAGAAGAGCACAAGCTACTTCTAATAATCGGGTATTAACAAAGGTAATATCAAAAATCTTTTACAATTACAAATACAAATTTTACTTGCTTGTAATCCTCAGAACTCCAATGTTTCGTTAACAGCAGAAGCTATTGCCTCAACTGTTCCTGATTGAAGTTTTGGAACAGCTAGTTAAATGGTCAGTACCTGTACCTGAAATAATAATGGGTAATCTGTCTACAGTTTCGGATCCTGAAATATCTTCTAAAATTTTGCAATACCAGTGAACAGTCAAAGGAACGCTTGTCAAAAACTCTTTTTTTTTTTAAGTTTGTACTCTGCTTTTGATACGAATATGGCCATTTAGTACGTCATTTTACGAATATAAAAAAATCAAATTCTATAATTTATAAACATTATCTTATAAATTCCTACGCATTTTAGCTATTTAAGATTTAAAAAAATAACGGAGAACTATTTTTCAAGGCGGAATGTTAGATTCTCTACCTTTCACAATGCTGCAAAGTTGAGGTGAAATAGAGTGTAGACATGAAATACTCCTGTCTGTGTTTGGACAATAGACCGCGTAAATATGTTGAAACTTGAAACAAATGACAGTCTTTACAACCTAATATCATACCATGATTCAATTTGGCAATGACTATGGATTTGTATTAGTAATATATTATTAAATTACAAAATATGCCAATTTTTAACTTTTTTCTAAATATTCAAACCTTGGTAGCGACCCTTAAAAAATGTTTTAAAATTTTGAAATTTTTGTGGAAGTCTTTATTTGATACATAGAACAAAATAGGAGGGTGCCCCATAGAAATTTTAAAAGTTAATTTTTTAAGGACCACCCTAATGTATATACAATTTTCTTAGGGGCCACCTACATATTAAAACGAATCCAAACTTCATTGTTTTCAATGGCAATACCCAACTTTAACGCGATATTTCAAATCTTCGGTTCAAACTATGGCTAGACACAGAAATGCAAGTTATTTGAATGATAAGTTTTTTGAATTATAAACCTTAAAAAATTAGTGCTTCTAATGTTTAATTATAGTTTCATATTTTTATTTATATCTCCTGAAATTATGCTCATAATGTGCTATTTTTTTTTTTTTTTTTTTAGCAATAGTACTAAAATATCCAAACATAAATACGCTGAATTTGCAATTTTTATAATTTTATCATATGAATTATGAATTATGAAATTAATATTCGAAAAAATTATGAATTGCAACCTACAATTTTTTTTTGATGGATTTAGAGTTATTAAGTCCTGCTTTATGCAAAACCAAAATTTCACATTTTTCTTCCAAGTAATTTTCAAATTATGCTTAAAAAACGGCAAAATGATGGTTTAAGAATGATATGATAGAAGTGAGTAGATATTTTGAAATTTATTCTGCTGTACTGCAATCTAACAGGCTTCATTGACTCCTTGAGTGTCGCTTAAGATGCCTTGATCAAAAAAGCGGCTCTCTCGGACAACGACCGAGTACCGAGCTTCAATTTGGATACAGCCCCTAAAATAAGCTCGTTTTAAAATAATTAATTTATTCGAAACTTATGGTACGAATTGCATAAAAATTCGTTTTTAGGCTAATTGAAGGGTGTAGAGTTCATTTATACTGTCAGAATTGTGCACTGCTATTAAAAAATGCAAAGTTTTGGTTCGTTTTAATATGTAGATGGCCCCTAAGCAAATGTTACATGCATCATTTAAAAGTAGACTTTATTTCCAATCGTTCGGTACCAGTAACTTTCTTCTACGATAATTTGTTGAGGAGTTAGTAGGTGGTGTTTACTTTTTTTTTCCACGACTGTACATTGCCGTTGTTTGAAGCAAATTTAAAACTTGATGTATAAGTTATAGTTATATAGGGCATTCTCTCAATCTTTTAAGTCCATGAATAATAATTTTTATTTTAGAACATATTCTTGTGTTTTTTATTTAGTATACTGGGGAACATCCCATTGCATGATTGCATAACAATATTAACGAGATAAATAAGTTTTGGAGGATGTTGGGGGTCCAAATACCAGGAAAACTCCTATACTGTCCCTTGTCCCTGTTGCTGATTTTTAAGTTTGAAGCTGTCTGTATAAAATTGTTTCAATAAAAGTAATTCGATGTAATTTTTTTACGAAACTGGGACAATTGTTTTATATAAATATGTAGCAAAAAATTAACCTGCAGACATTTTTACGGTTGATATTATTTTTTGAACTGTCTCTGGGTTTTAGATTCCTTACCATCCTTCTTGCTAAACTTATACAGAAAATCACTTCAGATGCAGCCACAGAATTTTTTTCAAGTTTTTCCTCATGCAGAAGTATGCTAGAGAAAGAGTGTCTAAAATTCTTTGACAAGAAATTTACTTCAGAATTTAAATTACCATTTAAATATCAATTTCAAGCATTGTGGCTTTATTGGTAGTCTTACTGTCCCCCAAGGTTTATTGCTGTACTTTTCGAGGTAAATTAAATTAAAAAAAAATTTATTGCAATGTAAATAACTGTTTCTAAAATTCAATGAACATTGTGGCTGTATCACTTAGTCTTAACATGATTTGCCTAAAAATAGTGGTAATTTTCCTTACCATCGCATCCTTACCATCCATTTTTTTCCATTGCCATCCCTTTTCTCCTATACTAACCCCCTTTTTTTTCCTTCCGTCCCTTCTTTAACCCCCCTTTAAGACAATGTTATACCAAAATTTTGTACTAAAAATACTACATTGTTATTATTTCGTATTTGAATGTTCTGTGGGTACTATGCAATTTCATTATAAGTAAACATTTAGAAGAAAATAGAAAGTTATAGTGGTAAAATGGTAAGACAAATTAAACTCGCAAGTTTAACTTAAACCTCAGTTAAATAAAAAAATTTTCGCTGCTGACCATTTTTCTTTATTTGGAATCATTAAGGCATTCGTCTATCAGATTAAAATGTTATTTTAGCAAGTTTAATTTCACCAGATTTTTATTCCCGAAAGTCAAAAGATTGTGAGAATGGCCCTTATATATTTCTATAAGGATTTTTTTTTTAAATTCTTAAACCGTAAAATGAACAAATTTGTTTTGTAAATATAACTCTTTGTAGTAAAAATTTTCAAGAAAGAATAGAACTGTCAATGCATAAAAGCATAAAGCACTAAAAAATTACATTTAACAGTGATATATTTTTCAATCCATTAAACGATTATGATAAATAAAAATATTAAATACTACGGATATATATATACACTGTATAAATATCTGTCAAATATGTACTAAGCGATTGTTATCTCATGACAACCTTTACTCGGTTGTCATGTTCGAAAATTCGATTCAAAACGCCAACTTTGATAGTATTTTTGAAAGATCCTCTGAAAAAATATTCGGTTTCATTGTTTCTGAATAACAGTACTTCCTAATCTCATACGTATACAGAGCTGCCACATGCGACTATTATATTTTTATATTCCATTCGCACCACTATTTTAAGAAAATAAATTTTGTAGTAAATTTCTCCTGCAGAAGTTGGCAAAGTGTATGTAAAAAAGTTTTGTTTTTAAAAAATGGTGCGAGATAGAATTAAAAAATAATCGCCTGGGACAGCCCTGCGTATACTAACAAAAATTAATTCATGAATGTGTCTGAAAGTCACCATTTTGGATTTGAAAACAGCCTGAAGAAATTTTTTTTGTCTGGATGTTAACCTATAAAAAAAGTTTAGTTTTCTCGCGAACGTCAGATTTGTTTATGAGAACATAATTTTATGAATTTTCAATTTCATAAGGCGTAATAAAATGAATTCTGAATTATCTGGAAACAATCAGGAAATATATTCATTTATTCAGGAAAAGAAAAAAAGCTTATCTTTTCCTAGGCTAATTAAATGTTCAGTACTATAAAGATGGAAACACTAATTAAGGTAGTAGCCTTATTATACGATATTTGTTTATAAATGTGAAATTCTTCAGATTGTTAAAGATGATTTTGAATTAATTAGTTTGGAAAACAAGTTCCAACGTATCCTTTCATATATACTCATCATCTGCATCTGCTTAATTAAACAGAATCTTCTTTAAACTGAATGTAATGTGAGAAAGAGATTGGCTGTTCATATAAAATCGTGAATTCATTTCTATTTTATGGTGAAACATTTTAATTAGACACATGATTTTATTATTATGGTATTAAAGTTATCAATCATACGATTAGTATTTAGTTAATTTATCAATTTTAATACGGTTTTCTATACAAAATATCACCTAAAAGGATGATGGTTAGAACTGAAGTAGGTTTATTTCAAATGAATGAAACGGAATGCTGTTAATAATCTGATAATAACAATTTTACATTAATATCAGTAATATTATATCACTTTGTATTGTTTTTATGTCATTTATTTTTATTAAAGTCTGTTTATCTGAAACATTTGTACTTGAATTTACACTTGCTCAACCCACTGTTCGTAAACGCTTTAAAACTAAGCAAGTATAAATATCTGTACTCCTATACTAAAGCTACTTAATACGCATGCACGCACACTATATGTGTGTGTTTGTTTGAGTGAATATAAGAAATTGCGGCAAGGCCTGATTGCAGCATTTGATGACTTATTTATTATCTCACCATTTGGTTAAGAGCATGCGCATTTGTAAATCCTATGAAAATTAAAAATATTCAAACTTCTAAAAAGTAGAGAAAAAAGAATACACCATTTATTATAACACTTGACGTAGTAACCTGGACTATATTAAAGATTTATTTACAAAACTTCGATGCAAAAGTAACAAAAAATGGACCGTCTTTTTTCTCAAAACCCCAATAACCCTCTCTGTATTGACGCTTTTTTTTTCCTTTTGAAACAAAATTAAAATTAAATTAGCTATATGCAAACTGCATTCAAACTAGTTTCACACTTTCCGCCAGGAAATTCATGGTCATAATCGGGTAAAAACATTAGGTTTGCTTTTCTTTAAAATAACCTTTTAATCTCGCATCCTTTTTTAAAGAACGTTCATTTTTATTGTGTTAGTGAGCCATCATGAAAACATTCTAACCTTTTGATACTTTACTTTATTATTTCTTTCTCTTCCTTTATTGAGAGAGTTTTTAACTGTATCTGATTATGATAAAAAAATAAAAAATAAAGAGTAGTTTTACCACTTCTTGTGCAGATCTTTCCAATGTCTTTTTCTGAATCCATAGCCACATTATTAGTATATAATAATGGAAAATAAGAGAAGAAAAAAAGGCGATGCAATTGGTAACATGTTAGGAGATTTCGACATAAAGTTTTTGGAAGAGAAAAGTTCATTTATGCGTGTTTATAACTGGTTATTTATAAAGTTAACATGATTGAGAGGTTATTTCTTGAGTTAACATGATTGAGACATCGTATAAAAAAATAAGACTTGTTTTATGAGAATTTAACATAATTAATTTAATTTAAATTTTATGAAAATATATATTTTGAACTGTGAGCAACTTAAAAAAAAAATCTTTGCAACTATTTTTTTTTAGTTAATATAAGTGAATAACGATTGAAAATATAGCTAATGAATGATGATAGTTGAGCACCTTTCTTCCCTTATATATATATAGGAGAGAGAGAGAGAGAAATTTGGAAGATACATATTGACTTTTAAAATCAACATCAGAAACGCAAGATCTATTACAGTTGGAAAAATAGTTCTCATCTGCAAAGAAATGTGGAACATAAATGCCTCTCTCTCATATATATATATATATATGGGACACAGAAACGTGGAATATACATATTGGTTTTTAAAATCAACATCAGAAACGAAAAATCTGTTACAATTGGAAAAATAGTTCTCATTTTCAAAGAAATCTGAAACAAAAATGTCTTTCTCATATATATGGATGTATGAAACAGAGACATATATATGCATATATGTCACAGAGAGAGAGGAACTTCGAAAATAAATATTGGCTTTTAAAATCAATATCATAAACGCAAAATCTATTACAGTTGGAAAAATAGTTCTCATATTCAAAGAAATTGTGGAATATAAATGTATTTCTCATATATCTGTATATAAGACGTAGAGAGAAACTTGGGATGCATTTTCAATACCATTTTATTCTTATAATCTGCGGATGAGTTTGAACTGGAGTAAAATGTTTTTGAAATGCAGAAAATGTAACAGAAAAATAGCAATCGCATTTGAAAACAGAAAATGAATTTTAAATCGAAATGAAAACAATAATAAAATGTTGAAAAACAATGCTGAATAATGAAAAAATTTTTGTTTGAAATATGCTTAAATATTCTGAGTGTTTTATTTATCAATTTATCTTTTCGATTAAAAGTAATTTAAGAAACATTTTTTGAAAAACGAACAAACAAACAAGCAAAAACTGTAACATTTTACATTCAATATAAATATAGAAACTATCATAATCCGATTCATTTCTAAAATTCTATTTCAATATTGATTGGTGTGACAGTACTATTGACATTTGCTTAAACATTGAAAAGCACTTTTTAAAAATCTTTTGAAGTCAAATTTTATATAAACCTGATTATGTTCCTTTTAATGTTTAATTAATTTTAGAGTGTTAGATTTCGTGTTTATATAGATTGAACATAAATTGTTTCTTGAAATGAGAAGTCAACATTATTTCAGCAGTATAAGGGAGAGTGGAGTGGAATGGAACAGTGGGAGGAATGAGACAGCAGATTTTTTTCTTTATATATCATTCTAAACATTTCATCAATCACACATTAGATGAAGCAATGGTACCCCAATCTTCAGTTGAAAAAAAGTAGCTGATCTGCGTAAGCTTGCGATTGTATAAAGAAAAAGATTATTTCAAGAACCAAAAGTAAATTTGTTTCATATACTTTTTATGCATTCTGTATATTAATGACTTGTTTATGTGTAGATATAATAATTTCCCTATTTATGGAACATTATACTGTATATTATCCATAATTTAAACTATGTCTAAAAGTTACAGTTTTGTTTATACAAGAAGTTTAACATAAAAGAACACAGGAATGGGACATGCCAGCAGAGGGAGGAATGAGGCATGTCTAATTCCTTCTTATAATAAGATGAATCTAAATTGCTAATATGCAAATATTTTTAGAGGGTAGTACATTAATTATAACATTATAAATATATTCAATTACTTCAAAATGTAAATAAATTGAACGGATGATTTTTTAATTTCATCTCTCACTGATAATCCTGATTTTTCCTTCCAGTGATGAAGGTACTGGAATTTGATATTGTAGCACAGACATTATCAACCTACAATCTTTGTTAGATGTATATATAGCCAACGCTAGACTACTTGTGCCTTATCATACATTGTTTTATAGCTCTCCCATATACCTCCCTGTTAGAGGGGAGGAACGGGACGCATTTTAAAATTTACAATTTCTTTATTTATAAAATTGTGTCTGCAAATTATGTGTCCATATTGTTCAAGGACATTAGAAAGTGTTTCATTTTGTATTCTATATATCGAAATGTATGTTTTTGTGTCAAACAAAGTTGATTTTCTTATTTTTGTAAAAAGTGTCCCTTTCCTCCCCACTCTCCCCTACACGAAAAATGTCTTTTTATTGGTCAAGATTTTAATATAAATTTTTAAAGTATTATTTTGTTTTGGCTATTTAGAGTCAGTAAAAAACTCTAAACTTAAGCAGGAAAGCTTGGCTGTAAAGTAAAAGCGTGGGTTCAAAGTGAAGGCAAAATTTAAATAAACGGAATATTATGTATAACATAAATTTCGGAACAACTGCAACAACAATAACGTTTACATTTCGAAAAAGAAAATGATATTTATATATGTAGATGGGTAGATAGATAGTACGTTTTTAAAATATGCATTCTTAATCTACAGGAATGTCGCAAGAACGATGAATTACAATGAACTGAACGCTTTTTACATTTATTTTATTTTTCGTCTTTTATTTTATTAATAAATCTTCCAAATTGTGCAGTTGTCAGGATTTTTTTAAAAATAAATATTTAAAGACTATGCTTTATGCACAGGGTGTTTGAAATGGTATTGATATCAAACTAAAAGCATTTTTGCTTGGGATTTGACGTTATAAAGTGTACAATTCCAAATGTTTGTTGGCGACATTTATTTTTACAGACAAACCTTAGCAGTTTTTAAGCATTTATAAGAAAACTACCTGCAATACTAGGTCTTTATTTTTTGAATACCACTAAAAAACTATGACTTAAAAAATACAAACCATGATGTTGTTGTGGAACCTGCTTTATTTCATCATAGACAATTAGTTTAGATGTTAACTTCTGGCATAAGACCAGATGAAAGACACAGTTTTTAGTCCTCGGAGTCTGGTATTTTAATTTTATTTATTTATTTTTTTGGCTATGTTAGATTAAGTTAGATTAGCATTTTGAATTTCAAGAAAGTTTTCCTTGATGATATTGTTAATAGGGGAGACCGGGGGAATGGCGACACCTTAAGGGAATTTAAATTTTTTCACCTCAAAAAAAAAAAAATGTTTATTTTTTAATAGTAAAAATTATAAAGCTGAATCATTATCTTTAGTATCTGTATAAATCTAACCGTAATCATAACTGTAAAGTAAGCACGCATAAAAAAATTTTCTTCCAACCTCTGTACAGTGGCGGGATTACCAGGATACTGGGGTAATTCCACCACTGTATCGGGGTAATGACGCTACTATTTAATGACCTAGTAAATACATAAAATGGATAGTAGGAAAAACATAACTTACTGAAAATATTTAGAAAGCAATAATTTAGAAAAATAATGAATAATTACAATGTTCTTTAAGCTAGATTTATTAATGTGCAAAGCCAATTTTTCCAATTTAACTCAAATTGGAAAAGTCACCCTTTGAAATGGTGCTGGCATTACCCCGAGAGGACAATATAGCCGAAATTCCCCAGCAAAGCCGAAAGAAGAACCGAACTTGTTCAACAAATTGCATCAAAATGTCGGCGAATGCATGTAGATTACGGGTAATATTATCTTAGGTACCTAATGTTACAATAAAAGGTGCTTACATCTACTTATTTGAAGCTCCAAAATAAGAAGCAACGAGATGAAAACTAAATTTTTCACTAGAACAAACGAACGACGTACAACAAAATCACTCTCACTATAGGCACGGTTTCTATTGTTTGCCGCTATAGTGCAGGCGCATTCACTATTTCAAACTACTGTTAGTTTTTAAAATAGGCCGGGTGACGGCATCACCCGAGTGGTGCCATTCCCCCGGTCTCCCCTACTTTGATAAATGCCAGAAAATCTTTTGTCTATTCTATTCTCCTGTTCGTTAGATGATGGAAAATAAATGCTTCGAAAATGTAACAAAATTGGCTGAGACATTTTTTTAAGACACAAAATTAATATCTGAGATCGTAAAGAATTGCATATTCGAAATCACGATTTAATAATATCTTTAAAACAATATTATGATCTTTGATAAAATATTATGAAAGTTAAACAAAATCTAAATGTTTTATCAAATTTCAATTATTTGAAAAAAATCTCTATATACAGAAACTCGTTTTTACACCTGAAAAATGTGGAAATTTTTAAAAATTTAAAAGGTGTTTAAAATTTTTGAAAGAATGTTAAAAAATATAAAATATAGAAATGTAAAATTACCAAAACTTGGAGAATAATTTAAACCAAAAAACAAAATGATTTGCGTCTTGCGAATATTAGTTATTTTATACTGCGTTTAAAGAGGACAAACAATGATTAAAAGTGAAAGTTAAGGGTTGTTTTTAATTATTTCAACTGAATGCATTTTGTTTGCCTCATTTCTATTTCATTCAAAATCTATTGAGTACAGAGCACACGAGAACGTAAAATATATAAAATAATTTCAGTTAAATAAATTTTTTGAATAGCATTATTTTTAAGTTAATGCATCAAAAGAGAAATTTAACAGTAGGGGAGAGTGGGGAGGAACGGGACAGATTTTACAGAAATAAGAAAATTAACTTTATTTGACATAAAAACAAAAATTTCAATTTATAGAATACAAAATGAAACACTTTCTAATGTCCTTGAACAATATAGAAACATAATATGCAAAAACAATTTTATAATTAAAGAAATTGTAAGTTTCAAAATGTGTCCCATACCTCCCTGTTTGTGGGGAGGTTCGGGATAGCTGTAAAAGAAGTATGATAAAGCACAAATAGTCTAGTATCGGCTACATATGCAGTCTAACAAAGATTGTTGATTGATAATGTCCGTGCAACAATATCAAATTCCAATATCGTCATCACTGGAAGAAAATTAAGGATTGTCAGTCACAGATGACATAAAACAATCACCAGTTTTATTTGTTTATATTTTGAAGTAAATAAACATATTATCAATGTTATAATTAACATATTACCCTCTTATAAATATTTGTATATTAGCAATTTACAGTCATTTTATTAAAAAGAAGGAAATGGGCTTGCCCCATTCCTCCCTTTGTTGGCATGTCTCATTCCTCCCCACTGCCTTCTTTTATGTTAAACTTCTTTTATAAACAATACTGCTTTTAGGCTTAGTTTAAATTATGGATAATATGCTATAATGTTCTATAAATAGGGAAACTATTACATCTATGCATAAACAAGGAATTAATATATAGAAAGCATAAAAAGTATATGAAACAAATTTACTTTTGATTTTTGAAATAATTTTTTGTTTTATATACAATTGCAAACTTATGCAAATCAGTAACTTTTTTCATCTGAAGATTGCCTCATCTAATGCTTTCATCCATTGCTTCATCTAATGTGTGGTTGATGAAATGTTTAGAATGATACATAAAATGAAAACCTACTGTCCCATTCATCATACTATCCCATTCCACCCCACTCTTCCCTACATAGTTATACATCTGGTTTGTGTATTTTATTCATAGCAAAAATACTCTAAGTAACGATCGATATAATGTTAATAAAAAATAATCTTAAAAAAGAAAAAACTTTAAGTAATCTTTCTGTTTTTAGTTACTTAGAAAAAATTTTACAGCAACATACTCTTAAATGATTGATTATATTATTAATGAAATGTTTAATTCGTAAACACTAGATATTTCAGACAACTAATTTTTAACGGGGAGAAACAATTTCAACAGGTTGCGTAAGTTATACACAAGGTTTTAATTCAATGTTTTGCCTTATTTAACCGCGAAAACCCAGAAAAATATTATTAATTCTATGAATAAACAAGGCGATTACTAATTCTTCATTTTAAATATTAAGTAGAAAATTTCTTGTATTAAATAGCGGTGGCATCTTGTTTCGAAGGAATTGTTTCTTACTTTATTGCAATATTTGCGTATTTCAAGCCAGATACGCGTTTCAGTGAGAAATATACAAGGTGTATCTGAAATGCTTCAACAAACTTAGAGGGATGATAGTACTCATGAATACGAACAAAAAATTGCAATGGAACATGGGGTCGCAAATGACGTTTAAAGGATGGAAATCGAGAAAATACGTCTGGAAATGATCAAACTGAGACAAGAAAGAAACACCCTAGAAAATTATGTATTGCACAGAATAGGTACAACACAGCTCGTGATGTCCAGAGAAAACAAATATTTTACAACAATTGTTCAAAGTGTCGACCGCGGACATTATTACACAGAGTACATTGTTATTGGTCTGTTTCTAAGAACATGGAAAATTTGCATACGTGGATTCCTGCTCAAAGATTTGTTTGGCTTTCTTCCAAGTTTTTGTTATATCTTTCTGACCGGATATGCACAAAGTGAAAGGTAAACCAGCTTCGTGCTACTAGCCAGTTCTGCAGAAAAGCAGCATGCGAGATTTCGATATTTTTATTAGTTTTGCGATTTTCACCCTTTAAACGTCATTTGCGACCCCATGTTCCATTGCATTTTTTGTTCGTCTTGGTGTTTGTTGAAGTTTGTTGAAACATTTCTGATACACCCTGTATAATGGTTTGACATAATAGTTTATTTGTGGTAACTCTTCATTGCTATATTTATACCTTTTAAATCCCGTTGCTGCCCATATCGCTTATTTTGACGTGCAGTACACGATTCAGTATTAAATTTTTTGACTTGTATCTGTAAAAAAGTGAAACAACAACAACAACAAAAAAAAAAAAAAAAAAAAAAAAACCACAGTAATACTGTGTACCTTAACACATATTGAAATTTCGCGGTGATTGGCTTATTTTTACGAAAGTTTCAGTCTAGAATGTCAAAACGACTCAAGAAAACGAACAAGCAGACAAACCTATCTTTTTTTGCATTCTAATGAAATAGATAAGATCACCATCAAAACGAGTTCTTTCCAACTAAAGAAAATTATCAAAACCGGAGCATTCGTTTAAAAGTTATGCATAGACATACTTAAAAAAATATATATCCAAACAAATTGTACAACTTCCTTTGTTCGAAGTCTGTGAATAAATCTTTTTTTTTTAAAATTGCTTATATTAATGTTTGGAATTTGAGTGATTATAATCTTTACCTCTAATGAACGCATTGACTCAAGTGCTGTTATGGCTTTTAACTCAAACGGGTCATTAATGTCAATTATATTAGTTTTACGGAAGTTGGTTTTAGGTTTCTGGAAATTAAGTTAATTATCCCATATTTTAATGGCATCACAATTTTAGATAATAAAATTATGGTACAACGACATAGCCGTAATTAGTCTACAATTTTTATAGAACCGTAGTCATTACAAATGCACACAATGAATTATTCACACAAAATATAATCCAAATATAATTTCCGATTCTGTATATGCATATTTAAATATCTTACGAGCATTTTTTAAAAGAAAAAAATACGACTATTTCTTTTAAATAAAACTGACTATAAATTATTTTTGTTATTAAAGGAATAACTTTGAATTGGTATTAAATTATTATTCATCTGCATATTAGATTACCGTAATGCAGCTATCTAAAATTTATGTATATGCCATTATTATTTTTTAATCAAATGACAATGATTAGTTCTATAGCCACATCGTATTTAAATTTTGCGATGAACTAAATCTTAAAATAAATAAATAAATAAATAAATAAATAAACAAAATAAAATAAAAATAGAACGGAGGTAGAAAGGCAAATAAGATATACTATCATCAGATATTGATAAAATTTATATTAGAACCATCTAATATTAATCACTTATGGGAAAAAACAAGCAAGCAATGATCAAATATGGTGATTCAATTCATAGTTTATAGAGAATGTACACCTTAGGAAATCAAAAATTATTTTAAACTTCCGTTTTTTAAAAGTTGAAACAAAATTCATTATTATTATTATTTTAATTTATTTAACCTTGTTCTTAATAAACCCGAATTTCAAAATATAGAAAAAAAAAGTGAGTAAAGAGCTAATTGTTAAGAAATGTTTTCGCTTCTATCAGAAAAAAATGTCTCATACATTGAAAAAGAAAACGTCAAAGAATAAAGTAATTAAGAGAAAATTGTAGAGAAAGATATTCGTTCATATGAGAAATTTTTTTCTCAAGGAAAGAAAAAAATTCAAAGAATGAAATGATTAAGAGAAAGTTTTCGAAATATATTTTCGTTCCTATCAGCAAATTTTTGTCAAATATATATAGATAAAAAGAAAATGTCAAAGAATAAAGTGATTAAAAGAAAATTGTCAAGAAAGGTTTTCGTTTATAAATTTTTCTTAAAAAAAAAAAGTCAAAGAATGAAGTGATAAAAGAGAATTACCGAGAAATATTTTCGTTCTTATCAGAAAAAAAAAATGTCTCATATGTATATAAACCGTCAAATACTAAAGTATTTAAGAGAAAATATTCGAGAAACATTTTTATTCATATCAGTAAATTGTACTCAAATAATAAATAAATAAAAAAAAAGACAAACAATGATTTGATTAAGAAAAATATTTCGAGAAATATTTTCATATCAGCAAATTTTTGTGAAATATATGTAGGCAAAGAAAACTTCAAAGAATAAAGTGATTAAAAGAAAATTGCTGAGAAAGATTTTTGTTTAGATCAGATAATTTTTTTTTCAATGACTAAATATTTCTCAAATATCAAAAATTTAGCAATTTACATGAGCAAGCATTCCCTTGATTTTTGCTGTCAATTTAACTCTTACCAACAGGAGATTTTTACATTTTTCTGTGGCGCTCTGGATATTAGTTATTAATCTAGCAGAATCAAAGAAAAGATGTTCTTTGTATGCCCTTAAAGTATATTTTAAAATTTGCAAGTATTTAATAGCTTTGCTATTGATTTTTAAGAATACATCGTTAAAAACGTGCAAATATTAATTAGAAAAATGCACGCGGTACCATTATAATATTTTTTAAAAACTTCCAAACATATCATAAATAAATATTAATCGCAATAATACGGAAACATATATAGATATCCCCATAGAATTCATTTCGATTGTTTCAAGGTATTTCTGCTTCTAAATGAACAAAATTCAATAAAAACAAAAGTTATTGAAATGTAATGTAGCATTCAAATAAAATTATCTAGAATAAATGATTTAGATCGCCTTTGTGAATTAAAAGAAATACAGAAAAAAATATTTTAAAGAAGAAATATAAATAAGTGAAGCACACTGTTTAAAGAGCGTGTATGCAAAAAGCTAAATTTTTATGTTTAAATAAATAGCTTATGATACAAGCACATTTATTGTACATACAAGCTGCTGGGATACAATAAGGTCAAAAAACTTCTTTAAAACACCATAAAAATACAGAATATTCTGTAGTTTTATAGTGTTTTTAAGAAACTTTTTTGACCTTATGAGACAAGCATTTTTTGTAGAATTTGTGGTTTTAAATGTAAAATAAATCTTTTAAAATTATTTAATTATTTATAATTTTTGACATTTTAAATAATTTTTCTATTTCATATTACATCCGCTCATCTTGATCAGCTTCGACATGAACAGTGTATGTATACATATATATATATATATATATATATATATATATATATATATATATATATATATATATATAACTAAATATATTGTTTACATTAACAATCATACGTTATTCTGTGGAAAGAACTATTTATACGCTTGTCAATGACACTTTTGGAATTCAAAAAATTTCTGTGGAAAGAATGCAATCAAAAATTTTTTCGCAGAGTGTTATTTTAAACCAAAGTGCTATGGTTAGGTTATGAAAGCAGAACTATTTTAGGTATAAAAATATTTAACAACAGCCATCGTAAAGCATTAGAAAACAAATCGCAAAAACTAATTATAATGCTCTTAATTTGAATTGTAGCAAAAGGATTTAAATTTCCTGACACTTTACGATTTGATGTTTATATGTTAAAAAAGATTTTTCTTATGGATGTGCATAGAGAGTGCTTTGTTTTGATAGAGTGAAAAATGTGATATAAATTGTTGCTTTTCCAGTTACGGCACCATCGGCTTTTTTGTTAATATATTTCCATTTGAAAAGAGAAATTAGTACAGCTAAGTGATAGAAAGAAATGATAAAATAAAATAACATTAAAGAAAAATAATATAGACATAAAATTTCCCTAACATATGAAAAACAATACTTTCTTTAAAATGTTATTCTATTTCTCTATTTGATGTTGAAATTAAGACAGCAATTAACTAAGTATTCTCGATTTCAATTCTTGCTTATAAGTTAAAGAATTTTTAAGCATTTATAGTAAGACTGAGAAATGTAAAAATGTTTTCACTTGAAATATTTTCAAACTTTAAAATGTTTAACT
Organism: Maratus speciosus; assembly: GCA_963932465.1. Taxonomy (NCBI): domain Eukaryota; kingdom Metazoa; phylum Arthropoda; class Arachnida; order Araneae; family Salticidae; genus Maratus; species Maratus speciosus. The sequence goes on from OZ010787.1 coordinate 8,780,207, forward strand.
TTTTAAACATTATTCTTTCTAAACATTCTGTTTTAACAAACCAAGCTCAAATTTGATTTTATATTTTTAAAAGAAAAATTATCCAGGGGACCTATTTAATTACACTGTACAACAAAAATAGATAACATTAATTCTTCCAATATAAAAATAGTTGATTCATAATGATTTTGATGCGCTGAACATGAATATGACCATTAAAAAAATCTGAATTGACTACATTTCTTTTATGATTTGCAGCTACATGTACTCTTATACCTTTACCACTCTACATATTACATGCATCACATTAGACTCCTTCGTAAATAAATACAGTCGGAAACAATAATAGTAAATTACAAACATAACAAAAGCAATAACTGTAATAATGATACAATAAAATTATATAATGTAATACATTAATATTATTTAAATTTCTATTAAATCTAGTTTTGAGATATATACAGTCTAAGAAAAAAAAACCTTTTTAATTGCATAATTGTCGCAGAGAAAACGGAAATAGCCACTTGATTGTAAATAATGGATTCTTTCAGTCTACGTTAAAAGTAAGCGTAGGAGGACGGCTCCATATTGAAATTGTAACAAACTTTGAAATTTTCAATGTGAACACCCAGTTTTGACATATTTGGATTTTTTGGTAAATTTTACTTTCAGAAACCAATTGACAAGTTACTCGGTCAAATAGTTTATAAATTATGCAGGTTTAAAGTCCAGAACTCCTAATGTTAAATCCATATTTAATATCTATGCAAAACAGATTGCATTGCGGGTAGTTTTTAAGCATAACACAAAAACTACTGAGCTGATTTTAGAATCGCGTATTTGATGCTTTAAGAAATAGGCTTTTCGTAAAAATTATAGGTTACAATTCACGATTTTCTCAAACATTATTTCAATTAACATCTTGAAAAATTTTAACTTTGCACGTATGTATTTCAAAAACAAGAGCGAAAGAAGTTTTTTCATGGCGATATTCGTGTTCAGTAAGTTAATTTTAAACGGAATTGCACATCTTAACTTCAGAAGCAATTTCATTGCTGTGCTGTGTTATCCAAGAAAAGAACTAAATAAATAAAAAATGGATCAGTGTGAACAATAAAACTTATTCAGGGTGATTTCAGTACTGATGATTAAATCGTGTTTTTCAACCCATTTAAAATAGACAGGTCATTTATACACGGGACGTTAGCAAAACAATCTCAACGGCAAAAAATTAGACGTCTCTTTCAAAACTCGAAAGTGTGAAAACCGTAGCAAATTTATTAGAATGAACTTGGCATTAACTTGTGGATTTTAGAAAAAAGTATTTCATTAGTAAAGTTAAGGCCATTAAAACGTACATCGTTGATAAACAAGAAATTAAATTACTAGCTATTTAAAGCATAATTTTAGCAGCTAGATTAAAAGAAGAATTTAAAATAGAAATAATGTTTTAGTTTTAATAAAGATGAATACAAATAAATCGATATTTTATTACAAAATATAGTAAGAAATGGACAGTTTGATTTCAAAGTTTAAGACATAGAAATAACTTTCAAACTATTTATAAACATTTGTTATTTTATCTCGACAAACTATTAGTTTAATTTGAATACGTTGCGGAAAAAAATAAAAATAAAATAAAATAAATCCTGCAATTTTTGCCCTCAGTTAGACCTGACCTCTAAATTAGCCACATATTTCCTTCGCGTTATTTTTACTAATTTATTTTTTATTTTGCACAATTTTCTTAACCATTCTCGTACAAGAATCATTTGAATAACAATTTATTGACCAATTTGCGAAACTAGATATTACCTGGTATTAAGAGGATAAATAAAGAATTTTATTACTACTAAGGAATAATTTAAAAACCATGAAAAAAAATTACGCTTCAGGCATTTATTTATAAATTTAACAACGATATGCAACGTTATAAACTTTTCACTGTTACATATTACATTACAACTAAAACCTACATTTAGGCGCTTGGTTGAACAATCTGCATCAAAAAGCAAAATGGAGTTTCTATTACACAGAATGGATGTGCACTCCGTGAAAAGATTATTAACGCCGATCAGTGATGATCGCTCCAATTAGGTAGATTTCGTATGAAATACTACCTATTACATTCTCCCCTAGGGTGGAATTTCTGAAAATTTTTGCAGATCTACACCAAACATGAACCCTAGAACCCAAAACCACCCTCAGTAAAAAACTTTATATATGTATCTATCTATCTATCTATCTCTATATCAGTGGCGTGGCGTGAAAATTTTCGGTGGTCATCGCAATTATTTAAGTTTGCGGTGAAAAATTATTAACTCTAAAATTCAATGGTTGAATGTTCAAAAAAGAAACTTTAAATCTTACCTTCACTTATACATGAACTCCAAATGTTCTGCTAAAACTGGATCGTAGAGTTTTAAAAGCTTATTAAGAGTTTTAAAATATTGCTTGGTCATCGCCGCATCCAGCGATGACCGGACGCCACGCCACTGCTCTCTCTCTATATATATAACTTTCTTTTGGACACGATAACTTCCACAGTTTTGCACATATCTCTACCAAACTGATACATAAAATCAAGGGGCATAAAATCTCGGCCAAATTCGTTAATGGGCAAAATCGGACAAAGGGGATGTAAATAGGGAGGGGTTTTGTGAAAACCGAAAAAACCCCATAACTTCTTAATTTTTGTACGTATCAAATCAGTTTAAAGTTTTTATTGCTTCTAAAAAATTCATGCATCACAGATTTTTGATAAAATTTAAAATAGGCTCAAGGGGCCCCAAAATAGGGTTTTTGGGAGAAAAAAATTCATAACTTCGTCAATTCTCAATATATCAAATCCAATTAATTTTATTATAAATCTCCTTAATATTATCTACAACTTTTATATTCACAAGTTTTTGATAGGACCAATTCGTACCCCATAAAAAAAAATAAAAACGAAAACAAAAAAAGGGGGGGGGGGTTGAAGAAGAAAAAATCCATAACTCCGTCAATTTACAAGATATAAAATTCCCATGACTTTATTATATATATTCTTAATATTGTGTACAACATTTATATAGACAAGTTTTTAATAGGACCAATTCTTACAGCAAAAAGAAATCGAAAATGCATAGCGGCTGAAGAAAAAAAAATATCTTATTAAGGGCGTATTCAAATCCAAACTGCTTATTTCCTGACTCATTTTTAAATTCATTTTTGCTCTCAAACGCATCCAGCTGGTAGATTCTCTTATTTAGAAACTATATAATATACCGTAATGATCGATTTTTTTTTAATAGAGGCAGAATACATTACAAAAAATGATGTCAAAGTGGGCATTTTGAACAGAACTTTCCCGAAGCGATTGTGTTAGAAACGAATAATATTGTCCTACTGAGAAAATAATTGTTCATAAATCAAGTTTTAATTAATTGAACGAAAAATAAAAACGCAGGTCTTTTATAAATCTCTTCAAAAATCACGTCAGCAAGTTTAATATTTTTCCTATTAAAAATGAATCTGAAAATGTGCCAGAAAATTTCGAGTTGTTGAGCATGGAAAAATATTTTTTTGAATACCTCCTTAACATGATTCTGATAAAACCAGCTATTATATAAAAATGAAATAAAAACTCGTCAAAGAGGCCAGATATAATTGTTAAAGTGGGTTTATCTCTAATCATGATTTAGATTTTGCTGGTGAAATTAGTATTCTTAACTTCGAAATCCACCTCCGACTGTAGGCCGGGCCGGCAGGGATTTTTTTTAGGTGCGTTCGTAATTATATAAATACGTAGCGCCTGTACTTGTCGTCCGGTCCGTCCGTCTGTCTGTCTGTCTGTCCACATATAACACCGCAAAAACTACCCAACCGAATGGTTTGAAACTTAAGATATACAGGGTGATAAAAAAAAAGTTTACAAAATGACATGGCAAATCAGGCATATCAAGAATAAAAAATCACATAGGATTATAGGGTTGCAAACTATTTATTTAGTCACAAATACAGGGTGTTTCATCCTAACTCAATTTCGGTTGACGGTCATAACTTTCAGAAAATTGAAGTACATTATAATAAAACATGTCTCAGAGATTCTCACCTTTGTTGCAAATGTGATAACACCAAACAAAAGTGGTAGAAATTTGCATTATACGCGCCAGCAGTATGTACTGTACGCCACACATTTTGGACTGTGATTATAAATCCACACGCTATTATTGATTGCTTGAGCAACGTGTTTTTACAGATCTTTTCGTGATGATATCACATTTCACACAAAACAAAGTGCATATTGTTGCATTTTCATTACAATGTTTTTATTTTTCTCGAAATTATTGCTATCAACCCGGGTTCAGTGAGGATGAAACATCCTGTGTTTCAGACTAAATAAGTGGTTTGCGACCCTATGTTCCTATATGATTTTTTTTTATCCTTGTTGTATGCCTGATTTGTCATGTCATTTTGTGAACGTTTTTTTTAACCCCCTATATAATCACTGTAGAATTTTGTCGAGTCATTCCAAATTTTATGAAAATGGAATCAAAACTTAAAGTATTAATAAAAGTTTTCTTCATTCTATTAAATCCTATCCTACGTAATTAATTCAGTGATATCCCACGATATGTAATGATTCTAAGTTGCCATGGTGATGACGTCCTATTTAAGATGGAGTCATATCATTTCCGTATTACTGAATTTAATATGTATAATCGTAATAAATTTTGTATTCATGCACCAAGATATGAATATTTATAAAAATAGTTATAGTACGAACGCACCTCATTTGACACGTTTAACATACAATTTCCGACTTGTTTGTATTAGGAGGTTTATAATTATTATAAAACTAAAAATAATGTAAAATTATTATAATTATATTAGAAATTCATTGTCTATAGGGGATTTTTTCAGTTCCATTTCCATTATATCATCATCATTTTCGTTTGACATCAGAAACCTTCTTAAAATGCAACTTTGATAAATAGCACGCATCGGCGATACTTATTCATATTTTTAATAAGATTTCAAACAAATCTTATAGTTACAGGGATCAATTTTCGAATGCGTATTTGAATTATATAATGGAATTTTTGTGTACTTTAAAAGAGCAGCATTTAAATATGACCAAAATAATAGCCATTTATAGTTGACACTATATCCAAAAATATATCTTTGGATCCATTTCCCAATATAATTATTTAAAGTAATAACAATTTTTAATTTTTAATTTAATGTCTATTGTAGTCTTTGAAAATAAAATATTTCAAATGTGCTCAATAGTTTTAGCCGACATTTCCTAGTAATAACTATGTGTGCCAGGATTAGAAAATATTGTAACGCATTACTAGTCTGAATTAATAATTTATTTAGTTTTAAAAGCTCTGAGCTGAAACTTGATAGTATGGGTATCTTTTTTTGCTCAGCCTTGCTTTTTCTAGCCGCTGTTCCTTTTGCACTGAAGAAGAATCTCGCTAGTAGAGTCGAAACAGCTGTTTGCTGCTTTTCATATATTATTTGTGCATTTTAAACGTTGGTTTTTCTGCTTTTTAGTATGGGTATCATTTTCTTTATAGATAATAACAAAAACTTTTTAACGCAAATTCAAATTAAAGAGCAATTTTGCAATCCTATATTCTTGGTCATTTTTAAATTATTCAGTGAAAAAGAAATAGCAGTTCGTGTTTTTGGTTGTGAATTACAAACACGTTTCGTAAGTGTTTTTGAGTAAGTCAGTATGTATTTTGTGTATATCAACAACAATAATCGTCTGTTTTATGCATTTTATATAATAGCTTTAAAATTTTAAGACATCGCTTGACGAATGAATGTTTATTCTATGTTAGTTTTATTACAATATGTTAATGTTTTTTGGAGTATTAACATTTGGATCACGGAATACCAAATATATGTTGTTGAAAATAAAACAACAAATGTTGCGTGTGTTAAGAAAGCAAAACGATTCTGAAATTTATGTATTCAGACACTGAAACTTCATATGATGAAATATGGATTCTATTTCCAAATTTCATATGATGAAATATTAATTAAACATACAACTAAACATTTAAATATGAGAGTATGTTCAAAATTAGAAAACACAGAATAATTTGAATGTGTTCGAAAAATTTTTTGTAGTTCATGCTATCATGTAAAATTTTGTGTGCAGAAAAATGCAATAATATTTACAACGTATTTTTAAATATATATATATATCGAATATACTTCTGCAGAATTTCTCATACATGCCAGTAACAAAATGTAGTCCGATTTTTTTATATGTAGAGAGAGGAAGCTTGTTAATACCCTGTATAAACTGAGCTGTTAACAGGTTCACTCTGTATAAAAATGTTAATGAAAAATAATGTATAAATAATTTATGTATGTTTAAATAACAACGATAATAATGTACGGAAATATTTGCATATTTCAATTAGACAATGTAATATTTCAAATTAAAATGTCACGGGCACGAATAGATTTTCGCCCATATTTGCACTTTTTGCTTTCCCTATTTATCAGCATATAGATGAGACTTAAGTTAAAAATATAGTAAAAGGATTCTATCTTAAATAATCGAAAATCAACACAAGTCAAGTAAATATAAGCACTTGTCTCATAATAGAACCACTATCTTTAATTAAATAACTTTAAAAAACTTTATAATTGAACATAAATCGAAAAAATGTGTTTTGATATTTTTGCTTTGGAAGGAGCGGCGTTTACGAGAATGCAAAAGTAAAATTCTTTTAAGTGTGTTATTTATGAAGGGTGTAGCTTTTGCATTATTTTTAAAGAAATATATACCTCTTTAAGAGTAATTTAATATAATAATTTAACAATGATTCAGTTTCAAATTTTACTGATAAATTTCAATGATATAATCATCCTTTAAATTCCTATTTTTAAATAACCTGTAGCTTTATAATGATCTGCAAATTAAATGCGATCACGGAAATTGCTATTTATTAACCAGAGCTTCCAAAGGGCGATCCAGGTAAAAATTGACATCTCTTTGTGGGCCTCTTCACAAAATTCTTTTTTAAAAAAAGAGGATTCTTAACAAAATTCCATCTCACAGAAAGATGTCCTTCACAAAAGTGTGTTCAAAACGAAATCTTTTTTTTTTTTTTTTTTTTATCGTTAAGATTTAAAATGTATAATTTTTCAACAGAAGTAGGTCACCAGAAAGTAAAACTTCAGCAGAAGGACTTTAAAAAGTTAATATTAATAAATGCTTAATTTAGATTCAATTAATTGTGTTTCACTTTTCATTACAAAATTTTATTTTTCTCGAAAATATAATTCATTTTATTTAAAAATAGAACCTATCACCCTTCCTCCACACGCACAAAATGGGGACCGAAGGAAAAAAGCCTGCATCGACTTTGGTAAACGTTTAGTCTAGAATCAAAATTCTCACATTCGCATTTCAACAAGGAAAACATCCATAATTATTGCATTTATGCTTCATTAAATCATTAAAAAGATATACTATAAATTATCGCTTTTTATCGACATTTAATCGACAAGAGAGAGAGAGGGAGGAGAAACGTCTACATCCCGCACACCCATATTGATATAAATTACGAATTGATGTCTCTTCACTATTTAAATTGGACGTAAAATTTTGTAAATATTTTTTAAACCTGAGTTAAATTTTTATAAATGTCACTAGCCACATCAATTGGAGTTCGTGTGTGTGAGTGTCGCCATTTTCCCAGCACATTTTCGTTAATGCAGCGCTTACGCCGTGTGCGGAGTTTACGATGTTTGTCTCGGCAATTTATTCATTATATGCAGAAACTCATAGAATTCCTCCAAAATACAGATTTTGTTTTATGAATTTTTTACCTAATCACAAAATTTAAATATAATGAAATAATCATTTATAGACGTGCGTAAACTTATCTTTCTCCGCGATGAGACGGTGATCATCGTTTCTTTAGTAACCAATTTTGTTTCAGCAATTTCTGTTACCTCTTCAAATGTGCTATTTCAATTTATGAAACAACCTTACTTAACTCTTTCGTTTCGGGCGTATCTTACACAAATTTTATTCGGTCGACAGCACTTTTTAAAAAGAAGATTCCTTCAAGTACACAATTTCAAAAATGCTCTGATTAAATAACACAAATTTTATTTTACTTTATTACTGGTGCCACAAACAAATTTTGCAAAGAAATATGATGTCCAGTTAGACTGGACATACGAGTGCAAAAGGTTAAACTATAAAAAACTATATCAGGCTACACAGTCTGATATTATCATTTAAATTTTTATGCCATATATTTAACTTGACTTTTACATTTGTTTCCCCATACGTCTTAAATAATTTAATGTAATATATTTTCAGGCCGGTTTCTGATACTCATTGTCTGTCAATTGATACTGGTATTTGATTTTTTGTCTTACTGATTCTATTAGTATTCGGAGCACATTTATTCTGCGTTCAAATTACTTTCCATTGTATAGCGCATTTCTGTCTTACCCACAACATTATTAAGGTCCATTTGTAATGGAAAATGAAAAAAATAAGCATAGATTATTTTAATTGCTCTGCAAAGGTTTACAATATAGCTGTAAACTCAAACCAATTCCAGAAAACAATTGTACTGCAATTCTTTGCATGCATTAGAACTGAATCTAAAACATGTCATCTCTTTCATTTACTTATTTTCTAAACTGTAAATCACAAAATAAATATTCTTAAGTTTTTATGTATAATAAAATTATATTAAAAACAGTCTGCGAAACATGAACAGCATAAACGTAATGGATCGTAAACACTTTTTATTTTTCAAAAAATAACAATCGAATTTTACAGAAATCACAAGTAAGTCTTTCAAGTTATAGTACCAACTTTAATTATGCTTATATTATTTTTCGACTCTGAAAAATCTTTATGTAAAACTCAGAAAATTTGAAAAAGTGCCCGGACTTTTGCCTAACTAATGACCAAATTATCCAATTCCTTTTCGATAAAATTACTGCTCTATTTACGTTTTGAATGACCATCCGCTCTACTATCATTGCATTAGTGAAATTAGCTTTTCGCTTCGATCACCAGACTGCAACGTTCAACATGATAAATAAAATTCCGTTGAAGTGCATTAGTAATTCACAAAATAAAAAGTATTTCGCATATCGACCAATTGAGTTAGCTGAACCTACTAAAATAAACCTGTCATTTAATAAAATGACTGCGTATTTCATTTAAGTTTGGACCTTATTAATGTGTATTTTAATGTTTTTAGTGTTTGGAAATATTTTAATTAAAAATAACTGAAAGTTTTTAAAATGAAAGTATATTAGGTGCTGATTTATATAAACCTATTTATGTTTGGTGATTTACAGATAGCTGTTTATTTTCCCTTCTATTATTCAACAGAAAGTTGATGTTGAATAAAAATATTTTAACAAGGAAGATTTTCATAACTGCGTTCTCAAAAAAACTTTGGAAAAAATAATTACATAAAATTCTAATCGTGCAGATATACATAATTATATAGTTTTTTGGACGGAAACGCTGTATTGCACATCAGTTAAAAAATAATGAAATTTTCATCATTTGACGATACATCGTCTTTTGGCGGCGCAAGAATTATTACTTGGCGTTTCTTACGATGATGTAAATCATTAGACTCGTTGGAACTATAATAAATTCCTTTTGAACTAAAGAAAAATAATTTCTCTGCCCGTATTTAGAATAAAATTTTAATTTCACTATAAAGGTGTAAAGAATTGAAAATGTCAAACGCAAAATGAATAAAAGGTCAAGTGCGAGTATTACTCGCGCTCAGAGCATTCCGTACAATAAATATATGAATTTTTAACTGTATTATTAAACAAATCGTTGCTAAAACAATAATAAGACTTTATAAAAAACAATACAACCTAGGGTTGGGTATAGCTGTATATACTAGAAAAGTATAAATAGGTAAACCATAAAAGTTCAAAGAGATATGAAGCCTAAATAATATCAAATATTGCTATTGTGTATAACTCTTTTTTTAATCTTATCCTAATCTGTTTATAATGTACATAATCCGGTACTGACAATAAAAATAGTGCATATTTAAATTTCATTTGGCATTTCATAAAACTAAATTCAGCGTAGTAGTAATCTTTTCTTTTTACAGTGTAGCTAAAACAAAACCCTTGTTAAAAGTTTAAACTTGGCATTGTGTTAAGCGCGCTTCGAAAGGAGGCCGCAAAATGTACAACGCCGTCTTGGTCCGTGCCACGTTTTTCCAGATAGGTTTTTAATTAACTTTTAATGACACGGGAAGCATATTGTGAGATCCACTCAATGCAAACTAGTCCCGAATCTCATAGTATTTATGTGATTAATTCTAATTAAACTGTTTTTAACAATTTCAAGTTTATTGCTTTTATACTACTTCTGGGCATTGCATTACAAAAACATATCGTTAAAAGTTGCTATATAGGCTTTAAAAGCCGATGGTACATAGAGTACGCCGCTCCTGTCATTGTGTATGTCCAAACCGTCAGTGTCTTTAAGGGCACCGGAAAAACAAAAATTCGACCAAAAAATAGATTTTTACTTTTTTATATCATTAAATAGTTTAAACTTTTATCTTTTCAACGATGTGTCACACATGTTTATAGATAAAAAGAAATAAGTGTTGACATTATTCATTCTTTCTAAGAGTACTTCACAGTTTAACCCTTTAAGCGTCCGGCCTATTTTTTACTTTATGTTTAATGATTCATAAAATAATACTTATGAAAACTATTTGTATGGGGATTTGTTTATGATTACCTTAGATATTTAATTCTCTTATGCACTGCAAAAAAATAACATTAATATCAGTTTTGTGTTAAATCAGCCCTTAATTTCAGTGACTACGTGACGGAAACACCCGGTTAGGACGCTTAAAGGGTTAAAGGCCATTTAAATCTTTAATTGACTTTTTCTTAAAACTTGGATTTTTCATGTTTATGTTCCTTTTATCATTATCTATTAAACTTAAGAACTCAGATTTGTATTTAATACGTATATTATGTTATATTTATATTATATACTTTGAAATAGGGATTTAATGATTTGTTGAGAATTATTTATTTTAGGCAGTGAAATCTTACCAAAAATGCTAATTTAAAAATGACTTTCAATGAATAATTAATAATTAATTTTGAGTTTCACTTAGAAAGAAAATGGTGTGTTAAAATACGTAAATCATGTTATTTTAACTACTCTAAAAAATCTAGACCTTTATCTTTCACCATTTCTGAGAAAAAGGTACATAAAGTTGGGGAATTTAACATGGTTCCCTTAAGGCTTAATATCTCGGCTAATTAAGGACGATTTTTTTTTAAAAACGTTATCAACAATCCTTTTTACTTCTGCTACGATACGTACCTCAGTACCTTTGCTGAATGCCTGCAAATCGAAATGTGTGTAAAGGAAAAATCGAAATTTGTGTGTAACGGAAAAATGCGCTTTTCTCAAAAACTAAGTAACCTAGGGTAATCGCTATAATTTTCCTGCAAGCTTTAAATTAACATCTACTACTTCTAATTTTTTCATAATTTTAGTTTCGGAATTTTATTCAGAAATAAGTGGGAGGTGGAACATATTTTTGAACTACATTTTCGACGATATTTCTGAAAATATAATACCTAAAATTAAAAGCAATGTAATTTTGATTTCAGCGTTACGGAAGCTTTCACACAATATACAAAGAAAATATTTTTCCCCCGAAGCCCCTCTACATTTTTCCTAAATATATTTGTGAATGTTTTGTAATCTGTAAATGTGTAGGTCAATATAGTCTTTATTACTTCCCCCAGTTTGAACTTTTTTTTTTCAGTTTACGAGTAAATTGGCTGCGACGGACAGACAGACATAGCAGTAATCTTATAATGGTTCCGTTTTTACTTTTTAAGTACGGAACCATAAAAATAACAAGAAAAAGACAGAATTCTAAAGCTAATGAGGAAAAATTGTTCCTTCAGTCAAGTCAGTCCATTACAAATGTTTTCATGCGCGTGCTAATATACTGAAGAATGAACGCATTATAAACATAAGTGTCAGTAAATAAGTGATTGATATATTCTTCTATTTAACATCAACAGAATTTTCAAGATTTTTCTGATATTCTCCAGATATCTTTAATGTGTATTAGAAGTATATTACGTCTTAAAACTTGAACAATATGGATTTTAAGTTATTTTTCTTCAATAACATTCGTTAGATTCAGTTTAATATATTACGTTAAAATCTGATTGTGCTTTTATATTTTACAATTACTCCGAATATGGAATTTTTCGGGATGAAACTAACTCGATTTATTTGCATGGATACGAGGATGTCATAATAAGTCCTTGAATGTTGAAATTTAAATTAATTTTCGAGGTATTATTTATTTTTTAATAAGATTTCTACAATAGTGACAACTGAATAATCCTACTGTTGTGCATTAAAGTGAGCAAGATGGGAAACAATACGCATTATTTCATTTATATTGAAGCCATTTTCTTTTTAAAATTGAAAAAAAAATTCAAATTGAATAGACAGTGAAAAAAATCAATCATTCAAATCAAAGTCAAAAATCTTTGTTAAATTACATTTTGAAAGAAAATTTAAAGAAATAAAACCATAATTTCACACATTCAAGCTTCACAAATCTGTTTATTCTACAGGACGAAAACAATAGTCTGCAGATAAATTGACATTTAGAAATTGTAGATATTTTCAGCTTCATATTCAACAAAGAGGAATGTTTAAGCTCTCTGCATTTAGCTGGGAAACTGTTGACTCTTATTCACAAGAACTGAATTTAAAGAACAAGCATATATTTTCTGTTAATTATTTTTTAAAGATAGCGGTTCAACCATTTCATAAAAGCGGTAATAATGGCTCAAATAATGGTAATAATGGTTATTCGAGTAAAAATGACATAATTGTTTCCTCCTTAAGTATTTAGTTTAATTCAAATAGCTGAAAAATTTCTTATTAGTTTGAGAATTTTTTAAAAAACAAACTAAATCTTAAAAGGACTAAATGTTTTAGACAAAAAACGTTATTGGGAAAGAGATTGAGAAAATTGCAATAATCCTCTATAACGGCATGAAAAATCACTTAATCTGCAGAATGTAATTTTTGCAGTTTCTATTTCACCTACATTTTAAACAGGATTTCATACTAGAAATTTAACATCTAATAAAATTTGTTATAAATCTTTTCCAAATGTGCAATAAAATTTCCTTTTCCCTCAAGAAATAAAAAGATCTCATGCAATGCATATGCAACACACCGGGTTGCCTCGCAGCTAGTGTAGTATGTTCACTGTACAATATGCAGACGATATTCTATATCTTTAATTCCACAAATAAAAAAAATAAAGTGTTTTAATCTTTCAGACCGAAATTTAAAGAATTTAGATTTATCTTCACGCCAGTCTAAAATAAACATAAGTAATAGAATAATATATTAAAATGATAGAATTAAATAATAGAATTTGCAGCTTGTGAAACGAAAAAAAATCATTGATAAAATTAAATAATAAAAATACAACGCGGTTGTCAACTGGTAATCCATCGTAAATTTTACTAATCTTATACTGTATAAATTTATAGACATATTTTTTATTAAAAAAAAATTCTAAGAAAGAAAAATTCTAATAAAAAAATTCAATAAAGTTTGCATTAGGGTATGTATTATGAAGGGGGGGGGGAGGGGTTGATACATGTGAACAAAACCTGACTACCACCTAGGGAAACCTCCATCACTTTTTTAAAAAGAAATTTTCTGCATGTTTGTTTATCTTATTCCTGCGGATAAATGAAGTATAGCATTTTATGTTGTAAGTATGTCTGGACAGTAATCGACCCGTGACCTCCTTTCTATGTAAGGATAATTTATTTTTTTAGTCAATTTGTTAGTATTTTAATTTAACTAGGGGATCCAAGCCGTGCTTCCCGGGTTACAGAATATAGGGGAAGACAGTTTTTTTTTAAATTGAAAAATTTAATAGATACTTTACATTTAATATATACTTTTTAGATTGCCCACTAACGGTATTTAAAAAAAAATTATGTGACAAATAACAATTATGTTGTAGAGAAGGGGGCACATTGGGACACTTTTTAATTTCTCTCATATATTTAAGCTCTTATGATTTAGTTCAAATAACTAATATCACTATTTTGTAGTCTACAGTCTTGGTAATCTTTAAAGCCTCCGACCAAACTGAAAAGTTAAATATTTAATTTTTATTTATTTAAAGAGTATAATGAAAAATATTGTCCCAATGTGCCCCTGCATGGGGTACATTGGGACTGTGTTAAATTGGAACACCACGTTGTTTTGAACTCTCAGAAAGAAATGAATGCCTATTTATGCACAGTATTTTTTAATAATATAAAAAAGAAGTTACAGCAGCTTTTGTATTATTATCAGACATCAAAATTTTTTACATTAACTGAGAATTTCATGGTTGTTAATGTCCTTGATGATGTTCCAAATACAGTTATGCGCTGAGGAAGTTTTGAAACAACACCTTCTTTATTGCCAGCAGCTATATATCCATTATTTGCGTAAGTAAAGTTCCAATAATACTTTTTTTTTCTTTGCTCAAAAAAACATTATTTCTTTACTTTCATCTGATCCCACACAGCTCATATTATACAGAAACTTAGAACAAGCAGTGACTTTTCCCTAAAACGTGACAAGAACAAAATGATTTTTCTCTCATTCATCAGTGACAGGTTCAAACAATTTGAACTTCTTATCAAAATTTACTTTATTGTCAAGTTTAGGATCAGAGTTGCTATATTTAAAAAATTAGAATCTGAAACATTGAGAAGTGGATTTTTGCTTTAGATATTTTAACTCTTTTAGCTGATAATTTACCTTTAGTTAATTTTTTTTTCTTCTGTTGCTTTTTCAACAACTTTTTCCCTTCTTTTCTGTTTTTCTCTGGTGTAGAAGTTAGAATACGAGACTTTCCAGGTTTTTTAATCCAATTATTTTATTTTTCTACGGAAGGCCTTTGGATAGGGTCTTCCGGAGTGACTAGAGAAGAAATGTCTTTCATGTTTTGATGCAGTACTAAACTATTGCTAATGAGAGTTTGAGTACGAGCTAGATGATTTGGTGAGAGACAAAACACTACAAGTATTTCGACAGTTTTCAAAACCTGAGTTTTGAATACAATCATCCCCTAGATTGCCAAGATTATCATTGTTGATTCTCTAACGTGAGAAACCACGAAACCATCTGCACTGAAAACGTTTTGATTAAATGACCAAATTCCTGTATATTTAAATCCACTTGTAATGCTGTTAATGTTAAATGACGCATTCTATGCGAGTGTTATAAGATCTGAGGAAACCTTTCCCCAGAATTTGAAACCATTCAGTCATTGAAAGCTCTTTTGATGTGGGATTTGAATGGTCCAAAGACAGATTGAGACTGTCCCAGTATACCCCACTTGTTCTTGTCCCAATGTGCCCCTAAGGGCGAGTTAAAAAAAAAGTGAGATCTAATTATTGGAACTTGGTAGGACACATTTCGGAACTGTAAAAATAGCTTTATTATATGTCTATTCATATTTTTAAAAGTTCCTTACAATAACTTTCATTAATTTAAAAATAATCTCATCATAAAATGACTTTGAAAAGTTATTTTTGAGCATCAAAAATAGAGTTGCTTACCTGGAATGCCAATAGTTTTTAAGTGAGACTTGCAAACACATGTGTTAATAGGCAAGACTGGTGCCATCTTCTGACAATTTTTTCAGAATTTTATTTCCCATGGATATTGTGAGATAAAGGCTTTATCCCAATCTGCCCCATGTCCCAATGTGCCCCCTTCTCTCCTATTCAAACATTTTTTGAAAATTTATTAGAAGCGATATCTTTGTATTGGTCTTGTGCCAGGAGTTAACAGCCAAAGAAATAGACAAAGCTCGCTATTTACAGCAGCCTTTATGATTCCCATAATTTCTTTGGTTTTATCCCATAGTTATGTCCATCTACATGTCTTGAATTTGTGTGTGTGTGGTTTTTTTTTTATGGATGAAGTTTTAATTTCATTATGAAATATAAGCCGGAAACAAATGCTGAACTATTTATATTAACTTAAGTACAAATGTCTTTAACTTTCATAATCATCTGCACGCGGTAAAGATAGATTAAAGAAAAAAAAATTCAAGCTTGTAAATTCAAGCTTGTAAAATCCATAAAAAATGAGTAAATTGCGATACAGTTTTCAAACAAATTGCAATACAGTTTAGAAACAAATTGCATTTGTAAGTATATTTTTTTTTCTCTTTTCGACGACGTAAAAATTGAAAATGTACGATATTGCAGCAAAAGCTAAGTTTAATCGTCTGCTGTTGCCACATCAAAATGAAGTCAGCGTTACGGATGGACACGTTTGTCCTTTATAATATAGATATGCTTTAATATAATTATATTAGGTACAGTTTTATGTAATTTCTTTAAAGAAGTTTTCTTTTAAATAACACTAAGGCCAAGCTAATGTTAAATAATTTTTAAAATACAGAATTTTAGTTTTTTCGAAAGTGAAGTTTTTGTGAAAACCCGAGAAACGAATGCGTCATATGTTCTTGATATACGTTCTCTTAAATGTAAAATGACTTTTAATGAATAATGAGGATACAAAAAAGTTCAGTTCTAATAAGTAAAAAAATATATATATATAATTTTAATTCGTAGAAAGTCTTATAATTACATGTGATTTTATTGATAAACGAGAGTCATCTATATATTATAACTGAGCCCAATTTTAAAATGTTCAGTAGCACCAGAATTTTATTATATGTTTACGTTTAACATACTAAAAAAATGTCGAAATAAAAAGTTTCATCATCTTAAAATGATTAGTTGGGGAGATGATGTGTTACAACCAATCAATGTTGAAGAGAATCGCCAGTCATTTAAACATAACTTCAAGAATTATTTAAGTTTTTCATCACTTTTTATTTCATAGGATACTTTTCAAAGTCCAAGCACAACGCGTATTCCTATTTTGCATTAAAGTGCTTTAAAGTATTAATTAATAATGTTATTATTAAAAATAAATTACTATAAATGTATACTTTTTTGGTTACCGTTGAAAGCCGCATGTCACCCCCCCCCCCCCTAGAAAGATAAAAAATAAAATAAATAAAACTTGTAAATATGTAGAAGAGACTTTTGGATAAACTTTAAATATTTCCAACTTCCGAAGTTGAAAACTCAAAACTCTAAATATATATATATATATATTACTAAATAGTAGAAGCGAATTTTTCCAACATTATTTTACTATTTCTTACCCCAATTTTCTGAATTATTTTAAATCCGTCGTTAAATGCAGAAGTAACATAAGTTTTTTTCTTCATTTTGATTTCAATCTGAAAATGTTTTATTGTGTCCTAATGTCCTTATATGCATCCTAAAAAATTGAATAACTAAATCTTCACTGTTTAAATTTTTTGAAATAATTTTTTCCTTTCCTACCGTGTTCTACAGAATATTAATTTTGACACCTTGTAATTAGATTTATACATTTTTACTTTCACTATTTTTTTTATTTAACCCTTTACGCCCCAAATTATGAAATCATTAAAATTTCATCTTCTAAAGTATTTTTCCTGAATATTTGAAAATTCATAATACTTAACGACCCAGATATACTTAGGGTTTTTTTTTTGTTTATTTTAAAAAATAACTATGGAAAATACCAAAGTGACGCGAGGATGCTCGAATAACCTAACTCTTTTCTAAACATTACGGTTTAGTATGTTTCAACATGCTGTCAGTTCAATTACTATGACCTGTTAAAGCAGAAATAGATGAGAAGCGATGAAGAAAAGGTAAAAAACAAATGGAAACTTCTGCCAAAAAATTTTTCAGTTCACTGCACCGAAGCATTACCTAATACTTCATAACAAGTAACGTTACTTAAGCGTAAGTATAGATAATCCATTTTTTCTTGAACTTAAATATGTGTGCATATTTTTAAAGATATAAAGATGATAAAGCAGAATAACTAAGCTTAGAAAAACCAAAGGAAAAAATATTCATTTATTTTATCTCGCATCTATATATGCTTGTTTCTTCGTCGTCTTTTTTAATATACTAACTAATAAAGTCAAGTATATAATTAGACGTTTTAAAACACATTCAATAACCATATTATTCAAGTTTTTTTACTCAATTTAATTTATAGAGCAAACTTATATTCTACACTCAGTAGAATATAAGTTTGCTCTATAAATTAAATTGAGTTAAGAAAAAGAAATGGGTTGAAATAAAACACAACTGTCTGAAGTGACAACATGTTATTCTAAAAAGAAGCGGAGTTTCATAATTAATTATTACTTTCTTCTATCTTCAATAGAAGAAAGTATTGTAATCGAAAAATTTTTCGAATTCCGGTTTTTGACGGATTTACACGTTTTAGGGGTCAGAGATCCCTTAATTTTATTAAAAACATTTAATAGAAAATGTCTGTCTGTCCGTGTGTCCGTATGTCGCCATTGTACCATCGAAAAGTGTATGAAGTTACGCATAGAATTGAACCAATTTTTTTTTAAGTTTGTGGCTATCTCAAGCAGGCCCTCCATTAATTTGGAAAAAATCCGTCGGTAGGGGGCGCTGTGTTAGCAATTTTTGTGGCATTTTGAATATTGTACCATCGAAAAGTGTTTGAAGTTATGCATAGAATTGAACCAATTTTTTTTTACGTTTTTGGCTATATCAAGCAGGTCTTCCCTTAATTTGAAAAAAAAAAAAAATCCGCCGGTAAGGGACGCTGTAATATCGATTTTTGTGCGCTTTTTGTGGCATTTTGAATATTGTACCATCGAAAAGTGTATGAAGTTACGCATAGAATGAAACCAAAATTTTTTTTATAAGATTTTGGCTATTGCACGCAGGTCCTCCCTTAATTTGGAAAAAGTCCGCCGGTAAGGGGCGGTGTAATAGCGATCTTCGTGCGTTTTTGTGGCATTTTGAATATTGTACCATCGAAAAGTGTATGAAGTTATTCATAGAATTGAACCAAATTTTTTGCGTATGTTTTTGGCCATAGCAAGAAAGTCCTCCCTGAATTTGGAAAAATTCCGCCGAAAGAGGGATAATAGTAATTTTAACTATAATAGTAATTTTTGTGTAGTTTTCTTTCGAAGTTGATATAGTATTGAACTAATAAAAAAGAAATATTGACATTTGTAACAACATTTTGAAATATTAAAATATATGAGATAGAAGAAAGTTTCGTGATTGGCACATCCAACTAGTTATTATTTTTTTCTCATTCATTTTCATAGAATTTTGAAAGAAAAAAGAGTTAAAAAATTTTCTTTCATATTCACTCAAAAAGAAAATTTCTTTAATACTATTTCAGTCAAAACAGGATTAACAGTACTAAATATGTAAATAAATAATTTCTCGTACATTCGTATAGTTTGTGTTGAAAGATATTTTCCTGTAAATGCAATATTAGCGGTTTTCTTGAAATGATGTGCAGAACTAAATGAAGATAAAATATAGCACATTGGGAAAAAAAGAAAAAAAAAAAAAAAAAAAAAAAAAAAAGATTACACATGGATTAAATATGTATACGCGTCACTCTTTCTGAGATTAAACACAAATTAAGTAAATTTAAACTGCTTGACTTTATTACGATTCAACAGTCCTCTTCAATTACCCATTTAGTTTTTATTTTATTTTATTCATATAACCAGCTGATCCGGCCGGCGTTGCCCGGTCCCGTCAGAAAATAGCACGAAACACTTTAAAATGTAGGAAATCTCAGACGAAAAAATTTACTATATTAGGCTAAAAGGTTAAAACCGAGTAAGCTTTATTGAAGAGAGAATAAAATTTACTATAGTGGGCTAGACGATTCAAACTGGTATTCTTTTAATAAAGTTGAAAAATCGCAGCGATTCGCGAAAAAATACTATAAGTTACGAAAATTTATTTCAAATGTTGCAAACGGCAAACGGTTACTACATTGGGCTGAAAGATTGAAACTGGATTCCGCCTACTAACGTGAAAAAATCACAGCGAATCGCGAAGAAATTCTAAAATACCGAAAATTGCAAAGGTCAAAATTTATTAGGCTAAAAGATTAAAACAGGATTTCTTTTACTAATGTCAAAAAAGTCTCTGCGGAACATGAAAAAACTCTAAAAATCGCATAAATAATTCGCAAAAATTCAAAAATTGCTGTATGAATACCGAATAAACTTTATTGAAGAGAGGATAAAATTAAAATATTGTACTAAAAGATTAAACCTGGATTCTTTTTACTAATGCGTAAAAATCGCCAAATTTACTATATCAGACTAAAAGATTTAAACTAGATTCCGTTTACTAATGTGAAAAAATTGATGGGAAAAAACACTAAAATATTAAAACTAGCAGAGAACAAAATTTACTATATTAGGCTAAAAGATTTAAACAGGATTTCTTTTACGAATATCGAAAAATCTTTTCGGAACACAAAAAATTCTAAAAATCGTATTAAAAATTCGCGAAAAATTCAAAAATTGCTGTATGAATATCGAATAAACTTTATTGAGATTGAAAATTTACAATATTGTGCTAAACGATTGAAACCGAATTCTTTTATTAATATGGAAAAAGCATTGCGGAACTATATAAAAGGAAACGTGAAAAAAATCTCAAATCCTGAAAACGCAAAACTTACAGAAGGAAAAATCACTACAGTAGATTAAAACATTATAACCAGAATGCTTTCACGAACGCAAAAATCGACGCGAAACGCAAAAAGACGCTAAAAATCGCGTTGAAAACTGGGGGAAAAAAATGTATTTATATTAAGCAAAAAGTTTGAAACCGAAATGTGAATGTGTTTTACGAATGCCAAAAATTCGCCACAAAATGCGAAACACTCTAAAAACTTCATGAAAAATTGGCGAAAAATTAAAAAAATCATTGTATAAATTCCAAATAAACATTATTAGGACAAAATTTACTATATTGGGTTAAAATAAAGAAACCGCATTCCTTTTACTAATGTGGAAAAATCGCCACGAAAAAAAAAAAAAAAAAAAAAAAAAAAAAAAATGCTAAAAATTCAAAAATCCCCGAGGACAAAATTTGCTTGTAAATTGTAACAGGAATTCTTTCACAAATGTCCAAAATCGACGCTAAACGCGAAAAAACTGTAAAAATCGCAGAAGACAAAATGAACTATATTAGACTAAATGTTTGAAACAGAATTCTTTTTACGAATATCAAAAGTTCGCCGTAGAGCAAAAAAAAAAAAAAAAAAAAAAAAAGCTTTGAAAATCGCATTAAAAACCATAAAAACTTCAAAAATCGTGCAGGGAAAAATTTACTACATTAGGTTAAAAGTTTGATACCGAATTCCTTTTACAATTGTCAAAAATAGTCGGAAAAACGAAAAACGAAAGAAAATGCATTAAAAATAGCTAAAAATTCAAAAGAACAAAATTTACTTTGTATTGTACAAAAAATTGTAACGGTAATTCTTTCACGAAATAAAAAAAATATCGCCACAACAATTTTTAAAAATCGCTAAAAATCAAGAATAAAATTCACTAAAAATTCAAAAATCGTGGAGGATTAAATGTACCTCCTTATTTTATGTGTGTTAAGGCTAAAAGTTTAAAATGAAATTCAGTGTTACTAATGTTGACAAATTGCCATGAAATGGGAAAAAAACACTAAACATCGCATAAAAAATATCGCGAAAAATTGAAAACGCGCTGTTTGAATTCCGAATAAACTTTGAAAAGAAGACTAAAATTACTGTAATGGACTAAAACACTATAAACAGAATTGTTTCATAAATGTCAAAAAAACGCTAAAAATCACATTAATAATCGTTAAAAATTCAAAAATCGCAGAGCACAAAATTTACAAAGAATAGTGAATAAAATCATTGTGATGGGAATTCTTTTACGTATGTCAAAAAGCTTCTGCAAAACGTGAAAAATCCATAAAAATCAATAAAAATCCCTAAACATCGCTAAAATTCCCAATAAAGTTTTCAATAAGAATCGTTAACAATTGAAAAATCGAGTAGGACACCATTTACTGTATTAGGCTAGAAGTTTGAAGCCAAATTCTTTTTACTAATATGGAAAAATCGCGTCGAAACGCGAAATCTTTTTAAAAACCGAATAAAAAATTCGCAAAAAATTTAAAAATCGGTGTACGAATTCCAAATAAGCATTATAGAAAAGAGGACAAAATTTACTAATTTTGGTTAAAAGAAACATCATTCCTTTTACTAATGTGGAAAAAATAACGGCAAATCATGAAAAACGCTGGCAATCGCATAAAAAATATAAATAGAATATTTAAAATCGGGGTTCGAGGTGTAAAACTACATACATAGAGGTACCTTCCTACCAAATTTTGTGGCTCTACTTGCAGTAGTCTCCTCTGAACATCGTCGACAGATACACTCACTCACACACATCTTTTATTATTATTATTATTGAAGGCCACTAAAAAGTAATTTAGAAAGCTGTTGATCATAATTGGCGTTGCGTTGCAAATATCCATCTGTAGATTTCAGTTTAGAGGGTTTATTATTGCACGAAATTTTACATATATATATATATATTTATATATTTTATAAAGAACAATTTCACTCATTCGTAAATAAATAACCGTTTATTTATATTATCACAGACAATGCAGTGTAATTTTAACGCAATTTTCATATAATATGTCACAGATAGAGATTTTTCACTAAAAATTTCAAAAATCCACCAAAATAAGTTATTTTAAACTTTTGCTGAGTTTTAAAAATAAATTTACAGAATTGCATCATACAGTAGCTTTTTTTAAGACAAAACTTTAGATAATAATCACTTTCAACTATTCAGGAATGTTTTTAAACAGGTTTTCTCCCAAACATGATAAGTGGACTATTTATTTATTTTTTATTTTGTGCAGCACAGTAGCTACTTTTTGATGATGATACTTTGATACTAAATGATACTAATGATACCTTGTGGTAATGATTACCTCGCGACTTTTTTTTCATTTAAGTTTAATCCAGTTTTTTTTTATAGCTCTTTACTGAAAAATGGCAAAATAATTTAAGCTGAGAACTAAAGATAACCAATACGTGGAAGCAAAACACAGTGAATCATTCAAAATTATGCAAGTATTTGTTTTTGAAGAAGCTGTTCTAGAATTAAATAGCTGTTTAGCAATTCCATGTAAAGTGACTAGACGGTATGATATATGATGAATAAATAAATGGGAAATGGCTATTTTAAGAGAAAAGAAACCTTTGAATTGTCAATTATCAGTATCGTTACTATCTTTAAACCTTTTGAACTTATTCTAAAATAGTGTAAAGAATATGAATTTTTCATGAAATGAAATAAATACCATAATATTGTCAGCGGCTTAACCATTTTGGGGGAGGGGGGGCATTTATTTCTCTTCTAAATATTAAAAACTGTATTTTTGATAAGATATAGATATGATTTTACTTTGCAAGATTGCTCTAAGTATGCTAAATTGAAATTTAACTTCTTCTGTAAAAACAACTTGTACAAAGTCAAATGTTAAATTGTTGGCGCAGCATATTCCAAATGGGACTTTGCGCCATTAAACCCCATATAACCAACCAACCAACCAACCAAATGTTAAATTTTAAAAATACTCCGTCTACTTCAAAACTTTCTACTCTAATTTCAAATAAGTAAAGTTAGTTCTTAAATCTTTAAAAAGCTTTAATTTATATCTTAATAGATTAACAATTGACACAAAGAGTGCAATTTCTTATCATAAGGAGCAGAAAAAGCGTTTTATGGGGTTGTATTATTACATTCATTTCAGAATACATAAGTTAAATTACTTTAAGATTGGGAAAATACAAAATTTTATATGTGATTTTAAAAGCACAGTTTTTGATGGATTTAAAAATTTCCAATATATACCAGATATGTTTTTTTTTTCTCAAAATATGGTAAATATGACTCTTTTCATAACTGCCAAATTTTACTCTTTTTTGTCACCGATAAAATTTAATAGGACTTTTTAACTTATTAAACACGCAGATTCTGGCTATTAGATAAGGTAAAATCTGCTATTGAATTTTAGTGGTCAGTCAAAAGCGTAAGCATTGGTAACTATGCTTTTTTGCTGCTCGTTAAGAATTATTTTTAAAAATACCAAAATTACACATATTCTAGTTTAAGATGATAAATGACATTAACTGTGTCTAAAAATGTACTTTTTCCAGAACGATGGTTTATCTTTAAGGTTTGCATTTGTATCTATTAGGACTGATGTGAAATTGAATAGTAAATGTTATAAGGGACAATTTTATAAATTTAAATCTAAACACATAATTTCCTTTATTTAAGAACGACTCAACATTCTTGTGCACACTTACAAAATCTAAAATAGGTTGCAACGGAACTTGTAGTAGTATCTTAGTATACCTACTGCTTTTCTTTCAGCATTGGTATCTTTTTTCCTAAAGAGTTTTAAGTTTTTTTTTAAACATTTTGCAGTCAGTACAGAAAAAAAATACTTTAAAAAATCCCTGCAAATAAGCTTAATTGAGTGTTTAAATTCGAAACCCTGTCTAACATGAATTTGGCGTCATGCATTGGACTATACGATATGCGGAAGTCGACCTCATTTTGAACGATCTCCTGTCAGAAAATGAAGTTAGAGAAACTGGAGATTAGAAAGGAAAGGGGTTAGGATGAATGAAGAGAGAGATGTTCAATGAAATCTGGCTTACTGCCTCAACCCAGTTTTTAACATTCTCTTAACGTAAGGTTTGAACCTATTTGACAAACATATTTCATCAAAATGTTACAAGCAGAGTAGACCAAAATCTATTCGAAGATACTTATAAATTCAAATTGCTTTTGTCTGCTTCATGTACTTAGAAAGAGGATATAAAGCGTTTATCCATGAGATCTGTAACTACCCCCCACTAGTAATTAAAAAAATTAGAATATTTATTGATCCGCCAATAGTTAGACAACAACAACAACAAAAAAGCCGTTCATTTGAAAGCCTCAGCTAAAATAACTACATTTCGTAGTATTTATTTCACTCCATGTAAATTTCCAGATGAATCTCACTACTATCCAACATTCAGCAAAGTGTTAATTGTAAAAAGTCCTTCCGGCCAGTGCCGGGAGGAAGAGGTAGCTTTCATATTCCTTATTTTAAAAAAGCCAACTTATATTATTCAAACACACGAAGCTATATTAAGTGGAAACCGAATGTAGGAGATTCAATACAAATTTTTATCAATACTAAATCATTATGAATGAGAATTTCGCGAAATTAGTCAGCTTTATCCAAGCTGCTTTTATTTAAAGTAACTTATATTTGGCTGCCAAGTTCGGCGATTTCTTAAAGTGCCTGCCTTTTTAAGACAACATGGTGGATGAGGCTAACCAGTGAACTTGGTCGAGACCTTAGTAATTGCTGTGCACATGCTCACTCACATCGGAATCGGTTGATATATACGAGTGCTGTCACAGGCAAAAAATCAGATTTTTCAAAATGTCACCCACGTTAGAAATTGAAACTGCTATATCTGAGCCATTTTTTAAGATAAGGACAAACGAAAAATGCTCCTGAATCCTTATATCAAGGTCAAATACTTAAGAAAGAAACCTTTTTCAATTTCTAATTTTTTTGCACCTCACTTTAAATATAATTTTTTTTAATTTAATGGCCGCCATTTTGAAACAAGATGGCTGATGAAGCTGGCCAGCGAACTTGGTCGAGATATTGATGTATACTATCCACATGCCTTCTTCCATCGAAATAGGCGAATACGTGTGGTATCGCGAGACAAATGCAAGATCGTTTCAAAGTGTTAGCCATGATAGAAATTCAAAGTGCTATAATTCAACCACTTTTTAAGATATGAACAAAAGAACAAATTTTCAGAAACAAAAACTGCTCCAGAATCTTTGTATCAAGGCCAAACACAAAAAAAAAATCTTTTTCATTTTCCAATTTTTTAATACCTCATTTTAAATTTTAAATTACATTTTTTTTTAAAAATGGCAACCCTTTTGAAACAAGATGCGAATGAAGCTGGCCAACGAACTCGGTCGAGACATTGGTATGTACTATGTACAGACCAAGTTACATTCAAATCGGTTCATAAATACGCCTGTTATCGCGTGACAAAAATCAGGTCGTTTTAAAATGTCAGCCACAATAAAAATTCAAAATGTTATAACTCAGCCATTTTTTTAGATATAGACGAAACAAAACCTGTTCCGGAATCTTTGTATCAAGGTCAAACACATACGTAAAAACTCTTTTTCATTTTCCAATTTTTTGGTATCTCATTTTAAATTTATTTTTAAAAAAATTTTTTTAAATGGCCGCCATTTTGAAACAAGATGGCGGATGAAGCTGGCCGACGAACTCGGTTGAGTTATTTGTATGTACAATGTACACACCAAGGTACATCCAAATCGGTTCATAAATACGTCTGTTATCACGTGGCAAAAATCAGAGCGTTTCAAAATGTCAGCCACACTAGAAATTCAAAATGCTATAACTCAGCCATTTTTTAAGGTATAGACGAAACAAAAACTGCTCCCGAATTTTTTTATCGAGGTCAAACACATAAGAAAAAAATATTTTTTCAATTTTCAATTTTTTGGTACCACATTTCAAATTTAAATTTTTCTTAAAATTTTAAATGGCCGCCATTTTTAAACAAAATGGCGGATGAAGCTGGCCAACGAACTCGGTCGAGGCATTGGTCTGTACTATGTATAAACGAAGTTACATCCAAATCGGTTCATAAATATGCGTTTTATCGCGTGACAAAATTCAGGACGTTTCAAAATGTCAGCTTCGCTAGAAATTCAAAATGCTATAACTCAGCCATTTTTTAAGATATAGATGAAACAAAATCTGCTACGGAGTCTTTGTATAAAGGTCAAATACATAAGAAAAAAATATTTTTCCATTTTCAATTTTCTGGTAACACATTTCAAATTTTAAATTTTTTTTAAATTTTTAAATGGCCGCCATTTTGAAACAAAATGGCGGATGAAGCTGGCCAACGAACTCGGTCGAGACAATGGTATGTACTATGTGCAGTCGTGGAAAAAAAAAAGTAAACTCCCCCTACTAACTCCTCAACAAATTATCGTAGAAGAAAGTTGCTGGTACCGAACGATTGGAAATAAAGTCTACTTTTAAATGATGTATATAAAATTTGCTTAGGGGGGCATCTACATATTAAAACGAACCATAACTTTGTTTTTTTCAATAGCAGTACCCAATTCTGACAGCATAAATGAACTGTACATCCTTCAATTAGCCTAAAATCGAATTTTTATGCAATTCGTACCATAAGTTTCCGAGAAATTAATTATTTTAAAACGAGCGTATTTTAAGGGCTGTACCCAAATTGAAGTTCCGTACTGGATTGTTAACCAAGAGAGCCCCTTCCTTGATCAAGCCACCTTAAGCGCCACTCAAGGAGTCAATGAAGCGTGTTAGATTACAGTACAGCAGAATACATTTCAAAATGTCTACTCACTTCCATCATAGACGGCCCCTTAAACCATCATTTTGCCGTTTTTTAAGCATAATTTGAAAACTACTTGGAAGAAAAATGTGAAATTTTTGAATTTCCATAAAGCAGGACTTAATAAATCTAAATCCATCAAAAAAATTGTAGGTTGCAATTCATAATTTTTTCGAATATTAATTTAATAAGTCATAATTCATATCATAAAATTATAAAAATTGCAAATTCAGCTTATTTATGTTTGGGTATATTAGTATTATTACAATAAAAAAAAAATTAGCACATTAGGAGTATAATTTCGGGAGATATAAATAAAAAGATGAAAATGTAATTTAACATTAGAAGCACTAAATTTTGAATGTTTCTAATTTAAAAACTTATCATTCAAATGACTTGAAATTTGGTGTTTAGGCATAGTTTGAACCGAAGATTTGAAATATCTCGTTAAAATTGGGTATTGCCATTGAAAAAAAAATTAAGTTTGGATTCGTTTTAATATGTAGATGACCCCCTAAGAAAATTTTATATACATCATTTAAAAGTAAACTTTATTTCCAATCGTTCGGTACCAGTAACTTTCTTCTACGATGATTTGTTGAGGAGTTAGTAGGGGGTGTTTACTTTTTTTTTTTCCACGACTGTACACACCGAATTACATCCAAATCGGTTCATAACTACGAGAGTTACAGTGTGACATAGTTCAGATATATATATATATATATATATATATCAATTTTGAACGGAGGGTGGTTTCGGGGTCTGGGTGTCATGATCAATGATGAAAATATACCAAAATTTTTTGAAATCGCTTTCCTCCGAACGGCTGCAATAGGTAGCTTTTTGTAAAGAAAGCTACCTAAAAACCCAACAATTGCAGTCTTCTATTATCTAATCTAAAACTTTTTCTTAAACTCCTTGGCAGAAATCTATCCGAAATTTTTTGTGTTATCCTGTAAAATAAGTATAAATGGTAACCACCGAAAATCTTAATAATGTTAGATTGTTATCGGATTTGCGCCAGTATGTAAAATGCAATCTCGATCGGATATTTAAAAGTGGGTTAAAGTTCGAGTACGAATTTTGAACTGGAAAAACATACATACGATTGTTGAAGTAACATAAAAACTTCTAAAAAAACATAATTTTTGTTAAAAAAATCATAAGAGAAACAGTCTCAAATCGTGACAAAATAAAACATATGTTATTTTAGCCAATTTGAGACTTAATCATAAAAGTCCTTCCGGCCAGTGCCGGGAGGAAGAGGTAGCTTTCATAATCCTCATTTAAAAAAAGCCAACTTATATCATGCAAACACACGAAGCTCAATTTAGTGGAAACCGAATATAGGAGATTCAATACTAATTTTTTTCAGTATAATGAATGAGAATTTCGCGAAATTAGTCAGCTTTATCCAAGCTGCTTTTCTTTAAAGTAACTTATATTTGGCTGCCAAATTCGGCAATTTCTTAAAGTGCCTGTCATTTTAAGACAACATGGTGGATGAGGCTAAGCAGTGAACTTGGTCGATACCTTAGTAATTGCTGTGCACATGCTCACTCACATCGGAATCGGTTAATATATAGGAGTGCTGTCGCATGCAAAAAATCAGATTTTTCAAAATGTCACCCACAATAGAAATTGAAACTGCTATATCTGAGCCATTTTTTAAGGTAAAGACAAACAAAAAATACTGCTGAATCCTTATATCAAGATCAAATACTTAAGAAAGAAACCTTTTTCAATTTCTAATTTTTTTGCACCTCACTTTAAATATATATATTTTTTTTAATTTAATGGCCGCCATTTTGAAACAAGATGGCTGATGAATCTGGCCAGCGAACTTGGTCGAGGTGTTGATGTATACTATCCACATGCCTTCTTACATCGAAATAGGCGAATACGTGTGTTATCGCGTGACAAATACAAGATCGTTTCAAAATGTTAGCCATGCTAGAAATTCAAAGTGCTATAAATCAACCATTTTTTAAGATATCAACAAAAGAACAAATTTTCAGAAACAAAAACTGCTCCGGAATCTTTGTATCAAGGCCAAACACATAAAAAAAATCTTTTTCATTTTCCAATTTTTTAATACCTCATTTTGAATTTTAAATTTAATTTTTTTTAAATGGCAACCCTATTGAAACAAGATGGCGAATGAAGTTGGCCAACGAACTCGGTCGAGACATTGGTATGTACTATATACAGACCAAGTTACATCCAAATAGGTTCATAAATACGCCTGTTATCGCGTGACAAAAATCAGGTCGTTTTAAAATGTCAGCCACAATAGAAATTCAAAATGCTATTACTCAGCCATTTTTTTTAGATATAGACGAAAGAAAAACTGTTCCAGAATCTTTGTATTAAGGTCAAACACATACAAAAAAAAATCTTTTTCATTTTCCAATTTTTTGGTATCTTTCAAATTTTTTAATTTTTTAATTTTTTTAAATGGCCGCCATTTTGAAACAACATGGCGGATGAAGCTGGCCAACGAACTCGGTCGAGATATTTGTATGTGCTATGTACACACCAAGGTACATCCAAGTCGGTTCATAAATACGCCTGTTATTACGTGAGAAAAATCAGGACGTTTCAAAATGTCAGCCACGCTAGAAATTCAAAATGCTATAACTCAGCCATTTCTTAAGATATAGACGAAACAAAAACTGCTCCCGAATCTTTTTATCAAGGTCAAACACATAAGAAGAAAATATTTTTTCAATTTTCAATTTTTGGTACCACATTTCAAATTTAAATTTTTCTTAAAAATTTAAATGGCCGCCATTTATAAACAAGATGGCGGGTGAAGCTGGCCAACGAACCCGGTCGAGACATTGGTATATACTATGTAAAAACGAAGTTACATCCAAATCGGTTCATAAATACGCCTTTTATCGCGTGACAAAATTCAGGACGTTTCAAAATGTCAGCCACGCTAGAAATTCAAAATGCTATAACTCAGCCATTTTTTAAGATATAGACGAAACAAAAACTGCTCCGAAATCTTTGTATAAAGGTCAAATACATAAGAAAAAAATATTTTTCCATTTTCAATTTTTTGGTACCACATTTCAAATTTTAAATTTTTAAAAAAATTTTAAATGGCCGCCATTTTGAAACAAAATAGCGGATGAAGCTGGCCAACGAACTCGGTCGAGAGATTGGTATGTACTATGTACACACCGAATTACATCCAAATCGGTTTGTAAATACGCCTTTTATTGCGTGACAAAATTCAGGACGTTTCAAAATGTCAGCCACGCTAGAAATTCAAAATGCTATAACTCAGCCATTTTTTAAGATATAGACGAAACAAAAACTGCTCCGGAATCTTTGTATAAAGGTCAAATACATAAGAAAAAAATATTTTTCCATTTTTAATTTTTTGGTACCACATTTCAAGTTTTAAATTTTTTTTAAAATTTTAAATGGCCGCCATTTTGAAACAAAACGGCGGATGAAGCTGGCCAACGAACTCGGTCGAGACATTGGTATGTACTATGTACACACCGAATTACATCGAAATCGGTTCATAATTACGGGAGTTACAGTGTGACATAGGTCAGATATATATATATATATATATATATATATATATATATATATATATAAATTTTGAACGGAGGGTGGTTTCGGGGTCTGGGGGTCATGATCGATGAAAATATACCAAAATTTTTTGAAATCGCTTTCCTCCGAACGGCTGCAATAGGTAGCTTTTTTGTAAAGAAAGCTACCTAAAAAGTCCTTCCGGCCAGTGCCGGGAGGAAGAGGTAGCTTTCATAATCCTCATTTAAAAAAAGCCAACTTATATCATGCAAACACACGAAGCTCAATTTAGTGGAAACCGAATATAGGAGATTCAATACTAATTTTTTTCAATATAATGAATGAGAATTTCGCGAAATTAGTCAGCTTTATCCAAGCTGCTTTTCTTTAAAGTAACTTATATTTGGCTGCCAAATTCGGCAATTTCTTAAAGTGCCTGTCATTTTAAGACAACATGGTGGATGAGGCTAAGCAGTGAACTTGGTCGATACCTTAGTAATTGCTGTGCACATGCTCACTCACATCGGAATCGGTTAATATATAGGAGTGCTGTCGCATGCAAAAAATCAGATTTTTCAAAATGTCACCCACAATAGAAATTGAAACTGCTATATCTGAGCCATTTTTTAAGGTAAAGACAAACAAAAAATACTGCTGAATCCTTATATCAAGATCAAATACTTAAGAAAGAAACCTTTTTCAATTTCTAATTTTTTTGCACCTCACTTTAAATATATATATTTTTTTTAATTTAATGGCCGCCATTTTGAAACAAGATGGCTGATGAATCTGGCCAGCGAACTTGGTCGAGGTGTTGATGTATACTATCCACATGCCTTCTTACATCGAAATAGGCGAATACGTGTGTTATCGCGTGACAAATACAAGATCGTTTCAAAATGTTAGCCATGCTAGAAATTCAAAGTGCTATAAATCAACCATTTTTTAAGATATCAACAAAAGAACAAATTTTCAGAAACAAAAACTGCTCCGGAATCTTTGTATCAAGGCCAAACACATAAAAAAAATCTTTTTCATTTTCCAATTTTTTAATACCTCATTTTGAATTTTAAATTTAATTTTTTTTAAATGGCAACCCTATTGAAACAAGATGGCGAATGAAGTTGGCCAACTAACTCGGTCGAGACATTGGTATGTACTATATACAGACCAAGTTACATCCAAATAGGTTCATAAATACGCCTGTTATCGCGTGACAAAAATCAGGTCGTTTTAAAATGTCAGCCACAATAGAAATTCAAAATGCTATTACTCAGCCATTTTTTTTAGATATAGACGAAAGAAAAACTGTTCCAGAATCTTTGTATTAAGGTCAAACACATACAAAAAAAAATCTTTTTCATTTTCCAATTTTTTGGTATCTTTCAAATTTTTTAATTTTTTAATTTTTTTAAATGGCCGCCATTTTGAAACAACATGGCGGATGAAGCTGGCCAACGAACTCGGTCGAGATATTTGTATGTGCTATGTACACACCAAGGTACATCCAAGTCGGTTCATAAATACGCCTGTTATTACGTGAGAAAAATCAGGACGTTTCAAAATGTCAGCCACGCTAGAAATTCAAAATGCTATAACTCAGCCATTTCTTAAGATATAGACGAAACAAAAACTGCTCCCGAATCTTTTTATCAAGGTCAAACACATAAGAAGAAAATATTTTTTCAATTTTCAATTTTTGGTACCACATTTCAAATTTAAATTTTTCTTAAAAATTTAA
The DNA here is from genome assembly GCA_963932465.1 of Maratus speciosus. Taxonomy (NCBI): domain Eukaryota; kingdom Metazoa; phylum Arthropoda; class Arachnida; order Araneae; family Salticidae; genus Maratus; species Maratus speciosus. Next base: position 8,813,011 of record OZ010787.1, read on the forward strand.
ATGGCCGCCATTTATAAACAAGATGGCGGGTGAAGCTGGCCAACGAACCCGGTCGAGACATTGGTATATACTATGTAAAAACGAAGTTACATCCAAATCGGTTCATAAATACGCCTTTTATCGCGTGACAAAATTCAGGACGTTTCAAAATGTCAGCCACGCTAGAAATTCAAAATGCTATAACTCAGCCATTTTTTAAGATATAGACGAAACAAAAACTGCTCCGAAATCTTTGTATAAAGGTCAAATACATAAGAAAAAAATATTTTTCCATTTTCAATTTTTTGGTACCACATTTCAAATTTTAAATTTTTAAAAAAATTTTAAATGGCCGCCATTTTGAAACAAAATAGCGGATGAAGCTGGCCAACGAACTCGGTCGAGAGATTGGTATGTACTATGTACACACCGAATTACATCCAAATCGGTTTGTAAATACGCCTTTTATTGCGTGACAAAATTCAGGACGTTTCAAAATGTCAGCCACGCTAGAAATTCAAAATGCTATAACTCAGCCATTTTTTAAGATATAGACGAAACAAAAACTGCTCCGGAATCTTTGTATAAAGGTCAAATACATAAGAAAAAAATATTTTTCCATTTTTAATTTTTTGGTACCACATTTCAAGTTTTAAATTTTTTTTAAAATTTTAAATGGCCGCCATTTTGAAACAAAACGGCGGATGAAGCTGGCCAACGAACTCGGTCGAGACATTGGTATGTACTATGTACACACCGAATTACATCGAAATCGGTTCATAATTACGGGAGTTACAGTGTGACATAGGTCAGATATATATATATATATATATATATATATCAATTTTGAACGGAGGGTGGTTTCGGGGTCTGGGGGTCATGATCGATGAAAATATACCAAAATTTTTTGAAATCGCTTTCCTCCGAACGGCTGCAATAGGTAGCTTTTTTGTAAAGAAAGCTACCTAATATTTGTAGGATTTTTTTTCAAAGCGCAGATACACATGAAGTAAGATCTTCGAATAATTTAAACACTTGGTATTTGATCCCTTAAAGCCAAGCCAAACTCATTTGTTTTCAGAGTAGAAAAGTGGCATAAGTCATGCATTTTCAAAGTTTCATAACTCGCTCAATTTTAGCGTTATATGAATGGGACTTTTTTTTGTCTTACTTGTCAGTGTAATAGGAAAAAATTACTAAACATAACTTATAGGACCTAGGGACCGTATAAAAATTTAAATTTCGTAATTTTTTAAGAAATGTTTTTATTGACCAAAATCGCTTTTAAAATGTTTCTTTACCTGATTTAAAACATTTTTGTAATTGGAACTATATGTCTATGACTAACGGTTTAGGAATTAACCATTGGACACCGTTGAGACCGGACACCCTGTACATATGTGTGTAAAGTCTGATATGTGATATTTTACTCTAGCAAGTTTGGATAAATTAGTATGGAGGAGAAGTCCTTTGTGTAATAAGCAGTAAGCGGATGATGTTTGCTTCTTGGCGCTTGTTCGTTAAAGCGGGCTTTTTTTTTTTCTTTTTTTTTTTTTTAAACTTTGGTTTAGAAGAACGACCGTCTGATACTTCTTATCTATAAACTCTGTCGCCGACTCACTTATGCCGAATGTTAAAGATAATAACATCATTTATTCCGAAAATCAACGTTAATAAAACAATTTCACATACAATGTACCTATGATATCTATGTACCAGACTGTACCTATGATAAAACTAGAAGTCTGTAACTTTCAAGCAAATCTTGGCTGCTTATAAAGCGTGTTGATATTCTTTAACGCGCCATAATTTAAAAAGTAAAAAAACCATGCTTCTGAAAACTTTAGGCAAAATTGGACTTATCTATCGCTTTTCGATTTAGCAGTAGTTTTTCTAGATTAATTTAGTAACATTATTTTACTGTCCAAGCATTCAATATATATTAATATAAGTTCAAGATTTGTTTAATAATGAAATAGTTTTATAAAAAGGAACGCAATGTTTATTTGCATAAACATTAATAAATGCAGTGAAATTATATTACAAAACTATTTCTTTCAGAAATTTTATATGTCAAGATTGTTTAAAGAATGACAATTTTATTGTTTCCGATAAAACAAGAATTTAAAAAGTTCTACTGGAAGGCTGTTTACAAGCCCTTAAAAAAAAATAAAGCGGGTGATAGTGTAAACAAAATATTACATATTTTTCGCAAATAAAGTTAATAATTATTCTGAAGTCCGTGGATCTTATAAAAGTATATATTATTTTAACTCTTCAGGGGTGAAGTGTGGTTCTAATTCTAATGCTTGATGTTGATTTCTGCTGAATGTTGAAATGATTGAATGCCACTAGAAATAACGAGCAAATTGATTCTAAAAAAAAAAAAGAAAAAAAATCTTACGTACAGTAGTGGGAAAAAAAAGTAAATGTCCCCTACTAACTCTGCAACAAATTACTGTAGAAGAAAGTTACTGGTACCAAATGATTGGAAATAAAGTCTATTTTAAATGATTTATATAAAATTCGCTTAGGGGGCCATCTACATATCAAAACAAACCCAAACTTTTTTTTCAATAACACCAAGTTTGATACCATGAATAAATTCTACACCCTTCAATTAGCCTAAACACAAATTTTTATGAAATTCGTACGATTAGTTTCAGAGAAATTAATCATTTTAAAATGAGCCTATTTTAGGGGCTGTATCCAAATTGAAGTTCGCTACTCGATTGTTGAAATGCTATAGAATGACTATGTCCCTTCTATTAATGCATCATTCCTTGGCCAATATGACCATTTCACTCGCTTAATGTGTATCGACTATTGCCAGTCAAAATGTTTCAATAAAATGAGTAATATATATACATATTTCAAATTTTGATTTTCTGCACATCATAGAAGGCCCCTTAAACCATTATTTTGACGTTTTTTAAGCATAATTTGACAAATACTTGGAATAAAAATTTGAAATTGAAATTTCGCATAAAGCAGGACATAATAAATATAAATCTATCAAAAAAAGTTGTATTTTGCAATTCATATTTTTTTCGAATATTAATTTCATAATTCATATTATAAAATTTTTAAAATTACAAATTGAATGTAGTTATACTTCGGTTTTCTAGTATTATAACCACACAAAAAATTATCACATTAGGATTATAATTTCAGGCGTGATTAATAAAAATATGAAAATGTAATTTAACATTAGAAGCTCTCAATTTTGAATGTTTATAATTCAAAAACTTATCATCCAAATGACTTGGAATTTCGTTTCTAGGCATAGTTTGAACGGAAGATTTAAAGTATAGTGTCGAAATTCGATGCTGCTATTGAAAAAAAAACAAAGTTTGGTCTGGTTTTGATTTGTAGATGGCTCCTAAGCAAATTTTATATACATCATTTAAAAGTAGACTTTATTTCTAATCGTTTGGTACCATTAACTTTCTTCTATTATAATTAGTTGCAGGTTAGTAGGGGATGTTTACTTTTTTTCTACGACTGTACATTATAAGTAAACATTTATTAAATTCCGGATGCCATTTGGTATTTCGGAATTAAAAGTAAGTGGTATAAATAATATACAAACCGGCCCTTCGAGGGGTTAAGATCCTTCTCATATATAACATCTGAAAAATAAATCAAAATCAAATAATCAGAATCAGACTTTAAAACAATCAAAATATGTGTGATATGCCAGCTTGAAGTAAATAAACTTTTATAATGCATGTCTTTAATACGTACTTTTTTCTCTCTATATGTCGTTGGCTCCTTCCTCTCTGCTTAAGAAATTGCTCATTTCAGAATTTTTAAAGTTATCTGCATGAACATCCTTTTTTTATTATCTTTTTATTATTTTTTTATCGAAAGATAAAAAAATGCTATCTTGATGATTTTAATCTGGGAAAATATTGATTAGTTCGTGACATTTATTTGATAGCGCTCTTTACGTATAATTTAAGACAGATTTTATCTTCCAAACATAGAAAAAACTTATGTGATAAATTGTTATTTTAAAACATTTTTTCGTGGAATATACTTTACTTTATTCTAATTAAGATCTAAAATTTAAATTATTAAATAATTAAAAAGTTCGATCAGATGACTGTCTTTCCCAGAAAGTTTGATTCCATGTTGCCAAAAAAAAAAAAAAAAATCCAATTGTTTTTTTAATCAAGTTCCTGAAGTGCTAACTTGTGAAAAAAGCTACAAAAATTACAGATATAGTTCTCTTATTTTATTTCCTCTCTGTTCGAACAGGTTTCCTATATATTTTGTAAATCTATTATATAAAACAAGAAAAAAAAATCATAGATGAAGCATAGATTATGAAACACTTTCCAACACCTTCAGAACAGTGTAACAAAACTTTACCAGCTAATAAGGATAATTAATCCTTAATAATGATATCTAAGTTATAGATAGTTAATTATAGCTAAGTAAACATTTTGTAAAGCGCATAACACATTTGATCCAATTTCAATCCTAATTTCAGAAATTACCATCAATAGTTGGAAAAGCGTTCAAATTATTTTGCGCAGCCCTGTATATTATCTACAGATTTCTATATGTAATACATAATATGCTAAAAATTCGTTCAGTTAGGAAACGCATTTCAAAATGTATCTTTAATTGAATTAAGTAATTGCGTTACTTTATTTTCAATAATTCAGCCAAACTTAATTTTGCTTGACGTTCTTAAAGATTACTATTATGATTATTATTTTAAAATAAAACATTCTATAATAAAATATTGAATGTTTAACCAGTCCTGAGAAAAGGGTTGGGTGGGGATGAAGTAAACATGCAATAATATAATTCTATTAACACTTGAATAGCCACTTAAAACCCCCAAATTGTCGTTTGTGGTGTGAAATCACGAGTAAATTCTCGAAACACTAATGTATAAATTGTGGGAAGGCTTAGAAGGTATTTTTTAAAATTTTACTAACGTTTTTATAGAGTTTACTCAAAATTCAAATTTAATTACTAGAAGATAGATTTTTACCGAGGAAGATAAAGGAAATATTTGATTAAAATATACTCAATATTAGTTAGTTTTATGTTAGTTTTATTTTAGTTTTATGTAGTAAAAAAAAATAATTTCGTCAATTAAGAAAATGCTACATTGTACATTGCATTTCTTTCTAAATTTTACTTAATCATACTGATTGGTAAATTTATCGTCCAGGCCGGTAGTCAAACCCAAGACCTTTGGCTTAAATTGCCAACGCGCTGCCTATTGAGCTATCTGAAACGACAATTGTCCGACACATTCCACCCAGATAACCTTTTTAGCAATAGCATCCAGTCTGGCATGTAGACAGCTTAACAGAATACACCGCTTGTAATGGAACTCCGTTAAACCATGGATACGTAGATACTTTATAACTCTATAATACTGATTGGTAAAGAAGATATTATATGCAATGAAATTTCTTCAACTTAATGAAAGTCGAGACCGAGACATTTGGCTATTTCAGTCCTTATGATATCTTTATATACCAATCGGTATGATTGAATTAAAAAGTGTACCTACGTATCCATCGTTTAGTGGAGTTTCATTACCTGCACCGTATCCTGTTGAGCTGACTATATGACAGAGCAGATGCTATTACCAATAAGTTTATCTGGGTGAAATGTGTAAGCCGGTTGACGGCAGGGATGCATTAGAGAAGATACGGTGTTATACGCCTTATACCTTCTGGATAACTGCGTATACTCTCCGTAACTATAACGTGTACTCTCTGGTGAATACCCTTTGCCTATAGAGTACACCCTCTGGTTTGTTTACGACTACACCACAGGTTGTCGGTACAGGTAGATCAGCATGCAGAGCGTTTCAATTTCAGCCAAATTTCTCGGGTTCGACTTACAGCCAGGACACTTTACCCCAGTTGGAAAAATTTCAGCACGTATGTACAATTCTTATTGCTTCTGCATAAGGCATATTATGAAATTAAGTAGAAATTTTTTAAGAGTTAATATATAATGTCAAAATTGAAGAATAATTTATTAAATTTCACCAGATGTATAATTGATATATTAAAAAAAAAAACAAAAAAACAATGCAACATTTTCCTTTTTAAGCTTCCGACTAAAAGTCATATTCAATAACCTTTAAATATTATTTATTGTATCTGCAATTCGGCCCTTTATTTATATCACATCTTCCTCACTATTGTAGCATCAGCAGGTTTATGTTTGATCACCTGTCATTTATAGATTTTTTTTTTTAAACACAAATTTCAAAACATATTTTTTTCAGAAAATGACCAATAAATGTTAAAGTATTACACACTTCTTAAAATAATATTATTTAATTTCTTGCAACTTTATTACAGATTATTCTTTAAATTTCACCCTGCGTGATGAACGTACAAATTGGCATTCATCCAACAAGTACTACTTAATGACAGATAACCGTAACTCGTTCAGTATACCTCTAAAGCAAAACGTGTAGCTGTTAATTACCAATCATTAATTATTCAACTCACGATTTAGAGGTCTGAGAAAAGGAGTCGATATCAAGATGATGAATTAAAGATTGCATTGAGCACGTTTCCGATTCATTTCCGTTCTTTCAGTGTTTTCTCACTGAATTACTCACCTGTCCTTGAAATTATTATCCATGAGTTAATTCACTGAAAACACAAGAGCGGTTGGGCGAGATTACACTGAAAGCTAGCAACCCACATTTAAAAGAAATTGAAATCGAACACATTAACATTTTCAATCAGCTATCCCACACTATTCTTATAGAAAAGGTGCTTTAAACTGTTTTGAGTTCTATGTTTAGTCGTACGTTGGTAGATTTTTACATAACAACAACAACAACAACAACAATAATAATAATAATAATAAAACATTTTGAACTGATGTAATAGCTATAAATCACAAGATTTGTAGGTTATTGTGAGTTGAAAAGTTTTGGGAATGTTGGTAACACTCTCTGAATAACGAACTTGTCTTGTCCTTTGTAAAATATCTTATTAAAATTACAACTGATTTAATAAAGAATTAAAACTGCACAATGTTTTACAATTCTTACGCGCGATAACCTCATATGAAGCTGTATTAAAAAACAACCCGTAGAGAATTGTGGCAATGTGATTTTTAATATTTTTCATGTATAAACCCACAGTGCGTATACAACTCTACCACAAATTTTAATCAAATTTTTCGGTTTATTTAATCTAAAAAAAAAGTATTACAAAGACTGCGATTCAATGTGGTAATTGCGAATTCTTCTATTTAAATATTAAATAAAAATTGTCTAATCTAAAATAGTGGTGCCAGACTTCTTGGAAAATACAGGGAGTGTACGCACTTTATATAATCCAAGTTCAATAATGTTTGTGAAATACAGAAATAGATGACATAACGATTTTCTTTTCAAATATCTCTTTTGAAAATCCTCGTTTGTAAAATTTGTTTTATTTTCTGCAAGATTAGATTTAGCGTTTTTTAAAAAATACCAATTTTTCCGAAGAAAATTTTTGAATTAGATTTTTAACACATTTTCCATAACTTTCAGGTAGGTTTCTGCAAAATTTGCAGAGAAATATAAAAAGATTGTTCTATTAAAGTGGTATTCAAAAAATGGGCCGGGTGCAAGCTCTGAAATTTAAACAAGAAAATGTTCAAAAATGTTTTTTAACGTTCTACTTTGTGAAAGATCCAAAGTTTAAATAATCACAAAAAATATTTAATAATTCTGTATAATAATTTTTTATTGTTTGTTTGTATTAAATATGAGATTTTAAAAACTTTAATGTTATTTTTTTTTTAAATAATCCCTTTTAAATCTGTTTTTGTCCTATTTTAAAAGAATTCCTGTATGAATGTAAGCAGTTTTTGACGAGCTTTTTGATTTCAAATTGGCTGAAATTTGCTATTTGAACCAAATACTTTACTAGTCACGTAAAGCAGCACATAGTGAAATTATTTTTGAAAATTATTTTTGATAGTTTAATGCGAGGTTATTTACTCCAAACTTTATCAATAAACAGTTTTAAAATAGATTGAAAAATCCTGATTTTCACATGATATCTATCAGGACTGTGGAGTCAGTGGGAAAATGGACGACTCCGGGAATTTTAACAGATCCGACTCCGACTCTTTCGTTCAAAAATGGACCGACTCCGACTCTTTCGTTCAAAAATGGGCCCGACTCCGACTCCGCAACCCTGATATCTATAGCTGTTTCCTCTTCCAAAACTGTGCCTCTCAATTCAGAATATTAATCTGGATAGAAATAATGTTCGAGCTAAATCAGAGAAAAAATTTTGATTTTTTATGATAATACCATAAAACACATAGACTGGTTTAGTGTAGGGGAAACTAGGGATACTTGACCCAATTGTTAGTTTTGGATTGTTAATTATTTTTTTATGTTACTTATGGGTGTGTAAATGCAGTTTATATATACTTAATGAAGTATTACACAATATTTATTATTATTATTCTAAAGTATTAATTATAAAAGGTAGTAAAATATGAATATTCAAAACTTTCAATTTGGGTCAAGTATCCCAATGTATAGGGATACTTGACCCACCCATTAGGGATACTTGACCCAAGTCATAGATTTGGGAGTATGATTAAAAATAATAAACAAAACACTTTTACATAAGAACAAAATTAATATTAAGGTTAATAATTTTTTTATTTTTGTCAAATAAAATTAATACTTTTAATTTTTAGTACATAGGCCTAGCATTAATATACCCAATTTTTATTTTTACTGTAGAAAGTTCAAAATATTAGCAGTCTGAAAGATCATTCTGTGTCTAAACAAGTTCCAGAATAAGAAAATAACAATTTATTCAACTCCAAATATAAAGTCATATTTAAACACAAAACTTGTAAATTCTATCATTTGTATAGAAAACTCAGATGGATGAAGTATAGCTTCTATTTAGTCAGGATCAACTTATGATATATCATTCATTTTAAGCCATTTAAATCGCGTACCATCCATTCTTCTTGCAAACTGAATAGTAAGCCTGTCAGAATTGATTTCAAGAACCTTTCCAACAAATCTTCTTGTATACCGTTTCCCGCAATATTTGACAAGAAACCATTTACTTATAATATTTATATTATTTACTTATAATACTTATATTTATATGTTTATAATATTTAATATTATAATATTTTTAATTCAAAAATAAAACATGCTAAATGCATTTGAATAGTACTAATCCCAATCTTGGGTCAAGTATCCCTAGGTGACTTGGGTCAAGTATCCTTAGTTGCATATTGACTACATAAACCTAAAATGCAGCCATTTGCTAACGAGAAGATTAATATTATTATACATATTACTGTAGCTAAAAACATGTACAAAACAAATGACCAATTGAAAAAGTCTTAGCTTTAAACAGAAAAAATTATAACATCAGAGTTTACAGAACAAAAAAATTACTTTTGAAGCATGAAAATGCATTTTGTCTGATAGCTTTAAAACTTACGGAATGATTCAGTTATTATTTTCAACATGTGGTCAGCTAACTGAAAGAAAGGAAGTGTTGCCACTTCCAACTTACAAAAATTTCCTAATTCTGAGAAAAAGGTCTTGGGTTAAGTATCCCTATGGGTCAAGTATCCCAAGTTTCCCCTATATTTAGTTTTCTATGTAAATTGACCTTATATGTATTTTTCTCTTATGTGATAATTTGTGAAATCAGAGATTTAAAAGAACTCATTACTAAATACGCAACAATAAGAATTTATACAATCAGATTGACATGCCTTAATTTTGATCAAATTTAACATTTCCCGCTACATTACTGACGTCACTTTAAAAAGACTGAGAAACTTGTGAATGTTGAGAAATGCATTTTGCAGGGTGAAGAAAAATGCGGAGAGTCGCTTTAAATTAGAAAATTGCGTTTATTTTCTCAAAATATTGTTATTAAGGAGACCGGGTAAGATGTTAATGGCATTAAAATTAATTTACCTAATTTTTCTTTTGGTTAGATCTTTTAAAAATATATTTAGGGACTTCATAATTAGCAGTGTATGTATACTTTCAGATCACAGAAAGTTTTAATAAATATGGTAGTGAAGACAGCAATGATAATTTATATGTGGACTTTGAGATTAAAATAAATAAATAAAACTTTTTTATCAGACTCTTTTTAAGATTTTTTTTTTTTACGGGAGATTACTTTGTTAGTTTTGCATTCAAATTAATGTAGTTTCTCATTTGTCAAAATGAGGAGACTTTGAAACACAAGATGTTTGATTCTTTCTTATTGGAATGCCATGCATGCTTTCTTTTAAAATAAATAGGATAAAGCAATAAGAAGACAGTCAATAATTCTCAGAAAAATAATAATATGAATTCGTCTGGGTACTGTGGGAATCGGCATGAACGTTTTGTCGCTTTTAAAGCAATTTGCTATTCAGGAAAAGAGGGTGGGAAATATGTTTTTTCCCAAACGAAATAAATTTTAAATGTGTTTTCTTGTTATTTTCAAGATCTCTAAGACTGATACGCATTTTAAGATATAAGTCGAGGTTTAATTAAATGGAGAAACATTTTCAGTAAAAGCTACTTATTTATAGTAGCTTTTAGCCATAGTTCTTTCCAAAGGAAATAAATTTTAAATGTGTTTTCTTGTTGTTTTCAAAACCACTGGGAGTGATACGCATTTTAAGATATAAGTTGCGATTTAATTAAATGGAGAAACCTTTCAGTAAAAGCAACTTATTTAGATGTCTCAAAGTGTGTTATGTAATTGGATAATTAATTACTTTAAACTTTTCGTATGAAGCATCTAATTTAAATGATTATTCGATGAAAAATTTACCTTATGTTTTAAACTTGTAACATATTTAAAACATATAATTAATTAACTTGAGCATTTTCACATGAAGTGTATTATTTAAATAATTAATTAAAAATGTAGAAATATTAGAATATTATGGAAATGTAGAAACATTATATTAGAAATATATAGCATCCTTAAAAAAAGTAATTTGGTAATTTGTTTTGAAAATGATAAAACGAAGGCTTAGTGCAATTTACATGGTTGAAGTAATTTAAGATTATATGACTATTCAAATAATAATTAAAAAAAAAAACATTTCAAGACAGACAGCGCATGCATAAGTGCGTCGAATATATTTAAAAAAAAGTCCTTGTCCATACTGCAAATTCAAATAAATGCAGATAGTTGTAAAATGAAATATTTGCTTTGAAACTCGTCATGTATTATAATTTGTTTAGAATATGTTCATACATTAAAGCTTATAAAGTATATATTTAAAAGTTCATGTTTGAACTGTTACTTTTCATATGTTCAGTTGACTGTTTATTAAAAATAAGAGACGAATTAGCTAGAAAGTTTGTACAGTTTACTCATATAAACTGTTTACACATTAATTTTTAATTATGTTTGCTAAGCGGTTTAAACAATAAAGGAAACGTATTTCAGACAAAATGTGTCGAACTCTGTTAATTAATCGTAATCAGCAGAATTAGGGTCAATCAGGGCTAATATGAGACAAAATTCTAACCGTTTCCAGATACTTGTGATCTGTTGACTCTAGGCCTAAATAAAAATGACTGTATAAAAATAGCAAATAAAGCCTTTGTGCAAGAAGCCTTTGTGCAAGAATAATAAATAAAAAGCAGAGATTTTTCTTCAGTTCAAGATAGAGCAAGGCACAGCGTGCTAGAAAAAGCAAGGCTGGGCTTTTCGCCCAGCCTTGCTGGGCGAAAGAAGAATCTCGCTAGATCTCTGCAGAAGAATCTCGCTAGTAGATTCGAAACAGCTCTTTGCTGCTTTTTATTTATTATTTGTGCAATTTTAAACGTTGGTTTTCTGCTTTGTAAAAATGACTGTAATTTGCATTTTTCTACCCTTTATCGGGTAATGAATAAAAAATATTCCTTATCATAAAAATAAAAGGAAAAAAAAACAACAAAGCCCTGTCTCATATAGACCCCACCGAATGGGGCTGCTATGAGACGGCTATGGGGTTAAAGTAAGATACTATCATTTTTAAGTGATTTTAAGCACTTGTAAAGATCTGAATTATATCAGATTCGCCATATAGAAAGAACTAATGCTTTTCTAAAATAATGTAAAAATATGTTAAAGTCCAGTAAGACGCACGGCAAGATGAAAGATACTACTCAGTCACCATCGCTCTTGGACATTTGACAATCGGTGACAGTTTGCTAATGCTAAAGAGCAGCCGGCACTTTGTTTGATCTTTGAGCGTGGGAAGAGAACTCACATACGTTCTCACGAGTGCATATGATCGCAGGATCCACGTGCAAAAAGAGGAGTTTCTTAATATGTCCACTCAGGAGACAAGAGTAAAGGCCCCTGGGAGGTTCTTAAAAAGAACGGACAGTTAGTGGCTGAGAAACCCACTATTGTTTTGAGAGGAAGATAATGGAGGGATATATACGAGAGGATGCGGAGGAGAGAGGAGATTTTGGCTGGGGTTGGAAGAGCGACTTTTGGAGTGGAAGATTTTGAAGGCCGAAAGGGCCGGACTTTACGATCCCTAATACCGGGGAATTAGACTCGAATCAGCGGCGACAGGGCACCAGGGTGCCGTCGCGGAAAAGGAGATCTTTATCTCGGAGACAAGACCAGCGCTTTCCGTTCAAGTGATGCAATGCCTGTGGACTTAATAGACTAGCTGCCACCTTCTCATAGACACTATTTCTGTTACATAAACTTTGTTCAACAAATTTTACATTGTTGTGTATATAGCAACTTATTACTCCAGAATATTTTTTTACTGTGTTATAAAATAAATCTTATGTTATCATATTCTAAGAGAATATAATTTGCTAAGCCTTCGAAGATTAACACCCTCGACCATCGCTACCGCCTTCTTAGGACACGGCACAACTGGTGGCAGCCAACGAAACGAACTTTTATGTGCAAAAAATAGTACAGATGAGATTATTAGCAGTCTGTGATTAAAAACAAAAGAGAGCTGAGCATCGAGCAGCAGGACAACGTCATAGCCGCAACACTGCGAAGGAGTCAACAGTCCAGCGACCCAGGAGAGAGCAAAGGGACATCCAGGAGATCCACCTAAAGCCAGACGGAGAGAGCCGACAACCGACAGACTCCCTCGGAAAGTCCTGACCCTGACGCAAAGAGAATGACTGATACTTCAACGGCAGCACACTGGCCAAAGCAACTGTGACGGGACCTCAACACAACAGAGCAGGTAGGCTCATTATTTTTTTTGAATGGCTCTCAAATTTTGTTTTAGTAGAATTTAAATGTTTTAAATTCGGGATCTAAAATTGTGAGATAGTAAATTTTTTTGTAATTTGTAAAGTAAACATTAAGATAAGGGCATCAAGCCAAGTATAACAGAGGCAAATTCATAGGCATTTAAGATAGCTCAAGCTAGGGAGCAGATTAAAATCTGGTTTATATTCGAAACGAATACAAAGGAAATTTTTGTTTCTAAGAAAGGAAGCGGAAAAAATTTTCAGGGGAGATTGCAGTAGCGAGCCGGAAAAAAGAAAAGGCTCAGGGGAACAGTTTTTTAAATTAGAGATGCAAGTAGTGTAATATTACATGTAAATTGTGAGGAAAATTAATTTATGTTAGTTAAACTACTGAATAAAGATATTTTCTAGAAATTTATGGTCAGTACACTGATTACACTGGTCATGGTTTGCAGAGAAGTGCTCAGATTTGAAAAATTTGAAAAGTTTATTCGAAATATATGTGTGCAATTTCTATAAGATTTTACTATATATTGTGTTTTATCCTGTGTGTATAGGGACTTTAAACAGAAAAATTTATCTTGCACATTGGTTATTTTTAACAAAAGGGGAAGGTATCCAAAAAATTTCACAGATATTGTAAATTTATACTTCATATCCTGTATTTGTATTTAAAATTTGTTTATGTAAACATATTTTACAGTGTTAATTGACAGGCTTTAAATTCTCCGAGGAAATTATTGGTGTAAATTATTGAAATTGTATTAAAAATAAGGCTTCATTATGACAAAGGTGACCGCATTAAAACATTGCAGAAAAGTTGATTTACAGAATTTAGCAGCAGAATTGGGTGTAGCACTTGAGAATGGGGATACAATACAAATAATCATCCAAAAAATTGAGCAATCGGATAGCTACGACGAGGACCTTGCGCTAACGCAAGCCAGGTACATTGTACAAGATAGAGAAGAAAATTTAGCTAGGGAAAAAGACCGCGAGAAGGTAGAAAAGGACCGCGAGAAGGCAGAAAGGGACCGCGAAAAGGAACAGTTAGAATTAGAAAGAGCTAAATTAGAAAACGCAGACAGACAGAAAGAAAGAGAATTCAAACTAGAAGAATTAAGATTAACGCAAGGCACAGAGAGAAGCAGTTCAAGCGCGAGCAATCGTTCTGATAGAGGCCCAAAATTAAACATAAAATCTATTATGCATTCGTTCGACCCAGACAAATCAGACATAACTTTATTTTTAAATTTATTTGAGAGACAGGCAGAAAGATCGGGGATCGAGTCAGATGATCTAGTAACTCATCTTTTAGCTTTATTGCCCATAGAAATTTCTGAATTAATTTTACGAGAACCGTCTAACAGCGTGGACAATTTTGCTCACGTGAAAAAAAATCTCTTAGAACGATATAGGTTAACAGCAGAAGCCTATCGTTTAAAATTAATGAGGCATCAAAAAAATACAAACACCCCATGGAAAGACTTAATCTTCGAATTAAATAGTTTTCAAGACGGGTGGCTTGATGGTTTGGGCATCAAAACCTTAGAGGAGCTAAAAGACCTGCTTATAACGGAACAAATTAAACGAAGAGTGCCGATCGAAACTAAAAATCATTTTATCGATTCGTGGGCAGAGTATAAAAAACCAGGCAAACTCGCAAAAGATTTGGACGGGTATGAAGCAATAAAAAGCGCGACGTCCTGGAAAGGCTATGCCAGACCCCCCGGGGAAAAAAGATTCGAGAAACCGAGATATACGGAAAAAGACAGCGAAAAATGGTCCGATCGCCCAAATTACGAGGAAAGGGACCCGAGGAAAAATGCCGATAATAAATTTAATTGGCGGGAGAAAAATGACGATAGGGAAAGGCAAAAAGTTTTCGAAAAAACAAAACAAAGCACTTGCTTTCAATGCGGAAGTCCAAAACATAGGATACGAGACTGTCCAGATTTAAAAAGATCGGAAAAAGAAATAAGCACGGTACATCATGTTAGGTGTAGTACGAAATTAGATAAAGGTTTCGAACCATATTTAAGTAAGGGAAAGATAAATGGAGTAGAAATTACAATGTTACGTGATACCGGAGCTATGGATGATTTATGTCCAAGAAGATTCATTAATAAAGGGCAATTAAACGGAGAAATTAAGTGGTTAAGACAACCTCTGGACAGGGAACTTCAACAGCTTCCGGTTGCGGAAATAAAGTTAGAATTAGCGGATAAAACGGTGATAACAACTAAAGCACTTATCAGAGACAACGAGCCAGATTTGGATTACTATATCCTTAGAAACAGAACACAAGAATTAATCAAATCGTATGAGCGCAAAAAACTAAACAGCCGGCCAGAGAAAACAAAACCAATAGCATTCGAAACTTTCAACGGTGCATTCAAGGGGTGAGTCAATCACAAGAGATTAGTACGGAAAATGTCACGGCAGTCGATGAGTTGAACGTGAGCGAAAAGGAGGAACCAATTTCTTTACAACCGCTCGCACAGGAGTCGAATGAGAATGACAAAATACCGTTTGAAAATGAAACTTATAGCTTAAGGAAAAAAAGTAAGACGGATTGTAAAAATGCACAAAACATAGTCAAGTCGCGTGAGGAATCGATTTCCAGGTCAGAAAACTTTCGAGGCGATAGGGATTTTGAAAAACAAACGGGCGTTACGGAAAAGGATTATAACGGTAATCCGAAAAACAGAATAGCGACGAATTCGTCAAACTTGGAGAAAGAGGGGAGAACAAAAGACAGTGTTCTAAAACGAAATAAAAGAAAAATCTATGGGTCAGAAAACCAAGAGAAACAGCTGTCAGGCGAGGTCAAAAACTTAAGGATTAAAAGAAACTCAGACACACATAACTCGCGAAGACAAGAAGTCAAAAATACCGGTAAAAGTCATACAAAATAGGCAAAGTACTGGACAAGGAAAGCTGTTCAGAGATTCATCTCAGATAGAAGGGATTAAAATGAGGGAACAGCAGGTTAAGTCGCAGGACGTCAGTAAAAAAGTCAGAAGGGAGAGTGAAAACTCAGTTAAAAATAAAAAATGCGAATTACAGAATTTAGGCAAAACAGTAGAAAAGGATTTTAAACCCGGGAAACAAATACTAGATTTAGGAACAAACGGTCAACAAAATGAAACTGATAGTTGGGAAGATTTTACGAAAGGGAAAGAAAAAATAGCAAGGGTGGACGAACTTATAGAGATCCCCAAAAATAAAAAACAGGCGAAAGCAAATAAAACGAAACGTGCTAGAAAAATTAATACGAAAATGAAAAGTAATAAAGGATTAAAGGTCTGGAAAATTGCTGGTCAAGGAGAAAAGTTTAACACTCATAATTCCATGAATAGATTGAAAAGGCGAAAATGGAAAGGAATTGGCAACAGGAAAACGGGACAAAAAAGCACGAACATAGATTTAGAAGCCAAAATCAGGGTAAAAATAAACAAAAATCCGAGAAAGCCAACGGTAGTTAAAATAACGGAGATAAATACATTGTCAAAATCTAAAAGGGAAACAGAAAACAGGAAAGAGTTAGATAAAAACAAGGAAATTGATCAAAAAGAAATCAGTGAAAGGCAAGAGAATCGGCAAAATTCAGAGAGGC
The DNA here is from genome assembly GCA_963932465.1 of Maratus speciosus. NCBI lineage: Eukaryota > Metazoa > Arthropoda > Arachnida > Araneae > Salticidae > Maratus > Maratus speciosus. Next base: position 8,829,834 of record OZ010787.1, read on the forward strand.
ATTCGACAAATAAACGAAAGAATACGGGAAAAGTTGGGGCTACGAGAATAGTTGCCATAAAAAAATTAAAGAGTTGCACTGATAAGAAGAGTTTAATAGAAACGGATAGCAGTGCGCTTTCATCTAGGAATAGCAAAAACAAAATGACTCGTAAACCGCTCAAAAGGGCACATACTTTGCAACCTGACCAATATGCCAGAGTACAAAGGCCAGGGAAGGACATTGTCCAAATAGATTTTTTGAGTAGGGCAGAGTAATCTTGAAAAGAAAAAAAAAAAGAAAATTGTATATAGTACGTTATCATTCCTTTTAATGTTTGAAAAAATAATATAATGTGAAGTGTTTTGAAATAGAATAAAGTGTAAAATATTATACAGAGTGTATAATGAATACTTTTTGTGGAGGGGCAGACAGGCAAATAAAGTTTTTTTCTTTTTTTCTTTTTCTTTTTGCATGTGAGCCATTCATATAAATTTTGAGTCACCTTTCTCTTTTCCAGAATATTTCGTCCTGCGTCCTAAATATTCTTTTAAAAGGAGGGGGGGGGGGGGGTGGTTGTAAAGATCTGAATTATATCAGATTCGCCATATAGAAAGAACTAATGCTTTTCTAAAATAGTGTAAAAATATGTTAAAGTCCAGTAAGACGCACGGCAAGATGAAAGATACTACTCAGTCACCATCGCTCTTGGACATTTGACAATCGGTGACAGTTTGCTAATGCTAAAGAGCAGCCGGCACTTTGTTTGATCTTTGAGCGTGGGAAGAGAACTCACATACGTTCTCACGAGTGCATATGATCGCAGGATCCACGTGCAAAAAGAGGAGTTTCTTAATATGTCCACTCAGGAGACAAGAGTAAAGGCCCCTGGGAGGTTCTTAAAAAGAACGGACAGTTAGTGGCTGAGAAACCCACTATTGTTTTGAGAGGAAGATAATGGAGGGATATATACGAGAGGATGCGGAGGAGAGAGGAGATTTTGGCTGGGGTTGGAAGAGCGACTTTTGGAGTGGAAGATTTTGAAGGTCGAAAGGGCCGGACTTTACGATCCCTAATACCGGGGAATTAGACTCGAATCAGCGGCGACAGGGCACCAGGGTGCCGTCGCGGAAAAGGAGATCTTTATCTCGGGGACAAGACCAGCGCTTTCCGTTCAAGTGATGCAATGCCTGTGGACTTAATAGACTAGCTGCCACCTTCTCATAGACACTATTTCTGTTACATAAACTTTGTTCAACAAATTTTACATTGTTGTGTATATAGCAACTTATTACTCCAGAATATTTTTTTACTGTGTTATAAAATAAATCTTATGTTATCATATTCTAAGAGAATATAATTTGCTAAGCCTTCGAAGATTAACACCCTCGACCATCGCTACCGCCTTCTTAGGACACGGCACACACTAAAGAAATGAGAGAACTTTCTCGATGTTGACCAGGGTCTAATGTTTCAACTGTAATATCGTGTATTTTTTTGCATCTTTCATTTTGACTGAATTTCGGAAAATATTTCACGCATTCGCCAGAATACGCATAAAACCCACTATAATAAACCCCTTCCCTAATTCATTGAACATTAATTTAGGGTAAAACAAATTTAAAACAAGTAAAAATTAAATTTAAAAAATCAAAAACCCCGACTGCGTAAAAAAGCGAACTAATTAATTATTTCTCATCAATGTGAAACTATTTTTTATATTACTTATTTTTTTATTTACTTGTATTGATGGATTTTAAGTTGTGTGTAATTGTTAGTTCCTATCTACAAACACTGTTTTGATGAGGCCTATAGATGTCTATGATGGTTAGAGTTGCAGTAAAGCTAGAGATCCTACCTACACAACTTCCAGGTTGTGTAATATTTAAACGGAGTTCCTGACTGTAAAATAGTCAATGAAACATCGTCTTCATTTTGAAAGCCTATCCAATGATATGCCACTCAATAGGGTGCGTAAAAAAATTTTCCGTCTCTAACGCCATTTTGTATTTTATGGCTGCCATTTTGAATTTATAAAAACAAAATCTAGCTTATAAACATCGGTCGGTTAAGACAAATCGATAGAGACCTCATTCATTAAAATCCATCCAGCCGTTGGGATGTTTAGAGTGTATAAAGAAATCCACATACCCTGATACGCGTAAAACATATAACCCTTCTTGGCAGTCGGATAAAAATAATCTACAACACTTAAACTATATTTTTATAAAGATTTAGTAGTGAATTTACAATTGTATAATACTTGTTAATGAAAAATCAAAATTCGAAAATGTAGTCTACGATCTTGACTTAATTCTTTGTTCATTAATACTTACATAGCCAGGAAAAGTATAAGTAATTTAGTTGTTGCGGCAGCCTTATATAGTGTTTGTTAAAGAAATGTTACTCACATATTCTTATAATAAATAATATTCTAATTATCCTAAAATATAAATTATAAAAAAAATGAATACATGGCTGCTTGGGTAATCTGTTCGGTCACAGAACGTTCCTTGTGTATAACTGGTCAAATCAACTAGTTAGCACTTCATAGCAGTCGATTAAAAATCCGTGACAAACATAAAAGTATGTACCACACTGTAAAAAAAAAAAAAACCATTGTAGATTTGCCAGCACAAACTGCTGGCGTCGGAATTGCCAGCACATTGTGCTGTTAATTTTACGCAACTACTGTATTTTTCATGTTTATATAGTCAAGAAACCAAAGAAAGCTACAGCACATTCGACTGTGATGGAGTTTGAGCGCGAGAAGAACAGTACTTTGTACTGTAAAAATGTTTTTTCTTTCAGTGCATTAAGTCTGGGTGGAAAAAGAAAAAAAAATCTTGCTTATTAAAGCTAAAAAGACAGTTAAAGATAACCACTTTCTGGTTTTTATTTGTGGTAGATATTTCAAGTTATATGATGGAATAGTACTGTCCCAGGTACTCAGTCATATTAGCCCCACACACTGACTCCCATTAGCCCCATACACTGTCTTGTATTAGCTCTCTGAATTTGTCGGTTTATAACTCGGACAACGTTAATCATAATTCAAATTTTAAAGCCTAAAAAGACTCACCAATCCTTTCTGAATAAATACAAATTAGATTTATTTACCTATGATTTAATTTAATTGTTATTAGACTGGGAGGCGGCAGCACAGACAATCACCTCATCGAGTTCACGGCTGAAATTCCAGAATGAGTTAAAACTCCATTCGCATATTAAAACGCAATCGGTCCTATTTTGTTGGAAAACACCTGAAAACCCGATTTTAGCAGTTGACTCGTAGGTTTATCATTGTACTTTCCTACACCGAAAGGTATGAAAACAAGGAGGACTGGGAGCAGGAAAACACAGTGGTAATCCTATGAGTCAACCGCTAAAATCAGGTTTTCAGGTGTTTTCCACCAAGATAGGACCGATTGCGTTTTAATATGCGAATCGAGATTTAACTCATTCTGGAATTTCAGCCGTGAACTCGATGAGGTAATTGTCTGTGCTGCTGCCTCCCGGTCTATATACAACAAAAATTTTAAAATCTGACAGAAAGTAAGGTTACGTAAATGTATAGTTTTTTAAATATTTTCCCTTAAATTTTGAGTATATTCGTGATGAATATAAGTAAATCCACGTATTTCATACAAAATAATAACAAATCCAATTTTATTACTAGAAAATTTAATTGCGTTTTAATATGCGAATCGAGATTTAACTCATTCTGGAATTTCAGCCGTGAACTCGATGAGGTAATTGTCTGTGCTGCTGCCTCCCGGTCTATATAGAACAAAATTTTTAAAATCTGACAGAAAGTAAGGTTACGTAAATGTATAGTTTTTTAAATATTTTTCCTTAAATTTTGAGTATATTCGTGATGAATATAAGTAAATCCACATATTTCATACAAAATAATCATAAATCCAATTTTATTACTAGAAAATTTGATTGCGTTTTAATATGCGAATCGAGATTTAACTCATTCTGGAATTTCAGCCGTGAACTTGATGAGGTAATTGTCTCTGCTGCTGCCTCCCGGTCTATATACAACAAAATTTTTAAAATCTGACAGAAAGTAAGGTTACGTAAATGTATAGATTTTAAATATTTTTCCTTAAATTTTGAGTATATTCGTGATGAATATAAGTAAATCCACGTATTTCATACAAAATAATCATAAATCCAATTTTATTACTAGAAAATTTGATTGCGTTTTAATATGCGAATCGAGATTTAACTCATTCTGGAATTTCAGCCGTGAACTCGATGAGGTAATTGTCTGTGCTGCTGCCTCCCGGTCTATATACAACAAAATTTTTAAAATCTGACAGAAAGTAAGGTTACGTAAATGTATAGTTTTTTAAATATTTTTCCTTAAATTTTGAGTATATTCGTGATGAATATAAGTAAATCCACGTATTTCATACAAAATAATCATAAATCCAATTTTATTACTAGAAAATTTTTGTACGTTTTGCATGTCTCAGATGAACCTCATTTTTTGGGGATGTCTCATATTTGCCCCGATACTTTTCAAATGTCACAAGCCCCGAAACTTACTTTATTTAATAGCAGAATGGAACGGTTCCATAAGGCGAAGTTTACTATTTGGAACTACTGGCATTCAAAGTAAGCAAATGTGTGCACACTTTAACGTTTGAATGAACTTTTATGTTACACTAACGGTTTATTTATTTTACTTATTATTTGTGACAAGACTTCAAGACTTTTTTACTCTGTTTTGAATTTATCTCAACTCCTTTTTTTTTTTTTTTTTTGTAATAATTCTTCTAGCCGCCGCGTAACTGAAGTGGAGACACTTCTTTGTTATTTCTAACATCTGTCTATTATAAACACTTATCAAGCAATTTCTTGTTGTTTAAATGCTTTTGTTTTTTAAGTTTACTTTCTTTCTGTAAACAGTGTTATTGACCCTGTTGTTGTAGAATTCTGACTTGATCTAATGATGTTTTCCTTTGACAGTTAGGGGTGCATTACTTTTAGCAACATGCCAGGTAAGAGATTTCTTTCGAGTAAAAGACAGCTTATTCTGTGACGGGACCCACAGAAAATAAAAATAGACAGAATAGAAAAAAATTCTTGTCTCATGTCTCAAATGACTTCGGTTTAAAATACTTACACTTAGCAGAATATGCAGAGATAAAGAGAGCGTTAACATCAGCTTAGGCGAGAACGTGCGATTAAGAAAGAATAAAATTACACAGGTAATTAGGAAAAGTTTAAATTCTGTTAAGCAATGCCGTTAGAAAAGCTAATATTGAAAGCATTGTAGTGAAATTTGTTGCGAGTTATCTTTTAGGCTAGAATTCTCAGGAAATAGCTAGGAAAAAATTAATAAAGTGCACTCTTAATTAAAATTTCATTTTTGATTAAAAAAAATAAAATCCGCACACTAATTTGTGTGCCAAACAGCTCCAAATATTGTGTATATATTATTAGAAATATGTTATACAAAACTGTGCATGAACTTTTAGAAGCTCTAGGTATTAGATTTAATATACGCTTTTAAATGGGTTACATTGCTGAAAAGCAATGTAGTATGCCATACTTTTGGTTTGTTATTTTTTTTTAATTAATTACAAATGATAGCATATTTTACACGAAAAGTTTTATGAAATATATTTAAAATAGTTCATGTAAAATAAATTAAAAGAAATAAAATACTTTCTAGCTTATGAAAAAAACCTTAGTATTTTTCGAATGTCTGAAAAATTTTAACTCTCAGAAAGTCTGCAAGAATATCAATAATAATAAAATAATAATAAGAAGAAGAAGAAAGAAGGATTATTCTACCCAGTATTGGATAGTATGTTTATTAAAAACAAAATTAGCTAAACATTAAAGTTAAAACATTTTTAAATAGTTATGCTGTCATTACTAAATATTTTATGCTACTAAAATGGTGAGAAAAAAAATCTGAAAATAAACCAAGTCACTTTAATGTTTAATAATCACTTAACCTTCAAGTCACGTTAATATTTTATTATTTTATTTAAAAAGAAATTGCAGTTCAAAAAGATTTTTAAATGAAAACCAGACTAAAATGATTTTTGACATGATTTCTTCAAATCGGGATTAACATCGGAAATTTAAAATTTTTAGTTCAGTTAATTCAAAAGTGAATGTTTGATTAGCAGTAAATGTTTGCGTTGGAATTTAATATTACAAACGCTCTGCGACTTATACATGACGATTTAATATATATGCATTTGCATTAATTACTAAACTTGTTTTTATCGTAAATCGTTGAGTTAGACGGCTGTAATTAAAAAAACGATCTTATGTGATCTACATTGTGTCTCTGCAGAACTATTTTGTTTCAGTTTAAAGAAAGTTAAAAAATATAAATAAATAAATACCATGAGTAAAAATGTTTCATAAAATCAACGATCATTTTTCTCTTCTTTTTTTTTTTCCATATGTTTCATCAGTACGTAAATTGAAATGTTTTGAATAATATTTATTTTGATGGAGACAAAGAATTGAAACTTTTTACATTTTTTTTATTCTTATTAATAAGTAAAACAGTGATCTTAATAATAAACAGTGATATTATATATATCATTGTATAAAATACATAGATAGTGATATTAATATTAATAATAATAATCCAAAACTTTTAATCTAAATTTTACAACGCAATTGTTTTTATGAAGTTATTTGAGATGTAATTATTAATTGTGTCTTGAGCAAAAAATGCTACAAAATTCTTGTAGTTAAAATATGATATCAACTATTTGTTATTAAAAAGAATATCTGATGCTGAAAAATACTAAGTATTTTTTGTAATATTGATTATAAGTGTGAATTATGAAGAATTATCTTATTATTTCAACCAGTTGAATTTTATTCTAAAACTTTGGTTTGCTGCTATGTGTGAATTATTTTATTATTTCTTAATTAATTTCAAAATTTCTGAAAATGATATTCTTGTTTCTTAGAGATGAAATTTTATCTTGTATATACTTTCATATAAATGGAACGCTAACTTTTCTTTCCAAAACTATTTTTTTTGATTATTTTAATATTTTGCATTAGAGTTATATGCATTTAATTTACGCTTTGTTTTAGCAAAAATACTCACATTATAGTTTAAACTTAAATGTATTTGATTTTATGAAGTAATACATAATGGCCATCTTCTTAATTTTTCCTCTTTAGTTGAATTTAATGGATATCCTGAATGTTATAATATCTGAAAATAATTAACAAATATTGATTATCTGGAAATTCCTATTATTTAACAGGTGTGATTGTATCCCGGTTATGCACTGAAATTCTAGAATTCCCAATTTAAAATAGAAAATATACTGGTTTTTCAGATGGAAAATTTATTCATAGATTGGTCATAGTATTCAATGTTTATATAACTTTTAAATAATATTAATCAAAACTTGAATTTTAAATCTTTTATTCTTTTTTAAACAATAATTACCCCATGAAGAAATTTTAGTACTTAGAAAGTGTGAACCGGGACCATTCATATCAATCGAAATAAAATATATATTCAAATAGTTAATGATGAGAAGAAATTCGTTAAAAAAAAGAAAAGAAAATTGCATAAGTACCTTCGATTTTAAAATTATTTGAAAATTACAAAATAAATTAAGTATTTTATATAGCTTATTTGATCAGTTCATTTGCAGTGTTATTTATTGAATACTTTATATATTCAATAAATAACACTGCAAATGAACTTTTTAACACCTTTTCTTGAACTCCCATGGGAGTTGAAGAAAGTGTTAAAAAGTAACATGGTAGAACGTCGTTATTACCTAGATAAGATTTTCTGATTCCTTCGGAGAAACTCAACTACGAGTGAAATTATTAGAAAAGATTTTGAAAATGATCTCCTAATGTACAAACGTAAGTTTAGAGAGAGTGACTAAAAATGGGATGTAATATTCTGCAACATGTCTTTTTCGATTGCTCGGATTTAGCTCATGTCTTTTTTAAGGTTTTCCAATGTATTGGAGCCAGTTCGGAAATATCGGTCCTTCAAATAATCCTACAAGAAAAAATCTCATATATTCAGGTCAGGGTTATAGGATGGCCATTCAGTGCTCTGTCCAATGAATCTTCCAGTGTTCAAAGTAACGACACCGTCCTGAAAGATGTCCGTGACCAGGAAGAACACACTATTTGGACATGCAGCGTCCTGCATGAACCATGACCGTTATCCGCCGGCAAATTCAGAGGGGGATTTAAATTTTTTTGATGGATCTGACTTCTAATCTTATTTCTTTCACTTCAATAATGAATAAATAAGACAGCTGACGATAAATTGATACAATCAGATGAAGAGGGCAAGTCTACCCGTCATAGAAATTTACAAAGTGTTAAAGTTTACAAGCGCAATACGGATTCCGTTTATTAATGAAAGATTACGAAGTATTGGGGGGATATCAGTCATCCTGCCCTGTCTGGTTACGGCCCTACCATGAACCAGTTGATATTGACTATCCTTTGATGCAATTTGTATCCAAATTTTTCGGCTAGTGTCTGCCTGTAACTTCTATCAGTAACAGTTGCATTGATATTCCACAACAGTTACGTTGATGAATTATGTGATTATGCGTTTTGCACCGAATGCATACCCCACCGTCACATGTTCTTCATGCAGAGCGGCCACATGGAGAACAGTGAAATTTCATTACCCCAGTAATTCCGGTTTTGTCTTTTCATATACACTTTTAAAAGGCTTTTTCAAAAACAGATGAGGCGTTTTAAACTTTCAATCGCTATACTGTCACTCCAAAAAACATACTCCAATTAGAGAGCTTATTAAGCTGATCAGAATATTTTACTTGTTAATACCTTTTTTAGGACACGCTGTAAAATATAAATTACTTTTATGTAGGTTTGCAATTTTGTGCGTAAAGTTATTACACTTTATGTTTATTACATTTTCATATCTGCAAACCCTCTGTTTTATACAAGTCAAATAAACCCAAAAATTCATTTAATATTTTTTTCTAAATGGTACATAATTCATTTCATTTATTAAGTAACATTTTTGATTAGGAATATGTTTATCTGGCTTGAAAATAAAACCCCGGGTAGTTCGCAACTGTTCATTTTATGATATACTTTTAGCTTACTATATTTAAATAAAGTTATATTTTTGTTGGTTACTTTTTATAGAGCAATATTAGTTTATCTTATAGAAATATTTCTGAAATTATTTATCTTAAGGGAGCATCATTTCTCCCTTTTTCTCAAACGCAAATATTTCATGTATTTTTACATGAACTCACGATCATCGCTGATTTAATTTCTTAGTTTTTTGTCCTGTCATAACGTCTCGCTTTTTATAGGCTAATTCCTGTTCTCCCCCAGTGGAATGAGTCATGACTCTTTAAGCATACAGTCTCCCTGTTTTTAAATATATTCAGTCTCGTCTTTTCTGTCTTACGCTTTTCGACGACCCATCATTCTTGCAATTGAAAAGCAAAGTTATGAATAATGCGGCTGCATTCATTTTGTCACAACATTCACCTTTTTTTCTCTTCGCAATGGATTTCAAAAGACGAAACTCGTCCGGAACATTTAAAGTGTACCAAAATAGAATGAATGGTAAATAGTATGTTAACCAGTGTAACAGGACATGCGTAACTTTAGGCACATCTAAGATTTTCTGGACGATGGAAGTATTTAACATTTAGTTTACTTATCATACTTCATTTAACCCTTTATGCCCCGACGGTACTTTAAAGTACCATTAAAATAACTTGTTATAAAGTTCCTTTAATACATCGATTAATAGTAATACGGATTAGATGAGTTATAGATACTTTACTTTAATTTATCTAGTTCCAAAAGCATTATGGGTTGCACAAAACAAAATTTTTTTAAAAAAGACGATTTCCTGTGCTTTTCAACTTTCTTGACGTTGAAAGATTGAGGGATCAGTTCGGAAATATTTCTATATTTGTATTGTAAGAGCATTATATTTGTACATTTCCTAATTCCATAAAATACTAAAGGAAAATTTTAAATAAAATATTTGACTTGAGTTATTAATTTTGCACAAAATCCTTATAAGATCAAACTCAATTAATTTTAATTGGTAAAATCCTCCTGAAATTTATTAAATGATTGTGTAAATCGTCTAATGTAGTTTAAAAAATTCACAAAAAATGCTTTAGAAGATGAAATTTTCATGAATTCATAATTTAGGACATAAAGGCGTGTTAAAGAAAGTAGGCAATTATCAACATATAGAAAAATTCAACGAAATATGAAAGATTTTGATTTAAAAAATAATCCATATTATCATAAAATAAACAAAGGACTTAACAAACTTTGAATCCCGACGAATTTCTTTCAAAATGAGGAAAGGATATAGGAAAATGTTGATTATGGTGGTTTGGATTTAGAAAGAAGAAGCTCGTCCAGAGTATTTAATATAGAAAAAATGGTAAACAGTGTGATGTTAAACAGGTTAAGTTTAGCTCTAGACACGTCTGAGATTTTCTGGGTGGTGCTGGTATTTAACGCTCTATGCCATTTCGGTCCCACTGCCATTTCGATCACGGCGTTTCGGTCCCACATTATAAGAATATTATGTTTTAGAGTCGCTGGTTAAAGAATGGACCAGTAGGGTTATAACCAAGGGGTTTTTGGGTTTTGGTGACCCCAAATTTGAGGTTATTTGGATACTTTTGTCCTCTAAAAATTTTACACAAGTGCTAAAGATATTGAGTACAAAAGTTTTGATATGATGATCAATGGAATACTCAGAAGGGCCGTGTGCAAATACATTATTTAATTTTTTTGCTACGGTATAGAAATGACATATTAATATTCATTAAGGGGCGCTTATCCGTACAGATTTTTCTCTCCCCGATCGTGAAATTCCATATTAACCTATGGAAAATTTTACTTATATGATTACCAGTTACATACCATAATTATAGAAATATAGTTTTCAGCGTCACAAAGCAGGGTAGTAGTAGTGCATTTTTAAATATTGTCTCCTGAAGTTTTAGGTATTTTGAAAGGCTCTAATGAATTTTGAAATTTCTACTTGAGGGTATTCTTCATATTTTATCATTTTTATTATTTCATATTTTTAAAAAGATAACATTTAAAGAGACAGTTTTAAAAACCGTAATACGTCGGCATCGGTTATCTTCTTTCGAGACGATGAAAACTGTATTACGATAACTATATTAGGTAATGAATAATCATCTAATTAAATTTTCCTATAGGTTAACATGAGATTTCACGATCGGCGAGAAACGGCAAATTTGCCTCTTCATATGTGATACTCTTATAGCTGTATCAAGTTTATATATGAAAGATTAATGTAATACAGTAGAACTACTAAGAGGAACTGAGTGAAATTACGGAAAAAATCCATCTTATATTTATTTTCGTTTTAGCAGGTGCATTGTCTATTGTAATGCATTGTATTATTTTTGCTTCGACTTTTTCATTTAAGGCAGGAATCCGTTATATACAGCTTTTGTTCTGCGAATTTTTACTTTATTCTAGTACTTATTAATTGATAATTATATACCATTAATTAATTAGTTATGCTTCTATTACAATATTGATTAATTGTAGATGGTAGTAATTGTAGTATTACAGGAAAACTTAGTGAAAACGTAAGCTGTATCTAACGGAATCTTGCTGTAATTGGAAATTTTCATGGTTCTGTCGATAAGGCAAGATACAATTTCAGGTAAAACCTATATTTAACGGAATTTACCGTTAAGTGGGAAAATTTCATGATCTAGGTGAAAAGAATTCAATATGATTTTAATAGCTACTGTACCTGTAAGATGGAAATATTTTTTAAAACAATTTTTTTCTGGTACCTTACGATTCCGCCTTTAAAGGTATTACAAAGCAATATTTTGTTCCATAACCTTCAAATTCTGTCTTAGACGGTTTAGTACATTTTTGTCGGTACCAAGAAAATTTTCCAATTAAGGCAGGTTTCCGTTATAAACATGTTCTGTTTTTTTGTTATAATACCAGAAATATATCCAGAAAAATCTGGTAAGATGAATTACAAGGAATCAGAAAAAATCAGTTTTTTGACAGGTTTCCGCTTCAACAGATGTCGTTGTATGACATTTCTTTGCAAGAACCATGATTTTTTACTTTCTTCTATTTTCAATAGAAGAAAGTATTGTAATCGAAATTTTTTCGACTTCCGGTTTTCGACGATTTTACACATTTTAGGGGTCAGAGATCACAAAACACATGTTTATGCAAAATGTCTGTCTGTCCGTGTGCCCGTGTGTCCGTATGTGTGTGTTTCGCCATTGTACCATCAAAAAGTATGTGAAGTTATGTATAGAATTGAACCAATTTTTTTTTTTAAGTTTTTGGCTATGGCAAGCAAGTTCTCCCTTAATTTGGAAAAAATCCACCGGTAGAGGGCGCTGTAATAGCGATTTTTGTGCATTTTGAATATTGTACCATCGAAAAGCGTATGAAGTTATGCATAGAATTGAACCAAATTTTTTGTGTATGTTTTTGGCCATGGCAAGAAGGTCCTCCCTGAGTTTGGAAAAATTCCGCCAAAAGGGGGCACTATAATGGCAATTTTTGTCTAATTTTCTTGATTTTTTGTAGTCTTATCGTAAACCTGTGTCTCGTGAATCGACGGGAACTTCCCATCCTGATAAGTCGACTATTCGCGAACAGCTGATATACAACAGAATAACGAACAAGTAAAAATTAAATTAAAAAAAAATCAAAAACCCGACTGCGTAAGAAGCGAACTAATTATTTATTTCTCCTCAATGTGAAACTATTTTTTATATTACTTACCTATTTTTTTTTTTAATTTACTTGTATTGATGACTTTTAAGTTGAGTTTAATTGTTAGTTCCTATCTATAAACACTGTTTTGATGAGGCTTATAGATGTCTATGAAGGTTAGAATTGCAATAAAGCTAGAGTTCCTACCTACGCAGCTTCCAGGTTGTGTAATATTTAAACGGAGCTTCTGATTGTAAAATGGCCAACGAAACATCGTCTTCATTTTGAAAGACTTATCCAATGATATTCCACTCAATATGGTGCGTAAATTTTTTTTCGTCACTAATGCCATTTTGCATTTTACGGCCGCCATTTTGAATTTATAAAAACAAAACCTAGCCTATAACCATATGACGGCAAAGATGAATCCATAGAGACCTCATTCATTAAAATCCATCCAGCCGTTGGGATGTTGCGAGGGTATAAAGGAATCCACATACCCAGATACGCGTGAAACACATAACCCTTCTTGGCAGTCGAGTAAAAACTATTGCTTTTAATAAATATCATGATAGAAATTAACTCTTTTTACTCCGATTAATTGACTGACGCAGAAATTTAAGATGAAAGTCAAAGTTTATATAGTATTGAACTAATAAAAATGAAATATTGACATTTGTAACAACATTTTGAAATATTAAAATATGAGATAAAACAAAGTTTTGATATTGGCACATCCAACTAGTTTTAGTTTAAGGTAGGACCTGTATGTAACTAAAATTTACCTTAAACAGAAAAATTTTATGATCCTGACAAAAATACAGTAAAAAATGCTCAGCTGTTATCTCAAGTAACCCCGAAAAATGCTCCGCTTTAGACAGGTTTCTGAATTGGTAAGTACCTCGTCCCTTATAATTACATTATATTTTTTTCACCAGGATCATGAAAATTTTCCATTTAAAATAGGGTTCCGTTATAGATAGGTTCTATGTTTACGGATTTTACTTTAATGTGAAACAATCCAGTCCGTTTTAGCAGATTTACAAGCCACACAGTGAAACATTCTAAGACGAAATGGCAAGATATTAGAAAAAAAAAAATATGGATATTTTGGTCGAGATCATGAAAATTTTCTTTTTGCAAGATTCCGTTATATTCAGATGCTATATTCGTAGGTTTTGAGTGCTGTTATAATAGTTGCATTTAAAAACACTTTATTGTTCACATTTTAGCCGATACAAACCACTTAAAAATTAAAATGTAACGAAATTTCCATGACAAACTGGACAAACGAAACGCCGGTACCGAAGTACCGGCAACGAAATGTTTAAAATTTAATTTACCTATTGTAATGAAAAAAATAATACAACAAATAAAATAAATAGTTGCTAAGTACAGGAAAAAATTCATCAAAATTTAAAATTTTATCCATAATAAAATAAAGCAAATATGACTTTAGAAAATTTGTTTTTAAAAGGATATTTTTCCATAATGAAAAAGAGATTTATGTAAAAACTGTTTGTGACACTGCACCTTTTTTACTGTAAATGCCGAATAATAAGCTTTTGTACCAGAAGAAAATAATAAATGAATTTTAAATTAAATAATAGGAAATGAAACTATATAAACTTTAAAATAATATATTAAAAAGAAAATAATACTAAATAAATTTATATTAAAATTTATTTTAAATCCATTAAAATCACCTCTTTTAAGTTATTGAGTATTTTGTAAAACAACCAAAATAAACAAAACGTGACAATGAGAGAATTGAAGAGCTAAGTGGAAGAACATGTTAAGTAACAAAAATTACATTTGAAGAAATTTGAAGTGAAAGTTTTTGCTGTAAATTTTAATGATTTATTTTCTGTTTGATACTATATGTGATACTGTATGGTAGAAGAAAAACTTATTCATATTTAATTTTCAAATATTAAAATTTATTAATATTATTAACATTATTAAATATTTAAATATTAAATATTAATGGATAATGCCTTAAATCTTCAAGACTAAATAGAATCTTAGTATTTTAGATTCACCATGTGATAGGATACCTCATAACGCTTTCATCGAAAAGATAAAAATGTTTTTTTTTGAAAATGTAGCATAACATGTTCATCCACTCAGCTCTTCAATTGTAAATAATCCTAAATCTGACATTCATATCAGAAAAATATTTACGATCTTCATATATGTACAAAATATTCTCCTACTGTGATAAAATCATAATAAATACAGGGTGTCCAGCGAATAAGACCCTGATTTCAAAACTAAATATATCAAAAACAAAGTTCAATAGAATTATGCGGTAAACGGTTTGTTTATTAGCTAAGCTGTAAAAATGTTATACAGAAGTTTCAAAAATTAGTTGCAAAAATCGCTAACAGATGACGCTGTAATCTCAATGCCTATAAATTGTGTTTTGAAATCCAGAGCACTAGAGTCTCATACCTAGATGGCTTCCTATGGAAGAATAAAAATTGGGAAAGACCACTTTTTCGTTGAGGTGATGTGCAGAAGTGGAGACATCTGGTCACAGAATTATTGCATCAGCTTCAATTAATAGAATTTTCAATAAAAAGTTTAGCAATCATTATATAAGAACTTAAAATATTTTATTTGGGTAATGTGCTGAAGCGGAGCTATGTGTTGACAGAATTGAGATTTGTTTCAAATTTTGTTATAAGCTACTTCGGTCCGGATACCAGTATATCTGTGGTATGTCTTTTCTCTCCTAATTTGTAGATCGTCGAATCGAATCCAAGTAGGGGAGGATTTGAAAAAAAATGGAAATCTTTACTTTTTAATATTTATTTAAACTGTGAAAAAAGCTTGAATAAAAAAAGCCAAAGTTTCTGGTTTTAAAATTTAATTAAGCTAAAAGAAACCCCCCTTTTAAAAATCATTGAGCATTTATAATAATGATTCATAAATCATTTTTTTTAACTTGTAGAGAATAGTGTGAATGAAAAAAAATACAAAGTTTCTACTTTTAAAAACTTAAGTTTAAAAAATAATTCTAATTTTAAAAACACGTTTTCATTTTTCTTATCATTGAGCACAGAAATATGGCGCAGTTGCTAGCGATAGGATCCGAAGTGTTGGAAAGGAATGCAGCATCCAAAATACTTTTGCTTTAACGTTGATGATATGACTTATCATCAATTCCTTTTAAAAACGAAGTAATTTAACGCATAATTTCTCTCTCTAAAACTTTGGTTTTAGCACAACACATATTTCTTTTCTTTGTAAACAAAGTATTATGCCGTCATTTGAAAAATAAGTGAAAAGTGCAAAATGGCTTTTTTATTTATAATAATTCAGGTATAAACAATAATACCAAAATATTTTAAAAATTGAATTTAATAAAATGTTTTAATAAGTTCTTATATAATGATTTCTAAACTTTTTATTGAAAATTCTATTAATTAAAATTTTCTAAAATTAAAGCTGATGCAATAATTTTGTGATCAGATGTCTCCACTTCTGCACATCACCCCAATGAAAAAGTGGACTTTCCCAATATTTGTTCAACCGTAGGGAGCCATCTAGGAATGAGACTCTAGTGCTCTGGACTTCGAAGCATAGTTTACAAGTATTGTGATTACAGCGCCATCTGTTAACGGTTTTTGCAACTAAATTTTGAAACTTCTGTATAACATTTTTATAGCTTAGCTAATAAACAAATCATTTACCGCATAATTCTATTGATCTTTGTTTTTGAGATATTTAATTTTGAAATCAGGGTCTTATTCGCTGGACACCCTGTAAATATTTCAATAGCGTTTAGCCTTTTTCATTATAAAATTCCCTACATTAAGGCATTGAGCAACCCATTAACTCACTGATATTAAGCCATTGAGCAACCCATTAACCCACTGATATTAAGCCATTGAGCTATCATTCCAAAATAGCAGATACTTTTTGTTCCAATGAGATAGATAAATGTCAAAATTCTACTTAACCTTCTAAGCGGTTGTCTGTAATTTTCTGTTTGCAGAAAACAAATTGGCTCCAGACAAAACATATTTTCATTAGAATTATGTTTTAAAAATGATCTACGACGTTTATATTTAAATGGTGTTTTAGCACCAAACCAGAAAGGAAAATTTAAATTAGCTTCAATTTATAAGAATTTTTATAAGAATGCATGAAAGCCTCCAGATGCTCTGCAGGAAATTTCATATTATATAGATAGAGATGAAAAAATAAATAATCAAGGGGTATGATATTTTTAGATGATGCGACGTCTTTTTGAGGAAAGACACACATTTCTTCGCTGTTTACATTTCTCTGTCGCTCCAGACATGCAAAAATATTTATTGCAAAGAAAGCGTAATCCTTAAAATATTTTATGACACACATTTTCCTAAGACATAATTTAGAAAGCTAGTAGGGGAAAGATAGAGTTAGATTTCCCCCGGGGAATATTGCGAGAATATTTCTATGATAAGAGTGAAATTTCGTATCTCATATGCTTCCTGAGAGAGACGAATGTTGTTTACTACAATCAATAAAGCTCATCTTCTAAAAGAACACTACCCCACGTTCTTTTTTTACGACTTGAATAAGATAAAGCTTTTTTGGTTCATTGAAAAAATCGAGAGTGTTTTTTCATAGGATGAGATTTTTAGAAACAGCAGCAACGGTGTCACATACAAGATTAAATCACATTTTATGAAAATCTAAGTACAATTGGTATATGAGAAATGCATATTCTTGTAGAATTTTTGCATATAATTAACGCTGTTGACTCAGTTCCAATATGTTACATTTGTGCTTATTTTACAGCCTTAAAACTGAGCATATGAAAAGAATTTTAGTTGTGACCAGTATAAGTACAATAGTGAGCTTATTTCGAAAATTTATATTTAAAAAATAATTAGTGTTGCATTTTTTTTCTCGTCATAGCATATGACCTGTAGTACAGTTTTGTTAATTTGAAGAAATATACTATAGAAAAACCTCCTAAGACGGAATTTTTAGGGACCAGAGAAACATTCTGTTTTAGGCAGGTTTTTATTTTAGAAAATGCAATGCCTATTAAAATTGTATGGAACTTTTTTCGTCGGGATACTGATTTTTTTTTCTTTGCTGAAGACAGTATTCCGTTGTATGCACGTTCCATTCTGATAGGTTGTTCTGTGTTATTTTTTCAAAGCACATGAGTGAAGATAGCTGGTATGTCTAGACTTTATCACTTAGTTTTTTATTTTCTTCATATTTTAATCTCCCATTATTGTTACTTCTTAATTTTTGCCTAATTTTAAAAACTTACTCTCTCAAATTCTTAGAGATGAATCATTTAATTAGGACTATCCTAATATGTCATACACACAGAGCATGCTTGAAACATTTCTGTTCGTCCAGTTTTTGTTGACGATGACCAAATCAACATGATAATAGAGTCAACACAGCATAACACGAGTGATGGATGTAATAACATACAAATTGAATGCATAATATATATACTTTGAAAAACATTTAAAATAACTTAAGTAAAATTACTCAATTTATAGTTTCACAATAAATTGACTTAACACAATTGGCAACTGTGACTTTTTCGAAAATGAACTACTTTTGGAAAAAAGGACTTGTTTACATCATTGTAAATAGAAAAATTATCAGATGTACTGATCCCTAAACCTTCTTCTATATCATACGTGTTAATACTTCAAAATTTGCTATCACAGTGCCAAAAATAAATGACAATCTATGCCCATCATGAGGATTCTAAATATATGAAATTCCGTGCATTAGTCCTTGCGATATGACTATCGCTAAAATTGTGTAAATACTGCAAAATGCAGCACAGCAACGCCAACTTTTGGAGGATTTACATTAAAACCTAATCAGCAACAACTTATATCAACGTTTAACTGAATCTGAAGTTTGATGAAAATCCGTGCATTAGTTTTTGAGCTAGAGCCATTGCGAAAATTTTAAAAAATCCAGTATAGCAGCGCCACCTATTGAGCGATTTACACCAAAAGGTAAACTGCACCAATAATTATGAAGGTATACCTGAATCTGAAGTTTGATGAAAATTCGTGCCTTAGTTCTTGAGATAGAGCTATTGCGAAAATCGGGGAAAATGCAGCATAGCAGAGCCACCTGTTAGGCGAATCACATCAAAACGTAATCAACACCAATTCATATCAAGGAATAACTGAATCTAAAGTTTGATAAAAATCCTTGCATTAGTCCTTGAGATAGAGCTATTTCGGAAATCGTGAAAAATGCAGCATAGCAGCGCCACCTGTTGGGAGATTTACACCAAAAACTAATCAGCACCAACTTATATCAGGGACTAACTGAATATAAATTTTTATTAAATTCTGTGCATTAGTTCTGGAAAGCCCACAAAATTTGTGTCAGATACAGACAGTCACAGACAGATAATTTGTAAAACGTGTTTTTCGGGATCTCTGACCCCTAAAACGTGTAAATCCGTCGAAAAAAGGAAGTCGAATATTTTCACGAATCCAATACTTTCTTCTTGTAGAGTTAGAAGAAAGTAAAAATGAGGAGTGTAATAAAACTCCGCACTCTGTCATGCAATACTCATCAAAAACTTTGTTGGATTACAAAGGATTTTTCATTTTTGAAAGCAACCGATCAGTTCAGATGTGAAAAATATAATCAAACTGAAGAAGAAAAGCAGTAAAAGTAGTTAGAATTTAGCAAACTGAAAAGATATTTTCTTCCATCATGATATTGGAAAGCCAGTCACATTTTCGTCCTTTGACAAACAATATTAGTGTTCGATTGGCGTATAGTCATCTATTTATCATAATTTATCTCTCAGCTATGAGAAGAAACAAAAAGAACGAAAAATCATGCGTACATAGATTATAAAGTACTTTCCAACACATTCAGAATACTATAATAAAACTTTACAATTTACTAAGGTGAAAGATGATGTCTAAGTGAACAATTTGGAAAACGCATAACACATTTGAAAACACGATTTCTGCTATAACCATGAACAGTCATTAAAATGTACGATTTATTTTGTGCAGCCCTATATAGGATCTAGAGATATGTATGCATTCTACATACTATGATGAAAGTTAGTTCAGTTAAACGCAAAGCATAGTTGAAAATTTCCACTCAGCCATTTCCGCCTGTAAACGGATGTTGTTGAGAACTTTTCAGAGACCCTGTATAGGATCTTCAGAGTTTATACACACCAAGTAATATTTATAAAATAGTTACATTTCAAAACGCATACAACAACTGAAAACGTACTTCCAGCAATTATTGTTCATCGACTTCAATAGTTCAATGATTGCTCATTTTCTTCTATAGCCAAATTCTTTTGTGTGTCCCTGGAAAGGAACGATAAGTTCTATACACACCGAATTCTATAGTAAGAACCTTCTAGTACACCTGAGTGATGTATGTAAATTTCAATATGTTTAAAATACTGCAATATCATTAAAATACACGGCAAACGATCCCCCCCCCCCCATATACCGTAATGTAACGGAATTCTTTTGGAGTGGCCCTGTAAATTAACCGAAAATGCTGCACACTTCATTTTCCATACCGAACATGCTATAGTAAACTCCAATAACCTATATCCCTTTCATGACAATCGGACAATACTGACGCGAGTTAGAGCACTGACAGACAGACAGACAAACCGAATTCACAAACATTTTTCAACTATATTGGAAAGTGTTAAAAATCAGAATTTTTATCAAATTTGAATAATGTTTCTGCCTGAATGATGACAGAAAGGTAATTCATAAAAATTGGTAATAGTTTACAGAATAAAGTTATTTCGTTTCAATAACGAAAAAAGAACCCTTTTCTTTACAAAAATCTAAATTTACTAAGATGTTAACCCATTATTTTAATATTTAAAAAAATTAAAAATTGTTTCAGAGCGCCATACAGCAAAATATGTTTTTACCAGAAAAGAAATTATTACAGATCTTTTAAGACGTGAAAAATAGTTCTGATTGCAGTTAAAATGCGTAACAGATGTATATTTTATCTTTTTAATTTTTAACAGTGTCCTTCCAGCGATAGTTCTTTATGTTTATAATAGAGTATAGCATCATCGGACGACGAAACGTTGCATTGTAGTATGTTTAGGAATAAGATTGTTCCCTTGCGTTTCATGACTTGAATGAAAAGCAATTATCTATACTACTAAAAGCTACATTCAGTCTGACAGGATCAGGAAAATGTCACTTTGTAAAAAGAAATAGCAAAATATTTCTTTTAAAATCAGAATAGTAATTGAAATTCAGTTACTTGTTTTGAAGGCCATCCACGAGCTTTAGTTATATCTGACTTAGAATTAACAGTGACCTATCTGAAAAAAATATATTAAATTGTTCACTGAAATATTTTATAAAATTTCTTTATATATAACAAAATATTTCTCTGTTCGATATTAAAAATCAATCTCAGATGCAGTGAGTATTTTAATTGTATAGAACAAATCTTCCTTAACGTTATAAGATATTAATACATGGAAATTATTCCAGAGAGAGAAACATTCGCCTTGGATACAATATTACAAACAATACATATTATGTTTTATCAAAAAAAAAAAGGTTATAAGATAACTAAGATAATACAGCATAAAAATATACTTTTTAAAATTCTCCTTGAAACGTTCGGTACTATTACTGGTGACTCGTGACAGGCTCTTTTTGGGATTTTTACTACATACATGGCTGTCAGATATATTCTTTTTCTTAATACTATTTTTTAAATGAAATCTTTGCCTTATTTAATGGCCGAACTAAAGCCATTATAAATAAGGCAAAGATTTCTTTAAAAAAGGAGTGGTAATACAAAGAGTAAATTTATAAGCCATACTTGCATTGCGCCAAAAAAGCCAGTGACGAGCTGTCATTAGCTAGCATGATAAAGGGAACTAACTTTAATTACAATTAGATTTATATTAAAAATCCATTTTATTCGTGAAAACAATGTACAGTCGTGAAAAAGAAAAAATCCCTACCGGCCGGGCCTACAGGCGGAGGTAGATTTCGAAGTTAAGTATAGAGGAAAAGGTCCAAATACCGGCTACCACTTTTGTTTTCAATCTAGATGATACAATTTTCAAAATTAATAAAATAAAAAGTGACAGCAGGGTACCTCGACATGTTTTACAGCTGTTTAGAGAAGAAAAAATCAGTTTAAAAGGCGTTTTCTCTATATAAAAAGCAAAATTCCGAAAGTCTTCAAATTTTGAGTTTTTAAAATGGAGTCTAAATACCGGCTATCTAAGTTTTTTTCCAAAAGATCACACAAATAGAGCTCATGACAATTGTTAAGCAATAAAAATGTTATTTCAATAAATTGTATTGATTAATAACATTTCTTATGCACAGAAAAATACGCAATTTTTAATAAATAAGTATTTTTGTCAAATTTCTAAAATTCTTTACGACTATCTCTCACTGTCTTCTTCCCATTATGTTTCTAATTTTGTTTTTTAACGTGTAAAACCGAAAAAAAGCTTGCTGATTGAAATGAGAATTATTTTATCTGAAAAAAACAAAAACATAATATCACTCTCTGCGTCGTTATAGTCCCTATGAACCCACATATTGCATTCTTAACATTGAACCCAGAATCCCCTCCCCCATTCTTGCCCACAGAGAAAGCACCCATGCAGAAGACACAAATTTACCATCTTCCTCTGTTTCCTTTTTCACTTTCTTAACCCTCTCGCTGCGTAATTGTTTTATCAAAATTGCTTCAAAAATTGTATTTAACACCTTCACGACGAGCGTCTTTTAAGAATTTTTATTCTTTTGTCACCGGTTTTTCAAAGCAAAAATTTTTTCTAATTTAATCGGGAAAATGCTCCGATTAAATAAGGCAAAATTTACAATAAAAAAATAACCGGTGGGAATAATCAAGGAGGGTTAATTAGACGGGAAAAATGCATCTCCGAGGAAATCTCGGGTTGCGCAGCGAGAGGGTTAAAATCGAATTTCTGCCTCTTTCGCCTGGTTTACTCCGTCATTTTTTTCCTTTTCTTCACATTTATTACAGGCAATTTTGTAGTGTCCAACAGCGCTTTATTGGAAAGTGATCCGGTAACCAATGTCGGTCCTGAAGAATTACGGCCATGTTTGATTTTTTATATTGCGAAATGGGACTGGAACTATTTCTGAACCATTTAAATTAATTTATTAATTATGGAACTATTTAAATTAATTTATTTTCCTCCCCTTCAAGCAGAGCAACCGAGAGAGGTCCAAATACCGGCCAGCCGGTATTTAGACCACTCTAGGTAGCCGGCATTCGGACCACTGCTATGTTTAAGTTAAAACCGGTATTACTCATCCATATAATAAAATACCAATAATGTACGCGTGGCGATGGAGAGCTAAATATGTCTAGAAAATAACTTAATAAACAATTCAAGCCAATATACGATCAGTATATTTTTAAATATTAAAAAAAATAATTTCCATGCTCAACAACTCGAAATTTTCTGGCATAACTCCAGATTCATTTTTAATAGGAAAAACATGAAACTTGTTGACGTGATTTTTGAAGAGATTTATAAGCGACATGTGTTTTTAATTTTCATTCAATTAATTAAAACTTGATATATAAACAATTATTTTCTCAGTAAGACGATATTTTTCGTTTCTAACACAATCTCTTCGAGAAATTCCGTTCAAAATGCCCACTTTGACATCATTTTTTTGAAATATATTCTGCCTCTGTCAAAAAATCGATCATTACGGTACATTATACAGTTTCTGAATAAGCGAATTTACCAATTGGATGCGTTTGAGAGCAAAAATGAATTTAAAAATGAGTCAGAAAATAAGCAGTTTGGATTTGAATACTCCCTTAATACGATGATTTTTCCAACACAATCCGCTTCGGGAAATTCGGTTCAAAAGGCCCACTTTGACAGCATGTTTTAAAATATATTCTGCCTCTATCCAGAAATTGACCATTACAGTACATTATATAGTTTCTGAGTAAGAAAAGGTACCAATTGGAAGCCTTTGAGAGTAAAAATGGATTGTAAAATGAGTCAGAAAATAAGCAGTTTGGATTTGAATATACCCTTACGATGATTTTAGGTAGATTTCGTATGAAATACTACCTATTGGCGTCGTTCCTATGTTGGAATTTCTGAAAAATTTTTGCAGATCTACACCGATCATAACCCCTAGAGCCCCAAACCACCCTCAGTAAAAAACTTTATATATCTATCTATCTATCTATGTATGTATGTATCTATCTATATATATCACTTTCTTCTGGACACAATAACTTCCACAAGTCTGCAACAATCTCTTCCAAACTGATACATAAAATCAAGGGGCATAAAATATCGGTCAAGTTCGTTGATGTGCAAAATCGGGTCAAGGGGATGGAAATAGGGAGGGGTTTTGTGAAAACAGAAAAAACCCCATAACTTCTTAAATTTGTACATATCGAATCAGTTTAAAGTTTTTATTACTTCTAAAAATAGGGCCAAATATTTATGTATCACAGATTTTTGATAAAGTTAAAAATGGGCTCAAGGGGCGCAAAAATAGGGTTTATGGGAGAAAAAAATTCATAACTTCGGCAATTCTCAAGATATCAAATCCAATTAATTTTATCATGAATCTCCTTAACATTATCTACAACTTTTATATTCACAAGTTTTTGATAGGACCAATTCGTACCGCAAAAAAAAAATTAAAAACGAAAACAAAAAGGGCGTTTGAAGAAGAAAAAAATCCATAACTCCGTCAATTCAAAAGATATAAAATACCCATGAATTTATCATATATCTTCTTAATATTGTCTACAACATCTATATAGACAAGTTTTGCATAGGACCAATTCTTACAGCAAAAACAAATTAAAAATACATAGCGGTTGAAGAAAAAAATCATCTTAGTAAGGGTATATTCAAATCCAAACTGCTTATTTTCTGACTCATTTTACAATTCATTTTTACTCTCAAAGGCTTCAAATTGGTACCTTTTCTTACTCAGAAACTATATAATGCACCGTAATGGTCAATTTTTTGATAGAGGCAGAATATATTTTAAAACATGCTGTCAAATGGGCCTTTTGAACCGAATTTCCCGAAGCGGATTGTGTTGGAAAAATCATCGTACTAAGGGAGTATTCAAATCCAAACTGCTTATTTTCTGACTCATTTTTAAATTCATTTTTGCTCTCAAACGCATCCAATTGGTAGATTCGCTTATTCAGAAACTATATAACGCAACGTAATGATCGATTTTTTGACAGAGGCAGAATATATTTCAAAAAAAGGATGTCAAAGTGGGCATTTTGAACGGAATTTCCCGAAGCGATTGTATTAGAAACGAAAAATATTGTCTTACTGAGAAAATAATTGTTTATATATCAAGTTTTAATTAATTGAACGAAAATTAAAAACACAGGTCGCTTATAAATCTCTTCAAAAATCACGTAACAAGTTTCACGCTTTTCCTATTAAAAATGAATCTGGAGTTATGCCAGAAAATTTCGAGTTGTTCAGCATGGAAAAGTATTTTTTTGAAAACCGCCCTAACATGATTCTGATAAAACCAGTTATTATATAAAAATGAAATAAAAACTCGTCAAAAGCGGCCAGATAAAATTGTTAAAGTTGGTTTATCTCTAATCGTGATTTGGTTTTTGTTTGTGAAATTAGTATAATCTACCTCCGCCTGTAGGCCGGGCTGGCAGTGATTTTTTTTCTTCAACCGCTATGTATTTTTAATTTGTTTTTGCTGTAAGAATTGGTCCTATCCAAAACTTGTCTATATAGATGTTGTAGATAATATTAAGAAGATATATGATAAATTCATGGGGATTTTATATCTTTTGAATTGTCGGAGTTATGGATTTTATTTCTTCTTCAAATGCCCTTTTGTTTTCGTTTTTAATTTTTTTTGCGGTACGAATTGGTCCTATAAAAAACTTGTGAATATAAAAGTTGTAGATAATGTTAAGGAAATTCATGATAAAATTAATTGGATTTGATATCTTGAGAATTGACGAAGTTATGAATTTTTTTCTCCCAAAAACCCTATTTTTTGCGCCACTTGAGCCCATTTTTAACTTTATCAAAAATCTGTGATACATAAATTTTTGGCCCTATTTGTAGAAGTAATAAAAACTTTAAACTGATTCGATATGTACAAAATTTAAGAAATTATGGGTTTTTTTCTGTTTTCACAAAACCCCTCCCTATTTCCATCCCCTTGGTCCGATTTTGCCCATTAACGAACTTGACCGAGATTTTATGCCCCTTGATTTTATGTATCGGTTTGGAAGAGATTGGTGCAGAATTGTGGAAGTTATCGTGTCCAGAAGAAAGTGATATATATAGATACATACATACATAGATAGATATATATATATAAAGTTTTTTACTGAGGGTGGTTTTGGGCTCTAGAGGTCATGATCGGTGTAGATCTGCAAAAATTTTTCAGAAATTCCAACATAGGAACGACGCCAATAGGTAGTATTTCATACGAAATCTATTTAAAAGTAAACACCCCCTACTATCTCCTCAACAAATTATCGTAGACGAAAGTTACCGGTACAGAACGATTGGAAATAGTCTACTTTTAAATGATGTATATAAAATTTCCTTAGGGGTCCATCTACATATTAAAACGAATCCAAACTTCCTTTTTTTCAATGGCAATACCCAATTTTAACGAGATATTTCAATTTTTCAGTTCAAACTATGCCTAGACACCAAATTTCAAGTCATTTGAATGATAAGTTTTTGAATTATAAACATTCAAAATTTAGTGCTTGTAATGTTAAATTGCGTTTTCATATTTTTATTTATATCTCCTGTAATCATGCTCCTAAGGTGCTAATGTTTTTTTGTAGCAATAATACTAATATACCCAAACATAAATACGCTGAATTTGCAATTTTTCTAATTTTATGATATGAATTATGAAATTAATATTCCAAAAAATTATGAATTGCAACCTACAATTTTTTTGAAGGATTTAGATTTATTAAGTCCTGCTTTATGGAAATCCAAAATTTCACACTTTTCTTCCAAGTAGTTTTCAAATTATGCGTAAAAAACGGCAAAATGATGGTTTAAGGGGCCGTCTATGATATAAGTGAGCAGATATTTTGAAATTTATTCTGCTGTCCTGTAATCTAACAGGCTTCATTGACTCCTTGAGTGGCGCTTCAGGTGCCTTGATCAAGAAGGAGGCTCTCTCGGTTAACAATCAAGTATGGAACTTCAATTACCGCTCTTAAAATACGTTCGTTTTAAAATAAATAATTTCTCGGAAACTTATGGTACGAATTGCATAAAAATTTGTTTTCAGACTAATTGAAGGGTGTAGAGTTAATTTATGCTGTCTGAATCGTGTACTTCCATTGAAAAAAACAAAGTTATGGTTCGTTTTAATATGTAGATGGCCCTCTAAGCAAATTTTATATGCGTCATTTAAAAGTAGACTTTATTTCCAATCGTTCGGTACCAGTCACTTTCTTCTACGATAATTTGTTGAGGAGTTAGTAGGGGGTGTTTACTTTTTTTTCCCACGACTGTACATATTAGGTCTACCGGAAAACTCTGCCGCATAATGTTCTTTCACGCCTACTTTTTAAAAATTCTGATTTCTTCATTAGCACCACTTTTTTGAAATGGTAAAATTCCCATAGTTTTCACATTTCGGTG
The DNA here is from genome assembly GCA_963932465.1 of Maratus speciosus. NCBI lineage: Eukaryota > Metazoa > Arthropoda > Arachnida > Araneae > Salticidae > Maratus > Maratus speciosus. The sequence continues at coordinate 8,857,231 of OZ010787.1, forward strand.
AAAACAATGGGAATTTTACCATTTCAAAAAAGTGGTGTCAATGAAGAAATCTGAATTTTAAAAACGTAGCCATGAAGGAACATTATGCGACAGAATTTTCCGGTAGATCTAATTACATACTACTTTTAATATGGGACCCATCACCACCAACTGAAGGCTGATATTTATTAAGTTATTAGCCGACACGCTCGGCGTTGCCCGAGATTACCTTAAATATATCTAAAATTACGTTAAATGCAATATATAATGGGACCTATTCGTGAGAAGCCCGATGCTTTATGGGTATTGTAATGAGCGATCATAAAAATCGCAATCGCTATAACGGTTATCTTAAACATACTTAAATTACTTAAATATTATATACAAACGAACCTATTGGTGGGAGCTTCATTGCTTTCGGCACAGTAGTGAGCGATTGTAAACACGTAAATGATATTAATAACGAATTATTATAACCGGGGCCCTTCATTAATACGAGATACCGAGTTGTACAACGGTGGCCGAAAGCAACATGTATTTTCCCGGATAACTACAATCCATCAATTAAATTCAATTTTCAGCATATACTAATGAAAGAAGAGCAAAATAATTAAATTAGGGATTTACAAATGCACCCTTTACAAACAAAAACCCGGGATCGGAATATAGAAATATAGATAATCCAAAAAATAAGAATACACGCGAGAACACGTATGAAAGCATAATTGCAATCGAACTGTAACATTAACGGTGAATATTAAGTACGTTTAAATTTTCAAAATAATCTATATTTGGAATTACAAATAATTAAGACTTATATGAAAAACCAAACTACTGGAAAATGTTTTAGGCAGTAACAGATCAAGAAAATTTAGCAAATAAACACATTGTTTGAGTATTGGAGAAATTATTTCTCCCTGACTGAAAATAACTGGATATTGTAATATAGGTAAGAATTTTTATGCTGTTTTGATTCTGAAATGTATGATTGAAAAATAAACGAAAATTCTGCATTTTTCTATTTTGGTCTAATATTAGTGCAATTGATATTTTAGTGTTCCAGTATTTTACCAATTCGTAATAAAGATATAAATCGTTATTTTTTAAAGAAAAATAAATTTATTTACATAAAACAAATATAAATGAACTACCAAAATTAATGAATCAGAAGAATTATATTAAACTTAATATTAAAAATATTGTGAATATACTATGATTTTTTTTTCCAATATTGGGATCTTCATTTCTGAAGATTTGTAGGAAGCTTTCAAATTAATCAGTTTTAATATTAAATCACATCTTTAGTTGCAGTTATAACTTCAATCAATGCATTTCATTGAATGTTATATACATGCATTTTCTACCAACCAAAATTAATATATCCGTGCACTATATTTTATTTTCTCGACAACTTTACTCGTTACAATTTTGTATCTCGATGTTCAATTAATGGTGTTTGGTCTAATACTGGTATACTTGCCCTATACGTCAAGATTCAAGATATAGAAACAAATTTGTTTAAAATTTGCAAAAGATCAACAGACTTGGAACTAAGAAAGGTTATAAATTTTTAATCAGAATTTACAATGCAAGCTGTCCATAAAAGTTACTAAAATCAGCTAAAAAATAAAGAAACCTGATGGGCAGACAAATGAACAAAACATTAGAGATCATTCGAATAAATTCAGATTTTTCTTGTTTAGAACATATGATTTTGCTTTAGTAGCAGAAAAACACGAGGCAGTAAACAATGTGAACTCATTACGAAACTACATTGTGACATGACTGAAAAATGCAAAATCGAAGGGAAATGTTTTGTATCAAAATATTACTGACAGCTTCTGTGCAATGATTGTAAAAATATGCTTTTAGAGGCAGAAAACATAGTGAAATAATTGCAAGTTTAAAAAAAAAATTCTTTTTTTGAAGTTTTTCCCAGCATTTCAATTCTTATTTGGTGGGGGAAAAAGATGAATAGGCAAAAGATATGTCATCTTAATTTATGATAAACAGCAGAGCAGGTAATTAAAATAGTTCTGTTACTGCCAACAGAAATTATGAACTTTCTTTTTTAGCTAAACATTTCTGCCGTCAAAACTGATATACGAGCGTTTCATGTACGCAAGTTATTCGCACTCGGTGTTTTAGAAATTTCCATTAAAATGTCTTTGCTGCTCTCGAGTCGCTTGAAATATTAATTTACGGTGTTAGTCTTAATTGCCGAGAGATTCCCGAAATATTGCATGTTAGGCTAGATGCCAAGAACACATTTAAGCCTTTATTGACTTTAAGGCGTGGTTATATTGCAGTCTGATATTTTTTTTGTGACCAATTTTAATCTTAAAATTTCAAATGCCTTAGTTTCTATTCAAACAGTAAAACACGGAGTATCCTGTACACGCGAGTATTACACTACGAAAATGTCCTAGTTTCCTGACACATATATTAAATCTGTAATATAAAGCAAAAATCATGCCCGGCATGCTGACATTATTTTGACGGTGGAAACAAATTGACCAATAAAATTATCTTTTACTACAATTTTTTAACTTCTAGACAATTTCAATTTTATTACTATCGAATATGTAAAAGAATGTACTTTCAAAAGCAATTTGTTTGAAAACTGTATCTGAAGTTACTAATTTTTTTTTTATGGATTTGAAAATAATATTCAAGCATGGATTTTTTTTTTATCTTCTTCTATCGCGTGCAGCCCGGTTACTAAAGATTAATCTGTTTGCACTTTAATTCAACATTTGCATCCGGGTAATATTCCATAACAAAATTAAAACTTCATCTATAAATAAATAAATAAAATTATCTATATACACATCTATGCATAGTCGAATTGAAAAATACTTTTAAATGCAATTTGCTAGAAAACTGTAACGGAATTTTTTTTAATGATATGTTAGGTAATTTTTCAAGCATGATTTTTTAAAGATAGACCTCAACAATCAACATTTGTCCATTAACCGCAGCTACTAAGCACCGCAAAATGTCCTGTTCGTTATGCAGGCAGTACCCCGACTACAGAAAAGTACTCCGACTACGGAGGAATTTATAAGTTTGAAATTAAACAAAAAAGGTGACAGAAAAAAAAAATATTCTTTTAAAGTTTAACATCTGTGAAAAAAAAATTCTTTCGTAACATACCATACTTTTACATATCATCATAATCGTTCAGAAAATGTTCGAAGAACCTGTGGATTTTTAAAATTTTTTATTGTTGATAAGTTAGTAATATAAGTACATTTGCAAACAAGAGGTAGGGTTACTAAAGTTTTCGTTTTAAAATTATCAAATTAATTGTATTTAATAACAATTACTCCCTTTTTAAGGTAATTCAACTATTTGTTATTCGAAAATTGATAAGAAAAAGGAAAAGTAGTGATTTATCGAATATTTAAGAGATATGAAAAAAAAATTAGGCAGTGGATTTTAAAAAGCTTGAAGGTCGGACATTATTCCAGAAATCATTCGTAAACTAAATCTCTTGAAGAAAAATCCTTCTATTACCTCCCGTGAAAGCTGCTAAAAATTTTTAATTAATGTATATAAAAAAGATTATAGACTTAATATATATTAAAAAGAAAACAGACTGGGAATTAGACATTTTATTACAAAAAACAAAAAAACCATCCTGCTTAAAAATAGTCATAAAAACAGTAAAAAAATCAGAGTGTCAAAGCGTCGGAACAAGAAGTAAGGCTACAAAAAAATATTTCATTTTATAAAATTTTAATTTTATTATTAGCAAATTAATTATATCTAATACGTATTACTCTCTTTTACAGGTAATTTAAAGATTATTGTACTGTAATAGAATACTGTATTTGTTCATTTTGAAAATGGTTAACGGCCGTTGCGTTATTTCTTCCAGCATATTGGACTACATGTTTTGCAAATGTTTCATTTTTGTCTTATGTTTTGGAAAAAAAGAAAACATAAAAATAATGTTGTGTTACGAATTAATAATCAGTTAATAATTAATTTTTGATATAATAAAATAAAACTTTAGTAACTCTACTTCTTGTTCTTGCCTTATAAACTAATTGGCAAAACTAAAGAGAGAGCGGAAGTGTTACTAAAATTTGCAGTTGACTACTCGCCCATATTTCACGAGTTTTTCCATCTTTTTTGGTACCTGTGTATTATCCGTGCCAGGAAGATCGATCACCAAGAGTTGTTGTAAATTGCGAATAATGTTTACACGTGGGCGCTAATGGTGTTAATGGTTTTTGTAGGTAGAGTTGAGCTGTTAAAAGTCAGAATAAGGTGCTTTGCAGGAAGCACTGCTCCTTCGACCGAGTTATTCGGCATACATCAATGACATTTTTGTCTTTCGTGTTTTCCAGTACAATATGTAGAGTATTTGTAGAGTACAAGCGACCAGGTTCAGAAATTACACCACGGATATATTTCAGAATTTGGTGGACATAGACAGATAGAGAGAAGAAAACTATTTATTTGAAATTTGAGAGCAGCTGTGATTAATTGGCTGATAAAGCCTCCATCAGCAGATCAACAGAGTGCAGTTTTTTACTTGATAAAGCCTCCATCAGCAGATCAACAGAGTGCAGTTTTTTTACTCACCAACCATCACCAAGAACTGATTGAAAAGTTTGTGCTATGAGAAAAGGAGGAAATGAACAGTTAGATTAAATGAACTATTAGCAGTACTAGGTATTAATGCGTTTAAAAAAATAAGTGTAAACTATTGGTCTGTACAGTTTATTTTTCTCTACAACGGAGAGAATTAGGAAAAGATAAAGTACTTCCATGAATAGGAAAAAAAAAACCAGCCATCGGCCGCACCATTCACTACCAAGCCGAACAAGTGGATGCACATTCGTGCACGAGTGCTAACCAGATCACATACGCTCACAAGACACTCCTATGCCAGTCTCCATGACGAGATAAATAGTAAGCGATCGCTCTCTTTTTCTCTGGCATATGGAATGAATGTGCACCTCTGGTCTACCTGAAGAAGAAGACAAACCCATGTGTTAATTTCCTCGAACTACCAGAATCCCTCTTTCCAGACACACTACTCATCATGCGCAAGAACAGCGTGTATGGTTTATAATTTTTCATAAGACATTATTTTACATTTTTTCATATCGGCTTATGGAATAGAGCTTTCACCCCCGAAGAGGAAACCACAATGAGAGAGAAAAAAAGATGAATGAATAGACAAGAGAAAGGAGATGAAAAAGGAAGATGGGAAGGGTCGCTTATAATTTCCCTTAGTAGAAGCTGTCGTAATTTAGTATATTTTTTGACAAATCAATGTTGCTGAATTTTTGGTTGAGACTTGGCGATCTAAGAATATTCGCCATAAATATACATTTTAATTAATAAAGAAAACTTCTGTCTATAGCCTCGTCATAGTCAGCATGCTATCATCTGGCTTAGAAATCCGCAGCGTTACTTGTTTTCTGCTCCATACAATTATAATTTAGTTTTCTCTCTGCTGGAAGTGTATCATGTAACTTACATAAATACCCTTGATACCACTTCAGCAGGTAATTATTTTATTTTATTGTCATAAAAAATACTATTATTTATATATTTTAATTATTATTATTATTTTATAAAATGCATATATATATTTAGAGTGTGTCTTACATATAGGTATTTTGATTATTATTATTATTATTTAATATAAATATACTCATATATGTATTTATGCTATAAGGTCTTAATAAGAGTAGGACCACACAAGGAGTCCTATCTGTAGAGGGGATCTTTTCAGCGAGTCACGGAGTCTGCAAGCCTGACAATAGCTTGACATAAAATGCCAAGTCGTATTTATGACGGGATACTACTTTATTTATGATACCTAATAAAACAGGCCACACAGGCGAAGACTCGGGGTCCAGAAACCAAGATCGCTGAAGCTCAAGGGGCGGAGTATGGTATACCCCGGAAAAAGTGCAACACCGAATCAGAGGTTTGCAGGTCGAAGGAAGAAATGGGGGTCAGCAAGGCTGACCGATCATTCGGCGAAGGGGGCGGAGGACCCTCCTCCACATTGTCATCACGAGGTGATGTCGTAACTGAAGGAAGAAGTTACATATCATATCGATGCCAGTTGTAAAGCTATGAAGTCCCAAGATAATATATATAGATCGATTTAAGTTTCTATACCATGAAGACGTAAAAATATAAGATCGATGTCAGTTGCAGAACCATGATGACTTAAAATATACTTCGATTCAAGTTTCTATACTATGAAGATTTAAAAATATAATATCGATGCCAGTCGCAAAGCTATGAAGTCCTAAAATAATATATGGATGCAAGCCCCTAAACCATGAAGTCTTAAGGATACCGATGCCAGTTGCAAAGCTATGAAGGCTTAAAATATAGATGTCGGTTCACGTCCTTAAACCAGGACGACTTAAGAGATCGATGAAAACTCCAAAACTATGCAGTCTTAAAATAATGAGTGCAGTTTGAGTTCCAGAATGATGTTTTCCAGAGACACGTTCCAGCTCTCTCACCCGGGATGGTTTTTAAATGATTGAGTTCAGCTTCCGTGTCCTAAGTAGTTTAAAGGAAATTCTACGACGATGACGAATTATTCGGGTCGTGTTTTCCCGTTAAGGGATGGCCCTATGGTCAACTGTCCTCGGACTTTACTTCATCATTAAGTGTTTTAAAGTAGTGAATGATACCGAGAGTGTAAAAAAAAAGATCACACAATATGCCAAGGATTCAAGTGTGGCCTTAATCACAAGTGATCCCCCTCTACAGAAGGTATGTCCTCTTTAACCTTTTTGTATTCCCATTGTTTGAATAATTTATGTTGTATTAGGGAGGTACAATTTATGGTACTCAAGCAATTAAGTATTAATTGTAATGTTAATTTAAAAGGTAAATTTAATGTAATTACTAATTCATTTTCCTTCTTTGGAACGCTGGTGTCTTATGACACAATTCTATTTTGTTTATTTTATTATTTTGTAAATATGTACATTACTGTAAATAAACCTTTTGTTATTGTTAACTTTTGGCTATGTTTTCAATACAACATGAGTCCATTGTTTTACTTTAATGTAAGTTTTATTTTAGATGACAGTCTGCTTTATGATGCTATTTATGCGTAGTTTAGATAGATTTTATTTAGATATAACTGCGCGGTCTATACGCTATTTCTTCACTAAAATTACACAACGCAGCTTGGGGCGTTTTGGAGATGTGTTTCCTCCCGCCTGAATTTAAGATAATTAAGGTTAGTTTAATTATCAGGAATAACCAGGACCAGTATTATATAATTACGATCACAAATGTTTGTCTATAAATTGTAATGTTTAAATACCCACTATAATAATTCAGGTATTTCAGGTTCAGTAATTGAGGAGTAGTTAACCTCTCTTACTCTTTATGGTAATCTTCCCCCATTTACCTTATTATTTTCCCCCACTTTCAAGGTATGTTTGGGTAGTTAAGTTGGTTCCGGTAAATGGACCTGGATCTTCCCAACATACCATTTCTTAACTCGGTGGTTTCCGTGACTTTCAGGATTTTTCTGGAGTTATTGTTAATACTACCCGTTATATGGAGCTAATATTATTTTATTATAGTGGTATTTTAGTCAAAATAAATATAAAAACGCGTTACTCATGTTTGCTAACTTTAAAATAAATTTTAAAATTAGTCTTGGTACCAATGAATTGTATGAATTATTTCTGACTTGTTTTTCCCAAAAAGTGTATGGCTCAACGAGTTTATATTTTGAAAAAGAAAAAGTATTGTCATGAAACAATATTTTATAATTGAAGTGTAGCATATACTGTGTGCATAGGGAATTTCAGGTTATGTTTACTAGAAAAAGTTGCATTTATTCAGTAAAAATTTGCAATTATTTTATGAGAATTTTGAAAATATTGAAACAATTAATGAAATGAAAAGAGAAAAATCTTTTTCATAAATAAATCGTAATTATTAAAGTAGGACAAAGAAAAATCTTACAGTATTGGAAAATAATTCATGGTTGTGTTTAAAATCAGTCAGAAGTACTGAGTATTTTTTGAAAAATTATTGAAGTGTATTTATGGTACTGAGAAAAATTTATTTGATTTTAGTAGAAAGAATTTATTTGATTTATGTGTTATTGTGTATTATTTGTGCATTTTGGGGGAAAATCACGAAAATTATTGTGTATTATTGTGTATTTATGTGTATAGGATTTTAGAAAATTTACTTCATGACTAATAGAAATTATCGCAAAAGTAAAGATAATTCTATTTCAAAAGTTACTACGCGTAAACAATTAAGAGAGGCAGCTAAACAATTAGAATCAAATATGTCTCCCGAAAAAGAGGAAAATTTATTATCTCAGGTGTTGAGATTGATCAACCCTTTTGATATAAAGAAAATTCCGAATGTAAAATTCTATTTAAAAGAATTTGATCAGTTCCTGGATAGGACAAATATAAAAAAGGATTTTAGGCTACAGATTCTAAAATCAAAATTTGTAGGAGTTGCACATGAAAAATTGGTGTAAAATGACGATTTAAATTCTGAGCAAGATTATTCTAAATCTAAGCAGAAAATTTTGGATGTTTTCTCAAAAAGAGAGCCTTTTTCGGAACATCAGACAAAATTTAACCAAATAAAACAAAAGCCTAATCAATCGGTAAAAGATTTTATAGAAGATTTTAACATTTTGGCCCATAAATATTTACAAACGACAGGGTATGATACCAATAAAGGCGCGAAGGAATTCTTTGAATTAATCAAAATAAATAAATTCCTAGACGGAATTGCTCCGAATATTTCTTTGGAACTAAGAAAACTAGACATAAAAGAATTCTCTAAATTATGCGAAAAAGCATTGTACTTTGAAAATGTTTTCAATTCTTCAATAATTGAACAGGTTAATAATGTGACGGAAAATGTAGAGAGTAAAGAGAAAATCTATGAGAATTTATTGGAGCAAAATAAAGATCAATTAAAATACATCGCACAATTGTCAGAACAATTGAATGCATTAAAGGTAAAGAAAAGTAGCGAAAATAATGATGAAAGAATTCAGGGAAATTATTGCGCGATCTGTAAAACTAGTAAGCACGATTTACAGAATTGTTATTTTAATGGTAAAACGAATACAAATAAACCTAATTTTCTTAGAAAGCAGAATTCTGAAAATTTTAATCATAGAAGTGATTATAACAGAAGTAATGCAGGTTTTGGATATCTATCTCCAAGTGTTCAGGGGTATCCCTATTTTTATCCCAATTCTAATCCCAATTTTTATCCCAATTCTAATCCCAATTTTAATCCCAATTTTACACCTAATTTTATACCAAATTATCATAACAATCAACAGTATGATAATAATCATGGTTACTTACAACAGAATTATAGGTATGGGAATTTTGAAAAATCTAATAGACAGAATTATTATGATAATTTTCAAGGAAATCGGAATTTTTCAGGGTATAATTCTGATTATGGTACGGATGATAATTTTTATCCCAAGGGTCATAATAATGGAAATTTTGCAGAGCAAAGGCAGAATTATAGGAACTCTAGGGTTAGAAATAAGGATTCGCGTGACAGAGCTAAGAGGGGTCGCACCA